>CM046657.1:144672064-145987421 GCA_025594165.1 Tamias sibiricus
CAGCACCTTTTGCCTGGGCAGCACCCCAGTCCTGCTCAATGAAATCTTCAAAGGAATTTCATGGTGTCAGTCAACTTTTCATTGCTGTAACCAAAATACCAGACAAGAACAAATTAGAGGAGAAAAAGTTTATCTGGGGCACACAGATTCACAGGTCCAGTCCAAGATCTGTCAACTTCATTGCTCTGGGCCTGGGGGTCAGGCAGAATATTATGGAGGAAATATATGGTGGAGAAAATCTGCTCAGCTCATGACAGACAGGAAAGAGAGTGAGCATGAGGAGCCAAGGACAAGATATATGATTCCCAAGGGCACAGCCCAGTGACCTATTTCCTCTGCCACTACCCAGTTGCCTGTAGGTACTACCCAGTAATCCATTCAAATTATAAATCCATCAATTGGATTAATCCACTGATAAAGTTATGGCTCTCATAATGTGATCACATCACTGCTCACATTAATACAGTAGCTTTGGGGGGACACCTCGTATTCAAACCATAACACTCACTATATATACAGATGAGAAGATCCTCA
This sequence comes from Tamias sibiricus, assembly GCA_025594165.1. Lineage (NCBI taxonomy): Eukaryota > Metazoa > Chordata > Mammalia > Rodentia > Sciuridae > Tamias > Tamias sibiricus. The sequence goes on from CM046657.1 coordinate 144,672,599, forward strand.
ACAATTCCAATCTTGCAAGCTCTGTTCCTAAGGGAATACTCAGATCTTTCAGTGGACTTTACAAGCCTGGATGTGTCTCCATGAAGCTTGGCAGTCTGGCTTGGTGTCATGTCCCCAATGGATTATGTATGATCTAGGAGTTTAGCATCCGTGTTTAGCATCCCTGGGCTAGGCGTGAGCAATGACTGTGAAAAAGGGGTTATCCTGGCTGGATTTTAAACCTGTTGAAACCAAATAGCATCAATGAGAGTAATATTAACAACTCTGATCTAAAATGGAGGGGTCAAGTCACATTTTCAGGGCCAATAGGTCCTGAAAGACCATAGAGGTATGCTTCTCAGAGCTCCTTCCAGGACTGCCTCCAGCTGCCACTCCATTGATCCACCAGAGCGCATTAAGAGGCATCACACTGGAGTCTTACACAATGCTTACTGTCACTAGCCAATGACTGAGTATCATGGGAAAGTTGATAGAGCTGGGTTAACAATATAAAACTCCTCCAATAGACATACTATACTTTGAGATTCACCATTACCCTGGTCAAGCCATTTTCAGAGCAGTACTGCAATCTGAGACTATTCTTACAATCCTTCCTTTCCTCTCTCCTTCACTGGTATTGGACCTGCATTGGTATCCAGAGGCTTGGCTCACCTACCCCTGCTTCCTCATCCCTTTCTCCTTCTAGGACAGTTTCTCCCAGCATGTATTATGGTTTTGTTGTCTACTTCTTAGGGAACCTGAAATGATTCACCCTTTTAAAAGGAAATAAAGATGAAAATAAAGATGCATTTAAACTACTGAAATCATTTTACAATAAAACATGTTATTCTAAATGTAGATCACAGAACTCTATTAAATGTGGCTAGTACAATGAGATATGAAGGAACTTAACAGAGATGAGATGTGTTGCAGAGTACATACATTACTTTGGGAGATCATTATTTAAAAGAGCTGTTGATACTGGTTAAATAAGAAATTGAACTCCTGTTTATCAACATTCATACTATCTCTGACCAAGGTCCTTTGAGGACAAACTTTAAGGATGGGATATGAAAGAAGAAATAGGCTTAGGATGACATGTTAAAAAAAATATATAATTTGACATGAAAGTCAGCCAGATTTTAGTTATAATTTCAGTGCTTCCTTTAATTATCTTCACTGTCTTTGGTAAATTAGCCAACCTCTCAAATCCCAATTCCCTCAACTTTAAAATTTTTAATAATAATCTCTATCTTGAAGAGTTGTTATGAAGATAAAATTTAATGTAGGTGCCTGCTTAAAACATAACAGGTCAACGTAACCTACAATTTTGTACAATGAATACGCACCAATTAAAAAAAAAAACACAGTAGGCCTTAACTCCCCTCTTATGCATCTTCCAGAGTCTCCCCTACCTCCCACATCTATAAATGACTGGTAGAAAATGGAAGGCAAAGTCAACTCATCATTTATCCATTTATGACATGATCTCAAGCTGAAAAGCTGAATGCATTTGCCTCTATTAGCAACTCAAATCTTTACTCATATGATCTCATTGTCTGCTATCAGTTTAAGCTCCTTCCATATTCCACCTTGTTCCTCCTCTTTCTCCTAACAAGGATTATCATTTATCATCCTACTCTATCCTATCCACCCAAGTATCTTGCCAAGTATCTTGTTCTTATTGACTGCTATAGTTTAGACCTTAACTGTCCCCTAGAAGCCACGTTTTAAAGGCTCAGTCCCCAGGGTAGTGCTACTGGGAAGTTGTGGGACCTTTGGTAGGTGGTACCTAATGGGGGGGAGGTCCTTAGACTTGGGGGGCATTTCTTTGATGGGAATTGTAGAACTACAGTCTCTCCTTTCTCTTTAGCTTCCTGGCCATGAGGTAATCAGTTTCCTCCACCACATGTTCCTGCCATTGCATTCAGCACCCCAACCAGAGACTCAAATGAACAAATCTGTCCAATCTTGGACTGGATCCTCCAAAACTGTGATCCAAAATAAACCTTTTCTCTTTATAACTTTATTGTCTCAGGTGTTTCCTTAAAGTGACAGAAAACTGACAAACACAGTGACTTAAACTTATTCTTCTAATTATGTTAATTTAAATTATACCATTTTAGCCAATTTGACTAATAGCATTTATATTAGATAATCTATCATCTCTTACTATTTTAATAAAATACATTTACCTCTTGATCAGTAAGACCCATTACTAGGCACCTAGTAAAAGGATAAAAAATAAGATGCTTTGCAAATTGTAAATTACTACTTTGATAAGCCATAAGACTGGCTGACCTTGCATATACTAAATGGTACTTGTCTACTATTAATTAAAAGAATTTGGATGAGTTCTAATACATCCTTGTAAATGACAGAGTTCCGGGATTCCATAGGGCTGGACAGATTCCCAGATTCCCAGATGAAGTTCAGTTTCTCACAACCTTCCTACCTCCACTCAAGTTTTCCTGACCCTTTTAATTCAATAGGTTCTCCTCTACCACAAGAGGTCATGCTTACATCTATATTTATAGTGTTTATAAACGCAGACTTTTTTTCCCCTCCTTCTCTTCACCTTTATTTATATAGAATGACTTGGCTAATTTGGTACATTAACCTTAGAACAAACCAACCCATGGCTCAATTAGACTATCTAGCACCATATTCATCTCTGCCTTGGGCTTGAAATATGACCTTTCTTCCTGGTGTCTCTTCACTTTCTGAAAGTTATAATTGTGAATTTTCAGAAAACTTAAGCATTTTGGGGTGACAGCTTCCTCCATGATACCATGATGGGTGATATATTGGGTTCATGTTATAAGATGGAGTGGGCACCTCTATGAGGTCATTGTTTGGAGGATCAAGTAAGGAAATCGGGCAAGAAGAAATACTGACCCTCTCATTCTATTGAGAATCTGATTTTTAAATTCCAAATTTATTATAAAAGATAAAAAGGCATCCAACTACTTCAATTTCTCCCCTTTGAAAGAGAGAAAGCATTACAGTCAGTGTTCCAGGAACAGTCACTGAGAATACTGTTGGAAATTATAACAGGAAAATTACTGATGGAATACAGTACATGGAAAGAACACTAGATTAGAGGCCTCTCAGCCAAAAAAACCCTGAGCTTGTTTCTGAGAGCTTTCCCTGTTTTTAGAATGCAGGACATGGAATGGAAAATCTCTAAGGGCATTTCCATCTCTAAAATTTTCTGATTTTGTGAATCCATAATATAAAATTATGGCCATCTCAGGAGCATCTGGCAGCATATGTGGAGAGAGTTTGTTCTAGGCTTCAGAGTCAGACAGTGGTAAGAATCCCAGTTCTATCATCTACTGCCTATGAAACTTAGGAGAAAATATCAGTCCCATCAAACCTCAGTCTCTTGATAAATTAGGGATGGGAAGGACTACTTTGCTAGACTGGAATGAGAACTAGATTATAACATAAACAGAATAATATTCCAGCTATGAAGCTACTCTTTCAGCTTCAGACCCACCTTTGTGTCTGATATAAGTATTTGCTACCCCTGCTCTCTTCATTTATTCCAGGATGAACCAAATTTTTCTTCTGACAAAAAAAGAAAAACAGGGGCTGGGATTGTGGCTCAGTGGTAGAGCGCTTGCCCAGCATGTGTGCAGCCCGGGTTCGATCCTCAGCACCGCGTAAAAATAAACACATTGTGTACAACTAAGGCAAATAAATAAATGTTTTAAAAAAAGAAAAACAGAACATCCCTAACATGGATCAAGCTCTTTCACTGCCAAATTTAGAGTAGAATCTTTGTAAAAACCAGAGACAAGTCTCTTCAAGCTACAAACTCATAAAACTCATGCATTACATAAAATTCCCTAAAGCATCAATAAAACCTTTGCAAGAACAACCATACTCAATGAGTTATTTGATAATCATATTACTTCCTGTTCCTGAATTCTTCCATGACTTATCATTAGCATCAGAATGCTTTTATTCATTGTGTATTTAGTTAACATCATAGAAAATAACTTTTATTTCCTTTCCCTATCTATAAATCTAGCCTTGTCTGATACAATCAGCTCAGCTGTTTCCCAATAGCTGTTTGCCTTAAGGCTCTTTTAAAGGTGGAATATTTACTATGTGCTATATGCCCTGTGCTATATGCTTTTTCATGCATTATTTTACTTAGTGCTCTTTGAGGTAGACACTAGTATTTTCCCCACTTTACATAAGAGAACACTGTCAAGCTCAGTACCACATAAAAATATTCATCATAAAGGAGGTTGTGAGATGACAGGTCTTACTGAGCAATCACAATTCACCACTACGTGAAACAAGACCAAAGGAAAGATAGCACTTGTTCTCACCACACAATTTAACTCATAGAAGCTGGAAACAGAATGGTCCTTATAAGAGGTGGAGGAGGTGGCAGGAATAGGGAGATGATAATCAAATGTACAAAAACTTCAGTTAGATAGAAGAAATAAGTTTAAGGGTTGTTTTTTAGATTTATTGTATATGTGGCAAATATAGCTAATAACTTAGTACTGTACATTTCAATATCACTAAGAGAATAAATCTCAAATGTTCTCATCCCCAAATTGTCAGATATTCTAGGTGATGAGTAGGCTAATTAACTTGATTTAATCACTCCACATTGTATTCAAAAACCATAACATCACTTTGTGTCCCATAAATGTATACAACTATAAATCTGTCAATTCTAGTAAAAAAGAAAATGCAAATTAAAACAACAAAGAGATACCTTTAAAATTCCAACAGGATAGACTATGATAAATAAGACTAACAATACCAACTGTCAAAGATACAGAGAAATTGCAATCCTCATACACAGCTGTGGGAATAGTCAATGACACAGCCACTCCAGAAAACTGATAATTTCTTTAAAAATTAAACACATACTTATTCAGTAATTTCCCTCCTACTTATCTACCAAAAAACGAGGAGCAATGCAAATACCCCTCAGTGGTAAATGAATAAATAGAGTGCAAGGTAGTCTGACAATGAGACACTACTCTGTGATATAAAGAAACTAATTGCTTGCTCTGCTCCTACAGAAGCTGGGAACCTTTCTTAGGGTTTGCATGTTCTGGTACTAATGGGCAAACAGATTTCCTTATTTCTTCTTTCAAGCTCTGGTTTTCCATAATCATTAAGGCTCCATAGAGTGAGGATTAGATCAGGGGCTAAAAGAGGATGTAGCAGGCCTAATCCCCTCTTTAGGAAGCTCACATTTTAGGGGGTTATGAGTAGAAATCTAAACATCTGTGAAATGTACATATTAACACTGAGAAGAGGAAGTCTCATTGTCCCCTCCTCCTTTATTCTGTAGTCGACATAAAATTTTTATTCTCATTGGCTATCCTACAAACATTCCCTGAATTATGAATTGCCCAATCTCTGCCCTGCAACTCTTCCACTCATATGTTTCCAAACACATCTAATTTGGTCAAAATTTTCTTTAAAAAAAAAAAAGTCTGGAATTGTATCATTGTCATAGACTTGAATGATACTCCAAAATGATTTTTCAATGGTCAGGAATACACCTCTCTCATAGTAACTGGGTTATGTTCATATTTGTACTTAGTATAACAATACTCATTTTGGCATTATTTAAAATTAGAACTTGGTATTTCTTAGTACTTCGTGGTTAGCTTCAACTCTTAAGTAATATTGAATAGGAGGCTTATTTAGGAAGCGAAGAGGTTAATGTTAAGTGGAAAAACTAATTTCCTAAGAATCTAACAAGATTTTTCAAAAGGCACATTTGCAAATTCTTCCTTTGTTCTTTTCCAAAGCCAGAGATAAGGATATTTGCTTCAAGACTTTGAACTCTGAGCTTACCTTCATTCCATAGCCTATGGAAATTCCCATTTAATCATATTATCATATTTATAAAACTTATTCACATTTTACCAATACTTTTTCCCCTTTTTTTCTTTATTATGCAGGAGGTATGGCTATTTCTTTTAAAACATCCCATCAGCCCTGGTTAAAGAGGCCTTGGAGTTTCAGGAAAAAAAAAAATAATTAAATAAGGAAAAATCTGTTTCCCTTCCACCACGGTCGTGTGGAGACACTTACATTGAAGTCATACAACACACCAAAGTTGGCTGCAGATGCCTCTTCAGCTCTTGGGACTGTTTTCCTAGGTAAACTTCCATATGGCAAACCCCAGAGGTACTATACAGAGAAGCAAAAAAAGCAGTTAACAATTGGAAACAAAATCTGAGCCACACATGTGATCACAAATGGTTTTGTTTAAAGGCTCTCCTAAAACTTTTTCATGGGGACTCTGTGGGTCTCCATGTGGGGTCCCATTTTCCGGGAATGAACTAAATCCAAAGTTAAGAACAAAGGAAGCTCTAAGGACCCTGCAATTGGAGTTCAGTAGACCAGCAGCAGGGTGGGCTACCACAGTCCCAGGAGGCTTTCTGACAAGCCCCTCCACTACCTCCAAAGCAGTCTGATTTAGAAGAGGTCTGAAAAGTAATGAAGAAGCCTTTGGGGACACTGTAGCATTCAATAAAACTGTACTACCCATGTCTCCAAATGAGAATACCCCTTAGGGGTAGGGGTGGAGGGAGAGTCTCTCCCTCATATCAAAGAAGAGAAGCTTCAAAACAAAATCAGTTATGTAATTTGAGCGTACCCACCAGGAGGAACACTTGCACCCTGGTTATAGTATCTGCACCATGCCTGATTCAGAGTGACTGCCTTGAATCTGTGCTACTAAACTGGGAGACAAGCACAGTAGTGGAGAATAGTCCTGGGGAGCAATCAGTCAGGGACAGAGCAAGAATAGGGTCCTGATGAGAACTGGCAAAAGCACCCGCAGCCCCATGGCCTGCCCATCTTAAACAGGAATTCCATCTTATAAGAAAGGGAATCTTCCCTCCCCTTAAGCTGGGGGCAGAGAAGGAATGTGGTTTGAAGTCCTTGAGTGCAGAACTTGATGAGCAAGGGCAGGAAATTGTTCCCTCCTTATTCTCTCTGAACAAGCAGCATATCTTTCCCTAAAGCCCTTTGGTCCCTTGGGCGTCCTGGTCTGAATGAAATAGAAGGTACTTTCTACCTCTACCATTTCACCCCAAAGTTGAAAGGCACAGGGAACACAGGAAATCAAGGTATCAGGTTTGACGAGGGACACAGAAATTTGGGACAAAAGGGAACAATTCCTCAGAGAGATGCTGAGTGAGGCCATTGGGTAAAGGCAGCCAAAAAATATAGTCATATTGCCCAGAGATGCCCAGTCCTGGGTCTCTAGTAGTTCTGCAAAATTAACATGCAGGGATCTCATCCCCTTCTGTTCTTAGGCAGAAGTTGCTGATCGCTGCCCAGAAAACAGGATGCTTCTCAGCATCTATCACAAACTAATGAAAAAGCATGCAATATTCCCCAGCTCTCAAGGTACATGCCATTGAACACATATTCATTCATCCACCAAAGAGTAGGCATTGGCAATTTCATAGAGTTCAAATGATCTAGTGACAGCCTTTTATTTCCTCCACATGGAAGCAGCATGGTATTGGGAAAAGAGCAACTACAATTGATCAGACTCTATTTATACCTGCCTCTGACACTAAGTAGTGCTACTGGAGGTAGTGATGGAATAGAGGAATTTCAGGTTCCTTAGAGACATGAGCAAAAGCAAAACTGGGATTATTTTGAAATAAATGAAATCCACACATTCCATTTCATTGCCTGAGTTTTCATTTGGGAAACAAACTGTCTTCTATGAGTCAGACACCCTTACAAGGTCCAGAATTATCACAGGGATTATAAGATAGTTGATTAAAATGCAATATGGAAACAAAAAAAAAAAAATAAAACAGAATCATAGGTCCCAGTTCCAGAACAGATTGATAAATATACATAAATTAATAACTCTGGAACATTAGCTAAGTCATCTAACCATTATTTAACTCAGTTTCACATGTTCTAAGAGAATGATAAAAAAATCTCTTCTATAGTTTACTTCATAAACTTGTTGTGCACCTCAGTATGTAAAGAAAGTGAAAGTGTATAAGCTACAAGCTACATAAAGATGTACTCATCTTTGTCGCAAGCCATCTCTGGGCTGTGTGTGGACTGTCGCACATCACAGCCTAATTGAATAGAAAAATCTGGTGTCTGGGAACTTCCAATGAACATTTCCTCTGGTTGACTGCCCAGAGACATTGTAAGCCCTATTCAAGTTTTGCCAGGTCCCAAACAGCACTGGAGACGGGGTGACCTGCTGTAGCTACACAACCCCTCTGAGATGGGTGTGACCTGCCAAGATGCCAATCAACCTGCTGACTACAGACATCACAAAACAAGACCCTGCCCTTTAAACCTTACCCCTGCCTTTGATGTATCCCCTTAAATAAACCATGGGGCCATTTTCTAACTGTTAGAGCCAGCTCCTACGTGGACTGGATCTCTCAGGGGCTCCATCTTTAAAGCTATCCTTTCTGACTCCTTGTCTTTTGTTCCTTCCTCACTAATTATTCTAGACTTTAATTTCTCAGGAGGCTTATCCCTCCAAGCAGGCATGAATTCCCTAGTGAGGTGCTGGACACCCTGCAATATATCTTTATGACTGCAGAGTATTATTATTATTATTATTATTATTATTATTATTATTATACTAATGGATAGGCTGGCTATAGAAATGTCACTGGTTTGAAGTGTGGGGATAAAAATCACTCAAACGCCAAATAGTTGCCTTTGCCAGTGCTGTATTGAACAAATTGTCTTTCAAATACTTGTACCTGAAAAGGCCTTTTGTAAGTTAAATAAATCCTAACCCAATTTTTGCATAGTAAGCATCCAAAGAGGTTACATTTACCCAGCTTTATGTGGGTGAAGGCCTCAAAGTCAACTTAGCACTGTGCCTCAGGACTTTGCCTCCTTCTTCAGTCTGAACCCTCTGTTTTTCTCTCTTGACTTTGATCCTCAAAGATCCCACCCCGACCTGACTCCATTGCATATGTGTGTATGAAAGACAGGATAATCTTACTTTGCATCTGGAAAAAAAAAATGTGTTCATTTTGTGTTACTTCAGTTTAGAAAACCTGAATGTTTGGGGTTGCACTAAGAAGCATTTCTTTTAAAGCAAACTTGGCCAAATAAATACAACTCACAAAGTGTCAAAGCCTTCCTCTTGAGTGATGGCTCTTAACACTGGAGCACCCAGATATTCTTGAGAATCTGAGAGAAGCCACGAGTCTTTTCACATAAAAATGCAGATGCACACATACACACAACATTTTACATATGATTTTTAAAGGCTGAAACACCCTCCAACAAAGATTAGGACCTTTGGTCCATGGGCACCATGTTGAAAGTTAACTTTGTTACAAATCCTATGGGTATAAGTGACTATCTCAAGAAAAAACAAGGGGGAAAAATAAAAATAAATGAACATAGCAGTTAGTCATTCTATTCACCAAAAAAGAGACAAAAGCTTTTCTAGGAAAAGTATTACATAAGAGTCTTTCTTCAGTATGTTTTGTAAACTGGAAGTCAGATCTCACCTCTGGCAACATGATCAGGCTGAACGTCAGGATAAAAAGAACCATATTTACTCCATACATCCATCTCAAGAAAAGGAAGTAGGAGGCCACTGATGAGCCAAACTGACCTATTTTCAAAGAAAATAAAAAGATTGAATGGGAAGTCAAAACAAAATAAAGTAAAAGCTCTTTCTTGGTGACCTTCCAAAATAAATCTGCAAACTGACACACAGTCGCCTTTTCACATTTATAAGCTATAACATTCTTCTTTCTCCAGCAAGAGAGCATGAGAATCATGATGGATGTGCTCTCTGTGGTGTAGACTGGAGGAGGTATGAACAATGTAATGATATAGACTGTGCGTACACTGTCAGGGTCCAGCAGAGAGAAAGCTACCTTTTACTTAGCAATTGTGATTGGTACCTGCAGGGCTGATTGTACTCCTTCAGTTAATACAGGTAAGTGAGAAAATATATATACAAAGTGGTGAAGACATTGCCCAGCCTGTCATTTGTTATGATTATAATCCCTATAATCCCTGTAGTTTGCTCCTCCTCTTTTCAGGCAAACAATGCCCTTCTCAGAAAAAGTAGTCTCTTATGAGTGGTCATCATGCATTCAACCAATGAGTGGCTGAGGGAGAAGAACAACAACAAAACAAAGGTGAGGGAAAATAAATCAATGGTTGGCATCAAAGCTTCATAGGACCTCTCCCCACCTCAACACAAAAGAAAAAACAATCCTCCCAATTTATCCACATTCTAGCACTTCTATCCTACCAGAGGTTATTAATAAAAAAATGATGTTCTCTAAAAAGAAAAACCTTATATAGTGTGGCTGAAAGAGCATGAATAAAAAGACCAGCCATTTCCACATGCTCAATTTCTGAGATAAAAACTGATTTATTCTCGCAAAGAACAAAAATGGGTATACAATAGCTTTACCTTGATGGTCAAATAAGTGTACTAAAATCCTTACCAGCATCCACTCATTTGATGCCGTTGGAACCTGATGAGGTTAAATATTTTGAGTCCTACTATATTGGTCAAAAAATAAAAACTTAAACACAGCAGTTAATTCAACCAAGATTTGATTAATAATAACTTATATTTAACGAATCTTTATTTCAGATACCTACTTGTCTCCACGTATTCACTTATTTAATCATCATCAAGTCCCTATGAAGTGAGAACTATTGTACTCCCATTTTGTAGAGACCTGGGCAAATTGGTTGCATAGGCAGTCAACAATGGAACCAGGGTTCTGAGCCAGAGGGTCTTCATCTACGAGTGTTTGACTCTACATCTACAAGGGTTTGATCTCTCTTATCACAATACTATGGTCCCCATAAGTAGAACTGTAGTTAAATTAGTTTTTAGAATATGATGTTTATAATAAATGTAGAATATGCATTTCTGACAGAAGAGCTATCGATAATATCCATCAATCAACTAAGGTTATTCAAATTCACAATTTGGAGGGTGTTCATAAAGGACCAATTTTTTTTTCTTTAATCCAACTGATAAATGCTGCTTTCATAGTAAATTATTAATGTATTAAAGGAGTCTTTGATATGTATTAAAGTGAGAAATAAGTTTATGCATATTCTTGCTCATGAATTTCTTGTTTCCTTGGTTAAAACTTCACCTCTCCCTCTGGTTATTTATTATTTAGGCAAAGTAATTTGTAGTCTGTCATCATATATAATTTTCTCTTGAACATATGGGTAGTAAGACAAGCAGATAAATATGAGCATCTCTAAATAGGAAAAGACCAATTAAATGAACTGCTGTATGAGTAAAACATAAATATCATTTTCTTAGGCTAGGATATGAAGCATATTTTTTTTTCAAACAAGTCTAGGAGTAGAGAACTAAATATGACAAATTTGATTTGTATTTTCTAGAGTCCTTGGGCCAGTAGAGAAACACAAAGTTTAAATTCCATGCTCTGGTTTGCTTATCAGAGGCTATTTCTAGTCTAAGAAATAAATCTATCACACCATATTTCTGATGCTGTGATTTACTATTAGATAAAGGTAGATTTTGATTCTAAGAAAAATGTATAATCTCCAGTTTGAAAACATTCAGTTATGGTTTTTAGTAGTCACATCAACATCAGGGTGGGTATGGATTACATATTACTGCAGGTTTGTCAGCAAAATAAGCAAAGCAATGTGGTTAATAATGTGGATCATGGAGGGTAAGCCTGGGATTTTAGGCACTGACTCTTTTTCAAGGCTGGCTAGTAACACCCATAGCATTCCCATGTAATGTAGAACTTCACAGCATCTTCTGTGGCAGGAATTATCAAATCAATTTTTTAAATGAAAAAGAAACAGTTTAGAGTTAACAAGTGAGTACCTGGTCCATGATTATAAAGAAATCCAGATCTTATGGCAATCAAGATGGTAACAGCATGAGTTCCTGTCTAATGTAAATTCCTCTCTTAATTCTGCCAGATATGGGTCAGGGGAAATCAGTGAAGGCTGGTCATGTGGGTCTCCATTACAGCCACATTTAAAAATAGTTGCTCAGTATTTAGAAAGTGAGGGAAGGTGGATTAGAAAAATTGATGGAAGTAGAATGCAACTTCTCCTTCAAACGTGCCACTTCTCACAATCCTTAATCATCTTCACTGTTTGTTTACATTTTCTGATCTGTCATACATATAGTAACACATATTAACACATTTGATGTGAGATCAATGAAGATAGAGTATTTGCTAATCTTTGTCAGTAGCAATAGTGTCTAGGAACACCTCAAACATGGTAGGCTTGTCATTAGCATGTGATCAATTATTCAATAATGTCAAACTGATTCTGAAAACTAAAAGAGATTGCTGAAACAATGCAAGAAGGTTTAGAGGAGAAATGATTGGGTTATACCCTTAGCCTAATCAGTGAATTAATCTACCTGATGGGATTAACTGAAGTGATAGGGTGTGGCCAGAGGAGGTGGGAATTGGGGCATGGCTTTGGGTATATGTTTGTATCTGGAGAGTGGAATCTTTCTCTGCCTCATGGTCACCTTGATGTGAGTTGCTTTGCTCCACCACCCTTTCCTGCTGTGATGTTCAGCCTCACCTTGAACCCAGAGAAATGGAGTTGGCCTTCCATGGACTAAAACCTCTGAAACTGTGAGCCCTCAAATAAACTTTTCCTCTTCTATAATTATGCTAGTCAGGTCCTTTAGTCACAGCAACAAAAAAGCTGACTAAAACAGAAATATTATATATTACTGACATCTAAAAGGAATTAATAATATTTCTGAAGATTTTCTATGATTAAATGGTCATTTATTTTAAAGAAAAACATTTTTATTCGTTTTATAATTAAATACATGTTTTGTAATTAAGGTCAATATCAATCAACTTTATTCTCAAATTCAAAGAATTTGAGAATATAATTAAACAGACTTCTATTAGTAAAATTTGTGTTCCATTTATATTTTCACTAATTTATCGCTCAAAAGTATAAAGATTTTTTAATGCCTAACTATACATCTAAAACTGATTGTAAACGCTATGTCATGGAATACTGGGCTGAAACAGATCTTGTACAATAACTAGTCAAACCCCAGGTTTTACATGAAATCCTGAATAAAGAAATTGAGGGCCAGAGATGAAAATGATAGTCCAAAATACAGCACCAAAGAAACAAACGTAGTCCTCAACCTCATTTCTTCTAATTTTCCATTTGGTTGAGCTTCAAAGTCCAATCACAGATACACACTTTCCTTAGCTTTGGTAGATATTTTCTAAGAGATACTTGGTGACTCTAGTGACATATTCTTCATTAGATTTTATACTTTCTGACTAATGCAATAGTTCAAAAGCATATGGTCCACTTATGACTATCACTAATATCTTAGTACATTAGTATCTTACAGAATATGAAGTACATAACAAAATATCTCACTCAAAAGTAAAATCATGAGAAGATGAAAATTAATTCCCCAAACAGGGTAACTATCAAGGAAATCTTATCCTGCCATTGACCTGGTAGAATCCTCTCTAGTAACAAAACAAAATCCTCTCTAGTACAAAACATATTTTAAAAGGAAAAAAAATTTTCCTCAAAGAAAAAACCACATAGACTTGAACTTTGACAGACTTCACCTTCTACCTCTGCTTTGCTACTCACTAATTCCAGGACAGTTAACTTTGTGCACATTGACAGCACAAGGAAGATTAGAAGGAATAACATTTTGGAGTGTCTGACTCATGGTTCTGGTGATGGTTGACAGAATAGAAAATACAGGTCGACTCTTCACAGGGAGGAAAAGCACCATGAACAGTGAAAAAGTTAACCTAAGCAAATAATAAATTACACATGAAAAGAAAAAAAAATCCACATTTGCTTAATTGTTTGTCTAGCTTAACTTTTGCACATTCACTGGAAGAAAAGGGAAGAGAGAAGATAACTGAAGGAATTACTTTGTAGTTCTCAATCTGTCTTTTCTACTGTGACCCTCATGATAGATGATGATTATATGTAACACATTCCTGTGTGTATCTTTGGTCAATAAAATAATCCCATCTGTTTCTATCCTACACCAGATAGGCTACTGAAACAAGTGAGCAGGAACTCATTATCAGAATGGGCTGAAATCTGGTCTAGTGTGCTTTAAAACCAAATAATTTTCAAATGTATGACTTTCGACTACATGTACAAATTATAAACTCCTCAGGATGCATTTCATAACTGATTGAAATTTAACCCTATCATTTCATAAATCAGTAGACTACAGCCTAGAAGGATTAAATGCCTAGATCAAAGTTGAACAGCTGATCTGTGGCAAAGTAAGGACCAAATCTGGGGTTCTTGCCACAGATATTGATCAGAATCTTAATGCTCCAAATGCCTTTCTGTTCCTCAGTGCATCTCTAGGTAACATATTTCAGCTGTAGCATTGAAACCTAAGAATTCCATGATGTCTGCTCTCTTCTGATGTGTCTAGAATTCCTTCCTCTAACAACCTAGAATGGGAGGCACGTGGGTAATGTGTCTATAATTTTACTCAACACATAGTTATTAAGTGCCAAGTGGGATCTGGGAATGAACAAAACAAAATACCTGCCTTTATGTCTATTGGAGAAAATGGACATAAAACAAAATGAAATTAAATTATTTTTTAAGTTTAATTTGATGTGCTACAAAATATATTTAAAATGCTATAAAATATGGCAACTATAAAATATGGCATTTTTAGATAGGGACAGCGTTAAGGAGGAAAATAAAGCAAGAACAGGGTGGGAGAAATAATTTGTGAGAGGGTGCAATTAGGAAGCTGATGTATTTTACTCATTACGTTTAATAATGAAAAACAGAGAATTGAGAGATAGCCACTTCCAAAATATGCCCAATCATGTGAGGAAAAGTCATCAGCTGTGTTATCTCCCTATGGAGCCTCCATTCTAATTATGTAACACTACATTTAACCAGCAGGAAAATCTGCCTAGAATCTGAAAAAGCATGAAGGAAAATCAAACCCTAGTTCTTTACGAACCAGATTACAGCAAGATGTGTGCAAATTTGTTTCAATTTCATTCATTTTTCTTCACATACTTTATTATTTTTAAGTGATTTACTATTTGTTGACAATGATTTTTTATTTTCCTTATTCTATGCCAAGAGCACTTCCCTCAGGAGGGTTTTGACTGGGTGCTTTTCTCTGCCTTCATTGTACATTATGAACATTGTACAAAATGAAGATGTACTATGAATATCCACATAGCAAATTCCTGGATGACTATTTTTTTTTCTTCTTCACAAGTTTGAAAGTGAGGTTTTAAGTCTTCTTTTCTCTTTTTAAACATTGCTCATTTTGATCATTTTCTAACATTCATAAGGGTAGGTATTTTCAATGTCATGTTCCAAATAAGACCAAAATAAGATCACTACCTTGCCTATGATAGGACTCAATGTGGCTATGCACGGTACTGACCTCCCTGTCTGAGTTCACAATGGGAAGGATTTGTCTAACACAGGAATGAAAGTGGGGTCTCCAGCGTTGTCTTTGGTAAGTCAAAGCAAACTAGTATAGTTTAGATCTGGAATGTCTCCCAAAGGCCTATGTGTTAAAGACTTGGTCCCAACCCCACAGTGCTGTTGGGAGGTGATGGAATGCTTAGAATGTTGGGCCCAGTAGAAGAAAGTAAGGCCGTTGGAAGCAGGTCCTAGAAGGGGATATTGAACCCATCCCCTTCCTCTTTCTCTCTTTGCTTCCCAGCTGTCCTGAGGTTGAACAGCCTCCTCAGCCATGCACTCCCATCATAATGTACTATGTTGCCTCAGCCCCAGAGTAATAGGGACAATTGATGCTTGACTGAAAACTTAGAAAATGTGGGCCAAAATAAACCTTTTCTCCTTTCAAGTTGGTTATCTCAGGTGTTTGTCACAGTAACTGAAAGCAGACAAACACACAAATCTTCACAGTAATCAAAGGAGTAGATTATACTTTTGTGTATTTTTAATCTTTCTAAGAATCCAGAAACTGAGAAAGCTATCAGACCTTTATCTAGGGCAATTTTTTTCATCTAATGAGATGTGATGAACACTTACTTTCAATCGCCTTGATTTTATTTTCCCACGGGATGCAAGCAGCTTTGAAGTTCTCAAAATCACGAAGGAATTTTACCCATTTCTGAAAAGGAAGTCAAGTACAATAGTAAAGCCCAACTTCTTCAATTATCAAAATGTCTATCCCCAATCCAAATCATCACAAGACAATGAGTTTGGAAAGCTCTCTCCAGTACCTAATACTACTTTTTTGTAAAAATAGATAACAGTAGGTTCCACTTTGCCTCCCGGTTCAAAACTATCCCCAAATCAATTTAATTTTAAAAATTATTTTAAAAACATTTGTTGATCTTCAATTTTAGAGAAAGTATACTGACCACTCATAAGATCTGTTTATTCTACCAGCAATAAGAGAGCAGAGACTGAGTTAACCCATAATAAAATGATTGACATATGGTGTGTGCTTAATTAATATTCATTGCATGAAGGAATTAATGAGATACTAATAAGACAAAGTTTCTGCCTTGAAAGGCACTTGCTCTCCCAAAGTAAACTGTGTATAAATAGTGATTTCAATACAGGATGGTAAGTTCTATGACAGGGGACATTTCATTCTGATAGAGGCAGAACAGTCAGCTAAATGGAAAGAAATGGTATCACAGGAAAGGAAGGAAGAAGCAAATAATAAATCAGCTTACAAAAAATCTTCCTTCTCTTTTACTCCACAGTGTTGAGTTACCCATGGTCAGAGGACTACTGGGAAGAATGGGAATGAGCAGATTTTGCATGTGTGTACTCATGCTGGGATAATGTGCAAGCTGAGAAAGCACAACAAGCCTAAATAACAGTATATGTCTGAAGTTCAAAAGGTTACCCACAACTAGAAATGGCCCAAATGCCCATCTACAATAGAATGAATCAATAAACAAATTGCAGCATCTTCATAAAATAGAAGAAAACACATCGATAAAAATGAACTAAACTCCCACAGCAACATGAGCCTAGCTCATGATCCTAATCACACAACAAAGAAACCAGAAACAAAAGCAGAAACACTGTGATGACACTCATAAAAACTATAAAGCAAAAGAAATTAACATACTGTTTGTGTGTTTGTACATATATACATATATATATGTATGAAAATCAAGATATATGAATTCTATTCACGAAGCTCTATATTAATGGAATTCATTTAGCTTACAGTTAGTATAACGTTTATAAAGACAGTA
Source organism: Tamias sibiricus (assembly GCA_025594165.1). NCBI lineage: Eukaryota > Metazoa > Chordata > Mammalia > Rodentia > Sciuridae > Tamias > Tamias sibiricus. The sequence continues at coordinate 144,689,833 of CM046657.1, forward strand.
TGATAATACCTATGTACCTACTTTAGTGTGAGTATTTAATATAACTTTACAGAGGAATTCAATTCAGTGCTTGGTGCATAGTAAGTACAAATAAATGTTTCTATTTCCCTTTCTCCAAAATCAATATTGTATCAGATATATCATTTTTTTTCTTATTTTCTATCCAGTGTACACGTTTGATGTTCTTGATAGAGGAAAAACTATATGGTCCTGCAACTTGTAGACATTTGTAAAAAGAAATCTTGATCAGAGCTCTTAACTTCCAGAAAATTAAAATGGAAAGTATTTTATACTTGGAGGTAATAAAATCTTGTAAGTCTTTTGCTATAAATCAATGGTTTTCAACTTATTTTCTATTTTCACTCCTCTAGGGATAATTTTTTAATCCCTTCTACAAAGCTTAATGTCACAATATACTTGCACTACTGTATATATCTGTACATTATACATACAAACTGTAAGATCATTTTTCACCCTCTTAGAACAGAGACAATGTTCTCCCCCCTTAGGGTCAATATAGCACAACGCAGACTGAATGAAAATTCTTACCTTAGCCATCATCATCTTAAAGGCAAACCACCGCTTTCCTTTTCCCTTCCCAAGAGCTCCTTCATTTTCACTCACAAATTTTTTTGCTTCCCTAAGAAAATAAAACAAAATAAGAGGTAGATGGAACTGGGTTGAGATTAACAGCATACAGATGGAGGAGACGTTGAATTTTCTTGGTCTGCAAGCATATTTAAGACAAACGAACCTAAGCTATATCTTATAACCTAGAGACTCAATGCAAGCTTAAATTTTTAAATTCTGACAAGAAAGAATAAGATATTTTAGTCTCACTTATTAATAATCTGGAGTCATTGAAAAGCAAGGAATTTATGCTAAGAGTAAAATCAGAAAAGCCTAGTTCTTCTCATTTCTACCACATATAAAATTGAAGGTGAAGTTTATGTCAGATTCTGGCAGTCAGGATGTTTATTTTAAAATACTTTCTTTCCTTCTTTCTTAAGAATTCTTAAAAAAAAAAAAAAAAAGCAAGAGGGAGAGAGAGGGAGGGAGAACAGAGAGTTTAGTACAAACTAACATAGAACACACTTACTGACCTGGTATTTAATCCCTTGAAAGCAATTATTGCTTAAAACAGAAAAATCGTACTATAAAGAAAATGGGATTGAGGGAAAGAAAAAAAAAACACTCTTGGCCTCACAGTCAGAAGGGCTTTAAATTTAAACTTTAACATTATTCCCAAGTATTTATACACTTACAGTAATCACATTAGTGCTTATGTGTGTGTTTAAAAGAACAGAAATTCAGCTGGGCGCAGTGGCTCATGCCTGTAATCCCAGCACTTGGGAGGCTGAGACAGGAGGATCGTGAGTTCAATGCCAGCCTCAGCAAAGGTGAGGCACTTAGAAACTCAGTAAGACCCTGTCTCTAAATAAAATACAAAAAAGGGCTGGGGATATGGCCCAGTAGTCGAATGCCCCTGAGTTCAATCCCCAGTACCACAAAAAAAATAAAATAAAAATGGATAATATGAACATGTTAAATATATTACAGTTTTTGTAACTTTATTTAGTCATGGTTGTTGGATGAATGTTTGTGTCCCTTTGCCAAAAAAAAAAAAAAAAAAAAAGAAATTTGTATGTTGAAGTCTAATCCTTAATGATGGTATATGGAGGTGGGGCCTTTAGGATGTACAGTCATGTGTTGCTCAACAATAGGGATTTATTCTGATAGGGACAGACTCTGAAGGGATATGTACAAATGAGAAATGCATTGTTAAGCTATTTTCTCATTATGCAAATATCATGGCATACACTCACACAAACTGAGATGGTAACGATGTCAATTATTCCATATAATCTTGTGGGACCACCAGTATAAGTACTCTGTCATCAACTGAAATGCTATGATGAAGTAAATGATTGCAATTAGGTAACAAGGTTGGGGCTCTCATGAATGAGATTGGTGCCCTTATAAGTAGAGGCCCGAGAGCTTTCTAGCCCTCTTCCCACCATGTGAGGATATAAGACATCAGCTGTCTGCAGTCTGGAAGAGAGCCCTACCAGACCCCAACCACACTGGCACCCTGACCTTGGATTTCCAAACTCCAGAAGTGTGAGAAATAAATGTTTATTTTTTTTAAATTTAATATCTTTATTTTTATTTACTTATCATTATTTTTTTAAATGTGGTACTGAGGATCAAACCCAGCATCTCACGCATGCTAGGCAAGCACTCTACTGCTGAGCCACAACCCAGCCCCAGAAATAAATGTTTAGTTTTTAAGCCTCACAGTCTATGGTAATTTGTTCTATCTGTCCTAACTGATAAAGACAATCATTTGGTTGCTGTTTGGTTGATATATGAAAATAACTTTACAAAAAGAGATGGCGTGGGCTTTTCTTCTCTTCTCAGAAGCCAGACAGCACATGACCCATATGTTGCAGAGGCACCTCTGTCATAATAGGAAAAAAATTTAAACCTGTTTGAAATTTATGGTTCCACAGGTGTAACACTATCATCAGATAGATGGCCTTGAAATCTGTGCTTTTATAGACAAAACCCTTTCATAAATGGCTATCAATAAGCTTCTTCTTAGTACACAAAGTAAACCTTAAAAGATGGAGGATTAGTGCAGAATTTTTGTGGAAGATGCTTCTAAGTATCCATGCTAAACTCATGATTTTATAATATGCTGGGATCAGAAACTGACTCGCACCCCCTGATTTATCCAATACCAGGAAGGACTGTCTCATTACTAACCTATGGATGTGAGCCCACCCATATTCTAGCATATAAACACAAGCACAATGATGAAGAATATCCCCAGCCATCAACCAGAACCCCCAAAGCACTTCCTTGATAGCAAGCACAATGCCTCACCTTTTCTATCCCATGACAGTGATCACTGCTTTGACCATAAGAGGTATTTGATAAAATGTTAACATTCTCAAAAGAAAGCAGACTGCATAACTTGGGATAAAGTCACCAGCAGAATATCTAATAGTTGTATTTTCTACATTGATTAATGCTTGAGGACAAAGTCATTCTCAGACATTTAGATTGCACCCTTCATCATTATTCTTTTCTGAAATTCAGGTGCCAGCCTTCTAGAAATGAAGAACAGTTACTAGACTGGCCTTGTCAAACACCTGATATTTGACATGACCTCTGGACTGGGAATATTAGTTGAAAATAATTTCTAAAAACATCTACACATTTGAAAATGTTCAATAAAGCCATGTCCAAAATTATAAACTGACTTCTGGTAGCCAGGTTTTCAGAACAATGCAATGAAGAAAACATCATGTTCAAACATTGTTTTAGTCAGTTTTTCATTGCTGTGATCAAAAGACCTGAAAAGAACAATTTGAGAGGAGGAAAAGTTTATTTTGGGTTCATGACTTCAGAGGTCTCAGTCCATAGACAACAGGCTCTTATTGCTCTGGGCCCAAGATGAGGCAGAACATCAGAGTGGAAAGGTGTGGGGAGGAAAGCAGCTCAAGATACAGCAAATAGGAAGCAGAGAGAGCTCTGCTCACCAGGGACAAATATATATATATATATATATATATATATACCAAAGGCATGCCCCCAGTGACTTACCTTCTCCAGCTACAGCCTACCTGCTTACAGTCACCATCCAATCAAATGGATTAATGAAATGATTTCACTACAACTAATCTTATCATTTCACCTCTCAAAAATCTTGTATTGTCGCACACATTAGCTTTGGGGAGACACTGCAATCTAAATCATAACAAGCATTAAGCATGTATTATAAAGAAGATAAAACCAGAGGAAGTATGGCATCTAGAAGACACTTTATAAAATGTTGAGTTGAAGTGTCTAAAATGCAAATCAGGTGGCTGGTATTCCAAGTAGCCTCTATGATCTGTCTCTGTGGACTTGCCCATGTTTGTAGTGTTAGATATACCCATATTCATGAGAGTGCTGCTTTTCAAAGGAAAGCACAATTGCCCAAGACTCAAATAGACCTAAGCAGGTCTGGCACAGGTTTCCTCAGTTACTAAATGGGTTTTAACAGCTCAGGATTTTCCAACAAAAAATAAAAAGGTCAGGCAGTTGCTTCACTGCTAGCCAGGGTGCTGATAAGAATAAGGTGAGCTATAGATAGGAAACTATTGAAAAAATCATTGCACAGTCAATTCTACTGCAAAACTTATTTTGAAGCCTCAAATTTGTTCTAACATGATGGATATATTACAGAATGAGCATAATGTGAATTGGGGGCTTGCTTGTGTGCATTCATGAGAAACACTAGATGACTGCAGATAACTGCACTCCACTAAGTCAACCAACATAGGAATGCAAACATCTCATCTCCTGCTCTGCCTCACTCCCCAAGTAAGCTAGAAAGCAACAACCAAACACCCATTCCCAGCTAGAGTTACAATGACCCCTCCCTCTCTTCACTTGACAATAACTCACAAGCTACAACCCTTGTGAAGGCCACTTTCACTAGCAAACTTCTGGTCTTTTCAAAGTAAGCTGCCATATTTATTTTAATATTTATGTATTCCTTAACTCCATGTATATGTTGCTTTTTTTTATTTTTGCAGTTCTGGGATTGAACCACTGAGCATTCCTTTTATTTTTTATTTTTTGTTTTGAGACAGCATCACCCTAAGTTGCCAAGGCAGACCTTAAATTTGTGATCTTCCTGCCTCAGCTTCCCAAACAACTAGGATTACAGGCATGTGCCACCATGCCTGGAGTTGCTTCTATTTTTAATAAATTCCTATCCTTTTTACTTAATATGTCACTAATGATGTTTCTGAGTATTGTGCCCTATCCCCACTTTTTGTATAAACCTTGTGGTTTTTATTGCCCAATTTGCCTAAGTAGTGATATTTAGTAATCTATACATCATATTATAGCAGAACTAACTATAATTCAATTATTTGTTATAAAGAATTTTGAAATTTATAAAACAAAGTACATAAAGGAGTTATTATATCAGTCCCTATTATAATGAATACATATGGAGAACAAAAACTCTAGCTAGTAGTAATAACAAAATATGTTTTTCAAATGTAATAAAGCTCCCACTTAATTGGCATATCCACTGCTCTAGATACTTAGCATTTAATATAAAAGACATTCAACTTGGCCTATTAGAGTTATGTCACATTCTATGTGAATGGCTAGTTAGAAAGCATGACACTTTCCTAAACAGAGTCTAAAAACAGCTATTTTACTCCATATAGTTATTTTAATTTTGTGAGCTGATAAACATTAAACCAGCAAAACTTAAAAGAGAAGGAAGTCAGGAAATTAAAATCACTAAAAATTCAATTCCAAATTCTTTTTACAAATTCCTTCATAAATACAAATTCTTTTAAAAATACCATTTTCCTCTAAACAATATAAAAAGTTTTTATTGTTTGTTTCTTCAATTGCTATAGTTTTCTCTGACATATAGTTTCAAATTTTTCTTTCAATTACTATCCCATCCTATCATCAACATACACGTCCTGACTCTGGTTTTCAGACAAAAGTCCAGACTTCACTCTACATCACATCTGAAGTATGACTTTCAGTGTCCTTGAGGCGATCACTAGGTCATGCAGGTTGTTAGAGCAGTTTTTTTTCTTTTATTCTAATGTGTATTTGAGAACTACCATTGGTATTAAGACTTTGGAGTCTCACCTGTGGAAAGGATGCTCTGCACAGGACTTCCCAGCTACAAGGCTTCCCCCACTCTGGTGATGTATTTTCTTCTCTTTCTCTCTCACCTAGCACTTTTGCTTTTGCTCTTGCTTTCATATAATTACTAATATAAAGGTTAACCTGCATAGAGTGTCTTTATTGGATCCGACTGGCCAACTTCAGCAGCTACACACATACATAATAACACTTTAATGTTACACTTTCTTCTTTGCCTTGATGCCCAACCCCCTCTCCATTCTCCAAGAGATCCCCTCCACAAGTTTCAAACCAAAAGAGTACCAAATAGCAATCTTAGGTACTCCCTAGCTCCTCACTGCCCAATCTTGGGCAAAATGATTGACTTGTCAGAAATCTTGGGATACCTTTAAAATAAAGCCCAGGACCAGAAGGTGGGCTGAGAATAACTCTTTATCAAGAAGAGCTTCTTAACCTCCGAAATCTGATGCTCATGGGACATCAGGAAGCACCCTGACATCTTGCAAATCCAGAAGAAGGGACATGGGGCTGGACAAGTCAGTGACTCAGTGAGAGAACATGCCTTGACATTATTTTCAGGGCTGACCTTTGCAATGAGCTGGCATGGCTTCAGGATAGAAGAAACTAGTCTCATCCAATCCTGTCCTCCCTAATAACAGATTTCTTAACCAGAAGACAATATCTTTCATTGCACAACTGGAAACAAGGCACAAAAACAAAACACATCATATGGAGATAAATACAGATAATATACAATTACACTAATGTGCACATGACCAAATTCAAGGGGGAAAAAGTCTTTAGAAAGTAAAAAAAGCAAAAGAAAGTGTCTTTGTGTTTTTTCTATTGTGAATCCATTTTCCTCCAATTTTGTATATATCTGGATAACTTAAAGGGACTTTACTACATGGCTAAAATGAAATAGGCTTTTGTGGATAAACTTTGAATATCCATTGGCCCTAAAACATCCAAATGTCTGACTGAAAAATGCATGTCATCCCCTTGAATTGCATTCAACAAAAGCTGCCTGCCAAGACTGTAATCCGGTCTCCAGGTCTCAGAGCTCAAACAAGCCCTGGTACAATATGCACAGCTCTCTGAGCTGTAACCCCAGACCCAGGGATAAATAATTGAGTGAGGTCCATTTAATGACAATAATACCTGGCCTCATCATTCATTTATCAACCCCTTGTGTTGGTAATTAGAATAATAAGGTTTCATGGGCTTTCAAGAATGCTTTCACAGTTAGTTAAAGGAGTACACTTTGGCCTAACTTACAAAATAGATAATTTACCCATAACACATGATGCAACCCTGATTACACAGAAGAGTTAGGACATGCTATGCTGCTTTTGACACGTTCTCATCCCAGGAAACATGCTCCCCTTTTGGGTTAGGTTAAGCTGACTTTTCTTCCTCTTGTTTTCAGTTTGATAGTATGATGGAGCAACCAATTTATTGCTCAAGTAATTGAAAGACGTGTTTCAAAACTGGTGTTTAGGGAAATTTTAATCAAACTTGTACTTGTGAACACTTCTTAGGAAAGAGATCAGAAGAATGAAATGGCTTTTTTCTAGTAAACACTGCCATTTAAAAAAATTAACCAACAGTCCAAAGAACAAAGAACTCTGTCTTTCCTTGAAATGTTTCTGAGTTTCTGAGTAATTAAAAGAGAGTCACAATGTCAAGAAGATTTTTAATGTACAGATTACATTAAGATTTAAAATAAGAACCACAGGCCTCTTAGATAATGTAACTCCATAATCAGACTAGAATAAATACTTAAAATCATTCCAGTACTGGAAGCAATAATTCAAAACAAGTGGTATTTTAAAGGGGATACTGGTAGCAGAAGTCCTAATGATTTAGATGCTTAGTTATTTCGTCTATAAAATGAAGACGGTAATGTAACTACTTTATAGAAATAAAATATGCACTTGGTTTATAGCAAATCACAAGAGCACTATGAATATTAACTATTATTAGCAGCCATTGAACTAATAAGGCTAACTTTGTTCTAATTTCCTAATATTTAATACAACATATGGCACAGAAGTGAATTTCAACACTTCTAATTAAATGATATAACATCAGTGAGAAGACTGGATGATAATCAAATTGTGGTTCCTGACTAACAACCCTGGAATTACTCTGGGATCTTTTAGCAGTTCAAAAATCTGTCTTCCCACCCCCAGATAACTTAAGTCAAGTTATCAAGGAGTGAAATAGAAGCATCGATATTTTTTTAAAATTCCACCAGATGATTCCAAAGTATAAGTCAGGGGGAAAATTTGGAACTAAGCCAAATTTCATTTGCTGTTACTACTAAATTTAAGAACAGTTATTGAAGCGTTGGGCTAAAAAGGCACTTTCAAATGTAGTTGTTTTGATGTCCCTTTGGGTTGGCAGTACTCTATTCTGATGTCTGATAATTTCTCTAAAGGATAACTTCCTGACTCATCATCCAAAAACAAGAAAGTAAGCAGCAGCAAAAAAAAAAAAAAAAAAAAAAAAAAAAAAGAAAAAAATGGGCATGTGCATTTCTATAACCTCTTAGTTTGTATGTCTAACTTATTTTCATTTACTTTCTTGTAGATGCTACCATTTCACATCTGTCTCTGTTTCCCCGCTACATACACAATTTCACACCATAATTGCTCCTTCTACATAATCTCTTACCCTTTGTTTCTTTCAGTCCAAAAATGGGTTTATAACTTTTTCTTGAGTAATGGTCACATAGTATAATTTTGTTCAAAAGGTAAACAGAACAGCAACGTATCCACCAATGGAGTGTGGACACGCATTTGTCTTCTCCTACCCTACGAATAGGAAGCCTAAATTCTCAGTGCATGCGCATTATCAGTGTGTTTGCCAAGATTTGCAGGGTTTGTTGAGAGCACTGCAGTATTAAGGCATTGTCACTCAACCCAATAAAGAGCCTAGGCCCAAAAGGAGAAGGCAGGTAGGCAGGCTAAGATGATTAGTCAGTCACATGATATGGTAAGATTTTTTTCTGTGACAGCTAAACTGTTCAGTTTGTATGCCAGCAATACATTAACGTAAAACATTTCTTTCTGATTATGGATAAATATAAAAAATATTCTGCCAGCTTAAAGCTGAAAGTGATTGTATTTGCTGAACAGCGTGGGAAATGTTATGCCCAGAGAACGGACCCCCAAAAACCACCAAGGAACCTGGAGTGCATGCAAGAACAGAGAGCTTTTATTCGGGCTTACGCTCGGACTCTGAGACTCACTAATAGTGAATCTGTAGTGAGAGCCCGGGACTGAGGAAAGACTGAGATTTTATAGGGGTAGAAGCAAGGAGAGGGAAGGGGCTTGCCTGATTGGCCAGGGGAGCCCATGCGTGTTTAAGGAGGTTTTCATTGGTGGGTGCCATCTCTAGAACTATGGAATGTGCTGACTGTTCACTGCAGGGCCCTGCAGGGCCCAGGGCCCTGCCATTGCCCTACTTTATTGTGCCCGGGCTGACTTATTATATCCAGGCTTATTCCTGCCTTGTGACAGGAGACTTGCAACAGTTTGGGGCAGCTGATAACAAAATGGGATCACAGCAGTTTGGCTTCTATTGTCTTAAGCCAAGCATTTTACAGAAGCAAAAAGAAGCGGTTAAACTGAAAAGAGGCTTGCAGCTGAAAAAGGAGGGTTCCACAGAAAACAGCTTATAGAAAGTTTTTGGTGAATAAATTTTTTTGTTGCTGCTTTTTTTTTTTTTTTTTTTTAACCTCACATAGTGGTCACACCCCACTTTTTGGAAAAAAAAAAAAAAGGCAAAAAATCTGTGATGATTATGCGGTGAACTACATTGCATTTTAGACTACCAAGCCCTCTAAAAATTTATGGTCAACAAACATTGGAGGGACCTGTGTACAAAGGGTTCTTAAGGCAATTTTTTTCTTAAGCTCTGATGGCACTCATGTTGGCATTGGTGAATAACTAAAACAAAGCTTGGGCAGAACAAATCTGTATTAAATTCAAAGCTATTACCCACAGAAATACTTCAGACCTGGGATGACTTCTTTGCTCCTTGGGGCCCTAAAACAATGCTAATTTTCACGACTGGCTTAAATGTCAACTAAAAACTCAAACACATATTAGTCATTCCCCAAAGGTCAGTCAAGCATCTCAGGGTAATTTTATATGAATCAAGGGAGAAAGAAATTGCTGTGCTTTAGTGGTTTAATATATTAAAAAAAAAAAAAAAAAAGCATACTAGATCCTCTTTCTAACTGCTGATTGTTTTTTCCTAATTCTATTCTCAGCCTGGTTAATTTAAAATTCAATTTATACTTTAAAATTTTCTTTGTATTGTAGTAGCAGGAGAGAGAAGTCCATACAGATTTCCCCAGGAGCCAAAAGCTTGTGCTGAGTTTTAAATACCAGTCGCAGCTCAAACTGGCTTTCCTCCATAGAATTTCCTCAGAAATCTTAAGGCTGTACTATTATCAGCAGAGATGACTGAAGGGCAGCAGAATATAACACCCCAAAATATGTCACCTAAGTATTATATGCTACATTATGCAAAAACATGTCCAAAATGTGCCAAAAATATGGCAGACGGGTTATTTTGAGCTGAAGGTAATTAGAAGAAGCAGATATAAGAGAAAAGTTCTCTGCATTCCTATTTGCCTTAAAGCAAAACATACATTTGTAAAGACATTCCTCCTTCTCTCTCTATCAGGAAAGACACTCTTATCAGCCCAGAAAGGGCACCAAAGCAACCTGCCCAACAAACTTTACTAAGGAGATCCTGTCTTCCATCAGTTCCTCAATATATTAGCCTCTCCACAACTTGACACCCTAGAAAGTCAAAGTCCTTCTCCTTTGTCTTGTCACTGCTCTGAAAAGGTTCTGTTCTTTTGTGAGCCCAAGTTCTAACCACTTCTGTGAGTTACTCATCTCCGAGTAGGCCTGTGTGTGAGCGTTATACCCATGGCAATAAACAGTTTTGTTATTAACTTACAGGGCCCAAGCCAATGAACCTAAGACAAGGGGAAACGACGTTTTTATCCACCCCTACACTTTATAAAATCAAATTACTGAAATGAATTCTTTCTCATTATGAGAAGTTATATAATGGTAACTTTATAAATGTCTCACTGAATGTTCTAAGTTCTATGGCAACGGTTTTATGATTTTTTTTTTTTTTTTGTCTGTGTCTTAATGAGTCTATTCAGCATGTGATTAACAACACTACTACCTGAAGGTAGGGTTATATGTGGGCTGTAGAGTAGGGGCCATATTTTAAGGCATCCAGGAATTTTCCAGTCCAGTCTAATATTACTGTTTGGTGTTTGAGTAGAAATGAAATTTGAGAAGAATGTGACCTTAAAACCCCAAACGAATCTTCAAATCAGAAGCCCTACACTAAGAAGACAAGCTCAATCTAAGGCCTTACTTCATCATCAAAGATTGGCAAAATGATAGTGTTTCTTCTCCCCATTATAGTGAGAAAATTATTCTTAGAAGTAGGTAGACATGGCACTGAACAAGTAGACTGTTGTATGTAACTTTAAGGAAGACTGTTCGAGTGTTAGAATCCTATGTTGATGCAGGAATGTTCAAAGTTGAAATGATTAGATTATGAGAGCTGTAACCTGATCAGTCCATCTCAGCTTGAATGGGCTAAGTGGGCGATAATTGCAGGCAGATGGGGCATGACTGGAGGAGGTGGGTCACTGGGGGCATGCCCTGGAAGGGTTCAACTGCCTACCCTGAGGCCCCTTCCCCTCTCTCCCTCCCTGCTTCCCAGTTGTCATGAGCTGAATAGCTTTATTTCACCTTGCCTTTCTGCCATGATGTTCTACTTTACTCAGGCCCAGAGGAATGGACTTAGCCAACCATGGACTGAAACCACGAGCCAAAATAAACTTTTCCTCATGTAACTTGTTCTTGTTGGGTATTTTGGTCACAGCAACAAAAAGATGACTAACACAGACCCACCTAAAATTCTAGTTCATATGTAAATTTATATTATTTCTATCATTCTTTTTTTCTTCCCTTTACTTAACAACTTTTTCCAAATCTTTACTGACTGTTTTATGTTCTTAGCAATATATTAAATATCTGAGAGAAACAAAAGAGACAGCTACATGTTCCTTTCTGCAGCCTAAGCTGTACTTAGAATGAGATATAGGATCATAAAATAGTTACATAACAGTGCAAGACAGGCTTGAAGTGAAAAGAGAGAGGGAAATGGAAACTTGAGGGTTGTTGAAGACATTGTAGATGATGTTGGTTAGATAAGAATTAAACCAGACTTTATGAAGCTAGTAGGATTTGAGTAGGCAGAGAAAGGCATGCCAGGCATTGGTTTGCAGGAATTTCTCTAACAGAGGAGATATTTCCACCATGTGTCACACACACTGTCTGTATCCTAGATGTACCAGCATTTGACTTTTTGCAAGATCATGTACATGGCTTGGTAGGCAGAATGTGTTAATTTTGCTTGGCTCATATGCATTTTAATCAAACATGTCCTAATGAATTCTGAACACTGTGAAGCAGAATTCTCAGTGTGTTGCCTCTTGAGTGAGAAGAGCTATTCTGCTTTTAAAGTTTGGTAAAATGCTCTTCACAATACTTGTGTGTTTATATCTATACCTTTTAAACATTTCTAAATATTAACTTTTTTTTTTTTTCCAAAATGAACTGTAATATTGAGGAGTGCTAATTCTGAATTGTTGCAACAGAAAGCCTTCATTTTCTTTTGGTCCTGTGTGTTCTTCCTTTTGATGCATGAGTGGGCAAGAAATTTAAAATGATTTCAAATCATGGTGGTTCAGTCTGCTCTGCAAATAATCAGGACAACCTGGTAAATTTGATGGCTTGCCACGTGACAAACTTAAGTACTTGGGAAACAAAACTTAGGTGAGGTTGCCCACAGAGCACACTATGTCCCAATGTGAACTAGTCAGTCTGCTGAATTGACTTGGAACCTTAGTATTTCTCAGTGTCCTTCCAAGGCCTCCCTTCTGGCCAATCTTGACCCCTCTGATCAAGCACTGGTCAAGAAATACAATAACAGTGTATGCATAAAATATAAAAGTTAATTCATCCAAGAATCACATATCTTTATATTAATATCTGAATGCCACATTTTAGATACATTATATTGAAAATATACAACTATTTCCCTTTCTTACTCTTACCAATATATTTTATGATATTCTAATAAAATGTTCTTCAAACATTTACTTTTAGTTTTACATTTTAATAAAGCCTAGCCATTTTTATCCTAGCAATAAACTTCTTTAAATCCCCCCAAATAACATATCCCTTGATATTCCTTTATCATATATACAAAGATATCCTCAAAAGTGCCTTGGCACTAGATAAAACAAAGGGTTATCTTTGTAATAAGCTACTTATCTGAGATTTGAAGAATATTTCCTCAAAACAGCAAGGACATGTTTCTTTTCTTTTAATTCTTATTTTGTGCTTATCATGTGCATGTTAGTATATTATTATGTCAAGTATATTTACTTGATCATTCCTAGATCATTTTAAGTGATAACTAATGCATTTTTCCTTTTAATCACCTTTCTAAAACAACATATTTACAGGTAGTCTGGTAAAGATTATGCAAATTATCTATTAGTGATGTATCTAAAACACTAGAGTACAAGTTTGGTAAGTTGCTATTTCTCAAAAATTGTTAGGAGTTAGGTTACTTTGGCGAGATGAGAAAACTGATTTGGTGAGTCTTACCATATGTAATATATTGATGGATCACACTGCAGAAAATAGTGTATGAGGAAGTGCAATTAAGATGATAGTGGACTGGGGGTACATCTTACTGGCATGAATGTGTTTAGCACACAAAGGCCCTGGGTTCAATCCCCAGTACCAAAAAACAATAAAATAATAACAATAATAATAATAATAATAAGATAGTAGCCACATCTCTCTGAAAAAAAAAAAAAACTTAGAACTTTCTTATGTTTAGTATTTATTGTTATTATTATATTGTACTTTTAAAAACTCCCTGTTTCTTTGAAGTTTTTTTGATTTTTGGATAAGTGAACGTTTGTGGCAGTTAGTAAATAAAATTGATTGCCAAGAATCTTTGAAAACATCATTAAATATTAGCATGTTTTAGACCCACTTTTCTAATTCATTAATATCCTTACACACCCATTTGAGCAGAACTTCAGGCTGACTTAACTAGGCCATGTACTTGAGATTTTGATGCAAGTATAAGAGCAATTAATACCTTCACAGCTTTTCAGAGGAAACAGGAACAATAGCTCTGTGGGCCACCTGCAAAGTCTGCCAAACCAAGGTGAAGACAAGAACATCTCCAGATAAAATGTGGTAAAATGTTGCAGTGGAAACCAGAAAGATTAAATCATGAAACACAAAGGAGGAGAATCTTCAGTCAATAAAATTATATATTTCATAGATGACTTCCTTAACAATTGAAAAAGTTTCCAAAATGTGAAGTCCCATGGAAAAAGCAATAATTTTTGCATTGATTCCTTTTAGTATTGTTTAAGGAGGAATTTTAAATTATTTAAAAATCATTAATAAAATTAACTACAATAATCTGCTAAATACTCACAGCAATATAGCATGTATCAAAGGGCTAAATCCTGTGACAATTTCCTGGGACATTGTTCTTGCTTAATAGAAGTACGTAAGGTGAAGACTGGTTATTAACTGAAAAGACTCATTCCAATGCAATGAGAATAATGAGTCAGGTTATTGTGACAGATGAGCTCTAATATGAACGTTAAGGGATTGTTGACTTCAACCAAGAATTGATTTATCTTGAATAAAATGTTCTACTATTTAAGGTGAATTAAAAGTAAATAAATAAAAGCAGAGGAAGAGGAGGAGACCAAAATAAGACAAACTCTCTATGGATGCTAAAAATTGGGAGAAATTTTTAGAATATAAAATGAAAAACGTTTAGCCAGGTATTAAGATGAAAAAATAGCATAATCACTAATACATTTTCAACCTTTATATGGGGTTCTGAAGTCATAGAATAATAAATATTATTATTATGTTACATTATTATATAAACTATGTCCTTCTCATAGGCAGCTCTAATTCAAGCATTTCCTTGTTGATTAGTGATTAAATAGCAAGCAATTCTTACTTTAGCCTCTACTCTCAGTTGTTCCTGATTAGTTCACTCTAGCATAAACTTGGTCAATCAAAGGACATTTCTAGATCCCCCAAAAGGGATACTGGAGCTGAGTTACACTGGCTGTCAAAAACCACTGACTATTAAACTTTCAGGAATTTCTTAAGCTACTATTAAACTGCTGGTAGTTTGAAATTGGTCATACTGGAAGCATTTACACCATGGAAATTGGCAAATACTGCAAATTGGGGCATTTGAACTAGGACATTCCTTGTCCTATATTTACTTAGTCATCCAGGCCCTTTAAACATTCCAGTCATGTTATGGTTCTCTTGCCCTGGAAATTAGTGTCCAACAACAACAATAAAAATCACCATTAACATTGTCATCCTGACACAGGAAACATTAATGTTTATGATATATGGAATGTTATGTTAGGTTTTGAGAAAATTAAGAACAATAAGATATCTTTCACATCCTGAGAAGCTCAAAATCTCTTCTGAAAGGAAGATTCATAATTCAAGAAATGCAATAAAATGCAGCAAACAAGAGAACCAAATGAATAATAGTCTTTTTGAGTCCCGTTTCTATAGGAATTGGCAGAGAAAGGAGCTCTAAGGGCAGTTGAACTCAGGCCTACGAGAAGCACAGGATGTCAAAAAGTGGAGAGACTGGAAAGAAGACACAAAATGTACCTAGCATGTCCAGAGAAGATTTTAAGCCTATTTTATTGGGAAATGTGGTTCAAATGAGTAGTGTAGCACAATAGAAAAAGCAGGAAGTTTTAGAGATGCAGTAACCTGGATTTTAATCCTCACCTTCACAGTTTGGGCTGTGTGAGACCACTTTATCTCTGTTGATCTCAGTTTTCTTATCTGTAAAATGGGGATAATCTTCTGTTTTCAATGTTCTTATAAGGAGTTCCTATACGCAGCATGTATTAGCATAAGATCTGATACACAGTAGACACACACACACAAAAAAAAAAAGATTGGAAATGATTCTATCTCCAAGACCTCATGGTCATCATCATCAATAACTTGAGAAGTCAGTTTAGAAGGGGATCTGGAATTCAAGTTTAGATGATACTCATAGGCAAGGTCAACTTCATGGGCCTTTGACTTATGCTGTTGGGACCTCACACTGAGAAGAGCACTGTGCTCAATCTAAGTCTCTGCCATTGCCATCTTGAAATTGTTAATAATTGAAATTTTTTTTTTTTTTGTGGTACTGGGAATTGAACTCAGGGGCACTAGACCACTGGGCCACACCCCCAGCCCTTTTTTGTATTTTATTTAGAGACAGGGTCTCACTGAGTTGCTAAGTGCCTCGCCATTGCTGAGGCTGGCTTTGAACTCACGATCCTCCTGTCTGAGCCTCCCAAAGTACTGGGATTACAGGCATGTGCCACCGCGCCCGGCAATAATTGAAATTTTAAAATTATTTTTGAAAAGGAGATCCCACATTTACATTTTTCACTAAGTTCTGCAAATTATGCAGCTGTTCCTATACACAGGATGTGTTAAATATAGCTAATAAGTAAATAGATATCATATGATATACAGATATAATTGATGTATTCTATACAGGTAAGTTAGTAACCTGTAACACATACCAAAGAAACAACAAAATAGGAAATATGACAAATAAGAATATTATGATTAGAAAAGGATGGAAGGATGAAGTCATAATCCTGTATCTTTGGGATTGAACATCTGTCTCCACTAAACTTACCACTCAGTGGAGTCATTCCACCCAGTTCTGTTCCTCCCACATGTACTCTGCCCAAGAAATACAGATACAACCCATAGCAGTTTAACAGGCCAACTGACAAGCTACTGTTACGGTCAGGTGTACTTGTCCCTTGTCATTCCAATACAGCAAGTGCCTATCCTTTTCCCAGGTCATCTTCATTCTGTTGGCCTCTCGGGAACCTCAGTCCTTTTAGCTACACCATCAGCAGGATGACAGTGACAGGACAAAATGACATTGCCAAACTCAGGCTAGAGCCTTGAGATTCTGTTGCCTATGGTCGACTCTATTGCCACTCTATCCCCGTACTGGTAATTGATCCCTTTCTTTCCTCTCATTTCTCACTGTGTTTTGAATGATCTTCATAAATCATGTGATTCTTGAGCAGTGTAATTTGTTCTCAAAGCCTTCTAGACCTGTGACTTCTGGGAGAGCTTGCCTGTCGATGCACCAGAGACTGTCGTTGCATCACAGCAATTTTCCACCAGCCAAGTTCAAATCAAAACTCCATCAGTTGTTAGTTATCTGGCAATAAACAGTTACTTATCCTCTCAGAGATTCATTTTTTTTATATGTAAAGTCATAGTGATAATATCTTTCTTGAATTTGAATTGAGAAGAATAAATGAAATTGTGAAAGTAAAATAATAAGTAACATGCATTAAATGATTACTATGTTCCAGACACTATTTTAAGTGCTTTATGTCTACTGACTGATTTAATCCTTTCAATAACTCTATGAAGTAGTGCTATTTTTATCCTTACACAGAGTGAGGATATTAAAGTTGAAGAAGCTAAGAAACATGCTTGCATCATACTGCTTAACATTGTGTATGAACTTAAGTAATTGAAAAATTGGATTTTAATGTTACATTTTGATGGAAAAAATTCAGATTCATTAATTGCCTATAGATAATCCCTTCTTCAGATGGGAAAAAATAAATAAATCCCTGTATCCCAGATAATGAGATGTGCAAGAACTGAAGGCCTACACTTTGGTTGAGCTGTTGTTTAAAAATAACTCAAAACAGTTGAAGTATGTGTGTTAGTGAGTGTATATTCATATTTAAAAGTCCTCTTGAGTGGAATATTTCATTCCTTCACTATGTCAGATGAACATATGATTATTGCTCATGAAAATCTTAAGTTCCAAGAAAGCTGGAGAGGAAGGGGGTAAGGATGGGAGCCTGGAAATAGTTTCCCCAAAGTTCTCCCAGATGACTCCAGCAGAGGAAATCAACTGTGGTTTGTTTTCACTTTTCTAGAAATATATTAGTTCCCCCTACCAAAAACTAAAACAAAATTAAGTTTAAAACAAAGGAAGTACTATAAGATGAACAGAGACAGAATAAGGAGGAATGTTACCTTAATGGCTCACTGACAGTTTCAAGCACCTGTTAAGTATAAATGAAATCCTAAGGGTAACTTTCTTGGCTTTACTGGGTGTCTCATTAATAAATCACCAGGCATAGTCAGCCAATGGACAAGTCCCAGAAATACTGAATCAGGGTGCTACAAGAAATTAAAGCAGTCTATATAAGAGCCAAGTAAACATTTTTGTTACCCAAACAAATAATTAGTGTCATCCCAAGAGCCAATTTCATGAAAAAGTATAGTTGGAGTACTGTACCTTATTCTGTGGACTCATGAAATTTCAGAACTGTCCTCTTCCTAAAATCAAAATTTCTAAATATCCAGCTCAATGTTGTCTTTTAAATGCTTTATATGGAAGTGTTATGGTTTGGATGTGAGGTGTCCCCCAAAAGCTCACATGTGAGAAAACGCAAGAAGGTTAAGAGAATAAATGACTGGGTTATGAGATCCTTAACCCAATCACCTGATGGGATTAACTGAGTGGTACCTGAAGGCAGGTGGGGTGTGCCTGGGGGAGGTTGGGCACTATGGGAGTGGCTTTGGCGTATATATTTGTATCTGGTAAGTGGAGATCTGCTTTCTGATTATCATATGAATTGCTTCCCTCTACCACACTCTTCTGCCATGATGTTCTGCCTCACCTTGAGCCCCAAAGAATGGATCCTACTGTCCATGGACTGAGACCTCTGAACTTCCTGCTCGACAATTGTTCTAATCACATCTTTCAGTCACAGCAGCAAAAAAGCTGACTGAAACAGAGTATCTTGTGTAGAAGGTATGTCTGTTCTGGTTGAAATTGCCATGGGGCCAAGGGGTCCTCCCTCATGTCTCTGCCCTCCTTGCCCTGAACTGATCCCACCAAACCACCTGACCACTGAGGACAACAGGTTGAAAATTATGGGCCATAATCTAAACTCTCCACTTTATAAACAAACAAACTGAAGCTGAAAAAGGTGAAGTTGGAAGTAGCTCTGAGATCACAATCAATTCTCTTCATTTTCGGGATTAAACCTATTCTACCATAAAAAAAAAAAATAAGGTGGTTGTTTATTTAGGCTTAGTCATAAGGGCTTTTAATTTACTACACATAATGTTCTGATATAGTTAAAAGTTTTAGGTTTCAGGAGAATAATAAATAGACCAGTTATTTTCCACCCAGGTGTTTTATTTCAGCTGTGGTGGCTGCCACCAGGTTAGAGCTGCCACATTTCACAGGTAGGAAAGATCTAGTCATCCCCAACTTCTGAGTCAAACCTATGAACAAAAAACAGAATATACTTAATATTTTCATTGATGGATATGTTTAAGTGAGGTACCTAATTTAAAATTTGACATTGACTACAGGTAAATGGAAGCAGTACTACTATTTGCCTTTTTCCCACCCTGTCAACACATATCTGATCTGTTTAGTAAACTGCCCAAAGAACAGCAAATTGTTTTCTATTTCTCAGCTTGGAAGACAGTGGTTCTAAGTTCTCACCTTCTGTCAGTGACTTTTAGAATAAAAAATAAAAATACATATTTTAGGCTAGCACACCTGCCCCTCCACCCATAGATTCTTGTTTACTAGGTTTAAAGTCACATGTATGTGTGGAACAGGGTAACTACTTACATTAACCATCTTATCACCCTGATCCCTGAGGACACTCCTGTTCCTAGTGGGAGCTGTTCTTGAAAAATGTGGAAGCAATCCCTGAACCTCCCAGAGCATCTCCAGAACCACAGCTGCAGCTTCCCTGTAGCTTTACTCTATATACCGTCTTAAAACCCTGACCCCATCTAAAATCCATTTTAGAAATTTCACAAGTGTTTCAGAGTCGAAAAGTCTTGGAACCCAGGTACAGATCCAAACCTATGATCAAAACTTCTGTTCCCATAATATTGAGCCTGGTGTCTTAGAGTTCATAGAATTAGCAGAATCAAAAACTGGAGACAAATTCTGAAAATAATAATAATTCTTAGAAACACTCTCAGAGTAGATTTCTCTGAAAGAAACAAAGGGTAAAGGGAAAGCTGGCTGACTCCCATGCCTTAGCAACACTGGGATAGAGGACCCCCCCCACACACAACCTTCCCCCATACAACATGAAGTGACTAGAATCCATAAGGGATTCCAATGCTCAAAATAGCATTCAAAAACCGACAAAGGGAAAGAGGTCCAGCACTTTATATCAACAGCTTGATCACCAACAAGGCTGACACCAAGAGAATCAGGCTGGCTGTGAGTATTAACATCCTTTTGCAGAGCTGGGAAGCTACAAAGTAGAAACCACTCCTAGCCATGAAGAAGCATCACAAGACAGTGAGCCTCCCTGACAGGTGAACAGTCTCAGTGGTTTTTTTCTCTGGGCCTAAATGTGTACTTCCATTCTGCAAACTGACCATGGCTTTGTTGTTCTGACTCACTGTCTTGGTAACATGCCTAGCTTGCTCCCCAGATGCCCTCGTGGGAGGCAGCAAATTCATATGCCTACAAGGTCCAGCCAACAGAATAAACAACTGGTGTGGATTCCTTGGGAACTCTGCAAACTGAAGAGTGAGTGAATGTCGTATTCATAGGGGGCAGTCCTTGCTTAGCCCCAGCTGTTATTTTCAGTAATGTGGAAACCAATCTTTCACTAGTCTATGAGAAACTGTATTTGTGAGGTTTTTTTAGTGTAAAATCTTCCACAATTAAAAGTTAGACAAAAAGAAAAATTACTATTATTTAAAAAACGAAAGTGGTTAAAATAGCAAATATGTTAATATATATTTTGATTGTGATAAAAAATTTTAAAGTAAAAGAAACAAAAACATACATGGGCCAAATAAAAATACCTATGTCATTGATTCAGCAGTGGACTTCCATTTTCAACCTTTATCCTAGTGCTAGAGTCTGTGATGTCCTTCATTTCATGTCAATTCCTATTTCTCCACACTTTTAAAAACTCTTTGATTTCTAGACTCCAGCCCAGGGCCCCAGAACCTGGAATCTGCCACAAGACTACCCTTAGGGTATGTTCTAGAAGATCTAAGAGTGGTCTGGCACTGGATTCTGCCAAATTGTCAAGATGCTCTGTCCTTCCTTTTGTTGGAACCTTAAAATCTGGTAATTAATGCAGACTACTACTAATGTGTCACAGTGCCCCCCCAAGCTGTTAAGGTCTGCCTGTGGCTAAGCCTGTTCCCACCCACCCTGTGAGACTTCAAACCCTCTCTATCTCTCTGGCCATGCTGCCAGTAATAAGGTATCATTAAGTCTATTCTAAGAAGAAATAATAATTATAATTGGGTTTCCCAGCCAGGTGCTGTGTTCTGGAACCATGCTAAATGTTTCATGTGAATTATCTCACTTTATGGTTCCAATAGCCTTGCAATACACATACAATTTCATAAGGAACCTGAGGTCAGAGGAACTACACATCTCATCCAATTTGGCACATTCATTGACTGGATGATCTGAGATGAAACTCAAGTTTGAAGCCTGTATCTACTCCACTGTCTTACAGGAGAGATAAACACAGGAGAGGTGGGAGCAGGTATTTCTATAAGGGGAGATACTCTTTGATGTTCTTACTCAATTTTATGCTTTGGAACCTCACAATATTGTCACTTGCCAACTTCACAACTTTGCATACATAGTTACCTGTGACTTTTGCATCATTACTATTTCAAAATATATTTGGGATTTTAGGGGCCATTAATATCTCAAAATATATTTTAGGGGCCAGTATAGGGCTGCCAGATTTCCATTTTGCCAAGTAAGGATGCTTCTAAACCTATAAATTAGCATCATTTTTACTTCATTAAATGAAAATTATTTTAATATACATACACACATGCATATGCACGTACACACATACATGACTAGCACCTCATGAAACAAGACTGCTATTAACCACTGCCTTCAATCATGATGGATGTGTATGTGTGTGTGCACATGGAGTTTCCAGACAATTGTGCGATGTTGCAAAAATTTTCCAGGGAGATTATTGTTTGGAACTTAAAAAACCTTATTCCATAAAATAAAACAAAGCTGTAATAGTATGACTATGAATATTATTATGCTTAGGTCCCAGAACAGAGGATAGCAGAGGATAAATCTAGAATATCTTCAGGTTTGTTTCTTTTTTTTTTTTTTTTAATTTTTTAATTTTTTGCTTTTTTGGATATGAGATAATCAAGACTCCAGGAAGTTAAATGATTTCCTTAAATAACACACAAGCTTTCGCAGAGCCAAGAACAGATGTGAATTTTACTGATACCTACTTCAGTTCTTTTATATGTCACCAGAGACAATAATACTATACTATCATTTTAACAGCATTGTTAGCGGAATAGACTGGGGAGAGGATAGTTTTGGAAATTAACCAAAATGGTTTGTGGAAAAATAAAACCTGTGGCAAAACTGAGAGACAGAAACATAGCTGTCAACATAGACACATTCTTTTCTGCACACCCCATCTCCCCAACTATCCAGGCCAGGAAATATAGTATGATTCTTGAGGGAGAATTTGCTCCCATCCCCCAGAAAGGTAGACTCCTTTGATTTTTGCATGTGAGAAGTTTATGAATCTGTGCGCTCTGAGTATGTTTACAAGCATATCAGCAGTCAATTAAGACTGAAATTGGGTCACTGATGTGTTACCAGGGAATAGCTATTAACATAACCCTTAATTGGAATCCTATTTACTGTTCTGTTGGCTTAGCATCCTCCCTGTGCTTTCATGAGAGCTGTTACATGAAAAAATTATTTGAGTCCAGGAACCTGCAGAGAAACAAGAATGCACAACTGCATACACTTGTAAAATTCAAATATATTATCTCTTTCAGGGGATGGTAATCAATGTATTAAACTAAGTAAACTCTAAATTAAGGAACAAATGTGGCCACAGACATTATAACACAATGAATTTGCTCATAATTGTTCTCAAATTATAATTATTAGCCCAGTCTCTGTTGTGATATGGGACATATGTATGTATGTATGCACATATATACATATGTACACAAACACACATATGTATAATGTGTGCATATATATTATATATGTATATATGACTATAAGCAATATGTGAGTGTCATCATACACATATAAAACACTATCTATAACATATATGTAATAAGGAAGGATTTAGGAGATCAATAACAGGAAAACTGTTTATACATACGAAAAGCAGCAACATACTTGAGAACTTCAATTTTCTTCTCCATCTTCCAAGGTTTGCATTTGACAGTCGCAATTATTTGTCTCTTCTCATCTAACTCTGCCTTCAGTCTTTCCAATTCCTGTTCATCAATTTCCTCTTCTTCTTCCCTATAAAGGAAAGAAGAAAACATAACATTAGGCTTTGCTTGACTTTCACACTTACAAAGATTAATATCAGATGCTTAACCTCCCTCCCAGCCTTTTTTTAACTCATCCGTAGACAGTGCTAAGACCCATAAGCATTATAACCCACATTTGAATACTGTTGCAGGTGACTGGGATTCTCATAACTTTAAACAATAGTGTTGGCATGCTGATGTCCTGAGAGTAAACTCTGTTTTTATACCTATAGCTTTTAGTTGTCAGAACTAGAAAATCTGTGGAAAGTATAGTCCAGATCTATGAAGATATTTCCCTCTCCTCTCTGTTCCCTATATACCTTCCCTCCCCAATTTTACATTCAAATTTTAAAATGTTATTTTTCAATGAAAATTTAAAAATTAGAGGTTGAGATGTATTTGAAATGCCTTTAAAATTTTTAAGTTAGCCCTGTCTCAAGAAAATGAGGGAAAAATAAAAATCTATTTGTCAAAGGCAACCTAATCTGTTAATTAAACTCAAAACCTCAATTGATAAAATTCACCATTTAAAATATATTTGGCGGAAGCAAATCCTTTGAAGACACTTTCAAAGGAATTTAGTTTCTCACCAAGCAAATGAAATGTATCTTTTCTGTGTTCCTAGTATTACAAATACCTTAGAGGGTCCAGAAATCAAAGAAAACAAAATCTAATCATGAGTGACAAGATTTCTACTGGAAGAATATAATACTGTATTGTAGAAATAATTTTTTTTTTTGGTCATAGATTGTTTCAGTTATTAAGCTATTGTCTCAGTTGCCAACACAAACCTTTTACATTTATTATTGTGGTGTTGGGGTTGGGACTCTAAATCACCTTTTTGCTTGGCACCTGGCTCAATTTTATACTCAGGCAACAGGGGTTACTAAGGAGTGACTCAGTCCTTTCTAGCTGCTTCCTGTGGCTTCCAGGGCTGCTTCCTGTTTGTTCCCTGGGCAACACTTCCTCCTTAGCAGCACCTCGCTCCAGGAGTTAAGGGGGCTTTCCACAGCTGTAGGTGAGTCTATTGTGCCAGTTATACCAACACTAGCAGAATCGGATTCATCGCCTTCCCCACAGGGACCAGTCCACTGAGCTTCAACCCTTCTGCAGAGGTCTTTATCTCCTGGGGGTCGGCTCCCAGTCTTTCCATTGTTCTTTTAGTTCTTGGCTGGCTGCTGCTGCCAGTTGTTGCTACCATCATACTTTAGTTCACTTTTGCCTTTTCAGTAGGCTAGTTAAAAAATTATCTTATTTATAACTCCTAGCAATTCTCTTATTAAGTTCTCTGTTCAATTAGTTGTTGACATATCTCTCCTCACTAGACCTAGACTGATAAAGAAATGATAGATTATTCAGTGTTACTCAGAGGCATACCTAGTTGTTCACTAAGCTCCTGATCAGACAGTGGGAATATGATAAAGCTATTTTTAAATTATTAATCATAATACAGGAGGACGTATCCATAGTTTTACCGCCCACCCTACAAAATGACTATGCAATCCTTTCTTTGCTAGCAATCCATAGTTTTTAAATGATGAAATTTTTCTTTATAAAAACAAAAATTTGTATTAACCCTCTAAAATAATACTTCCTATTCATAATTTGTATTTTGAACAATTTAAATATTTTGGTTAGAATAGTAACCCTGTTTCAAGAGAATGGTGGAAATTCATTCTACTAAGATACAACGCTGGTCGCCATTGGGTTGTCTCTGCTTTAATTATTTGGTTCTTATAAAATCTTATGGAACTATTTTAATCAAGGCATAAAATACTTAATATTTTTTTACTATATCTATATTCATAGTTGTTTGTATCTTGTTTGCCAATTAGAATCATATGTAGGTTGGTTTATCTTAGGAGGGAAAATAGATTTTAATAAAAATAATTGAAATCATTGCCTTATAGATGTATTTATATCAAAATTCGACAGATAAGTATTTTACTTAAAACAAAGAAAACTAGAAAAATTAAAATAAAATGCCAAGAAACTTTCAAGAATGGAGTTAATTAGAAAAGAAAAGAAAAGCTTTAACCTTCATAATTTTATTATTTGATATTTTAAGCTCTAGCTTGCCCACCCTTCCAAAATAGTTCATGATATTTGCATTTAAACACCTTAAAGCTTTACATTACCAAGCTTCCAGTAAGAATCATATATAAAACAGCATCTCACTTAATTCAACATCATCAAAGAATAAAAGAATGAGCTATTTAATATGTAGATTTACCACGGTGCCAAAGCATATTTCCCTATATGCCACTTTTCAGAACCATTTAATAGAAACCTTTCTAACACTAATCCTTCATATGTTTAGCCTATCCAAATTCTCATTCCTTTAAAAATCATGGGAAGTATCTTTAGTAGCCTCTTTTCTGATTATCCCTGTGAGAATGGTTTTTATTTCTCTAAGACTCCACACTGCTTAGTTTGTACTTCTCTGGCACATAAAGTTATTTCAAAATAATATGTGTTGAAGTGGCCTCTTCCTTATTGCATTATAAATTTATGGAGCTGGGGAAATAATTATTGAATAAATGTATGTGTATAAAACTGTCTCGGATGAGTTTGAGTTATCATCCTGAATCAAAGTGCACTAAAATATAATAATGCCTTGAAAGATTAATATGTATGGAAAGACATTTATTCCTATACTAAATGATCCCAAACTGGTATGTTTTTAAAGTCTTTGTTGTTAAGTGTTGATTGCTGTCAGGAGGAGCATGCTGTGCTTCAGGTTACCGTGGCTGAAAGATAAGTTACCTTCAAATATGCAAGTAATTAAAATATTACTCTCACCAGCATTACAGGGAAACTGCTTTTCTAGGAACCACTCAAAGAAAGGGCTAATCATATGAAGAAGATATAGCCTACATATGTTTCCTCTTCTAAAATTTAGGGCTAATCTGTGCAAGAAAGGCTTTCTATCTTAAGTTTGATTAAACAACATTTGTTAGGAAAAAGAAGACATAATATGCTGGATTTCTCTCCACTATGAATATATTACTTATTCTCTTAAAACTGGGTCAGGAAAAGCCTGTAATATTATTAGAAATACTCCAAAATATCTAACACGGCAGTATTTTTTAACTGTCTCCAAAGATAGTTAGTATTACAACCTTAGTTTTAGTTGGTTTTAAATGTTTGTCAGTGCAAGAGAAATTCTCTAAGGCATTGCTTGAACATTTAAATAAAAAAGACCCTGAGTTAATTAACCTAAATAAATGTGCCCTGATTTGCCTACTAATTTTATTCAAAATATATTTGCTAATAAATTTTCTTTTAAAAAAAGATTCTTACCTTTAAAATAAACAATAGAAAATAGACCCTAAAATATTGATCAGAACTATCAATCATCATAAATAATGGATGATACTATTTGAAATAAATATGCAAATTTTGGCAATAATAAAATAATTTACAAAATCTATGAAAACAAAGCTCTGCTATGTGGAGGAATGGGAAAATAGGGAGGCACACACAAGTCATTGTGGGCTTCTTAAAATCAAAATAGAGTGAGACTAGCTAAAGAGACACTGGCACAGCAACAAGATCCAGCTGACCTGTGTGGTTCTATTTCCTAGAGGTTAAGCATTCCACATGAGGTTCCTAAGCACACCAGAAAAGCTAAGGAATTCCTGCCCAGCTTACCTTTTTAGAAGGATTTTTCTTGGGCATAAATAAAAACGAAAAGGAAATTCTAAAACATATCTGGAATCATGCATATATTTATTAATGATGCTTTTCTCAGTGAACTATCACTGTCTGAAAGCATAGACATTGCTAATATGACATATTACTGTATTATAATAGTATTAAACATCGTAATAGGAGGAACTTAAAACTGTGTTACAATTTATTTTTGCAAGGAGCAAAGCTTCTTGAAAAGAAAATACAAATAAAAGTATCAGAGTCAAGTTTAAAGCAAGTGATGTATTAGTACTCGAAAAAGGAAGAGATGGAGCTTGGGGAGAAGTAGGAAAAAAGAGGAGGAGAAGATGGGAGAAGGGACATGTAAAAACTTAAACTATAACAAAATAGAAGTGGGTGGGGTTGCTTTTATTGTAAAAGAAAAAAATGGTCTATTAATGCTAAGCTTCTCTACCTACCACAGTTTTACAGCCATTATTTATGAGGAGTAATATAACAGAGCTATAATATAAGATACTGGAGTGTCTTGGGAGGATATCTGAGAAAGTTTCTCATCATTTTAAAAGTCCAGAGAGTATCTGGATTCTACTGCCTATTGTGATTCACGCAGCCCTATTGCCTTTGAAGAGCAACTAGGTTGGCAGTACCCTTTAATCCTTTCCAAGGGATCTGATTTTCTATCATGGAAGTGTTTTATGGACATACTTTCTCTTCCTACCTGCTTTCTGCAAATTTTTAGAAAGACAAGTGTACTAGTCAGCTTTTAATTGCTGTGACAAATATTTGAGAAAAACAACTTAGAGGAGGAAAGATTTATTTTGGCTCATGGTTTCAGAGATTTCAGTTCACCATCAGCTAACTCCATTGTTTTGGACCTGAGGTGCATCAGAAGATCATGGTGAAGGGTGTGGCAAAGGAAAGCTGCTGGGTTCATGGCAGCTATGAAGCAGAGAGAGAATGGAGCCAGGTATAAGGATATCCTTCCACAACATGCCTCCAAGGAACTACTTCCTTCAACCATGCCCCACCTGCCTATAGTTCCCACCACCTTCCAGGCATCCATTCAGTTATCAGTGGGTTAATCCACTGATGAAGTCAGAGCTTTCATGATCTAATCACTTCCCCAAAGCTCCACCTCTGAATATTGCTGCATTGAGGACCATGAGGTTCTGGGGGGACATTCAAAATCCAAACCATAACACCAAGAAAAGAAAATAATTTTTTTGGATTTTTCATAAACAGCTTTAAATATATTATCCTACACAAAGTCAGCATTCAGTAAAATGTTGGAATTAAAGATGTTGGACCAAACTAAAAAATGAAATGATTACCCCAATCCTCTGTAACAGAGGCCAACACACTTTCTTTCTGTCAACATCCAAATGGTTAATATGTTATACTTTGAGTGCTACATAAAATTCTGTCCCATATTATTTTATGTTTTTTTAATTTATTAATTATGACTTTAAAACTGTAAAAACCATTCTTAGCTCTTGGACTAAATTAAGCCATAGTATGCAACCCCTCTCCTATAAGGTAAAGTTATTTGACTCACTCCTTAGGAGTTTTCTGCTTAACTTAGATAACAATGTATACAATCAATGGGATAATTTTCAAATATTTAAATTAACTATAAATGCTAATGACCTATGACAACTTAAATCTTTCATAAGGTAATTTCTCATAGTCCATTTTTAGTATATATTCATTTTGAATTATTAAAATCTATTTGATTAAGTGAAATAAAATGGCAGAATCAGTTTAAGCCTGTCTTTCTAAAATTAGTTTTAATTACCAGCTTTAAGACCAATGAGTACTTAAAGGAGTGGTCTTCCTTCAGTGTCAGGTGCTTTTGAATCACTAATGCTTTCAGTTACATATTAGGACTAACTTACGCTCCTCTCCTCAACCTCCTTCTTCTTTCTTTTTCTCTTGCCTTCCTTGTTTCTTCATCCTCTGGTTCAGGTATTGGGTCATCCTCATTGATAACATCTCTGGTCCGTTTCCTCTTTGGTCTCAAGCTCTCTCTTCTAGGTAGCTTATCTTCTTCTTCTTCACCTAAACACAGAAATTGATAATTCAGTAAACAACATCAGAAAGTGCTTTTTTTCATAAAAAAGTTTATTCTTACTTTTTTTGTAACTAGAATCACACATCTGAGACCACAACCCAACAATTCATTGTCTAAATAAATTGTTTAAATTAATTTATCTAAATTTTCAATTTCTTTGTGGGTCTTCTATTCAAATATGTGAATATGGGTCTCCAAATATTATTATTTCTTAGAGTTCCAGTTTTCATTTATTTAGATAACTAGATGACTTTGAGTCATACCATGACTTTTAAAGCCATGTAAACATGAAAGGTTACAAAGCCAACACAAGTGGTTGAGTTATAACTACTATGTGCTTATTACTGCCATTGTCTTAGAATAAAGAATAGGAATCATAAGAAAGTGCTACAACTAGAATAATTTTAGAGAAGTTCAGTCAGCCCTAGAGATACCTTCCAATTCAGATTTCCATGTCCTTTTACTGGTTTTTGTTTGTTTGTTTTTTATTTGTTTCTGAGATGGGGGT
This sequence comes from Tamias sibiricus, assembly GCA_025594165.1. Lineage (NCBI taxonomy): Eukaryota > Metazoa > Chordata > Mammalia > Rodentia > Sciuridae > Tamias > Tamias sibiricus. Next base: position 144,719,288 of record CM046657.1, read on the forward strand.
CTTACTATGTTGCTCAGACTGGCCTCAAATTCCTAGGCTCAAGTGATCCTCCTGCTTCAGGCTCCCAAACAAATAGATAGGACTACAGATGCACACCAATATACCCAGCTTTTCTCCATTTTTGACTCAAAATATTTCTTTCCTCTTTTTTCAAAATATTTCTTGTCCTTTCCCTTTAAAAATAAATGTGGTAGTATACATATTTATTTAATTCACTGATGAATTCCATCAAACATTTAAAGAAGAATTAAAGTTAATTCTTATGAAATACTTCATTAAAGCAAAAAGGAGAGAGCACTTCCAAACAAATTATGTCAGGCTAGCATTACCCTGATGCCAAAGACAAAGATACTGCAATAAAAGATAACTTCTTGTCCAATGTTCCTGGTAAATGTAGATGGAAATATTATGAACAAAATACAAATAAAATTCAATAATATAGTAAAATGATTATACAGCACAACCAAGTGGAATTTATCTCTGGGATGTGAAAATTGTTGAATACAAAAATTAAATAATAGATACTCTACATTAACAAAATGAAGGATAAAATTACAGGGTCATAGAAATAGATGTAGAAAAAGTATTTAGCAAAATTGAATACTTCTATGCAAAAACTTTCAACAAACTAGGAACAGAAGGAATTTACCTCAATATAATGAAGTCTAAAACCAATAAAATAGTCATTTTTTTTTTCTTTTTTTAAGATCAGGAACAAGGCAAAGATGCCAACTCTCAACATAGTACTAAAAGACCTAAACAGAGCAATTTAAAAAAAAGAAAGAAACAAACAAACAAAAATAGCATTCAAATTGGAAAGGAAAAACAAGATATTTTGAAACAAAAATTTGCAGATTACATAATCTTGTACATAGAAAATTCTGAAGACTCCACAAAAATCTATTATAATAAATAAATAAGGTTGTTAAAATTGCACAAAGCAAAAGCAGCACACAAAAATTGGTTCATTTTTATACACTAACCATGAACAACCTGTTAGAAAATTAATGGAGGGATTCCATTTACAATAATATGGAAAAGAATAAAATATTTAGGAATAACCAATGAGGTTCCGTTTATACTTACAATTTAAATACTTATATACTGGAAACTATAAAATGTTGATGAATCAATCAAGTTAAAGATGATACAAATAACTGGAAAGATATCTCATGTTCATGATTGAAAATTTTAATATTATAAAAATATTTGTACTACTCAAAGATTCAACACAATCCCAATCAAAATCTGTCATTTTTTTTTTTACAGGAATAGACTAAAATTCCTAAAGTTTATATGAAACTAAAAATGATCCCAAATAGCCAAAACAAATTTGATTAAGAATGACAAAGATGGGAGCATCGCACCACCTGATTTCAAAATAAATTACAAATATATAGTAATAAAAACAGTATGTTACTGACATTTTTAAAAATATACATATAGATCAGTAGAACAGAGCCGAGAGTCCCAAAATAAATCCATGCATATTTGAGAAGGTTGTGAATAATACACAAAGGGGAAATAATAATTTCTTCAACACATGGCATTAGAGAAACTGGATATCTATATACAAAAATAAAAAGAAACTAAATTAGATACTTATTTTATATTATATGCAAATATCAACTAAAATATATTAAAGATTTAAATGTAAAACATGAAATTGTAGAATTCCAAAAAGAATTCATAGGGGAATATGATGTTAATTTTTGTAAGGATTTCTTGGACATGACATCATAAGTACAGACAACAAGAACAAAAATAGATAAGTAGGATTTCATCTAACTAAAGGCTTCTGTACACCAAAGGCAACAATCAACAGAGTGGAAAGGCAACCTCTAGAATGGGAGAAAATATTTGCAAACCGTACATATGATAAGGGATTAACATTCAAAATACACAAGGACTCTGTAATTAAATAGTAAAATAAAAATAAGAGTAATAGTCCATTTTTTAAAATAAGCAAAAGTCTTGAATAGAAGTTTCTCTAAAGAAGAAATACAAATGACCAACTGGTATTAAGAAATGTTTAACATACTAACCATGAGGAAAGGCAAATCAAAACCACAATTAGATGTCAGCTTACATGTTTTAGGATGGCTATTATAAAAAACACAAAGTACAAAAAAAAATGGATAAATTAAACACTTGTACAATATTAATGGAAAAACTAAATGGTGTAGCCAATATGGAAAATAGTAAGGAAGATCCTCCAAAAAACTTAGGGAAAAAAGTATCATATGATTCATCAATTATTTATCCAAAAGAATTGAAACCAGGATCTTCTAATTCATTTTAATTAGTTATACACAACAATAGAATGTACTTTGACACATCATATACAATGGAGCATAATTTCTCATTCTTCTGGTTATACATGATGTAGAATCCTGCTGGTCTTATGAGTATATATGTACATAGAGTAATAATGTCTGATTCATTCTACTATCCTTTCTACCCTCATACCCCCTCCCCTCCCTTCACTCCCTTCTACCTAAAGTAACTCTATTCTTCCAAAGCAACTCCCCCACCACATACACCCATACCCCCCACCCCCGCCACACCTCAGTGTGAATTAGCATCCACATATCAAAGAAAACATTCAGCCTTTTTTGGTGGGGGGCGGGGATTGGCTTGAAATCTGGATCTTGAAGAGATATTGTCATTCCCACGTTGATTATAACACTACTCACAATAGCCAAGCTATAGAACCAACCTACATGATGATCAACCGATAAGTGAATAAAGAAAATGTAGTATATTCATACAATGGAATTCAGGCTTTAAAATGAAGGAAATTCTACTACATGTAATAATGTGGATGAACCCTGAGGATATTATGCCACGTGAAATAAGTCAGTCACAAACAAATAATGCATGATTACACTGATGTGAGGCATCCAAATTGCTTAAACTCAGAAGCAGAGAAGGGAATGGTGGTTGCTTGGGCCCAGGAAGAGAAGGAAAAGGGAAGTTATTGATCAATAGAAATAAATTTGCAATTATCCAAGAAAAATAAATTCTTAAGGATCTGCTATAAGTCATTGTGCCTATACAAGTCAGTTATCTGTATCTTTGTGTTACACATCCACAGATTCAACCAATCCCAGATTGAAAATATTCAGAAAAATAATTGCTTTAACTAAATGTGTACAAACTTTTTTCCTGTTGTTATTCACAAATGACAGGGTATAACAACTATGTCCAGAGCATATACATTGTATTAGGTATGGTAAGTAATCTTAAGATGATTTAAAGTATAAGAAAGATATGCATAGTTATGTGAAAATACTATGCCATTTTATATAAGAGACTTGAGCATCTGAGGATTTTAGCATCCACTGGGGTCCTGAAACTAATCCCCTGAAGGTACTACGCATTGTATTTAACAATATTGTACACTTAAAATTTTGTTAAGAAAATAGATCTCATATTGTGTGCTCTTATAACAATTAAAATAAAGATACTGAAAACTTATTAACCAATTTGACCTAATTATCATGTATAGAAAATCTACATACATTCAGGGCACATTGAACATTCACGAGAATAAATCATATTCTGGCCCATGAACAAGTGTTAGTACATTTAAGGTTGGCATCATATAAGGCATTGTTTCAACCACAGTGGGCTAAATTTTAAAGTAGCTGTTAAGAAATTTTTAAAGGGTAATGATAGATGGGTGAGGGAGAGGGAATTCAGAAATAAATTTGCTTGAAATCATTAAAAATAAACTGAACTATTAAACTTACATGATTTTACCCAAGGATGAAACATACATCTGAAGTCAGAATTCGACAGGCAGATAGGCAAGTGTCAGATCCAGAGAATGGAGGAATTGAAATGTTAATTTCTTCAGAGCCCTCCTTCTACCCTTATCCAGATAACCTGCCCCTGCTCCAACCTATTGTTAAGGTAACCTGTCTTAGGGATTATCCCTCCCTACAAGGAGTAGTTAATTGTGTCCTCTTCCTGCCCAGATCACTCCAACTTGGCCCCTGCAGCCCATCTGCTTCTCACCATCTCCTGGGTCTAGTCAAGTAGGCAGGAAGGAGAGAGATAAGGGGAAGAGAGCAGGGAAACAAAGGAAGCCTAGGACATATAAAAACGGCAGATATGCCTTGCTTCTTGGGATACCAGTATACAAGCTATGGTCTACCTCCTGGGAGAAGTCTACGTTACCCCTTTTTAAGTAAACCCTGCTTTATATGCTTGCCTCACATGCTTTCCTAATATTATATTTCAACATGTGAGGGAGCAGAACTTGTCACTTGTAACCAGTGGTATCACATCATTCATTGAGTTATTATTTAGAAACAGAAAACAGTCTTTAATACTTTATCTGGATTACAAATTTTAAATTCTAAACAGTGAATGTTTTATGTTTATCTACTAAATGCAGACTGGTATGCAATGCTACCTTTTGGAATGGACTTGGTTCTCTACTCAGGCCATGTAACAGGATCTATGTGAAATTCTGGGCTGTTTTCATTTCGGAGGCACCTACATAATCAAAACAATTGGCATTGTGAGCATTCATTGGCTGCCATGCTCTGCTCTGAATATTGAAGTGATAGTTCCAGTGTCCCCTAATTGAAGTCTTTTTTAGAGGCTGCTTTGTTTCTTTTTTTTTTTTTTTTTTCCACAATCAAAGCTTTTGCTAATATAATGGTCAATGGTCTTTTGCATGTTCCAGTCCATGAATGGTCTAGATACCTGAAAAGGGGTCACAATTCATGCTCTTGAGCTGAGCCAAGATGAAGTAAAACACAGAGCAATTCAGAGACAATACCCATGAATTTGGTACAAAAAATAAGTAAATAAATAAAGCATACTCTTTCATTTTAATTGAACCACCTGGTCGGTTCATTCAAAACAGCCAATCTGTTCTATTGTATAGATTCAGTCTTAGAAAAAAACATTTTACAGACAAAGGCTTTTCCAGGGAAAAAAGGAGAGAAATAAAAAAGCAAAATGTTATAAACTACCATCTACTTGATCATGGTCAAATTATAAACTGGGTAGATGTGGATGTGTAGCAACTGAATAGAACCTAGTGTGAGGATTCCTTTTGTGAGACCATCAAAAACCACTCACACACACTCCTGTCCTTATATGGGATGGTTCAAGCCCACAGATGACAGGATGACCCCCTGAATTTATTGCTGTCCACAGGAAACACATCCCAGATGTGCACAAGCACATCCTTGTGCTTACTTGAGCTTTCCTCGGTATCATCTTCTTTTTCCTCCACTTGGATTTTCACTGTTGAAGAAAGAACAAAAGTATAGCAATTACTTAAACACCTGTATGATTATTTGTAATGGTTCTAACTTTTATTATTTTCATTGTTAGTGCTTTTGTGCAGTTAATAAAAACATTTTTAGCTCACTTGTCAAAATGAACATTATCTTATACAACACTACATAAAAATTCTATTTCATTGCCTTCAGAGATTTGCAAAAGATACAAGCTATAAGCCTATCAGCTCAATACAAAATAACTTCAATGAAAATAAATTCTATATTATAGTAGGTACATTGGGGTTTATTGAGTCATTTCATTTTATGAGAAATTGAATTGTTAGCAAAGCTATAGTCACATGCTCAAACAAATTAGGTTATTATAACAAAATTAACTACTTAAAAATAGAAAATAATTCATTCCAACCAGTTCCACCAAGCATCAAAAAGCCTATAGAAAAAAAGTGCTTAAAATCTGATCTTTCCTATTTCAAATATTCCTACAGGTGTTATATTGATCCAGCTTAAATTCGCCAGCACAATTCACCTTGACAATGTGAAAACTGGTGATTTTATAGTTCAATATAATACAACATTTCTGCTTATTACCCACCCCAAACTTATACAGTATTTTGTTTTCTGTTTGATTCATTTTTACAAAGGAATATATAGGTTTTATAAAACCTTTAATGATACAGTAATATGATTAAAAAAATTAATTGGCAGATAAACTTTTTCCCCTAACGTTTTCACTAATGTCAACCTAATATGCATTGGTCACAGTTTCAGTAAGTCACCCAGAGACAGAACTCCATGACTTGCCTCGGTAAAAAATGAAAAGTATATCATTCCTTAAAAGACAAAGTCTAAATTGGATACAGTGGCTCATATATATAATCCCAGCTACTTGGGAGGCTGATGCAGAAAGATTACAAGTTAAGGCCAGCCTGGGCAATTTACTGAGAGCATGTCTCAAAAAAAATTTTTAAAGGGCTCAGTGATAGAATACCTATGGATCAATTCCCCAGCACTGCACTCCCCACCCCACCCCCACACACTTATTACAATATATTAATTTTACTAATTTTCATATAACATGAAATGATATAAATCCAAAAAATCAAATATGACAATGTTACCATGAGTGGATGAAACAACCTCTGGTTTTATTTCTGCTTTAGCACTGTCAAGGTTATTATTCAGAAGCTGATAGGCACATGGAAAAGGCAACACATGCCAAGAGTGTAAATTCCACTCACAAAATAGACTATTGTAAAAGCACTTTTTGCTTTCAAACAGTATTTTCATAAAAATTTTTAGGATATGCAAAAATGTTATCACTCAACATCAGCCTTAGAATGTGATAATAAATGTCCTTTTGTTCAGAGTGGACATATGCCTTCTGTTGCTAGCAGTAACTGGATCTACCCAGGACAAAGAGTTTTGTCACTACTGAGAATTTGCAGTAATGAAGGCAGACACTTCTAAGAAGATATTCTCCATTCTACAATAGGTCATGAATTTTTATTTGCAATTAATGCCACCACCAAGCTTCAAAGAATTCCTGAGGAAGGCATTTTAATATCAGATTAGCCTTGGAGCAGAATCTTATCAGTATGTACAACATAGAAAGAGCTGAGGACAAATAGCAAATGCTAACCCCCAGCCTAAACTGCAACACAACTAACCAAAGCATTTTTTTTTAAATTGCACAACTTATTATGCTGATTTGTAATGACTGATTCATTGGAACATGATTAAACAAAACAGGAAATACTACTAACTGAACAAAAATATAAGGGCATTTTACAGTAGGATCATATGTTAAATAAAAGCAGAAGAATCAAATGTCCCTAGCCATGGAGACGAGAAAGAACTGTTTTCTCTAATATCCAAGTGAAAGAAAAAGCTGGGCTGGAGTCATGGATCATCCTCTCTGGTACAAACAGAATAAAATTTTAAAATTCATAAAAAAAGACATCCCTGTGGTGTCATGTAGAAAGAACTAAGAAAGAACTGTGATTTCTAAGTGGTACAAAAAGTGTATTGCAGGAACAACCCATTCCCTCTGCTTGAGTTGACATTCCAAAGCGATGCTGTTCTGGGCATGACCATCATCGCTATATTCTCATTAGTGCCTTCTTTGCTTGGTAGCATTCCTTTGTCTGGCCAAGAAAAAGTCATTTTTATGCTCATTGGAATAATAACTGTTTTGTTCTTTATTCAAACCTTCAGCTAATGCATCATCAGCATCAAACAATGAATAGCAGTACTGTGACTGGGAGATTTAAGACTCCATTAAAATCCTCAGAACAAGCTTGATTGGAATGGAATAGTATTTTGCCTGAAAAGTAAGTATCAACACTGGTCTGTATTTCCTTCAACTCAAAACAATGCTGAAGAAACAAGCTAAGAACCTCTTCCAAGGCAAAAGTCTATGCAAAAGGCAAACTCAGCTGCAGATTGTCTTTCCTTTCTTGGACAATTTTTAAGATGGCCTGTTGCCATCCCTTCTCTTAGCAATCCCTAGTAGCTTATTCCCAATCATATGACCCCCACATGCTCTGGCTGCTTCCCAAAGCCTATTGATCTTATAGTTTAAAAAATAATCCTGTCTTCTGGGAGTGATGGGAGGTCAGTGAGACAAGAGGAGAGAGGTCTGTCAAGATGTTGAAGGCGACAAAGCAAAACTGCACTGAAGGAGAACAGGCAGTGGGTGCAAGCCAACCATTGCACCCAGCTATCCTACCCCTCGGTTTAGACCCAAAGGACTTAATGTTCAGTATTTTTAAAACATCCCAGGTTAACAAAAATCAGGCCACTTTCAGTTATTTGTACTACCAATACTTCAATTGAGAATTTGAAGGTTAGTAACTAGAAAATGTGAATAAAATAAAGGTGTTTTTTATCTTAAGATGGTGTATTACAAAGTAAAATTTCCTCATTCTATAAAGTTAAAAGACACTTAACACAACAAAACCATGAAATCTCTCCCTTCAATGGAGTGGGGCAGGGGTGGAGGAGACAGGTCAGTGAAACTATGAAAAATAAGTGACAATTTTTTAAAAATCTCGTTAAAATTCTTAAGAATAGACACTGTGTGAATTTTATGCTCTCAAAATTCTAAGTCTGAAGCCACCAAGTAACCATTAAATTTCCACTTTTTTTATTATAATGATAATTCTGATAGTGATGCAGATTATGACATGGAGAAAATTTGTGTGTGTGTGTGTGTGTGTGTGTGTGCGCGTGCGCATGCGCGCACGCACACACGCTCATGCCAAGAACATAATTTAGAGTCTCTGCTTTTAAGAAAGCTAAACAATAAACCAATCCAAATTTTAAAGGGAATGAATGAATAAAATTATCCCTAAAGAAGCATGGTCCAACAGTGAGCCACTTGAATGCACTTGAACCAAACCATAGTAAGATATGATCTCCCCTTAGGGAATGGGCAAATTCTGTTTCCTTCAGTTAGCCTAACACTGTTGGTGGATGTGAGGACCAGGACAGAAGACACTGGCTACAAAACTGAATAAGAATAATGGGCTGTGATTCTTCCTCCTCTAGGTTAATATCTATCCAAGACCATGAATCTGACTCACATTAACAAAGCAGCTTGCTTTATTTTTGCTACTTTTAAGTAAGGACCAGAATATGCCCATGGCATTCATTTATAATACTTCTAAGCTTTCAAATGATAGAATTAAGCACGATATTCTGGAAGACTTTGAATGAAGAATCATTTAATTCTCATAGCAATCAGATATTTGAATAAATCTGTGAACTAGTTAAGACATTTTAAAAACTCTCAGGAATGGGAAACATGGAATGAGATCATTACACTTAAATATAAACAAAGTGGCTGGGAAAAATACTTAATGTGACAAAGCTAGGCTGATATTCCCTTTGTGTGTGCCAGTATCTTTCTAATCTTCCTTACAACCAGTTTTAATAAATCCATGGGATGCATGTGTTCAAGAACATCCTAATGGGAACCTGTTTAATAAATGCCAAGAAAACTAGCCTTATTTTCAAATATTAATATGTCTTAGAGATATGAAATAGTTATTTTAAATTTCTGTGGTCTGAAAATTATAAAGAGAATAAAAAATTTGGTTTTTGTTAAGATTCAACCACCCAATAGAGGGAGGCAGGCAAACTGTTATAGTAGTAGTCATTCTTCTGTGCTTTTCCTTCTAGATTTCCCTCCATTTTTGAGACTCTGAGGCCCTGAAGAAGTTGAGAATAAATAACAGTTTATGATTGCTTTATTAAAAAACACAATGTGAAATATTGTAGTTGCCAAATGGAACAGAATGAAATCTATGGAGAAACACATTTTACAATGAGGTTGCAGACAGAAGATGGCTCTTAGAACAGAGAGAAGAAAAAAGAAATTCATTTAAAATAAAGATACCCTTTCTATCTTTTTAGAATGAAAACACACACACATACACACATACACACGGAGAAGCAAAGGATGCACACAGAATTTTCTTGCACTCTTTCTTTTTGCTTATATTGTACAAGAAATTATAATTAAACCCAGGCTAAGCAAAGTGAGTAGCTGGTATGTTTCCAAATTCTCCCACCCCTGAGCTAGAAGAACAAATATGAAATGCTAAAGCATAGTTCTTCAAGTGGCGAATTACAGACTGGAATATTTGTGAGAAACTGCAATTATATATTTCACGACACCATCTGTCTACAAAAAGAACAAAAAAACTATTCTTATTCTATGTGGTTTGGACAGTTGGCTTTAAAAAAAAACTATATATATTCAATAAATAAATAGTTATTTACAAAGGCATTTAGAGTTCTCTGAAGTTACAAAGAAGTAAATGGTGAGTTTTGCTTTCTTTGCATTTATATTATTTGGGGGGAGGAAATGTTTTTTATTTAGCCATACTATCATAATACATACTCAGAGTGTGTGCTCTCACATTGCAATTTCCACTAAAAAGGCCAACCACCGTAAATAAGTGTGGTGAAACCAAAATACATGCCCTCGTGCTGCGTTTTTGTGGCTAAAACCCTTTATAGTAATAGCACACCAAAATAACAACCAGATGAAAATACAAATGTGTATTATGAACCCTTAGTGTCCATGCTTTTTGTCTTGGCTTACTCAGAACAGAAAGAAATCTTTCTGTTCTCCATAGCATCCCTGCAATATTCCAAGTGATGAAGAATAATGGTTGTCAGGATCCATGGATAAACAAACAAAATGAAAACACAAAAAAAACACTACAGAATTGTGAGGCAGTGAAAGCAGCCATTGTTCAGGGGCATAAAGCAGCATGGAGAGGCTGGCTCAACTCTGAGGCATCTTTACCCTTCCTCTACAGAGCTGCTTTTGGTCCCGTCAGAGATGGTAATTAATGCTCATTTGCATACATTAGCAAATGTTAATCAGTGTCTTCTAGAGAACAAAAGGCAGTGGGGGCAGGGAAGAGTCACAATTGAAGGCTTAGTGGAGAGGGAGGTGTTGCCCCATGGAGATGCAGACAGAAGACCTAGGACTGGGATTTGTAGTTTCCTGGACTTTGGAAGATCTATCTTTCTGACAAATGGTAACAGCACAAGGATAAAATAATATAGTTCTTTTTTTTCTGTCCTAAAAATAGAAATAAACAGGAAAAAAAATCAAGACATAAACTGAAATGAATATTTTTTTTTCCCTGCCCTTTAGTTGTTTGGGGGAATTACACTTGGTAGGATTTGCTACCCAACTTGGAGTATTACTGAACACAGTCATCACTTAATGAAAAAGAATGTGAATGCTAGATGTCCTCATTCATTTATAAGAATTATGACCATCCATCTATCCCAATTTTTTTCCCACAGACTTAACTTATAATGTTCTGTAAGACTAAACCAATAAATAATTTCTAAATGGTCTGTGATGTAATTAAAATAGTTGACACAGAATGTGGTATACATGTTAATTTATATCCCAGGGGAAGCTAACGGCATGTGAGTATTCTAGATAGCATTTCACAATGTTAGAATGGAGACTGAAACATTTCAGAAACATAGTCAGAAACATTTCAGCCACCTCTATCCCAGCTTACAATCAAATGGTTTGATAATCGAAATAGTACCTATTAGAAATAAATTTTATGAATTTAAATGTGATCAAAACAGGTAGTAGAAAATATTTTTTTCTGCCCTCTGACCTCATCACAACATAGAATAACTTTGACATCCTTTTGGAATAGTAGGTACTCTGGACCTAGGAGTCCCAAAAGCTTTTACTACTTTTACTTCTACTTTCTTAGAGCTTAAGAGGGAAAGAAAGATTTTTAGAGAGAAAGATTAAAGCGAGCTTTTCTTCTTGTCTTCTTAGCTTAGAGTTAAAGAAAGATAGAGCTTAATTAGAGAAAGATTAGAGCTTCTTTCTTCTCTTATTCTTTCTTCTGTCTTCTGTCTTCCTCAGGAGCCTCGGCCTAGACCAGTCATTATTCTTCTATTGGTTTCCTTCGTAACCGCTCTGCCTACGTTCTGGCCGCTCTGATTCTTCTGAACCGAGTGAGCCCGGCTGACTGAATTCCCCGTTCTCCTAACTCGGACCGCTTTCACCCGTTATATACCTTCAGGTTTGCGGGTGCCTACAGGTAGGTGCGTCACATACATATCAGGTGGAACTTATGGCTTCCAGCTAGCTACAACAGCCCAATTAGGGCTCCTTCAACTCTGGACCTAGGAGTCCCAAACATTAAGTACTTTGTTTTACACTTAATGAAGGATTTTGTTGTCTAATGAAACTGTTATGATGGAGATATATTATTCCCATATTCCAGTTGAGAAATCAAAGAGCTAGAGAGTATAAGTGGGTAGATAACCTCAGTTCACACAGACAGTAAATGACAGATTTTAATTTTGCCTTGAAGTCACCCAAAACTCATTACCAAGGCCCACTTATTTTATATCTGATAGGGAATAGACAGATGTGAGCATCAGGAACATAAGATTAAGGGAATAATTCTACAAGCTGGACCCACTGTGCTGATCCCCATGTGTTTTCTTTTTTAAAAAGAGATTTACCTGAAGCCCTGCCTGGTTTAAGTCAACCAGCTATGTTACATTCCTCAGCAAACAACCTGTTATCTGAAACAGAAATGCAGGCCCAAAATGCCAATAAGAAGAACATGTGTTACTCTGAAGGGGATTTGAGGGGACTTTTATGACCCTTACACAGACCATATCCCAGAACTCAGGGAGATAAAGATAATTCCCCCTGACCATAAAATCTGAAAGAACAGGCTCCAATTAGACCCAGTCAACATGCACCAAAATGACCTAGAGTTGTCATGTGCTATACAAACTTGAAAATCTGATGTCATTCTGCTGTCAGTCAAAAGCCTGGAGTGTTCCTGTGTGGAACACTCTGGAAACTTCCATGGTATTAGGGAACAGACAGATGAGTATGGTGAGAACATGAGTTTAAGACCATAATTCTATCAAATAGGCCCATTGTGCTGACCCCTCCATGCTGTCTTTTCCAAGAAGCAATTTACCTATAGCCCTGCTTGGGTTCAGTGGACACATTCCTCAGTAAACTACATGTTGACTACAGGAGAAATGTAGGCCCAAAATAATGTTGATAAGAGGAGTGCAAGTTTCCCTGAAGGAGGAGACTTTTGTGACCAGATCCTGAAACTCTGCAAGATAAGGATAGTTCCTCCTAACCATAAAATCTGTAAGAATATATGTGTAAGAATCCAATTAGAACCAGTCAGCATGGGCCAAGATAACCTAGAGTTGCCATGGCAGTGGGGACTTGAAAGTCTGATGTCACCCTGCTGTCTGTCAAAAGTCAAGAGGTAGACCTGGTCAGGACTCTCTGGGAACTTCTCTGCGATTCACCAATAAAATTGGAGTTCAGGAGAAGCACATTGTTCCTCTCCTCTCTGACAGGGTCCACTCTTGCCCTTGAGAGTATCCTTTTCCCCTATCCTATCCTTTCAATAAACTCATTCCTGTTACTCTGAGTGACATGTCTGAAATATAACTTGGTTGCAAGAATCAGGGTTTGAAGAGAGGGTTTTCATATTGCCTCGGTTTCTCAAAATGCCCCAGCTCTGTAACAATGGAATCCCAAATAAAACTGGGAGGTAGGAGGGGTGTGCCTTCCATCTCGTCTATGATAGGTCCCACTCTCTCTCTTGAGAATGTCCCCTTTTCCTTTTCCTATCCTGTTTTAATAACTCATGACTGTTTCTCTGAGCAATGTGTCTGAAATATTTCTGGCATGATTGCACAATCAGGATTTGAAGAGGGGATCTCCTTGATGCCTTAGTTTTGTGGCAGGCATCTTCCCTGTAACAATACTCTTGATGTGTTTTCATAGTCATCACTGTCAACACCACAGGAAAATTATCATCTCTTCTATCCTGGAACACTGACTTAGCCCTTCTTGCCCCATGAAAATCATTTTCCAGGCTGCATCCTACTGCATATAGTCAATGGATGCACTTTTGCTTTTACTTGTCAGATTTTGTTTGGTCAATACAGATACTACAAACTTTCTGGACATTATCAATTGCATCTTTATAATTTCTAATAAGGTAAATGTTATTATATTTATTTCTCAGGTGCCTTGGTAGAAGAATTAAAATAAAATTATAAAAACAGTAGAAGCTATCTTTTTTCCAATGCATGTGTATGGCGCCTTTGTTTAGGATGAGATAACTGTATTTACATGGGCTCCTCTCTGTTTTCTATTCTGTTCTATTGGTCTACAGTCTGTTTTGATGCCAATATCATGCCATTTTTGTTACTGTAGCTCTATAGTATAATTTAAGGTCTGGCATTATGATGCCTCCTGTTTTACTTTTCTCGCTAAGGATTGCTTTGGCAATTCTAGGCCTCTTGAGTTTTCAAATGAATTTCATGACTGGTTTTTCTGTTTCTATGAAGAATGTCATTTTAATTTTAATATGAATTGCATTAACTATATAACACTTTTAGTAGTATGGCCGTTTTGATTATATTAATTCTCCCTAACCAAGAACATGGAACATCTTTCCATCTTCTAAGGTCTTCTTTAATCTCTTTCTTTAGTGTTCTGTAGTTTTCATTGTAGAGGTCTTTCACCTCTTTTGTTAGATTGATTCCCAAGTTGTTGTTGTTTTAAGTGTAATGTGAATGGGATAGTTTTCCTGATTTCTCTTTCAGCTGATTCATCATTGTTGTATAAGAACACCATTCATTCATGGGTGTTAATTTTATATCATGCTACTTTGCTTGAATTCATTTATGAGTTCTAAAGCTTTCTGCCAATTCACAATAGCTAAGCTATGGAATCAACCTAGGTGCCCTTCAGCAGATGGATGGATTAAGAAAATGTGGTGTTTATATACAATGGAATGTTACTCAGCATAAAGAAGAATGAAATGGCATATGCCAGTAAGTGAGTAGAACTGGAGACTATCATGCTAAGTGAAATAAGCCAGTCCCAAAAAAACAAAGGTCTAATGTTCTTTCTGATATGTCGATGATGATACACAATAAGGGTGGAGGAGGTAAGAATAGAAATTTATTGGAGTAGACAAAGGAGAATGAAGGTAAGGGAGGGAGAAGAGGAATAGAAAAAAATAATAGAAGGAATCAGACAGAACTTTCCTATGTAGATATATGAATACATGACCAGTGAATCTCTTCATCATGTACAACTACAAGAATGGGATCCTAATTAGAAGCAGTTATACTCCACATATGTATAATATGTCAATACACCCTACTGTCATGTATATCTAAAAAGAACAAATAAAAATCAAAAACAAAAGTTTAGTAATATAAAACAAAAAAAGGGGGAAGAGACTGGAGAAATATGGTGGAATAGAGGGGTCGTTTCACTGGTAGATCTGTGGCTTGAGCCAAGAAAAGCAAACATTCAACAAGGTGGGTGAATGATCAAGAATTAGGGGGAACTTTACTGGAATTTAATACTGGACACTCAAAACAGATTGGGAACTGGGGAGATCTTGTACAATAAAATAAGAGATAAAGATCCAGTCCCACAGCTGCAACAGGGGCTGGAAGCACAAACTAGAACAGTCCCCATGTGAATGCAGTAAAGCAATAAAGGAACCGCTATTCTCAGGAAGACTGAAGCATGTTGGGGTATGGAGAGCTTAGAGATCAGAGACACTGGTCAAAAAAACAGTAAACTATGCTGCACAGCATCTGCGTATAGGAGGAAAGCCACCATCTCTCTTGGTGGCATGAATGGAGGACAGTGGAAAGAACAATTTTGCAGCTGTGGCACAGGGGCCAGCAGTGGGGAAGCTGATTACTGGCAGACCCTAATCTGGCCCCCAAAATGAGCCAAGCAAACACAGATTGCATGACAGAGAGTGTGCCTAAGTGACCAGGAGAAAATCAATCATGGAGAGATGTTTATACAGGGAAATACTGATCATGGAAACCCACCTTGTTCCTCACTTCAACCTAGCTACTTGCAGGATGGGCTGGGAGAGTAGCACCTGATCTGAAATTTGAAAAGGTAAGGGTGGGAGAGATTGTGTTTTGAAACTGAATCAGACACCAGGAATCATGGGATCCACAGGTGAAGTAGTGGGCTAAGAACAGGTTCCTACTCAAACAAGTGGAACCCAAAAGAGATTCCTGGGGTGCAATCTTTCAATGTGGACTGGCAATTGCTGGGCCCTGGAGGTGTGCTGGCTTAATCTCCATACCAATAGGCAGAAAAGAGACCAGAGCATACCTAAAGCTACATCTTGCCTTCAAGAGTTCTAACTCCAGTACTAACCCTTTCACCCTAGAAACCCCAACCATCCTGAGAGTAGGAGCTAGCATCAAATTCCAGACAACAACATTTAACTGCTGAGAAAGGAAGCTGAGAAACTTTTGAACTCCAATGGAAACAATTGTTTAATTTTTCATTGAGATCCCTTTTTTCCCCTTTTCTCACATTTCTACCATTATTGTAACCAAGTATTTTTTATTCACCAGTTTATTGAGGACTGTGACGTCTGAATAGTATATTAGAGTTTTGTTGTGTATTCTTTTATTTTTACTTTTTTTTTTTTAATTTTTACTTTATATATGTTTTTACTCTCACCTGTTTCTCTAGATTCTCTTTCTCTCTTTTTTCCTACTAATAGCCAACCTCTCTTAATTCTTCTTTCACTCTTCCTATAATCTTTTACTTCTATCTTCTTTCCTCCTTCCTCATAAACATCACATCTTACACCATTTCTGCTCTTTCTCCACCAATTGAAATTATAAACCCTTTTGCAAACTTATTATTTATATTATAGACAATAATTGAACACATCATTTCTGTTTAATGCAACAAAACTGTAGATGTTATAATAGTAGCTATTTGGTTTAAGACTGTATATTGTTTGCATTGGGTGCTGTTATTATTTGTCTCCCCCTTGAAGGTGAGTTACTGGAAATCTTCTGGGACACTATAAGTCTACAGGGTAGAAACTGTACTGCCTCAGATCCACACTGCTAGATGGGCAGACACACAGACAACATGAGAAAACAAGGCAACAAAGCACCCAAACAAACCAAGGTGCTCCAAAAATAGAATCCATTGACAACACAATAAAAGAAATGTCAGAGAAGTTTAGAATGTACATAGTTAAATGGATCTGCAACGTAAAGAAAGATGTAAGGAGTAAAATCAGAGAAGTGATGTTAACAATCAGAGTAAAATCAGAAGAAGAAATTTCAGGAAGTGAAAGATTACTTCCATAAAGAGATAGAGATTATGAAAAAAATTCAAACAAAAATCATTGAAATGAACAAATCAATGAACAAAATTAAAAATTCAATGGAAAGCATCACCAATAGACTAGACCTCTTGGAAGACAAAATCTCAGGAAATGAAGACAAAATATATAATCTTGAAAATAACATTGACCATGTAGAGAAAGAAGATGGTAAGAAGCCATGAACAGAATTTCCAAGAATTTTGGGATAACATGAAAAGACCAAATTTAAAATTTATCAGAATAGATGAAGGCATGAGATATAAACCTATGGAATGCCCAATCTTTTCAATGAAACAATATCAGAAATTTTCCCAAACCTAAGGAATGAAATGGAAAATCAAATGCAAGAGGCTTACAAGACCCCAAATGTACAAAATTACAAAAGACCTACACCAAGGCACATTATAATGAAAATACCTAACATATAGAATAAGGATAGAATTTTAAAGGTTGTGAGATAAAAATATCAGTTCATATACTGGGGGAAACCAATATAGATCTCAATTGATTTCTCAACCCAGACCCTCAAAGATCAGAGGTCCTAGAATAATATATACCAAGCAATTAAAGAAAATAGATGCCAACCAAAAATTCTATATCCTGCAAAATTAAGTTTCAGATTTGAAGATGAAATAAAAACCTTCCATGATAAACAAGAGTTTAAAATAATTCACAATAAGAAAGCCTGCACTACAGAACATTCTGAACAAAATATTCCATGAAGATGAAATTAAAAAAAAAAAAAAAAAAAAAAAAAAAAGCGAAAACCAGTAAAGGGAGGAACAACAAAAAAGGAATAGTCAATCAAAGTAGACACTAATTCAAATTAAAAACTAAAAATAAACCAAAATGACTGGGAATACAAATCATATCTCAATAATAACCTTGAATGTTAATGGCCTAAAATCATCAATCAGAATACATAGACCAGCAGATTGGATTTGAAAAAAAAAAGACCCAACAGTATGCTGTCTCCAAGAGACTCACTTCATAGGAAAAGACATCCACAGACTGAAGGTGAAAGGATGGAAGAAAACATATCATTCACATGGATCATTTAAAAAAGCAGGGGTTTCTATTCTCATATCACATAAAGTAGACTTTAAGCCAAAGTTAATCAGAAGGGAGAAAGGACATTTCCTACTGCTTAAGAGAATTATACATCAAAAAGATATAACAATCATAAATATTTATGCCCCAAATAATGGACCACCTATGTACATCAAACAAAAACCTTCTCAATTTCCAGAATCCAATAGACCACAACACAATAATACTGGGAGACTTTAACACACCTCTCTCACTACTGAAAAGATCCTCCAAACAAAAACTAAACAAGGAAACAATAAATAATACAATCAATAATTTATAGTTAACAGACATCATAGAATATTTCATTCATCAATGAGCAAATATTTTCTTCTCAGCAGCATGTGGATATTTCTCTAAAATAGACTATATCTTGCAGGGCATGGTGGAGCATGCCTGTAATCCCAGTGGCTCAGGAGGTGAAGTCAGGAGGATTGTGAGTTCAAAGCCAGCCTCAGCAACTTAGGGAGCCCCTAAAGCAACTCAATGAGACACTGTCTCTAAATAAAATATAACAAAGGGCTGGTGATGTGTCTCAGTGGTTGAGCACCTTTGGATTCACTTCTCCCAGTACCAAAATTAAATAATATAAAATAAAATAGAACATATCTTATGCCACAAAGCAACTCTTAGCAAATACAAGAGAGAGAGAGAGATACTATTTTGCATTCTATCAGATCACAATGGAATGAAATTAGAAATCAATGATAAAATTAAAAAAAAAGAAGCTATTCTAACACCTAGACACTAAATAATACACTATTGAATGATGAATGGATAGAAGAAAAAATCATGGATGAAATAGAAAAATACTTAGAAGTCAATGAGAATAGTGATTGAACATTATCAAAGTCTCTGAAGGCAGTTCTAAGAGGAAAGTTCATTGCATTGAGCTCATTCACTAAAATAATAGATAGTCAACAAATAAATGTACCAACATTACATCACAAAGCCCTAGGAAAATAAAACAAATCAACACCAAAAGCAATAGAAGACAAGAAATAATAAAATCAAAGCTGAAATCAATGAAATTGAAACAAAAGAAACAACCCAAAAACTTGACCAAAAATTTGGTTTTTTGAGAAAATGAATAAAATTGATAAACCCTTAGCCATGCTAATAAAAGAAAGAGAAAACTCAAATTACTAAAATTCATGGTGGAAAAAAAGAAATATTTGGACAGCACTGAAATACAGAAGATAATCAGAAAATAATTTGAAAATTTATACTCCAATAAAATTGAAAATCTTGAAGACATCAACAAATTTCTAGAGACATATGACCTACCCAAACTGAATCAGGAGGACATACACAATTTAAACAAATCAATTTCAAGCAATGAAATTGAAGATGCCATCAAAAACCTAACAACTAAGAAAAGCCCAGGACCAGACAGATTTCAGTTGAGTTCTACAAGACCTTCAAAGAATAATTAACACCAATACTCCTCAAATTATACTATGAAATAGAAAAGGAGGGAACCCTTCCAAACTCATCCTAGGAGGCTAGAATCACCCTGATACCTAAGACAGACAAAGACATATCAAGAAATAAAAATTTTAGACTAACATCCCTAATGAACATAGATGCAAAATTTTTCAATAAAATTCTGGCAAATTGAATACAAAAACATATTAAAAAGATAATGCACCACAATCAAGTTGGGTTCATCCAGGGATGCAAGCTTGGTTCAACATATGGAAATCAATAAACATAATTCATCACATCAATAGACTTAAAGAAAAGAATCATATGATCATCTGAATAGATGCAGAAAAAGCATTTAACAAAATACAGCCCCACTTCATATTCCAAACACTAGAAAAACTAAGGATAGCTGGAACATACCTCAATGTTGTAAAAGCTATCTATGCTAAACCCAAGGTCACCTTCATTCTAAATGGAGAAAAGCTGAAAGCATTCCTTCTAAGAACTGGAATAAGACAAAGATGCTCTCTTTCACAGTTTTATTCAATATTGTCCTTGAAACTCTAGCCAGAACAATTAGACAGATGAAATTAAAGTAATACATATAGGAAAAGAAGAACTTAAACTATTCCTATTTGCTGATTACATGATTATATATTTAGAAGAACCAAAAAATTCCACCAGAAATCTTCTAGAACTAATAAATAAATTCAGCAAAGTAGCAGGATATAAAATTAACATACATAAATCAATTGCATTCCTACCCATCAGTAATAAACCTACTAAAAGAGAAATTAGAAAAACTACCCCATTCATAATATCCACAAAAAAAAAAAAAAAAAAAAAAAAAAAAAAATGAGAATCAATCTAACCAAAGAGGTGAAAGACCTCTACAGTGAAAACTACAAACACTAAAGAAAGAAATTGAAGAAGATCTTAGAAGATGAAAAGATCTCTCATGCTCTTGGATAGGCAGCATTAACATTGTCAAAATGGCCATGCTACAAAAAGATTTACACAGATTTAATGCAATTCCGATTAAAATCCCATTGACATTCTTGATAGAAATAGAAAAAGCAATCGTGAAATTCATTTAGAAAAATAAAAGGCCTAGAACAGCAAAAGCAATGTTCAGCAAGAAAACTGAAGCAGGAGGCATCACAATCCTAGACCTTAAATTATACTACAGAGCTATAGTAACAAAAACAGCATGGTATTGGTACCAAAACAGAAATGTAGACCCATGGTACAGAATAGAATACATAGAGACAAACCCACATAAACACAGTTATCTCATACTAAAGACAACAGAGAAAAGTTATCCTCTTCAACAAACGGTTCTGGGAAAACTGGAAATCCATATGTAGCAAAACAAAATTAAACCCCTATCTCTCACTCTGCCCAAAACTCAAAGTGGATCAAGGACTTAGGCAGTAGAACAGAGAACCTGTGCCTAATAAAAGAAAACATAGGTCCAAATCACCATGTTGGCTTAGGAACTGACTTCCTTTAACAAGACTCCTAAAGAGCAAGAAGTAAAAGAAAGAATTAATAAATGGCACAAATCAGACTAAAAAGCTTCTTTTCAGCAAAGGAAACAATCAAGAATATAAAGAGAGAGCCTACAGAATGGGATAAAATCTGTACCATATGCACCTCACATAGAGCATTAATCTCCAGGATATATAAAGAACTCAAAAACTTTACACCAAAAACCAAATAAACCAATCAATAAATGGGCTAAAGAACTGAACAGCATCAGAAGAAATATGATCAGTTTTCTGACAAATGAAATCATATATGAAAAAATGTTCAACATCACTAGCAATTAGAGAAATGCAAATCAAAACTACACAGAGATTTCATCTCACTCCAGTCAGAATGGCAATTATCAAGAACAAAACAACAATGAATGTTGGCGAGGATGTGGGGGAAAAGGTACACTCATACATTGCTGGTAAGACTGCAAATTGTTGGAATTACTATACAAAGCAGTATGGAGATTCCTCAGAAAACTTGGAATGGAACCACCATTTGACCCAGTGATCCCACTCCTCAGCATATAACCAAAGGACTTACAATCAGCATACTACAGTGTGCAGCCACATTCTACTGTCACATATAATTAGAACAGATTAAAAAAAGAATAGAATTTTGGGGGCTGGGATTGTGGCTCAGCAGTAGAGTGCTCGCCTAGCACGTGCACAGCCCAGGTTCAATTCTCAGCACCATGTAAAAATAAAAGCATTGTGTATAACTGAAACAAACAAATAAATATTTTAAAAAAGAATATAATTTTGGTATTCTCTAAGGAAGTACGCTAGGGTTTTTTAAGAATCATTGAAATCACTGTTAAATGTAAAATGGGATAAGAATTATTAACAGTTTTTTTCTTAATGATTATTGCTATTGATAGAATGTTAATATCCCCCCAAATTCAAACATTGAAACCTGACTTCCTATATGATGTTATCAGAGGTTTGGGAGGTGATTAAGTAATGGAGCTAAGCCCTTATGAATGGACTAATGCCCTTATAAAAGAGACTCCAGAGATTTCCCTCACCATCTCCACCATGTAAAGACACAGCAAAAAGGTGGCCATTTATGAATTAGAGAGTAGATTCTCACAGGACACCAAATCTGCCATTGACTGGATCTTAGCAGTCTGCAGAAATTTAAGAAATAAATTTATTGTTTATAAGCTATCCATACTATGGTATTTTGTTACAGTAGTAGCCTGAGCAAAGACAATTATATATTACATTTTGTATAAGTAACAAATGCCTGTATTAAGTGAAGCCAGAAGGTGAACAGGGAATAGAGGAGGGTACATGATCACAGACCATACACATGTGGGTAATGGGACAAGAGGTGACCACAGGTCTACAGAAATCTAGAGTCAGAAAACAGAGGTCTAGAAAGAAAATCTTAGGGAAGCAGAGAAAATAGATAGTTACATTTCCTATCTTGTGCTGGGCATAATTAGATCTTAAGCACAAGGGAGAAAAAAATGAACCCATTTGCCCCACTTAAAAAGAGGACTGTAAATATAAGAAAAAAAATAGGAGCCATGCACTGGCATATGCTTACCTGTGAATAGCAGGGGCAAAATGAGAGATTTGGGGGTCAAAAATGTTGTGAGCTTCAAAATTAAAGATCATTGAACAAATATAATGGATTTCACAAGAAGGATTAAGTAAGACATTAGTTATAAATAGATTTTTCTTTAGGTTGGATGGGAGTTGAGAACGTTATACACAAATGTACTAATAATAGTTTTTCCCAACACACACATATGTAACTAGCATAGACACTATGGATACTAGCATGAGAATAAAGAAAGGAGTTTCTGTGAATGATACTATTCCTGTTATCATTTTGGCCATGGCTGTTAAATATTTTACTTGAAGAGTACAATCAGGGATTTATTTATTTGTTTATTTATTTGTTTGTTTATGGTACCGTGGATTGAACCTAGAGGTGTTGAACCACTAGACCACATCCTCCCCAGCTCTTTTTATTTTTTATTTTGAGACAGAGTCTCACTAAGTTGCTTAGGCAATCACTAAATTGCTGAGGCTGACCTTGAATTTGTGATTCTCCTGCCTCAGCTGCTGGGATTATAGGCATGCACCACCACACCTCAGGCACAAATTACCTCAGGAAAGTTTAGTTGAACCATAATTACCTTACCTTGGCGCACGAATCCCAGCTATGAAAGTTAAAAATAGTTGGCGAACAACATGTGATCTCTCAAAAATACAAAAAAGGCTGGGGAGTCAAGTGCCCCTGAGTTCAATCCCCGGTGAAATGACAAATCAATAAAAGAATATAATATAGTCTATAAGAATGGAAAAAATATATATACATATATATATATTTCCATTCTTTTATATATAAATATATATATTTCCATTTATATATGTATATAATGTGTGGGTGAGTATACATATACAAACATATATACATATATATATATTTTTTTTTGTGATGAGTAGTTTTTAACTACTCTCATTTAATTTCATGTTCATAACTAGATAATTATTCTAGCATTACTTTTTTTTTTTTTTTGTACTGGGGATTGAATTCAGGGGCACTCAACCATTGGGCCACATCTCCAGCCCTTTTTTTTTGTATTTTATTAGAGACAGGGTCTCACTGAGTTGCCTCACCACTGCTGAGGCTGGCTTTGAACTCACAATCCTCCTGCCTCAGCCTCCCAAGTGCTGGGATTAGAGGCATGCACCACCATGCCAAGCTTCTAGCATTACTTTACTAGTAATAAATGTGAGGTTTGGGAAAATTAAGTGATCTGCTAAAGCTTACAAAGCAAGAAAGTGGGCTGGCTAGGGTTGAAACTCATAAGCATGAGTATAAATTCCCAAGTCTCATGTTTCTAATATAATTCATGTTTCTTGTAAAGTACAGCATTGTCTTCAATATAGAAATAGTTAAACTAACTCAGATATATATATCAAGACTTTTCTGTGCCTGAAAAGACTGTATAAGATCAGTACATTATACTTCAACTCCTCCAACATGTCAAAGAAATTGGATACACACAGGTCAAGTAATTTGCCAAAGATCATATAACCAATAAATACATAAATAAGATTTCAATTCTGGTCTTCTATTTCCACATCCAGTGTTGTTTTTACACCATGCTGCCTCAGCTACGTTCACTGCAAAAGACAGAACCCTGATTAATTCTGAGAATCTCTGCCTTCAAGATTATTTTGATGGAATTGGGCAAATCCACTAACAACAAAATATAAGATAGAATGTGGCAAATCCCATCAGAGAAATATAGGTAAAAGACCTACAAGAAAGACAATGATGGGTGGGGGGAGGTTCACTAGGGAGTTTCAGGATATTTCCTTTGGTTACTTTTCAAATATTTTGGGAAACAGAACATATAATATAAATAAACATATATCTTGCTATCTATTTCCTTTGTATTAATCCCAATTTCTTAAAAAATCATGGCCATGAAGAACAGAGTCTATTTCCTGTAGACCCTGTTATCTACAGAATGAATGTTATGAATATGAATAAGAAAGAGTTCTTTTTCATCAGGCCTTTAAGATGATTCATGTTGGCAGTTGGCTCTAATAGAAAGAGCCTGTGTGTTCGAAGCAGACAGCTTTGTTTGAGTTTGGGCCTTGCCACAATTTTGTACTATCTTATACTTTGGATAATTTAAGTTCCTGAGTGAAAGGAAGGTATAACAACCATCATATGGGGTTGCTGTGAGAACTAAATATAACAACAAATGCATGTAATATGCATAGTACAGGACCTGGCATGGAACAAACATTGTAATAGTTTATGAGTGCTATTCAAATGCTTTAATTCATGCATGCAAATATTTGGCATTTTTTATCTAAAATTCTAGGAAGGGAAGACACATTTACTGTGAGTTTTACCTTAGTACCATGGACTCCACAAGTAGGAAAAATGTCATAATATTTAGCCTGAGATGATACTAATTGGCATTTCACCAAAAGATAAAAAACAGAAATAAAATATTGCTACAAATTGTCTCCTGGTACTCTTAGCTCCTCTGACACTCATGCCTGTGTATGATGCCAACACACATTGAAAGTAGAGGCAGTCACATTCAAACATTTGTCATCTGAACCAATGGTGAGCTTCATCACCCCAGTTTTTCTTGTTAGCAATTCAAGAAGCAATTGTAGCACAGGTTTAGGCTAAACACTTAACAAGGGACCAGCAGCCACTGAAGCAGTCAATGCAGTCTGGACTGAGAGATTTGCGTGGTCTCCCTCACCCAACCTCAGAATTCCTTTTGTTGGCAGTATTCTAAGACCCAAAGAACAGATCATCATGACTGTGTAGCAACAGAAAAAGAAGAGGCACTTGACATCCTAAAAGTTGGGACCTTGTCCTTGCTGAAATATTCTGTATGTTGATTATTAGTGATTTATTTTTGTTTTGTTTTCCGTTGATGGTAATCAATTTTATCCTGATTAAATGCCAGAAGGTTGAGACTATAAATTGCAACTCTCCCATCCTGCAGGGAAGGACAATGACCTAAGATCTAAACCTAGTCTTGTAAGAGCCTGGTAGAAAAGAGAAGAGAAAGCTGATGTTGATGAAGACTGAACCCTTTAAAGAGCAAATAATGCAAGTTCTCATTACTTTTTAATTTCCGATTATCCTTTACATGGGATGGTGTGTCATCCTCAAAGGAAAAGGCTGAGTAAAACACCATGTCCCTGAGTACCTCCTTCTGTTCCCCAAACCTAGCCAAGTTAAGGGAACAATAAAAACCAGCTGGGCCAGAATGTCCAAATACATATTAACTCGAAGGACACTGGATTTCTCTTAAGTATACTGGGAATTAAGACCAGTTCCTGTTATCTGTAGAAAGGTGCTTCCTTGCATGTGCCAAGACAATTTCTCCTTGGGATGATGACCAGACAAGGTCCAAAGCAAGTTCATGATGTTACTGCTTCTGTAGCCTAACGTATAAAACTCCTCTCTCGGCAGAAGCCAGTGCAGATCAAAGGACCATAGAAAGGGATGTGTTCATCTAGGTGGCCACCCCAGAAGAATAATGTGAGGGATAGGTGGAACTGCTTTCCTGTGAGACACCAGAGGCACTGCAAGGAGGAGAGATTCGCCTGTTCAGCCCATAGCCACTGGACTGTCTAGCATGGCACCAGAGGCACTACGTGAGGCAGAGGTGCATCTGTCCAGCTTTTCCGTGAGCATTTTAAATAACCTTCAAGCTCATATACCATTTCCAGGTGTCTTTCTTGGCCTCTCAGCAACCTTGTCTCACTGTACTAGGACAACTGGGCTATGAACAATACAGATAAAATCACTTTGGTTGTTTGGACAAGTCATATCACAATTCCAGAAAGTAACACTACAGTACACTGTTATGGTTTGGATGTGAGGTGAACCCCAAAAGCTCACATGTGAGATAATGCAAGAGTGTTCAGAAGAGAAATGATTGGGTTGTGAGAGCCTTAACCCAATCAGCGAATTAATCCCCTGATAAGGATTAACTGAGTAGTAACTGAAAGAGGTCAGGGAGCTGGAGGAGGTGGGCATTGGGGCATGGCTTTGGGGTATACATTTGTATCTGGTCAATGGAGTCTCTGTCTGCACTTCCTTATCATCATGTGAGCTTCTTTCTTTTGCCACACTCTTCTGCCAAGATGTTCTGCCTCAACTGGGGCCCAGAGGAATGGAGACCTCTGAAACCGTGAGCCCTTAAATAAACTTTTCCTCTTCTACAATTGTTCTTGTTGGGTTCTTTAGTCACAGCAGTGAAAAAGCTGACTAAAACATACACTAAGTCCAGTTTCCTAATTCAATACATGATATTTCTCAGAAGATTGAAGATAGGACTAGAATTCTCGTGGTAGCCTCAGAAACTACTCAGATTCCTAAGTACATTCAAGTGTTCACAAGAAACTAATTCATGGCTCATAGAACTTCACTTCTAGCTCTTCAAAATCATCTTGCCACTCAAACATCAAAATACCATCCTTTCTCATGAGTTATGGAATCTCACTGTGAATATGTTTGTGTATAGTTGTATGCATGCAGGTGAGAAGACAGAGACACATACGAGGAGAGAGAATTTTTGAAAGACTTAGTAAAAAATTTCAGAATCCTAGCTATCTTTTCACAACTTCTTCATTATTCTCAAGTATCTCTTTACAGTAAGTTAGTTCCAGAGAACAAATTGTGTCAATTGTCTGTGCTTGGTAAAGCTGTTTGCTTGCCCTGAAGCAAAATCATCAATAGTCTGACGGATATGAGATTAGCTTATTTTTTATTCATCAGCTCAGCCTGGCAGCACTGAGAGTATATTTTAATGGGTTTCATGGACAAAGGCCCTGAGTTTTCCTCTTCATTCTGTGGTGCTGAATCCTGCAAATGTCTCCAAACCTCTTTTCCTGTCTCCTAAATCCTGGAGGATTCCCAGCAGGGAGAAGCCAGGCAATGCTTCTCAAAATCTAATGTACATCACTATCCTTGGATAGTTTATAAAAACACAGACTCCCGGGCCTCCCAGGAAAGTCTAGGTTCAGTAGGTCTAGGGAGGACCCAATAGTTGATTTTTCTAAAAACTTCCAGGGGCTGCTGATGTTGCTACTGGTTCTCTGGGAACCACTGCTTTGGTACATCCTGATGGACAGGGCAAAGTTAATAAGCACCTGCCACCTTCTTTTAGGATACATAATTCCCATAACCTAGACATTGCATTTCTTTGTCTATCATTATGTCAACCTCACATCATCTTGATTGCTGTACTTTTATAATTAACCTTGAGGGCAAGTATATGCCTTCTAACTTGATTCTTCTTTTTCAAAGACTGTTTGCTTCTCATAAGTCCTCTGCATTTAAATATAAATTTTAGGATCCACTTGTCAACTTATGCAAGCATTTTAAAAAGCTACCTAGGATATTAATTGGAATTGTGCTGAATCTACAGATCAGCTTGGGGAGAATTGATATTTTAATAATACTGTATCGTCCAATTCACAAATTGTATTAATGCTGGTCACAGAGAAATTTGGGAAATACTTCCTCCTCAATTTACTAGAAATGTTTATGCACAGTTAGAATTACTTCTTCCTTAAGTGCTTGGTAGAATTCTCTAAGGCATTAATCAGACCTTGAAATATTTTTTTTGGGAGAGTTTTTTAACCATAAATTCAATTTTAAATATAGATACAAGGCTATTAAGGTTGTCAATTTCTTAGTGAGTGAGCTTTGGTAAGTTATGTCTTACCGGTAATTTGTTCAGTTTATCTAAGTTGCTAAATTTATTGGCAAGAGTTTTTCACAATATAATCTTATTGTGCTGGGCATGGTGGCACATGCTTCTAATCCCAGAGGCTCGGGAGGCTGAGGCAGGAGGATCGCAAGTTCAAAACCAGCCTCAGCAAAAGTGAGGCACTAAGCAACTCAGTGAGACCTAAATAAAATAAATAAAATCAAAATAGGGCCGGGGATGTGTCTCAATGCTTGAGTGCCTCTGAATTCAACCCCCAGTACAAAAAAAAAAAAAAATTTACCTTATTGTTTTCTTATTTGTAGAGTTTTTGATCTCACCTCTTTCATTTTTGTTTTCTGTGATTAAGTGAATGAATATTTAATTAAAATTTTTACTTCCTCTTGATAAATTCCAGATCTGGCTAGTGGTTTATCAATTTTATTGATCTTAACAAGTTTTTGCATCCTTAATTTTCTCTTTTGTTTTTCTGTTTTCTATATCATTTACTTCAGCTCTGGTCTTTATTACTTTCTTCTGCTTATTTCAGATTTCATCTGCTCTTCTTTTTTTAGTTTCTAAAAGAGAAACTGAGATCACAACTTTTCTGATATAGGTACAGAATACTATAGGTTTTCTTTTAAATACTGTTTTCACTACATCTTTAAAAAACATA
Source organism: Tamias sibiricus (assembly GCA_025594165.1). Classification (NCBI taxonomy): domain Eukaryota; kingdom Metazoa; phylum Chordata; class Mammalia; order Rodentia; family Sciuridae; genus Tamias; species Tamias sibiricus. Next base: position 144,748,241 of record CM046657.1, read on the forward strand.
GAGTGTTTTTGTGTTTGTTTATCTAAATTCAATTCAAAATACATTCATACGTCTCTCTTGATTTCTTATTTGACATATGGGTCATTTACAAGTGTGATATTTAGTTTCCAAATATTTGGGGATTTTTCCAGTTATTTTCATATTTATTTCCAATTTAATTCCTTCAGTCAAAATATATTTATTATTATTTAGATCTTTTGAAATTTATTGTTGGCCTAGAATATGGTTTATCTTTTAAAAGTTCCTGTGTGCACTTGAAAAAAATGTATATCCTGCTTTTCTTAAGTGAAATGTTATATAAATATCAATTAGTTCAAAGTTGTTGAAAGTTTTGTGGAGTTATTCTGTATGCTTACTGTTTCTTTTTCTTTGATTGTTCCATCAATTATTGAGAAAAGGGCATTGAAATCAAAGTATAATAGTTTGGTTATTTATTATTTATTTGTTCACTTATTTTTGTTTTGAACATTTACTTCAGATACCTTAATCCTATAATTATCGGATTTTTAAATCTTTTTTGCAGGCCATTCCTTCTCCTAGAGAAAACCAAGGCCCTCTTAGCAGCTGCTACTGATAGCATCTAGTGCTTTCATTTATGTCTAGATATGGACCAGAGGAAATTTAGTGGGAAACGAAAAGCTAAACAGATTTTTAAAAATGAAACAAATTAATTACAGCTCTGTCAGAATGACCCACAAGTCTGGAAGTTAAGGTGGCATTATGGTGCCAGACACCATGTTCAGGCCTCCTGACCACAGGCTGACTCACCAGTCGCCAGACTTGTCAAGGTTTATTTCAGGGTACAGGTGCTTCCCCACCGTCCCACCCAGGCCATCTGAATGCAGTGCTAAAAGCACGCAGGATGTGACATTCTGTGTGTGAAATATCTTTGCACCACTTTCTACAGCAGCCTACCTAATAAGTATGGTATATTAAAATAGACTTACTTCCTTGAATTCTGCCTTTTAATCCACATAACTGACTGATGAAATAGCACCAGAGGTCAACCCCCACAAGCAGGAGTAGAAACCTTAACAAGAAATGCCTCTTCTTATGACCATTTGAACAAGTCACAGGGAGGCAGCTTATAAAATTCAGGTTCACTCCACTCATTATTCATACCATTCATCATCCATTCAATAAATATTTACCAAATTTAACTATTCTTTTGGCAAACAGGAATATGTAGTTTAAAAGGTTAACTCTATCCCTGTTTTCCCCAGATTTTCCAGTGTAATTAACATTCTAGTTATTCATCCTGACATTTCTAGAGGAGTTTTAACAGTTAAGATATATTCTTGCAGAATTTTTTTACTTTTCTTTCCTTAAAAATGGCAACACATTTCTCCTTATACAGCTTTTAAAGTGAGTAGCACATTTGCTTTCATATAATTTTTTTTTTTTTTTTTTTTTTTTTTTTTTGGTACCGGGGGTTGAACTCAGCAGCACTCGACCACTGGGTCACATCCCCAGCCCTTTTTTGTATTTTATTAGAGACAGGGTCTCACTGAGTTGCTAAGTGCCTCGCCATTGCTGAGGCTGGCTTTGAACTCGCGATCCTCCTGCCTCAGTCTCCCAAAGTGCTGGGATTACAGGCGTGCGCCACCGCGCCCGGCTATATAATTTAAAACAAAACCAAAACTTTTGAGTGTATTAAACATCAAAGAATCAAAGATGAAATCTGGCACATACACAAAGGCTTCCTAAAGAAATAGAATGGCTCTCAGGGCAGAGCAAGTAGCAAAAGCGAGGATCCTGGTATCCTTGAAGGAAAACAAGGGGAATCAAAACAAAGCCTGCAATCAAGAAAAGCAGCATGGAAAAGGGAAGCCAAAAAGGAAGCAATGCCAGTGCTTACTAAATATCCCATGGAAAGAGATTCACATTCTGGAGAGAGAGCACAAGCATTCCAGTGTGGATTCCGTTTTGTTTGGGATTTTAAAAAATTTTTCTCCTCACAAAACCCAAATGTTCCATCAAATCTGGCTGAAATATCCAAGGCTATTTACCTATGTTGTCTCTGATGGGCTGGGGGAGGGGTGCTCTCCAAGCAACATTTGCATCATGAACATGAGTCCCCTGCATGTAGATTTTCTCTAATGCAATAGTGTACTGGCCAGCAGATACAAACCAACAGGAAGATTAGCATCTAGAAAATTGAACTCAGCAAGCTTCCTTCAACTTTGGATATTTTTGGGTTCACAATCTAACAGAATAATGATTTAATTTCATGAATGTGTAAAATAATTTTTATAAAGAATCTCACAACGTGGAAAAAACATAATCTGATCAAGTGTTCAGTATTTGGGGGGGAGGGAAGGTCAATATTCATATAAGGAATGTAAATAACATCTCTACACCAAAGCTCTTGGAGAAGATCGATATGGAAATGAAGAGTACTTAATGCCACAGGAAGCGGGGAGAGGAAGAAGTCATGCTGTACTGAGGAAATTCAGGAAAGCATTAAGAGGAGGTGATAAACAACTGAGCCTTGAAGGACGGGCCTTCCAGCTAAGACCAAGGAAGGCTAAGGTATTATTTCAATCAAATAAAACTTAGAGCATGGAAAATGTAACAGACTTATGGGGAATGGAGAGTAAATCAAGCAAATTAAATAATGAAACTTAAAGTAAGACCAAGTTTGAATGGCAGACATGATGTCACACCAGTGATGTTTAGACTCCCCAAACTGGTGTGTCCTCACGTCTGCCATAGGCACTTAGTCTTACTTTAAGCCTAAGATGGACATTTAGTAATGAGAAACCATCTCACCTTAACGATGATGGAAGAGACACAAAGGAATAATACTCTAGGAATTAGCCAAGGTCTTAAAAATATATGAGGCATGGCTGAAAACTCAGAAGCACATCTTTAAGTAAAAATAATTTACCCTCCAGTGTGAAGATAATGTGTTGATGCTTCTCCATTCAGACACTCGGATGAAATAAACTAAATGAAAAGCAGAGGACAGAGAAGTCAAGAGCACTGGGTCCTGGATCACAATGGCATTATTACTACAATACAGGGAAGGCACAGGAGGATACTCATCTTGGAGACTTGATCATTTTGACTAGGACTTTCAAACACCAACAACAGGGTCCAAAAGATGTTTTTGCAAAAAGACTCTTGTCTGTTCATATTTCCATCAAAGTATTAAAAAAGTAGAAATCTATTTTTCTAAGAATTTAGTGGAAGGTTAATCTTACCATTATGTGTCTGTAAAATCAGAGAAACTCAGAAACTCTCTGAAAAACTGTTTGTCTATATGGGGAGTTGGAGCAGAAGTAGAAAAACAAGAAAACTTTTTTCTGAGTCTAAAATAAAGATTATTTTTTCAAAAGTTGACATAAGTGGGGGTGGAGATGTTTATACTGGTCATCATATCTCAAAAAGCAGATGTTTAAAATTGGAGAACTGACCTAAATATAATTCAGTAAGTTCAAGGAAAGGAAAGATATCTGAGGTAGAGAATTGTGTTTCACAAAATCACCATATGTGAAACCTGGATTTGTGGCAAATTTAACTTGCACATGATATTGACCATGAAATAAAATTAAAAATTAAAAAAGCACTATTGCTGAGAAGATTATTTAGTACTTTATTAGCCAGGAAGTGCCAAGGCTTTGCATGATGAGGGTACATATTCAGTTCAGACTTTAAGCAGAAGAGAACAGTAATATCAAGGGAGTAGAAGGCCTCTCAATCTATGGTGCATGTACCACCCTTCCTTTCAAGGAAAAAGGACAGACTTGAGGAATAAGAAAGACTATTACTTTTCAGGAGTAGAAAATGATTGATAGCACCACGAAGTTATTCTCAAGGTCAGAAACCAATGACTACAAACTTTCAACTATCAGCAATTAAGGCCCAGGAATCACAAATAGAAATCCTCACTTAAATCAGACCTCAAGCAGAATAGATTGCAGATAACAATGTATGAACCACCCATAAGAAGTATTTTAACTATCTTGCTTGAAGCTTCTAACTATTTTCTTGAAGAGAAAAAAAAAATGGGTGCTTTATCAAAACCTACTATGTACCCTATTAACTATAAGTATAGTTCACTTTATTAAGTGGAGGCCATTTTTTTAAAGGGTGAAGGAACACTGCCTTTAACCACTTTTCTAACCCTAGATAAACAATGGATTCTGTAGCTTTCTGATCATTTTCAGTTATCAGAACCAGTGTATTTCGATAATTCATTTTCATTGGCAGGTAGTAGGATATCAGTCCAGTCTGCATTAAACCTGCAATCTCCGAGTCCACTCTCCCTCCTCACATGCCAAGAGCTGAGGCTGGAGACCTCAGTGGGGAAGGTGACCATTTCTTCTGATTCCTCTTTCCCCACTCACCATGTAGCTTCTGGTTCCCACATGACCTAGACTGGCAGAATGAGATTATTAAAAGCAGAAGGGCGAAACGTTAAGCAGCCTTGCTCACCCTGGGTGGCCCCCTTGAGCTTGTGGTGACTGTTGCCTGGGAAAACTTGTGAGTTCTTCAAAACCATTCTGTTTAGCCCTGAAGGAACCTTCACACGATGGCCACTTGACTTAATTAAGGCATCCTCCTGAGGGCCTTTTCACACTCTCGGGGTGCTGCCTCAAAGTTCACCCCGCAGACTGCCTCTGTAGCTGCACAAACCTCGCCCCAGCAAGTAACTTTCTTCAGAGAACAATAATCAGAGTTACTCAATCCCTGCTTCTTTCCACTGCATGTACTTGGCTCAGGAGGAATATGGGAATCCTTGCCTTAAATATGATAGAAACCTAAGCTGTTGTCAATAATTCTGCTTCATGAAAACGTATTCCTATTTACAGGTACGACATACAAATACCAGATTTAGCAGAAAATTGTCTAGGAAAGAAAATGAAAAGTTAATTAAAAAAAAAAAAAAAAAAAAGGAAGAAGAGAGTTAAGGACAGAGCCTAAGAAATTTTTTCTGTGTATCAGGTCTTACACAGTAAAATAGGCATTATCTCTACAGGCAAGATAAACTAAAAGCAGTGAAATATTTAGTGATTCTGAATAATTGTCATTTTATTTTTTCAGTTTCCTGTGTTTCTGGGAACTTTTCTACCACCACCCCATTTTTTCTGTGACTAGAACCCTGACATATATGTATTTATGCACCTAGTTGATAAAATGAAAGCTTAAGGCACCTTTAGCCTCAGCCTTACCCATCACATCTCCTATAAAAGAGAGAAAACTATATGGGGCCAGAAAGAATGAAGCAGATTAGCAGAAGGTAAAGGCAAAGAAAATTCCCTTTGCTACAGTGTTTTCTGGTTCTACCTGGTCCGAGGCTAAACTTCATTCTTGCCTTTGGGTTTCCTGAGTCACTTTCTGCTATCCGCAGCTTAAGCTAGTTTAGCTGGAATCTATTGTTTTCAACTGAATTGCCCTTTACCAGTACACTGACTCAAGGTATAAAGCTTATAAGAAATGAAAAAAGGATTCAAACCTGGTACTATACAAACTCAACCCTTGTTCTACTACCTACAAGCAAACAAGTACAGATCTGGGATGCATGTACAGAGCTGTAGCAGTCAGGATTGGAAAGTCATCACCCAGCATAATCAAAACTGATATGATTTCTGAATGTTTCAGCTATAGCAAAGGGTTTATCTAGATAACCTGAAGAATGTTCACTAGAGTCAGAGAAGAAGATTAAAAGATTTGGAAATGAGAAAAAGTACATCGCATATATCGCCTCTACAATTCAGTTCACACTTCTTATCCTGCATGCAAACATCTTTCTCACTAAACTCTTGTGTTTTTGTTTTTGGTACTGGGGAATGAACTCAGGGGCACTAGACCACTGAGCCACATCTCCAGCCCTATTTTGTATTTTATTTAGAGACAGGGTCTCACTGAGTTGCTTAGTACCTCGCCATTGCTGAGGCTGACTTTGAATTTGCAAAACTCCTGCCTCAACCTCCTGAGCTGCTGGGATTACAGGCATGCACCACTGTACCCCGCAATCTTATATTTAAAAAAAAAATGTTTCTATGTATTTGTCTGATCAATCAAATAGATTAAGAGCTTCTTGAACTCAAGAAAAGTCTATGGTACATTTTGTTGTATTTAGCAATCAACAGATATATTGGACATTGTTTTAAGTGAGTTAAACATATAAAGCTTGTTCAAACACAAGGAGATAAGAGAATGCTTGTAGACATGACTCTTGTGTATACCCTACCACAACCAGAAAAGGAGGAAGAATTCTTACATACTAAAATGAAATATTTAGGTTAATATTAAGTATAAGGATAAGTGAAGTTAGCCAATCCGAAAAAGCCAAATGCTGAATGTTTTCTCTGATAATGAGGCTGATTCACAGTGGGGTTGGGACAGGGAGCATAGGAGGATTAGAGGAACACTAGAATGGCCAATGGGGAGGGAGGGGATGGGATGGGGCAAAAGGGTGAAGAAAAAAAAAAAGGATGGTAGAATGAGATGGATATCATTACCCTAAGTGCATGTATGAAGTCACGAATAGTGTGAATATGTTTTGTATACAACCAGAGATATGTTAAAATGTACTATATAAGTATAATATGAAATGTAATGCATTCTGCTGTCATTTATAACAACTTAGAATTAAAAAAAAATTAAGGATAAATTTCCAAATTGAAACAACTGTTGAACTAAAGTATGTGTTAACAGGACAAAAATAAACTTAAGAGATTAAACTTCTTCAAAGGGATATATTTTACTGCCTATGTCAATTTGGGTTTAGATCATGTTAATTTTACCTCATTTAATAAATAGTTATAAACTTCAGGACCCGCCTTCAAGTCTAAGACCTACAAAGACATTAGATAAGAATAGAATTTCGACCTTCTGTTCCCAATTATAAGATACAATATGGGTACACCTAATATTTCTAGATACTGACATGTTGAACTTGGATACTAAAAAACTATATCCTTGACAAAAATCAGGATTGTGATAATTATCTTTAACTATAAAAATATGATTTAAAGATACAAATATATGTTTACCTCTTTATATCACCCAAAAGTTATATCTAGAGGGAATCCTCAAATAATTAAGTAAAAACATATTATAAAACAGTATTGGAATTTTGCTTCCAGCCACAATGATGTAACTAGGAATAATACCTTCTTATGATAAGCAAGTAGAAAGCCAAAGGTCATGAAACATCTCTCTTAGATACTACTCAATAAGCAGCCCTAAACAACAACCTCTGATAGTACAAATGGGACTGAGATTGGCCCAGACACAGCTTGAGGAGAGTTTCTGGGCTAAAGCACACAGAGGGGAATCTCAATAGAGGCTCATGGTATCATTAAGTTGAGGAGACAGCTCTAATTTCAGATAGTCCAACACAATTAGAATTTACAGGGTAAAATATCAGAAAGAAGCTGCACACAGAAAGATCTGGAGATGACTGAATCCTTTCAAACTTTGGCTGAGCACTGCTCTTTGCATATATGTGTAGTACCTACCAAGGCCAGGGAAAGATCCATCAGAGAGGACTGGGAAAAAAAACCACTTCTGGAGCTCACAAGATGTGGGAATAGCCAGGCACGGTGGTGCACATCCTATAATCCCAGTGGCTTGGAGGCTGAGGCAGGAGGATTGCAAGTTCAAAATCAACCTCACCAGTTTAGTAAGGCTCTAAGCAACTTAGTGAGACCCTGTCTTAAAATTTAAAAATGATGTAAAAATGATGACCTTCTGTACCATTGGTCTTCTGCTGATGCTATCACCTGTGTCATCTGGATGTTTTCATTGAATAAAATAAAATATAAAATAAAATATAAATCTGGGGAAGTGGTCCAGTGGTTAAATGCCCCTGGGTTTAATCTCTGATACCGAAAAGAAAAACAAATGGGGAAATAGTTTAGACTATCCACTAGTCAGAACAGAGAGACTTCCTGGTTCATAAACATTGTTTAGAGTCCTCAGAAGATTATTGCCTAGACCAAAATAGCCTGTGAACTCACCCTAATTAAGTTTCAAAGCAAATCTCAAAAGTGTCCCACTCATTCCAAGAAAAAAATAAAATCCAACATTTTAAGAAATACAGAAAATTTCAGAACAGAAAAAGTTCAACATGTCAACATTGAATAAAAATTATCAGGTAAGCAAAGAAATAGGAAAAAAAAATGCATTCCAACCAGGAAAGCAATCAAGTCAATCAATGAAAACGTCCAGGTGACACAGGTGATAGAATCTGCAGATGACCAATGGAACAGAAGGAAAGCCACAGAGACAAAACCACATAAATACAGTTATCTCATACTAGACAAAGGTGCCATAAACATACATTGGAGAAAAGATAGTCTCTTCAACAAATGGTGCTGGGGAAACTGGAAATCCATATGTAGCAAAATGAAATTCAACCTCTATCTCTCACCCTGCACAAAACTCAACTCAAAGTGGATTGAGGACTTAGGTATTAGACTAGAGACCCTACACCTAATAGAAGAAAAAGTAGGCCCAAATCTTCATCATGTTGGCTTAGGAACTGACTTCCTCAACAAGACCCCTAAAGTGCAAGAAATAAATCAAGATTCAATAAATGGGATGGGATTAAACTAAAAAGCTTCTTCACAGTGAAGGAAATGATCAAGAATGTGAAAGAGAGAGCCTACAGAAAGGGAGAAAATCTTTGCCACCTGCACCTCAGATACAGCATTAATCTAAAAAATACATATATACTCCAAATAACCCAATCAATAAATTGGCAAAGGAACTGAATAGATGCTTTACAGAAGAAATATGATTAGTCAATAAATATATGAAAAAATGTTCAACATCCCTAGCAATTAGAGAAATGCAAATTAAAACTACACTGAGATTTCATCTCCAGTCAGAATGGCAATGATCAAGAATACAAGTAATAAATGTTGGCAAGAATGTGGGGGAAAATGGATACTCATACCTTGCTGGTGGAACTGCAAATTGGTACAACCACTCTAGAAAGCAGTATGGAGATTCCTCAGAAAATTTGGAATAGAGCCAACATTTATCCTACTCCTTAGCATAGAATCAGAGGACTTAAAATCAGAATACTATAGTGATGCAATGATATCCATGTTTATAGCAGCTCAATTTAAATGGCTAACCTCTGGAACCAACCTAAGTTTCCTTCAACAGATGAGTGGATAAAGAAATGTGGCACATATACATAATGGAATATTACTCAGCCATTAAAAAGAACAACTTTTTGATTTTTGCTGGTAAATGGATGGATCTGGAGACTATCATGCCAAGTGAAATAAGCCAATCTCAAAAAATCAAAGGCCAAATGTTCTCTCTAATATGCAGATGCTAATACACAATAAGGGAGAGGGAAGGAAAAAGTGGAAGTTCAGTGGATTAGACAAAGGGGAATAAAGAGAAGTTAGGGGGAATGGGAATAGGAAAAACAGTAGAATGAATTGGACATTATTTTCCTATGTTCACATATGAATATACCACCAATGAAATTCTATATCATGTATAACCACAAGAATGGGATCCTAAGTTATATTCCATGTATGCATAGTCTGTCAAAATACATTCTACTGTCATGTATATCTAAACAGAACAAATAAAAAACTACATTCATTTATGGATGGTTTTTATCCATTTTTATTCATTTTAATCTTCTTTCTTTTTTTGTGGTTTAAAATCTGTACTTTCATAGTGCCATAGTCTTTTTTTGATTTATTTTTTATTCTAAGTTGTTATAAATGACAGCAGAATGCATTACATTTCATATTACACATATAGAGCACATTTTTACAAATCTCTGGTTGTATGCAAAGTATATTCACACCATTCATGACTTCATATATGTACTTAGGGTAATGATATCCATCTCATTCTACCATCTTTTTTTTTTCTTCACCCTTTTGTCCCCTCCCTTCCCCTCCCTCCCCATTGGCCATTCTAGTGTTCCTCTAATCCTCCTATGCTCCCTGTCCCAACCCCACTGTGAATTGGCCTCCTTATATCAGAGAAAACATTTGGCATTTGGCTTTTTGGGATTGGCTAACTTCACTTTGCATTATATTCTCTAACTCCATCCATTTTGCAAATGCCATGATTTTATTCTCTCTTATTGCTGAGTAATACTCCATTGTGTGTATATACCACTTTTTCTTTATCCATTCATCTACTGAAGGGCATCTAGGTTGGTTCCACAGTTTAGCTATTGTGAATTGTACTGCTATAAACATTGATGTGGCTGTGTCCCTGTAGTATGCTGTTTTCAAGTATTTTGGGTAAAGACCAAGGAGTGGGATAGCTGGGTCATAGGTGGTTCCATTCCAAGTTTTCCAAGGTATCTCCATACTGCTTTCCAGATTGGCTGCACCATTTTGCAGTCCCACCAACAATGTACGAGTGTGCCTTTTTCTCCACATCCTCTCCAACATTTATTGTTGTTTGTGTTCTTGATAGCTGCCATTCTGACAGGTTTGAGATGAAATCTTAGAGTGGTTTTGATTTGCATTTCTCTAATTGCCAGAGAGGTTGAGCATTTTTTCATGTATTTGTTGATTGATTGTATATCTTCTTCTGAGAAGTGTCTGTTCAGTTCCTTGGCCCATTTATTGATTGGGTTATTTGTTTTTTTGGTGTTAAGATTTTTGAGTTCTTTATATATTCTAGAGATTAGTGCTCTATCTGACGTGCATGTGGTAAAAATTTGTTCCCAATTAGTAGGCTCTCTGTTCACCTCACTGATTGTTTCTTTTGCTGAGAAGAAGCTTTGTAATTTGAGTCTATTCCATTTATTGATTCTTGGTATTAATTCTTGTGCTACAGGATTCTTATTAAGGAACTTGGGGCCATTGAAAGCATTTCATTTTAATCTTATTTCTAACTGACAAATGATAATTATAAATACTACATACTAAGGGGTATAATGTGATGTTTTGATTTATATTTACATTATGTCTGTTTTATTAAATCAAACATAGAAAACATCTGGAAGATACCTAAATACCATTCATTCTTTTGGTGGTAAGATTCTGTGGGTTTTGGTGCATCATTTAATACATTTTTCTAAAATTCATGTATTTTTGCAACTACAAATATTACATTCATAATCAAAATAAAGCTACTAAATGTTGATACCTGTAACTGAGAAAGTAATATAATTAATGATAAATAGTAGACAGCATTAATAATCACTAAGAATAATCAATTCTAGCCAGGTGCAGTGGCACACGCCTATGATCTTAGTGGCTCAGGAGGCTGAGGCAGAAAGATCCAAAGTTCAAAGTCAACCTCAGCAACTTCGAGAGACCCTAAGGATCTTAGCCCTGTCTCAAAATAAAACATAAAAGAGACTAGGGATGGAGCTCAGGGGTTGGTTGAGTGCCCCTGGGTTCAATCACTGATACAAAATAATAGTAATAATAATCAGTTCTAACATTACTTGTTTAATGAGATGTTGGCCTTTAAGACAGCCCTTCACAGCTTTATTTTATGTTTCAATAAGAATTGTAGGAGATCTAGAGGAGGAGGAGGAAGAGGAAAAGGAGGAGGAGGAGGAGAAAAAGTCCCTGCCAAGACCTAGCCTGAGGAGCTTGAGGGCTTGAGGACCCCTAGTTGTGGAACACATAAAACATGTTACCCAAGATGTATATCATGTCCTTATTAATGGAAAACCAACTCCAAACTGCTGAAATCTAATAGGCAACTCTGGACTGTATCAGTAGTTTCTTGGGGCAAGTGAATAGACCCTCACAAGAAGTGTGTATTTTTAATTTTTGTTTTCTGAAAGCAAAGCCCCCCTTCAATACAGATGCTCCCAAGATTCCCCCGATGTTGGAAGTTAATAAAACATCTGAGCATACTAAATAGGATACTCTTAGATGCCCAAGATACTGCCCTGAGGCTAGATGGCTTTAATAGATTATCTCTAAATGAGGTCTCCGTCTCCACTTTCCAGCCTAAGATTAAATGAGTCGGCTAAAGGAATGACTGATGGCAAGACTACCTGGATTACATGAGCTATACTGGAAGCAAATATGTATGTCCAGGTTTTTCCTATTTGAAAATTCTACCAGTTTATCTTTGGGGATTGAAACGTTGCTGAAAACGGATCCAAAAGTAAGCCACATAAACATCACAGAATGACTGCTGACCGTGCCACGCATCATCCACGTGGTACTGAAAATGCACTCTAAGTAAGTCACAGCAACCAAAATCATTTGGCATGAGAGTTCCATCTCTCCCCACTAATATCCCCAGTGGTGTGATTTCAGGTATCTTCTCTGGGCTTTCCCTGTCTTAATCTGTTTCCTCCTCTCCTCAACTTTACTTAGCTTAGAACCTTTTTAAATACATAAAGTGAAACAGAACAAATCCCCTTCCAGAGGCTGTCCCATGCACCACTCTGATGATAGGTCACAGATCTGGACAAGAGCTGGAGTCTGAGTTGCTGGGCTGGAGTCTTGGTGTATTCTGCTTTCCCCACTGTCTTCTTGCACAAAAGAAAGGTAAATTTGAGCTATTGCCAGTTGGTAAAATCAAACATCCATAAAGGAAAGATTTGAAGAAAACTAAACCCTTCCCAAATTCTCAAGAAACAAAGGAATCTATCTACCGAAAAATAAATAAATAAATAAAACAAAACAAAAAACATAGAAAGTCCCACAAAAATCAGGAAACAAACTTTACAAACAAACTTATACCTCTAAGGAAGGAACAGTATTCCACAAACAGGTCTCTATTTTGAAATACCTTTTTTGGGTGGCATCCTGGAGGTGTTCAGTCAGGTCGTTAGGGTGGGTGTCCTGCCGGCTGCTCAGCTAGGTATAACAGGTTAAAGGAACAAAGGTTTCAGGTTTGATCCACACACTTCTGCCAACCACTGAAAGTCTCCCCTGGTGCCATATCACAGTCTGTAATGTAAGAAGGTACTAATTTCCTCACCATTAAATTTTCATGAATGTTTAGTTTACCATTTAAGGATGGAGTACCCAGGTCAAAAGGGTCGCATTTGGGGTTGATGGTTGAAACAAAACTAAATAGATCACCTAAGTCTTATTCAGCCCAAATCTGGCTTCATCCCACTCTGCATGTTCTTGCCTCTCCTTTTTAACACCCTCCATTCTTGGGGGCAGTGTAAGTTCACCGTAAGGTGAGAAATACCAACCTCTAAATATACTTGGTAAATTAAATAAGTAAGTAAACCACTCCTACACCTGGAGTTCAGTGTAAGCAGCAAAGTACAGAAGCACTCAACTTAACAATCAATCTCCAATGTGGGGAAACCTGAAGATATTACACCCCTTTTCTCAACTTCTGTGAAAATAAAACCTGCTATAAGAGGAAATGTCTATTTTTCTGGGTAAATACAATTTTTTTCTCTCTTTCCAAACTTCTCATAGGAAAAGGTCATCTTGGTATTAGAATGATGAACAAAAATTATTTCCATCATTGAAAAGAAAGAAAAGAACCAAAAAACACTGAAATGTGATGTGGCAAACGAGGCCGCCTTTTTTGAGAGAGGACGCTGGCATTCTCTGGTTACTTCATGAGAGCAGGCATGGCTATACTGACCTTGGCAAGAGGAAGCAGTGTTTTGAAATGGATCCTTGTGGCACATTTACACCAGCAGCTTTTGGCTTTGCAAATCAACTGATGCACGTATATGATCCTTCTAGAATATACAGACCAGTGTGTAGATTTTTAACCAAAGCAGTATAGCAAACTCCAAATTCTAGCTTAAAACAAGCCTCTCTAAGACCGATGTTCACCAAGGTTTTCACTTTTCTAGGCACTAGATCTTTGCTGGAATAGTAAGGTTGAAGACTGCTGATACAAATACTATGTTTAAAGATACCCAGAGGAGTTTTATAATTTGGGAATTAATAACAAATGAGGTTTTTTTTCTTTTTTTTGGAAATTATGGAATCTATAATCTAGAGTGAGAATAATGTACAACTTGACATATTAGCTTAAGCATAAATATGGAATAACTCTAAATACTAGTCTGGCAAAAACCATAACAAATATATGAATAAGTTTTAAAAGAAAGAGGTTCTGCAAGGCTTCTATCCACAAAATTACAAAAATAATACTAAAAATTAAAAACATAAAGCATTAACAGAAAAAATAATTCTGAAAATAAAATTGACTAGTTTAAAATACGAAAATTCTAGTCATTAAAAGATGTTCCAAAGAAAAGTAGAAGGAGCTATTTTCAACTCTCTGAGCACCTTATAGGATTAGTACTGGCGGTCCAATGTTTATAGAGGGGCAGTATTTGGGGCTGGACTGGAGATGGAGCCAGGGAGAGCCAGATAATTTCATGCCAGTTTTCCCTGCACTTGTTCATTTCCCTCATTTTACAAGGGCATGGACCAATGGCATATTGCTCCGGAGTTAAACAGTCTCTAAGCCCTTACTTCATCTCAGTGGCTCGTGGTCATTTCATTTGAGACTTAGTATATCTTCCTCTTTATCCTAAACCCCTATCTAAATCTCATCTAAGGAATTAGAAACCAAGATGGTTACAGGCATGGATATCAATTTCCACCTATTTAAACTGGCAAAACTAATAAGTGTGACAATTCCAAATACTGGAGAATGAGGATGAATAAGATCTCTTATACATGGCTGATGGAAGTATAAATTAACTATAAATTTGCTACCAAGACTGCATACAAGAAACTCCTGCACATGTTCCAAAGAGGCAAATACTATTCATATTAGCAGCACTGTTCCTAATAAGAAAACAATGACAAAAACACTAAAGCATAGTCACCAACATATACATTGTAGGATAGTCACAAATATATAAATTATGAAATATAATAATTTTGAAATAATCACAATTCATGTTATATAACAGTAAAAATAAATAAATTGATATTATGCAGCCATATTTTCTTTGTATTTTTAGATTATCTTGGTTCTTCAATACCAATAAATATCTTTACATAAAGCTTCTTTATAAGTACATTAAATATTAAATGACATGGTCTTAAATGCTGTGATAAGCTAATTTTTAAAGTTCACATATAAATAAAAATTAGTTTGACTAGAAATGACAATGTTGAAAAAGTAGAAAATAATTCGATAAATAATCAGGTCAGTGAAACTGGAGTTTTGAAATGAAACTGGATTCCCCACTTCTGAGGCATATGGGGTTTGTGTAGGTTGCAGACATCACCAATTTCTCACAAATTTAAAGAATAAATCCACAGACAATAAAGGGAAGAGTGAACAGAGTTGAATTTATTTGAGAAGAGAGAGATCTCCCCAAATGTGGAGGTGGCCTGATAGCAGGAAAACCCATTTTGGTATGCTAGGTTAGGGGCTTATAATGGTTTTGGGGTATGAACATTGATCAAAATCTATGTTAAATAGGCATTGTAAAAGTGATGGAGCCCATTGATATTTCTACCCATTAGTCCTGGTGAGGTCTCTGCCTTTGAATAAGACCTTAGTTAGGGCCCATTGCCTGGCCATTTCTAATAAGATTAGTTAAAATACATTCTTACAGATTTTATGTTTAGGAGGAATTATCCTTATCTCCCTGAGTTCTGGGATCTGGTCTGTAAAAAAGTGTTAGAAATACCGCGATGTCAAGGGGAATCAGACACATACTTGCAGAAGTAGCTCCACAAGGCAAACTTTACTTGGCAGAAGGGCAAAGGTTGCGCTATTGAACAAAATCTGCAACCAAGCACACTTAGCAGTCCACCTCTGTGTATCCCTAACACAGCACTGCCCTTTACTCTGATAGGAAAGGTTTTGAGTTACAAGCTATGTGGTTGGATAATTTTTAAACTGGGGCTGACAAAAGGAAGGACTATTGTTAAAATGACTATGATTGGATACACTTGGGCCATCCTCTGGAGACTGGATCCAGGAATTTAGATAGATAGGCTACAGGTTGCCATTCTTACATCTCAATTTTACATATAAGGCTAAATGCTATATTCTGAAAATGAATCACTGGACTATTTCTCACAAAAAGGTCCCGAAAGTCTCCCCCTTCAGGATAACTTGGATTTCTCTTAATGAGGTTATTTCAGGCCTGCATTTTTCCTGCAGATAACAAGCAGTTTGTTGAGGACTGTGAAATACCCTCTCCACTTAAGCCAGGCAGGGCTGCAGGCAAATTGCTTCTTGGAAAAGAAAGCATGTGGAGGTCAGCACAGTGAGCCAATTTTATAGAATTATTCCCTTAATCTCCTGTTCTGTTCCCATCACTCACATCTGTCTGCCCCCTATCAACAGTGCAGTATGTATTGGCATTAAGACAAACAAAATGGATTATGGGAACAGAAGACCATATATATATGTATGTCTACATATTTATATATCATATATATGATAAAATGAACTTCAAAATTAAAAATAACTATTCCTTAAAAGCCCCTGTTAAAAGAATGAAAAGACAATCATGGAATGTGAGAAAAATATTTGAAAATCATATGTCTGATAAAGAACCTGTATTCAGAATATATGCAACTCTTAAAGAGGTACTAAGAAGAAAGCAACTCATTAAAAAATGCAAGGGATTTAAACAAATCCCTGACCAATGAAGAAAAGGATGGCAAATAGAGAAAAGAAAATTAAAATCTCAGTGACTACAGCACAACATGTATTAAAATGGCCAAATATTTAAACATTGGCTATACCAAGCGTTGGAGAGGATGAGGAAGAACTAGAACTCTCATATACAACTGGTAAAAATGCAAAATGGTACACATTGTGGAAAACGGTTTTGTAATTTCTTAAAAAGTTAAACATATACCTACCTTATGAGCCATTTCACTCTAAGATGTGCAGTTTACTGTACATCAATTTTATCTCAATAAAATCATTGAAAGTCAAAATAATGAAATGAGCCAAAATGTAGTGCTATGAAGCAAATACCAAAATTAATCCATTTCTGTATACCTGATGACTAAAGGAGAGTGGGGGAAAAGTAAGAAGGAAAGAGAAAAGGAAGAATGGGAGGAGGAAAGGAGGAGAAAAGGAAGGAAGGAGAAAAGAGAGACAAAGAAAAAACTGCCTTTGGAAATTAAGTAGAAACAAACCTAGTACACACATTGATGTAAATGTGATGTTGACAAATTTCCATTGTTTTATTAACTGAAAGAAGCCTGTCTCAACAGGCTACATGCAGGGTGATTCCATTTGTATGACATGGCATGTTGGTGACTGCCAGAAGCTGGAGGAATTGCCACAATGAGACACCAGGACATCAGGAGGAATTAATGAAACTAAACAACATCTTGCCTGTGGTGGCTGTTTCACAAATGTGTTTTTTAAAACTCACAGAAATTACTCTTGAAGAGTATCTTTATTGCATGTGAATAATACCTTAATAAATTTGATCAGAAAAAAAATTTAGAAGGCTAACACTTCTCTGGTCAACCTTGGACTGCAGCTATTTTTCTCAACCAATATTGAATCTTTTATATCTTCAACTAATTGACAATAGAGAAAGAAAATTCTATACGATTTTTTTTTAATTTCTAAATTTTCTTTAAAAAGATTTGACAGCATGCTCTCCATATTCATATGTGGGAGAAATCCTCTATGGCTAACTAGGCAGCTGTTTTTTACTGCAGGCTTGTACTTGATGGTTTTAGAGTCTGTGGTATAATACCCACCCAATTCCTTGAGATGTCTGAGTTAAGCCCTTGCCTTAAATCTGTGTCAACACCTTTACTAGCATCATTCATTCCCCGCCATGAGTAAATTCATCTATGAGAATGAACACACAAAATGTTGGCCCATAATTGTTTGAAAAGAAACTGAAGGAAACCATTAGATGAGAGAGCCAAACAGAGCCAACTGCATAGGTATAAGCTCTATGAAATCATGCAGAGTCCTAGTGAAGAAGGACTCCATGCTTAATCAAATTCTCTATTGTTGTCATATTAAAAGACTCAATAATCTTAACAAAGCACCGTACATTTTTAATTTGCAGTGAATTCCACAAATTATGTATCCAGTAGTAAATCTGGGAGTTTTGAAGCCACTACTAAGCTTTCTCTAATGTAGGATAGTGAAGAGGACTGTTTGTTACATGATATTTATTTGACATTGTCATAAAGATTTAGGTGACAGAATAAAGCACAATTTCAAGTTATAATACTTAATTAAAAACTGGAATATATTGACAAATCACAGCAGCAACAGATAGGCCAAATTGGAAGGTGGCAATCAGATTCCATGGCTATATTGAGATGATGGTTTATACACATCATGGAGGAAAAGAAGGAGGAAGAGGAGGGGAGGGGAAGGTGGAGAGGGAGGGGAAGGGGGAGAAGAAATAGTGCCTGCAACCTCAAAGAAAATCACAAGTAATCTGTATAGAAAAGACTGCCACTCAAGTGTCATTGGCTTAGGCCAAAATTGTGACCATTATAGTTCTAGTCCACCCTGTCTACCATAGGAAAAGAAAGGTAAATATCTGTAGTTTCTGTTCCTTAAATGTTGTCTTGAGTCTCATCTATAACACAAAAGGGGAGCGAGGCATTGGAATAATTATACCAGTTTTAAGTACACATTCCCATACTTGGAAAGCTACTCAGCCTGTCATGGGGCCTGCATAGAGTTCAGCTGAAATTCATAGATGATCACTATACTGTGGACTTATCGCTGTTACTTGTGTAAGATTTAACTGCCCAGGAAAGACCACACCACATATGATAAAAAGCTTGCCCAGCGCGGTGGCACACGCCTGTAATCCCAGCACTTTGGGAGGCTGAGACAGGAGGATCGCGAGTTCAAAGCCAGCCTCAGCAAGGCGAGGCACTTAGCAACTCAGTGAGACCCAGTCTCTACTAAAATACAAAAAAAAGGGGTGGGGATGTGACCCAGTGGTTGAGTGCCCCTGAGTTCAATCCCTGGTACCATAAAAAAAAAAAAAAAAAAAAAAAAAAAAAAAAAAAGCTTTATTGAAGCCGACTGCCTGGCGGACACCCCAAGAGTGGAGTGCGGCGCCTATAGATATTTTTAAGGGGTTTTTAAGCAAGCCCGTTTGTAAAAGGGGGGACAGTCCCTAGTTGGAACAGCCGCTGCGGCTTCTTCAAAGCACGGGGGTTAACATTCTTGGTATGTTTGTAAGGATCAGGTGATTTCCAGGAAGGGCAAGTTTCTATTCGTGTTCAAGGCCAGTTCTTGCTATAAGCTAGGCTTTGGTTATCTAGCAAGGAGAGAGGGGGGCATTTCCCTAACAACTTGCAGTGATAAGTTGGTGACCATATGATTTATCATCCAAATCGAGATACTTTGGAGTACTAAATGTTAAAGTGAAGAGCATTAAGACAATAGACATTAACCAGGATTCTTCCAAACTAGCTATGATAGATGGTCACCCTAAATATAATTCTATTAATCTTTAATAGAATCGAAGTGGTTGCCAAGAAAAATGATAGTCTCAAATACGTGACAATATATTTAACAAGCACTTTTTATGTGTCAGGCAGTGTTAAGCACTTTAAAAAAAATTTAGATTGACAATATCAGAAATGTATTAATTATATTACTACTATATATTGGTAACATAATGGTTTTGAAAATTAGGCTATGCAGTTGGTTCTTTGATCAATTTTAAATTATTTTGATGCAAATTGGAATTGATTATGGTTGTTGGAGTAGAAGGTTAGTATCTAAAGAATTAAGAGAGAGGTACAATGAAAAAACAACTATGACCATTTTAAAATGTAGGTAATGGTAAATTAAATGACATTTGACGGCAGCTCGGGTATGACATATAATTTAAAAATACATGCATCCTTTCTGCTTAGTGAAGAAAAGGTAACTCTGATATTGGATTCCCTTTAATTTATTCCTTTATGTATTAGGTAAGAAAGCTTAAACAATACCAAATGTCGAATGTCAAATTAAACAGATTTCAAGCATATATTTCACATGTGTGACTGCCAACATGTATAAAGACCAGTGATGAAATTTATAAGTTACTCAGGGCTTCATATACATATATACATATATACATATATATATATATGCCTTCTGCATAGAAAATCCATAGAAAAATGCTTAATATTATATATATATACATATATATACACACACACACACATATATATACATATATATATATATATTATGGCTTTTAAACAGAGACATAGTTATGCATTGTTATCTGAACCTAATAAAAAGGCTATCCAGTTTATTTTTCCTTTTCCAAAAGATCTAAGAAATAATTCGATTTTTTTAAAGTCTATGAACATTTTTCAGTTTTTAAAAAGTTACTATAAAAAATTCAAGGGATTAGGAGAGCTTAAAGTCTTACATTTGCTAATGGTGTAGACAAGGTTGGAATAGCTGACCTGTATTTTTATCAGCTCTTTTTTTCCAGGTCCTATGTTCATATTAAAATTATGAAGTCAACTTTCTTAAACCTAAGGTTACTGCCTTCCAAAACATCTTTTCCATGCATTATGGAAATACATATCACATAAATTATAAATATATATAAATGTATTTGTATATACTAAATATATGTATATAAGCATACATATACACTAATATGTGTGTGTATATATCAGAATGAATTACATTTAAAATCACCAAGTTAAATTCCCAGTAATAAAATTCTTAACACGTTTATAAAATTTGACTTTCTTTCCAGGTTATAAAAATAAATGCAAAGCTGGGCACAGTGGCACACACCTGTAATCCCAGCAGCTCAGGAGGCTGAGGCAGGAGGATAGAGAGTTTAAAGCCAACCTCAGCGAAAGCAAGGTACTAAGCAATTCAGTGAGACCCTGTCTCTAAATAAAATATAAAATAGGACTGGGGATGTGGCTTAATGGTCAAGTGTCTCTGAGTTCAATCCCTGGTACCAAAAATATAAAAAAATAAAAAAAATAAAAATAAATGCCAAGTTTTGGTTAAAAGTGTAACAATGAAGGAAAATATGAAAATTTCATGGTAAAGAAAAGTCCTTTCTTATTGCCCTTATTTCTCTATGCTCTTCAATCATTTAACAGTTTTCAGCAGCAAATGGGTATCGATCTTCCAATCACAATTTAAAATGATTGTACATTAAAGTGAAATTAAATGCTGCTAATTTTTGGAGTGAGAAGGAATGAAGAGCTATGGCACCATGCTTTCTATGGATAAACTCTTGACCATTCTCAGAAAAATCGGGTTTAGCACCAAATCTGACCATAGTAGCTCTGTGACTTACTAATTGTCACCAGCCCTCTCTGTAAGTTGTGACTGAAAAATACTTTTTATCAATTCATTCTCTCTGCTCATTCATTGAGCTAATACTATAAAGAAGCCACATATGTCAGGCCCTGAACAGCATGACCTGTATTTTTATCAGCTCTTCTTTTCCAGGTCCTATGTTCAGAAGAGTTTGGAGAAGGGCTGCAGTGAAAGAGGGGCAGCTAGCAGGAAGCTACTGCAGTCCAGTGAGTGTCAAGGTATCCTGGAGGGGAGCAATGGCAGAAGAATTGCCAATGTATTTAGAATTAGAACTGTCAAGATTAGCAGATGAATTGAGGGGGAAAAAACTGTAGGAGATAAAGCAAAGAAAAGGAGGACTGAAAAATGACTCCCAGGCCCCTAAGCTTACATTGCTCATGGAATGAAAGCAGATGTTATAGAGAGCGGGGCATAATTAATGATTAATATATCAGCAAATAAATGAGACCTTTAAAATAGGAACTAAAACAGAGTGACAGTTGGGTGCTGTGGTATGCATTTGTAATCCCAGCAACTCAGGAGGCTGAAGCAGGAGCATCACAAGTTTGTGGCCAACCTAAGCAATTTAGTGAGAACCTCTCTCAAAATAAAAGATGGGGGGGGGGGGTCAAGATGGCAGATTAAATGAAGGCTGCATTCCTAGTTGCTCCATGGTTTGGGATGCGAACAGTAGGAGTACTGCTTCTCAGCAAGGTGGATGAAAGAGGGATTTCACTAAAATTCAATATTGGACATTCAGAGAATTTTAGAGACTCAGAAATTGAGGTGTATTGAACAAAGAAGAAAGAGGACATTGGAGCCAAGCCAGTGGCAGCAGCCTTGGCTCACCATAGAGGGGAGGGATAACACCCAGAGAGAAACACTGAGAAGATTTGGTACAGAAAAACCTGAAGATCAGAAAAGCATCTCGAACTTACCTGATCCAGAAGCTGCACCACAAACTGGTGTTTGAAAAATGCTCTGTGTCTTTCAACTGGCTAATGGAGGCTAAAGCTGGAGCCATGTTGAGGAGGCCATGCTGCTGCTTGCTGATGCCAGAGCTAGGGAGGTCATAGCACACATTGCCATGCCACCTGGCAAGCACCCACTGTGTAGCATATGGTGTACCTCGCAGAATGTGAGTGAAACAGGCACAGAGAAGAGGGCACCCTGGGGATTCAATTTAGAAAAATAAAATGAAGGGGAATTTGCTTTTCCTTTGAGTCTGGCAGCCCATGTGACCAGTTGAAGAGGGTTGAGAATCTGAACCAGTGGGTGTGAGTACACTCAGGGTTTGGTTTAAGCTTGGGAAGGCTGTTTGTAGGCAGCAGAATGTGTGGAGGATTGGCTCCCCTATTTCATGAGAAGAATTACGGGGAGGCTTCTGAGATCCAGATCTCTAAGAAGAGATTGGCAACTGCAGAGCCCTAGAGATGTGTTGATCTGATCTCTCCAGAGCACATACTACACATCAGAGCCCCTAAGGCCTGATTAGACCTAAGCCCTAACCCCTGGAACTCCATAGAACTCTGCAGCAGCTCCCCCCCCATGAGAGTGCATCAATCTGGGGTCTGTGTAGAAAAAACTTCAATGGACAGTACTTCCCACTTCATCCTTCCTCATACTGATAAGAAGGGAAGCTGAGAGGTATTTCAACTAACTTCAGCCTTAACCATGCTAACTGGCAGCTCAGTAAGTAATATAAAAAGAGGAAGAGATTAATAATTCCCAGCCCTCACATCTGCCCACTCATGTAATCATGCTCTGTCCCTTGCCACCCCACACCTTTCTGTCAGTACATAGCCCAAAAAGAAATGGAAAGAAGGACAATTGGGCATAGGCAATGACCATCCATTCTTGTCAACTCTTTTGACCACCTCAGTGGAGATCAGTGGAGAAGATTACTTCATTTCATTAAGAATTTTTTTCCCTTTTTTGGTGGTCTTGCTATGCTGATTGGTTCATGAACATATATACATATTTGTTTCTATTTCCTCATTTTTAGCATTTTTATTATGTAATTTTTTAATTTGTTTTTGCTTTGTCTTTTGCAGGTTAGGATTTTGGTGTTATTTATTTTTATTTTTTTCTTCTGTTTCTGTTTGTTTTTCTTATTTATCTTTCTCTTCTTTATTCTCTTGCTAACACATTCTCTTGTTCTTTCCCCCTCCCTTTTCTTTGTTTTTTTTTTTTTTTCTATTTTTTCTCCTTCCTTATAACAACTACCTGCTACATCTCTTCTGCATTCTCTCTGTTCACTTCTCAAACATTTCTTCTACCTTTCTATCACATTTTATTATCTCCTAATGAACTGTATTTTTGTCAACTTTTAGAACTTATTGGTTTGTACAATTCCTGTCCCCACCATTCATGTTGTTGCAATTATTACAGCCTTGGATGACATTGTGGAATATCACAACTATGAGGAGGGATCTCAACTTAGATCACTGTAGAGCACTTAGGCAAGTGAGGACTGTGCCCTACAAAGGCTCACACCATAAGAGTGGAAAAGAAATACCTCCAAACAGATGCATAAAACTCAACATAGGAATACAAGAAATATGAAAGAAGAAGGTAACATGATACTTCCTAAAGTTCATAATTCACCAGCATCTGACCTCAAAGATATTGAAGTGGATGAAATACCAGCTAAAGAATTCAAAAGAAAAATTATAAAAATGATCAATGAATTTCAAAAGAACACAAGAAACATTGAATGAATTAAGGAAGTCTGTGTGAAATATGAATGAAATATTCAACAAGGAGATAGAAATATTGAAAAAGTAACAAACAGAAATCTTGAAAATAAAACACACAAAAAAATTAAATAAAATGTTCAGTTGAAAGTATCTCTAATAGTAGACCATGGTGAAAACAGAATCTCAAAGCTGGAAAAAAAAAAAGTGCCCAACCTTAAATATTTAGAAAGTATTAAAGAAAATAAAAGAAGCAACCATGATTAGAATAATCAAGAACTCTGAGAAAACTCTAAGAAAACTCTGAGAACCAAATTTAACAATCATAACAATTGAAGAGGATTGTGAGAGGCAGACTAATGGAATGGATAACCTCTTTAGAAAAATAATAACAGAAATTTTTCCAAACCTTGAGAATTAGAAGGTCATTCAGATACAGGAGGCATTTAGAGTCCCAAATGGAAAAGACAACACATTGTAATTAAAATGCCTAATAAACAGTAAAAGGAGAGAATTTTTAAAAGTTCAAGTTAAAATCAACAGGTCACATTTAAAGGTAGGTAAGTCAATAAGAATTACGTCTGATTTCTCAGTACAGGCTCTAAAAGCCAGGAGAGGTTGGGATGATGTGTTGCAGATCATGAAAGAAAATAACTCAATCAAGATTGCTATATCCAGCAAAGCTATTCTTCAAAATCAAAGGGGAAATAAAAACCTTCCAAGGTAAGCAGAAAATAAAAGAATTAATGACTGCTACGCCAGCACTACAGAACTTGCTTAAAGAAATATTCCACACAGAAGAAATAAAAAACAAATCCCAATGCTCACAAGTGAAGAAATCTCATTTGAAAATTAGCCAAGCAAATGAGAAACTAGATGAAATTAAACATTAGAAATAAATCAAAATGGCAGGAGTTAATAAACATCTCTCTAACATTGAATCTAATAAATCTCAACTCTCCAATTAAAATACATAAACTGGCCAAACTGATTAAAAAATAATGCCCAACTATATGTTGTTAACAAGAGACTCATCTTATGGGCAAAACAGCCATAGGGTGAAAGTGAAAAGAAGAAAATGATATATCATGCAAATGGAGTAGCAAAAATGCAAGAGTAGCAACTCCTCAGCTGAAAAAGCAGACTTCAAACAAAAGTTAATTAGAAGAGAAAAAAAGGTCATCTCATCCTGGTAAAGGGAACAATCCAACAAGAAGATATAACAATAATAAACATTTATGCCCCAACATGGATGCAACTAATTACATAAAAGAAACACTACTCAAACTGAAGAGTCACATAGACCCCAGTACAATAAGATTGGGTGATTTCAACACCCTTCTTTCATCATTAGATAGGTCATCTAGACTCAAACTCAGTAAAGACTCTTTGCAGCTGAAAAATATTCTAAATCAAATGGACTAAACAGATATCTGTAGAAAACTTCATCCAACAACAGCTGAATATATATTCTTCTTACTGGATCATGGAATCTTTTCCTAACTAGAATATATTTTAGGCCACAAGTCAATTCTTAGCAGATACCAGAAAAAATTACATAATTATTTTCATCTTATTATAGCATGATAAGACAACATTAGAAATCAACACAAAAAGAAACCCACAGAAAAATATATAAACACACAGAGACTGAAAAATACACTTTCTCCCCTTTTTTAAACAATACACTTTTAAATGATGAATGTGTTAGCTTTTTCACTGCTGTAACCCAAAGGCATGACAAGAACAAATTTAGAGGAGGAAAAGTTTATTTGGGGCTCATGGTATCAAAGATTTTAGTTCATGGTTGACTGACATCATTGCTCTGGGCCCAAGGCGAGGTAGAATATCATGGTGGAAGAAGTCAGAAGAGGAGAACAACTCAGAACGTTGCCATCAAGAGGCAAAGAGAGAACTCTGCTCACCAGGGACAAAATGTAAACCCTAAAGTCACATCCACAGTGACCTGCCTCCTTCAGTCACACCCTATCTGCCTATAGTTACCACCCTGTTAATCCATATCTGTGGATAAAGCCACTGATTAAGCTATACCTCTCATGACCTAATATTTTTGCTTCTAACCATTCTTGCATTATCTCACACATGAGCTTCTGGCGGATGCTACATGTCCAAACCATAACAATGGGGAAAAAAAAGAAATCAGGGAATAAATTTAAAAATTCTTAGAATCAGATGAGAATATCAATAAAACATACCAGAACTTCTGGACACTACAAAGGCAGTTATAAGAGGAAAGATTATAGCTATGAGTGCCTACAAAAGAAAAATCAGAAAAATTCCAAATAAACCACCTAACGGTGCATCTCAATCCCTTTGAAAAAGAACAAACCAATTAGAAAACCAGTAAAGGGAAGAAAATAATTAAGATCAGAGCCAAAATCGATGAAATTGAGAATTTAAAAACAATACAAAGGATCATGAAATAAAGATTGATAAGCAGTTAGCCAAGCTAACTAAAAGAAAAGGAGAAAAGACCAAGTTAATAAAATTAGAAATAAAATCCAGTGGGTCATCAGGGACTATTCTGAAAACTTATATTCCAATTAATTGGAAAACATAGAAGAAATGGATACATTTCCAGACACATATGCCCTGCTAACATTAAATCAAGAGGACATAGAAAA
Organism: Tamias sibiricus; assembly: GCA_025594165.1. Classification (NCBI taxonomy): domain Eukaryota; kingdom Metazoa; phylum Chordata; class Mammalia; order Rodentia; family Sciuridae; genus Tamias; species Tamias sibiricus. The sequence continues at coordinate 144,774,744 of CM046657.1, forward strand.
CCTAAACACACCAATGACTAGCAATTAGATAGAAGCAGTAATACAAAGCCTTCCAAGAAAGAAAAGCCCAGGACCAGATGGATTCTCAGCTTAATTCTACCAGACCTTAAAAAAGAACTAACACCAATGCTCCTAAATTATTTCATGAAATAGAAATGGATGTGACACTTCCAAATTCATCTTATCACACTCATACTAAAACCAGATAAGGATACATTAAAGAAAGAAAACTACAAACCAACATCCTTGATGAACTTAGATGTTAAAATCTTTAATAAAATCTTAGCAAATTTTATTCAACAACATATTAAGAAGATTATACATCATGATAAGTTGGTTTTATCCCAGAGATGCAAGCATGGTTTAACATACATAAATCAAAAAATGTAATTCATCACAAAAATAGAATTAAGGACAAAAACACTTAGTCATCTCAATAGATGTAAAGAAAGCCTTCAGCAAAATTCAACACCCACTTATGATAAAAACACTGAAGAAACTAAGGATAGAAGGAACCTAGCTCAACATCATAAAGGCTTATACAATAAGCCCAAAGTCAATCTCATAGTAAATGGGGAAAAACTAAAAGCACTTCCTTTAAGATCTGGAACAAGACAAGAGTGTCCTTTCTCTCCACTCCCATTTAATATAGTGCTAGAAATTCTAGCCAGAGCAATTAATAAAGAGAAGGAAATAAAAGGAATACAAACAGGAAAGGAAGAAGTCAAATTAACACTGTTTGTAGATGATATGATCCTATATTTAGAGTATATAAAAAGTTTCATCTGAAGACTGTTGGAACTAATAAACAAATTCAGTAAAGTATCCCGTTACAAAATCAACATGCAAAAATCAATAGCTTTCCTGTATACTAACAATGTACCTGTTCAGAAAGATATCAGGAAAATAATTCAAAAAAATAAAATAATATAATATAGCAAAGAATACCAAGAAGATGAAAGACCTCTACAATGAAAACATTGAAGAAAGAAATTGAAAAAGACCTCAGATGATGGAAAGTCCTCCCATGTTCATGAACAGGAGGAATTAATGTTATTACCATGGCCATAATACCAAAAGCAATATACAGATTCAATGCAATACCCAACAAAAATTAATGACATTCTTCACAGAATTAGAGAAAACAGTACTAAAGTTCATTAGAAAGAATAAAAGATCCAGAAGAGCCGAAGCAATTCTTAAGTCAAAAAAGCTATGCTGAAGGCACCACAATACCTGACTTCAAATTATACTACAGGGCTATAGAAACAAAAACTGCATTGTGTTGGCATAAAAACAGACACATAGACCACTGACGCAGAATAGAAGACACAGAGATAAATCCACACATCTGCAGTTATCTGATCCTTGACACAGGTGCCAAAAACATACATTGAAGAAGACAGCCTTTTTAAAATTAGTGCCAGGAGAACTGGTTATCCATATGTAGAAGAATGTGACTAAACCTTTATCTCTTACCCCGCACAGAAATCAACTCAAAATGAATCAAAGACTAGGTAGATTAGACCAGAAACTATGCAACTCCTAGAAGAAAACACAGGGTCAACACTTAAGCATATAGGCACAGGCAAGGACCTTCTCGATAAGAACCCTACAGGGGCTGGGACTGCAGTTCAGTGGTAGAGGACTCGCCTAGCACATGTGAGGTGCTGGGTTTGATCCTTGGCACCACATAAAAATGAACAAATAAAATAAAGACATGTTGTCCATCTACAACTACAAAATAATTAAAAAAAAAAAAAAGAACTCTAAAGCTCAGGAAATAATGCCAGGAGTTAATGGGGATGTCATCAAATTTAAAAGCTTCTGTACAGCGAAAGAAACAATTAAGAATGTGACGAGAGAACCTATAGAATGGGAGAAGTTCTTTGGTAGCTACTCTTCTGACAGAGAATTAATATCTAGAATATATAAGAACTCAAAAAATGTTACACCAAAAAATCAAATAACCCAATTAATAAAAGGGAAAATGAACTAAACAGAGACTTCTCAAAAGAAGAAATACAAATGACCAACAAATAAATGAAATAAAAATATTCAACACCATTAGCAATCAGGAAAATGCAAATCAAAACTACCCTAAGATTTCCTCTCATAGCAGTCAGAATGGCAGTTGTCAAGAATACAAACAATAATTAATGCTGGAGAGAATGTGGAGAAAAATGAACACTTTTGCACTGTTGGTGGCATTGTAAATTAGTACTACCGCTATGGACATCAGTGTGGAGGTTCCTCAAAAGACTAGGAATGGAGACACCACATGTCCCATTTATACCAGTCCTCAGTATTTATGCTAAAGAATTAAAGTCATCATACTATAGTGATACATGCATATCCATGTATATAGCAGCACAATTCAAAATAGCCAAACCATGAACTAGCCTAGGTATCTATCAATGGATGAATCGATAAAGAAAATGTGGTATATACACAATGGAGTTTTATTCAGCCATACATAAAAATATCAAATTATATCATTTATAGGAAAATGGGTGGGGCTTGAGATAATTATGTTAAGTCAAATAAACCAAATTCAGAAGGTTAAGGTTCATGTATTTTCCCTCATATATAGTAGTTAGAGAGGAAAAAGGAAAACAAAGGTGGGAAGGGTCTTATGAAAATCAAGGGGAGATCAGTGAAATAGAGAAAAGGAACCAGGGAATGGTAGGAGGAGAGGGAGGAGAAAGTGCTGGGGAGTGATACTGCCAAATTATATTGTTATATTGTGTGCATGTGTGAATATGTAACAATAAATCCCACCACTATGTACAACTATAATGTGTCAATAAAATAATTTGGAAAATAAAATAAAATAAAAAATAAGAACCTTGGATTTAGCTCAGTGGTAAAGCACTCATGAGTTCAATCTTAGTACCTCCTCTGCCCTCCACCCCATCCCCACCCCCAAAAACCCAAAGGAATGGGATCAAAAGAGCTTAGGATAGTATTGATAGATGAGATGATGGGGGGGGAGAAAAGGTATATATCTTAAACTGGAGACAAGGAAAGACCTTCTAAGCTTCAGTGAGCTGAGATTTAACTGAGGTGTCTATAATGGGGAATACTAGATATGATCATCATCCACAGTACTTCTGGAGAACACTGAAAATTACAAAATTTTAAGAGATTTCCTTCAGATTCCATTTTAAAATTCAATAAGTAGACACTTATGTGTTTGACTACCTTATTTTTATTTAAAAAATGACAATAACCAAAAATACTCTCAGTGATTCCTTATTATTGGAATACTCGTTCTGTTGTGATTTTTTAGTTCTATGAATATTTTTACAGAATCAACCGGTTATGATTTGAAAGTGAGGTGTCCCCTAAAAGTTCATCTGTGAAACAATACAAGAAGATTTAGAGGTGAAATGATCGGATTATGACATCCTTAACCCAATCAGTAAATTATTCCCCAATGGGATTAACTGAATGGTAACTGGAGGCAGGTAGGATGTGGCTGGGGAGGTAGTTCATTTGGGGGTGTTCCTTTGGAGTATATATTTTGTTACTAGTCAAGAGGAGTTTCTCTCTCTGCTTTCTGATCATCATGCAAGCTGCTTCTGTCTGCCACACTCTTCCACCATGATGTTCTGCCTCACCTCGAGCCCTAAGGAATGAAGCCAACTGTCTATGGACTGACCTCTGAAACCCTGAACCCCCAAATAAACTTTTCCTCCTCTACAATTGTTCTTGTCAGGTCTTTCAGTCACAGCAGTGAAAAAGCTGACAAAAACCCAACCACATCCAAGAATGTGACTTGAACAAAACTTGGAATAAGAGGTAATTTTTGCCACTGAAATTCTAAGATTCTCTAGTAAAATTATTTGTCAAGTCACTTTCAGGCAAACTGTGAAAACACATATCTGACTTACCCACCAGATGCTGAGTATGAAAGAGATTAAATTCTATTTACTACTGTGGTACACCCATGAGGCTTTCTTGGTGGTCTTTGAAAAACGAATCATCTAATGTTACAGTAGTCCTCTAATTTCACATGAGAAGAATGAGTAAGAGTTGAATGGTTATGACTAACTACAGAGAGATTAACCTAAAAGCTGAATATCTCAGAGGAATGCAATGTTCTATAAAACAGTTAGGAGCAATATATCCAAAATGCACCAGAGAACTTGAAAAAACCCACCACTGGGGGATAGAAGGAGGGCAAAACCTTGGGGGAGGATTCACACTTCTTGGATTATCAGAGTGAAGGATAAGTATAAGAGGAAATCTTGGATAAGCATAAAAAGATCTGGAATTGTTAGTTTTTTCAATACGACGACAAAAATAACTGAGATAATAAAATTAGAAGAATAAAAGGTTTATTTTGGCTCACAGTTTCAGAGATTTCAGTCAATGACTGCTTGACTCTATTACCTGGGGTCTACAGTAGCACAGTCCATCATGGCAGAGCACGTGGTAAAAGAGATGGTAGGGAGCAGAGAGAGAGAGAGAGAGAGAGAGAAAGGGGATGGAGTCCTTATGCTCTTAGGTCCCCTTTGAGGGAATGATCCTGGGTAACCCAATTTTTCCCCACTAGGCCCCACCCCTTTAAAGTTCCTACCACTTCCCAATAGATACAACCTGAGAACCAACCCTTTAATACACAAGTCCAAACTATATTAGGTATTTAGAGCAAATTTATCTCTGTTAGACTTTCCTTTATTAAGAGATTAAGATAGGCTTTGAAAAGAACAAAAGAGGCATTTTAATAATATGGTTTTGTGAAATCTCTGAACCTTAGAAAATAAAGTTTTAGCTGATACAAACAGCAAATGACTGAAATGATCCAGACCTAAAGACTTCTGAAAACAATGAAAAGTTGCTGAGATTTTTGCCTGGCTTTCTTACACTTCTTTTCATTGCCTATCAGAAAAGAAAAAGAAAAAAAAAAAATTCAATAGAAGTTCTAGACTTCTTCCCTAGGGCAAAGTTTCTCAATCTCAGCACTATTGATATTTTGCCTGAATAATTATTTTTGTGGGGCTGTTTACTTAATTGCAGAATGATTATCAGTATCTCTGGCTTTAGTCCACTAGATGCTCACAGTACCAAATTCTGCGTCGTAACAACCAAAACTGTCTCCAGGCATTGCCAAATGTCTATTGGAGAACAAAATCATCCAGGGTTGAGAACTTGTACTCTAGAGTGATGTGTAACTGGAGACCATAGCATCAATCAAAAAGTCACATATTTCTATATTCTTTTTTTTTAATATTTATTTATTTACTTCAGTTGTATACAATGCAATGCATCTATATTTACATGGTGCTGAGGATCAAACCCGGGCCGCACATGTGCGAGGCGAGCGCTCTGCCACTGAGCCACAACCCCAGCCCATTTCTATATTCTTTATTGGTAACAAAAACATAACAAAGACCTGGGACAAAAAAACAAAAGACACCAACCTCCAAACTACACCTTTTTTGTATTTTTTATTCCATATCTCACTGCTAGTCATATATTTATCTCTTAGGAAATGGTTCTTCTAAGTTGCCTCAATTTTTATAATTATTTATTCTTAGAATGGCCCAAGTTCAAACAATTTAGAGATGTTTCTAAAGGAAATGTGCACAAGGTTTTTTGGTTTTGTTTTGTTTTTTACAATATTCACTTAGAAAAGTCCTTGCAAGCCAGCCCAGTCTGAGCTCAGGCAAGGCCTTACCTGTTTTGTGTAGGAGCTTTGTCTTTACTCTGTAAAAGATAGAAAGCAGGCTAGTGAGCACAATCCCATTCTGGACCTTGGATTCTGTTTTCTTACCCTTCTGTCAAGGATAACTAGCAGATTTCTCTGTATTAAGGGAGTTATTCTATTTGGTGGAGCCGATAGGTCCAAAGGTGAAAGAAAATTGTCCCAGGTGGTAACTGAATCTGACTAAAAGAAGTCTGAGCTTTTGGTGAGGTGTTAGGATGATGTCTGGGCTCATATCAGACTTAACTAATGACAAACTCTGCCCAATATAGTTTACATTATCTCAGAATTCTCGTTTGCTACTGATCATCCTGATCTAGCTCACAGCTTCTCCCTGTGCTTACTTTAATTCCTGTTCTATAGCTACCTGCCTGATTCTCTGACTTACCCAAATCTAACTCACAAGGAGAGAGACTCAATTAACTTATGGTGGATAGTATCAGAATTAAGCTGAATGATAGGACACCCACTAGGTGTCTGGCAAGCCAAGATGAACTGATGTAGGGAACACCAACATAGTTGATGACCAGAAGTACTGAGTTGTAGTAGTGGTGAGGGGGAATAGTTTTTCCTTTAGTTAATGTAGAGAAGTTTAGGGTAACTTTGTCATTGTTGTTTTGTTTCATTCAGAACATGTAACAAAATTATGTAACATGTACCAGCCCAAAAGTGTTGTATGCATTAACTCACTTAATCCTGATCCCAAAGGAACTGATTGGAAACAATCCCCAAGTTCATTTTACAAAATAAAATGAAGGTCAAAGTCAAGTGGCTGACCCCAGATTTGGAGTCAAACGCTTTGATCCAGTCTGATTCATGTTGGCTTAGGAACCAAAATCTTCAACAAGGCTCCTAAAGTGCAAGAAGTAAAATCAAGAATCAATAAATGGGGTGGTATCAAACTAAAAAATGTCTTCACAGCAAAGGAAACAATCAAGAGCATAAAGAGAGAGCCTATAGAATGGGAGAAAATCTTTGCCACCTGCACCTCAGATATAGCATTAATTTCCAGGATATATCAAGAATTCAAAAAACTGTAACACCAAAAAACAAATAACCCAATCAATAAATGGGCAAGGGAACTGAACAGACACTTTACAGAAGTATAATTGGTCAAGAAATACATAAAAAAAATTCAACATCTCTAGCAAATTAAAGAGAAATGCAAATTAAAACTGAGATTTCATCTCATTCCAGTCAGAATGGCAATTATCAAGAATACAAGTAACAATAAATGTTGGTAAGGATGTGGGGAAAAGGTAATCTCATAAATTGCTGGTAGGACTGCAAATTGGTGCAACCACTATGGAAAACAGTATGGAGATTCCTCAGAAAACCTGGAATGGAACACCATTTGATCCAGTTATCCCCCTCCTGAGTATATATCCAAAAGACTTAAAATCAGCATACTATGGTGACACAGCCACATCCATGTTTATAGCAGCTCAATTCACAATGGCTAAGCCATGGAACCAACCTAGGTGCCCTTTGATAGATGAATGGATAAAGAAAATGGATAAAGAAAATATATATATATATATCACATGGAATATTACTCAGCCATAAAGAAGAATGAAATTATGGCATTTGCCAGTAAATAGATGGAACTAGAGACTATCATGCTAAGTGAAATAAGCCAACCCAAAAAAATCAAAGGCCAAATCTTCTCTCTGATATGCGGATGCTAACAAACAATGGGCAGGGAGTGTGGGGGGTTATGGAAGTTTATTGGATTAGACAAAAGTGAATGAAGGGAAGGGGGGTTATGGGAATAAGAAAGACAGTAGAATGAATTGGTCATAACTTTTCTATGTTCATATATGAATACATAATCAGTATAACTCCACATTATGTACAACCACAAGAATGGGATCCTAATTAGAATAAGTTAAACTCCATGTATGTATATCAAAATACACTCAAATGTCATGAATATCTAAAAAATAATAAATAAAAGCATAAGAAAACAAATGGAGAATATAATAAAAAAAAAAAAAGAATGTTACTTCAGTGTATTTGTTTTGGGAATCTGTGAGTCCTTGGCATATTTTGAACTTTTTTATTCCAGGGTCATTTTATTCCATTATGTTTTAAATATTTGTATTGATTGTATTATCTTTCTTGACTCCTTATGAGAGAAGTTTCTAGATTTAGCTTCTAACTCCATTTTGCCTTCCCTATCCATTATCTTTCCATTTCCAGATCCTTGGCCTCCCACTCTATGCCCTGGGAAAACTGCAGTCTACTCCTAGAAGGTGGGCGTTGGATTGTTTTGTCTTGCTTCACCACCTTCCTCTCTTTGCTCTCCCTCTTAGATCTATTTCCAACTCCTGGTGGATTTGCATCTTGGCTTGTCTTCTTTTGGCAGCTTTGTGTTCCTGTCTCAAGGCTTCTTTCATACTACTCTTATTTTTATAGGTCTCACTGATGCTTTTCAGTGATTGTTCATCCCTGGACAATGACACTCATATTCAGATTTGGTGTTTTCAGGTAGACAAGTTAGATGACTGATGCTTTGGTGGCCACCAGAGTGGTGTCCCTGTTTCCCCCAACAACTTGCATTTTAAAGAGACAGTAGCTTTGAGAAAACAGCTATTCAAAAAGGTCCTTTTTAATATAAGTCTAGGTGTGAGGCATTATACCCTGAAAAATAACAGTTTACAAAGTACAATGTTGTACTACTTAATAGATCCTGTAGGACTTTTCAGATTATACTTATTCTGTAATTTGTAGATTGTTGATCACATACCATGATTTCTATCTTCCCAGAAAGTCAAAGTTTGGCAGGGTGGGGAGAATGCAAAGATCTAATTCCAAATCAGCAAAGTTATCCCAAAAGAAACCTTGGTAATGCTGGGAATTTTAAAGAATTATCTACTTGTTGCTCAGTTATAGATTTGGGAATAGGAGATTACCAGACATCAGAAAATATTAAATAAAATTAGACATTATAATGCATCTATAAAGATATTTGCTAATTTTAATTTTCATTAGAAAAGTTTAAAAAGTTAAAAAATACCAAATTTTATATATAATTTTAAAATGTCATTAAGGAATATGCATAAAAGTAGATGGAAGAAATTATCTGCAGTTATATCATCCAAACACATCATTAGCATTCTTTGCATTTCTTTCCAGTTTCATTTCTTAGTATATAGCTTTAATTTATAATTTTAATGTATAGCTTTTCATTTATTGTGTTACAGAAATAGGAGTGTATGTGTGTTTGTGTGTTTCAAAATGTGTTAGTATCCTATTTTTTAGCTAGAATTATATTAAATGTATCTTAAATGTTATTTGTAAATATAATTGTTAATGCTACATTAGATTTCATCAAAGTGATGTGCCATGCTACTTAGGATGATTCTAATGGCTCAGTATTAAAAAAAAACCCTGCAATAAATATGTATAATAATTTTCTTATTGTAGAATTTCAAAACTAGTCCTACAAAATCAAAGGGCATAACATTTACAATATCTTAATATGTATTGTGTATATAGTTTTACAAGTGTGGAACCAATGTAAAGACCAATCAGCAAAATACCAAGATGCTTATTTTATTTTGTTCTATCCAATTTTAGATATTTTTATTAGTTTTATTCTTTGGCTAGGGCAATTTTTTCTTTATTCTGATTACCAGTAAGACCTATTTTTACCATGTATTTGTGTGTTAATTGCAATTCTTCTTTGGGAAAGCACTATAACTATTACAGTATGTCTTTGAAAGATAGATATATAAAAAAGAGATGGAAAGTGTCTACTTTAACAAGAAATTTTGAAAGCATATGATCACTCCCAAAAGTAAAACTCCTGACTTCACCATTGCCAAGGACTTTTATTCTCATTTCTCATCTCTGCCACATATAACCACTATTGTCTAGTGAAACCAAACAATTTGTGACTTCTCATATAAGGTCGCAATCCCTTGACTCCGAAAATGCTGCTTCCTCATCTGGAATGTCCTTTACCTTGCATCAAACACACACACACATACATGCACGTACACACACACACACACACACACACACACACACACACACACACATTTGTGCACACACATTAATGCACACACACACACACACACACACACACACACACACTCATGCTTGCTTACATGCACATGGAACCTGTGACCTTTCTCAGGCTCCAACAGCACCTTTTTGCCTCTCATAGGGCATTCTGCATTATAATTAATACTCTTAACCAGACTTTGCCACCAGCCTGTCAGTCTCTTGAATGTAGAAACACCTCATCTTTGTTTCTCGATTTCATGTCATTCATTTATCACTGTGATTAGAAGAAAGTAGAAACTCAATAAATAGTTCTTTGAATATGGATAATCTTGAGTGATAAACACAGCCGCCTTTCTAGCAACAGAAGTGAGTAGCATTCTCAGTGATGCCATAACTTGGAGGAGTAGCTTGTTGGAGCAGAAAGGCCAGAAGCTTCAGAGTTAGTCAGGCCCAGGATGAGACTTCCAGGTCTGCCACCAAAAGACTTTGTGGCCTTGAAATAATAACCTAATATCCTGAAACTCCAATGGAATAAATGGTAATCATAAAGCATACCTTATAGGATTATGCTGCATATAATTGTAAAAATAAACATATAAGGAATCTCACACATAGTAGTACTTCAATAAATAGTAGACACTTTTCTAGCTATTCATAATTAATAAGACCATTTCCATTATAACAAATATTAACACGTTCAAAGAATTGGATTCTTCCACATTATTCTTTGTATCCTCAAGGATGAGAGATAGGGCAAATTGTACTACCCATATTCTTGCTACCTAAGCAATTATAGTCCTTTTAGGTAAATCTGAGAAAAGAACTGGTCTAATCATGGTTTAGAAAAAAGCTTGTTATGTTCCAAAGGCAAGAAAATAACACTCTCTGTAAAATAACATGTTCTGATCATCTGCTACTTTGTTTGTTAGTTGTTTGCCCTATTAATATTGCTGAAAGTATTTTACAAATAAAAATAGTTATTTCAGGTCCCCAAATGACAGAAGGAAAGAATTTTTGGAACACACTCTACTTTCCATTTCTAAACACATATTCAGTTGGGCCACACTAAAGAAGCATGTGAAATCAGCCTGGTTAGAAACCAAGTTCAAACTGGTGGCACATTCAGCACAAGGGTATGCCCCACACACATGCACTCACACACAAGCACATGCACAAACTTGTGCACATGCCCACCATAAACCCTCTGAAATTTTTCTTCTGTTTATCATACCTCCAAGATTCATACAAGCCTTCCACAAGGCTAAAAGACATTTTGTCTCCATCTGCCAACCAGATGAACCTGGGAAAGAGTTACAAAGACTACATGAATGAGGATGACACAAGTATTTCTGCAGAATGTATTTGCCAAGATCTCTCTATCCTTACTCCAAGTCCCATCAAGTTGTTTTTATGTCTTACATGCAGTTTTTCTCTTCAGATGACAGCTCAGATAAACTCCCCCATGATTATATGGTCCCAGGACTCATTCCATGCAATCCTACATAATTGAAAGTAGCATGTGAAAGTCCCTAGTATATTGCTAGGAGCTGAAATGTACTCAGTAAGTTTAACTATTTCATCACAACCTTTGCAAATGCTTCTGATGGTAGTCCACAACCACAAGTCCTTCCCCAGAAGGTCAGAGTTGTTGTTCCAAGCAGATGATGAGAAGTCATTTTAGATGTTTCTGGCATCCTAAAATATGAAGAAATGCCAAAACAGAGTTTCAAAAATAATAGTACCTTCTAAACTTCTATATCTAGTAACAGAATGTTAGTTGTTTGTTATGTAGTGCTGAGAATTGAACCCAGGACCTCAAACATGCTATACAAGTGCTGTACCACTGAGTATATCCCAGTCACTAAAACATTATTTTTATTTTTTTTAATTTTTTAATTTTTTTTAAAGATAACTCTTTTTAAAAAAAAAAAAATTTGTTTATTTTGCTTTTAGTTGTACACAATGCGTTTATTTTTACGTGGTGCTGAGGATCGAACCCGGGCTGCGCACGTGCTAGGCGAGCGCTCTACTGCTGAGCCACATCCCCAGCCCTAAAACATTATTTTTAAATGCAATATGTTCTGATTCTATAGGATTTGTAAAAAAAAAAAAAAAGAAAGAAAGAAAAGAAAAGAAAAAGAAAAGAAAAAAAAAAATGCTACAAAGAGTATAGCCCAGGAATGCAACAGGAGTTCAAAATGCATGCTACATGTTGTCTACCAAATCTATTTATCAAATTTTTGTTTGAGTGTACAGCCTCACTTAGAAGTGATATTTGAAACACAAATTTCAAGGTCTTTAAAGTGTAAACACTTCATGTAAACACCTTCCTCTCACCCACTCCCATCTTCGCCACGGTGGCTGCCTCTATGCATCTGCGGCAAGGCAACCACAAGCAAGAATTGAAGGAAATGGAGTAAGAGTTGCCCTAAAAAGAGGTGAGAAAGAGAGAAAGGAGGCAAATTAGGTCACTGTAGTGTGATCCACTTGAACAAAGGGGAATTTCTCTCCATAATCCCTGGCAACTCATTAATGTTGCCAAGGAGGCCATGACCCCCACTTGGATAACAAAGTCCCACAGCAGCCTCCTAGAAGAGTGAACTGGGACAGAAGCCCTGATAATCAAGCCAGAAAAGCAAAGGGTATGACCAAAATAATGTTCCCCAGCCTCCTTGGGCAAAAGGAAGTCATTCCTCCTGCAAAGTTTATAACTTTAAAACAGAGACTGTTTTTCTGAAGTAATTGCAAGGCACCAATGAACACTGAACACTGGGTACTATTTTAAATGATGAACTATTTTAATTGCAAGAGAAATAAACGATAAGAGATTTAAAGTGAGTATAATGACAGACCGAAAAACCCAGCAACACAGTAATACATTTATGACTGGAAAGTACAGGTTAAAGTATAACATTAAATACACACCAGAAGAAGATCTACCCATGCTATTCTGGAACTGCAGGGGTCATGACATGATGGGATTGTTTTATGGGTTATTACATTGTAAAAAAATAATTTATGCATGCACCAGAGTATGGAGAAGGCACTGTGAGAGTAAAGCAGCATGAACCTTGACATCCTCCTTCTCACTTTCTTCCCTCCTTATCCCTCTGCAATCTGGCTTCTGCCCCCTATTTTTTGTCAACAATGAAAACTCACTGTTGCTAAATCCAAAAGACACTTTTCCATCTGGCCTTAATTGATCTCTCTCCATAGCATTTAAGCCTGTGGACAGCACTCTCCTTTCTGAAATGCTCTCATTTTTGGCTTCCTGGACATCATCTCTTGGACGTTATCCAATCTCTTTGTCTACTCTAAGTCTCTTTGCAAATGATTCTTTCTTCCTGGTCATTTCAGCATTGCTACTGTAGGTTGTTTGGTTCTTCTTTCTCTGTGTACATTATCTCTCTGCTGATGTCATGCTCTCAAAGACTTCAAGTGCTTTCTCCTTTTCAAAGAACTTCCTGATCTATACCTCCAGGCCAGACCTTTCTCCTGTGCTCCGGAATGCCGGCCAAACATCTGTATCAATTATCTATTGCTATAAACAAAGCACATTCAGAAAAGTAACTCAAATTAATGATAATCATGTATTTTACTTATGAATCTGAAAGTTAGCTAGGCTCAGCTAGGCAATTCTCACTCCAAGACTCTCATGCAGTTGTAGTCAGTGATTGGGGTGAGATTTTCTCTTAAAGTTGTCTTCATTCAAATGTCTGTCAAGGGGTCTGTGAAGACCTGAAATGCTGGGGACTTGGAATCTCAGTCACCTATCTATATATATGTGCTCACTCCATATGGTGGCTCAGAGTAGCCAAACTTTCACCTAACAGCTGAGAGCTCTCGGGGGGGGGGGGGGGGGGAAGCAGCCCCTTGTGTTGAGAATTGACCAGAAACTCACAGCTAAGCCATGTTATTCTGCTGGACATAAACCCCCTCATAGAATATCAACCTCAGACAAAGCCACTCTAACACTGTGATAAAATGAAACAAAATAGGTTTACTTCATGCTTTTGTGTAAGCATAGACAAAAAATAAAGTCAAAATAGCCAACATAATAGCCAACCATAGAATTACCCCTACTTTCTGACAGCATTCAATCTAGAAGACAACACTTTGTTCCTTAAACCTGTTCCTAAATCATCCATCCCAAATCCAAATACTACTTATTTCTAATACCTTCTTACTGAGAAATCCCATGACCTCCCATGGTGTGTATTTTCTCTTGCTACAGTGAAAATAAATTCAATTTGTTTAGATACCGGTATATTCTTGGTGGACTTTGATTGAGGGGCACCAGTGGTCCCAAAGCAAGTGTCCCCAGGGAAACCTAACATAACATGGCCTTTTCCACACTAGCCCTGTACTTCACACAGCGTCACTTCTGATGCATCTTTTACTCAATGTTGTAAAACTATGTTTCTACAAGTCTCATCCAGGCAAGATCCCACGTGTTGATGGAAGGAGTGCCAAAGAATCTTCAGATTTAATACCACCCCAACATATATAGTCAAATGCGCCAAAGACGTACATAAGTCAGTCATTTCCAAAACTAAGCTAGTGACCAATCCCTCTGCTTTATGTCTCTCTCCAATATTTGATCATCCCCACCTATCTCCAAGTGGGTCCCTTCCTCACTGGAAAATCCAGGTCATCCACAGTACTTTGTACTCATCAAGGGTAGATGCACTTGAATCACACATAGGTGCTGTTGTCAGAATGCACCAGAGGTGAGTGAGGGGTTTGGGCAGTTGTGTTACTCATGCCTGCTCATGGGGTCCATAGAAGCTACCCCAGCAGCTACCTAAAAACAATCAATGATAGAGAAAACAGCTCAGGCCTGATTCATTATTTGGTTGGTGTGATCTTTAGGATCTGGCCAGAAATAGACCCATTCCCACTTGGAGTGACCCCAAAGGATAGAGGTGAAGGAAGATCCTTCTAGTATGCAAAATTATAAGCAAAACCCTTAGTTGTCTACTTAATATGGAAGAAAACACCCAATTCTCAAATATACATGGGCTTCTAAGCAATAGCAAATGGCTTGACCATTTGGGAAGGAACTTAGAAGAAAAACATTTGAAACCAGAGAGAATGAAGTCTGGGAAAGAAATATATGGCAAAACCTATGGGAAAGAATACAAGACAGATCCCATGTTAATGCCTGCCAGAAATCATCCACTGCAGAGGTGACACTCCTCAACCATCCACAAGAGATGCTCTGTCCTACAACTCTTAGCCACCCCTGTCTTCAGCCACCCAGGTGCTCATGCAACAAGCCCATAAACAGTGTCCCTAGTGCTTCAATTGAGACTATGCATGGCTCAACAATATGGGCTCCTCCTCACAAAAGATGAACCAACTGCTGCCACTGCTGAATTCTCAACCTGTCAGCAGTGGAGTCTGAATCCAAGCCCTTAATACAGCGCCATGGCTCAGAAAGACGAGCCAAGCTACCTGGAAGAATACTAATTTCATCAGAGTCAAATATCATGGAGAGGATAGCACTATGTCCTTACCAAAATCAATGCGTAGTCTGGATATGGTTTTCCTCTGCTTCCTACTATGTTTCTACAAGTACTGCCACCCAAGGCTTACAGGATACCTAATCCATAAATATGGTGTCCCCTACACTGTATAAGATTATGGCACCATTTTACAACAAAGGAAGTATACCACTGTGCTCATAATTATGGGAGTCACTGGTCTTAACAGTTACCCTAAGTCTCAGAAATGCCTAGAATAACAGAATGGCCTGTTAAAGGCTCAGGTAAGGTACCATCTTGGAAACAAACCCTAGTGGGCTGGTAACTATTCTTCAGGATGTGGTACATACACAAAACTAATAGCTGATATATGTTTCCCTGCCCAATAGCTAAAAGGCTTGGTTCTAGGAATTAAAGGGTAGATACATGATTGACTCCATTCATTAGAACTCCTAGTGACTCACCACCTGTGCAATCTGTCCCTGTAAGCTCAGGTTTACTGGATTAAGGGTCTTTTGTTTGTTTTTGTTTGGGGGGATTTTTTTGAGTGGGTACTGAGGATTGAACCCATGGGTACTTTACCACTGAGCTACATCCCCAGTCCTTTTTATTTATTTATATTTTTACTTTGAGACAGGGTCTCACTAAGTTGCTGAGGGTCTCATTTAGTTGCACAAGATGACCTCAAACTTGCCATTCTCCTGCCTCATCCTCCCAAATTACTGTGCACCATCATGTCCAGCTGGATTAAGGAACTTATTTATTGAAGTAGGGTGATTTTTTTTTTACCAAGGATCTCATTAATGTCCCCACTGCTCCAGAAGCTGAAATTACCAACTGATTACTTTGTGTTCTCATGACAGTGGGCTAATAAACAAAGAAATCGCTGTTTGGCAGATGCCATAGACCACTATTTCTTTAACAAGCTAGGGTTACTCCATAATAGGAGTAAGGAAGAATATGCCCCAAATCCAGAGGATACCCTGAAGCACCTCCTGGATCTTCTGGGTCCAAAGATACTAGCAAATAAGCAATTATAGCAACTATCGGTCAAAAAAAGAGAAGGCAAATAAAATCCTTTCAAACAAGGGTCTGGTCACCTCACCAAGCAAGAAATAGGTAACCAAAACATATTATAGCAATATAAAGATACATCTTTATTTATCTAACTAGTCTTTTACTGCTGAATCATTAACTTCTATATCATTCAAGGTCCAGGTGGGAGGGAAAAAAAAAAAAAAGACAGTTACCTGAATGAAGAAAATATAATAACAAGATAAATAAATAAATTGTTAACTACTAAAAATAGTAAAAGAGGACTCTACAAAGTCTAGGCATCACAAGTTAAAAGGAAAAATGAGTCCTAGAAGAAGCCCACCTCTCCCTGGTTAAGGTTCAAACTTCTTCAAAGAGACAGCAGCTACCACAGGCAGACTGTGGTAGCAAAGGATCTCGACTGAGAGCGCAGGCTGGCAGTGTTCTGTAAGAGAAGCTCATCAAGCTCATCGGGGCTGGTGGGTGTGGGTGGGTAGAAGCGGGTTTGCAGGAGTGACCTTCCTTGACTGGGAGGTCTGGAGGAGCCACTGGTCTATAGAAGTGGCCCACCACTGTGGAGGGAACAGCAGGCTGACGCAGCTACTGATTGGCTGCTGGTAAAGAAAGAGAGCCTGGGGGTGCAGCTGAAGCCTGTCCTACACTGCAGGGTCACTCCAGTGCCTTCTCTTGATGAAGCTGAATATTTTGCTGTTAGCAAAGAAAAATGGTGACAGAATCCAGCTCCAGTAACATCAAGCAGGATAAGGAAGAGTGACTTTGGCATCCAGAGAGAAATAAACTATTAACTATCAACTTGTAAATTTTTATTGTTGTAACTATGCTTATTATCAATGTTCACATAATTCTTTGGGAATATTATATGATTATTTTCCCTCAGATAGATTCCCAAAGATGAAATTTTCAAGTCAAAAGACTCAAACATTCGAAAACTTTTGGATATATAGCAAACTGTTTTCCCCATAAACACTGTGCCAATTTATGCATATATGAAGCATAAGCACATGGCGGACAGATCTAGGGAGTTGATGTGCCAGAAAAAAAAATCTTTCCATATGAGTGATCTTAACTGACCACCCAGCTCAGGCAACTCTAGTCCTCTACTCATTTCCTGTGTGAACTCCTGTAAAGTGATTTTAGTGAGTTTGCTTTCTTGTTTATAAAAATGGCTGTGAAAATAGAGATAAAAATAAGTAATACGTTCTAATAGTTGGAAAAATTTTTAATGTCACATGAGAATGTACACAAGCAACACCCCCACCCCACCCCACCCCACCCCACCGGACCCCTGGCAACCACTACCTGGCTTTCTGTGAGACCTTTATTTTTTTCTTTCCCTTGCAACCTCAGTTCAGTTAAAAACAAAACAAAACAAAAAATACTACTCAGGAAGCCAACCTCAGTTCCAGTTTAAAAAAAAAAAAAAATACTACTCAGGAAGCCAACTAGCACATGGACTCTTTTGGATTGAGACTTGGGAAATACTCAAGATTCCTCCTCACAAGAGTAGGGGTTTTCAGGCACTAATTTCCAGGGTGGTTGTTAGGATCAGTAACAGCATGTGTAAAGCACACAGGAGGATTCAATAAATATTAGCTTTATTTCCCAAGAGCATTGCCTTTAAATTGCTAAGAATTCAGTAGGATGTGTTTTTCATTTTGCCAAGGTTGTTTTCATTATGGATGTAAATATGCTTCTCATGCCCAAGCTAAAACTATGTTACAATAAAGTGTTATGCCCTGCAATGACTATTAGTTACAGATTTGATGGTATTTCTTCCCAGCTTCTTAACAAATATCATTTGTCTTCTTTAAATGCTTTGACTGCAATAAAATCTCAATGTAATGAACAGAAGTAGAAGAGAATCAGATAGTACATGATCTTTGTATTTGCTTTTGTTTCTAATACACTTAATTTGTATTGCCATTTGAGCACTTATCCTGTCTATATTATAATAAACAATTTATATTGCATCTGCAGCCGAAGAAAACTCCATAGAACAAGAGCCCATTTGGAGTAAACTATACGAGCATTGTGCTTTGCATATAAAAGCACCTTAAAAAACTTTTATAATACAAATGCTTTCATAGGCCATCATGAACCAAAGAAGCAGGAATAACATAAAATAATAGGGATCTATGAGGGACATACAAAATTGGAGTGCATATAGCCCATCCAAAGACAAAATAAGAAAATAAACCAATATCGAATAAAACACTGAGCTGGTGCAAAATATCCAGACCACACTTAACTAGCAGACAATTCATTCCTTCTGTATAAATAGCAGGTAAATTTAATTAGAAATTAAAACACTGCTAAGAAAGTACAAAAAATGGACTAGTCAAAGAAAATTCAGACTCAGATTCTGAGCCAGATGTCCCATTGATTCTAGTCAATCTCTACCATCCCTCCCTCTCTCCATTTGCCTTTGGCCTCTGTGATGCCAGCAACTCCTCATTTTTTCTTCATATTCTCCTCCCCAAGGGGCTTCATTTGAGGACATTTTAATTGTGATTAAAATTCATATAATATGAAATTTACTATTGTGGCCATTTTAAAGTGTCCAGTTCAGTGGTGCTTAACATTTCCACAATGCTGTGCAACTATCAGTGCTACCTAGTTCCAGAACATTTTCATCACCCCAAAATGAAGCACTCACGCTGGCCCCCACCCCACCCCACCCCACCCCACCCCACCGGACCTCTGGCAACTACTACCTGGATTTCTGTGAGACCTTTATTTTTGCTTTCCCTTGCAACCTCAGTTCAGGCAATAACCAAAGAACAGAGCAGACCATAAGACTGATAAAGTGTGAAAGGAGAGCAAAGCGGGCAGATTGAGCTTTCCGGTGGTACTCTTTGGGCTTTTGTTTCTCTTGCTTTTATGGTACTGGGGATTGAACCCAGAGATGCTCCACCACTGAGCTACATTCCCAGTCCTTTTTAGTTTTTGAGACAGGGACTGCTACATTGCCCGGGCTGGTCTTGAACTTGCACTCCTCCTCCCTCAGCTGGGATCACAGGCATGCACCATCACTGCTGGCTCATACTCTGAATTTAAAATCAGAGTTAAAGGAGAAAAGAACTAGTTACAACGGTCTTGCTCTGTCTTAAAAAAAAAAAATCATGCCACTCTCAAATCAAACGATGTGACAGTTCTCTGTTTTCTCAGTTTTTAACTGCATTGGCTTTATTCTATCTCGTTTTTCTTTTTTGTTGTTGTTCACTCTTTTTAAGACAAATGTATTCTAAACTGCATCTTTTAAAAAATACAATAAATTATTTTAGGATCTAAGCCTAATGAGATAATTTCCTTATTTAGGTGTCTTTCCTCTTCTTCACTGGGTGTTTCTCTTCTTAGCGCTCTAATTATGGCTGATTATATTTCTTCGCCCTGAAAATACTCTAGCTTTATGCTCCCTTCAGTTGAAGATGAGTTTAATTGGCCCAGTGCAAACAGTTGACGCCCCCCTTTGGCAAACACTTTTCATTGCTGCAACAGGAATAATTGACTTCAATCTTCTTGACAACCAAGTGAGGCACTTAGAAGGATTCCCTCAAGACAATTTCTCTAACATGATGAACAGTCCTTACTTCTTATGTCTTTTCATAACTATTCACACCAACATAGATAAGAGACTTCTTGAGGTGTGATAAAATCACAGTAAATCTGCACTGGCCAGATCTTGAGATCCTTGAAGGTCAATCCTTAGCCACTTATTAATCCATTAGAATGAATACACCTGTACCAAATTTGGTCATTTTTCTCCAGCTTTAAGAAATAAGAGTCAGGCAAGATGGTGCATGCCTATAATCCCAGCAGGTCAGGAGGCTGAGGCAGGAGGATCCCAAGTTCAAAGCCAGCCTCAGCAACTTAGCGAGGCCCTAAGCAACTTAGGGAGACCCTGTCTCAAAATAAAATGTAACAAAGGACTGAGGATGTGGCTCAGTGGTTAAGCACCCCTGGATTCAATTCTTGGCATAAACAAATGAATAAATGAATAAATAAAACAAAGTTTTGTGCCCATTGATGAAATATCCAAGGTACCTTCAAAACACACATATCTAATTTTTTAAATATAACCACATGCTCTACTTTTGACATTTTTTCTTTATTTGGTAAAGATTACCTTAGGAAAGTTACCTCACTTTTTTTGGTGACTTTAAAATGACAAAAGTTGAAGTAGATCAGTAGTTGATTCATTGCACACAAGCACAAATGTCTATAATTTTTAAAAAATGATATATCCCTCTATAGTTTGTGTGCTACCATTTTTTAGACATTAGAATTATTTTAATTATAAATATTTGTTAACACACAATATGTCTATAATTTTTAAAAAATGATAAATCCCTCTATAGTTTGTGTGCTACCATTTTTTAGATATTAGAATTATTTTTTCACTTATAAATATTTGTTAACCATATTTTGTATTAAAAGATATAAAATTATACATGTTAACTCTAGAAAGTTGGAAAATAAGAAGATAAAATAAGTTGTAATCCTGCTACATATATAGTAACTATTTGTATTTTGCTATATTCATCCTGTTTTCTCTGTATACCTAATTATATAGATATTCTTTTAGCAAATTGGCATATACTATAAATATTTTACAAGATTTAAATGACATTCCTACATATAGTACATGCTGCTATTTTTCAATATTTTTATTGTGTGTTAATCAGCTTTTTATAACTGAAAATACAGCTGAGAAAAATCAGCTTATAAGGAGGAAAAATTCATCCTGGCTCATAGTTTCAGAGGTTTCAGTCCATGGCTTCTTGGTCCTGTTTGCTTTGGGCCGGTGTTGGCATAATATGTCATGATGGGAGTGCATGGTAGAAGAGGCCTGGTCACCTCATGCAGCAGAGAAGCAAAAATAAGAAATGAAGCAGCTAGGGTCTCAATATCCTCTTCAAGGTATTGCCCCAGTGACCTAGTATCCTTCCATTATGCCCCACTTTCTAAAGGTTCCCTACCTCCAACAGTGCCATGGGTTGGGGAGCAAGCCTTCAACACATTAGCCCTTAGAGGACATTTCAGATGCAAGGGTATAGCACGTTGTTTCTAATATTTCATTATTTTTATGGACATCAATGATGCAGTTAAATTCATATCATTATGAATTAAGAATTATTCTTATTATGATTAAATTATCCCATCTCTTTGTGGTGGTTCTTGAGTTCTTTTGATAAAATACTATAATCTTTCATATATTCCCTCTTTCCCAGTATGATAAATGTTCCAGGCACATTTTGTATACGTTTTGCCCTTTATCTGAAAACAGCCAATTCTCCAAGGAGCCCTCATTCATTTTTATAGAAAATGTTTAGAAAGCAATCTCTCTAAATAGCGCATACAGGGGTTGCTTATTGTTAATGTTACTGACTTAGTAATTATTGCTAGCTCTTTTCAGGAAACTGAACTACAAAATATTTTTTAAACAAAGATCATTTTGCACTTTTACTAATATTTCCAGTTTCAATTCAGGAAAATAAAGTTTTAACTAACTTCTGTAATTTAACATTTTTATCTTTTTCTTCTTGGTCTGTAATGAATGACACTGACAAAACCATGTTTACGCATTACCCTAATAGCTATACATTCTATGTTAGGAGTAAAGGATAAGCATAAGCATGTATGCATATATGGGTACATATATATATATATACATATATATAATATTCTATGATATTTGATGTACATAAACTAGTTTTAGAATATCAATATGATTGTTAACAATAACTATTAAAAATATCTAGGATTGTTATATTTCTTTTTATCTTTTTATCACTAGGGATATGCAGTTAGGTCACTACGTTTTGATGTCCCTGTTATTATGCTACCAACACAGCTCATAATTAGGTTAATTTGTTTATTTTGACTTTGTTTTTAGAAATTTCTTGTGTTGTGTTGTTTTTGTTTGTTTGTTTGAGATATGGTCCTGCTCCATTTCCCAAGCTAGTCTCAAACTTGTAAGCTCAACAGATCCTCTTGCCTCAGCTCCCTTAGCAGTTGGGACTACAGGCCAAGACCACCAAGCCCAGCTTTTGTTTTGTTTTAAATAATAGAAAATACCAACTTAGTTGGAAAATCCAATGTACTAAAAAAGTGTACCCACAGAAGTCTTGCTCCTATTTCTGTGTACTTTCTGTTCTCTCTACCCCCGGGATAAAAACATGTTTTAAAAATGTGTAATATTATATCCTTCTTGTGGTCTTTCTATTACTACTACTATCACTATCACTATTGCTACCACTAATACTACTACTCATACTACACACACACACACACACACACACACACACACACACACTCCTTGGATAACTGGTAACTTTGTTCAGGTTTCCTTTCTTGCTCTTTCACTTAACAATCTCTCCTGGAGACTTCTGCTGGTGGTGTTTAGGTGTATAGAAATATATCTCATGCCTTCTCTCATCTGCCATATGAGATTATAATATCACAGGTCCAAGCTATCTTGATTGGTAGCTATTTGGGTTATTTCCAGTCTTTTGCTCTTAAAAATCCTGCTGTAGTGACTAGGCTTGCATACAAATATTTTCACGTTTTCAGGTGCTATCACTTTTTACATGTGTGTACATTGCTGCATAATGAACAGAATACAAATTATTTTGAAACACTGCTGAATTCACACTGGTCTTTCACTTGTTGGTATCATCTCAGTTAACGTATTTAAAACTTGCAGATGCCAGTGGGGCACAGTGATGCATGCCTGTGATCCTGGTGGCTCAGGAGGCTGAGGCCAGAGGATCTCCAGTTCAAAGCCAGCCTCAGCAAAAGCGCAACTCAGTGAGACCCTGTCTCTAGATAAAATACAAAATAGGGCTAAGAATGTGGCTCAATGATCTTGTGCCCCTGAGTTCAATCCCCATTATCACCACCCCCATCCCCCAAAAAAACTTGCAAATGACATCATGTGAGGGTCTGAGAAAATACCTAAAAACAGAAAAGGAAGGCAGGAGAGATGGCACCGGCCTGTAATCCCAGCACCCTGGGTTCAATCCCTGGTACCAAAAAAAAAAAAAAAAAAAAAAAAAAAAAAACTAAAAAGAGACCTCATACTACATCATAAAAGCATTTTAATACCCTTAATAAGAATCCTGTAGTGCAAGATTTAATATCAAGAATCAATGAATGGTATAATTCAAACTAAAAAGCTTCTCAGCAAAAGAAACAATCAGTGAGGTGAATAGAGAGCCAACTAATTGGGAACAAATATTTAATACGTGCACATCAGAAAGAGCACTAATTTCTAGAATATATAAAGAACTAAAAAACTTGACACCAAAAAACACAAATAACCCAATTAATAAACGGGCTAAGGAATTGAAAAGACACTTCTCAGAAGAAGATACACAATTAATCAACAAATACATAAAAAATGCTCAACATTGCTGGCAATTAGAGAGATGCAAATCAAAACTACTCTAAGATTTCATTTCACTCCAGTCAGAATGGCAGCTATCAAGAATACAAACAACAATAAATGTTGGAGAGGATGTGGGGAAAAAGGCACACTCATACATTGCTGGTGGGACTGCAAAATGGTGCAACCGCTATGGAAAGCAGTATGGAGATTTCTTGGAAAATTGGGAATGGAACCACCCTATGACCCAGCCATCCCACTCCTGGGTCTATTCCCAAAGGACTTAAAAACAGCATATTACAGTGACACAGCCACTTCAATGTTTATAGCAGCACAATTCACAATAGGCAGGTTGTGGAACCAACCTAGATGTCCCTCAGTAGATGAGTGGATAAAGAAAATGTGGTATATATACAAAATGGAATTTTACTCAGCAATAAAAGAGAATAAAATAATGGCATTTGCAGGTAAATGGATGAAGTTGGAGAATATAATGCTAAGTGAAATTAGTCAATCTCAAAAATCCAAATACTGAATGTTTTCTCTGATATAAGGAGGCTAGTTCACAATGTTGTTGGATGGGGATATATAGGAGGATTAGAGGAACACTAGAATGGTCAAAGGAAATGGAGGGGAAGGGAGGGGGGAAAAAAGAAAAAAAAAAGTTGGTGGTTGAATGAGATGGATATCATTATCCTAAATGCATGATTGAAGATCTGAATGGTACTTATATACTTTGTATACAAACATTTGTATGTAAAAAGATGCTATATATGTGCAATATGAATTGTAATACATACTACTATTATAAATAAAAAAAGAAAAAAGAAAGAAAATAATCAAGTTGCCACCAAAAAAAAAAAAATTAATACCTCCAGAAAAAATGCAGGATTTTCTTAAAACAAAGAAATTGCATCTTGCTCTAATTTTTATTTAATTTTGCTTAGATGTTAACATAAAATGAGATAAACACCATATGATGAAAATCCTTATATAATAACAGGACTAAACAGTTTCACAAAATCATAACAGACCTATAATGGTGAGAACATTCAAGTCAACAGTGCTTTTTTTAAATTTTATTTTTTGTTCGATTTTGTTATATAGAGAGCAGAATGCGTTATAAATCATATCACACATGTAGAGCACAATTTTTCATATCTCTTGTTGTATACAAAG
The DNA here is from genome assembly GCA_025594165.1 of Tamias sibiricus. Lineage (NCBI taxonomy): Eukaryota > Metazoa > Chordata > Mammalia > Rodentia > Sciuridae > Tamias > Tamias sibiricus. The sequence goes on from CM046657.1 coordinate 144,799,579, forward strand.
TATATTCACACCTTTCATGTCTTCATACATGTACTTAGGGTTATGATGTCCATCTCATTCCACCGTCTGTTCTACCCCCATGCCCCCTCCCTTCGCCTCCTAACCCTTTGCCCTATCTAGAGTTTGTCTAATCCTTCCATGCTCTACCTCCTAACCCCACTATTAATCAGCCTCCTTATATCAGAGAAAACATTTGGCATTTGGATTTTTTGGGATGGGCTAACTTCACTTAGAATTATATTCTCCAACTCCATCCATTTTCCTGCAAATGCCATTATTTTTTCTCTTTTATTGCTGAGTAATATAATCAATCAACAAATATATGAAAAAATGTTCAACATCTCTAGCAAATAGAGAAATACAAATCAAAACTACTCTAAGATTTCATTTCACTCCAGTCAGAATATTAAGTCAGCTATTAGAATAATAGTCAGCTATTAAAAATACAAACAACAGTAAGTGTTGGCGAGGATGTGGGGAAAAAAGGCACACTCATACATTGCTAGTAGTACTGCAAATTGGTGCAGCCAATATGGAGAGCAGTATGCAGATTCCTTGGAAAACTGGGGATGGAACCACCATTTGACCCAGCTATCCCACTCCTCAGTCTATACCCAGAGAACTTAAAAACAGCATATTAAAGGGACACAGCTACATCAATATTTATAGCAGCTTAATTCACAATAGCTAAACTGTGGAACCAACCTAGATGCCCTTCAGTAGATGAATGGATAAAGAAAATGTGGTGTATATACACAACAGTGCTATTTTGATTTGATGGATCATATGGCTTCTATAAAATCTAGCAAGCAGATCCTTCCTTGCGGGGTTGGGAAATAAGAGAAATAAGGAACCAGCAGTTCGGAAGGGATGCAGATTCTTTGGAATTGAGTTTACCACCTTCTTGTGTCCTCATAATGATTGTCTCACTACTCTTCACTCAAAGTACTGTGTAGCTGCGACACTCCATTATTTGCTCTTTAATTTAGGCAAACATACCAGTTAAAAGATGGTTGCCTTCTATACTGTTCCTTCAACAATTAAAGATATACTGCTCAGTAGTAACACAACCTTGATTGCATATTACCGTTTAGCTATGCAGTTCCATCTGATAATCTGAAATATTATACATGCGTGTGTGTGTGTGTATACAGATATTGAGTTTAGATTTAACCAGTGTTTGATATCTAGAAAACAAGAGAGCTGAGATTGAAACTGATATCTTTCTATTTCACGACACCACCCAGACTACAGCAGACTGATTTTTTTTTATGACTTGATGATACAAAGGCAGAACTAGGTATGGCACATCAGGAGATCCCTGAGATCTGAATTCAGATCACAGTAACCGAGCTTTGCTATAAACTAGATTTGTGAATTTGGACATGTTCATGAACCTCTCTGGATTTTAGCTTCCTCATCTGTAGTGCATGGAGGCTGCATTATGGTCACTACAAGGCGGCCTTATAGTTACAAATTTCTTCAAAAATTTTTTTCGTACTGGTAAAACATTGTATATATGACAGAGGAATGATTCAAGCAATATTCTTCCTTTTTGCTATAGATTTTCTTATTTTATCACTAAGCATCAAACAATGGGGCCAAAGCAAAGAACTGAGAAATTATCTCATGAATGTATCTAGTCCAGATAATTTAACGCTAAAAGAATGATCATTTAATAAAGGATGAAATAAAACAACAAAGAAAGAAAAAAACCTACACATTATCTTAAATCATCACATTGGAGGGGGAAAAAAGGTATTACAGAAATTGGTCAGTAAAATCCCTCATTTTCTAGATGCAAGCCATAAGATTTCCCTATAATCACGCAAGTGGGTTATATCATAGACTAGATTTATTATCTGTGTTGTTAATGTCTAATAATACTCTCAGAGTCATCTTCTCATAATCACCATCCAAAATACAGAGAAGCAAAGCAATATAAGGAAGTGGTTAAGAAGACTGAAATCAAATTGTTGACATTCCAACAACCTCACTTACCATGTGATTTTGAGCCAATTACACAACACTTTATGTCTCTGTTTGCTACATTTATTAAATGGAGGTGATAATAATTACACACACTTCTAATTTTGCAAGTTAATTAAAAGAGTGATCCATGTAAATTGTTTAGCATATTGCTTGGTACACAGGAAATAGTAATATTAGCTAGAAATAAGATTAGATTAGATTGTGTATTTAATACAATGGTTAAGTTTGGCTTAATATTTGGTCTAATATTTAAGTCAAAATTCATCTAATGTTTTAATTATGCCTTTTACACTAATCAAAATTAGAATTTTTCTTTTATTTTTTTAAAAAATATCTTTCCATATTTTTAATTGGTGCACTATAGTTGTACATAATAATGATATTTTTGTCATATATTCATACATGTATACAATATAATTTGACCAATATCACTCCACAACACTTTTCTCTCCCTTTTCTCCTACCACTCCCTGGTCCTTTCCTCTATTCCAACGATCTGCCTTTGATTTTCATGAGATGCACCCCTGGTATGGTTTAGATGTGTGGTGTTCCCCCAAAAGTTCACATGAGACAATACAAGAAGGTTCAGAGGAGAAATGATTGGGTTGTGAGAGTCTTGACCCAATCAGTGATTTAATTCACTGATAGGGATTAACTGAGTGGTAACTTAAGTGGTGGGGTGTGGCTGGAATAGGTGGAATTGGGGCGTGGCTTTGTGATACGTATTTGTATCTGGCAAGTGGACATTCTCTCTCTGATTCCTGATCACCATGATGTGAGCTGCTTCCCTCCACCACCCTCTCCCACTGTGATGTTCAGCCTCACCTTGACCCATAAAGAATGGAGCTGGTCTTCTATGTACTAAGACCTCTGAAACCATGAGCCCTCAAATAAACTTTTCCTCCTCTATAATTGTGCTGGTCAGATCCTTTTAGCCATAGCAGTGAAAAAGCTGACAAACAATCCCCAACTTTTCTTTCCTTTTTTCTCTTCTTGCTTCCACATATGTTCACATATGAAAAACATATGAACCTTGACATTCTGAGTTTGGTTTATTTTGCTTACATACTGGTCTCAGTTCCATCCATTTTCCTGAAATGACATAGTTTCATTTTTCTTTATGGTTGAATAAAACTTTATGGTTGAATAATATACATACACACACACACACACACACACATTTTTTTTTTTTACCTATTCATCCACTGATAGACACTAGGCTGGTTCTATATAATTTGGCTATTGTGAATTGTGCTATATACATGGACATGTATGTAGCACTATAGTATGATGACTTTAATTCTTTAGAATAAATACCAAGGAGTGGTATAGCTGGGTCTTATGGTGGTTACATGCTTAGTCTTTTGAGGAACCACCATACTGACTTCCATAGTGGTTATACTCATTTACAATCCCACAACAGTATAAAAGTGTTCCGTTTTCTCCACAATTCTACAGCATTTATTATTGCTTGTATTCTTGATGACCACCATTCTGACTGGTGTGAGATGAAATCTCAGTGTAGATTTCATTTTCATTTCCTTAACTGCTAATGATGTTGAGTATTTTCTCACATATTTGTTGGCCTTTGGTATTTCTTCTAGGAAGTGTCTGTTTAATTAATTTGCCCATTTATTAATTGTGTTATTTGAGTTTTTGGTGTAACCTTTTTTGAGTTCTTTATATATTCTAGATATTAATCCTCTGTCAGAAGAGTAGATTGCAAAGATTTTCTCCCATTCTGTGGCTTCTCTTTTCACATTCTTAATTGTTTCTTTTGTTGTGCAGAAGCTTCTTAATTTGATGCCTTCCCATTTATTAACTCCTGGCATTATTTTCTGAGTTTTAAGTGTCCTATTGAGAAAGCAATTAGGCCAGAAACTTGGTTGACTTTATATTTTCTTCTAGGAGTTTCTGGCCTTTTTAGGTCTTTGAACACTTTTGAGTTGATTTTAATTATTCTAAAATGATCTTTCAAGGATTGTCAGTCTAGATGTTGACTGTGATAAAAGGGGTCCACTCTCAAAAATGAATTCTGAGATTAACCTTAAGAAGTTCCTGAGTATGAAGTTGTTTTTCACTGCAGTATCCTAATGCCAAGTTATTCTCTTGAAGACCCTTCAAAAACGAATTACAAATTTCATGTAACATTTCATCCACTGTTCTTCTCAAGATTTCATCCCCCATTAATCAGTTGATGATTTGATTTTTGCCAATATATGGACATCACTTTAATATCGCCATATTTAACCGGCCACGATTAAATCCATTTAACACACAGTGTATGAATCTCGAAAGGCCTTTATGACTGTTTATCTCATCTTTATGGACCTTTAAACTTAATAGCTTTGGTTGCAATAAAGAAGTGATTTCTAAAAGTTAAGCATCTCTTCAAGGCCACTGCCAGGCTGTTCAGTTGATCAAAAATTATGTCATCCAGACTCAGACTGCAGTTTGTCCTTGCTCTCGAACTTGTCCACTAATTAGTAATGTGGGAGAGGCTAGGGAGGTGGGAGTTTTATGATCCCCTGTCATTAATCAAGGACATTCATCAAAGGAAATATCAGTTCAGTTCAGGGAATATTAATATTGTAGTTTTGCTCTGGTTCAATAGTTTTAAGATAATATATAGGTTTGTTTAAAATTCCCAGTACAAAAACCAACCTCAGAGTAATCATGTCTCTTCTTTATCTTCTGAAATGAGAACCCCAGAATAACATAATCTATAAAACTAGCTCAGGGGCACATTCCCAGCCTACCTTTTCCAACCACTCATTTTCCCAGGTGTCAATCTTCTTTCAATCAACAAAATATCTCCATTCTCTTCCAGTTCCTGAAACTTTTATTAAGCCCATCTATTACCACTAGCCCACTCTTCCTCCCAGTATACTCTTCAGTTTTGTTCATTTCAAGTTCACTCATTCCCTGCGCCTACAGCACCCACCTCCCCTTGACACACACCACATTTGTATTCATTTAGTTAGGCCAAATTTGGTTCTTTCACCAAGCAGTCCTCCATTCTAACTAGCAAGCCAAGAAAATCTAAGAAGACACCACCTCAGCATGCTAGCCAGACATAACCTCGATAAAACAGGCATGAACACTTTGTTACCCACCCAAAAGATACTTCAGAGGTGAAAAGAGTAAATTAAGGTGAATTAATGGGATCAGTGTTTTAAGGGATGAAAAAATTACTGAAGAAAATATCACATTTCCTACAACACAAAACTTACCCTATTTTTCTAAGAATCATAAAGTTATTTTTAAATTAAAACTAGGAAAAAAAAAACAGATCCTAACAATTTTTAATAGTTGTAAACTTAATTCTGTGGTTCTTTTCACCAATCCACAGTGATACGATGATTGAGCAAACTGACAACCTGCACGGGAGCTGTGAGATCAGCTTTTCTCACCCTCAGCACTATGGACATCTAGGCAGATAATTCATTGTCATAGAGACTATCCTGGATGCTGGAGGATTTTAGCAGCATTCCTAGCTTCTATCCAGGAGATGTCAGTAGCACCTTCCTCCAGTGGTGACAACCAAAAATGTCTCCAGATATTACAAAATGTCCTCTAGGGGGCAAAATCATTCCAGGCTGAGAACAACTCTCATAGATGCAGGGTACATACAGCAGCTTGCCCTAGATCAGGAGTCAGTAAGCTATGGCCTTGGACCAAAAGAAAAGCCCACTGACTATTTCTGTAAATAAAGTTTTATTGAAACACGGCTACACTTATTCTTTTGCTTATTATCTATGCTGCTTCCTCACTAAGAAAGTAAGATTAAGTAGGGGTAAGGGCAATTTACTACCACCAAATCAAAAATACTTACCATCTGTCCCTTTACAAGATCTTTGCCAACCTCTGTCTTAATCTATCAGTCTCAAACATTTTCATAGTGATGACACTTTTTATAATGAAATCTTACATAAAACTTGCATCAGACAAGGTCTAGACAGAACATTCTACTTGGGTAATTTGAGGAAGTAAAGCATATGTTGAATAATTTATATGAGCAATTTCAAAGGCATGGCAAGGTGTAGAGAAATTACCAAGGGCTGAGGAGGTTAGGCATTATTACCCTCACTCGGCCTGAAATGGGGAGGACCAAATGACCCAGGAAGAAGACAGGAATGACAACTTCCTTCACACGCTAGTACTCCCTGTGGCCAAACCCAAACAGAAGCAGGAGGGCAAAACAGCCATGTAGGTTAGCCTCCCAGGTCACAGAGTGGCATGAAGAAGGAGACAGAGTTGAACTGGGGAAAACAGAAGGTATCCCACATACAGCCTTAACATAAAGCACAAAAGCTAAGCTACAGTGATGTTTAGTGGAGAAGGTATTGAGATCAACGTGGTTTAGCCACTAACCTGTGACCCACTAACCCAAGGCTCCAGGGAACACAGTTTGAAAATGTTATCCTAAATCCTTTTCTGATTCTTCAACTTTGTTTCATTTCTGAAACAAAGTTCCATGGTGAAATATTTCAGTGCTATCTTTCTAACAAACTCCAACCCTTAAATCCATTCCCACCATTCAAGCCTTCAATCCCCAAGTCATCAGTCATGCTCCCCATCCCTTCCTGCCTTCTGCTTTTTCTGCTTGTGTCCTCAATCTGCCAAGCATCAATAGAATAATGTTAAAATGTCCTGATACTGACTCCACCCAATGTCATCAGACAACATAGGGACCTAACTTCTGCTCAGCTTCCCCAAACTCCCAGCTCTTAGATGAAACTTCCCTGAATATTCTATTGGCAAATCTGAGAACCTTTTCCCAAAACCTCAACAACCTTCACTTTTCTGAGCTTTGGAGGCTGAGGCAGTAGGATTGCAAGTTTGAGGCCAATCTAAGCAATTTAGCAAGGCTCTGTCTTAAAATGAAAAATAAAAATGGCTGGTGATGTAGCTCAGTGGTAAAGATTATTCACGATTTGGTAGCAAAAACATTTCCTTCATTTCTTCCCTTGAGTTATTTCTCCTAGCTTCCATAATCCCATATATTTTATTTTCTCATAGTTCCGCTCCTCTTTGTAACCTTTACTAATACTCCTAATTGAAAGAAAGAAATTTCCCCAAAGGACCTAATAATAAATGATTACCACCAATAATACAATTAAAATCATAGGTTGTAGAATGCCAATAACCCCTTAAGAAAATTCATAGAATTAAAAATTTTATGAATAAGTAGTTTGCATGCAACTGGTAAATAACAAGACATGGTTCTCTTCCAAAGCCTTCTTACATAATCCATTTATCTTAATGTTACCATTTCCCTAGACTTGAAACACCAAAATGACTACAGAAGTTTTAGACTGGGAGGATCTTCAAGGTCATCTAGTTCAATGCCACCACTGTATGGATGAGAACATTGACTTCCTCATCTCCTTTCCTTCAGATAAAGATTCTAAGAAAATAGCCCAGCCTTTCCTTTTACTAGCCTTTCTCTTGTGGCCTTAGAAACATTATTATCATTTTTTCTGGTAGGTGGGGGATGCTGGGAATCAAACCTGGAGCCTTGTGCATGCTAAGCACTGGCTCTAACACAGAGCTCCCCAGTCAGCTCCCATTATCATAGTTGCAACTCTCTCCTGCAAGGTGCTATCAGGACTTTATGTATAGGCTTTAGTCTTTGTCACACTTGACCGTGTGACAGGGTGCCCAGACTTTTGCTCAAACATCATTCTGGGTGTGTCTGTGAGGATATTTCTGGATGCAATTAACATTTGATTCAGTAGACTAGGTAAACAGATTGCCTCCCTTATGTGGGCACACTTCATGCAATCTGTTGAAAACCTGAACAGAAGAAAAAAGGCTGAGTAAGAGAAAATTTCTTCTGCCTGATTGCCTTTGAGCTGAAACTTTGGTTTCTTCCTACCTTCAGATCTGAATTGAAGACTCAGCTCTTCCTACATCTGGAGCCCAATGCCTTGAAGACTGGAACCACACTATCAGCCTTCTGTGTCTTCAACCTTCTGGCTGAAGGTCTGGAGACACATCATCCTCTATAATCACCCAAGCTAATTCTTCATATAGATTATATGATAAATGTCTATGTCCTACTGGTAGTTTCTTTGGAGAATCTTGACAATTAGAATCTTCTCTCAAACACTAGTCCAATATTTTCAAAACCAAGTTTAAACTCCAGGCACTACCAACAGGTTGTGTGTAGTGCCTGGAACTTTAACTCAAATGCGAAATGGAGCCAGGTGTGGTGGTACACATCTGTAATCCCAGCAGCTCCGGAGGCTGAGGCAGGAGGACCGTGAGTTCAAAGCCAGACTCAACAACAACAAGGTGCTAAGAAACTCAGTGAGACCCTGTCTCTAAATAAAACAAAAATAGGGCTGGGGATGTGGCTCAGTGGCTGATTGGCCCTGAATTCAATCCTTGGTAACCTCCCCACCCCAAAATGTGAAATGGAATTTTATTTTTATTTTATTCACCCTTTGACTTATTAATTCAATAAGAATTTGTGGAATGTGCACTATATTCTAGGTATACCAAATTAGCTCCAGGACTCAAAGAGTTCATTGAGCAGTAGGATCAACAGGCATGTAACAAAAAATAAAAGTCTCAATTTAATACAAGTATACATGGCAAAATGTAGACCAGAGGAAGTAAAGGGAAGATTAGGGAAGAGTTCCTGAGGAGTAGGGAGGAAGAGGACAGGGTCACCACGTAGCAGGAAGAATGATTTGATGGAAGAAATAATATTTCAGACAAAGAACAAAGTACAAAGGAATTACATGAAACAACTGGGGTTGGGGGAGAAGTCAGGTGTTTAAGAATTAACCAAGATTTTCAGATCTTATGAGAATAAACATATATATATAAAGGGTCCAAATGTTTTCTCTATAAGCCTTCCAAGGAATTCCTGGCTTGCCATTCCAGTTGTGGGACTTTTAATGCAGGGAAGGAAGGAAGGAAGGAAGGAAGGAAGGAAGGAAGGAAGGAAGGAAGGAAGGAAGGAAGGAAGGGAAGGAAGGAAGGAAATATTAACAGATGAGAAAGATTAGGGCTAACAAGTATTCAGGTTTTGGTGTTGGTGGTGGTTTTGTTTCCTTTGGAGATAGTAACTACATGAGTGAAAACTATTTAAAGAATGGTTACTGAAGGACTTTATGTTCTCTTATGCTGGAAAAAAGTTGTACTTAGTTATTTTAAATTTGCATAAAACCACAGTACAATTCAAGGACTGAGCCATATGGATCACCTCTCATTAAACATTATAGTCATCATTTTTCCTAATAGCAACATCAATCTTTTTCATCTATATAGACAGGAAACACTATAGTGTAGAACAGAATTTGACTGAAATTCAATTGTTTCCTTTTCTGGCTGTGGTACCAAACTGACTAACTCTAAGCAGAATTTCAGTTCTGGACATGATGATGGGTTGAGGAACATAACTGAACTCATACCAATGAGGTGCAAAAGATATTGTACAGAAATAAAGTTGTTTCCATTTTTTCTCTTTAAAGGATCATTTCTCTTTTTCTCTGTGCTGTATATGGAAATGCAGGTGATATTATTTGAATTCCCTCTCAATTTCCTTTTCACAATTACACCAGATTCATCTTCCTAAGGCATCATTTTGTGGCTTAAAAATGTCCTTAGTGACTGACTACACAGTGAAATCCAAACCATGTAGTCTGATGTTAAAATTATTTCATTAGCTGGCATCAACCCAACCTTCCCATACTTCCTCCCTCTGACTCCCTCTATTATACATCATCCTCTATCTAGCTCCTTTGTGTGAAGGAAAGAGGACTTATGCTGTTTCCTATGCTTTGGAATAATGATTTTGGCAAATAACACTTGTTATCACCTTAAGCTTTAGCTCAAATAACACTTGTTTCATTACAAATAAGTAAATATGTGCTTCTCTTAAATTCAGATGGTCATCAGTTTATAATGCTCCCAAGTAATACCACCTTTTGTAGTAAATTCTATTATAAATTCCATATGAACATTCTACATGAGTCATACAAAAATGCTTATTAAGTACCCACAATTCATTGGGCACTGTACGAGGTTCTGCATGATAAATAAGAGATAATATTTTATTAGCATACCCTTTGTGATAGGCCCTATTCTAAACATTTTTTATGTATTAACTTATTTAATCTCCACAGCAACCAAATGAAGCAGATGTTATGTTTTCTCATATTTTACATATGAGAATAACAGGACACAGAGATTGAATAAATCATTCAAGTTGTCACAACTTGTAAATGCCAAAACAAAATTTGAAACCCAGAGACTAGAGTAATCGACTATACTAACTCCTGGTGTTTTTTATTTAGAACATTAGACCCTCTGGCATGAATATGTACAACATTTATAAATTTGTTGGAAAAATAAATTCAAATTTCTCTTCAGTAAATATAACTTACTCCCATAAAATATAATCCATACTCAATTATTATAGAAGTTAAAAATATTTCAATGTCATATTTTACTAATTGATAAAGATACTTTAAGTTATATAATCAGGGACATTTTTGCAATTTTTTGTGAATTTTTATTTTAAGTTCAATTGTTGTAATTAGTTCAACCATCACAGCCAGCCTCAAAGATGAGATGAACCCATCTCTTGATACCTGGTATTCATACCTTTGTATGGTCCTCTTCCACATTTTACCAGATTGGTCTATGTGGCCAGTAGAATATGGTAAAAGTAATAGTATGAAACTTCTTCTTCTTCTTTTTTTGGAATTGTGGATTGAACCCAGGGGTGCTTAGCCACTTAGCAATATCCCCAGCCCTTTTTATTTGTATTTATTTAGAAGCAAGGTCTTGCTGAGTTGCTTAGGGCCTCGCTAAGTTGCTAAGACTGGTTTTGAACTTATGATTCTCCTGCCTCAGCCTCCCAAGCCGCTGGGATTACAGGTGTGCACCACCAACACCCTCAGCAATTGAATGTGACTTCTAAAATTAGATTATAAAATATCTGTGTATTCTGTCCTGGGTTTCTCTCTCCTTCCCCTCCCTCCCCGCTCTCAGATCACTTGCTCTGGAGGAAGTTACTGTCCATTACGGACTTTTGGAAGCCTGTGGAGAAGTCCACGTAATCAGAACTGAAGCCACAAGCCATCAGTCACAAGGAGTGAGGCCTGCCAACAGTCACATGTGTGAGCTGAGAAACTCCTCCTTCCCAGTCAGTCCATCAGATGAGGTTGCAGCCCAACCGACATGAAAGACTGCTATAAGCTGAATTGTGTCCTTACCCTCCAAGTTCACATGTTGAAGTCCTAATCCCCACTCCTTCAGAAGGTGGCTGTGTCTAAAGAGGTGATGAAGGTTAAATGGGGTCATGTGAGCGGGCCCTAATTCATGTGATTATATTTTGAGATAAGGCCTTCAAAGAGGTGATTAAGGTAAAATGAGCCTTCAGGGTGGACCCAAATCTAACTTGAAGAGGAAATCTGGACTCAGAGAGAGACAACAGGGTTGCACATGCACAGAGGGATGGCCATGTGAAGAGGCAGCCAGAGTGGCCATCTGCAAACCATGGAAAGAGGGCTGAGAAACAACATTGATCATGAACTTCTGGCCTCCAGGTCTGTGAGAAAGCATATTTCTGTTGATTTCGCCACCAGTGTTTGGTATTCTTATGACAGCCTTAGCAAATTAATATAAAGACATGACCCAGAAACTCCCAGTTAATATGCTCCTGGGTTCCCAACCACAGAAACTCTGAGAAGATAAATGATTGTTGTTTCAAGCTGCTAAATTTGGGGGTAATTTGTTATGCAGCAATAGATAAATAATGCTTCATTCAGTTGCTTGGATTCCTTGTCATATGGTGACAAGTGATTTGTCTTTCTAAATCTGTGCTAGGATTAAATGCCATATTGTTTTTGGCATATGCTAGAGATAATTTTTTGTTGTCTCAATTGCCCAGAAAGTATTTATTCATGAAGTTTATTTTTTCCATCCACAGCATTTCATTTTAATTGGAATAAAATAGCATATAAACATTCATACATCATACAGACATTTAAAATAATCTAGAATTTAACAAAATTTTACTTCAATGTTTTCTATACCATTGATGTAAAAAAAAAAAAGTCTTTCGGATATTGAACAAAACATGTCACTTTTTTTTTTCTATTTCCCTCATAAAATGGAAGGTATCTGAGATGCAGAGGAATTACTTTAGTGCCAACTTACATTATTAATACATTACACATAAATAAGAGTAAGAAACTATTTTTCATTTCTGATTAATATTAAACTGACATTTTGTCATTCACGGATTCATTATTATCTATACATTCAATAAGTGCTTATTTGATGCTTACTATGTGTCAGTCTCTGTTATAAATATCAAAAACAAAGCAGTAAAAAATGAATAAAAATCCCTGCTTATTGAGCTGGTGGAAAGAGACAGAAATACACACGAAAAATAAGTAAAATTTATAATATGCTGAATAGTGATAAGTACAGAGAACTGCAACCCAGAGCCTCAAAACATCTGGCCAAGACCAACTTCCCTTGGGTGGTAAAAATGTGAACATATTGAACTGTCAAAGAACAGAGTGTCTTATAAACAATTTCTTATAAATGATTATTACTAAATCTTGTAAAGATCAAGGGGGTGGGGGATATATTTTACTTTCACTTGGGCATTTTTAAGTTAATTGTGGAGTTCAAATTTGCATCTATGTTCAGGATGATAGTGAGTTTATCAGCAGAAAAGTCAATATAATTGAAATGTCTTCCACTGTGACAAATTTAGCATTGAAGTTAAAAGCATTTTGATTATCAAAGTTTTTTCTTTGAGAAAGAGATTATAACTACAGGACATTTCATCCCTGAGTGATGATAGCCCTTTCTCCGGCTATATTCTAAGAAGATAATGGTTTTAAAACTAAACATGACATTATCATAGTTAGAGGAGATGTTTTATACTTAGCTTCTGAACACAGAAATCTTTTTGTCTAAAGTAGCTGTGAAGATGCTCTTTGTGTGGTGTGTGTGTGTGTGTGTGTGTGTGTGTGCGTGCGCGCACATCTGTGTGAAAATGGAAGAGAGTTTCCTGGACATTACACTTAGTTTGTTACTGGTGTGGAGAGAGAGGAGAGCAAGAAAAATAAGCAATAAAAAAGTCTTGGAGTGTGGTCAGCCATGAAGTTGTAATTTAGGCCTCAGTGACTCCAGCACTGAGTTAATAAGCTAATAAAGTATGTGTCCATTTTAGACACTCTGAGGCCAAAGCACTTGAAACAAAGTGATTTACATGACCCATTTCCCCTGAGTCAGGATCATACTCTTGCTTCCCAAGATGCCTTAAATATTTATCAGAGCCATCTGTACTACTGAAAAAATAATCTCCACAAAGCTCTCAAGATCACCTCCATACATAGTATTGGAAATGGCATTGAATAAAATAAAAAAAAAAAAATATCTATAGTGGGTGGTAATCTATCCTTCCTCCTACCACCTCCCCAAACTCAAAGCCGTAAACTAAACAGTGGATGCGCTTTATTTTTCTTGTGAGTCAGCAGGTTTGGCAATTTCTCTATAGTCAGAAATATTCGCTGAGAATGAAGTAACTTTCTACCTAAAAATATGACTGTTTTCACAAAGAACAACATTCATCTCAGAACAAGGCAACATTAATCACAAAACTCACCGACAAAATGTTCTCAGGGTTCCAAAGTCTCTGGATAAGTGGCACACTTCTGAGATAGAAATTCACCCAAGATCACAGAATTTCACTGGCATGTAGAAGTATGGCTTCACTCTTCACCCACCTCTTACTAAAATCACCTGTATTCTTGATTGCCATGAGAATTAAATGAGTTAATAGGAGTGAGGTATTCAGAACATAGCTGAAACATAGAAAGCCCCAACAAAAGCTAGTTATCATTATTTCAGACCAGTGGTTCTCAATGTGTGGTCCCTAGACCAGTACTCTCAGGAACACCCGGGGAGCAAGTCAGAAATGAAAATTCTCAGATCCACCCACCCCCACGCCCAGAGCAAAGGAATGAGAATCTCCAGGAGGGGCACCCAGAATTCTGTTTTAATAGCCTCCATGTGATTTGCTACACATTGAAGTTTGGAAAACATGCTTATATAATATGGGTAAAACAGAAAATAAATGTTAATACTATTTAATTCATTATTAAGAACTTCTGGTTTGTGGCTAGTTAAATATATGAGGTCCTCCCTAACCGTCCTCTACACCGTTAGTTCTGATATGGGTTCTTTGGTTCCCCTACCCCATTCCCCTCTGTCCAATTCGGTGAACCTCCACTCCTCCCTCTGGTCCCCACCCCCAACCTGTGAGTCAGCACCCACATATCAGAGAGAACATTCAGCCTTTTGTTTTGGGGATTGGCTTATTTTACTTATCATGATAACCTTCAGTTCCATACATTGATCTATAAATGCCATAATTGCATTCTTCTTTAAGGCTGAGTAATATCCCACTGTGTAATATACCACAGTATCTTTATTCATTCATCTGTTGAAGGGCACCTAGGTTGGTTGCAGAGCTTAGCTACTTTGAATTGAACTGCTATGAGCATTGATGAGGATGCATCACTATAATATGCTGATTTTAAGTGCTTTGGGTATATGATGAGGACTGAGATAACCAGGTCAAATGGTGGTTCCATTCCAAGTTTTCTGAGGAATCTCCATACTGCTTTTTAGAGTGGTTGCACCAATTTGGAGTCCCACCAGCAATGCTTGAGTGTGCCTTTTTCCCCCATCCCAGCCAACAGTTGTTACTTGTATTTTTGATCATTGCCATTCTGACTGGAATGAGATCATTGCCATTCTGATGAAATGTCAGTGTAGTTTTAATTTGCATTTCTCTAATTGCTAATGATGTTGAACATTTTTTTCATATATTTGTTGACCATTTGTATTTCTTCTTCTGTGAAGTGTCTGTTCAGTTCCTTTGCCCATTTATTGATTGTTTGTCCCCCTCCCTACCCCATGTTAAGTTTTTTTGAGTCCTTTATATATCCTGCAGAATTAGTGCTGTATCTGAGGTGCAGGTGGCAAAGATTTTCTCCCATTCTGTAGGATCTCTTTTTCTGTTTTTCATTGTTTCCTTTGCTGTGAAAAAGCTTTTTAGTTTGATTCCATCCCATTTGTTGATTCTTGATTTTACTTCTTGTGCTTTAGAAATCTTGTTGAGGAATTCGGTTCCTAAGCCAACGTGATAGAGATTTGGGCCTACTTTTTCTTCTATTAGGTACAGGGTCTCTGGTCTAATGCCTAAGTCCTTGATCCACTTTTAGTTGAGTTTTGTGCAGGGTTAGAATTAAGGGTCTAATTTCATTTATTACATATGGATTTCCAGTTTTCCCACCACAATTTGTTGAAAATGCTATCTTTGCTTCAATGTATGTTTATGGCAACTTTGTTTAGTATGAGACAACTATATTTATGTCGGTTTGGCTCTGTGTCTTCAATTTTGTACTATTGGTCTTAATGTCTGTTTTGGTACTAATACCATGCTGTCTTTGTTAAGATAGCTCTGTAATATAATTTAAGGTCTGTTATTGTGATGTCATCTGCTTCACTGTTCTTGCTGAGCATTGTTTTGGCTATTCTAGGCTCCTTATTTTTCCAAGTGAATTTCATGACTGCTTTTTGTATTTCTATGAAGAATGTCATCAGAACCTTAATAGGAATTGCACTGAATCTGTATAGGGCTTTTGGTAGTATGGCCATTTTGACAGTGTTAATTTGGCCTATCCAAGAATGTGGGCAATCTTTTCATCTTTAAGGTCTCCTTCAATTTCTTTCTTTAGTGTTCTATAGTTTTCATTGTAGAGGTCTTTCAACCTCTTTGTGTTAGATTGACTCTCAAATATTTTATTCTCTTTGAGGCTGTTGTGAATGGGATAGTTTTCCTAATTTCTTTTTCACTTGATTCATCACTGATATATAGGAATGCAATTGATTTATGGATGTCAATTTTATATCCTACAGCTTTGCAGAATTCACTTATGAGTTCAAAAAGTTTTCTGGTGGAGTTTTTTTGGGACTTCAAAATATAGTACAATGTCATCAGCAAACAGGGAGTGTTTGAATCCTTCTTCTCCTATTTGTATCCCTTTAATTTCTTTCTTCTGTCTAATTGCTCTGGCTAGAGTTTCCAGGACTATGTTGAATAGAAGTGGTGAAAGAGGGCATCCCTGTCTTGTTCCAGTTTTTAGAGGGAATTCTTTCAATTTTTCTCCATTTAGAATGATGTTGGCCTTGGGTTTAGCAGATAGCTTTTACAATGTTGAGGTATGTTCCTACTATTCCTAGTTTTTCTAGTGTTTTAAGCATGAATGGAAGCTGTATTTTGTCAAATACTTTTTCTGCATCTATTGAGATAATCATGTGATTCATGTCTTTAAGTCTATTGATGTGATGAATTACATGTATTGATTTATTTATGTTGAAACTTGCATCCCTTGTATGATCCCCACTTGATCAAGGTGCACTATCTTTTTAATATGTTTTTACATGTGATTTGCCAGTATTTTATTAAGAATTTTTGCATCTATGTTCATCAGGGATATTGATCTAAAATTTTCTTTCCTTGATGTGTCTTTTTCTGGTTTTGGTATCAGGATGATGCTAGCTTTATAGAATGAATTTGGAAAGGTTCCCTCCTTTTCTATTCCATGGAATAATTTAAGAAGATTGGTGTTAATTATTCTTTGAAGTTCTCATGGAACTCACCTGAGAATCTATCTGGTTCTCGGCTTTTTTTTCTTGGTAGGCCTTTCATGACATCTTCTATTTCATTGCTTGAAATTGATCTGTTTAAATTAAGTATGCCCTTCTGATTCAGTTTGGGTAGGTCATATGTCTCTAGAAATTTGTCAATGCCTTTAAGATTTTCTATTTTATTAGAGTGTAAATTTTCAAAATGGGTTGTGATTATCATCTGTATTTCAGTAGTGTCCATTGTGATATTTCCTTTTTCATCATGAATTTTAGTACTTTGAGTTTACTTCCTCTTTCTCTTTGTTAATGTAGCTAAGAGTATATCAATTTTATTGATTTTTTTTCAAAGAACCAACTTTTTTGTTTTGTCTTTTTTTTTTAATTGTTTCTTTTGTTTCAATTTCATTGATTTCAGCTCTGATTTTAATTATTTCCTGTCTTCTGCTTTGGATGTTAATTTGTTCTTCTTTTTCTAGGGCTTTAAGATGTAATGTTAGATTATTTATTTGTTGACTTTCCCTTTTTTGAGTGAATGAGCTCAATGCAATAAACTTTTCTCTTAGCACTACCTTCAGAGTGTCCCAGAGATTTTGATATGTTGTATTGGTGTTTTCATTTACCTCTAAGTATTTTTTATTTCATCCCTGATTTCTTCTGTTATCCATTCATCATTCAATAGCATATTATTTACTCTCCAGGTGTTAGAGTAACTTCTATTTTTTATTTTGTCATTGATTTCTAATCTCATTCCATTATGATCTAATAGGATGCAAGGTATTATCTCTATTTTTTTTGTATTTGCTAAAAGTTGCTCTGTGTCATAAGATATGATCTATTTTAGAGAATGACCCATATGCTGCTGAGAAGAAAGTGTATTCAGTCTTTGATGGATGAAATATTCTATATATGTCTATTAAGTCTAAATTATTAACTGTTTTTTTTTAGTTCTATAGCTTCTCTATTTAGTTTTTTGTTGTTTGGAAGATCTACCTAGTGATAAAAAATGTTAAAGTTACCAAGTATTATTGTGTTGTGGTCTATTTGCTTCTTGTAATTGAGAAGGATTTGTTTGATATACATAGATGCTCCACTGTTTGAGGCATAAATATTTAAGATTGTTATGTTTTTCTGAAGTATAATTCCCTTAAGCAATATGAAATGGTATTTTTTGTCCCTTCTGATTAACTTTGCCTTGAAGTCCACTTTATCTGATATAAGGATAGAAACCCTGCTTGTTTATGTGATCCTTGTGAGTGATATGTTTTTTTCCCCGTCCTTTTATCTTCAGTCTGTGGATGTCTTTGCCTATGGGGTAAATCTCTAGGAGTTAGCATATTGTTGGGTCTTGTTTTTTAATCTAATCTTCCAGTCTATGTCTTTTTATTGATGAGTTTAGGCCATTTACTTTCAATGTTATTATTGAGATATAATTTCTCTTCCCTGTCATTTTGATTTATTTTTAATTTGAATTAGTTTCTCAATTGACTGACTATCTTTTTAATGTAATTCCTCCCTTTAATGGTGTTCACTTTAAGTTTTTATTTCTTCTTCATGAAATATCTTATTGAGTATGTTTTGTAGTGCAGGCTTTTTAGTTGTGAATTCTTTTAACTTCTGTTTATGATGGAAGGTTTTTATTTCATTGTCAATTCTGAAGCTGAATTTTTCTGGGTATATTATTCTAGGCTGACATCCAATTCTTTCAGAGCTTGGTATATATTATTCCAAGATCTCCTAGCTTAGAGGGCCTAGGTTGGGAGATCAGCTTAGGTCTGGATTGGTTTCTATCTATCTAAATGTTACCTTTCCTTTTTATTCCCTCTGGCAGCCTTTAAAATTCTAACCTTATTCTGATGTTAGACATTTTCATAATAATGTGCCTTGGTGTGGATCTGTTGTAATTTTGTACATTTGGGGTCCTGTAAGGCTCTTGTATTTGAATTTCCATTTCATTCTTTAGGTTTGGGAAATTTTCTAATATTATTTCATTGAAAAGATTGTGTATTCCTTTCATTTATATCTCTGAGCCTTCATCAATTTCACTAAACCTTGAATTTAGTCTTTTCAGGTAATCCTATGTTTCTTGCAAGTTCTATTCATGGTCTCTTAAAATCTTTTCTCTGTGGTCAACTTTGTTTTCAAGATTATACACTTTGTCTTCATTGCCTGAAACTCTGTCTTCCAAGTGATCTAATCTGTTGGTGATGCTTTCAATTGAATTTTTAATTTGGTGTATTGATCTCTTTATTCCAAGGATGTCAGCTTATTGTTGTTTTATTTGTTTTTTCCAGAATCTCTGTCTCTTTATTGAAGTGATCTTTCACTTACTGTGTTTTCTCTCTGATTTCACTGGTTATACTGTCCTTTACTTTACAGATCAGTTTAATTATTTAGATTCTAAACTCCTTCTCTGACATTTCTTCCACTGTGATGCCATGGATTCTGTTATCATAGTATCTTCGTTTGTTTGGGGTGATTTATTCACTTGATTTTTCATGTTGTTTGTGCGTCTACCCATTTTAGAGTATCGATGTGGGGCAGTAGAGTTTCTACCCTGGACTTATAGTGTCCCTGAAGGTTTCCTGTACCTCACTGTTTAGAGGGAGACAAATAATAACAACCAATGCAAACAATTTACAGCATTAAACCAAATAAATAGTTCCTACTATGATGTCTATTGTGTTAATTATCACAGTAAACAGAAATGATATGATCAACTATTGCCTGCAATAAAAACAGCAAGTTTGCAAAAAAAAAAGTGCTTACAATTTCATATGGTGGATAGGGAGAGAACAGAAGTGATACAGGATGTGATGATTATGAGGGAGGAGGAGAGAAAGTAGAAGTAAAAAATTAAAGAAAAAGTGAAAGAGAGAACAACAGAGATTGGCTGTTAGTAGGAGAAAAGAGAATAAGGGAAACAGGAGAAAAAAATATATATATATATAAAGTAAATTTTTTTATAAAAATAAAAATAAAGGAATACAAAACAAAACTAAAATATACTAATCAAACATCCTAGTCCCCAAAAACCTCATCCATGAAAAATAACTTGCTTCAAATTTGCTAGAAATGAGGAAAAAAAAATATGAATATATATAAATATCTGTGTGCCATTAAGGTCACTATTAAACAGAGAAAAGAATTTTTTAAAAAAGGTACTAAAAACAATCTTGATGAAAAGTTGAAGAATTCTTTCCCTTGTGGTTCAAAAGATTCTCAGCTTTTCTTCTCAGCAGTTTTAGGTGGGGTCATCTGGAGCATGATGCTCCCCCTCTGGATTGCTGGAGTGAGAGAGGTAATCCTGTAGGTGGAGTTCCTGGAGGCAGGGTTTAGGCTTAGGTGGGCTCCAGGCTCTTTACTGAATGCAGGTTGGTCTGGAGATTTAAAATCAGCGTACCTCCAGGGCCCAGTAGTTGGAAGATTGTACCCAGGGAGTTCCCCTGGGTTCCACTCATTTGGTGGGGGAACCAATTCTTAATCCCCTATATCACCTGTGGACCTCATGTTTCCTGGTCTCAGGTTCAGTCTCTAAACAATCTCTCCCACCCACCCCCCCCTACCCCCATGCTTCTGAATTCCTGGCCAGATGAGTCTCTTCCAGCCACTTCTGCAAGCAGCCAAATTGAACGGGGGACAGGTAGAGCTGGATGGGTTTCCATGACCAGTGGTTCCCTGTGAAAACCTCTCTCCACGTCTGATTTTCTCCTAGACACTTAAGCATACTCTATGTCCTGCACTGTGTGTTTACTAGGCTTGCATTTTGGGCCAAACTCGAGTTTGCCAGGAATTGGATCCCTCAGCTGCCACCACCCCAAGCCCCCACCACAGCTGCAACATTGTTCCTTCCTTTGTCCTCCACATGCCACTGGAGAAGTGGCGGCTTCCTTCCCACACAAGGATATTGTGCAGAGAGTCTTTCAGGTCCACCAGGCAATGTCCTTGATCTCTAAACACTCCATACCCAGACATGCCACGGGCCTCCCAAAAATTCAGAATCCTTTAATTCCTTATCCATCCATTTTGCTTGCAAGGGACCTCTCTGGCTGGTGCTTCCAGCCCAGTCGTGTTTTCTTCGTTATTTTATTATATCCAACCTCCTGAGTCCACGAACTGCTTTGAATGTCCAGTTGTACATTCCAGTAAAGTCCCCCCCCCCCCCGAACTTTTTTTTTTTTTTTTCACCTACCTTGTGGAGAAGCTGCCTGTCTGCTTTCTTTGTTTCCTGATATAAGCTCTTTGGCTGGATCTAGAAACTGAATGAACATAAGAATTAACTAATAAGAGAAAAGCATACGAGTTTTATTAATTCTGCCTGTACCTGGGGTTCTGCACAGGAAAGTAAAGTATGAAGAAACTGCTTAAACATGATGCTTTCATACTTTTTACAAAAAGAAGGATAAATTTGTGAGGAAATGACAGAACAAATGGGTATCTGGCTGAGGATAGTAAATTCTAGAGATGTTACTAAGAAATATATGGAGGTGGGTAGAAGCCTCTGGAAGATATGGGCTACTTCAGAGTTTGTTCTTTCATGTTCACTGCAGCAATGTTACCAGTCTGTGGTGACCAGGGCTGTTTTCCAGGCTTGGTATGGGAAGAACATTCCTCCCAAAGGATCTTTATGGCTTGCTACATGTAAGGATAGTCAGACTAAATGACTTTTTCTCAAGCTATTTCAGCAGAAAAAAAAAAAAATCAATGTACCAATTTGGCATATTTTATGATGGCATGTCCTCAACTTCTTCAGAATGCTTTATTTAATAAACTAGATAACTTGTAAAAGAATTTCAGGGGTGACATGACAGAATTAGCATTTTCTAGAATAACCCTTACCAACCATTTTTTTTTTTTTCTTTGCTGGATAGAGTACCTAACACTATACAACCATGTTCCAAGGGATCTATTATTAAGTTGTGTTAATAGATTTTTGTAAAGCCAAAGTTAGAGGGGGCTAAATAATTTAGAGGAGGGAGAGTCTGCAGTATTGGTGATAGTCCTGAGCTTGTGCATTTGAACACAGCTTATTATTTGTCCGTCCTAATTGTTTTCGTAAACAATATCACACAATTGTGAGCCTAGAGGAAAAGTACATGCTGAATTTTGGACATAGCTTGGCACACATGTGTAACACAGGATTTCTAAGTATGCATTTCGTCCCTTGAGTACAGTCAATAGGAGTGTACTTATTAGAGATAAAACTGCCATTTAGAACAAAGTGAGACAAAGTATATATTTTTTTGTCATTCCATCCTACACAATGCTGCTGTGGTGATTTTTCTAAAGCACATATTTAATCATGTCACCACCCAGCTTAAAAGACTTAAAAGATTCCCTTAAACCTGGCATATGAGCCTTTGCAATCTGGCACCTGCTGCCCTACTACCCGGGCCACCACATCCCACAATGCACCTCCTCGTGAAGACTTCCTTGACAACATTCATCATTAGGGAGTTGGTCCTCCCCTCCTTTCCCTTTCTGGAGGACTGTGTTCATACCTCTTGCAGTTGGTCTTACATTGTTTTATAATGCTATTCAATGTTAGTGTCTCAACAAGACTTTTGCTTAACTTTTACTGACAGCAAGAAGTACATTTTCATTTTTATGCCACCAGGAGTTGGCATAAAGCCTAGCATAAGAGAGGAACTCGGTAAATAAATAAAGGCTTTCCATGGGTTTGAATTGTGTAATCTATGCATGAACCAGAAAGATCAGACCAGGAAAATACAGCAATTGCCTTGAGTCATTCTCCACTCACAGAAGAATCAAAAGCTTTGAATTTTTAGAATAAATCTCTGCTACTTCCAAGGTTCTGGAGTCATCCTTAGTACAGAAGACATGCTGCATCTTCGAGAGAGAACACATTTCTGTTGTTCTGTCTGCTCTCACAGCCACTAAAGCTCTCATTTTATTTAATTCATTCTGACCCTGAGGGTTTGTATTGGATTGAAACTCCCAACTTTAAACTCAGGCTTTAAGTCTGAAATTGTAGCTTCAAGACTTAAATCAAAGGTGCAAGACAAACTGTGTAGTAGCAGTTTAGAAGCAGCTGACCCATGTTTGTTGGCTTAGTGTGTAATCCTCCTGACCTCAGACCTTGAGATTCACGATAACCAATTGTTCATCTACAGCCTGCCACCCTGCCTCTGATCCCTTCACAGCCTGGCTACTATTCCATGACCTCTCCTAGCCATTCTAGAATACTTTTCTTTCTCAGCTTGGCTCTGCTGTGTGCCCCTGGTATTTTATATTTGCTAAATCCTTTAACTATATATATTTGGCCCAGGATAACTAGAACTAGCAACCAGATATCTAAGCCTACTCCCTCCTGGAATGCTCAATGCTCTAGAATTACAACACCTTTTCTCAATCACATACCATTTGAGATTGTCCTATTTGGTTGCTTAGTATCATCTCTGTCTACCATCACATCTTGGAGGCCAAAATATGTATTTTCAGTTTTGATGTAAACTAGAGCAATGGATAGGTACCGTGGAACAATCACTGTCCCCTATAAATACCTTTGAGGTCTAACTTGAAAACTCTATCGACAGTTCCCTGTTTCTAATTTTGAGATGTCTGAGGCTCCTCTTCCCTGTAAACTTTTGTAATGCCCCTTTGCAATGACAAAATGAAAACGTCATCTTTGCAGGATTTCTCTAAGAATCAATTCCTGTAACAATTCTTTGGAAGTCCAAGGTCAAAGTGTTGGCAGGACAAGGCCTTTTCTAATAGCTCTTGAAAATCCTTCCTTGTCAGTTCTATATTCTGGTGGTTGCTGGTAATCCTTGGCATTCCTTGGTTTACAAATGCATCAGTCAGTCATCTGATGATCTTTCTTCCTGTATGTCTTCATATCTTCTATCTTTGTGTGTGTGTGTCTGGGTCCAAGTCTCTATGTTTCATCATTTTTCATCATATTGGATCACAGCCTACCGACTTCATTTTAATTTCATTATCTCTGTTGTACTCCCAAATAAGATCACACTCTTAAGAACTAGGAGTGAGGACTTCAACACAGTGCAGTCCATAACAGCAGCATAGCAACTCCCTGAGGTTAAAATATAGAATGGTATTTTGTTTTCCTAACAGCTCACATGATTTTAGTTTATGGCCTCCCCTTTCTTGCTGAGGAGCAGGGTTTCCTAATATTGTGGTCTAGGGTTAAAATTACCATCTCCTTTGGTTATTAAAATAGTGCAGATGAGTTACCTCCTCTGGTTCTTACTGTTCCCAACCTCCATCGCTTGGAATGGGAGAAGGCAGTGCTGTGTTGGTAACCCCAGTTCATGAAGGAAGAAAATATCACAAGGCCCAGAGTTGTAGCATCTGCTGACTCACTGTGTACTAAGTGCTATTTTGAGTGATCCCAGTATGGCTGACTCAAGGTATCAATGAACAACTAGCAAGATTCCTGAAAATGTAAACTTCATCTCGTGAATGTTTTCAGCATGTCACCGAAGGCAAGAGCTACTTGCTTAGATCCTTCTCCCTCTCCCTTCTTCAACTCCCCAACCTGTGTCTACCTCCAGAACTTCAATGGGAAAGGATAAGGGTGACACTGACTAATTTAAGAAATCATTAGCTGCTGATAGCAACTCTGACATCTCCTTTCTGGTGCCTGTTGCTGCACATCCTCCATCCATATGACAGGGACATTGGTCTCCAATGGGCAGCAGGTATCCTGGTGCTGGATTTGTATTTGTTGGTTAAATGGAGACTGCCTTCCTCTGCAGTCTCTGATGTGAAAATCCCACTTCATCTTTGCCCCCTTCTACCCTCTTCCCAGCTTTTTCCTTAGAAAATTCAACCTACAGGCTTTATAAAATGAGCTGTGCTCACCTACTATCCAGCCCCTGGAAGATACCTGCAAGAAGGGTTTTGTCCCATCCATCTTTTTCAGCCTCTACCTAATAAAGGGAAGCCCAAGTATCTTTGCCAATAAAGTGACAGGAAAGGCAGCTATCTCCTTGGTATTTCCTGTTCTTTGCAACCATTACTTTCTTACCACTTTCTCCTTGCACAATTAGTGCTCAAGATTCTGCTGCTGCAATAGTAACTTTAAAACAAAAGATCATTGTTAGCCCTTGAGTAAGTGGTAATAAGGGAACAGATGGTCCTGGCATCTGCAAATGTACAGAAAAGAGAGAAAAAGTCCAAAGTGCTTGTCACCCATGAGAAGAAGAGGACAGAATAGTTCCCACAATATGAATTCTGCTTTCTTCTCATCTTACTCTCTCCTGACCTCCCTTTAATACGGATCATGCATAAAGATTGTGAAACTAGGGACAGAGCCCATGTCCAGCATGTGTTAGGCCCTGAGTGTTTTTTCCCTGGCCCAAGGTAAAAAAAAAAAAAAAAAAAAAAAAAAAAAAAAAAAAAAAATGTGTGAAACTAATCTGGCCTCTCTAGCAGTAAGCAGACAAGGATCAGGAATCTTGTGGCCTAAAACCAAGCCCTTGGCCTTGGAAAACTCAGTAATTTTATTATCAGGACTCCATGTTCTCTGTATATGCTACACTTTTCGGCAAACTCTGTGGACAGAAAGATATTAGTAATAGGAGATAATGTCATGAAACAGAACAATCAGCTCCTCACAATGTTCTGTTACATTTTTCTTCTACAAGTAGTGGGGGAAAAAAAAGTTGTTTTTAACCAAAACTGACCATAATTGAATCTGCCTTCCAAGGTGGAGGAACAGGGAAGCACATGATTCACTGGGAAAATAAATCACTGTAGAAATCCTCTTTCACTCACAGAGACTGGTGGGCAGGAGGCAGGAGACCCAGTTCATCAGCGCAAGAGCACATTAATGTGCCTTTGGGTATGTGAGAAGATCCCCAGAGCAAAGATTGAAGATAGGTCTGTTTCCATTTCTGAGGGGGCCAAACAGGAGAAAGGAAGGAGAAGGAGCAAAGAGCAATCATAAAGCCACACTGCGGTGGCTGAGGATGTTTTTTATGTGTCTCATTTCATTTCGTTTCCATTTTCCATGGAAGATGTTTGCTCTGCCAGGGCAAAAAGCCCCATCTGTATTCTCAAATGCACAGTAAAGACGGTCTGCATATAAATGCCCCGTGAGGGGATGTTTTCCTATAATTCGGAGAAGAGGGTTTGGTGCACCAAGGGGTAGAGAGGGATCTTGCTTGGGAGACAAAGGCTGAGGATATAGAGTGAGTTCTCTCGTCAGCGAGAACAGGGGCCTGCGCTATTTAAGCTGACTTTAATCCCCAGAGAGGTACAGGAATCTCACAGAAGACAGAACAGAGGGCTGGCACCCATACCTGGGTCTCACTACCAAGACTATTATTGTTATTATTCACTCTTAGGAAATCAAACACGCTCAACACAGCTCCCAATGACTTCAAAAGTGTGAGGTCCTCTTATTCTGGGGAAGGAACTTGAGAGAGGTAGCATTACCAACCTATCTATAAGAAGGTCCCTAAGAAGTGCCAACTTTTATTCATACTCAGGACCACATGGTGACAAGCCTGGAAAATGCTGCCATGCCCTGGGGCTGACTTGCAGGGAGCCAGGATCTCCTTGTGCCAGGGGCCACAAATGGCTACTACTGTCTTCAACCTTAATCCAATAGAGGGCAAATGGCAGATGCCTGGAGGTGGCCCTTCCTTTTCCAGAAACAGAAATCTGTCACAGAGCACTGTGACTCCACAGTTCAGTAGAGCGGAGCCAATCTGCACCACAGCGAGGAATGCAGTCCCTATGTCCCGCTGACCTGTTTGGCAAGAGCACTTTTCCTACCCTGTGTGAACAAGCTCAGTGACTAGACACTTGGACCATTACCCATGGAAAATGACTTTTTCAAAAAGGCAGCATTAGAAAGTCTTTGATAATAAACCTTTCTTATTAGGAATTCCACACCTTGTCTAAGAAGCTTCCCTCGTGAAGGGCTCGCAATGATTGCCTCAGCTCTTTGACATTGGCAGCAGAGCCATGAGCAGACTGTGTTACGATTTGTGTAATTCAAATCTGCAAATATTTCCCAGCCTGTTGGTGGCCAATGTGCCTTCCACAACACCACGAAATGAAGCAGGAACCTGAGATGTTCATGGTATATATTTAGAAGCTACTTGTCAGTCAAGTGTCTCACACACTTTTTTACAGAGACCCTGGTGATTTCTTTTTTTATTCTTTTCCCCTATTTTTTCCTTAGTTATTTATGTATTTTCTTCAAAGCAAAATGAAAACCTTTCACATTTGAATACCACAAAGGTAGTCTATTGATACACAATTCTTAGCTACTTAAAGATGTCCAAAGTAAATACATTAAATACATATTACCCTCAGTTTCCAGAAAGGACAGTGTGTTTGATTCCCTAGCAGGTGTGCTTCAGTGCAAACAAGCTCTGTGCCCTCGACTACTGTCTTCCTGGATAAAACAAACAAACAAACAAACAAAAAAACAAGTGGTTTCAATTGTTAAGGACATATCCTGTGAAGTCTTTAGTTCTTCCCACCAAATATTTCCCACTCCTCTTTTCTGGGCATATGGTAGTGCAGGCAGGAAGGAGTGATCCCTTTCTGCCCATTATAGAGTCAGAGCTGACACCCCTATACCAAAACACAGATTACCAAGAGAAGAACATCATAAATTTAGCAAATGTATTTAATCATGGTTTTAAGTGATATGAGAGCAGACCCAGAATGAACTATCCAGTTTTATGCTTAGGTTCAGTGAAATATGAACAACATGTTGAAATGATGATAAAACAGCAATGATACATATGACCTCCTGGTGACAGACCGAGGTGCGTGACCCAGCCAGGCCTGTCTGTTCAGATTCTGATCAGCCTCTCTGTGCAGCATTCCTTCCTCCCAGCTACGGGCAGGACCTCTTCTGAAGTCGGGGTCTTATGATCTACTATCAGACAAGGTAAATCAGAGAATTTCTTTGTGGCCAGATAGCATATAGAAAGGAGGGAAAAGATCAAAGTAATATTTTTAAGTTTTATGGCTGGGTTGGGGGAAAAGGAGGTCCAGTTTCTATGGGCTGCCTTGGGGAAGAAGAATTCTAGTTTCTGTGGCTTGCCTGAGGCAGATGGGGAGGAAAGAATGAGACAGAGACGGGAAAAGGTCAGGGAGAGACTTTGCTTCTGAGACCTTCAATTTGGGGTCCTGTTTTCTGAGCCCCGACAATGGGATTGCACCTGGCTTTGTGCTAGGTGAAGCGATGAGACCATTTCTGGCCATAGCGCTGAGAAAAAATAAGATGCATCCTTGGAGTCTGGAGGGTGGAATTGTCCATGAAAAGCCCTCCAGGGCCATTGTTCCCTCTGCTGTAGTGACTAACACCTTCTCTATTTGTGTGAGCTCTGTCACACTGGGTCCTGGACATACACACATTCTGAAGGAGAACAAGAAGGAATTGGGGACCATTTCCTTCTCTCTCCTCCCCACACTATAGCATGTCCCCAAATCACTTCAAAATTTCCTCGACATCAGAAAGAAAATAGTCATAAAAATGTACCAGAATTCAGGAGGCTGAGGCAGGAGGATTGAGAGTTCAAAGTCAATCTCAGCAAAAGCGAGGCTGTAAGCAACTCAGTGAGATCCTGCCTCTAAATAAAATACAAAATAGGGCTGGAGATGTGGCTCAGTGGTCACAGGCCCCTGAGTTCAATCCCTGGTACCACCCTGCCCCCCCCCCCAAAAAAAAAAAAAACAGAAAGTACCAGAATGTGAAACAGACACAATAGCACATAAAATCAGTCAGATGAATTGTGGAACATGGTCATAGTTTAACTTTTTCTATTGCAAAGTTAAAAAGTCACATTTCTACCCCATTCCAATGTGAAGGAATAAAGGCCACACCATCTCACAACACACCAACTTGGCATATTGACTGTTTCTTGACAAAGGCACCTGAGTAACATCACATGTGAGAAGAACTATTGGATTGGACCTGCCCTTTTCTACCTGTAACAAGCCATACAATTCCCTTGAGAAAGTGTCTTCCCAATGCCAGGATGAGAAAATCTCGCCATCACCACAGTGAGAACTAACCCAGCAATGTAGCTGTACAATAAACTTATTAGACTAACCCTTATCTTCTACTGGTTTTGCACCCATCTCATAAATCTGTGAAATCCCCCAAATTTACTGTGCCTAGCATAAATCTCTTTGTCTTGCCATGTCTTCACAGAATTTTTGTTTGTTTATTTTGTCTAAAATGTTAAAAAAAAAAAAAAAAAAACTTTCTGCTTTGGCCATTTCTGCTTATCTTGACTCTCTGGTAGAGGTCCCCATAAACATGTTAAAATTAATAAAACTTCTGTTTTTCTCCTGTTCAGTCAATTGAATTCTTAGGCCCAGCTGAAAATCCCAAAAAGCTGGAAAATAACTTACTTCCCCAACAATAGAAACAAGAAACAAAGAAAAATGGTGAGTAATGAGCATATTCTCACCCTCCTGCCCCACCATAATGTGCAGCTGCTGCCCTTGCCACTGCCATCTCAGTAGTGCCCAGCAGGGGCAGGAGGAGGGTCTGCAACGGGGGAGCAACAGAAGAGAAAATGAGGTTTCATCTGCCACCAAAAGCGGATGACAAGATTCCCAGCTGTGAGGCAATATCCTCACTGGCCAGTCAGCTCCAAAATACAACTCAGTCTCTGTCAAACTCAGATATATACCTGTTCCTGTTTTTCTGTGCTGCTGGGTGGAGATCTTTAACTTCCTTATTTCCACGTGTCCTTTCAATAAACTCCTCTTAATTACAGTGACTTGAATATTGCTGTCTTCTTCAAACACTGAACACTACTTTTTCAATAAATACGCAATTTTTTTTCCAACTAACTCTCTCAAGAGGAGAGTCTATTTTTCTTCTAAATAAATTTGTTTGTATTTGTGTTAAAAAAAAAAAAAAGATGATTTTTTTCTCCTAGAGCAACATTGTTTAAACAACCTTGAGCCTAGTCTGAGAATAGCTGTTATATCACTTATTTCCGCCAGATGGCAGTGATGCTGGTTCACACACCCACTATCCTGTGAAATTTGCTCTGATTACCGAATAAACATCAAGAACTACTTACAAAGGTAACTGAGAAATCAACACTGTTTTAACAACTACCTGTTCCCTGGATGACCCAGTGGACACTCACAACTGCCTCTAAGCATCCATCAAGTGTAAGACACTGAGTTAAGTCCTAGGGTTGTAGGTGGTGGCGTTCTCCAATCGCTCCAGGACCTAAAAGGGGAGATGGCTATTTAGAAAATAACCATGGACACACATAATCTCAATTCTGATATGTGCTTCAGAAGCAAACAAAGGTGACTGCTTGCTAATGCTGGGTCATATACAGCAAATATATTTGCCTACCAAATATGACAGTTTTTCTCTAGAGCAGTGATTTTCCAAGAGTGGTCTCCAAACTAGCAACATCAGCACCTCCAGGGAATTTACAAATGCAAATGCTATGTCTCACCAAAGAATGACTGAATAGAGTGCTCAGAAATCTGCATTTATTTCAACGAGCCAACCAAGGAATTTCAAAATCTACTACAGTTTAAGAACCACAGCCTTAGCCCCATATTCCATCATTTCTTATCTGGGCTACTGCAATAGACTGATAATTATTCTTCTCCTCAACCACTAAGTTTCCTCCCAGGGTGAACCTCAACCATGCCACACTTTATAACCTACTGGGAGCCACCCTGAACCAATTAAATCTGGATTTCCGAGGGTGGAGCCCAGGCTTTTTTTTTTTTTTTTTTTTTTTTTTTTTTCTCTTTGTGGTTCTAGGAATCAAGCCCAGGGTGTTGCACATGCCCCACAACACTGTACCATTGAGCTACACCCAACACCCAGGTTTTGGTATCATCAGAAAACTTGCTCTGGAAGGTTGAGGCTCACAACAAGGAGCATTTTTAAAAAACAAACCTGGTCTTTTCCCCTATTTTTTAACCAGCCTTGATAATGCTCACAGTTCTTAACACCTACAGCAAACCCAGTGAACAGGCCCCTGTATTTAAAGCCAGTACCTCTCAGGTGTCCCTCACAGGGACCACCCTCTAGTCCTTGGCAAGCCGAGCTTCCTGCCTTAGGGTTTTGCTCAGCTGCTTGTTCTCTTGGCCTAAATCAATCAGTCCAGCTTCCCTTTAGCCTAGTAATCCTCCTTCATTCAGTAGATTTCAGTGGCATCTTCTCTCTCCAGGAAAGTGTTGCCCAGCCTTTCCTGCCTTGGTAAGGACAGATTGGGGGTGGAACCCCATGACTCTATTTGTCCAAGAAGCCCTGATTTAAGCAGGGGGTTCCTGCACAATCAACAGCACCATTTTCACTCTCAAAACTGCCTCATTATGGGCAAATAATAAGGTCCTCTCACTGATGTTATGTTCTCATACATGTCTTCCTGTGCCTCATTGTAGTGGAAATTGTACAATTTTTGTATGTGTGTGATTATGTGATTCATGGCCATCGTCCTCATTGTACTATAAACTGCAAGAGGTCTGACACACAGGAGTAACTCAATAAATACCTGTTGAATGACTGAACAACCTTTTGAAGTGGGCACTAATTAGTATTCCTGTTTTATAGAAAGGAAAACTGAGTCTAGAGAGTTTTAAGGATCTCACCAAGACCACACAGCTCATAAATGTTGTAATGGGGATGTGAGGTAGGTCTGGCATTTTCCAAGATCATAACCACCATACTGCACTTGAGAAGATGCTCCTTCTGTGACTGAGATTCCACTGTAGCCCTGGATGGAGCAGCTCTGTCCTTATTAGACCTGAACTCAGCTTGAAAGCTACACAGTTATTTCCTTCCCCTTGAAATTGCAATCTGCTCCAAGGAAATGAAGCTTATGGCTCTCAGAGTATAAAGGGCAAGTGTGTGGGAGAAGCCAGAGATCAAACGGTCAAGTACCCTTGTTATAGAATTTTTCATGAGCTGAATTCAAATGCTATCATTTGAATCCAAGCTTCTCTCCCTTGGATTTAAAAGAGTGAGAACAAAGGGTGAGGGGAAAAGCAGCTGTCAGAGAATAATCAGGAGGCAGATGGAATGATCTGAGCCTGGGGACTAGGAGGAGAGGCAGCCGGGCTGGGACAGAGGTCACAAAAGGAAATCCAGTGCCGCAGAAGCTTAGCCCAGTCCTCAGCCCCAGTGAGAATTCCCTGTGATTCTCTAGTGCAGACCTGCAACTTGTGCTCACCACTCTTCCTCTGTAAAACTGAGTTATAACGCCTTAAGGCCGTTTTACCTCTGGTCCCCAGTTTCCCTGTCTGCAAAATGGGGAAGTTCAATTTAGATCACCTTTAAAGAAGCAAATGCTGTTAGGATTGGCTCAGGAGAGACAGGAACACACATGGATATTAGCAATCATTCCCTTCTCAAACTCAGAAAAATGGTGGCCCACATACTCTACTCCTCAACCCTTACTGCATCTGATTCTTGATAAATGCTCCAGGTCTAGTCCAGCAGGCTTTGAAATCTCAATTGAGCCATAAAGTTCAAAGCAAAATGAATGTAAAGTAGAATGAATGCCACTAACGTGCTAAGCCTCAAACTGAGGTACACTGGACTATGGTAACAACAACAAAAAAAGTATTTAACAGAAAAATTGAATGGTGGCATTTTTGGTTTGTTAATAATTTCATTTATTTACATTAGAATTAATTATGTATGATTTTAAGACACTTAATTCAGAATAAATCCAAATTGCAATTCACATTTATGAAACACAATGTATTCAATATACATTTTCTAACTGGATCAAAACATTTTCTAAGATTTATGTTGGCACTAGGAATGAGCAGCTATGAGAAAGAACCAGCTAGACCGCTGAGATAAATTCAGCTCTGCTGTTCCTGTACCCTGGCTTGTGTGTTTATTTTGGCTGGAATGCTTATTCCTTAAACTCACTCTAAAGAAATCTCGCCTTTCTTCAATCTCATGACCTACCTGGGGAGCAGTTTTAAAACATGGCCCCCAAGTTCTTTGATTTTCCTTTTTATCAAAACGGGGGGGGGGGGGGGGCATGTTCCTTCCCCTTAGAGTTGGCTTCTAGAACTCCTCGATGAGGAGAATATGATGGAAGTGAGTCTGTGCCAGTTTCTAGACTTGGGCCTTCAGGAACTGGCAGCACTTACCTTCTGCCTGGGAATCCAGCCACCATGCTGTGAGGAAGCCAAGCTGCCACATGCAGAGGCCACAAGTAGGTGGTCAAGCTGACAGGCACAGCTGAGGTCTCAGTCGACAGCCAGCACCGGCTGCCAGGACGTGAGTGGGCAAGTCCACGTGATCCGACCCCTGCCTCTGAGTTGCTCCAGCTTTTTGGCTGCCCCAGCTGATGCCACGTGACATAGAGATGAGCTGCTCCCACCCAGCGCTAGCTGAATTGCAGCTTCATGAGCAAATTTAATAGCTGCTGTTATCTTCAGCTCCTGAGTTTGAAGCAGGTTTTTATACATCACTAAATAACAGGAACAGAGGCCTTCTTTAAATTCTCTTGGCCCCCACAACCACCACTACTACTATCAGTACACACAGTCATGAGGGCAGTCTTTGATTATTTGCCCTCTCTCCTCCTCCTTGGTAAAAGACAAAAAAAAGTATACCCCACTCACTCCATTTAAATTTAGGCATGGTCACATGGTGTCCTATGGCAATGAAATGCAGTAAGGAAGACTATATCTCAAAGCTTTAAAACCAGGTGTGTCATCCACCAAGTTCCCTTCCCACTGTCACAGGGATGGAGGAAGCCCACAAGGAAAGGTGTCTTCCATCAGCCAGATTCTCCGATGGGACTAGGATGAGAAGGGCTACGTTGCCAACCCAGGCTGGACAGTGCTATAGTTTGGATCTTAAAGGTCCCTGAAAGGTCCATGTGTAAAAGGCCTGGATCCAGCACTGGTGAGGTGGTGGAACCTTTAAGAGTTGGGTCCTGGGAGGAAGTGAGGTCATTGGGGGTGTGCCTCCGAGGGGATACCAGGGCCCCAGCCCCTTCCTCTTCCTCTCCCTTTCACATCCTGGCCATGAGGATGGCCACTACACCTCATGTTCCTGCTATTATGTGCTGCCCCATACCCTTGTCAAAGACCCCAAAACAATGGAGCCA
This sequence comes from Tamias sibiricus, assembly GCA_025594165.1. Taxonomy (NCBI): domain Eukaryota; kingdom Metazoa; phylum Chordata; class Mammalia; order Rodentia; family Sciuridae; genus Tamias; species Tamias sibiricus. The sequence goes on from CM046657.1 coordinate 144,833,349, forward strand.
ACCAACCATGGATTGAAACCTCCAAACTGTGAGCCAAAATAATGCTTTTCTCTTTATAAGCTGATTATTTCAGGTATTTATTACAGTAGCAGAAAGCTGAATATCACAGAGAAATAATTATTTGTTGGGGCAAGCCGTTTAAATTATTTATTACCACAGCACATGAGCAGACTTCTCAATGGCAGGACTGCTGACATTTTGGGCCTGGTGATTCTTCACTGTTGGGGGTTGTCCTGTGTATTATAGGATGTTCAGCAGCATTCTGGCCTCTACCCACTAGATGCCCCACCCCCAGAAGTTGTCAAATGTCCTTTGATGCTGGTTGGGTAGGGGTAGCCTATGAAAACCAACAAAACAGTGACCACTACTTTAATTGAGGCAACCACCTCCACGGAGAATGAATTGCTACTTGTCACTCTTTGAAAGCCCTTAACAGATGCTCCTCTGTGACACTCATAGTACTCACCACATTAAGCTACATCTCTTACTTGGACTCATCATCCTGAAGGAAACTGTGAGTGCAGGTAAAAATGTAGGTCAGGTGCAATTACCTACCTACTTGGTGTTAGTGGGACACCAAGTGAGGTGGCTGAAACTCAAACTCTCCAAGTAAGGTGACCAAATGTCTCAGTTCAGGGTTGTTGCAAATGCTTGTGCAGTACACAGACTGCACAACAGTAATTATTGTAATTTGAATGTGTTCTCTAAAGATTTTGTTTTAAAAACTCAATCCCCTATGCAACAGTGTTGGGAAATGGGGCCTATATGAAGTGATTAAGTCATGAGGACTCTGCCTTCATGAATGGATTAATGATATTATCATGGGAGTGTGCTCTTTATCATGAGAGTATGCTTGTTATAAAAATGCGCTTGTCCTCTCTTACTTCCTTGCTTGAAAATGTGTTTACTTGACTTACAACTTTTACCATTGGATGATTCAGCAAGAAGACCCTGACCCAATGCCAGTGCATTGACACTGAACTTCCTAGCCCCCAGAACTGTGAGAAATAAATTTATTTTCCTTGTAAATTATCTGGTCTCAGATAATCTATTACAGCAGCAAAAAAAAACAAAGACAGTACCCAAGAGGATAAGTGGCAACTGAGACCCATTCCACTCTGTTCATGAAGTGACCGTCACACACAGTGGGGGTAAGTTTTTTGCATGCATCTATTCATCTGAATGAGAACCATTTTAAAAACTAGGCACCAAGGCCAGTAGCTACTCTGGCCCAGATTGTAGAGAAATCGGGGATCCAGGACTAGAAAAATCAAGAGTCTCCCCCTTGATGTTGACACAGGGATTCACTTTGTGTTGAATCTTGGGAAAAGATGGAAAGCTAGTTCAATAGGCTCTAATGAACTTGTGAGCCTGCGGGACTCTCTATAACCTATGTCAATTAAGCACCGGTTAGAACCATTTATTAAAGTTTCCATATAAAACACCAGATAACCTGCATATATCAGTGCATGTCAAAATGAGTCCTGTGTAAGCTGTTTCCAGAAGCTCATATCCAGTAGGAATCACTGCAGCTGCTGTTTATAAAATCCCTCTGGTTCTGCTTATACGGTTCTTTTTTTCTATTTAAAATAGCTACCATAGCCAAACAGTTCAGCTTAGTGATGTGGTCAGTGGAGTCCAGCACCTACATGGGCAAGGTGCAGGTACATGTGGACTCCACCTGACCCTCCACCAAGTCCCAGTCCTTGAGCACCCTCCTCCCCATCCCCACACAACACACATCATGGCACCTGACGGCTTAATGGTATCAAGCTGTTCCTTATCAAACCACCAACAGGCCTTACCCCGACAGCAGAACTGTATAGCTCACTAACATCTCCACTGACGCCTTTCCCCTGCAGATGTCACCACGGGCCACCTTCACTTTGCCCTTCTTTCACCGGGGTCAGTTCCAATCCAGAGAAATTCTTCCTCTTGCAGACTTCCAGTTGCTTTTTGTCTTCATGTCCTCTGTCTTCCGAAGACCATCCAGTTCCTCTCCATCTACATTTCTCTTTCCCTTTTTTCTCATAGTCTCTTCTTCTCATATTTCTCCCTCTGTTCTTCCTGATGGCCAATTCAGAAATAGCCCCAAAGATGACTGATAGGAATAAAAGAAGACCCAATGATATCCCTGCACCATGAAAAAGGAGAGCTGCCACGTTGACATTGAAATGTGTGTGAGAAGGACTGGTCACCAAAGACGACCCAGAGACCTCTTTAAAAATGTTCACTCAAAAGTAGGCACAAATCTCCATCGTGCCAGATTAGGCCCCGACTTCCTTCTCAAGACTCCTAGAACACAAGAAATAAAATCAAGAATTAATAAATGGGATGGACTCCAACTAAAAAGCTTCTTCTCAGCAAAAGAAACAATCAGTGAGGTAAAGAGAGAGCCTATAGAATGGGAGCAAATTTTTGCCACACACACATCAGATAGAGCACTAATCTCCAGGATATATAAAGAACTCAAAAAACTTAAAACCAAAAAAGAAGAACAACCCAATCAATAAATGGGCTAAGGAGCTGAGCAGACACTTCTCAGAAGATAGACAATCAATCAACAAACATATGAAAAACTGTTCAACATCCCTAGTAATTAGAAAAATGCAAATCAAAACTACTTTTAAGATTTCATCTCACACCAGTCAGAATGGCAATTATCAAGAATACAAGCAATAATAAGTGTTGCCAAGGATATGGGGAAAAGTACACTCATACATTGCTGGTGGGTCTGCAAATTGGTGCAACCACTCTGGAAAGCAGTATGGAGATTCTTTAGAAAACTTGGAATGGAACTACCATTTGACCCAGCTCCTCGGTCTATACCCAAAGGACTTAAAATCAGCATACTATAGTAATGCAGCCAAATCAATGCTTATAGCACACAATTCACAGTAGCTAAACTGTGGAACCAACCTAGATGCCCTTCAATAGATGAATGGATAAAGAAACTGTGGTATATATACACAATGGAATATTACTCAGCATTAAAAGAGAATAAAATTATGGCATTTGCAGGTAAATGGATAGAGTTGGAGAATATCATGCTGAGCAAAGTAAGCCAATCCCAAAAAAACAAAGGCTGAATGTTCTCTCTGATAAGTGGATGCTGATCCATAAGGTGGCGGGGGGGCACAGGGGAAAAATGGAGGAACTTTGATTGGGCAAAGGGGAGGGAGGGTAAAGGAGGGGGCATAGGGGCAGGAAAGATGGTGGAATGAGATGGACATCATTACCCTAAGTACACGTATGACAGCTCATACGGTGTGACGCTACATCATGTACAACCAGAGAAATTAAAAGTTGCACTGCAATTGTGCAGTACACAAAATGCATTCTGCTGTCATAATACCTAAACAAAAGTAATTAATTAATTATTATTAGTTTTTTAAAGGGTATACTTTGACCAGGATGCAGAAGTTCAGGGAGACCAAAGGTGACAAATGGGACCATTCATGCCTGTGTTAACTATACTGTATTTATTGCCTCCTATCACCATGTTGTATATTATATTAAAGATTAAATATGCACGTGAACTATGAACTATGGCCAGGAAATCAACTAGTCCAGAAAGTCAGCCTCTGTCAGTCAGTCTTATAAATAGTCAGACTGCTAACTCTAGTGACAGTCCAGGAGGACAATGAACCCTGTAACAGTAACTTCAAATGACCAGGATTTGATAATTAACTGATAGTTTTCTCACTTTTTGTCCCCAGTCTACTTATACTTTTCCCCATGCCAGCAGCCTCTAATTAGCACATAGTTTAAACCTTCTCTTTTCTCCACTCCTATGCCTAATTTTGAGTCTCTTGACAAAGTGCAAATGATGGTGACTGACTCCCTCAATATAGCAAGCTCTCAATAAATAGCCTTTGCTTGTTAAAAAATTTAAAAATAAATAAATAAAAAAAGTTTGCTCACCTCATTCATCTCTAAACAAACCCATTTTCCTCAAAGAGCAATATTAATGATAACGTATTGCTTACCATCATGCTCCATAGCACATTGCCATCTCTCACTGCAATTTAACAAGTTTTACTCAGGCAGCCTCCTTGGCTGAATGATCTTCCCTCCATTGTTGGCCTTTGAAAAAAACTCTTTACCTTTTTTTTTTTTTGGAGGGGGCCACTGAACCCAGGGTCACTTAACCACTGAGCCACATCCACAGCCCTTTTTATTTTGTATTTTGCGACAGGGCCTCGCTAAATTGTTGGAGCTGGCTTTGAACTTTTGAACTTGCAATCCTCCTGCCTCATCCTCCCACCTCATCCTCCTCCCGAGCTGCTGGGTTTATAGGCATGCACCACTACGCCTGGCAAACCTCTATCTTTCAAGGCCCTGTAGAATGAACTGTTCTTTAACCCCATACCTCTGTATCAACTTGCTTTCATTGCTTCTTAACACCTATCTCATTTTATCTTGCATTATTTGTATTTCTGTCTCCCACTAAAGCCTCAGAGGCATTTACAGAGACTGAACCTTGTTAACATTTGTAAACACTTGCCCTGAAATCTTTTGCCTGGTATATGGTAAATGCATAAAATGCATATGGAAGTGAGACACACTGGGAACCTAAAGACCACTCACAAGTTATCCCTGCAAAAATGCATTGCTTTTCTGACAATTGACTTATTGCCTTATTCATACACTAATGTATGCCATAATCATTTCGGGCAGTCTATGGATACTTTTACAATTTTTTTTATCATCACATAGTTTTAAACTAAGTCATGATTGAAGATCAATATGAAGGAGAAAGGAAGTGTCCAGATATGTGGCCCATGAGATTTTACATAGCCATAAACTGTGCTACATATTTAGCTCTGAGCTTCCTGGCAGCCAAAATGCAAAGGAAAATATGTTCAATTACATGGTTCTCCCTGTCCAGAAGGAGAAAATGTGCCATTGCCTGGGGGAAGCAGTATTTTCCTGGCACTTAGTTCTGAAACAAATGCTCTTATATAAGATTCCTCATAGCGGGTGTTGAATAGGCAAACAATTGTCTGGGTTGTAATTTTAGTGCATAACCTATATGTTCTTAGGACTGCTCATGAATGGTCATGTGAAAAGAGGCAAAGCAAAGGAAATCAAAGTAGTGCAATTATCTTACCGTAAATAACAAAGATTAGAACTTGTCTAATAAATACAACTCATGCAGAATCTAATATAGCATCCTGGAAGAAAGCATAAAATTTTATTGTTATCATTTTGGTTTGGTCTGTAATGACAGCAAAAGCATTTATATGTGTGTGTGTGTGTGTGTGTGTGTATGCATATATATATATATATGCATATATATATATGCAAATATATAGTATATATATATATTTTTTTTTCCCCTGTGGTACCAGGGTTTGAACTCAGGGGCACTTGACCACTGGGTCACATCCCCAGCCCTTTTTTGTATTTTATTTAGAGATATGGTCTCACTGAGTTGCTTAGTGCCTCGCCATTGCTGAGGCTGGCTTTGAACTCGTGATCCTCCTGCCTCAGCCTCCCAAAGTGCTAGGATTACAGGCGTGCGCCACCGCACCTGGCTGCATTTATATTTTATGCTTCATGGAAACTTTGAGAAATTATACCTGCCCACCACCACACACACGTATACACACCCATACACACGGTTTATTGACACATTATTTCTAAGGTTTGGAATGGGTTTAACAAGTGGCATATTGTAAAAAGGTATTGAATAGCTTATATTTAATAATCATTATCATAAAAAAGGTATGAATAACTTACATTTAATAATCAATCCAGGAATAAAATTATTTCCCCTACAAATTGAAATTTAAAAATCTTTGTATATTTTTTATTAAATATAAGATGCCACCAGTTCCTCTAAAGTTATTCAATATGAAAATTGGTAGCACTGTTAAACTAATTCTGTTTTCTGCCATGTTTATGAGTGTGTATGTATGTGTGTGTGTGTGGTGGGTTGGTGAGTGTAATTTCCCATTCAAAGTTTCCACAAAGCATAAAATATAAATGCTTTTTGCTGTCATTACAGACCAAGCCAAGATCACAACGATATAATTGTATGCTTTCTTCTGGGATGCTATGTTAGGTTTTGATATTTGATATTTTTTTAAAAAATCAAGGGCTTGATTAAATTGTTTCCCCCTTACACTTTGGGGTAGAAGACCCAGAACATCATGATTCTAGACAGAAAATTATCAAACCATCAGAGAAGGCAGGGGTCTACAAGAAAAGGAGAAAGAGGGGGAGGGGGTGGTCAGCCGTACAGCAACCTTCCAGGGGAGCTAAGTGGGTCTCACTTTGAGAAATAGATCTGCCTTTGGATATTAACTAAATTCCCAGTTAATATTCAGGCTGCCTATTCAAAGCAAGATCAACTGTGCTTTAAATTTCATTTTAAACATTCAGGGGAAAAAATAGAAAGTAAATCAGCTGTATAGCTAGGACATTAAAGCATAGCACAATTTTCTAAATGTGTTTTTCTTGCAGTTTGCCAACATTTACAAATCTTTGTATATTTATTATTAAATATAAGATGCCACCAGTTCCTCTAAAGTTATTCAACATGAAAATTGATAGCACTATTTAGCTAATTCTGTTTTCTGCCAAACATCTCAAAAATATTCCCTACAACCCAAGGAAAAAATTCAGACTTATTTGCAGTCTCGTGGAGCATGGGAATGTAAAATGTGGAGTGTTCACCCCTAGAATAGTTCACAAATAAAAATAACCAGAGTTTTGAGTCACTCCTCATTATTGGACTTATTTATAGAGTTCTGTGTTGTTACTCAGGAAAAACAGTGGAGATGAGAAGGCAATAAATTGCTAAGCCAAATGTATCAAGAATATATTTGAAATTTGAGCAGAATCTGAAAGCGAGCGGCACTGATGCTTCTTGCAAGGTCACTGTGAGATGAAACTGTAATTCTCCTTTTAGTAACAAAGCTGACCTAAGAGTACTCATGGCTACAGCTCTAACCCAGTGAGGGCTCATTTGGAAAGGAGAGTGAAAGATTCAATGCATCTCCATTTACCAACTGCAGTTCCAGTTAGGATACGATCCTGTCAATAAGCCACCGAACAGAATAATGTGACCATTCCACAGGGCCAGGGATAGCCTGATATTTATTCATGAAATATCCTTGTGAAAGGTTCTATTGAAGAAACAATCTGGGAAGCTGAATGTAACTGAAGGAAAATAAATAAAGATCCCTAAATGATGCTTTCCTTGTCACCTTCTATGTCCCCTTGTTCTGTTTAGCCTGAAGCAACAGCCATCTGAGATAACTTAATGTGTTCTGAACTCAAAAATGCTCATCTTTCATCAGTCATTATGCATTATTTATGAGGCTAAAGATATTGGAAGAGATTCATTTTTCCAGTGTATTCCAAATAGCATAAAAATTCTTTTGAAGTTAGGATCAAACTGTTTTACAGATTCATCAGACTCTTTCTGAGCAACCTAGACTTCCTGCACGGATAGGTGAGGCAGAGCAGAGTCAGCAATAATCATTTGCCACCCTGAAACCTCTGACTGAGGGCTGAGCATCCTGGGAGCGCCCCTGGTCTGACCTGGACGTGCTCCAACCCGGAACGAGATTCTCATTTTGAGAAGATGCCACACTACCAGTAGATCCCTACTCCAAAGTCTCCCCAGCCCTGCTTCACTTTGAAGAAGCAGGGTTTAATACTGAATGAAACTTTCCAGGACCACTAGATGTTCATTCACATCACTTTGTCTGGGAATCCAAGCTTGAAGCAGGACTGCCAGCAGCCACTCCCAAGTTTGAAGGGTCTGGAAGCCATTATTGTCAATGCCTTAAAATGTGCAAGAAAAGAAAGTAAGAGACTGAAGCAAGATAGGGAAAACCTGAAGCCAGCCTAGATCCTGACTCTCAGTCAGATAGCTTGAGTGCTGAGAGGAAGCGAGAAGGCTGTGCAGAATAAAACTGCTGGTTGAGAAAGATATGAGTGGGGCAACCCAGCGAGCTGATAGTGGGGTTTCTGGGAAAGAAAGAAGTAATTCTTCTGAGTAAAGAAATAAAAGACAAGACAACACAATAGGGAAATACATGGTACTCTCTATAATGGCACTTCTTAAACTTTGGGGTTTAGCACTTCGAGGCCTAGATAAAGATATTTCTGGGCCCCTCCCCCAAAGTAACTGATTCAGCAGGACTGGTGGCACCCAAATATCTGCCCTCCTACCAAGACCACATCACACAGATGCTGCCAGTCCATAGACCATAGACCACACTCTTCTCAAAAGCCAAGCTGTAAATGCCAACAGGGCTGAGCTGGAATTCCTGCTGTGCTATTTCTTAGCTTTGTACCTTGGAAAAAATGGCCCAGGCTCCCTCAATCTTGTTTTCCTCATCCTTAAATTAAAGATAATAGTTTTCATAAGTTTGGTTGTGAATATTATATGAAATAACACATTTAAAAATGTGGTATATATACACAATGGAATATTACTCAGCAATAAAAGAGAATAAAATCATGGCATTCGCAGGTAAATGGATGAAGTTGGAGAATATAATGCTAAGTGAAGTCAGCCAATCCCCAAAATCCAAATGCCGAATGTTTTCTCTGATATAAGGAGGCCGATTCACAGTGGGGTTGGGATGGGGAGCATAGGAGGATTAAAGGAACACTAGAATGGCCAATGGGGAGGGAGAGGAAGGGAGGGGGTAAAAGGGTGAAAAAGAAAAAAAAAAAAAACATGGTAGAATGAGATGGAATGAGATGGATATCATTACCCTAAGTACATGTATGAAGACACAAATGGTGTGAATATACTTTGTATACAACCAGAGATGTGTAAAAATGTGCTCTGTAAGTATAATATGAAATGTAATGCATTCTGCTGTCATTTATAACAACTTAGAATAAAAATAAATGAATAAAAGTACCTGGGTCATTGTAGCAACTTGACAAATACTTGCCTATTCATTCCCTCTGAGGACAGAAATAGGGGAAAGGGATCTAGGAGGAGCTCCAGGAGAGAGGCAGGGGCTATGTGGCCAACACTAGAGCTGTGGCTCCCAGTGCTGGTGGCACCAGGGCCCTCCATGATCCATTCAGAAGTGGAGATTCCTGGGCTGCCTCCTTGAGTGAAAGGCTCTGAATGGATCTAAGGCCAGGCAGAATTGAGCCCCGTGGCCGGTCCAGATGTGAACCTGGGATTTCTAAGCAGAGTCCTGGACAGCAGAGACCAAACAGGGAAATCAGGGAACTGGGAAACCAAAAAGTTTTAAACTCAGGGCAATAATGAAATTAGGAGGAACTAGAAGGAACAGCTTGTGGACAAGAAAGGTGAGGATTCAAAGGCTCAATTTGAGTAAGTACTGAGGTGACCAAACTTTCATGATTCGTACCTTTAAAAAAAAAGCAGGTGAACAGAATATTGATACTGATGTGGGCTAGCGGTGTAGCTCAGTGGTAGAGTGCTTGCCTGGCAGGCACTAGGCCCAGATGTCCATCCTCCAACACAACAAAAATAAATGCACAAATACATTTTTAAAAATCCTAAATAAATATACATGTGAGTAGAGTCCCTTACTCTGTTCAGCTCTGTAATCAAATGGTCAGTGCTGATTTATAAAGTAGGCAAGATCATATAAAGAAATGAAACGGAATTGAGAAGATTCTGGAAGCCCCGAACCCTCCCCCCAAAATAGTCCCCAATTTATGTCGTTCTATCCAATCCAACGCAGTAGTGGAAACTGGAAAATCGTTGACTGACCTGCATCAACAGGAACTATGACTGGGGCTGTTTCTATTCTGAGATGCCCCATTCATTCTATTCTTTCCCTAGGCCCTCTGGCACCAATCAAGTGTGCTTCTCAGAATGCCAGACTCAGAGAAAGGCTGAGGGTGACACAGTTTCAGTAATAAATATGAAAAATTTTATTACCATTCTTGACTATTCCCAGAGAACATTAGCATAGGTAACACTTTCAGAAAGCCACCCCACTGGAAATCTTATTTTAATATGCTTTTGTAGTGTCTCTCTTGCCACCCATTCCTCAGCACACCATAGGAAACACAGATACATAGCAAAGTCCCCATGGCCACCTTCTTGCCTGCCCCGTTGCTGAGATCTGGAACTGAAAGCCACACAAGCTAAAAGCAGAGTTGCTCAGGCTCCAAAACACTTCCTGTCTGAAAGAAACACCTCTCCACTTTCAAATCACTAACTGCAAAGCAGGAAAAAGAGCATCGCTTGTTTTGTCAATTGACTCGTCATCGTCATCGGTGTGGTTGATTAGCAGATAGTATCTTAATAACATAGACACACCTGCTTGGGATTCTCCACCTCTCCGTAAAGAGATCAGGAAACACACACACACACACACACACACACACACACACACACACACACACACACGGGACGTGGTGAAGACAAGCATTAGTGTTAAAGAGAAAATGCCACACAAGGTAAGTATAAGTCCTGGAGGAGGAACATAAAATTGCAAGAGGTAAAGATGGAAACTCAGCATGCTGGCTATGTGAAGGGCCATAACTCAGCTGGCTTGCTTTCTGTTCCAAGCTAATACTCCCCTCCCTTGAAACTCCAGCTTGTAAATATATTTATAGCTGCTCAGACACAATATGCTGGACACACACACACACACACACACACACACACACAAAATACACTGAATCATTGTTCCTGGTGAACCAGTTTTGCAAGAATTAACCTAATCCCTTACACAAAGCTGCAAGTAGTTGGCCAGAAGCATAGGCAGGAAGTCACGTTCTTGGCCTGAAGGTTAGCTGATCTCAATCAGGCCACCACAGAAACTCACATATCATTTATTTGCAGGGAGAACTGGTTTTGATCTGACTAAAAATGGAGACACAATGGGGTCCCCGTGCCAGTTCCTGTGCCCATTGATGAGACTCTTTCATGCCATCACAGCAAGTGTTTGACTTCTTGTTCCTTTGTCCACCCATCCCCCCAGGCACCATGGCCCAGTCCACTGAGGTAAGACTTTCCAAGTCGGTGGTGCCAGCTTTTTCTACCCACACCCAGAGTAATCAGAGAATTTTAAAGCAATTAATCTAAACATGACTCCCTAGGCTGTGAGCAGCCCAAGGGCAGGAACAAAGGTGGCTTTGGATTCCAGTAGGAAGGACGAGGGGGAGAGATTTTATTGGAAAGGAGCTATTGGAGGCCATAGCCAGAGGACTTACTTAAAACAAATGGTTGCACAGTAAGCACATTATTTATCCTTAGATCATATGCTATAAATCAAAAAAATAGTAAACTTTTCTGAGAATAATTTCAGTAACATTGAGAAAAAAAATCCCAGTTGCCCAAAACAATAATGCCAAGCCTGGTAAGAAACTTGTGTTTAGGAGTAGATGCTGGGGGCGCAGGGAGGGGCCTGTCAAAGACCATCAAGCCCTTCCTTGGTGCTGGGCAGGAAAGAAAACTGAATCATCCTGACGTTCTGGCTCTCAGCACAGGAACCGACATGAGTATGAGTCTTTACATGTTTGTTGAATCAAATGGGCAGTAAGTACTTGAAGGAGAGGAGGAGGGAGGGAGAGAGGTAAGGTCTGAGAAGAAAGAGGAGAGAAGAGAGAGAGAGGGTGAGAGAGGAGAAAGAAAGGGGAGGGAACAGAGCAGAAGAGAAGGAGGGGAAAGAAGAGAGAAAAAGGAGGAGCTAGAAAAGAGAGAAAGGACCATGACACATTTGGTACACACGCTGAGATCATCAAAGCTATTTATGGGCTCCTTGGAGTTCAAGTATATTTTTACCCTCTTGGCCAAGAACTATAGTTGTTGAGTGTTGCCATGATCACAGTTCTTGCTCTATGAATACTGTTCCCCGCCCCCCATCAGAGCTGCTTTCTAGAAGTGATTCCTTGCTTTGACATTTTAGCAGAGATTTTGCCACAGATGCCATCCTGTTCAAGGGGCCCCATCCCTTCGGGCACAAAAGAAGGCTGCCTTCCTTACTTCCACACATGTTACCACCAAAAACATTTTCCTGAGTACCTTCCCCAGCAAGTTCTTCCTGTATTTCTGAACCCTTGTTGAGGTGATGGCAAGAGAAGTGTAAAGCTCGGTTTAATTAGCACAGCCTTCATGCCTGACTCAGAGACACCAAGCAGAAACTAATGCTCCACAGCTCGGTCATTTGCACTCCAGAGAAGAAAGATGTCCCAAGCTCTGGATTGTGAAGTAATGAGATGAGCAAGGACACAGGGCCACCCTGAAGGCAGCTGTGACCCATGCCCTTCTGGTAGGAGGCGCCTTTGTTTCATTTAGTATTGCCTTCTGGGCAAGAATGGGCCAATAAAAGGCAAGCCATCTGTGCATGTACTTCTCTCCGTTGCTACCTTCTGGGAAGCTCAGAATGCTGTCATTGTTCCCAATTCTCTCATTGCAGAGATTTGAAAATTTAAGGACATAGTATTTAATTTTTAAACTTCATGTATTCTTATGGAATGAAAACACAAATGAGATACTACATGTAAACCCATTATACAAATGAATATTATTTACCTCCTTATGAGTAAAAAGATGAAGATGAATGGAGGGGCTGAGAGGGACAGCCTGGCAAAGAGGACGTGAGCCTCGAGGGAGTTGGCACTCGACTCCTCTTACCACAGCCAACTTCAGCCACCACAATCACTTACAAGATCGTGAAACACTGTACTAGGTATGGGGCTTGAATGATCAGGTGTGGCCCTGGCTTCTCGGAGCCTAATCTAGGTAGCCTAAGCAAGCAGTTACAGTAAGTGAATAAAAGTGAACACAGGCAAACTGGCAGCATAGGTGGAGACTTTCCAAGGCTGCAGCCAAAGAGTACTTCTCAGAAGAGTTGACTTCTCAAGAGTCACCTTTGGAGGTCTGGGGGTGTGGCTCAGTGGTAGAACACACACACACACACACACAAAAAAAAAAAAAAAAGAGAGAGAGAGAGAGAGAGAAGATTGACCTGTGGTATGCACCTTATTTCCCATGACCTTATTGTAGAGCAAGGATGGGTGCCAGAAAGTGACAAGGAAATAATGTTTATTCACCTATTCACCTTAAGTCACCTGGACACCCTATAGCAGTTGAGCATCCTATGGTTAGCAGGCGACCTTTTACATTGTCCCAGTGAATGGGGTAAGGCTTACAGCTGATTTTCAGAAAACTTATCCTGTATTATTGGTTTAATGCCAATGCCTTCTCTAAAAGGAAACAATCTTTGAAACCACATCACTAACTTTATTCTGGCTTGTTTGGGACTGGTGGCAAAGGAAAATTTTCTACTCGAGAGCCAGCCTGAAGGAGCTGGGCCTCTGCAATGGAAGCAGCCTCTTCAGCAATGTTCAGAGATACTTGCTTTGCCTCTCTGAACTCATATCAGTTCCTGAGCCAAGCACTCGATCAGGATGGTAACCCACGCTGATGTGTCCAGCAACATGAGCACACCAGTAGACGAATTTCACTTACCACACTGTCCTTTGTGTTCCTCAGCTACCTGTACTGGAGGACACTTTGTTCACAGCTCTCCCTGTCCTCTTCTGCTAGTCCCAATCCCACCAGTTCAAAAACACTTTGTTTCTAAGGCATACCCAGATGGAGTACAGCGCTTGACCATGGTCTAACCATCAAAACTGAAAAACAAAAATGAAGACAGAAAAAGAGAAGTCCTGAAAAGAAATAAATTGACACAAATACCACTAAAATATTGCAGAAACAAATCCTAATTGAAGGGAGATCAAATGAGTCAGGTTTCTTCTGAGAGTTATTTAGGATCATTATAAACCATACAAGCAAGAACAAGAGCAGCTGCTTTTGGCTAAGCTACCTTGTGCGGGAAACTACTGCCTACCAACTTACTGATGTAAGGAGAGGTGTTCTAGTCCAAGGCCCACTTGCAGGACTTAGCAGTAGCATCCTTTTTGTCATTTATTCTGGGTCAATGCAGTGGGCAGAAATGCTGGCACAGCATGCCCATGTCATCCTGTACCAGTGAAACAAACCATTAGTGGGCGGTGGATTTTCAAGGTGCGTATTCATTTTACCTCCTCTTATCCTAAAACCCCATTTATAGAAGAACACACTGTCCATATGCCTACATCACCATTCTTTATTTTGAATTAAACTTCATTTTACCCAAATATATATTAAAACTGATACCACCGTCAACATTCTGGAATAAGCATGGAAAGAAGAACATTCTGGGGATGAGCGTGGAATGAGGTCCCTAAAGTGAGATATCTGAGTTGGGTGGGCTATGACTAGACACATCGAAAAGTCCAAGTACATGAACAGAAAATGTGTAAGAGAAAACCCAGATGCCTGATAAATATGTGAAAAGAAAAATGTTCAACATTACTAGTTATCAAAGGAAATGTCTATTTGGACAGCAATGAAGTATCATTTCAATACCCACAAGACTCACAAAAACTTATCTACAAACAAGTGTTGTCAAGGATGAAAGGAATCAGAAAAGTGCACAAATTGCTGGTGGAAATGTAAACAGGTACCACCCTCTGGAAAGCCATATATCAATGTCTGGTGTGGCTGAGTATGGGTACCTAGCCTTGTCCCACGTCCATGAAAGTCTTTTACTGGAGTCTTATTTGAGGAGAGAGATTCAATACTCTTTGCAACTCTGTGAATAATTCCAAACAAGTGGGACAGAGGGAGAAATTGTATATGACCACGTAGATAATAAAAAACAAACTTAATCTGTGTGCAGAAACATTAAAAATATTAAAGATATAATATGGCTTTTAAAGAAAGTAAGTTGGAAAAGATACATAGAAAGTACCATGAACATACTATTTAATAGAAAGAATAATAGTAGAGTAATAAGAGTAATAAAAAATATTACTCTGTATTGTTTTCGAATAGATATGATTGTAGAAAATATTTTTGAAACCAAACATGGGAGACCATCAGGATGGTGCAAATCTCTGGGATATAGAAAAAGAGAAAGACAGAGGGGGGAGTGGAAGTGATAATAAGATAGTGATTCAATGGCTTGGCATATTTTAAAATTTTATTTACAGAAAAAAGTAGATTTGCCGGGCGCGGTGGCGCACGCCTGTAATCCCAGCACTTTGGGAGGCTGAGGCAGGAGGATCGCGAGTTCAAAGCCAGCCATCAGCAATGGCGAGGCACTTAGCAACTCAGTGAGACCCTGTCTCTAAATAAAATACAAAAAAGGGCTGGGGATGTGACCCAGTGGTCAAGTGCCCCTGAGTTCAATCCCTGGTACCACAAAAAAAAAAAAAAAAAAAAAAAAAAAAAAGTAGATTTGAAAAGTGTCAATTTCTCTTAAATCTAAATGATCAATTTATGTATAATAATGTTATTATCTCTACTTTCTATATATTTGAGGTATTTCAAATAAAAAAATAAAAGAAATGAATTAAAAAGTAGAAATATAATAAGATTCCATAATTATAGTGAGTGATTACATAAAATATTATACACTAAAAAAAGTAGAAAACTGCAGACCAAATTGCTGGGAGTATTTTAAAGGTTTTATTCTCTGCTTTCTACAGTTGTATTATTACTATTTTTTGAACTTTTGCCATGACATGGATTACCTTTGTAATCAGAACAACCAGCCAAAATGTTGAAAAGGGGTGAGGGGAGGCAAAGAAGTCTGTAAAGAAACTCATGTTTAAATCCTTGCTCAAAAACACACACACACACACACACACACAAACAAACAAACAACAACAAAAAATACCCTTTGAGCAAAGAGTGAGAGGGGGTGGGAAGGACTGCATTTATGTTCTTAGAAGCCAATTACTAACTGCGCCCCAAGCCCCAATTTTGCAATTATGCAACACCAGCTGTCATTTCTGAACATTCACAAAGAACTAAAAGAAGGGTTCATTATATTCCTCTGAAATCTGCTCCTCATCCTGTACTCTGTCAAGATGAAAGCTGCCACAGGGCTGACCAAGTCCAATCGACTCCACACCTTAATCTCTTTGAACCCCCATCCTTGTCCCGATGTCACCACCATAGTTAACCTCCCTCACGGATGGACTCTTCTCCCTGCCTCAGATACAACCTTGAACTCCATCCAGTAAGCCATGCTCGGGGTGCTCATCCTGAAGCACTTTGATCAGAGAAATCCCTTCGTCAATTAGTCAACTTCACACCATGTGTCAGTGTTTCTAATTACCAACAAGATAAAATGGCCACTCTGGCATGGCTTCCAAGGATGGTGTATGAGCTACTCCTGCCCACCTCACCAGGTGCCCTCCCTCCATGCTCACCAGCCCCACAACCTCTCCACAGCTACTGCACTTTCTTAGACTTCATTCTGTGTTTTATGTTGCTTCCTCTGCCTAAAATGCCCTGTTTTCCACTTATCTAGAGATAGAACACTCTCTCTCTCTCTCTCTCTCTCTCTCTCTCTCTCTCTCTCTCTCTTCTCAGTCACAGACTACAGCTTTTTTTTTTTTTTTTTTTTGCTGCACCCTCTTCTTATTTTGTGGATTTAATGATTTCCCAGTTCTTCCTGATTATACTAAATAGAAGTCATTTGTTTTAGTTATTTACTTTTTAATTCACTTCTGTATTTCTCAAATTACTTCTACTTTCTACATGGCTTGATTTGTTTTCAGTGGATTGTCTTGTTCATGTTGTTGGTTTTCCAAACATGCCTGATAATTCTATATTGTACTCTTCAATTCACTTTTCATTTTCTAACATCAACATTTTTTTGAAAAAAATTCTCTGATCTGCTGACACTATCCATTTTTCCCCTTTGCCCTATAGGGTTATTTTATTTTTGCACACCTATACTTTTTTTTCAGGGAGGTATGGGGAAGCACAATGAGAAAATACAGTTGGTTTTGGGTATCTATGAGTTCCACACCCATGGATTCAAGGAATAGTGGGTTAAAAATTTTGAGGAAAAATGCATGTGTACTAAACATGTACCAATATTCATTCTTGTCCTCATTCCCTGCAGCAAGCATTTTCATAGCATTTACATTGTGTTAGGTACTATAAGTAAACTAGAAATGATTTAAAGTATACAGGAGGATGTGCATCGATTGCATGCAGAGGCTATGCCACTTTATATGAGGAACTTGAGCATCTGTGCATTTGGATATTCATAGAGATGGTTGGTATTGGAACCTATCCCTCATAGATATCAAGGAACAACTGTACAAATATTCAGTCCACCACCTTGGATCAAAAGACTAGCCAACCATTTTATAATTCACTAATGTTGACTATAATCCACTAAAGTTGATATTGTATAATATTAAAAATAAACAAATAAACAGAAATTTTTATGACTTAAAATATCTAAAAATGTAAGTCCAGAATATTTTAATTCAGCAATAATTATTTCATAACAACTCTAAAGCTTATGGTATAAGCTTCTCTGAGGAAAAGCCTATGTTCTAACTTTGCAACAGCAGTGCCTATGACAGATCTCAGAAAATAGTTGTGGAATGAATGCAACATTAACAGAAATGCCTAAAGCCATTGTACTTTTATTCTGATTATATTCATAATAGGTCATGTTCATAGGATAAGTTTCTTATCTAGTTTCCATTTTAATTAGAAAATAGGGAATTTAGACAGAGCTAAAAATACAAGGAACATTTTAGAGTAGGTCTGCCTACCTTTGTTGTCAAGAAATACATCTTCTCTATCAGTAAAACTCTGTGACTGAGCATGTATGTGTGGAGGTGGGTGTTGAAAAGGGAAGTTCAGTTTGAGAGTCTGAGAAGAGGTGGAGCAGGAACTAGGAAATATGGGAAATGGAGCTGAACCTAAAATCCAAACCAATTTTTTTTTCTGGAAGAGTCTGAGTGTCTCTCCTTTCCCACCAGAAATATTCCTAGAAAAAAATATCGGTATGAACCTCACACTCTCCCCTTCCTTCCCACACTTCAATGCCAGATTCCACACTTACAATCTGCAAACAGGGATATTTGACCTGAGTTTAAATTTAATCTATGAAATAAAACAGAGTATGGGACTGAAATCTGCCATAAGATGATAAGCAAATCTCAGGGCCCCAGAATAAACTATGGATTAATAAACAAAGATTTTAAAAAGTGGAATTATTTGTTTTGGACCAAATCAGACTGTGTGTCTTAGTTATCTCCAGATGGAGAGTTATTTTGTGATGCTGTATATTCATTTATTACTATCACAGAAAAGGAAAAAGGACAAGCTTTTGTTGAATGTCAACTATCTGAAAATGTTTGGGGGAAAGGAGTTACAAGGGTGGATAAAGAAGACTGAACTAGAGGAGTAGAGAACACAGACAAATAAACAAAGAAAGTGTGACAAATCCTACTGAAGGCCTTGACCAGGTGCTGTGGGAACACAGAGATAAATATATGCTCAGAGTGAGGAGTCAGAATAAGTGTTCCCACCACAAGTGATAACTTCTCTGAAATCTGAAGAATTAAGACATGCTACTTAGGAATAAAATGAGAGGGGAGTCATCTCACCAGTTTCTCTTGTTCTCATATCCTTTCCACAACATTGTTTGAACATTGATGACCCATTCTCTATCCCCATCCCACTTGGAGCATTGATCTCTCTTCTCCCCTTCTCAACCACCTCCACTCCTCACCAAAAAAAAAAAAAAAAAAAAAACCTAAGACATTTTTATGGAGTGACTTCCTGAAGGTGAATAGTAAAGGCCTTGATAGTTCTTGACCCTCCAGAGCCTTCAGCAGAGTTGGAGAAAAACGGGGATTGGGGAGTGGGGGGTGTGTGACCTCTAGGATGAACCTCACCTCCAGTGTGAGTCAAAGTCTCTTGAGTTATTTTACAGATGACCCACCAGTCACCACTGAAACAACTACATGTACACATGCATAGGCATACACACACAATACTGGAACACACACCCCTCCAAAGGACAACTATTAATTCCCAAAGATAAACAGTCCATAAAATGAAAGAGAAACAGATTTTTTCATGTCTCATACTTTGCCAGACACCTCTCTTACACAATGGAATCAGGTTTTATTTCCTCCCTCTTAGCTTTTAAATTATGCTGCTCCCACCATAGCATGAATAAAAAAGGGCCTGTTGCTGAGCAAGGGCACGTCTTCATGATCACTTTCAAGATAGCCAAACATCTATTCAAAGCTTTGAGAATTCGAATCCTAAGGACTTTATTAAATTCTTTGTCAAAGTGGCTTACCATCCTCAGTCTCTGACTGGATAAGACAAAAAAAAAAAAAAATTTGTTCCATTGTTTCAGATGCATCTATATGTTGCATTCTTCTAATCTAATAATATAATTTGTTTAGCAGCAGTGCAAAATTATAGAAAGAGCTCTGGTTAAAATAAGACCTTGACTAAAAAAAATGCTCACTAATTCCTAATCCTCAGAAAATCTCTTAATTTCTCTGAGCCTTAGTTCTCTCATCAGTAAAAGGGTAGGTAACATAATTATTTTTCATAATCAATTTAGATTGAGTGGAAAAATACACATGAAAGTAGCTGACACATATTGGTTGTTTAAAAACACATTGTATTCATTTTGAGTTGAAATCAGAAATCACCTAATAACAACCATTAATTTTTACAAATGAAGATGCTGAAGCACAGAGAAGGGGAAAATTTGCCCAGTCCCTCAAAGCAGCAGAGTCTGGAACAGATGCCCATTTCCTGATTCTTGCTCTGTGTTTTTTCCATTTTACCCTGGGGGTAGGGGTAAGTCTGAAGCATGTGTAAGGGAACAGAAGCCTTTCACTATAGAATCTGTGCCCCGAAGATATCCCTGCGCCACCCCAAACATCTAGGCTGATGTTAATTCTTTTCACTGTCTGTGTGGTTTTGTCTTGGATGGAAAAGTTTTTTCCAGCACCACCTATCCTATTATCTTGTTTTGAAAGGGTAATTTGTCAGGCACATCAAACATTAAAAGCAATGGGAACATTTTGAGGTTTAATTGGTGAGAAAAATATACAGGCTACAAACCTCTTCAACTATCAGACTAAAGAGAGAAGAGCTGTTCCCCTCTTCCCCTAAAAGGAGAAAAGCTTTTAAAACACTTGGCAGAATCCACTACTCAAAGTGGAAAATAAAAATTTCAAGCAACATCAGATGAGAAAGGCAAAAGAACACATGTGTTCAGGATAAAGTTTGTTTTCTCTCAGGCTAAAATATAGCAATATTTTATTCCATGAATCTAAGCTATTCTCATTAGAGCCAGATTGTAGCCAACAATTTTATAAACACAATTTAATGCTTTCCTTTGGTCACCACAATTAAAAAATGCAGAGGAAGTTTTAAGCTTATCTCATCAAGTAACAACAACATAAACTTGGCATTGGTTAAAAATACAATTTTTCTAGATGGCAGAGTAAAGGACTGATGTGTAAGATGAAGTTTCTCCTTTACATACAACTGGTGTGTGTGATTAGAGTTCTCACCAGAACTGATAAGATCACCTAGGAAATGAAAACAGAAAAGGATCATAAGCCCAGGCTCTCCAACGTCCCACCAAAGCCCACTCGAACCCAATGCTTTTCAATCGGAATTCTGTATCTCTCCTGTCCCCCAATTTATTCTCACTCCAGTATTCCTAATCTTAGCAAAAGCACCTTCAATTACTGGACATTAACTCCCTTCTTCCTCATTTTTTCTTTTCCTGTTCTCCCAAATGGTCCTTTAAGTCCTTAAAAAAAAAAAAAAATCCCCACAGTGGGACTGGGAATGCAGCTCAGTGGGAGAGAACTTGCCAAAGACACACAAGGGGCACAGGGTTCAATCCCCAGCACAAAATAAATAAATAAATCCCCTGAAATGACTCTAGACTCCATGGCCAGTGTACTCATTCTGGCTTTCGTTGTCTCTTGAACCACCGGCCATTGAATTAAATGAATTGGTCTTTTGGAGCCGGCTCTTATCCACCTTGTTTCTTATGACAAGCCAAATTACCACTGTAAAATACCAAGTTGACAACGGTTTTAAACTTTCCGTGGTTCCCTGCTCCCTACAGAAGACCAGATTCATCTAATCAGGAAGAACATTCTTAGTTCCATTTCAGTCCACTCCAGCCTTCCCTCATGACCTCACCGTGACTATGAAATTCCAGAGTTGTCCATCCCCAGAGTCTTCACTATTCTCCTTCATGCTTCTGTTTATACTGAACTCTCTGCTTATAAATTCTACATTTGAAACACCATTGGTAACTTTCTTCTTAATCTGAAAGACAGTCCAATTGCCACATCAGATTTTAATGTAACTTACAAATGTGCAAATTTTCTTTGATTATCCTCCAAAATTTATTTGGATCGTCCTCTGGATTACATATGGAAGTTAAGAAATTGTCATTACCAATTGTCCCATTATATTATGATTATTTCTACTGGATAATTATTTTAATTTTTTAAATACTTAATTGATCAATAATAATTATGCATATTTATGGAAAAATTAGGGAAATCTTTGATAGATTTATTTTAGTCCCCATCCCTAATACATGTTTGATACAATAGGGATTTAGATGTTTATGAATCAAACTAAATTGTCTAACTTTCCCTTAGTGATAATAAGTGTGAGTTATTTTCATGTATACGCTCCTCACTTAGATTCCAACTATCAGAGAAATAGATTTTTTTCTCAAATAATACATTAGGGCACAAACGTGTACTGATAAATATTTAAAATATAAATTACTATAAGGTAAGTCTCCTTAACTTGCCATAATGATCTTCAGATCATTTAGCTCAAAGATAGGGCAGATCCTACTGTGTTTGTTGATGCTGTTGATTTGTTATTTTGGCTCATAGTGAGACTAAAGTGTCAAGTTCATTTTGTCAGTCTACCCAGCCACTACTGTGACCTTGTGAAATGATATCTTAACTTGCCTGGGTTTGGTTCCCATGCTTCCATGAAAATCCACTGTATAGTTCAGAGAAAAACAGTAGAAATCAGCTGAGTCATTTCCCCTCTCTCTTCAGTTGTCCAAAACATAATTCTGCATTATCCTGTATAAGATGGAAAACACTCATTTGCTAGGAAAATTAAATTTCAGTATCTCTGCCTAACAATTATCCCTCCAGAAATCTGATGCAATCAGAAAAATAAATAATTATTACAAAGTATACTTGGATGGTGAAGTGAAGTGTACCACAAGTTTAGTCGAGGAAACCTGGTAAAACTTGCAAAACAACATCTGGGGAAGCAGACAGGATATCAACATGCAGAGAAATAAAAGGACAACACTTGGATCATAGATACTTGAAAACTGAGATTAAAATTAGGGCAAGAAGCTGAGGCCACCTCAGAATAGTTTAAAACAAAGGAGGGCATTAACTTATCTGACCAAAGTTAAATAACATATGGCTTGAGATATTTATATATGAATGTGGAATTCCATGGTAGATCCAGGCATTATTTCAGCAATCAGTTACCTGTGTAAGCTGGCTCTTAGGAAGTAAGTAGTAATAGTTATGACTCATGACAGAATCATTTTTATCCAGTTGTCTTGCGTGACAGTTGCATATGGCAGGTATTAACATCTACCACTTGTGGATATTGAGATAATTAGTGTTTTCAGCAGTGTTTTGAGCTATAGAAAGCTAAAAGCAAATAGACGAGTGAGGTGTCATGATTATTAGACACAACCATTATTTATTTTTCTTATAATCGAGGATATATCAGGCCCAGAGGCTCCTTCTAACATACCAATTTAAAAACAAATTGGTATTACTCAGCCAAACAAAAGCTTTTCAGACAATGTATTCTTCCCTGAATTCACCCTGAAAACCGTCTGTTCCAGAATAATTAATCCCTTCTAAGCACACTATGCAGACACTTCTTTTTTTTTTTTTTTTTTTTTTTTTGGTACCGGGGATTGAACTTAGGGGCACTTTGACCACTGGGCCACATCCCCAGCCCTTTTTTGTATTTTATTAGAGACAGGGTCTCACTGAGTTACTAAGTGCCTCGCCATTGCTGAGGCTGGCTTTGAACTCGCGATCCTCCTGTCTCAGCCTCCCAAAGTGCTGGGATTACAGGCGTGCGCCACCGCACCCAGCTGCAGACACTTCTTGATGCTCACAGCATTTGACACAGCTGTTGACCCTCATTCTTTGTCTATTCTTTTTTATTATCATTTATGTGGGTTTTTTAAGATGGCAGAATCATGGGTGGATGATTTGTCTTTGTCTCAATTTTCATAATTTAACCATTCTTTCTTGCAATCACCATGGTGTCTTGGTGTCTGCTTGCAGGTTCTTTCTCTACCCATGCCACTGATTTTTTTTTTTTTTTCCTGTTACTCAGCTCCCATTACTGTAACAAATACCTAAGATCATCACCTGAGAAAGAGAAAGACTTATTATGGGTCACAGTTTTGGAGGTTTGGTCCATGATCGGTTGGCTCCCTTGCTTTGGGTCTGTGGTGAGGCAGCATGTCATGGTGGGAAGCTGGTGACACAAAGGAACAAAGCCATTTGCCTCATGTCCAGAAACAAAACAGAGAAGGAAGAAATGGATAGGGTCCCAGTATCCCTTTATGGGCACACCACCAACGACAAGAAAGTTAGGACCCACCTCTCAAAGTTTCTCCACCTCCCAATAGCTGGGGACCAGGCTTTTAATGAATGGGCCTTTGGGGGACATTCCAGATACAAACTATAGCAGTTCCTTTTCTAGGTCCTCTTCTCTTCTTTCTGAATTATCTGTTCCTGAGCTGTGTTGGCCACTTCTGTTGTTCCATTTGAGAAACACTAAGTTGTCAGGAGCTGCCACATAGGGGTGAACATGGACCCTTAGCCTTGAGCGAAAGAAGTGTGACACTGGTTTCCTTTGCTCGGAAACAGGTGGATCTCACCTGGGATCCGCAAGGGAATGAAGCTGTGGGTGTGGGCATCACCCAATGAGACTGAGCCACACCCCCCTGAAACCCAATCCCTTGCCTCATTTGGGTGGAACTTTCTCAAGTGTCTTCCCCTCAATAAATAGGGCTTCAGGCGTGCTCTCTCTCTCTCCCTTTTTTGCCTGCCTCTCTTGCTTCCCTTGTGGGAGCTGGGGCTGAGGAGCCGTCGCTGAACCCCAAGAAAAAGGTATTTTCTCTGTGTGATTATTCAATGCCAACCCAATTCACCTGGAGTGACCCTGACTGATTTAGTTGCATATGGCAGCAGTAAGTGCTGTAGGAGCTCAGAATAGGATCTGATCATTACGGCGGGTGTCAAAGAATAGGTGGCATTTGAGTTGCTTCCTTAAGAATGTGAATAAAAGGGGACCATAAAAGTTTCTGCTATAAAATTGAAGTTAAGTTTATACAAAATTGTGTCTTGCATTCCATGGTCTATTCCTGCTTGCTTTTTTTAAAAAGAAATGTTTTCCTCTTGAGGAAGTTTGTTGGTTTTCATTCTAGTACCTCACATCTAAATGAAGTCCACATGAAAAAGTTACAGAAGAAAAATCTGATGGACTCATTCCTTATATCAAAATGTTTTCTCTGGAATTCACTAAAAAGTGATCTGATAATGTGACTCCTCGGTCTTTAATTTCTCTCTTTCTCCCTCTCCCCACCACCCCAACTCTTTGGTTACTGCAGATTGCACCCAGGGGCACTTTACCACTGAGCCACATTCCCAGTCCTTTTTAGTTTTTGTTTTGAGACAGGGTCTCACAAAGTTGCTTGAATTTGCAATTCTCCTGCCTCAGCTTCCCAAACCACTAGGATTACAGGTATGCCCTGCTGTACCCAGCTAGTCCTTTTATTTTGCAAAAAAAGAATTCATATAAAGTGTGTGTGGGGGTGTGTGCTTTTAATTGCATTTCTTATAATCAAAAGGATTGTTGAAAAAAGAAAATATACAACTTTTCAAAACAAATGATTTAAATTTTAAATCCAGTTTTCAAGATTAGGACCTGAAAGTCAGTAACAAGGTGGAGGCACATCTGGGTGAGCTGCAATGTTTCTGCACATTTTTACATCTGCAAAGTGCTTTGAAATAACTCTTCCTGAGAAGCATGTAAGCCAGATAACCATTATCATCCCAATTTTTCAAAAGGTGAAATAGAAACAGAGATCAGTGAAGCTGTCTTCCCTCTCCCCATAGAAAATGGCAAGTGGGAACAGACTAGAAATCACTCAGTCTAAGGTTCTGTTTTGCCATATGAGCCAGAGTCCACGTCCAACCATTGGATTTTGCCTCTCAACATTTGCCAAATTTGAACAAAGCAGTACACAATTGTAACATTTCATCCAGATAATTCAAGTCAGTATTTCTCTGTGACCCAGAAATCTCAAAAACAATGTCATAGAAATTATTTAGCAAACCCATAATTTTAGTGGCTAAGCTAGGCCACCAACGTGCTAGTGCTCCATGGGAAAGGGAAGAGATTAACTCACATGTGGTTGGGCGGAGGTAAAGTAATAAGAGTGTCTGGGAATTTTGCTTATGTAAAATTGTTGCATTTTAGTTTAACTTTTATGGATTTTTCTATGCATCCAATTTACAGAGAGAGAGGGGAGAGCAGGCCATTTTACAAAGGCAAGTTAGAAGTGTTTCCTATGTCTTCAACTTGGATAATTGAATTGGATAATTCTCCTTACAGAAGAATCATTTTTATTTTACGTTTGGCTGCTGTTGTTGCCAGGAAAGCCTCTTTCTGCAAACATAACCTGAAATTATACTTATTATAATACCTTAGTCCCCCCTTATCCACTTTTTTTTATTTCTACAGTTCTAGTTACTTATAGTCAACCAAATTCTGAAAATATTAAATGGAAAATGCCAGAAATCAACAATTCATAAATTTAAGTAACTTTTATCACGATTTAACATGATCTTTCTATTTTATTGGTTATTATTAATTGCATACTTGCCTAAACTATATGTTGACATTTATTATAGGTATGTATGTATATAAAAAAAAAATAGTGTATGTGGTTTCAAAACATAGTTGTGTTTTCAAGCACCTACTGGGGGTCTTGGAATGTATTCCCTGAGGATCGTGGGGATCTACTGTAACTGACCCTCAGGGGTTCTTCCTCAGGGTTCTGAAGCCCTCCATACTGGCCCAGCAGTGAAGGCCCACAGAACAAAAGGCACCAGACAGGGATTCAGGTGTTGCTCAATGACAGAACAAATCAATGAGAAACAAAACAGCCTGTTTTTCCTCTCTAGCCTCTCTCCCACCCAAACACAGGAAGACTTGAGCCAGCGAAGCAAAGCCACAGGCAGATGACTCAGTGGAAATCCTGAATGTTTGCTAAGGTCCTCGGTAGCACCTCAGATCAAACAGGCTGAAGAGGAGAGCTTCCTCCGTGGCCCTGACTCACACTGAAGAGGCCGGAGGCGTACTGCCTCTGAAGTCTGATATCAGGAGACTCACCACCTAGCTCCGGACAGACACTTGCTTGACAGTGGTAATGTTTGCTTTTCAGTTCTTAAGGGTTTGTTTCTTTGATTACTGAAAAAGTGAAAATTCAATATTAAACATTTGGAAAGAACAGAACAAATTTTTTAAAGGAAAAAAACATTCACCATAATGTTATACAGAAGTAACAACTAACACTTCTATCATTTTTTTCAGACCAGTTGTTTCTCACCCTAGACATAACTGATATGTTGTACTGTTTAAGGATGTGGGGAGGTCCTGCACATTGCGAGGTGTTCAACAGCGCCTCCGCCTTCTTCCTCCTGAGGATGCTGGCAGCTCTCGCCCTTATTCCCCGCGGTGACAACCAAAAATGTCTCCAGACATTGTCGGATGTACCCTGGGGCAGGGGGCAAAATGCCCTTCCTGAGGACTACTGTTTAGTATGTTTTTGGTAAGGAAGAATGTTGGCTTTATATTTACATATGGAAAATTTTTAGGAAGTTTCGCTGTTGCAGCTGGAAGATCACCCAGTGGAGTGGTGGGCAGCTCTGCCTCATTGATGATCCACTGATCTTTCTACTTTTTGTGTAGTCATACTTGATAGTCACAGATGTGTGTCACAGTCACAACTGTCTTTTGAGTTTCAACCCAGCACTGTGAGGCATGGATCCACCCCCCACCCCCAATTCTTTATGCTTCTTCTTGGCCAATAATGACTGGTTGCACAGGTGATGACAGGTCCCCCTTTTCTAAAAGGAAATATGGTTTTCTCTTAACTTACAGTGGTTGGGGGAATTCCAGAAATTCCCCAAACTTCCTATATTTCAGAACCTATTTCTCTATTTTCTTCTGCTTCTTTTTGTTTTCTTTCTTGTTAACAATCCAGGATTTGGGTACTTTTTTCTTCATTCTCTGTCCTGATCCATTAGTCTAAATACAGGTCCCCCTTATTTACAGGGTTATTTTCTGAGGCTTGAAACCACAGGTAGTACTGAACCCTACATATATTATGTTTTCCTCTATGCACACATATCTACAAAAGTTTAATTTATAAGTTATACACAGTAAGAAATTAACAACAATAATAAAACAGAACAATTATAACAATATATGATAACAATATTTTTTAAAAAATTATTTCTGGATTTTTTCATTTAATATTTTTGGACCACAGTTGACCACAGGTAACTGAGACCATGGATAAGGGGAGACTACTATATAAACCCAAAATTTCTCTGGGCTCTCCCAGAAAGCTCTTGTTTTTATTCAAATTCAAATTCACATCTTCTTTCTTCCAGACTAAAGGAATGGTCTCGAAGGAATCATCTCCCTGCTCTGCTGTGCTTTGCCCTACTTCACTCTTCACAGAGCTCTTGTTTTCTTAAAAATGTAAACCATTTATTGATTGGGTTATTTGTTTTTTTGGTGTTAATAACCCAAACAATAAATGGGCCAAGGAACTGAACAGACACTTCTCAGAAGAAAATATACAATCAATCAACAAATACATGAAAAAATGTTCAACATCTCTGGCAATTAGAGAAATGCAAATCAAAACTACTCTAAGATTTCATTTCACTCCAGTCAGAATGGCAGCTATTAAGAACACAAACAAAATACATGTTGGAGAGGACGTGGGGGAAAAGGCACACTCATACATTGTTGGTGGGACTGCAAAATGGTGCAGCCAATATGGAAAGCAGTATGGAGATTCCTTGGAAAACTGGGAATGGAACCACCTTATGACTCAGCCATCCCACTACTGGGTCTATTCCCAAAGGATTTAAAAACAGCATACTACAGGGACACAGCAACATCAATGTTTATAGCAGCACAATTCACAATAGCTAGGTTGTGGAACCAACATAGATGCCCCTCAGTAGATAAATGGATAAAGAAAATGCAGTATATATACACAATGGAATATTACTCAGCACTAAAACAGAATAAAATCATGGCATTCGCAGGTAAATGGATGAAATTGGAGAAAATAATGCTAAGTGAAGTTAGCCAATCTCAAAAATCCAAATGCTGAATGTTTTCTCTGATATAAGGAGGCTGATTCACAGTGGGGTTGGGACGGGGAGCATAGGAGGATTAGAGGAACACTACAAATGTCAATGGGGAAGGAGGCAAAGGGAGGGGATAAAAGGGTAAAATTTTTAAAAAGATGGTAGAATGAGATGGATATCATTACCCTAAGTGCATGTATGAAGACAAAAATGGTGTGAATATACTTTGTATATAACCAGAGATATGTAAAAATGTGCTCTATAAATGTAATGTGAATTATAATTCATTCTGCTGTTATATACAACAACTTAGAATAAAAAACTTTTAAAAATATAGATGGGATAAAAAAAAAATAAACCAGACCATGCCGCTTCTCTGCTTAAAATCCTGCCATGACTGTCCACTTCACCTAAAACACCACTTCGGTGAGTGGAGCCTAATGTCTTAAAACCTCCCTGCCTCCTCTGCTCAACTCACACTGATCTTCTGGTTGTTCTCAGACATTCCAAAATCTGCTTGCCTCAGGGTTTTTGCACCTGCCCTTTCTCTGCCTGCAATGTTCTTCCTCTATGTTTCTTTGCCTGACTCCTTCTTAACATTTAGGCTTCATCTCAAAAGTCAGTTCGTTGCTTCTCTCTGATATGTGGATGCTAACACCTAATAAGGGTGGGGGAGGAAAGAATAGAAGTTCATTGGATTAGACAAAGGGAATGAAGGGAAAGGAGGGGATGGGAAGAGGAAAGACAATAGAATGAATTGGACATAACTTTCGTATGTTCATATATAAATGTACAACCAGGGAAACCCCACATCATGTTCAACCACATGAATGGGATCCTAATTAAAATGTTATACTCCATGTATGTATAATATGTCAAAATACACTGTACTATCATGTGTATCTAAAAAGAACAAATTTTAAAAGTACCAGAGAGAGAGAGAGAGAGAGAGAGAGAGAGAGAGAAAGAAATCACAGGTTTGACTAACAGTGAAAAAAAAGTCTGTTCTTCAAGCAGAGATCCAGTTAGTGTAACCACTCCTGTATGCACCTAAGTAACTCTAGATCATATGAGCCAGATACTATACAGGTACCCCCAAAATATTTTTGAATGAATGAAAATCCTACAGAATACTTCTTCCAGTAAAATTTAGGATCTTTGGCAGCTTTCCCTCATAACCCTCATCCCTTCTATTTGAGTCCACTTTCCACTTCCTGAACCATCTTTGTTGAATTACATAACATGGCAGGCAGAGTCATATTTAAAATACAAAAGTGTTCTTTTGGTGACAGTGATTTAATAATCCATGCCCTAGCTGACTCTGAGTGAGTCACTTAGATTTCATAAAATTTCCCAAGTTTATAAGATGTCACTAATAGTTCTTTTTTTTAAACCTCAGTCATGGATTCATTTACATGAGTCACATCATCTAATAGTCAAGCCCAAAGCCAAAGGGTCCTTGGAAGCAAAGTTACTGGAAGGACTCCACTCATTTGCATGGGATTATTACTACCATCCACATCACCTGGATGTCATGAGAACAGATGAGATGATATCTGTATATTAATGTAAATCAGAAACACTCATACCCATGAAAAATGAAGCTACTGGTTTCCTATCAATCCAAGTGTTGTTATATGACTTTGATAATTATTGCAGGGTAAGTCAGCCTTTGTGCATTTCTCATAAGTAAAAGAAAATCTAGATGCTTAAGGCATTTCCCCCAAGTAATCTGTTTCCAAATTTGAGAATCTTTAGGAATGGGCAATGGATGTGGCTCAGTGCTGGAGAGCTAGTCTAGCATGTGTGAGGCCCTGGGTTTTATCCCCAGCACTGTGAAAGAAAGAAAGAAAGAAAGAAAGAAAGAAAGAAAGAAAGAAAGAAAGAAAGAAAGAAAGAAAGAAAGAAAGAAGGAAGGAAGGAAGGAAGGGAAGGAAGAAGGGGAAGGAAGGAAGGAGGAGGGAGGGAGGGAGAGGAGAAAATCTTTAGGAAAAAAGGAGCTGAGTATATTTTAGGAACTTTCTGCATCATTTACATTGCAGTTTTTATCTATCCTCATAGAGAAAGCCCCTTATTTTGTGAGAAGGTAACACCCACAAAGCCACACACCAAAAAGCCACCCAACAAAGTCCTTCAAGCTGTTCAGTGGGTGATGCCAGGCCAATGCCATCTTCCCCACTTTCCCTGCAGGGATTGTTCTGACACAACCCATTGCTTCTCATGTATTATTATTCTATTACTCTCTTTTAACTTCCACAGGTCAAAATGGAAACCAGGAAGGGGGAGGGGAATAAAATGCTCAGATCAAAATCTCACCAAGAAAATACACATAGTTTTGTCATATTTCCAACTTTTGGATTTTTGATGAAAAATAACTGCTTTTGTGAAAGTATGCAAACACGCATCTGGAAAGAATTCAGGTCAGCCTGGTCAACATTTAAAAACCTCAGCCAACTTGTACACTAGCCCTCTGGAATGCTCAGCAAACTGGAGCAACACTGGTTGCAGAAGTGGGCTGGGGCAAAAAAAAATTGAGGAAGAAAATTTTAACTTAAAAAAAATAATTTCAATGAAAAAGTTACCTTTAATTACTCAGCAATAAATGACCACACCTGGGGCTGGGGTTATGGCTCAGTGGCAGAGCGCTCGCCTTACACGTGTGCAGCCCGGGTTCGATCCTCAGCACCACGTAAACACAAATGCATTGCATTGTGTACAACTAACATAAATAAATATTTTAAAAAATAATTTAAAAAATGACCACACCTGAGAAAAGCTTAAAGACCGAACAAAAGCCAACACTCAATACAATGGACCAGTCAGTTTTCATAGAAAAAAGAAAGACTAGAGATTAATGCTTATACCATTTCTAGACTTTGAAGAATCTAAAGTCAAGAATGGGTATGCTGTGAATAATGAAGAAAGATCAAGTTAAGTGTGTTCTGCTCTGCTGGAGAAAGTAAAGCAATGGTAATTGAATTTTTTAAAGGCCTCCCATTTGTAGAAGTTACAATCTGAAAGTGTCTATTGAAACTCTAATGAAATTTTTGATTCCTTGTCTAACCCTCAGCCCCTACCAAACCCATTCTCCTCTCTCTCACCCCCATCTCAATAAATGACACTAATAATAACCCAGCTGCTCAAGCCAAAACTGCAGGGATCATCCTGATGCTGCCGTTGCTTACTCTTGACCATCTAGCAATACATCAAATCAATTTTACTTTTGACACATACAATAAACCTCACCAAATCAGTCAGCCACCTTGTCTCAGTACATTTTCAGTTGCTATGATAAAATACCCAAAAGTGAGTGATTTGAAAAGAAAAGAGGTTTATTTCAGCGTACAGTTCTGGAGAATGGAAAATCCAAGACCAGGGCACCAATGAGGGCCTCATGCTGCTTCATTGTTGGCAGAACGTGAGGAGGCAAGCTGGTGCACATGAAAGGAAAACAGCACAATAGGGGACTCCCTTTATTACAATCAGCTCTTCAATAACTCACCCACTCATGGGCCAGTCGATCCACACCTGTGAAAAGCAACCCACCTGTGTGAGAAACCCACTCTTGCAAGAACCTATGTACATGAGCAAAACTCTACACATTCCTGCAAGAATCTACCTACTCGCATCAGAATCAATCTCCTCTTGGGATAATCTACTGTACTCAAAGATGAATACACCTACTTGGTCATTAAATTCAGTTGGTTTGAAACCTGAATTTGTTTCAAATAGCTGTAGGGATACATCAGTATTAGACACTTTCACCATAGATGCATTGAAAGGATAAATTGAGATGACTCCATATAGAACTTGTGACATGATTTCTAACCAGTATGTGTCTAGGACTGCAGAAATCCAATTACCTTTCAGACAACATACTAGATGACAGTGGCCACAGCAGATTCTATATGTTGTTAGCCACTTCTCACCTGTTAATACAAGAGAGATAAATTTAAAACAAGCTTTTAAAACTTTCAAACCAGAGGAAAAATACATCAGCAAAAATACAGGCCAGCTTTGATAAAATATGAGCATACCACCACAGTGTACTTCTTTTTCTTCTATTTCATGCTTTGCTTGATTCTTTTGCTGCCCTTCCAAAATCTAGCATTAGAGGAGAATATAGAATGTAGAACAGGATTATTTCACAAATAGATGCTTTTAAAATGGGGTGAAAATAAAGTGAAGTGCTACATTCAGTTTTCTTCATCCTGAGATGGTTAAAATGACAAAAAAATTTAAAAACATAGTGCCTCATAGGTGTATATTCTGTGAATTTTTAAGCTTCATGCTTACATTTTTTTAATATACATAATTGAACCCTAAAAAGCACATTCTTTGTAATACTGAGAACCAAGTTAAGTGTGTGCATATATGTATAGACACACATATATATATTTACATTTTAAAATAAATCTTCATTGTATGTAGAAAGAACATAAAGACCCTTGAGATTTTCTAAATCCAATCCATTTTTAATAAGATAAATACACCAGCCATCTAAATCAGAACAGAAACAATCACAGTCTGATAAATCTAGTTATCACCATACATTGGGACACATACTATAGATGGTTAGTAGGTTGGTTTTACAAATAACAAGGGATTTGATGTAACTATCATTTGCTTGCCTGTGAAGTAGTCTCTGGTTCTTTAATTTTTTTTTTTTTTTTTTTTTTTGGTACTGGGGATTGAACTCAGGGGCACCCGACCACTGGGCCACATCCCCAGCCCTTTTCTTTCTTTCTTTCTTTCTTTCTTTCTTTCTTTTTTTTTTTTTTTTTTTTTTTTTTTTTGTATTTTATTTAGAGACAGGGTCTCACTGCTGAGTTGCTAAGTGCCTCGCCATTGCTGAGGTTGGCTTTGAACTCGCGATCCTCCTGCCTCAGGCTCCCAAGTGCTGGGATTACAGGCGTGCGCCACTGTGCCCGGCTATTTCTTTAATTTTGATGTTAGTTAATCCTAATATGATTAGTGCAAACCCTGCTTTTCATGGTCTCCTGTGCTCCATGTTAATAGAGTGGTACATAATCAGTGTTCTGTACATAACCAATCTTGACTGCAGTTCAAGGAGCATGTAAGGATCCGGCTACATTGCCCAAATACATGGCTTGTGCCCCACCCAGACAGTAGCAAGAAGTTCCAAGGTTTCATTTATCTACAGGTTCTAGCTTCCTCCCTCTTTATTTTCCAGTGATCCCTGGTACTCAGGAATCTCTTTGGAGGGATTCCTTAACAGTTTGGGCTCTCTTAGTACATAGACTACATTATGCACTCATGAAATCTGTCCAAAACACAGAATCTCTGCAGGAGCTGATCTTCAGGAGTTTATTTCTTCTGTGGAAAGGTCCCAAGGCAACAGTTCAAGATCTTGGGGACATTCACTCCCTTTTCCTCTGAAAGACTTTTAGGTTTTGATGGACCAGAAATGCTGCTCATCAGTATGATCAAATCTCCCAGAAAGAAGACACAGGGCCACTGTATTAGTTTCCTAGAATTTTTGTAACAGATCACCACAAACCAGGTGTTTTAAAACATAAACTTATTCTTTCAGAGTACTAGATGTTAGGAATCTGAAATCAAGGTGCAGTCATCCTTCAATATTTGTGGAGGTTGGTTCCAGGACCCCCTGTGGATAGCCAAATAGATGGATGCTGAAGTGAGTGCCTTATAGAAAATGGCATAGCATTTGCACACAACTTGGGAACATCCTCCTGTATGCTTTAAATTATCTCTAGATTGTTTATAATAATGAATACAATATAAATGCTAGGTACATAATTGTCATACTGAATTGTTTAGGAAATAAACACAAAGAAAAAAGTCAGCACATGTTCAGTACAATTTTTTTTTAACATTTTTCATCCTTGTTTGTTTGAATCTGAGGATGTGGAATGCAGTACAGAAGGCCAGCTCTAATCTATCTGAAG
The DNA here is from genome assembly GCA_025594165.1 of Tamias sibiricus. Classification (NCBI taxonomy): domain Eukaryota; kingdom Metazoa; phylum Chordata; class Mammalia; order Rodentia; family Sciuridae; genus Tamias; species Tamias sibiricus. The sequence goes on from CM046657.1 coordinate 144,867,593, forward strand.
GCTCTAGGAGAGAATCTGCGACTGACTTTCTCCTAGTCTCTGTTCTCCTTGGCATTCCTTGGTTCCTAAACACATCACTGCAATCTGCCTCCATCATCAGACAGCCTGCTCTAGATGTGGCTTTCTCTTTTTAAAGAACACCAGGCTTTGAATTGGAGCCCTAATCCAGTATGAACTTGTTTTCATTTGATTACATCTTCAAAAATCCTATTTCCAAATAAAGGCACATTTGCAGGTACGGGAGACTAGGTCTACAATCCCTCTTTTGGAAAGATGCAATTCTCTCAATAGTTAGCCACTTACATTTGCAATGGCTCAAAACAGTGGCTACAAAGCCATAATGCTTGGCCAACGCCAGCCAAACTCTCCTCAAAGGTCTGGTCATGAAAGCAGTAGGGGAGGCTGAATCCTACACTGCATCTGCTTCTGTGGGTTCTGGCAATTCAACAAGGGAAGGTGATCACCCAGTAAGGTGCTGAGTCATGAGCTCACAGTGCCTTTACCAGACCCAAAACTCAAAGCATTGCTTCTGTTGTGGTCCGTTTGTTTTGATTTTGTGTCCACTGCCCCCCCCCACACACACACACACACAACACAGCCACATCTTAAGGCACAGAGCAGCCATAGGAGAGCTAAGACAGATTGGTTTCAGGGTCCACTATGCTAGTCTCCCATTGCTATAACAAATCACCACAAAGTTAGTGGTTTAAAATAATATGAATTTATTGTCTTATCGTTTTACAAGTCAGAAGTCCAAAGTCATTCTCATTGAGCTAAAATCAAGGTGTCAGCAGGAACATACTCCCGCCTTTACCAGCTTCACCAGGCCAGTTGAATTCCTTGGCTGGGGGGCCCTTCCTCTGCCTTCAAAGCCAGCAATAATGTAGCATCTTTAAATCTCCTCATATCTTCATATCTACCTCTGATCTCTGCTTCCATCAGCACATCTCCTTTTCTGACTTTCTTGCCTCCCTCTTTCCTTTATAAGGACCCTTTGTGATTGCATTTACTCTACCCAGATAATAATACAGGATAATCTTCCTATCTCAAGATCCTAAATTTACTCACCTTTGCAAAACTTCTTTTGCCATGCAAAGTTACCTATTCACAGGTCTCAGGGAATAGAATGTGGACATCTATGGAGGGAAGGAGATGTTGTTCTACCTCCTACACCCAACATCCTTTTTTTAAATTATTTTTTATTCTAAGATGTTATAAATGACAGCAGAATGCATTACATTTCATATTACACATATAGAGCACTTTTTTACAAATCTCTGGTTGTATGCAAAGTATATTCACACCATTTGTGACTTCATACATGCACTTAGGGTAATGATATCCATCTCATTCTACCATCTCCCCCCCCCCCAAACATCCTTTTAATTCCTCCTAGGACTAAGGAAGCTATATTTTCAAAACTTCAAATTACAAGTTCCTGCTTCACCTTTGTGCCATGACAGCAGGGCTAATGCCCCGGCATTCTCTCATGAATGCAGTTTGATATTCTGCCTCTATTTAAAATGCACTATGACTAAGCTTACTAAAGCAAATGCAGACTCTTTAGTAAAATATAATTTCAGTGATCATCTTTGATAGGAATAGGTGAGTGTACAAAAACAGACCTTGCAAGCACTTGTAGTGATTAATAAAACCCAGAGGGGATCTTTGTGAATATAGTTGGTCATCTGAAGTGCTGATCTCTGGGATCTCTTGCCCCTTACAAACTATTCTAAAATCTCCATTCGTTTATTCCACAGATTTTCATTCTTTGCCTGCCCCTATGTGCCATACACTGCATTGGGCACTTAAAATTTAGGTGGACAGGAGGACTGTGGTTCCTTCCCACATGAGACTACATACTACAGTATAGTGGAAGAGACAGACCCACATAGACAAATAATACAATCATAGAGTGCTATTGATGTTTTATAGGAAATAATAAGAATTTGGGGTTGTGATTAAATAGATGAGGACCAGCATAGTACTAAAATGAGAGAAGATTGTTCTCAGTTCCCAGGGCTGGGCAGTGCATCATCTTTAGAAAGTTTAAAAGCAATAAAAAAACCAAACAAAATCAGTCTACTTTTTATTATTTCTGTGAATTGGTAATTCCAGACAATGTGAATGATAATATACTCCTCCTGGGGAAAAATTTTTGTTAGTTAAGTTCTAAATAATCACAGCAGTAACTGTTGAGTTTTAATAATATGTGTGTAAGCTATAAATTAACACATTTTTATTCCTCATGGTTTAATATACTCTATTCTGTGTGGAAGATGACTTGAAGAACTCCTAGTTATACAATCAGATGCCCACACAGGCAATATTATTTGGAGGTGAGGTCTTTGGGAAGTAATTGGGTCGAGACATCCTCATGAGGGGGATTAATGCCTTTATGAGTATTGACACAAGAAAGATGCTCCACTCTCTGATCTCCACCTTATGAAAATATAAGGAAAGGACGGCCATCTCCTGGGAACCTGGAAGAGGGCCTTCACCAGACACCAGATCTGCTGATGCCTTGATCTTGGACTTCCCAGACCGTAGAATTGTGATAAGTAAATGTCTGTTTATGTCTGTTTATGTCTGTTATGTTTACTGTCTATGGTGTTCTTCTACAGCATCTCAAATGGACTAACCCACTGAACTATATGTGTTTGTTTCTAGATTAGGCTTATGGAGTATGGATAATTTGAGTTTATTTCAAGCTCCCAGTCTTTGGTTCTATTTCACAGCAATTAGTTCTGATATTTCAAACTGTGCTCAAATGTATGGTCAGTCATGTCCATCTTAAGGACAGCAAATCTGAAAGAATTCCTTCTTGGGTTTCTTTTCTTATTTCTAGGATAATTGCTCCTGAGCTCACTAAAAATCACAATACTGGATAGTGATGTTCTGAACATGAGCCTCTGGTGTGGTCAATCAGATGACACTGCTAAAACTATGGCCAATACCCACCATGGTATTAGGGCAAATATCAAAGAAATCAATCCCCAATTCATATTTGTACTTTGTGTAAATTATTCTTCAAACCTTTAAAAAGGTTTTTTGTTATTTTGTTTTTTGGGGGTTTTTTTTGTGCTGAAGATTAGAACTCAGGGCCTTGCAAGCACTCTACCAACTGAGCTATGTCCCCAGCTCTAAAGAGTTCATTCTTGGAAGTGTTTCTTCATGTGTGATGGTTTCTGTAATTTAGAAAAAAAAATTACTCCTTTTTATCAATTTTGAAAAGATTTATTGATTGAAAAATGCTATGGACTATAGGTATAATTTTTAAAAGGCTTTCCCAGACACAATGGAGTATTCATTTTGAAGCTGTGCACACAGAAAAGACAAATTTTGAAAAGTTAATTCCAACCTTTGAAGTACTATACAATCCAAAGGAAAATGTAGGCAGAAGAAAATAAATAGGTTTTAGTCTCTATTAAGTCGGTCTTCTTTCCTGTATTAACATTTTTTTCTAGAGTGAAGTCTTAGATGAAGTTAATCAGACACATGAGCAAAAAAAAGTTCCAAAGAGACATATCAGCTTTGAAAAATGTTTATGAAACACCAGGCTTTAAATTTTTCCTTGAAGATCAGCACACAGATCTTCGGAGAAGGCCAATAAATATGCAATGTAAAAAGTAAAAGAAAATGGACATTTATAAATGGATAAAAAAGCAAATTTCAAAGACCTATAGCAATAGCAAAATATGCTGGTCCAATATTACAAGAAAAAAATAAAAGGACAATGCTTAGAAGCCTTAATCATGTCCACCAAGAACTAGACACATATTCTAAAGCAATGAATTTATAACGCCAATTTTTTTATCATTCAGTGATTCTTCTCTGACTTATTGCAAAAGAAAGATTTCAGAAGTTTTCCCCAATACAACATTTTGATTAATTTTGCAGTTAAGATATTTTAGTGAAATTTTTTTTATACTGTATATTTGTTTTTATTTGATGTAAGCATTGGCTTATACAGCAAAATGATCAATGAAACAGTTCAGATTTCAGTGTGAGGGGCTGGGATTGTGGCTCAGTGCTCACCTAGCACGTGCTCATCCTGGGTTCGATCCTAAGCACCACGTAAAAACAAAGGCATTGTCTACAACTAAAGCAAATAAATAAATGTTAAAAAAATAAAAACCTGGACAACAGATTTCAGTGTGTCTTATTTTAAATTTATGTTGGCCATACAGTAATAACAATAAAAATATTGTCAAATTATTATGAAATAATGCATAAATAAACATGCATTTCTTGTTAGATTCATTTTAAACAGGGGCTTTGGATAACCTACATAGGAAGTCTTTAACTAGTTATAAGAAAAAAATCATATTTTAATAAGAAGGGTATTTGAACTTGGATAGTGAAATTGTTTTGAGTGATTTGAAAGTCTCTCTTACTGATCTGAAAGAAGCTGATATATTGCCAGTTTTACAATTTCTAGAAATTACAGAGGAACAGGACTTTTGTGATTTTGCCAAATATACTCTTTTAAAAAAATGTTTTCTGTATTAACTTTTTATATCCATCATTACATGTAACAGAAACTTCTCAGAATTGAAATTAATAAAATCATATTTAATTAAGTATATAAAGCTGATTACTATTCTATTGAATTTGATTATTCAAAAAAGATTTTAGTGAAGTCATTGCCTAAATTAGTGTTAAAAATAGAAACCATAATATTGTTATGTTATTGTGACAAACCAACATGTAGGATTTTCTCCATATTTTAAAAAAAATATAGTAATGTAATTCCAAAGTAGTAATCCTACAGGATGTGAAGAAGTCAGTCATCAGAATGGCAGGACTAGGATCATTCCACATAGAAGGAAGCCTAAAGACTCAGAGCTATGCAAGAGCATGGTTTGTTTGAAGAACTAATGGAAAGCAGATGTGGCTGGAGTAAAGTGGAAGGTGCCTTCCATTGGGCCTTAAGCAAGGACTGTATGGCACCCTATAGATGATGGTAAATTAATTTTAAGTTATAAAATGTTAATGTATTTTCAGCACAAAAAGAAACTATTGGAACATTTTAAGCAGAAAAAAATGTTATGATCAAATTTAAATTTTTAAATATAGTTCTGGATGCAGTACTGAAAAAGAGTTGGGAGGGGAAATAAGCATGAAAACGTGGACACCAATAAGAAGGTGGTTTCAATAATCTAAACTGGAAGTGATTGTGGCTCAGAAAAGAGAGGACGCGGGAGAGCTGAAAGAAATAGATAGACCTGGAGTTTAGTGGGTAGAACAAGGAACTATAGAGGCAGAACTCACAGGATTTGTTCGTGATTGGATGGAAAGAATGAATAAAAAGAGGAGGAACCAAGGAGAACTTCCAGGTTTCTGGCTTAAACAATTGGTGAATGATGTTGTCATTTAGGTAAAATGGAGGAGAAACTAGTTTAGTTAATAAAATTCTCCTCTCAAAGCTCAAAAGCAAAGCCGGGCGCGGCGGCGCACGCCTGTAATCCCAGCACTTTGGGAGGCTGAGGCAGGAGGATCACGAGTTCAAAGCCAGCCTCAGCAATGGCGAGGCACTTAGCAACTCAGTGAGACCCTGTCGCTAAATAAAATACAAAAAAGGTCTGGGGATGTGACCCAGTGGTTGAGTGCCCCTGAGTTCAATCCCCGGTACCACAAAAAAAAAAAAAAAAAAAGCTCAAAAGCAACCTCAGCAACCTCATAAGACAAAGTATAAAGATATAGAGAAAATATTAAGTGATTCCCTCAATGTAAAAAAAATCATCATATAAAGAAAATTCAGAGATGATCTAGTCTATGTTTTCATTTTACAGGAGATGAGGCTAAACAATTCAGATGAGTTGTTCAATGAGTCAGAACCTGGATCAGACATCAAATCCCAAGTCAGAATCTTGGCTTTGTCTGGAACCCCAAACACCTCACCCCATTTGTTTTTAATACTCCTTTCCCTTTGCACCTTCTGTCAGGGTTTAGCCTGTGTCTGCTAACAGAGCCTATGACCTCACTTCTTCCTTGGGGCATAGACTGGCGCTGATGCCAAGAAGGTTCTTCCTGCCTGCCATCAGGCCTTTCAGGCTACTCATACCTTGTTTCTGAGAAGCACATGGAGTGCTGTCAATCAAGAAACTTTTAACCACCAAGTTTCCTCTTCCAAAGAGAATATCCCCCAAACTACCTAGAAGGTGTCTATGCTCTTTAAGAGAATTTTAGTTCCATAACAATTAATTCAGACAAATATTTATTCAGTTCCTACTGTTATGTAGGTTTTAAGTGGTCCAAAACGTGCTTCTAAACACCAAGAAGTTATAAATTTGGTTGGAGAAATTAAGAGACAGATATAGGAATTGATTAAGTGACAGTGCTGGTCAGTGTAAACATCTGGCATTAGAATAGCTGCCTAGCAAAATAAGTGCCATGATATTTTGGAAAGGTAGTCATCCGTGTGGGCAGGAGAAATAAATATATATATGGAAGTTGAAGAATTGTTTGGCTTGAAAAAGGAGCAAAGAGAAGAGGACAGACTGAAATTTGAACTGAGAGAAACTAACTTGCTCAGCTCAGGGCCTGGTCAAGACCTAAAATGGGTCAAGAGATTTAATGACAATCAGGTGGTAATTGAATTTAGTAGCGGCATAACAGCTAAGAATAATAATAAACAATTATTTACTCCATGTATGTATGATGTGTCAAATTTTGAGCAAATAAAAAATAATAATTATTATTATGCCTATGTTAACTACATATCATGACAACTCTATGAAGAGGTACTATTCTAGCTCCATTTTACAGATAAGAAAATCGAGGCATAGAATAGTCATTTAGCTTTCCTGAGTCACCCAAACAGAACCACTATAGCATATGGCCTCCTGTTTTCGGAAGAGAAAATTTGATGGTTAAAAATTTCCTGATTGACAGCACTCCATGTGCTTCTCAGAAACAAGGTATGAGCAGCCTGAAAAGCTTGATGGCAGGAAGAACCTTCTTGGCATCAGTGCCAGTCTATGCCCCAAGGAAGAAGTGAGGTCATAGGCTCTGTTAGCAAACACAGGCTAAACCCTGACAGAAGGTGCAAAGGAAAAGGAGTATGAAAAACACCGGGGTGAGGTGTTTGGGGTGCTAGACAGAGCCATACACTCCCCCCAGTTACGTGGTTTATAGCAATCAAAGGGAGTGGCATCAAAATGATCATGATGAAGTTCTGAGAACAATGACTAGGGACAAAAATAAACTACTACCAATAAGGCCCTGCAGAGACAGATTCAGATTACAATGATGAGCAGGCTCAAGAGCCAACTTCAAAACAGTAAGGATGAACAATGAGAACAGGTTCTAGAATGACACAGCACCTGGCTTGGGCAGAGAGTGGGATTAAAGGGGGGAAAAAAAGTTACAGGGCAAGGTAAGCCAAAGATAAGCTTTCCTGAGACACATTATTTTGGCAGAAAGTTGGTATGACTGTCTTACTTCACTGCCCATACAACTACCACAGGGCTATTCATCTGAAGGAAATCATACCCACCTCCAACAGAACTAATGCAATAAAATTTGATAATACAGACTGAGCATGAAGAGATTAGGTCACACCAAGAACCCATCTTCCTATTCCCTACTTCCGGGGGTTAATCACAGGTATAGGAATTAGAAATTAAGAAGAAACAAGGTCAACTAGATATGTCAGATTCTGGAACACTGAAAATCAGGGTGAGTGGCTAGAATTTGAATTTGCATGTAATATGGAGCCACTGAAAGTTCTTGAGGAGCAAAAGGACAAAACTGGCACATCAAGTCTGCTACCCTGACTGTGGTTTACAGGTTGGATTGGAAGGAATAAAGATGACACGTGGTTAAGTTTGAAAACAGTTAAAGCAAGAAGACGCACAACCCTGTATCAAGAAGATTCAAGAAGGCCATTAACATAATGATAGAAATATATGAGTTTCCAGGAGAAATCTAAACTTTCAGGGATGATTTCTAGCAACTCTTAAAAAATGTTTTTTTTTTTTTTTTTTTTTTTTTTTTTTTGCAGCACTAGTAGTTTAGAAGGTATGGGGCACTTTGGTAGTTCAACAACATGCTGAAAAGATCAGTCCCTTGAAACAGAGGTAAACCATATAATTTTAGGTAGAATCATAGTTTTCCCTGAAAATATTCTTTCATCCATGATAAATATAGCTTTAAGCAAGATCCCATATGATTCATGTGGCTGTAACACACTCCGCTAGCTTTTTTTTCTAAGACTGCCATGAATCAACTGCCTTTGTCTAAGAACTGGGAAAATTTGCAAGGATCAGCTGAACAGATAATAGATATACCTGAGGCATGAGTAGTGATATTGGAAATAAACCATTTGTACTCTGGAATGAAAAAAATTAATAATAATCTTTTTCCTTCACTGTAACTTTGAATACTCCAAATCTTTATAACATACTACCAACTATAGTATCAGTCTTTGGGGTTATTTTTTTCTGCTTAACTCTTGTTGGCAGGTTTTTTTTTTTTTTTTAAATCAGAGTAAAATCCAAAAGTTGCTAAAAAAAATCTTTAGAATCATTTGACTTCAGTTCTTATTTTCTTCATCAGCTTGACATTCAATTCTTAGAGGAACTAAATGCATGTGATTTCTTTAACATACATTTTCATAAATATTTTTCTGATGATGGTCTTTGAAATAGCTGAAATTTTTCCAAATATGACAAAATAATATGTAGACTCAGATATTAAATACAAATTTAAAAATTTATGTAATCCATGTCTAAATTAGCTTTTATGATTGATTTGTACTGCATCAATCATAATTTCTTCATTGATACAATTGAAAAAATATCCAGGATGTTTCTATATACAACAAATTGAATCATATCAAAGAGCTTTCTTAGTGCAGGCCCTTTAGAATGTCTGCTCAGCAACCCCCTCCACCTTTCCTGGAAATCACTGTCTAGCCACGTGATTAAAGGGAGGGACCATATTGTCATATTTCTGTTTCATGGCCCTACCCCACGTCCACAGTGGGTTGGGCCAGCGGAAGGAATCTGACTCTAGAATCTGGATTTAGAAAAAAGAGAGAGAGATAACTATCTCTTACCAGGTAGTTGGAGGTATTGCAATGTAATGTTGGGAACTTCTAGAAATTGTATTTTTCCATTTGTTCATAGACATGTAGAAAAAGCTAGGCAAGAGTGGGGAGGGGGGACCTGAAACCATTTGCTCAAAGGAAGAAAGGTGTACTAGTCTCTGGTCCTATTTGTTCCTCAGGGTCAGCAGCGTCTGGATTTTGTGAATGTTCTGCATTCTTATCTTAAATTCCTTTGTTTGTATGAGGTATCTCAAATGGGTCCCTGCTCTGCATTTCTCTCCAGAGCTCACATGACAAGTGGTGCAATTCTATGTGAAGCAAATCTCCCTTGGACTCACCATATTGCCTGGGTGGACTCAGTTGCAGCCCTGGTAGTTCCTGGGAGACAATTTTGGGACAGTATACTCAGGAGAGAAAAGGAGGGGGTACAGCAGTCTCTACTGAAAGCAGCAGCTCACACCAGTGGGTCGCCAGCCACACCCTCTTCTTCCTTCACTTTCCCCCCAGGCTCTAGAGCAGAGAAAAGTAAATCCTGCTAGCTGCCCAAAGTTTTTTCAGAGCCAGGGATCTCACCTTGACTTTCTCAAGATCTCCCACACCTTTCTCAAAGTATTCATTATGAGCTATGAGGGCTCTCTGAATGCATACACTCTCTCCACAACAAGGTATCCAATTTCCTACAGGCAAAGCAAAAATAGAGGGCAGACACTTGAACTGCCTTAGCACCTATCTCATGAATATCTTCCCCACATGCTTAGGGAAGAGTGCTATAGAATGCAGCTTCCTCCTACAAAGCACAGCACCTCCTTCTCTGCCACCTAACCCCACATGGATGCTGAGGCATCATTATATAGCAGATTAAGAGATGAACCAGTTTATCACAAGAAAAGGATCCTCTACTCCAAGTAGCCCAAGCCTGTTCTGGTAGATGGACTCCCTTTCAGGAATTGAGAGATGAAGGGTGATCAAGGATAGCTTGCTTTGCCTTTTCCTTCTTAGGTATTCGTAAGCACTCAGAAAATGTAGTTTCATCAGCAAACTCCGACAGCATTTGCATTTTGTCTTTCTGAAGATAAATTTGAATCTACCCAAGGAAATTAAAATAAACTAGAGCACTCTTTGAATTCTCTTCATAGTCTATGGTCCAAAATCATCACAACCAGAAATCAGCAAGGCTTCTGAGAGCTGGCCTCATCTCACCTCATCACCTCTATCACAGGCCGTGGTCGTGATCTCAAGACAACTTAGCTTTAACTCTGGAAAAGCATTTTTTTTTTTTTTTTTTTTTTTTTTTTTGTGGTACCGGGGATTGAACTCAGGGGCACTTGACCACTGGGCCATATCCCCAGCCCTTTTTTGTATTTTATTTGGAGACAGGGTCTCACTGAGTTGCTAAGTGCCTCGCCATTGCTGAGGCTGGCTTTGAACTCGCGATCCTCCTGCCTCAGCCTCCCAAAGTGCTGGGATTACAGGCATGCGCCACCGCGCCTGGCTTGGAAAAGCATTTTTAATCAAAACGTCTGCTTCTGGTTTGGCAGACTAGATCATGTGAACAATCCTCCCACAAAGGATGGCTAAGAAAGCTGGATGAAATCTTCAACGATTAAAATCTTGCAAGCATCAAAGCACTAGCAGAATATTAATGAATTAGCAGTCACAAATGCAGAAGTGATAGGAATACAGATGGGGAAGCTTGACACTTGGGCCACTTTTGAATTGGTTGTATTCACCAATTAGAGAGAGGTGGACAACAAGTTTAGTTGTTTCTGTACCTTCATAAACCTAGAAGGCAAAAAAAATCAGTGTCTAGAGCCAAGCAAGGTAGAAATTAAATAAAGTACTCTTCACTTATAACTGATAGCTGCACCCTAAAAGGGTAACATAGGAGTAAACTATTTCTTTTATGAACTAAAGATATGCTGAATGTCCTGGAAAATATCAAATCTGAAACTTGGATTGACATCATCTTGAATTATTAGTGTCCCAAAGCACTTAAATATATCAATTTAAAATCCTCTTTTGTGGATAAAACACCATTCTAGTCTTCAAATAATTTGCACTCATTATGTTTAAAAAATATTTGTCAAAAATAAAAATATCTAACATACAATCACAGGTAACCAGGCATATGTGGAGACGAGACACTGTGAATATAAATCACAAATACCAAAAGTGGAGGCTCCGGATACTGGAATTATTAGAAAAAGACATAAACTGTGCTTGGAGTTCAAGAAGATAAAAATCGAACTTAAAATTCCGGGAGAAAACAAGCAAAAAATCGGAGATCCTAGGATTGAAATTTTCAATAACTAAAAATAATAATTCAATGAGCAACCTTAACAGAATACTAGACATCGTTGAAAAAAAATTAGGTAATTGGAAATTAGGGCACAAGAAACTTTCCAGAATGAAATACAAAGACATAAGATGAAAAATACAAAAGAGAAAATAAGAGGCATTGAAAATACATTGAGAAATGATGCAGAGGGATTATTTGAAAAGATAATAGCTGAAATTACTCTTGCATTGATGAAAAACCACATTTTATCATCAGGCTGTTCTATAGTAATGGATACTAAAAAGTCATTCCTAAAAATCAAAGTAGAATAACATCAAGGAAGAATTATCAGATATGAGTAATAATATATTCTTGCCTTATCCATTATATACTCCCATCACCATCTGTTTTTCAGGTGTTGGTCTATACAGACCCAACTCTCCCTGCTGTATAAAATATTTCCTAAAGAGAGATCGACTCATCTCTGCAGCTCTCTTGCACGACTATGAAGCTGGCAGCAATGTAAAATATTCTTGCTGCTCCTGCACTTTCCAGGGCTGTGAGGACATTCAGTGGGTCCTTTCTACAATGATATTTCCTTTATTCCTTATTTAGTGGTGGTCATGTATAAATCATGAGTTCCTCCACCTTACTCCCCAAACCTGGTTTTGTGAACCTTTCTGACCTTCACTGTGAGGAGGGAGGTGTCTTTTACTCTATACTCGAAACTTGGACAGAGTTCTTTTCAGGGATCCAAGTATTCGGTCTCTTCTGATTCTTTCCTTTCTCCTAGAAATTTTTATCGAGTTGCAGGTGAGAAAAATTGGCGTAGTCTAAAAGTTTTATTCTAAATATTCTCTCTCATGTACAGACCAGTGAATCTATTACTCAAGGATGAACATTTGATTCTTCTGTTAAGTGTTCTGATGGGTCACTTCTTCCCAGAGGCAATGAGTGCCTTTGAATTAAACAGGGTAAAGGCAAAGAAATAAGAAAAGAAACCTGTGAAGAAACTTTAATAGGTATCTCAGGTATTATTTTATAGCACATGAAGCCAGAATTCTTAAGTCTTAACTAATGCATACGTACACACAAACATGCACACATATATAAATACGTATTTCCTACGTAGTTATAGATAAGCACATACACACCGGCATCACTCTGTGTGAAAAAGTTTATCACAGCAGAATTTATTATCCACAAATTATGTGGATTAAAATTATGTGGATACTTGTTCTATATGTATGTTAGTCAGCTTTCCATTGTTGTAACAAATAGTGGAGATAACCAACTTATAAAAAGAAAAGGTTTATTTTGGTTCACAGTTTTGGAGGTTTCCATCCATAGTCAGTTGGCCTTGTTGCTTTTGGGCCTGTGGCAAAGCAAACAGCACAGCATGGAAGGGCACATATGATGAAGTAAACTGTACACCTCAAGGCTGAGATGAGGAGGAGAGAGAAGGAGGAAAGGAGGAGGATTCCATGACCTCCCTCAAGGGCATGATCCCAGTGACTGAGGTTCTTAAAGTTTCCACCACCTTTCAATAGCATCACGGGCTGGCAATCAAGCCTTTAACACAAAAACCTTTGGGGACACTTATCCAAACCTTAGCAATACCTAAATGCCTTATAACTAATTTTTTTCCATGTTCTGTCCCCTTATTTTAACATATTACAAAAATAAATTATACACATACAAATAATTATTAGTCTTATTTAGTCTTCATGCATCTTATCAATCCCTTGGTAGCTCACAAAAATTGGGGAATGATTTTGTAATATTTGTTTAAGCCTGTAAGAAATCTATCTAGTAAATGTAACAAAAGTGATGCTCAGTCTTTCAGCCAACCTCCTTCAGAAACCCAGGACACTTAGAAATAATTTGTGCTTGCTGAAAGAAGTGGGACAAAGGATGTCAGGGACTGCAAGCCAGAACTTGGGCCCTCATATTCAGAACCATCAGGAGAATAGAGCCTGTCACAGTCTGTTTGGGCTGCTGTAATAAAACACCATAAACTAAATAGTTTATGAACAAGAGAAATGTATTTCTTACAGTTCTGGAGACCAGGAAGTCCATTATGAGGCATAGGACATTGGTGTCTAGAGAGGGCCTGCTTCCTCACAGATGGTACCTTCTCACTGTGTCCCCACATAGTAAAAGGGGCTAGCCAACTCTGCTCAGGCTTCTCTGAGAAGAACACCAATCCCTCTCATGAAGACTTAATTTCCTCCCAAAGTTTCCATCTGCTAATAGCCCCACTTCCAGGGTTACGATTTCAACATATAAATTTGGGAGACACAAATCAGATCATTTCAGAAAGGCTGCCCTAAATTCTAGCAGGGGAGGAAATACCACAAGAAAACAGAATACCAAAGGACACGGGTTCCTTCTCAGATCTCAGGGAATAGGTAAAAGAACCATCTGGAGGTGTGTGGACTACACGGCCATGTGTCCCACAGTGCTCTCACCACTTAGTGGCAGAACTCGAGTCCAGTAGACTGGTAGAGCACGCAGAGGAGATGCTATTCTCCTTGCAAGAGAAACACCCAGCTGATTGCAGCTGGATAGCAATGGCTACAATGACAGGTTCTCCTACAACAAGCCAGGGACAGAACAAACAACAGCAGCAGGTGGCAGCGGGAAACAGAACCTGTGCTGACATTTAGGGAGCAGGCAGAGTGTGCAAAGCCACAGCAGTAGCCCTGGCAACCACAATAGGAGGCTGCAAGGGCGGTGTGAGTCACTGGGGGTGGAGAGGAAAGAGGCCACTCTCCTGCTGGTAAACATCCCCAACCAAGCAGAGCCAAACCAGGAAATGCCTGAGTATCAGCCTGTGGTTACATGGGCAGATTCCTGGGCGCTACCACAGAGCTGCTACATCAGAATATCTGGGATAGAATCCAGAAATTTGCATTTTAAACAAGTTCTTACCAGAATTTTTTTTTTTCTTTTTTCAGGACTGGGAATTGAACCCAGGGCACTCTACCATTGAGCTACGTTCCCAACTCTTTTTATTTTTTATTTTGTAACAGGGTCAAAGTTGTTGATCTTGGCCTTGAACTTGTGATCCTCCTGCATTAGCCTCCTGAGTAGCTGGGATTACAGGAGATCTTTAAATATTACTACCTATAGATCTGAGCAACTGGACAACTTGCTGTGGGCCCTGGTTTTTGGACAGCTTAATACTCTAGTCCTACCCATCACGAAAAGAGCTGGGTATCATGGAAACACACCCAGTGAAATCCAAATTCACCCAGTTCATAAGTACCACCACTTTGACCATGCTTCTGGTACTCAGGACTCTGGATTCTCTACCAAAATAACACTGGGACCATTCCAGGGCCTGAACAGATCTCTTGTTCTGGTCTATTCTGCAGGTAGACCAAACCATAGGGTGCACACAACTCTAGAACAAGGATCATTAAGGGGCAGTTGTTTGTTGGGCACAGAGATTGTACTTGCCTGTTGCGCTGACCACATGTGCACTCACAGCCTGTCATATGGGGTCAAGAGCAGAAGCAGGAAAAGAAGGGGAGGCCTCCTTATTCCCAACCTCCATTTGCACTTGTGCCCCAAACCACCTGTGACAGAGACATCTGCTGGACTAAAGACACAGGAGTTTAGTTTATTTTGGTTTTGACTTTTTGGTCTTGTTTTACTTTCTTTTTAAGTGTCAGAGAAGAAAAGGAAAATTTTTTGGATCAAAATACCAATTATAAAAAGAATTAATGAATCCTAAGAGTTTAATCCCACTCTCTCTTTACAAGTTTTAAATTTTTTTATGGCCAATGAAGTTTAGGAAACAAGGCTTGCCTAGTTAAGTAGCATCTTAAAACTCTGAACTCATAGATTTACTTTAAGTAGTATCGGTTGAGTGTTTATTCTGCCCCCCTAACTTGTTTTAGACAAGTGAGAGGATCAATAAGCTCCGATGGGTATCCTCCAAGCAAAACCACTGGATAATTCAAGTTGTATACATGAGATGCAAAAATAACTGTGCAGGGGAACATGCTATCTTAAGTGCTAAAGTGAGAACCCCAGACTTATTGCTAACTGCAATGAAAATTTAACAAATCTTCAACAGTATCCTCTCCTTCTGTTCTCAGTGTTGCCACATTCTAGAGGAGAACACACACACACACACACACACACACACACACACATCCTCCAAAAGGAGGGCTTAGCGCTTTCCAGTTTCAGAAACAAGCAAAACTAGCTAATGACAATCTTCACTTTAACACTTACTTAGTCTTTGGCTAAGTACTTCTGTTTTCTAATTCATGTGAGAATTTTTTTTTTTTTTCAGGAGAGAAACACAACAACTCAAATTGTTTCTCTTTCAATGATGATCCATCCACTGAGCCTCGTCATCAATGACAAGCTCTGCATTCCCCACTCACAGTCGGGTTTTGATAGGCTAAGTGTCAGCATGGCCCTTTCTGGGTGGAATATTGAGTAATAAAATGTCAGAAGAGTTTCAGTTATTCACACTGTTATTAAAGTAGGGCATTCATGTTGCCCTAAACTTACCCTCACACAAGCCTAAAGTATATGAGTCAGTATCACAACCACCCTGGGGTAGTAGAGTATCTGTGTCTTTCTCTTTTTGGCAATAAAGTGTGCCTCAGAGGACAAAGAACAGCAAAGGCAGGAAGCAGTGATGAGGAGCGAGCTGGGAAATTCCAGCTGCCCTCCTGCCCTACATATAAGGAATAGATATGACTCATTTTTAAGATGCAAACAGATGTTGACTTGGCTAACAAAATCCTATGCAAAATTTAACCTCTCGAGGACCTTGCTTCCTCTTCAGGGGAAAAATTAAAATAAAACAGGTTATTATATTTGGACACCTGGAGAGCATTGTTAAATGCTGGTATGAAAGAACAAGCATGCATAATTTTTTTGAATTGTGCTATTTCTTAAGTCCTTGAAGTCACCCTTCTTCTGGAACATATCTATCTACAAAAGACAAATGATACTAGAGAAAATCTCTACAATTTAGGCTCTAGCTCTACAAATACATTGTGGTCTGTTGCTTAGAGACACATGGAATTTTCACGTAATAACATAAAATTAGTAAGTCCTCATGTAACCAAAAAAACATAGTCCAAAGTCCTGGTTTTAATCCTGGCTCTATGTGAAGTAATTAAGTGGCCTCAGTTTCCTCACCTGCAAAATCAAGAGGTTGGTCCTTTAAGGCCCCCTCCCCTGCTTTATTGTTTTATAATTCTAGGATTTAAAAAAAATTGAAAATATATCACTATCTTTTACATCATCCATATATGATAACAGTAGGAATTTATATGAGACCAATTTTTTTTGTTGTTGTTATCAACATTTTTCATTGTAGAAAGAGGAAAATATGGCCATGGGGAAAATGGATAAAGGATAAAATACAATATGCAATGAACTTAAAAATAATTCCTTTCTTACCCAGTTTGGTTGTTGTAGTTATCATATGAGATCACATCCTTGAGAAGTTTATCATGTATTATTATGCTTTACAGAAATGTTGTTATTATTACTAATAATAAATGGAAGCATATTTATCCAAAAAACAATGGTCCGGCACCTTCTGCACACCAACCCTGTGCTAACCATTAAAAGGACACTCATCCTGTTTTCTCAGGGCTCACAGGAAGTCCAAAGAGCTCCGACGGAATGTTGACAATCTTTGTCTTTAAAACTGCTTTTTACCTTTTTGAAAAGTTTCAAGTTAAACAATCAAATTGCCAAAGCTATTCTTTTGCTCCATTTTCAAGCATTACACATCTTTGTAAGTGGACTTGCCCAAACCTGAAGAAGATATACCTGAGATTCTGTAACAGCTCAGCTGATTTCAGTGCTAGGTAAAGATATAAAACATGCTACAGTCTATTAACTGTTGGGACCAGGAATCGGGGAGAGTATTTGATGGACTCCCAGGCACTGATGAGTGAGAAATGGATGATGATAACCTCACCGTAAAGGGTAATAGAAGACTGACCTTGGGCTATGAAAAATGTGCTCAGTAGACGTGGCTCCAAGTTCAGTGCCCACCATCCCCCCTTCTCACTTTACGCTTCAGTAGCACTGCACTTATCTGCCTTGGGTTCCTTTTTATATAATCTGCTGTCTCAGGCCTCTGTGCATTTTCTCATTCCCTGCGCTCAGCCTGGAAGGAGGAATTCCCCATTACTCCTCCTTCTTGTGCCATCCTTCATCCTACTCCTCTTCATCCCTTCTTCACTTCTCGCCAGTGCTCAAGATTCAGCTCCACGGCGGCATTTCTCCTTTAAGTCTTTCCAAGCTTCCCTCCACCCGAGGTGGCCAGTACTCCTGCCAGCCTAAGGCACTAGCACAGTACGAAAACTTCTGTCCTTTCTTCCCTTTCTTTCACCAGCCCAGTGGTTCTGAACTGTAAGCACTTTTGTCCCTCAGGGTACATTGACACTGTCTGGAGACAAGTGTTGCTGCTTGTCACCACTGAAGGCGGGTGCTACTGGCATCCACTTGTTGGAAGCCAGAGGCAGGGATGTAGCCTAACATCCTACAATCACAGGACAACCCCCACAACAAAGCACTATCTGGTCCAGATGCCATTAGTGCTGAGGCTGAGAAACCCTGTCGGACTGCGCGTTCCTTTAAGACAGGACCTTTTTCAGCCCTGTTCCAGCAGCTCCACGCACAATGCCTGGTTCTCAGTAGGAATCCACCTTCAAAATTAAATTAAATTTGAAAATTTATTTGAAAAAAAACTAGTACAGCTCTACAATATAACTAATAAGCAATTTGTGCACAAACCTCAAGTCAAAGAAAAATCAATATTCAGAGATAAAGGCAAGTTTCACCCTTAAACTTGCCCTGATCCCGTCTGGCTCTGTCCATATCCCTTCCTTTTCTCCTTTTGATCTTGAACCTATGTGCTCTCTCCCACCATCAATTAGCATGTTTGTTGGAATTCCACTCTAAAGTAGGAGTTTAAACATGGTACAGTAAATTGTGCTACATTTATTTTAGGCATTCACTTCATTTAATTTTAACATTTAAACACATCAATCACTGGGTGACATGCTGGGTACTGCAAGCAAAGCAAAGATGAATAAAAAACAGCCCATCCTGACTGTAGAGATTTCTTGCAGCAGAGGAAATAGAGTTTCGTTCTCATTAATGTGATTAGGGAATGTCCCGCAGAGAAGGCCTTTGATTTAGGATTTCACATGTGATTCCATAAGGAGTTCTAAACACATCACATGTATGTAATCACATTGTCTTTCCTTTTCTGGCCACTAGACAGCTATAAGAACCACCCATTAGGACAATGATTCTAACAACCTCTTGAGGGCTCATTAAAGCACAGATGGTTGGGCCCCACCCACAGGGTTTCTGACTCATTAGGTCTTAGATGGAACCTCAGAGATTTTGCATCTCTAACAAGTTCTCAGGTGCTGCTGGGTCTTCTGACCATAATTTGAGGACCGCTGCTTCAGGATACTCCACCAACTAACTCCTCAACTGACAATGCTCACCCTTCCCTTGGCTAAAACAATACATGTCCAGAGTTTGCAAAGCAAGCAACTTGTGGGTTTAGACAAACAGAAGAGAATCATATTCCAATCTACTACTATAACTAAAGAACGGCTCAGTTTTCAAAGGCTAAGTTTATTGTCAGATCTACTTCATTCTACCCAGTTCCCAATGGGGACATAATTATTTATTGAAAATTATTTATTAATATAACATAACATTCTTGAAGATCATTACAATTAGGAAAACATAATATACATGTTGACATGTTAAACACAAAGTTGCAATATCTAGAATTTCACTTCTCATAGTCTTAATACATATTTGAAATTCTGTCAAGTTTTATTTTGACTATAGCTGTTTGATTACTTGAATAAAACTTTTCTTTCTAGTAATTTCTTTGTTATTTTCTTTTTCTTTACTCTTTTCAATCTATCTTCTTTTTTCTTCTCTGTTATATGTTGGTGTTCACTCTGGTTTTCTAGGCCATTGATTCTTTCATCCATTCTCTCATTGTTGTGTCTTCAATGATTTTTCAGAGTTCTTAAAGAAGGTTACTCACGTTTGTACATTTTAAAACTTTCAATCTTTTAAAAGTTTTATATGCACTTTTAAAAAATCTTTAATTATTGTAGATGGACAATGTGCCCTTATTTTGTTTATTTTTTATGTGGTGCTAAAGATCTAACCCAATGCCTCACACTTGCTAGGCAAGTGCTCTGCCCATGAGCTACAGCCCCAGCCCCCATATGCATTTTTTAAAAAGTTTCGTATGCATGATTCCTCTTAATGCTAATGAAATAGAGATCAGTGTTTTCCTCTTTTTATGGACAAGGAAGTGGAGGTTTTCAGAGGCTTAGTACCCAAAGTAACACAGTTAGTGGGTGATAAGGGGAAAATTTGAACCTGAGATTGACATCAGAGCCAGAGTTCTTAGCCAAAAATCTACATAATTCTCATGAATATATTATGTACCACATTGAATTCAAAATGAATGACACATTTCATGCTATAAGTTATAAATGTGGTAAGTTTGATTACAAACAGATTAAATAAAACACATGGAACTGCATGCATTTTTAGCACACAGCCCCTTTGCACCTGTCATTTGTTAATGTCAGCAATGATAAGCTTATAAGTATGGTTTTCAAGTGGCCACTTGGACATACATATATGTCTGTTGTAGAGCCACCATGCTACAGTTTGGGTCTTGTATGTCTCCCAAAGCCATACAGGTTGACCACGTGGTCCCCAGCCCATGATGCTATTGGGAGGTGGTAGAACTTTAAGGAGGTTGGGCCTTGTAGAAGGAAGCTAGGTCATTAGGAATTGTGTCCCTGAATGGAACATTGGACCCTGGCCCCTTCCTATTTCTTTGTTTTCACTTCCCAGCTGCCATGAGTTGTGTTTTACTCCACCATGTGCTCCCTGCCATAATGTTCTGCCTTGTCACAGGCCCAAGGCAACAGGGCCAGGTGATATGGACTGAAATCTCCAACACTGTGAGACAAAATAAACCTTTCCTCAATATAAGTTGATTCTTTCAGGTATTATATCATAGTGACAGAAAGCTGACTAACATAACACACATTCAGGCCTACTCAATATTTGGGAAATGTACTCAAATATACAGAATAGTGCCTCCTACAGAAAGCATAGTATTGACCTCTCCTATATCCAAGAGCAATGATTAATTTATTTACATTTCCTTCAAAAAGGATGCAGTAAAAGAGAAAACTAGGACTTCATTGAAGGAATATTTTTATTGGGAACATATTTCACAGGTAACTCTAAGAACACTTTCACAGACATTTTCTCCTTCTTCTTTTATTTCTTTTGTCTTTAGTTTTGTTTTGTTTCATTCTACCATTAATAAAACAAAGCAGGACATGAAATAAATTGTTGATGCCATGAGGTGTCTTAAATTAATAAGGCTGAATGCTATATAATTAATTTTCTTTTTCCTCCCTTGCTTACTATGAACTTCTCAGAAGACTATTTCCCCTAAATTACAATAAGAAAATTGTAAACTCGTTTGCCGTATTGCAAATAGATGGTGTGTGGCAGTTACATTGTTTAAATGTCTGGTCATTTTTATTTTTATAATTTACAGCCCTAACTCCTGTCTCAGCTTCAAAACACAGTTTCAGGAACACAAAGATTTAAGAGTGGATGTTGCAAAGGCTCTCCACAATGCTAACCTGTTTTGCACAACTGAGGAGTTATTCTTTTTTCTAATTTATTGTTTTATTTATTCTAATTTTGTTATATATGACAGAAGAATGCAATTCAATTCATATTACACAAATAGAGCACACTTTTTCATGTCTCTGGTTGAACACAAAGTAGAGTCACACCCTTCCTGTTTTCGTACAGGTACTTAAGGTAACGATGTAAGTGTAATTCCACCATCTTTCCTAACCCCATGTCTCCTCCCTTCCTCTCCCTCCCCTTTGCCCTATCTAAAGTTCATCTATTCCTCCCATGCTCCCACCCTCCACCCCCATTATGAATCTGCATCCTTATATCAGAGAAGACACTTGGCATTTTTTTTGGGAGGGTGGGATTGGCTTACTTCACTTAGCATTATATAAGCCTTTCTCTAATATACATGTGAATGTGTCTTTTCAGAAGTTATTCTGACCAAAGTGTCCAATGAAGCACATCTGAGTTCTCATAATTCTAATAAAAAAAAAAAAGAAAGGAAGAAAAAAGGGGGAAAATGTTGTACTAATGCAGGGATTGCCTCCTCAACTTTCTTCAGCTCTTTCAGAACTTTACTGGAAAACTTCTTCTAACATTTGTATTTATATATCAGTCACTGCTATGTATTGGGTGATAATATACACAATAAAGTTTTGTATCCATTATTCTTTTGAACACTAATGAAATAGAGATCAGTGTTATCCTCATTTTATGGACAAGGAAGTGGAGGTTTTTAGAGGCTTAGTACCCTAAGTCACACAGTTAGTGGGTGATAATGGGAGAATTTGAACTTGAGATTGACATCAGAGCCAGAGTTCTTAGCTACTCGCTGGACCACCATTCATTTTTTCTTACATCCCTTTCCTTTCCTAACCCTCAGTTACTTCTTTTTCCTAAGTATTTTCAATAAAATTTCCTTGAAAATTGTTGATATGGAATTGGAATTTAGTATCCTAGAATTTTTAAAAAGATGATTCAGGAGGAAAAGGAGGGATAAACTTGAGAAAAATGTGAATTCTGCCTCCACATAATGGAAGATTCCAAACATACATATTAAGCAACTGAAACCCACATATCATAACAATAAAACCCATGCTACAACTTCTAGATAAGTGTCTGTTCAATTAAATGTGGTACCAAATGAGTTCTAGAAGTATTAGAGGCATCTCATTATGTTTATGAATAATAGCATTAGATGTAAAAAGAGTCTGTTAGGAAAATACAGAACAGTAACTCCCCATGGTCTTTTCCATCATCCAAAAGTTCCAGAAGTCTTACAAAAATTGCAAATATTATATTAAAGTATCTAGCTTAAGAAAGCAACTTCTTACAGTAAGAATGGCTATTATTTAATTAAATGTTTATTGATGGTCCACTATATGCATGGATTGCACAACAGATATTTTGAAGCTTTAATTTGTTCTCAATATTGGCAAAAAATTGCTACATAATTATTCAAACGGTGATCAGTGAAAAATGGCAATCCACTTAACCACATTTTATAAACTTGCATCTAAATCAGAAGCATTTTGAATAAGGGTAGGATTTGTGATTCTAGAGTAGTTTATTTCAAGTACTCATTTATTTCTGCTATTTAGTGTTTTAAATTTAAAGCAAACTATATCTTATTTTTAAAACACAGCTTTTATCTTATTTCCTGATTTGGTATATTTAAAATATATATTAAATCAGAATAGGCTATGAATTCCCACAAGTCACAGTAAATTCACATGGATTTAGAATCTTCCTCCTACCATGGAAAGCTCTAAAATCCTTCTTTGAAATAGTCCTTCTGTATTTGAAAGTTCAAGAGATTACATTTTATCAGTGAAACATTTAATTGTACTGACAAGTTGCATTTTCAATGTCTCAAAAAAGATCTTAGAAATATACACAATTTCTCAACTTCAAAATATTTTTATCTTGGTAAAAAATTTTTTTAAGTTATCTTGGAAAAACCAATATACCAACAATATAATAAGAGCATGGACTTGTAAAAAAATCTATTCTTTGGTAACTGACACCTAAGATAACAAAAAATCCAGAGAAGAGATCAAGTACTATACACATAGCCACAGGAGAAAGGATTTCACAAAAAGGGGGGTCAGAGGTGGGGAAAAAAAAGTGTCCCTTTTTATGGGCACTTGGTAGTGCTATTTTTGTTTAACTGTGAATCTAAATATTTCATTCTTCACTTACAACACCTCAATGGTGTCTCATTACCTACAATAAAATCCAGATTCCTTGCTATAACTTTCAATAATCTGACTGAAGCTCACTTCTCCACCTTCATCCCCCAGCGTTCTCCAGAATGTTCCCTGGATTTTTGTCATTCTAGTTTTCTTGTGGGTCTTTGGATAGCTTGTGGGAAAAACTACAGAGACTTCCTTTCAGTGAGTAAAAACTCTGCCTTTACATACAGAGTTTTTCCTAACTAAAATGGACATCTTTACCTAACCCACCTTCCAAATCCAGCCTGAGAGCCTTCCTCTGTGAGGCTGTCTGCAACCACTCTCCCAAATATGCTTCACACTCTTCTCTGTCTCACATAATTTTGCTATTATACTATAATAATATTAAACCTATTTTATTTCCTCTTTAAGTTGAAGAATCCTTCTTGGCAGAGTTGGCATCTTAGTTATCTTGGTACCTTGGTCCCTAACATAGTTTCAGACATATAGTAGACACCTAATTAATGCTAAAAATTGTATTGATTGTTGTTGAATCCCATGTAGACAAAAGATGTACGTGTTATAATCATCCATGTATTTCAATAGCAATCATTTTTATTTTTAAAAAATCTCTCTATAATACCTACATACATTTTTCTTCCATTAAATATTTCACATCAAAACTCTGTGCTTTTCTAATGGGTACGTATAACTGGCTTTGTCAGCACTATAATGACAAGCAAAAGAACACAATTCATAGAAATAGATCATCTCACTTCTTAAGAAGAAAAGTTGTCCAAAAGTTATACAATAAGTAACTGTGTCGTGCACATGCCTCTGACTGCTCTTACGTAACTTGAAATGGAGGCATGAGCTGAAGTTATATTTCAGTTGTATCATGGTTATCAAGACCTATTTCACAAAGATCATTTAAAAACTACCATAAAATAATGGTAAATAATATTCACCCAAATGTCTCTTGACTCTTGACTTTATTAGCTTATAAGTACAAATAATATCACATTTTCAGTTCAACTTAGATATACTCTTGAAGAAATTCCAATTCCTTTTGAGTGTTCCTCCCTCCCTGAGTTGCTCATTAGTTCAGAATCACTAAGGAGTTTCTATCAAATCATTCCTGATCATTACAACCACATAGGTGATACCGTCAGCTATGCCAGAACTATAAAGACCTTGTTCTTTCACTATTTTATGTTGGTACTGTTCCCAGCATAACACTCAGAGGGAGAAATGGGTGAAATAATTATACTTTCCTTGGGCACAGATGTGGGTAAAATTCAAAAAACAGCAGGGGTGGGGCTCATGTTTTCAAAGACAGTAAAACAGCATCTTTTTCTTTCTCCCTGGGTGGATTTATCAAGTCTGATTTCAAGCATCAGCTGTCACATTTTCATATTTCCTTAATTCTCATGAGCTCTCCAGCCTTTGGCCTGTATCTGAGCTGAGCATTTTCTTTATGTTGAATTCTGTATCAGGGAATCCACCTAAGGCTTTATAAAATTTGTCACCTTGATCTTCCATCTCAAACACATAGACATTCCAACCTCAAATCTACCAGATTTCTGCACCCCATTTGTGTACCTCTGAACCTCCACTGTGAGCTGTACTTAAGTCATTTATTTTACCTTTAAGGAAGTTTCTTATTATCCCCTTAGAATCAGTAATTACAAAGATACACTTCCAGGGGAAAGGAGTGTTACCTAACTCCATGTCACCAAAGTATCCAAAACTCAAGCCTAGACGACTTCCCTCATGATAGCATCATTGTAAGAAACCTGTTTAACAGTGAAATGCTGTTAATATCAACAATATAATAATGTGTTAATAAATAAGAAATTAACTTAATAAATAATAATCAATGACAAAACACATTTCCTTTGGGGAAATCTGGGATCACTCAGTTAAAGCAGTTTGAGTGAACATTGCTGGAAATGATGTACACTTAAAAACCAAGATTTGAATTAGACATTCATTGAAAAATTAAATGGTGGATAAGTCATGGAAGCAAATGTATTTGGTTTTCTCTGTCTAGTGAAACATAATTCTCTTAGCACATTTTACTGACATACTATAGTCATTACAGGAACATCCTCTCTTATTTATTTATTTTGTTTTGATGGATGGCTCTGGCTTGAGCAATTTCCTTCTGTAACTGTACCACATGTAAATATTGACTGTGATGCAATATATTCCAGAAATCAGGGTTTTAAGTTCAAGAGCTATAATCCTGGTTACATCAATGAGAATTCCTTGAAGAAAAAAGTATTTTTCTGAATTTTTATAAGTGAATAGGGTAAAAATAGCAAAGTATATGTAGCACTCAAATTAGAAAGAGGCTATTTACCTCTTCACTTTGAATTATCTGGTCTTGCAATGTAATAGCAGCTCCTCTTCGGGCAAAATATTGAGATAAAGATCAGACTTTTCAGATTATGAAATGAGAAAAAACACTGAAGCAATTTCCTAGCAAATATAGCTAAAATATTATTCATTATACAGTTTGGACAATTACAATGATTAAATGTACTAAGTCATCTATTCTGTATTGTCATATTTTGACACATTATAGGTCAAATCAAAATCACATACAAGAGCAATAGAAGGTCAGTTGCCCACAGTGCATGTGAATTTATCTTTCTGCTCCAAATGTTTCCATACAGTTCAGTTGCGTGGGATAGAGCTAGTTGAAGTTTTTGTTTGATCTTTTTTAATCTGCCAAGAGTCACTAACCTCCCAGGTAAAAGCAATTAACCATTCATTGTCTTTGTCTTTTGACAGCTTTTGGTTTTGGTTTTGTTCCAGTCACTGAGTAAATCTGCTCACTTTCTGATAAGCAGAGGTTTTCCTAGGGATGGAAGTAGCCCAATCTGCATCAAGATCCCAGCCCATAAGCCCCACAAAGTGGAAAATTACAATCATGGAAAATAAAGACTGAGAATGTCTTTGAAAACTGCTGACCAAGGGCCAACACCAGTGCCTAAATGTGTATGAGGGAGAGCAGGTTTGATTAGACAATTAATGTTACTAGGATTCTTAGACTATTCAGGGAAGGAGAATCACAAGAAGAAATACTAGAATTCTCAATAATAACAGGGATTAGGATGGCCAATTAGAATAATGTTTTACTTGTAATTCCAGTAACTTGGGAATTCCTGCGGAGGCAAAAGGATCACAAGTTTTTGAGGGCAGCCTCAGCAACTTATGAGACCCTGTCTCAAAATTAAAAATAAAAAGAAGGGGGGATGTAGCTCAGTGATAAAGCACTCCTGGGTTTGATTCCCAAAACAATCAATTAACCAATCAATTAATCACCAATAAATAAATAATAAAAAATTCTAATTCTGCACTTAGTATAAATTAATGGTTGTGCATAGGAAAAGTATTTAAACATAAGATGGAGTATTCAGATGGCCATGGCTAATAAGAGAGCCACATTTACATTGTAATTCAGAGCATAAACATCTGCTTAGATAAACTTTCAATTAAACTTATGTAATGTCTGACTTTTCCTTGCCAAATAAATAAAATTAAGCCACTAATCAATCAAAAAGAAAAAAATTTTGGAAGCTGAGAGAGGACACAGAAAAAATAAATAAATAACTTGTCCTATGGCTTTGCCTCTCTTAACAGAGCCAGAAAATGGTAGACTAGGTAAATGTGGTTAAGATCAAAGTGTTGGAAGAGTATGAATCACCAAAAACATGGGCTCAGCCCAGGTAAGAATATAAACACACACACCCATGTACACACATCCACGCACATGCACACACATAAACATATACACTCTATTCAAAAATATCAGGCATCAGAGATCTAGAAGGGTCTTTTTAGTATATCAGTTTAAAAATTGGCTCAGTAGAAATAACAGATCTTAAATTCTAACCAGTGGTGTGGGCCTTTAGTTTATGACTCAGACTTTCTGTTCTTATTAGGGAAACAGAAGAAAAAATACATGCTAGCTTAGTTAGTTTCTCTCCAAATCAACTTATTAGCTAAGGTTACTATGAAGGCTGAAGTGCAGGAATGGTTGAGTTCTCTCTATTTTAGTAAGTGCACAATTTCTTTTGTCTGATTAATACTAAATTTCCTTTCCAAGGACCAACTGCTAATGCCTTTCTTATTTCTTTAGAAATTATTTTTTCAAACATATGTGGATCATTTAGTGTTTTTGAAATAATTCATGAAAATCTATTGCAGACAGCTCCTGAGCTACAGGGGAAAAAAAAAAATGTAGACAGTCCCTTCCAAGTGCTTCAGTCTACTGTATTTTATTGCTTGTTGTAAATGTTCAACTTAGACTCTCTCCTCCAGCTCCTCTGTCCCACATTACTCCCATACCCACCTAAAAGATAAGAATTCATGAATGCTATCTTTGTCTACTCAGACTTTCAGAGTAACAGCAACAGCCTTGTCAATCTGCCAGTATAATTAATCTAACTGTAGTGGTTCACACTGGTGTAGTACTGCAGGGATTACAATATTTTCTTATTTGAGACTTATGCAGTTCAATGAGATTGATAGAGGAGGAATTGCTACTATTCCTTCACACAATGGAGGAAATTGTGCCCCACAGAGACCAAATGATGTTTAAAGCCAGCTAGCTAGAAGTGGAAGGGCTGGTTTGCCTGCTTTGACTACATTACTTTGCTTATTCCAACATGTTCTTTTTTTTCTCTCTTTCTCTCTCTCTCTCTCTCTCTTTTTTTTTTTTTTTTTTTTTTTTTTTTTTTTTTTTGCATTGGGATTGAATCCAGGGGAACTTTACTACTGAGTTACGGCCCTAGTTCTTTTTTAATTTTATTTTTGAAACAGGGGTGTCGCTAAGTACCTTGAGGCTGACCTGGAACTTGCAATCCTCTTGTCTCAGCTTCCTGAGATGCTGGAATTACAGGCATGAGCCACTGTGCCCAGCTCACTCTTACATGACTTTCCTCCTACTATTTCCAGCATATTCAGCATTTATATTTTTCTCATGGAACATAAGTCAGATAGTGATCATCAAAATAGAGTTTAGAGAATCCTCTAGATAAGTCGGCCTGGATCTAAGTAGCCATTTAAACCTCTCTAAAGATTGCACATAGACCTTTATCTGAAATAGCCTATTTATCCACAATTACAACTCAGGTATCAGTTACTATTCAAGGCAGGAAAGAAATGAGTAGCCCAATAAGTGGTTCTTAGGTTCTTCAGTTTAGACCTGTCAGTTTGTGTCAAGATAAAACCTTTCTATCTATGGCATTAATGCCCAGGAGTAACTGAAAATATGCTTGTAATTCCACAAACAGTTTTAGATTTTGTATGTTTTGTATTTCATGAGCTTCTTAAAGCCTGAGGCCAGGTTTTATTTGCTATTACAAAATTGCAGATAAACACAATGCTTTGAGCATATTAAGTAATCAGTAAGTATTGGATTTGTTAAGCACTTGACAGATACCTAGAAGTCACTAGAGGTCCTAGTTTAAGTTGACTACTCAATCAGTCTCTCAATAGCACTCAAAATGAAATTTCACTATTATTTGTGTTATGTTTGTAATCCTATCTCTAATCATGGCATGAAACTGAGTCTGACCTAACAATACCTACAACTCAATAATGAACTTGTGTGTGTGTGTGTGTGTGTGTGTGTGTGTGTGTATGAACGGTAGCGAAAGCTAATAATTGGCATGTGAGCATTTTTTTAAATTTTTATTTATAGTAGTAGTATGTATTACAGTTGATACTACACATAAAGAGCATCTTTTACACAAAACAGTTTGTATACAAAGTATATTCATAGCATTCAAGTCTTCAATCATGCATTTAGAATAATGATAGCCATCTTATTCAACCACTTTTTCTTTTTTTCCCCCCTTCCCCCCTTGCTTCCTCCCTTCCCCTCCTTTCCCTTTGACCATTATAGTGTTCCTCTAATCCTCCTATGTACCCCAACCCAACCATACTGTGAACTGGCCTCCTTATATCAGAGGAAACATTCGGTATTAGGATTTTTGAGATTGACTGATTTCACTTAGCATTATATTCTCCAACTTCATCCATTTACCAGAGAATGTCATTATTTTATTCTCTTTTATTGCTGAGTAAAATTCCATTGTGTATATATACCACATTTTCTTTATCCACTCATCTACTGAGGGACATCTAGGTTGGTTCCACAACCTACCTATTGTGAATTGTGCTGCTATAAACATTGAAGTGGCTGTGTCACTGTAATATGCTATTTTTAAGTCCTTTGGGAATAGACCCAGGAGTGGGATGGCTGGGTCATAGGGTGGTTCCATTCCCATTTTCCCAAGAAATCTCCATACTTCTTTCCATAACGGTTGTACCATTTTGCAGTCCCACCAGCAATGTATGAGTATGCCTTTTTCCCCACATCCTCTCCAACATTTATTGTTGTTTGTGTTCTTGATAGCTGCCATTCTGACTGGAGTGAAATGAAATCTTAGAGTAGTTTTGATTTGCATTTCTCTAATTGCCAGCAATATTGAGCATTTTTTCATGTATTTGTTGATTAAATGTGTATCTTCTTCTGAGAAGTGTCTTTTCAATTCCTTAGCCCATTTATCGATTGGATTATTTGCTTTTTTGGTGTCAAGTTTTTTGAGTTCTTTATATATTCTAGAAATTAGTGCTCTATTCGATGTGCATGTATTAAATATTTGTTCCCAGTTAGTTGGCTCTCTATTCACCTCACTGATTGTTTCTTTTGCTGAGAAGAAGCTTTTTAGCTTAAATCTATCCCATTCATTAATTCTTGGTATTAATTCTTGAGCTACCGGATTCTTGTTAAGGAACTTGGACCCTAATTCGACATGTTGGAAATTGTAGCTTACTTTTTCTTCTATTAGGTATATTGTCTCTGGTCTAATTCCTAAGTCCTTGATCCACTTTGAATTGAATTTTGTGCATGGTGAGAGATACAGTTTTAATTTCATTTTGTTGCATATGGCTTTCCAGTTTTCCCAGCACCATTTGTTAACGAGGCTATCCTTTCTCCACTGTACATTTTTGGCACCTTTGTCTAATATAAGGTAGCTGAAATTATATGTATTAGTCTCTGTGTCCTCAATTCTGTACCATTGGTCTACTAGTCTGTTTTGTGCCAATACCATGCTGTTTTTATTACTATTGCTGTATAGTATAATTTAAAGTCTGGTATGGTGATGACGCCTGCTTCACTTTTCTTGCTCAGTTTGTATGCTTAAGTCCTAACCACACGTGATTCAGAATGTGATCCATCTTGGAGATAGGGCCTGTTGTGATTTGGTTGTGAGGTGTCCCCCAAAAGCTCCTGCTAATACAGGAAGTAAATGATCAAATTATGAGAATTGTAACCTCATTGGTCCATCCTAGTTTGAATGGACTAATTGGGTGGTAACTGCATGTAGGTGGGGCATGGCTGGAAAAGGTGGGTTATGGGAAGAGTGCCCTGGAAGGGTGCATCTTCCCTGATGCCCCTTTTGCTTCCTCTCTCTTGCTTCCTGGCCAGCATGAGTGGAGTAGCACTCCTCTACCATGCCCTCTGCCATGATGTTCTGCCTCATCTTGGAGCCAAAGAGATAGAGTAAACAGATCATGGACTAAACCTCTAAAACTGGAAGCCAAAATAAACTTTTCTTCCTCTAAGTTATTCTTATGAGGTTTTTTGGTCACAGAAAAAGAAGGAGAAGGAGAATTTTAATAATGCAGGGTCTTTACACAGGTAATCATATTAAAGTGAGGTTATTAAGGTAGACCCTAAGCCAACATGACTGATGTTTTTACAAAAGGGGGAAATCTGAACTCAGAGACACTAATAAGGGTAAGAAATGGTGAAGATACACTGGAAGAAATGACCACATACAAAACAAGGAGAGAGGCCTTCAACAGAACTGTCCATCACCATATTAAGAAGGAAATAGTCCCAAAGGGCTGGTGGCACATGCCTGTAATCCCAGCAACTCAGGAGGCTGAAGAAGAAGGATTACAAGTTCAAGGCCAGCCTGGGTAACTTAGTGAGGCCCTATCTTGAGCAAACTAATGCACCATCAGAACATCTTTCATGTAATAATGAGGGGAAGGAAGGAGGAAAATAATTAAACTGTATAAATACACACATATAAAGAAATGTGTATGACAGAGCAAGGGAGGTGAATAAAATAGATGCTGTTCTTTGTGTTCACTAAACTATTCTACTAAAAATACAATAAAATGTTTATTGTATTTTAGTAGAATAGAGGAAGGGGACTGGAGAGGAAGGAGGGG
This sequence comes from Tamias sibiricus, assembly GCA_025594165.1. NCBI lineage: Eukaryota > Metazoa > Chordata > Mammalia > Rodentia > Sciuridae > Tamias > Tamias sibiricus. The sequence goes on from CM046657.1 coordinate 144,899,076, forward strand.
ATGGAAACAGGAGGTACTGAAAAAGTAAAATAATCAAATTATATTATGTGGGTATACATATATGTCACAATGTATCCCAGTATTATGTGTAATTATAATGTCCCAATTAAAATTAATTCAATAATTAATAAAGAAAAAATTTTAAATATGCATTTTTTGTTAAGCTACCTCATTGCAATACTTTGAGCAAACTAATACACCATCAGAACACCTTTCAAACTAATACACCATCGTAACACCTTTCATGTAATAATGAGGGGAAGGAAGGAGGAATATAATTAAACTGTACAAATACACACATATAAAGAAATGTGTATGACAGAGCAAGGGAGGTGAATAAAAGAGATGCTGTTCTTTGTGTTCACCAACCTCAGGGGAACTGTTCCTTTGATATTTACTAATTTTCTGAAAATTTCAGATATAGCAATGTCTTAACAAGAAGAAAAAAAAAGATTGGCAGTATTTCTGCTTCTCTTGCTTTTAATCAGAACTGGAACCAAAGTGTCAACATACTTTATAGGAAGTCCAATCTCTTTTTGAGTTCAAGTTCATGAAAATGTCAATCTCTTCTGACAGCACTTCCTGACCTGGAGAGACTCCTGACATGAGAATGGTTGATTATACAATGATAGATAGAATCTCCTAGATTTTTAAGATCTCTCCATTTATATTTAGGACAATTTATAGTCAACAAATACTTATGACACATTAGTTGCTGTCATGCCCTGTGCTTAAAACTAGAGATATATTAAGATGTTTTATACCTTCAAAGAACTCATTCCAGAGTAGAAAATAGATCAGTAAATAAATGAATTTAATAAAATATGTTTGGATGATTATGAGGATAAGCAAAGAGCATTATGGGGACCCGTGAACAGACAAGTAGCAGGGGATGGGCAGAAGGTTTCCAACAGATTCATTAAAACTGCTATTAGTACCCAACTACTATGTATAACCATAAAGCTCTAATTAAAAAAGAAGAAGAATGAATGAATGAATGAATGAATGAAAGTGAAACAAATCACACACACACACACACACACACACACACACCAAAAAAAAAAAAAAAAAAAAACACTTCTGTAAGCATCCTGGTGTAGTGGTGCATGCCTGTAATCCCAGCAGCTCTAGCAGCTAAGGCAAGAGTATTGCAAGTTCAAAGCCAGCCTCAGCAAATTAGCAAGGCCCTAGGCAACTTAGTGAGACCCTGTCTCAAAATAAAAAATAAAAAGGGCTGGAGATGTAGCTCACTGTTAAGTGAGTTCAATTCCTGGTACAGAAAGAAAAGAAGAAATGAAAATGCTATAGATAGCTTTATTTTCTGACTGAGCACAGCATCAAGGCCAAGTGTCTACAACTCAAAGCCTAGAGTGACTGTACCTGCAAAGACACAAAGTGTACCTGCAAGACAACTGCTAGGTGTGTTCAATTCAATAATCACTCGGGGAGTAGAGCCAAGTGCATGAATGTTCAGCTATTTGATTAAACACATCTATCGACCCTATATCGTAGTTTACTCAATATCATTCTGAAAGAGGTCCACGGAAGACTCTATAAGGGATCCGGGGAAGGTAATAGGGGAATTCTTGAACACACTCTCTTCCTCAGTTGAAGGTCTCCTCCACTCTTTTGTCCTTTCTAATCACACAAGGTGGAGGTCTTGTTGCTCTCTGATTTCCTCACAGGTATATACCAACTTGTTGAACTTTTGGGGTGCTCTGTCTAAGCCCTGGGCTCTCTCTGGTTTGTGCTCCAGTCCTGCATTAAGCCATATTCACATCATTCAAGCTACTCTAAGACAGGATGCATGAGTGCTCCCCACCTTCTCCCATCTCACCTTCTCTTCACTCCTATCCACAGACCCTACAAGGCTTCCCCAGGACACTTGATCTCAATTGATGCTAAGTGTCCATAGATACATGTAACTGGGTGTGTTAGTCAGCTTTTAATTGTTGTAACCAAAAGAACTGACAATAACAACTTAGTGGAGGAAAAGCTTATTTGAGTTCATGTTTTCAGAGGTTCAGTCCATGGTCAGCTGACTCCATTGCTCTGGGACCAAGGTGATAGCAAAACACCATGATGGAAGGGTGTTGGGGAAGAAAGCTACTCAGCTCATGACAGCTAAGAAGGAGAGAGAGAGAGAGAGAGAGAGAGAGAGAGAGAGAGAGAGAGAGAGAAGAAGAAGAAGAAGAAGAAGAAGAAGAAAAAAAAGAAGAAGCAGCCGCCGCCGCCGCCGCCAGGGGGATGAAATATATTTCCCAAGGGCATGCTGCAGAGCCCTACTTCCTTCAGCCATACCCGACCTTGTCTATAGTTACCACCCAATAAGGTTGTCCTTTTAAATTATTAATCCCTCAAAAGGATTAATCCACTGGTTAGGTTTCAGCACTCATAACCCTATCATTTCACCTCTGAACATTCCTGCATTAACATTGGAGCTTTTGGAGAACATCTCATATCCAAACCACAGCACTGGGACTTAATCACAGTCTCACACTTAAGAAAACCTGACACTTTCCCAGATCCAATCATCCCTCCACATCCATGGGTTCTACACCCAGAGATGCAACCAACTACAGATTGAACTTTTTTTTCAATTGTATCAGTTCTAAGCATATATAGATTTTTTTCTTTTAACTCTTCAAAACAATACAATAAAACAACGATTTACATGGAATTTACATGGTATTAGGCATAAGTAAAAGAATATGAGACGATGTGCATAGATTACATGCAAATATTATGCCATTTTATCTGAGGAACTTGAGCAACCATAGATTTTGGTATCTGGGTTGGTGGGCATATTGTATATGAATACAACATCAAGCAGGTATCTACTTCACTATCTCCAAGAAACAGAATTTGAACCAGGCCAATATGTAACCTCCTATTATCCCTAGACCAAATCTCAGATGTAGTAATTCCCATGAACAGTTTCCTATTAATTTGTCCAGACAGATGGTATCCTGAATTGCATCTGAACAACATAACCATTTTCACTACTTGTAGAATTTTCTATGCTTAGATTTGAGTAGACACACTACAAAAAGTATGGGGGAGGGAAGGTCATTGTGGAGTTATAGTGCAAAACAGTGCAGTTCCTGAATTGTGCTGCCATGTTGATTCCTACCTCACTGTTTTTCTATGAGGATTATACAGAAAAAAAATTCTGAATGTCACATCAGGTGCTTATTTACCCAAGAGCAATAAAAAAGTCTCTATGTGTTTGTCAAATACAAACTGTGTTCCAGGAACTTTCTGTTCACTCATTCATGTGTTCATTTATATACTTGAATATGTTGCTCAAAACCTTAAGTATATATTTGAGGCCAATTCATTATTTTCTAGTTCCAAGAGGGCATCATGTGGCTTCAGAGAGAGGATAACTAATTAAATAAGTATCAGTAATGATTTCAGGCCTAATTACATAATTTCTAAAAGCTGTCATGCAAATTTGGACCTCAATGTAAAAATAAATATTATTAATCACCTTGATAATGGGCATTAGAGAAATAGCAACTAAAAGAAATAGGAAAATTGACTCTTTGTCTCATGAATTTAACCTGATTAGCCTGGATAACAGAGATAAAGAGTTCTTAGGGCATGAGATATATATGTACATATTTGTGTGTGTGTGTGTGTGTGTGTGTGTGTGTGTGTGTGTATTGTGGGGAGGGTACCAGGGATTGAACTCAAGTGTGCTTAACCACTGAGCCACATCCCCAGCCCATATTTATATTTTATTTTGATGCAGGGTCTCACTAAGTTGCTTAGGGCCTCGATAAGTTGTTGAGTCTGGCTTTGAACTCTCAATCTTCCTGCCTCAAACTCGCAAGTCGCTGAGATTATAAACATGCACCACCACACCCAACTAAGAGATATTTAATATTTTTAACAGAGGTTTCTGTTCAAGTTTTAGAATACAGACACATGATAGTTGATATACTGGATATAGATCGAAGGAAACTTAAGAATTATTCCATCTAAATAAATTAGGAAGAGATAGACAGATGCTTGTAGAATTCATATCTCCAAGATGATGGGAGGGTGAACACAATAGACAAGGCCTCCTTTGTCTGACCAAAATAAAGTCACCTCCCCTTTTTCCAACAGCACGGTAAGAACAGCAGCCAAAGCAGATGGCACAGATAGCCGTGGGTCATATATCCCTGTTTTCCCTGTCTCAACCTCCTGGTTTTTGCTGAAAAAAAACTCTACCCCGGTATTTCTATATATGAAGTTCTAATATTTCTATCAGCAGAAGAGATGTGACTGTTTTATAGGTAGAAATGATATCTGAGAGTTCATGTGTCCATTGTTAAGGGAACAGGTTTGTGGAAAGAGCCTGAAATGAAGCCATGCCTAATGTCACAGCTGGCAGTCCGCTGATAATAAAGGCTACTTCCTCAGCCTCAGCACCACGCCCACCCCATCCATAAGAAGGCGTTAATCCATCAACATAGTAAAGTTTTCCAGCTGTAGAGTCAGTGGATCTGGGTTCTAACTCTGGTTCTACCACTTGCTAGCTTCATAATCTTGCACATTTACCTACCTTGAACCTTAGTTTCTTATTATGTAAATAGAGATAAAAACAAAAAAATCATCTTCAAGGAATTATCTAATGAGAAAGGCACTACAGCAGTACCATGAGGACTAAGCATGAAAACTATGTACAGCACTTAGTGCCATGGGAGGCTCAGAGCGGGCAGTTTAATTCCCGTTCCTACCACGCACCCATTGCATCATTATCACTTTACTGCATTACTCCTGCTTTTCCATACCTTTTCTACTTCCTATGGCACTAGTACCTTACTGTATGCCACTAGAGTCTCTTCATATTTTTCCTACTTTACTATATCAGTACTACCTTACTGCACTACTACTATTATGCTACATGCTACTTACTATAGCAATTATGGTATTGTCATACAATCATATACATGTATTAGTTTGCTAGAGCTGCTATAACAAAATACCTCAGACTTGGTGGATTAACAGAAATTTGTCTTCTCACAGTTCTAGAAGTTAGATGTCAAAGATCAAAGTGTCTATAGATTGGTTTCTTCTCACCTCTCCTTGGATAGTAGATGATTGCCATCACACTGTGTCCTCACATGGTTTATTAGTCAAGACTCTCCAGAGAAACAAAACAAACAATTACTGTGAGTGTATGCATGGAAAGAGGTTTATTTTAAGGAGCTGGTTCATGAAATTGTGGAGGCTTGGCGAGTCCAGAACTTGATGGGAGAGACCAGTAGGTCAGAAACTAAGGAAAGGGGCTGGGGTTGTGGCTCAGTGGTAGAGCGCTCGCCTAGCATGTGCGCGACCCGGGTTCGATCCTCAGCACCACGTAAAAATAAAAAAAAAACGCATTGTGTGCAACTAAAGCAAATAAATAAATATTTAAAAAAAAAAAGAAACTAAGGAAAGGTTTCAGCTCAAGTTAGCTGCAGACAGGAAGTCGCAGTTTGAGTCTGTTGTAGAGTTAAGAAGAGTTAATATTGTAGGTGAAGGCCAAAGGCAGTATGCTGGCTATTATGGTTTAGATGTGGTGTCAGCCAAAAGCTCATGTGTGAAACAATGCAAGGAGGTTTGGAGGAGAAATGACTGGGTTGTAAGAGACTTAACCCAATCCGTGATTTAATCCCCTATTAGGGATTAACTGAGTGGTAATTGAAGTGGTAGGGTGTGGCTGGAGGAGGTGGGAATTGAGGCATGGCTTTGGGTATACATTTGTACCTGAAGAGTGGACTCTCTCTCTCTCTCTCTCTCTCTCTCTCTCTCTCTCTCTCTCTCTCTCCTTCCTGGTCACCATGATATGAGCTGCTTCCCTCTGCCACTCTCTCCCACCATGATGTTCAGCCTCACCTCAAGCCCTGAGGAATGGAGCTAGACTTCTCTGGACTAAGATCTCTGAAATCTTGAGCCCTCAAATAAACTTTTTCTCCTCTACAATTACTTTGGTTGGGTCCTTCAGTCACAGCAGTGAAAAAGCTGACTAAAACACTGGCAGAATTCCATCCTGCTTAGAGGAGGTCAACGTTTTGGTCTAGTTAGGCCTTCAACTGATTGGACAATACCCACCCACATGGTATGGAGGGTAATCAGCTTTATCCATAAGCATCCATTTAAATATAACTCTTGTATAAAACATCCCTACAGACATATCCATAGTAACATTTGACCAAATATCTAGGTACTACAGCCCAATGTAATTGATATGTAAAATGAACAATCACACATGTACTTTCCACTATAAATGTGCATTTCTGGTATCTTTCTCTATGTCCAATTTTTTTTTTTTTTTTTTTGAAGATGCCAGTCACATTGGATTAGAGCAAACTTATTTTAACATAATCATGTTTTTATAGGCCTTATCTCCAAATTCAGCCATTTTCTGAGGTATTGGAGGTTAGAGCTTCAATATATTAACTTGGCTTTGTTTTTTGTGTGTGTGTGTGGTTTTTTTTTTTTTTTTTTTTTCAGTTTGTTTGTTGGAAACTTTACTACATCCCCAACCCATGTTATTTTTTATTTTGAGACATGGTCTCACTGAGTTGCAAAGGGTGACATTGAACTTGCAATCCTCTTGCCTCAGCCTCCAGAGTAGGTCCAGCCAACATGCAGATTTGGAGGGGCCACAACGTAGCCCATAAAACTGTGGTTTCTGCTACATTTCACCATCACTAACAATCCCCCCACTTCTACCCCTGTCTGCACGCTTCATCTCTTCCTAGTACTAATGCTACTATAAAGTTCCTTCTAGTTTCAATTTCCTGTGTTTCTATAAAATGGATTGCACCCAGATGGCACCACGAGGCTCAAAGTCTCTACCAAAACTGAATGCAAGTTCAGCCAGTATCAGTTCATGAAATACAGTTTAGACATCTATTGGAGAATATTCCAGAATACAGGAATTTTGGTTAAGGAAGAAATGCCAAAGTAAAAAGAAGTTGGACCAGGAAGATGGAAAAACCTACAGCCCACCCAAGAGAAGTTCTGTCAGTGTTTACTAGCTGGAGAGTTTCCTGCTCATGGAGGCCAGAGATTCCTGTACTAGAGGCTCAGCAGGAGCTTTTGTTAGATACTATGGGATTTGTCAATTGATCAATTGCTCTATTTGTTTGGTTTTTCAATTTATTCTCTCTCTCTGTGTGTGTGTGTGTGTGTGTGTGTGTGTGTGTGTGTGTGTGTCTGTGTCTGTGTGTCTGTCTCTCTCTCTCTTTTTTTTTTTTTTTTGGTGTGTGTGTGTGTGTGTGTGTGTGTGTGTGTGTGTGTGTGTGTGTAGTAGTGGGAATTAAGCCCAAGGCCATTCACATGCTAAACAAGCAGTGCTCTACCATTGAGCTACATCCCCAACCCTTTTTACTTTTTCACTTTTTTATTTTGAGATGGGGTCTCTCTATATTACCCAGGCTGGCCTTGAACTTGTGATGCTTCTGCATCAGCCTCCAGACTAGCTGGAATTACGGATGTGCGTAGCTGCTCTGGTTTTTCTCAGCAGTAAGAACCTGAGGACGTTTACCTTTTGTGTCTTTTCCAAGCATTAATTATGTATTTTATTTATAGATTTTATGATAATGCCTAAAAAATACTTGAAAAATATTACCAGCCAAGGACTAAATGGTTTATCAGAATGGAAAAACTTTCCAATTCACATATTTCTCCATACCTCATAGATATTAACAAGCCACAACCTAATGTTTTTTCTCCGTTTCATTTTATATTCCATGTGCATTCAGTTGTACAAAGACAATTCATTCCTAAAGATGAAATCAGAGTCATTATTAAATGTGTGTCTCCTGTTGTGCCTCATTCAGGCTTTTTTTACATGGTCTTTGCTGAGTTTAGTAGGGAGAAGACTCCCCAAATTCTTAAGATGCCAGTTCCACTGCTGCTCTTGCTGTCATTCAAAATTACGTACCAAATTCAGCTACTGGGCTATCCATCAATCAAACAAAATTACCATGTGGATTAACTGATGAAGCTGGAGTCTATAACTTAGCAAGCAGTTCAAGTCAACCCAATAGTCATTTATTCCACCAGTGCCCTGCATAAAGCACTTTAGAGCTTTTCATCCAGTGAGGCAGACAGAATGTGTACATGAATATCCATAATTCAAGACAATTTCCTCTATTAATAGAGACATAAATATTGCACTGGAAATATGGAACAAGCTAGAATAAAGCAGGAAGCTGTGAAACTTGTGCCAGATTGTGGAACAGTTGAAGGCTGAGTACCACCCTTATCATCACTGATAAATCCTTCTGTCACCATTCTTTTTTTTTTTTTTTTTTTTTTTTGGTAGCAGGGATTGAACTCAGGGGCACTCAACCACTGGGCCACATCCCCAGCCCTTTTTTGTATTTATCAGAGACAGGGTCTCACTGAGTTGCTAAGTGCCTCACCATTGCTGAGGCTGGCTTTGAACTTGCGACCCTCCTTCCTCAGCCTCCCAAGTGCTGGGATTACAGGCGTGCGCCACTGCACCCGGCCACCATTCTTGAAGGTTGAAAATCTATGGGAACACAAAGCCCAAGCAGGCTTACTACTCTGATGGACACAGAATGGAGCCATGCAACAGTACTGACACCACTTCCAGGAACAATACCATGTCAGTGATAAAGCCCACACGTGTCCTTTCCAGAACATTCAGTTATGAACAGTTATGTACCAGTTACCTAGTGTGTTATCAATAGCATTGGAGAAGTCCAGATTGAAAATGTTTTAGTGCCATATACAGTAAGATAAAAATGATTGAAGTGGAAACGTTTACATAATCTTCCCAAAGCCACCACCCCTGAATCGCAAGGCCCATTCATTCCCTGCCTTTCCAACTCTCAGGCTGATATGAGAGGAGGAGGGAAAGAATAGAACAAAAGAGGGAACAGTGCCTCATAAGAGCCCAGAGACATGGAGTAAAAGTCACCCAGGCTGTGGACAGAGAGGGCTTGGAGGGGTATGGGGGGGAATGGGGCAGGGGACAGTTGGTGGTAACTAAGAAAGTGTGAAAAACTTGGAGAGAGGAGCAAAAAGGACAGGATGATCTGATTAGGATCCCAGCTCTTGCCCCTTGGGAGATGCAAGCAAAGACTTGATTTCCTTCTTAATGTGGGGAAGAGACAAGATCCGCTATTAAGCTGTGCTTCTTGAATGCTACATTATTCCAAGACTGAAATCTTGGGTTCTCAATTTATTAGGATTGTAATGGAATTTGATATATTCCGGTTGAAGTGAAAGGCAACACCTTTCTATCAGAAATTTCCTAACTATGCAATTAAATTTTGATTCGACCCAGAAACTACTTTCTTAACCTACTGATACAATTTCAAGACAATGGACATGAAAATGAAACATTTTCAGGATTTTAATTAGGGCATGGGCTTTTGTTGTTGTCTATCTACCTATTATTTTTCCCAGAAGCAAGCTACTTGAAGTATCTAGGTCAAAAATTAAGCCCCTCAGCACCAACTGAATCATAAATGCAAGCAGTTAATGAAAACTTCATTTATTTACAATCTATGGAATACATTAAGCAAATAATGTTGATCTTTTACAGTGCTGTGTTTTTTTATTTATAAGAAGATATGCCTATGTGCGTGTATTCATACCACATAAGTGACTTATGCTGTCATATTTATCAAATTAATTTAAGCATGTAATAACCACAATGTCACAAAACAACAGGCTTGCAATTTGTTTTATTGTTAATATCTGACATTACAAATTCCTGAAGTTTCAAAGCTGTAGCTGAACACAAACACAGCTATTTTTTGCTCAATACTCTGAAAATCTCTGCCTTCTCATCTGATGTCAAGTAGAAAATTTAAACTGAGCAAGGTAAAAAAATTAAGCATAGGTTATAATACCCAGGGTACTGAATATATGTATCCAGACCCATAATTTTAAAATAAGCGACTGGTTTAAGTAGAGGAATAGAACAATCTGACGATAAATACAGGTCTGGACATCTATAAAATCAGTGTGGGAATGGGAATCTAAATCAGAGGAAGAAATATTACTAAAGAAATATCTGTGTTGTAAACTTTTCATCATTGTGGCTTATAACATACTATTATTTAGTAACCTTTAACATGACAACCAGTTAGAAACTACTCACTCAGAAAGTGAACATCTTTCAGATTTACACGAACAATAATAACTTATGAAAATGCATTATGATAAACATGAGTGTGGTGGGAAGCCCTTTGAAGGTTCACTTAAAGGAAGAGTTGTATCCTTCAACTGAATAAAACTAAATGTACTTTTAAACACCAGTTCTTCTATTCACAGAAATTTATAAAACAAGGCATGGCCTTTTCTCCCGATAAAAACCATTAGAGGCTGGGCACTGTGGTGCATGCCTGTAATCCCAGCAGCTCAGGAGGCTGAGGCAGGAGGATCCAGAGTTCAAAGCCAGCCTCAGCAAAAGTGAGGTGCTAAGCAACTCAATGAGACCCTGTCTGTAAATAAAATACAAAATAGGGCTGGGGATGTGGCTCAGTGGTCAAGTGCCCCTGGGTTCAATCCCTGGTACCAAAAAAAAAGGAAGTAAAACCTAATATTAATAACCTCTTTTCTGCTCATTTTTGGGTCATGTATTGATTATAGAAATGCCTTATAGGTTCTACTCTTAAAAATTAATTTTACAACAGTAATTAATGCAACATTTGTAAATTCGTCCTATGGCCCAATCCTTTATTATTATGGAGTTACTTGGAAATCCAGTATCTTTCTAAGCATAAGTTATATTCATCCTTGGAAAAATAAACTAATTGGGAGAAAAAGCCTTCTCAGGTGAAAATGTATTTGTAATAAAACTTTTTTTTTTAACATTCAGTACTTTTTAAATCAAAGTTTATATTTATGTTGTTTAATCAATTATAGATTAATAATTAAAATAATAATTCAATCCAGAAAAAAAAAAAAAAAATGGAAGGGGAAGAGGCTGGGTAGCAGTCTCCTTCTCAGTTCCTAATCTGAGAACACTTTAGTCCCAAACCACATCCCAAGGAAAGAGAAGGTGTGGCTTGGATGTGTGCCTCTTCCACCAACCTATTGAAATTTAATTGTCTTTGTGACCATGTTAAGTGGTGGGACCTTTAAGAGGTGATTAGTCTTAAATGGATTAATACCACGATGGCAGGAGTGGGTTCCTTATAAAAGCTAGGGATACTTAGTCTCCTCGCTTTCTAAGCTAGGAATACTTGGTCTCCTCGCTTTCTAAGCTAGGAATACTTGGTCTCCTTGCTTTCTCTGCCCGTCTGCCATGAAATGCCTCCCACTGTTATGATGCAGCAAGAAGGCCCTCACCAGATGCTGGCACCTTGGTGTTGGACTTCTTTGCCTCCAGAACTGCGAACCAATAAATTGCTTTTCATTATAAATTACCCAGTCTGTGGTACTCTGCTGCAACGGTGTAAAATGAATGGGGGAAGGTGGAATGAAGAAAAAGAAAATGAGCCCAGAGTCTACCTAGGGCAAAGATTGTTCTAACAACCAACAGATAAGTTGTTTGACCCATACTGTGTTTTCAAATAGAGAAAAATTTCATTTAAAATAGATCCAGATTTTCCAGAAGATCCAGAATCTCTGAGTTCCTGTACTCCCTTCAGCTAGAACTGAACAGCTCTTACTACCTTTAGATAAAGCAGATATTCTCTTATTCTCAAGTTCACTGCAATCTTCACCTCTCCCTCTCATCTTTCACCTGGTCCACTTTACACCTGAGTGGTAGCTACCTGACCCTACTGGCATGCAGCTTTTATGAGTTTATAAGATTAATGCATCTTATAAATATTTTTTAAAATTGCCAGGAATTGCATACATTCACAAAAGGTTCTATAAATTCCAGACCTTTCTTGAGGTTTCAGGTCTACACAGAGAGATAGTGGCAAAACATGGAACCTTGCTTTATTTATATTTGGTTCTTACAGTGCACACCATGTTTGTCATATAAAAGGAAATCAGTAAAAGTTTTTACAAATAATGTAGAATAAGCCATAAAAACCCTCACAGAGCTAATCTTACTTTGGACAACTTCGGTTCATTCAAATCCAAATCCATGGCCTTAAACTGAAAAGATCCTAGAATATTAGGGGATACCAGGGGTGTGTTGCCATGAAGGTTAGCAGTCAGAGCCCTTGCATGGGGGCAAGATAGTGTGCAGTAGGGAAAGGACTCCTGTGCATTAGAAGTCCTGGGTATATTGATTCCATATATAAATGTTTATTCATTACCTATTATGTATGCTAAGGATATAAAAATGAGTACAACAAGGTTCTTTAAGGAATTAAATAAGGAAATAATTTTAGTAAAAGCTATGTGAACTGTGGCTTATCAATTAATCTCTCTACACTATTTTCTTCAGCATTAAAAAAAGGGTGGGAATGTATTTCTGGGGCTTATTTCTTGCTACAGTGAGAAACAACTGTTAGATTTCCATTACTGTAATAAAATACATGGGAATCAATTTAAAAAGAAGAAACATTTATTTTGGCTCACAGATTCAGAGGTTTGAGTCCTTGAATGGTTGACCCTGTTGTTTTGGGGACTGTGGCAAGAGAGCATATGGTGAGGACCGCATGGCAGAGCAAGCTGCTTGCCTCATGTTGGCAAGGAGTTCCAGAAAGAGACTGGTGTCCAGTGTCCTTTAAGGGCACACCCCCAATAACCTAAGGCCTCCCAGTAGGTCCCATCTCTTAAAGTTTCCCACCACCTTCCAATATTGCCAAGACTGAGAATCTTTTAACACCTGAGGCTTCAGGGAGCATTACTGGTCTAAACTATAACAAACAAAACTAGGACTGCACACTTTGCAATCTGTGAGACAGCATTTACAATATGACAGAAATGGATTCTTCCTGCCTTTGTTTCTTAGGATGCTTATGTAATAGATTGTATTCAAAACAGTAAGCATGAGACACATCCTACTTCAAATATAAAGAAAGTATTGCAAAGTTTTACAAAGAAGTGGGCCCAAAGAACCCGTTGCATGTCAACTGGGCTCCTCAAGTAGATGAATAATACAAAAATAAATCCTAGAATCAAGGGGAGAGAAGTGCTGGTATGCATGAAGTTTCCACTCGCCACCTGTCAATCTCCCTCATTTATTCCTCATCTCAGGTTTGTGATGGGAACCATAATTCAAACAGATTTTCTTTAGCTGGGAATAAGAAAGGACTTTTGTCTGACTTCCGGTAGAGGCATCTAAGGCAGAGAGTGAAAAGTCCATCTGGACAATGTAGAAGGTAAGAGAAGTCCTGACTAACCACTTTGACTGTCCTCTGTTGTTCCTGTGTCTTGTTGCATTGGACCACATGGAGGTGTGAGGTGATATTAGTAGAATGACTGTAGCTGCATAACCCAGATTATGATGGACTCAGCAAGGAGCTGCTAGTGAACACCTGGCATTCATGGAGGCAAAATGAACTACCCCTACAGAAGAGAGGTGCAGGAGCCCCTGAAACTGCCGTGCAGGAGAGAGTCCATTTTTATCCCGTGTCCCCACAGACAGGACTTCCAAGTGCAACCCTCTTTAACCATCTGCCAAGTCAGAAAGCCAAAGTCAACTGGCCAAGTGACAATGGTCCTGTCCTTTTATGTCTGCTGTCTCCCTCCCCTGCATTTGATCTGAAGAAGGAGGTAAGCAGGGAGGGAGTAAGAGGAAGAGACAAATTTTTCTCCTCCCCTGTTGTAGGGTTTAGACTGAAATAGGACCCACCTAGTCAGAAGAGATTTGACAGTTAGTTATATTTGGAGTTTTGACCTGGCATCAGACTGAACAGAGAGAAGACTGAATTAAGACTGTGTCTGTAACTTAAAATGCCTATAGGACTGTCTTACCTTGGTGAACAGGAAGTGCATGGACTAGCTCAGACCTTCACCGAGGATCAGGGGAGCATCTCCCCCCACCCTAGCTCATATAGAATAAAAGAAGGGCAGGAAACATAAAGACGCATTTGATCAAAACCCACACATTGTGCCCCAGATGTGTGCACCATAAAAACAGAGATAATTCTGGTATGAAACCGTTGCTTCCTCTGCCTGAAGAACAGCTTTTAATGATAAGTGACTGATGAAGTTTCCATAGTTGATTTTTTCATCTTCCTTATTTTTTAAAGACAAATTGTCCATATGGCCTATGGATAGAATGCTCATGATTAGAGAACGTGGCACAGATCCTGAGACTGAAGGATCAACTGAAGACTCAACAACAATTTTATTACGGGAGTTTGTACCTTCCCGGTAAGATTGATTTAATTACTCTACTTCAATTTTAGGGCTTTCTTCGAATTTTGAAAACATGAGCAGTCACCCTATAATACTTCATGCCTCAGTGCTCAAGTTTCTGTGATCTGTCAGTCAAGTGGAATCCTTAGAAACACCAAATGGCCCCACTTGGCATTGAAATTGAGTGTAGATAGAATAATTATGCTATGCACCTGTGCCTCTTTGCTATCCTAATAAAATCTCCAAGCTAGTCCCCGTTTTCCCCACACTGTCTCCTCACCATCTTCCTCACTACATTGAAAATTTCTATAAGGAGAATTTAAAAGAAAAAGCTCTGTGATTCAAATAAGAATTACCTTTGAGAGTCTGTTCTTTGATTATTCCTAGAAAATTTCTAGTCTGCGCATTAAGTCCTACTATGGTTAATATAGTGGCTCAAATTAAAGTATGTCAGAGAAATTAAGTTTACCTCTTTACTTTAGCCGTGAAAAAATAAAGCCTAAGGGACTCCTGGATATAGGTTGTACATAGAAAGCAGGGATTTTTTTTTTTTAACTGAGGATTATAAGGGTAGAAGAGGGAAGGAAATGTCTTCCTTCACTCCAAAGATTCTATACTTACAACTCTGATTTGTTTGTTCCCTCCCCACACTCCTACACCCCCAAATTTTATCTAGAGCTATGTGAAGGTTGATGAAACACCACACTCAGCTTTTGCTGTGTTGCCTGGAAGCTTTCAGAGAGTTATTGCTGCCTCCTTCACCCAGCCAATTGTCAGTGACAGAGATGTTTAAGAAACAATCACTTTAGTGTCATGAAGATCACGACTAATTAAACTCAACCAGAGTATTTGCGAGTGTTTGATGTCTGTCCTGTATTGTGCTTTTTCTGAAGATCTTCTTATCCCTAAGTGAATTCTACCAAAAGGCAGCAGATTGTCTGAGCCTCAGGGGGGATTTTTCCCCAGTTTGCATTTTTGTGTTATGACATGACTCTCAGATCATTTGTTGAAGAAAGTAGCTTGAAAAAGGAAACCGTTTACAATGGAAGCTTTAAATTTTGAGAAGGCTGATATTTAATTAACATTACTAAATGCTATTTGGTAAATACATATATACGTATACATAAATACGATATGCATTTCATATATATGCATTTATTATATATGTATGCATATGTGTGTGTGTATATATACACATAAATAGGTTATGCATTTCACCATGCAGATATTGTATTTAACCATAGAGGTATACCAATAGGCTTTGAAGAAACCAGAACTATGAAAAGAAGTAAGTACTTTATCAGTACATTTGAGTAGCTATTCATGTGTTACCATATGCTTATAGGAAATGTAAAGTCCGGGCCGTCTCTCAGAGATTGTACAAGCTAGTTGGATAGATCTGAGTCTTTTGGATTTCATGAACTTTTTTCCTTTCAGAGAAAGAAAACCTAGAGGGATGGAAAAAATAGAGAGGTCAACGTTCTTCTTTTGTTTAGCTACACAATAAAAATTATTAACATTTCCAGAGTGTATCCTGTATGTCAATCCTGGTTCTAAGTTTTTTATTTTATTTAGCATTTTCTGTAACCCTCTGACATTTTATATACACATGTTCTGTTATCATCCCTACTTTTCAGGTGAGGAAATTGAGACCCAAAGAAGACAAGATGCCAGCAGCACTAGAGGATTTGAACACAAGCAGTGTGATTCCCCAAAATCCTTGGCAGCTATACTATCTCCACTAATTATTGGATAATTTGGCAAAAGAGAGATTTAACTTAATACTAAGGAGTAAAGAGGGATTTCTAATAAAATAAAGATGTGGCATGGCATAGTGGTGCACACCTGTCATACCAGCAACTTGGGAGGCTGAGTCAGGAGGATCACAAGTTCAAGGCCAGACTCAGCAACTTAACGAGGCCCTAAGCAACTTAACAAGACCTTGTCTTGAAATTAAAAACAAAAAGTTTGAAAGGGCCAGGGATGTGGTTCAGTGGTTAAGCGCCCTGGATTCATTCCCCAGTACCCGCCTCAAAAAAAAAAAAAAAAAAAAAAAAAAAAAAAGATCTGCTAGTTGCAATGATATAAGATACATTGTCCTTATTTTTTCATTTTGTGTATCTATAAAGTCCAGAATTAGGGAACAACAAAACTACTCTGAAGATATAAGATGTATACTACTAAAGCAAATTAAAATTTGAGCCAAAATTTTGATCCAACTGAGCAATACAGATTAAAAATGCTAAGGAAGCAGAGCTAACTGTGGCTTGAAAGGCAAATGGATGGTAGGAAGGGGTGAGGAGAAATTGCACACAAAGGTCATAGCCAAAAGCCCAAGGATGGAATAGCAGAGGTATGTGAATGGTGAATGCACCAGATTGGGTCAGTCAGAATTTGACACAGGACAGGTGGCACAACAGTAGACCACAGATGCTACAAAACTTATATTTGTTTGCCCCAAATAGTACTTTGTAAAGCAATCGATTGTTCAAAATATAGCATACTTTTAAAAGTAATTAAAATGTATACATACAGTTCAATGAATTTTTTACAAATTTTAAACACACATACTCAGAAACAGTACACATGCTAGCAATGAGGTCCCCTCACACCCACTTCTATTCATAATTGCCAAAAAAAAAATCACCACCATGACTACTATCAATAGGGCTCCCACAGGTCAGTTCTGTTTTTTAACTTTTACATACATAGAATCTTACAGTTTATATTTGTCTGTTTTTCAAGTTTGTGGGATTCGTCATGTAGGAATCAAGCATTCCTTCTCACTTCTGTATAGTATTTCATTACATAACCAGATCACATTCTGTTATACATTCTACTGCTGATGATGTTTGTACTGCTGCCGGTTTGGGGCTTTTATAAATGAAGCTTCTCTGAACATTCTCACACACGTGTTTGGGTTCACATATGTGTACATTTCTGATGGAAATGGAATTGCTTGATCAAAGCATAGATGTATGTGTAGCTTTAGTGCATACTACCATAAAGTCTTCCAGTTTTGTGAAGTGGTTATATTGTTTATACTCCCACCAAAAGTGTCACATAATGTATATTCCCCTAATTATTATTGAGTGACCACCTCTTCAGAAGTTTACTGGCTATTTAGATATCCTCTTTTATCAAATTCAAGTTTCTATCCTATTTTTCTACTATTGTTGTGTTTATTTTCTTACTGATATACAGGAGTTTTTATATATTTTGTACATGTCATTTATGAAAGATGTATTTTACGCAGGCAACTTTTTCATTCCACTTTTGGTAGATTTTTTTTTTTTTTTTTTTTTTTTTTTTTTTTTTTTTTTTTTTGGTACCAGGAATTGAACTCAGGGGCACTCAACCACTGGGCCACATCCCCAGACCTTTTTTGTATTTTATTAGAGACAGGGTCTCACTGAGTTGCTAAGTACCTCACCATTGCTGAGGCTGGCTTTGAACTCGGTGATCCTCCTGCCTCAGCCTCCCAAGTGCTGGGATTACAGGCGTGTGCCACCACGCCCGGCTTGGTAGATTTTAATGAACAAATGGTCTTGCTTTTAACTTGTAGCTAGTATTCATTGCATCTGGTTTAAAAAATCTTTGCCCTCCTCAAGACCACAAAAATATTCTACTATGTTTTCTTCCTTAAGTGTCATTGTTTTACTTTTCATATCACATATATAACCCACTTTCAATTGATTTTTTTTATCGTGTGTAAGGAAGAAATCAAGATTTCTCTTTTTCCTATCATTGTATCCAATTCTCCCAGACCTTTGTTGTTAATCAAGTAGATATTATATGTCAGATATTATATGTCTGAGACCCTATTGATCTATCTTTGCATGCATGCATATAAGACTTGACATCTGGTAGTATGTAAGTCCTCCAAATTTGTTCTTTTTCTTTAAGATTGCCTACATTATTCTTAACTGTTTATCAGAAAAAAATCTAGCATTGATTCATTCATTACAAAATTGAAATTATAGTGAACATACCAGTCAACTTGGGAAGAATTCGCACCTCTATAATAGAGTCTTCTAATCCATAAACATGGTATATCACTCAATTTATTTAGGTCTCCTTTTTTAATTTTTTACATTATTGCATGACATACTTATAAAACTTAAATCATTATTTGAAAATCTGAAGATTTTATATAAAAGTAAAGGTTTTTATCTTCTCTTGAAAATAACATTATTTAGTGAAACCTGTCCAATACTCCAGTTTAGCCGCAATGGACAGGAGCTTCACACTGCACCTGTGGCATGTGCTCCTCAGTTCCTCATGGCTCCCACCACCACAACCCAATACTTGAATCTGCATCACAACTTGACTTCAGTCTTGTCTACTTGCTACCAGTTCCAAAAAAACAAAAAGGGAAAAAATGAGAAATATGAGAAAGAAAATATTCATGTACTCATTCTATAAATATTTACCGAATGAATGCTGGCCAAGCATCAGGCACTATGCTCTATGGTGAATTCTACTGATGAACAAAAGTACACAATTAACTTTACACTGCTTAACTCAGAGTACTTTAGTACAATCATTTTAATCAAAACAAGAGCAACACTGAAATTTTTTAACAAAAAAATATTTCGCATAGCAATCTTCACTCGGTCCATTTAAGGGGGTGGGGCTGATAGAAGGGTGAGCACAAAGAATGAGGACACAGGGAAATACCCCAGAGGGACACAGAGAAAGAAGCTGCAGCTGTTCTGGCAAATTAACAGAAAATTTCTCAAATTCACCAGGACATGAGACTATCCTTGGGCTTACAATGTCCTTAGGGTCAAATTGACAGACACAAATGCCATAATGACCATTGTTGGCAGCCTTTGCTTCTAGAAAGCTTCCATTCTAGTGGTAGCAAACTTAGGTCAAGAGCAGGGAAGTTCCATGAATTCCAAGCTTGGGATTTGTGACATTATCTTCTAGTTAATTGTCAATTGTTGGATTTTTACTCTCTGTTATTCTAGTTTCATAAGATACTTACAGAGGCTGTTTTCCCACTGGGTTCCAGGTTTGAAATAAATCAGCCATGACTCCCAGGTCAGTCATGAGGCTTCTGTAATACGGGAAATTTTAAAAAAGAAAAAAAAAAAAAATTCCCCATTCAGTGAACTCTTAGAACACAAAAGAATACAGAGGGGTAAGGTTTTTATTTCCCTAAGAACGCAAAGCACCTTTTCAGCCATTCAACTCAGTTTGGTCCTCCCAGTCCAGTCATAACATATTACCACGATGTATATGTATGCATGGGGGGGATGGGGGATATGTATGTGTGGATGGGTGAGAGAGACAGAGAGATTAGGTGGAGAAGGCAAGTTGAGAGAAAATTATAATTCCGTTGTTACTAATGGATCACTGAAGTCTCCCCCCATGTAAAGAATTTGCAGTCCTCTCTCATATGTCTGAAGTCATGGCCTGGAAGCTAATGAGCCCTAACAGAAGCAGGCACGTTATCTCTTTCAGGCCTCTAGGGGTGCCAAGCCTACCACTCAGCGCCTTTCCATACTGTACTAAGTGTACAATTCAATACACTGGTGATACCTAAAACAATTCTTGGAAGGCCTGAAAGAGTTAACCTGCCTCCCTCTCTAAATGTTTGGCTTAGTGCAAGGAATTGACTGAGAAACGAGACAAAAGAACCCAATATCTCATTAGTTGGCACAGGATTCTAGTGACATAAGCAAAAACAGACAATATCATCTTTAGTATACAATGAAAGAACTGAGAACCCAAGAAGGTTTTGCCCGTAGTCACACAATAAGTTGGTCTCGGAGCCAAAGTTGTTTCCTGGTCTCCAAATGCTTTACCTGGACTTCTGCCTACAGTTTCCTCCAAATCCAAACTCATGTAGGGAGGGGGCAGATGGGAGTGTGACTGGGCAGAGGTTAACAGAGTCCTTGTGGGGGCCTTTGTGCAGCTAAAATTCTACATCTTTTTTTTTTTTTTTTTTTTTTTTGCTGTTTGCCACTTTGCCACATCTCTGAAAAGCAAATGCAAGTCTGTTTCACTGTAAATTCTGCTTGGATGGAACAAAATTTTAGGCAGCATCTGTAAAACCATCCCTTCCTGGTTTCCTTCCTGGACAGTGGTACAGTCACCTCTGACCACACCAAGCCCAGCAGCCTTTCTTTGTTTTACCTCAGTTCCCATCAGCATGTTTGCAACTTCCCATAGTTCATTTTCACCTCTGTCTAGCAAACCAGGCCTCTGGAGAAAGAGAGAAGACAGGGTCAGGATACATGCTCCCTGCTGCCTTGACAGAAAGCACACCCCAACTCCAGCAAAGCTGCATGGGGGCTGCCAGGCTGCCACACAGTGCGCTCATTTGCACACTGGTACTGCAGTTTGAGTCCTTATTAGACAAAAGTCTCAAATCACTCTGTGGTTGGAAACAGGGCTGGTAATAAAGAAAGTGGGGAAATTGTCTGTGATCAAAACCCCTAATGCCAAAGTTCAAAATAATAAACAATGGAGCTGGAAGTGAACTGAGATATCATCTGGTCCAAACCACACCTATCACTAAGGAAACAGGTTGATGAGGTAGGTGACCTATCTCAGGCCACATGACTCACTTGTGGCACAACTGGTGGGCAAGGGTATTTCAATTCATACAGAGCAGAAAGATGCTCATAGCTACCTTACATGATGAGAATTTATTTCAAGGATGCACAGCATAGAGGACATCAGTGGTAACAGGGACAAATTTCACCAAGGGCTAAACACTGCAGGCATCTAAAAGCAGCAGTCTGCTTCCTTCACTTGGGTAGATACTCCCTACATGGGGGCTCCGTGCACCCACTTTAGTCCTTTCCTATTGTGGGCACTAACTACTCTCTTGTTTTCCTTTACTGCTCTTGTTCATACAAACTCTTCTCTCTGCTTTCCCTCTCCCTGTTAGCAGGATTTCTGTTTCCTGTGGAGGCCGTCTGATTTATTTTCTATTCCCTGCCTTCTGCCCACCTACCCTTGGATCCAAGTTCTGAGTGGGAGGATCTGATGGGCCCACGTAGTAAGTAACTTTGAAGTAACTGCACAGAGCTCTGGCCCCAGACCCTTATTCATGGAGAAGTCCATCCCTGGTCAACCAGGACAAGATGAAGAGATAAAGCTAAGTGGTTATCATTCGTGAATGGGAATTTAGGCATGGAAAACACTTGGAGCATAATAATAGATTCCTCCTCAAATTAGTATTTTGGACAAGAAGCTATGTATCTTTTGTCAGCAGTAAGAAAATATTTCTGAAGCTAGGATGCCTGGATCTTAATCCTATGACCATTACTTTTTTACTAATCTATGTCTAGGTAAATTATGTGACTGAAACTTCCTTGTCTATAACATAGAGATTATAATAGTAACCGTCTTATAAAGTTGTGGAAGGACTGAGGTAATTTACATGAAGAGGTTTTTTTTTATCATTCAGTTGATTTTTTTTATATGACAGTAAAATTGACTTTGACATATCATACATACGTGGAGTATAACTTCCCATTCTGTGGTTGCACATGAGGTAGTTACACTGGTCGTGTATTCATATATGAACATAGGAAAGTTATGTTCCATTCATTCTACTGTCTTTCCCATTCCCATCTCCCCTCCCCTCCCCCCCATATTCCCCTCTGTCCCAGTCTGGTGTACATGAAGAGTTTAGAAGCAGATCTAACACATAAGTGCTCAACAAATAGTAGATAATGATTATTATATTGTTTCTTCCATAGTAATTGTGATGGTTTTAAACTATGTCTACAGATTCTTTGGCACTTGCCCACAAATGGTGGTCTAATTCTCCCCCTCCGAATATGGTTCACATTAGCAATTTGCTTCTAATGAGTAGAATACAACAAACAAGGTGCTGCAAGACCTCTAAAGCTAAATCAGAGTCAGTGATATGCCTCCTACCTCACGGTGGTTCTTGCCTTTAGGACCCAGACACAATGTTATAAGGAAGTCCAGATCCTGTGCAGAGAACACATACAGGTGGCCTGGCCGATAGCCTCAGCTAAGGTCTCAGCTGATGACCAGCACTCACCACTCATTGTTAGTGAACAAACCAGTAGCTATCCCAGCCCCAGCCTCCGTTCTTCCATCTGGCATCACAGCACAAAATAAATAATCCACTCCAAGCTTTGTTTGAATTCCCAATCCACAGAATTTGTGAGCATCCTTGATGATTGATCTACACTATTTAGTGTGGTGGTAATTTAGGCCGTCCTAGCCTTTATCTATTCATTTCTATGAGATTCCTGTTTGTAGCCGGGCGCGGTGGCGCACGCCTGTAATCCCAGCACTTTGGGAGGCTGAGGCAGGAGGATCACGAGTTCAAAGCCAGCCTCAGCAATGGCGAGGCACTTAGTAACTCAGTGAGACCCTGTCTCTAATAAAATACAAAAAAAAGGGCTGGGGATGTGATCCAGTGGTCGAGTGCCCCTGAGTTCAATCCCCAGTACCAAAAAAAAAAAAAAAAAAAAAAAAAGAGAGAGAGATTCCTGTTTGTGGAAACATTAATGGAATTCAGGATACATTACATAACCTCTAAGTCTTGGCTTCTACCTGCAGTGTTTCTTAACCAGAAAGTGGGTTCTTTTTTTTTGGGGGGGGGGGGTGCTATGGGTTGAATTTAAAGGCACTCAACCACTGAGCCACATCACCAGCCTTATTTTGTATTTTATTTAGAGAGAGTGTCTTACTGAGTTGCTTAGTGCCTCACCGTTGCTGAGGCTGGCTTTGAACTCAACATCCTCCTGCCTTGGCCTCCCGATCTGCTGGGATTAAAGGCATGTGCCACCATGCCCCACTCCAAAGAGTGGGTTCCAATGGCCTAAGAACTTTTTTTAAATGCAATATCTTGACTCAGTACTAGTTATGTGAGACTCAGGTATGTGTAATTTGAAAATACTTCACATTTATTTTCAACAAATTTCCACAAATGGAGACCACGGACATACTCAGTCCCTATGTGAGGGCAACAACTGAAGATTTGCATTAATTCATTAGGAATTTATAAGAATCTGTATGTGCCTGGCTTTTTAGCCCAGTGTCCTGATGGGAAGACCCACATGTGCAGTCTGTGAATGAATTTGAAGTACATTTTGTGTTTCTTGTGTCTCCCCTGATGGAATCCAGGTGAGTAATGGAACATACCAAACTACAGTCTTTAATACTGAATTCCAAATATATTAACAACAATCAACTCAATTCTGCCCTCCGAGATCTGGAGAACTAGGAACAAGACAAGAAAAAGAAATAAAAGCCGGGCGCAGTGGCGCACGCCTGTAATCCCAGCACTTTGGGAGGCTGAGGCAGGAGGATCGCGAGTTCAAAGCCAGCCTCAGCAATGGCGAGGCACTTAGCAACTCAGTGAGACCCTGCCTCTAATAAAATACAAAAAAGGGCTCGGGATGTGGCCCAGTGGTCAAGTGCCCCTGAGTTCAATCCCCGGTACCACAAAAAAAAAAAAAAAAAAAAAAAAAAAAAAAAAAGAAAAAGAAATAAAAAGTATCCAGATTGGAATGGAAGAAGTAAAATCATGTTTATAGCATTAGCATTAGCATATATATATATATATATATATATATATATATATATATATATATATATATAATCTAGAGAGTTTAATAGTGCATCCTTCTGGGCCCTGAAAACCAAAAACAGTTTCTCTCCATTTCCCTTTCCCATTCCCAAGATCAGCAATTCTCAAACTTCAGTGTGGCAAGAGTTGTTAAGCACAAATCCATAGACCTCACTCTCAGAGATTCTGATATACCAGCCAAGGAAACTTCATTTTAAGAACTCCAGGAGCCGGGTATGGTGGCACACGCCTATAATCCCAGTACTTGGGAGGTTGAGGCAGGAGGATCTCAAGTTCAAAGCCAGCCTCAGCAATGGCAAGGCATTTAGCATCTCAGTGAGACCCTGTCTCTAAATAAAATACAAAAAAGGGCTGGGAATGTGGCCCAGTGGTTGAGTGCCCTGAGTTCAATCCCTGGAACAACAAAAAAAAAGAACTCCAGGAAATTCTAATGCTTATGAATTTCAGACCATACTTTACAAAACACAAAACTAAATTTCTCAGAAGTCATTTAGCACACTGATCACAGGGGTACACATCTGGAATCCCAGTGACTTGGAAGGCTGAGGCAGGAAGAACACAAACTCAACACCAGTCTGGGCAACTTAGTGAGACCCTGTTTCACAGTAAAAGGGGCTAGGAATCGAACACAGGAGTTTTCTAACACTGGGTGAGGACCCCCTACAAGCACCATGCATGCACACACACAAAACTGCAATGCTTAGAGTGCTTTTGCCTGGGTTCCATTCTGGGATTCTCTACCTGCTAGCTATGCAACCTTGAGTGTGGCATTTAACCTTGCTGCTCCTCAGTTTCCCCACCTGTAGAATGGGGTGAATACCTCACAAGTTTGATTGTGAGCATTAAATTCATTTACTTACAAGAAGAAGTTAAGCTAATAACTCTAGTTATTGTCAATTATTTGCTGTAAAGGCACAAGACTTTGCCTGCAGACACTACAGCAAAATACAACACCAAGGAGCTGGGGCTATGGCTCAGCAGAAAAGCACTCATCTTGTATGTGTGAGGCCCTGGGTTCGATCCTCAGCACCACATAAATAAAATAAAGGTATTGTGTCCACCTACAACTAAAAAAAAAAAAAAAAAAAAAAAAAAAAAAAAAACCAATAAATGTAAGACAGTTACATGCTATTTTCTTTCTCCACCCTTCTTTATTTTATTACTTTTCTCTCCTCCTTGAAGAAAATGGCAAATGGCTACAGGTGTTTGAAATCAAATGAAGGTATGGGCCAACTGATCCTTCTACAGCTCAAATCCTTCTCCACCTTAAAGGACCGCTTCTAATCTCCAGTCTGATCACCAGAGTTCATTTTGTTTTGTTTTCCATTATTTTGATTTATGCCATTAGTGAATTTGAGGTTCCATTTTTTTTCCCCAGTGCACTTCACTAAGAGTTCATTTTCCAATGTAAACACACAGACTAATGCGCCTAAAACTCTATGACTCATAAAACATACTGCCCCTCCCCATCCACCAGCATGATGACAAACCTTTAACTTGTACCTAGGGAGGCAGCTTCCAGTGCTCACGTAAATAATTTATACTCATCAACACTTGCGTAAATTAATGGAAGTGATAATGTACAGAAAGCACTTGATGCCATTCCCAAATTTATTCACTGGAGGGACATTATTGGTATCCTAAGGTGTGCAGGGAACCAAACTGATGTTGCCAGTTCAGAAATCACCGATAGCACTTTCTTATAGTGTGAGGTCTCTTTCACACCAGATACTGTTAATACTTCACTGACAAGGGAAGCTGCTGCAATCTTCTATCAGCCAAGAATCGTGGCTTCCTGAAGTAGCAAAAAATCTGGAAAAAAAAGAAGAAGAAACAGTTCAGAGAAGAGGACTCAGAGCAGGCTGGTGATGCATGTGTGCTCCAGAGAAGGCTGTACACAGCCTCTTAAACACCTTTCAGACCTGTATTTTGGTTTTTCTATCATTCTACTCAAACACCAATTTATATTCACATATTAGTCACCCCTTAGAAACAAACAGGATTTGGAGGCTTTAAATTTTCTTCCAGGAAACTCATCAGACATAGACTCAAGCTAAGTTTAAGTCACTATATTCATACAATTCTTTGAAGCCCATGACAGTAATAGACTGGGTTGGGGCGGCATTAAAGAAAGACTCCAAACCAAATATAGCTCTGGAGTTGAAGTCAGTATTTCACCTCCAGTGTAAAACAATACTGTGTGCTCCTTGGAGTGAGAAGAAAGAATATATCCTTGACCTTAAGTGACCTATTCTTGATCCCTTGTAAACATGAAAGGCTGGCAGCTGGGTATTTGCGTGCTAAACTCCACCCCATCATCCACACAGTGTTTGGAGGAACTCAGAGGCACTTCCTGTTTGGGGTCATGACCCAAGGCCAGAAATGACTCCTTAGGCAGAATTAGAGCAACAATAATTGCAATTCGAACTGGCTCCTCCTAAATCCTTTTCCACACCACCTTCCTTCCCTCTCCATGCCTAGAAACTTAGAAACCAAACCTGGGAGAAGAGCAGCAGGGAAGCTGAGGAACTTCACTCAGGAGACAAACCCCTTTCTTGTACTATTTATTGCTGTGGCAGCTCACCTTTACAAATGCTCATTTTTTTTCCCCTCAGTGCCTGGCATCCCTTCTCTTACACATACTCTCTCCTGGGGATAGCAGAAGTGGATCAAACAGAGGATTACAGTTCTTTGAAGTGGTGACATCCATTACAGATCTGAAGGCAAGTTTATGGGACTATCAGTAAGGAAAAAAGAAACCTTGTGAGCTGAACTTTCTAAAATAAATCCCCCTAACAGCTACATAGCAATAAGGGCAGAAGCAGGGATATCTGCAACATCTTGAAGGAGATGTTTTCCAGCTTGCAAAATTACCTGGTTAATTAATTCAGGCATTGTAGTAATTAAACTAATTGAAAGCCAAAATATCCATCACAGAACAGAAACGGGTCTGCTGTTTTCATCAAGGTAATTGCTAGACCTCCTCTTAATTTTGCTCCTTGAAAGTCAAGACAAGCCTGCTGGTTTACATGTACTTTTACATATACATATCTCCTTGCATTAATAAACAAGTGTGTTCTGAAGACATTTATAGTAAGACACTTTCCTACCAGAGACAGAAATTGGAAAGAAACAAAGGTTGTTCCCATTCCAGGCTGTTGATTTTATGTAAAAGAATGAAACTCTTAGCTAAAAATCTATGTCCTTGACGCATTCCTGTAATCCCAGCGACTCAAGAGGCTGAGGCAGGAGAATCATGAGTTCCAACCCAGCCTCAGCAACTTAGTGAGGCCTTAAGCAACTCATTGAAACTCTGTCTCTTATAAAATATAAAAAAAGGGCTGGGGATGTGGCTCAGTGGCTAAGCACCCCTGGGTTCAATCCCTGGTACAAAAAAAAATTATATATATATATATATATTATATATAATATGTATATAAAATTATATATATTTATATATATATATTACATATATATATATATATAAAATCTATGTCCTTGTACCCATGTTTGGTAGGTTTCTATAAATTATAATAAAATTTCATTATTTCATTACTGGAAAAAAATCAACAAAACAATAAATGGACCAATGAAAGCAAAGACTATTATATAATGTAAAGCTATTCCCAAGGATAATGGAAATTTACAAATTCCCTCCTTCTTGTCCATGAAAGGCCAAATGAAGTCTTTAGCACTCTCAGGATTTGTAAATCTGTTCTTGCCACTTCCATTATGACTCTTCACCTGCACAAATCACAGGTAAGTAGACTATTAGAGTCCTCAACAAGTGGCCTTCCATAACACCTGGCTGCTGAGCTGGCCTGAGACCCTCTAATACCTCTTTACATAAGTCACCATCACCAATGAGCAATCAACCATGTTAAAAGAACATCTCAGAGAGTTTTCTTCAAAGCAAAGGTCTCAAACAAAATATTTATGGGGCCAGGTAAGTCACGTACAGCCATAAGAGGAAATGAGGCAATCAGTTACTTCTGCAGTCTCTCCTTAACTCCAGCCAATTTTTGCAAGGACAGTTTACAGGCCAAATGTTGCCATTATTATTTTTTTTTTCATTTTTAAGAAATCACACAATTTGGGGGATTTTTACGACTTGCTGACTTATAAAGTTTGCAACAAATTCAGTTTTGCAAAACTCCATGCTAGGAAGTTGACTTCCATAAAGACATCTGTGAAAATCTCACCAATTTTTTACCTATGGTTTATAATTTTATCTCTGCACATATAGATACATATAAAGCCCCAAACAAACATCGACCTCAAAAGAAATGCATCTTGGAAGCTGAATTTGTCAAACTTCATTCTTGGAAGTTGCTTGAAATAATATTTTCATTCCTTTATTATTTTATAGATATTTTCCAGCAAAAAGGTTTGTTGTGACTTAGAGAAACACACATTAGCCTCTAAGAATATAGGACATAGATTTTTAAATGAAGCTTTCATTCATTTATTAAAATATGAAATCCAATAAAGAAAATTTTGAACACTAAAGATTATATATATGTACTAAAAAAAAAGACACATGCACCAAAGAGTGACATATACCCACCAAAAAGTAAAGAATTAATGGTCTTTTATCCAAATTTTTGTTTATTCTTTGTAAAAACTAGAATCAGAGTTTGAGTCACTATAGAAATAACATAGTAGTCAGGTTCCTCACCTGTGAGAAGTAAGCAATTACTTGGCAGAAGCGTGTTTACAATAACAAACTTCCAGATGTGTATTATTACACAGAGATTTTTTTAAACAAGTTTGAATTGAGGACACGTGGATGAGTTGACTTCCATAATAAATATCATATTAAAACTTCCATATCAGATAGTAAAACTGTAAAGGCAAAATAAATTTTCAGTCATTAGTAAAGTTTTTACTGAAACAGAAGGTGGTAGGGATACTTAAGGGAACACAGGGACTTCCAAGATGAAACAAGTAGGTTCTGCATGATTTTTAATGAGACACAAATATCTCCAGAAAATTATTCTTTAGAGAAAAATATGCATCTAATGTTCAAATGCATATTCACTGTGGAGTAAGAATATATAATACACGCACAAGAGATGTTGCAGAGAGGGTTAGTTGTGGAGTTGAAGTCAGTGTGCAATGGTGATATCTTTTTTCAGCACTCATAAACAGAAGCCTTCCCTTTCCTGTGCAGTTTGTTGAAAGGTTTTACAGTTTTCTGAGAATTGGGAGTCATTATGGATTGCACATCGAAAATAGTTGCTTATTTAGAATAAGCTGAAAGCAAAGGGCTGTTATTTCCACTCTAAATCATTCTAATGGGATCAAGTCAATCAGTTTCTTTCCTAGATCTTTAAATCAAAGACATTATCCTTTTTTTTTTTCTCACTGAAAACTTTTATTCCTTAACAGTGGAGTAATTGCATTTGCAAACTTCTAATAACCCTGTGTAAGCACCATGATTACAAACTCAAGACTAGGTTTCAGTGTTATATGTTATATCGTGAAATAGCTGCTAAAAATCAATCTACTCAAACTGAATTTAGGAAAGGGATTTCATTTCCAAATTAACTATTGTTATTGTTCTTTTATGCATACTCATAAATCAGTTTGCCTTTTCAATAATGAAGCAGTTACTACTAGCTGTAATTACAGAATTTTGAAAGCATCTCTGCTATATGGAAGTGGGCTTTCTGAAAAACTTGGCATCATATCCTGCTTCTGCTCCTTAACAGCTGAACAATCTTGGGTAAACTCTTGAGCCCTCTTTGCTTTTGTTTCTCAGTCCTGAAAATGACGTTAATATCTTCTTTAAAGGATTGTTGTGAGGTTTAAAGAGAAAATGCTTGCAAAGAGATAAGCACAATAGTAAAAATTTAACAAGTCTCTACAACAAAAGCAGTTTCAGTTTGTTAGAATGCAAACCATGGAAACAACTTTCCAAAGGAAATCCATAATGACTATCAGAGGAAGTAAGCTCTTTTTTTTTTGGGGGGGGGGGGTGGAATAGGTTCTTAAAGTTGGTCATCTCCATTCACCTCAGTGGTAGAGTGCTCACCTGGTATGTGCAAGGCCCTGGGTTCAATCCTGCCAGCACTGAAAAAAAAAGAATCACCTGTAAAATAGTAGTTGTTAGTGCTTACTAAATTCAAGGAGAATATGAATGAACAGGGAGGGAGAGGAGAAAGGGAAGTACGGGAGGTGTCTGGGTAGCTGAATCAGTTCCTTAAAAATTTTAGACTCAGTAGTAAAGGAAGAGATAAGACTTGCCAACAAATGACTATAAATCAGAATCACAAATCTGCTCTAACAGAGAGACAGCCAAGAAACAGTGACACCTGGGGGGAAAGAGATTGTTTTGCCTCTGAATTCTCTTCCTTTCACAGCGGTGACTCAGAAAACTATGGCAAAGACCACCCTGGAAAAGTGACTTTTCAATTCATATGATTCTAGAGAGTTTTAGAATTCAAGTACATTTTTAAAGATTCTTGGTTAGGACTTCTACATTTTACAGATAAACCAACTTGTGCCCACATAAATGACGTTAAGTAGCTAAGTTAGAGTAGAGCCAAAACATGAGGTCATCTGCTATGTGCCTCCTGCTTCATACAACCTGTAAGTTATCTTTTTCAGCTGGAAATGCCCTTTAAGCATTGCTTGTCCCTTCTAACAGAGGAAGAGAAAAATCAAAAATTAAGTTACATAATTAAATTAAAATTGCAAATGAAGAAACTCTGCAATAGTTTGGGCTTTAGGTTTTTCAATTCCCTTATTCCTCTTGCCCTTCTCTGTTCTTTTTTTTTTTTTTTTTTTTTTTTTTTTTTACCCCCAATGATTTTAATTTCTGCCTAAATACCAAGTTTACTTCTCCTATGAATTTACTGCCTAACAAACCAACCCAGGTGTGCTGAGCCAATGGTCTTTTTTCTTTTTTCTTCCTTCCACTTTCTAAGACACTGGACTTAGACCTAGGGTTCTAGATTGATCAGAAATCCTTGAAGGCAAGTGTGGCAGATATCTGAAGCAATTGTAGGCCTGGTGGACATCTCAGTAGGATCTGGAGAAGACAGACTAATGAGTAGCAGGCCTCTCCTGGTATCTATGGGAAAGACCTGCATCCCAAACTGAAGGAGGTGAGGAATCCTGGGAATCACTAAGACAGAACTTCCCCAACAGTTCACATCAAGTCAAAATTAAACAGATAGGGAACGGGGGAAAGGAAGGGAAGAAAGATAAACTGGAAGAAAAGAAAGCAATATCTCTTACATATTTAAGTTGGGAACTGACATTCATGAACACTACTTTATTTACACAGTGATTTATCTTTTTATCTCAAAAAGAAGATAGCTTTTATTCAATACCTACAAAACAACCAACCTTGTAAGAATAAAGATTCAATGGCTACAATTACTGAGCATCTACTAGGAGTTTACATTATTTAATTTTATCTAATAATCACAAAAATGCTATAACTTAGCATTAGTATTCTCTGTTACAAAGAGAATGAGGTTCAAATAACTCACGTGACTTGTTCAAAAAATCACAGCTATACAAATGCTGAAACTGGCAGTAGGAACTGTGCCTGACAGTTCTTTCCCTTGACCTGCCCTGCAGTGTGAGAAGGCACTCTAGTCAAGACCTACTGACTAAGCTCTTTGTTTGGAAGTTGGACTGTTTGGATTGACTTCAATTCTTATTAGCATTGTTCTTTAGGTTTCCCAAAACTTTCATTCTCCTTCCTTTTCTTCACAGTTGTGTCTTCTACTGTAATAATTTGCTCTTTGACCCTGACCACAATGACCTCCACCACCCTGCCTCCTTTATACCCACCTGTCATGTGACACCCCCAAACCCATTCTGGACTTGTTTTGGTACTCCTATCTGATGCTAACAGCTCATAGGCCCAAACTCCATTAAATGACCCAAAAAGAGAGAGTAAATGTCAAGGTGGCCATTCAGAGAAGGTTAAGATGATGTCAGATGGCAGGAATCAGGAAAGGTTCCTAGGGAAGGAGCTTGATGGAAAGAAATAATTGAATTAAAGTGAAAAAGCAGGAGAAAACCATTGAAACTAGGAAGGATAAGGGTAAAAACACCTTAAAATAACAATGTAGGTGTTAAGAAGACCACACTAGTAGAAGAAAATTGATTTTGCTCATAGCAGGAGATTAGAAAAACAGATTGGGGTTCATGGTAGGTCATCTGAATATTTTCAGATTTAAACTTAACTGTCATGTTTAGAAATAGAAACCAATGAGGTCTGAGAAACCAAAATATGTCACTAAGAAATAGGGTAGAGCCAAAATGATTTCATAGATCCAAGCTTTGATAAATGACTGGGACCATTGGAAGAAACAAGGAATTCAAGAGGCAGACACTATTTAAAGACAAAATATATATATATATATATATATATATATATATATATATATATATATATAAACATCCATATACATATGGATGTTTATGCAACCATGATACGTATGGGCTAGTTTGGTAAAGTTCTAATGGAAATACAAAGCAAAAAATAGAACTGCAGAACCAGCATTTGTAAAATTGGTCTAGGTGAAATTAACCACCAAAGGTCAATTTTAATTCCATGAAAACAGATGAACTATCCAAAGGCATCTCAGAGGAAAACTCAAGAATTCGTTAGCACAACCTCAGATCAAGTTATATCCCGTTAGGCAAACCTTATAGGAGGCCATTGTTTTAGAGTAGGCTCTTGTATTGGGCCCTAACAGCCCAGGCCATTTTAAAGGATACAGATGAGCAGCCAGATGAAGAGAGGCACGGGCTGAGTTCTGATGGGGGGCCCAGCACAGGAGCTTTGTTCCCTGTGGAGTGGGGTGCAGCACCCTCCTGGCATGTGGATGAGTTTTTGTTTGCCTTCCTGCAAGTCTCCAAGTGTTCAGCTGCCCTGAAGCTCCTCAACCCTGTCCTTGGATTAATTTTTTTTTAATATTTATTTATTTGCTTTAGTTGTACACAATGCGTTTATTTGTACGTGGTGCTAAGGATCGAACCCGGGCCGCGCATGTGCTAGGCGAGCACTCCACCGCTGAGCCACAACCCCAGCCCTCCTTGGATTAATTTTGAGACTTCGTTGCACAGGCATGGACAGCCATGTAGAAATGTGATTGTACGAAGAGGGTGTGATCCAGTGCTCCCAGACTGACTGGCAGAACCCAGCAAGGCCTCACCCAGATTCTTCAACATTCCTTTCTCATATGCATGGGGCAGAACCCCTTCTAACATGGGGTCTTTAATCTATTATCAGAGAAGGTGAGACAGAGAAGTGAAGATCACAGTTTCCTATGTACTCCTTGGGGGAACAAATATCCTAATTTCTGTGACATGCCTTGGGAAGCAAAAGAGGCAGGTCAAAGGAAAGATGGGACATCTCAGAGAGAGAAAGAGAGACTTTGCTTTCTGAGGCCTAAAATGTTCCAACATTATTTTGTTGCCTAGGATTAATGAGGCATAAACCATAGGCAAAAGTCAAAAAAAAATATCATTTCACAAATAATATTTCCCCATTCCATATCACCCTCCTCAGTCCCTGGCAACCAACTTTCTATTTTCTGTCTCTATGAATTTAACTACATCAGGTACCTCATGTAAGTGGAATCCTAAGTATTTGTCTTTCTATGATTGGCTTATTTCACTTAGCATAAGGACTGCAAAGTCCACCCATAGCATGTGTCCAAACTGACTTCTTTTTTAAGGCTGAATCATATTCCATTATATGTATGGACCACATTTGTTTATCCATTCATCTGCCAATGAACACTTGGGTTGCTTCCACCTTTTGACTGTTGTGAATAATGCTGCTATAAACATGGCTGTACAAGTCTCTCTTTGAGATCCTGCTTTCAGTTCTTCCAGAAACATAGTCAATGGAATTATTAGATTGTATGGTAACAATATTTTTAATGTTTTGAAGAATCTCCATATTGTTTTCTAGCACACCTATACCAATAGTGCCCAAAAGTTCCAGTTTCTTCACATCCTTGCAAACACCTGTTACTTCCTGTTTGGTTTTGTTTGATAGTAAGCCATCCTAGTGGGTGTAATGTAGTGTCTCATTGTGGTTTTGATTGCATTTCTCAAATGATTAATGATGTTGAGTCTCTTCTCGAGTATTTACTGGCCATCTGTGTATCTACTCAAGTCCTTTGCTCTCAATCAAATTGTTTTTTTATTGGTAAGGTTTTTGTTGAACTGTAAGAGTTCTTTATATATTCCGGATATTAAGCCCTTATTGAATACCTGATATTCAAATGTATTTTTCCATTCCGTGGGTGGTCTTGTCACTGTGTTGTATCCTTTGATGCACAAAAGTCTTAAATTTTGATGTAGTCCAATTTATATATTTTTTCTTTTGTTACCTGTATTTTTGATGTCACAGCTGAGAAATCATTGCCAAATCCAAAGTCATGAAGCTGCGGTGGCTGGTTAATTTTTTTAAATAAATTTTATGATAATTTATAACTTATAAATTATAATTTATAACTTATAATTTACAACTATAATTTACAACTATAATTTATAATTCATAACTATACTTATAACTATATAATTATAATTTATAACTTATAAATTATACTTAAGTGTGCAGTTCAGTGATCATCATTAAATCTACACAGTTATGCATCTATCACCACAATCCAGTTTTAGAAAATGTTTGTCACCCTAAAACCATCCCCGTGCCAGTTGATAGTCCATCCTTGCTATCATCACCAGCCTCACGCCACCAGTTTTCTTTCTCTATAGATTTTCCTACAACTGATTAAATTTTAAAACCTATTTCTAAATTATGTTTTTTTTTTTTTCAAAAAATAACATTTTACAGAATTTAGGGTGAGAAAGGTATGCTACGTAATCCCCCATTGTCCTTCATACAAATTTTTTTATACAATTTTTTTTCACTAATTTAACATGTTTAGTGTCATGTTTTATTTTTACCTTAATGGTTGTCAAAAGAAAATTTGAAAATCAATCTCATTGGTAAGGGGAACCCTTAAGCTATGTTATTAGGGTATTCTTTAGTCCCCAGAGTGTGTCTCGTATCCTGAATCTAATTTCCTTCTAAAATAAGGCATGACATTTCCACTACGGCACCCAGGTGAGTTACGTGCCCATCCTAATCGAGAGCCACCTGTCATGATCTAAGCAGGCCTCTAGATTGTTTATATTCTCTCTTGCTCCCTCCCTTAACAGAAGGCTGATCCACTTGCTGTTCTGTACCAGTCACAGGCCCTCTGCACACAACACCACCTGTACTGGGTGGAATTCAGAGGCTTCTGTGAAGCCTTAAATACACTGTAAGCAAATTCCTTGAGGCCTTGGTATGTGGAGGCTCACACCCATGTTATTTTTCACATTAGGTTCCTTCCAAAACAAGTTTTTTTAAAAAAACAATGTTAAGAAAGAAAGGACATTAAGAAAAAAAAAAATAGCAAGATGTTCTGTTGTTTTGTTTGGATGAACAAATACTGTCTCTGATTTTGACTCAGGTCAAATTCAGAAAATCTTGATTGAAGAAAAGTACATAGAACACAATATATATAAATTTTATCCCCAAATTCATGAAGTGCTAAGGTCATATTGTCAGCTATAAATTTTGTTTGTTTGTTTGTTTGCACCCGATAATGAACCCAGGGATGCTTAACCACTGAGCCACATCCCCAGCGCTTTTATTTTTTTTAACGACAGAGTCTCACTAAGTTGCTTAGGGCCTTGCTAAGTTGCTGAGATTGGCTTTGAACTTGGGATCCTCCTGCTTCAGCATCCTGAGCCACTGGGATTACAGGCATGTACCACTGCACACAGCAGAGCAAAAGGTTTTTTGTTTTTGTTTTTGTGTTGCTGTTTTTTAAAGCTTAGTTGCTGTATCTTCTTTCTTTATTTTATTTGTATTTGTTCTTTTTAGTTATACATGACAGTGGAGCATTTTGACATATTTATACAAACATGGAGTACATCTTATTCTAACTAGGATCCCAGTCTTGTAGCTATGCACAATGTGGATATTCACTGTGGTGTATTCATAGAGCTATAGTTTGTTTTTGTTTTTTTTTTAATAGTCAACTTCAAGAAATACAACTGATCAACAAACATATAAAAAATGTTTATCATCTCTAGCATTTCAAGAAATGCAAATTGAAACTACTCTAAGATTTCATCTCACTCCAGTCCAAATGGCAATTAGCAAGAATACAAGCAATAATAAGTGTTGGCGAGGATTTGGGGAAAAGGCACACTCATACATTGCTGGTGGTACTGCAAATTGGTACAACCACTGTGGAAAGCAGTATGGAGAAACCTAAAAAGGTAAGAAAAAAAAAAAGAAGAAGAAGAATGTAAAGAAGGGAGGGAGAGAGAAAATAAATGTCTAAGGACTCGGCAAGAACTACAAAAGTATAATATACACAGAATGAAAAAAAAAAAAACAGAAAGAGAAGAAAGAGAAACAGAAAAGATATTTGAAAAAAATGATGATTTGGAATTTCCTCCAAATCAATGTCAGCCACCAGCCTACATATCCAAGAAACTCAGAGGATACCAAGCAGGAAAATACCAAAAACACCCTACACATAAATATTCCATTTTCAAAGAATAGGAAATCAAATATAAGGGGAAAATCCTGAAAGAAGTCATAGAAAAATGCCTTACCTACAGAGGAACAAAAATAAAAATTACATTCAACTTCTCATAAACCATACAGGCCAAGAAGAGAATATAGTGAAACACTGAAAGTATTGAAAACAACAACTTAGAATTCTGTACCCTAAAAAATTATCCTTCAACAAACACTTTTTCAGACAAACAAATATTGAAGAATTTTTTGCCAGTAGACCTACCTTTCAAGAAATGTTAAAATATGTGTTTTAAAAGAAAGAAATTAAGGCTGGAAATACAGCTCAGTGTCACAATACTTTCCTAGCATGCACAAGGACCTAGGTTTAATTCCTGGCATCATACACACACACACTCCAGAAAAAAAAAATTAAGAAGAAAGAAAGAAAGGAAATAATATAGGTCAGAAACACAAATCACAAAGTAACATTGAAAAGGGACTAAGAGAAGGTAAAATGAGCTTGAACCTTACTTATTCTTAATTGATTAAACAGGCAATAGTTTGTCCAAAATAACAATAGCATTCCCCAAAAATGAAATAGTTAGGTAAAAATCTAACAAAATATGTGCAGAATCTATATCAGAAAAACTAGAAAACTCTTACAAAAGAAATTAATGAAGAACTAAATAAGTGGAGGGGAGATTACACATTCATAGGTAAGAGACCCAATATTTTCAAGGTGTCAGCTCTTCTTAACTTAATCTACAGATTCAATCAATATTTTGGCAAGTTATTTTGTGAGTATCAACAGATTAAATCTAAAATTTGTGTGGGAGAGGCAAAAGACCCAGAATAACTAACAAAATATTTAAGAAGTACAAAGGTGGAAAACTGCCATGACCCTACTTGAAGATGCATTGTAAAGCTATAGCAATCAAGGTAATGTCATTTTGGTGCAAGAATCAATAAACAAATGGAACACAGTAGATAGTCCAGAAATAGACAAATAAATATAGTCAACTATTCTTTAACACAGAAACAATGGCAACACTATTGAGCAAAGGTGGTATTTTCAATGAATAGTGGTGGGATATATGAACATCTCTATGCAAAAAAAAAAAAAAAAAAAAAAGAAAGAAAGACTCTAGACACAGACCTTATATCTTGCATAAAAATTAACTCAAAATGGATTATAGAACTAAATGTAAAATGCAGAAATATAAAACTCCTAGAAGTTAACATGGGAGGAAACCTAGATGATCTTAAATGTGGTGATGTGGTGATGACCATCGATACAACACCAAAGGCCTGATCTGTAAAAGATATTAGTGATAAGGTGTATTCATAAAAATTTGGAAATGTTTTCTCTGTGAGACTATCAAGATAAATTTTGTAAGGTGTGGGCTTTTGAAGTATTGATTCAGAAGATTTGGTTTTTTTGGTTTTAGTTTTGGTTTTTGCTGAGGAGAAGCTTTTTAGTTCGTATAGTCCCTCAAATTTATTTTAGCTTTTGTTCCCTGTGCTTTTGGTGAGATATCCAAAAAAAAATTCCTTGCCAATGACAATATCAAAGAACATTCTACCTAGGAGTTGTATGGTTTCAGATCTTATGTTTAACCCATAAAGTCCCAAGTTTTCAATTCTGTGAAAATTGTAATGAAATTGACACAGGTGCATTAAAATAGGTAGGAAATTATAATCTAGTGCTTATTATGTAATTTATTATCATTAATAATATTAATGATATTATTAACAACATTGATGGTTATTATCATTAATCGTTCACCTAATTATTTTCTAGAATTAGAATAGAACTCTGAAGAACAAATATTTCTTTTCAAAGTTACCATGAGTGGTATAATTTTGCTTCTTTTTTTCTTTTTTCTTTTTTTTTTTTTTTTTTTTTTTTTTTTTTTTTTTTGGTACCGGGGATTTGAACTCAGGGGCACTCAAGCACTGGACCACATCCCCAGCCCTTTTTTGTATTTTATTATAGACAGGGTCTCATTGAGTTGCTAAGTGCCTTGCCATTGCTGAGGCTGGCTTTGAACTCATGATCCTCCTTTCTCAGCCTCCCAAGTGCTGGGATTACAGGCGTGCGCCACCTGCCCGGCTTTAGGAGTGGTATAATTGTTGCTCAATTCAAAATTTTTAGGTATTCCATAAATGGGATACAATGGGTTAAGTCACTGCATTCCGAGTTGATTTTTTTGTGTGTATGTTATTAGATAAAGCTCTAGTTTCACTCTTTTACATGTGGATATCTAGTTTTTCCCACACCATTTAGTGAGGAGTTAAATTCAAAAAGTTAAAAATTAGTTGACCATACATGCTTGTAGTTTGTTTCTTGGATCTGTTCTATTCTATTGGCCCCTGTGTCTCTTTTTATACAGTTTTGTTCACTATTGCTTCATAATACAATCTGAACTAAAGATTGTATAAAAGTGTTGTATGATTTTTTTATGCCATTGCAAAAAAAAAAAAAAAAAAAAAGATTCCTCAGAAAATGTGGAATGGAACCACCATTTGACGCAGTTATCCCACTCCTTGGTTTATACCCAAAGGACTTAAAATCGGCATATTACAGTGACACAGCCACATCAATGTTTATAGCAGCTCAATTCACAATAGTAAACTATGGAACCAACCTAGATGCCCTTCAACAGATGAATGGATATAGAAAAGGTGGTATAGATGTACAATGGAATATTACTCAGCCTTAAAGAAGAATGAAATTATGGCATTTGTAGATAAATGGATGGAACTAGAGAATATCATTCTAAGTGAAATAAGCCAAACCCAAAAAAACAAAGGCTGAATGTTTTCTCTGATAAATAGATACTGAACCATAGTGGTTAGGGAAGAACGGGGGAAGGAAGAATGAAGGAATTTTGGATTGTGCACAGGGGAGTGAGGGGAGGGGTGGGGCTGTGGGGATGGGAAGGATGGTAGAATGAGACAGGCATCATTACCCTATCTATATACATGTATGGTTACACTACTGGTGTGACTCTGCACCATGTACAACCAGAGGAATGAGAAGTTGTGCTCCATTTGTGTACAATGTGTCAAAATACATTCTACTTGTATGTATGACTTATTAGAACAAATTTTTAAAGATCATCAACTTTGTGTTGATGTTTATAGCAGCACAATTCACAATAGCTAAACTGTGGAACCAACCTAGATGCCCTTCAGTAGATGAATGGATAAAGAAAGTGTGGTATATATACACAATGGAGTATTACTCAGCAGTAAAAGAGAATAAAATAATGGCATCCACAGGTAAATGGATGAAGTTGGAGAATATAATGCTAAGTGAAGTTAGCCAATCCCAAAAATCCAAATGCCTAATGTTTTCTCTGATATAAGGAGGCTGATTCACAGTGGGGTTGGGAAGGGAGTATAGGAGGATTAGAGGGATACTAGAAAGGCCAGGAGCAAAAGGGTTAAGAAAAAAAGATGGTAGAATGAGATGGATATCATTACCCTAAGTGCATGTATGAAGACACAAGTGGTGTGAATATACTTTGTATACAACCAGAGATATGTAAAAATGTGCTCTATAAGTATAATATGAATTGTAATGCGTTCTGCTGTTATATATAACAACTTAGAATATATAAAAAAAAAAAAAGAACTTTGTGTTGAGCCAGCCCATGAGACAAGTATCTGCTTACAGTAAATTTCAGTTGAGGATGATGCCTTTAATAGGTGAGACCACTTAATTTTAAGATGAAGAAAAGTTAAAACACACCATGCTACAGCAAGGTAAAATTGTTGGCCAGGCATTATTACAGAGTAGGTTGCTTGCCCCTTGACAAGATACCCGGCACCCACATCATCTTTGTATGTTGAACTCAAAAGATGCTAAGAGGAAATTAGCAGATTTGTCTAGAGATAAGGAGTCTCCAGGAAAAGAAAATATTCAAATCTTAACTAATAAGATTCACCATTATTTATAATGTTCCCAACTGAGATCAGTGGGCAGGAAAGAGCCTTAAGGATGTTCTACCAAAGGTGAGCCAATAAACCAATGGTCTCAGCTCAACATCATTTCTTTTTTTAAAAAAAAAAAAAAAAAAAAAATTT
The DNA here is from genome assembly GCA_025594165.1 of Tamias sibiricus. NCBI lineage: Eukaryota > Metazoa > Chordata > Mammalia > Rodentia > Sciuridae > Tamias > Tamias sibiricus. The sequence goes on from CM046657.1 coordinate 144,939,560, forward strand.
ATTTATTTGCTTTAGTTGTACACAATGCCTTTGTTTTTACGTGGTGCTGAGGATCGAACCCAGGCCACGCACATGCTAGGCGAGCGCTTTTACCGCTGAGCTACAACCCCAGCCCCTCAACATCATTTCTTAAATAGTTCCTGGAACATATCTGAACACAGTGTATAATTGAGATAGTCTGCCCCAGGTTCTCCAGTACTGCGGTATGCTGTGATGAGCTCTGCCTGTTAACAGAATGGCAAGCGATCTCATTGAGTTTCCAGGCAGAAAAAAAAAAAAAAAAAAACATATAAAGCAATTATAGCCAAGTACAGCCCCACAGGGGTGATTTCTCTACCTCCCTCCCCTTCACACTGTCCTGAGAAGTTACTGCCAAATCATCACACTGACAGGATATCAAGGGACTGAAAAAGGTTGCCCATTTTCAACACAGCCCTCTGAGTTTGGCTTTATTAGTTCTCTCTCTGTGAGGTCCTTGGCAGCAAGCTTGGCAATGTTTCCTCTCTGGTTTGTCTACCAGAACACTATTTTTTCCCAATAGCTAAAAAAAAAAAAAAAAAAAAAAAAAAATTTAAATGTTAAAAACACAGTGACATAGGATTTTATATTTAGGCCACAATACAAAAGGAAACTCTTTGCAAGAGAGCAATTACAAAAACATAAAGTTTTGTTCCATGCATCTCTGATATAGCAGAGTAAACTGCAAATAATAATTTACCTTATATTAGAATTTTTATTCTATATCAAAAATTCTTCAGGCTGGGGATAGAGATCAGTTGGTAGAGTGCTTGCCTAGCATGCACAAATCCTGAGTTCAATCCCAGAACCATAGATAAATAATAAAAATTCTTCTATCCATGGAAGGGATAACTTGTCAAGAAGGACTAAAAGATACTCTACCCACAACCCTAAGAAAGGGCAGTGGACAGCCTCTTATGTTTCTAAGACCCAAGTCATCATTTTTCATTTTGGTGGGGGGAGGGGAACATGCTAGGGATTGAACCCAGGGCTATGTGCATGCAAGGCAAGATTTCTACCAACTGAGCTATATCCCAGCCCCCAAGTCATCATCATGGTCCTCTAAACATCATTATAGGAAGAAAAAGCAGAAAGTATCACTTGTATTTTAGAAAGATGAAAAAAGGAAAGAAGCACAGACTCTAAGAGGATTCTAGAATTAAAGAACAATATCATGATTGCTTATTGTTATTATTATTATTTTATTTGGTACCAGTGTCTCACTAAGTTGCTAAGTTGCTTAAGGACTCACTAAATTTCTGAGGCTGTCTTTGAACTTGCGATCCTCCTGCCTCACCCTTCCCAGCTGCTGGGATAGGCTTGTGCCAAGGGGGCCCAGCATGATTGTTATTTCTAAGGAATGAAGATGATGCTCTGGTCTGGTGGTCACCCTATAGGGACATGGCAGTGCAGGATGAGTGTAGCCGTGGTGCCTAAGCAAAGGGTTCTGAATTATTGGAAAGACAGTTGTGTTATCCTTCTGTGCCACCATCCTTCACAGTCCATGCTACTCAGCAGGATATGATATACAATGACATGATGCTAATGCCTGAAGATACAGCCAGAGAAGTAGAAGTCTGGTGGCCCCAATCAAGCCCAAACGATGAAGGCAGCAGTGGGCAGAGATTCCCCAGGGCTTCTGGCCAATTGTGAGTGGAATTCTGATACAGTGTGTTTTGCTACTGAGCCTTTAGTGATCTAGATGACCAAGGGAAGAGGGTGGGAAGTCAGGAGTGTGATAATGGATTTCCCTCAATTCTGCAAGAGGAGCCTAGGGCTAGTTACATTTTAATATGAAAAGTAGGGAAACATGACATTTTGATAATCACAGAGCCTCATATCTATTATATAAACCAAAATGATTAGATGTGGATTTCACAAATATGTTGCAATTTATTTCATCAATTATTCAATCAGCCTCTAATAAGGGAAACAGATAAATGCAGTGCTATCTTAGCTACTACAAGCTCTTGGGGATCCACTGCCCAGTAGGTAAGCAATATAATAAAGTGAGGTAGACTCTCCTACTGACACATTTACAGTGAGCTGGAGAAGCATAGCACAGCACAGGTCTGAGATAGGAATTTCTACAGGAGACGATTTGGGTCTTGTTGCATGCCAAAGAGTTTCTCTTGTCATCAGTCCCATAGTGGAGTCCCCACCAGCCAATGCAGGTTCCCACCAGGAGCATACCTGTCTGTGAACCCTTTGTTTCCCTTCATCACACAGGAAATATCTTGCTTTCATCCCTCCTAGCTCTTCAACATCTAACTGACCCATTTATTTCCAATACCCCACTAAGTTAAAAATCTTACCTAGGACTGGGTTTCTCACTCAGGCAGCTGCCCTACAGTTGCCTTTGCTCCTCCTAGCTCAATCCCAGGCTCCCACCCCAAAAAGCATAGTGTCCAGAATCACTCTGCCATGGCACTTGATCAAAACAGGAGGATCAAACACGTGTAGGTAGAGTAAGGGATCCCATAGGGAACCTGACAGGTTATCGTATTTCCAGAATCCACGCACTGCACTGAACAGGTCATAATTTAGCTCAACCTGAATTCATTGAATATTTCTAGTAGATACTTTGGGCAGGGAACAATGAGAAAGATGGAAGCTATAGAGTATAATGACTCAGACGCAGGCTCTGAAAACAGGTTTAGGTGAAATTCTAGATTCTGCAACCCAGAAATTCTCATAAGCATTTCTCCAGCCTGCTCCCTCCACACCAAGAAGGATGAGTCAACATGCCACTGTTTAGGAGCTACTATTTCTAATGAGGATGTGTCCTGTCCCTCAAGTATACAGGTAAACAGACACACACAAAAAAAATACTGAAAACCAATCAGATGATTTATGTAAAGGGTCTAGTACATGCCTGGCACATTGTAAGCCTAAATAAATCACTGCCTTAGGTAGTTGAAATATAAATAGAAAATGTGTGATTTTTGTCACTACTCTTTCCTGCCTAGAATTTGCTGGCTAACATGCACATTATACTAGTTGCACATATTTAAGGATCGCACCTTCCTCATCTCTATGCAAAATCATTTTATTAAAATATGAATTAATGCCTTCTCACTTCTAAAATTTTTCCAAATCTAATATATCTCTAAAAGTTACTTTCCTTCTGTTTTTCATTCTAAGTTTCCCCAAGCTATTAATTTCCAACATGAAACTACCATGATTAAACTTTTGCTTAAAGAAAAACTTCTTTAGTCATAATATCAGAGCTCAGTCCACATCAGAGACAGTTATTGTGAATTTCTCTCTAAAATATTCAAACTGAGCATATGTGGAATTCAAACCCAGTTTTGTTCAAAAAAAGATGTCCTGGGGGCTGGGGTTGTGGCTCAGTGGCAGAGCGCTCACCTCGCACATGCGCGGCCCGGGTTCGATCCTCAGCACCACGTAAACATAAATGCATTGCATTGTGTACAACTAAAGTAAATAAATAAATATTTAAAAAAAAAAAAAAGATGTCCTTACAGGATGGTAGATTATAAACACGAGAAGTATACCCCTGCTATTTTATGCCTCCCCCACAAATTGTTTCCATCCATCTCTCAAGACTAGTTTGTTTTCATGAATTCTAATCATAATTGGCACCAGATTGCTGCTGGACTAGAAGGGAATGGAGGGCATTTTGACATTTTCTGAACCCTATAAAGTTTGTGAGGTTTGCATTTGAGACTGGCTTCCTGAATTAAGGATAAAGCTGGTATGAGCCCAGACATTCTGACCAATCTGGTAGCCAAGACAAATACAAAAGGCACAACTTCTGGAGGTAAGCTAAAATTGACAAAGGAAAGAGAGAACTAGTGGAGCTGAGTACTAACTTGATTTGTAGAAGAAATCCTGTTATTTAATAAAGAATTGTAGAGTGCATTGAGCAATGTCAGTGGTATTGTTGGAGTCTGTGGTTGTTTCCAAGTAAGAAAGGTTTTAAAAGGACACAGTCATTGAGAGGTAAAATTACAGTAGTCTCCCTTATCTTAGGGGGATATACTACAAGATCCCCAGTGAATGTCTGAAACCATGAGAGTACAGAAACCTATATATACTAAAATTTTTTCCTATACATTCATACCTAAAATTTACAAATTAAACACAGTGAGAGATAACAACAATAACTCACAAAATAGAATAATTGTGAGAAACACAGCCTTTGGGAGAGGAATCCCCTGTGTATCTCCTTTGCTAGCAAAGCAATAAACCACCTTTCTCCTTTTTTCTCAAAACTGTGTCCTCGTTATTAGAATGGCATCGGGAACAGGGACAGAGCTTTCGGCAAGAAATCTGGCAACCCAGATGGGACCCAAGAGCAGCCCCTGCTCCAGCTTTCTTGGGCAGGACTGGCTCTCCAAGGAACCCCACTTCCATGATGAGGATTAAAGGTACTGGCGAACTTGTTGAAAGCCAACTGCAGGAGAGTTAGGAGACAGTTCAAGTTGCTCCATCGTGGTCCATTTTGAGAAAAAAAAAAAAAAGGAAAATGAACTTAGGAAAGTTGCAAAAACTTTGGCCTTTTGCACGATCCCTGCCCTATGTATGCCTTGTCCAGTCACCTGCCGTCTACCACTGAAGACTTCTGGACTGCTCTGATGCTGAATGCCCTTAACCATCCATGCCCCCACCTGATAGACAACAAGGACTTTGGTTACTTCCCCCAACTTCGCTGCCTTTCAATAGAAAGCAGTTTGGAGATGTTGTCGCCCATATTTCCATAGAAATGGAATGTAGAAATTGACAGTGGGGAAACAGAATTACATTTCTTCCCCAGTTTAGGCAGATTTATCTTAGGCAGATTTATCCCACCATAGGAACAAAGTCTTCCAAACTTTGGGGATGGTACCAGAAGATCTCAGAAATGTCTATCTCCCAAATTAACAAGTGAAATTATAACTTCAACAGAGAACATGTGGAATGTAGCCTTTGAATCACCTCTTAAAAGCCCCGTTAGGGCTGTGATTGTGGCTCAGTGGTAGAGCACTTGCCTAGCATGTGTGAGGCACTGGGTTCAATTCTCAGCACCACAAATTAAAAACAAACAAACAAACAAAAAAGCCCTCTGTTCCTGCTGATAGGTGGAATCACAGCCTTTGGGACAGGAGTCCCCTATTTCTCCTTTGCTAGCAAAGCAATAAACCTTCTTTTCCCTTTATATTAAAAAAAAGCAATAATTACAATAACATATTTTTTACTGAAATTTATGTGAATGTGATCTCAAAATACCTTGTTGTGTTGTACCCATCTATATTCTTCCTGTGATGATGAGAGATGATACGATGTCTATGTGATACAAGGAAGTGAGGAGGAGGATGTAGGCACTGTGACAAAGAGTTTGGCTGTTGCATAAGGATGACTTGTACACCGGTGATGTTGCCACAGAGCTGATAATCAAGATGGCTGCTATGTGATTGGCAGGCAGATAGCAAACAGAACAAGAGGCACTGGACAAAGGGATGATTCACGACCTGGGCAGGACAGAGTGGGATGGCAAGAGATTTCATCATGCCACTCAGAATGCCATGCAATTTAAAACTTATGAATTATTTGCTTCTGGAATTTTGGGTTCAGTATTTTCAGACTGCAACTGAATGCAGGGAACTGAGACTGCAGGAAGCAAAACCATAGACAAAGGAGAACTAATCTTTGTATCGATTCGGGCTAAAAAGACAGAGACAATACTTCATTTATCAGAATGTATGGTATGAAAGTGGGCTTTCTGAATCTTGGCAAATATCAAAAAAAATTTAAGTGAGTTGGGAAAAACTTTACCCAAAGAGAAGTAAGAGATTTTTGCTTTCACATAAAGTAAACAAAATTGCAGCGTGTGGTAGCCCACACATGTAATTCTAGTGGCTCAGGAGGCTGAGGCAGGAAGATCTAAGTTTGAGGCCAGCCTTAGCAACTTAGCAAGGACCTAAGCAACTTAGTGAAGCCCTGTCGCAAAATAAAAAGGGCTGGGGCTATGGCTCAGGGGGTAAGCACCTGTGGGTTCAATCCCTGGTACCAAAAAAGAAAAATAAATTAATAAGCAAAGTCAATGTCATTGAAACCAGTCCTCCTTTGACACCAGGAAAAATACCATCTGCAAACATCCGACACTTGCAGGGTATACCAATTATATACATAAAAATCAACAAAATTCAGTGATATCTGTAATCATACAATAATTTCCCCAGAACAGAAACAGAGAAACAGACTTAAGCCAGGGATCACTTAGCTAAACTTCTAAGGAAGGTACTGTGCAAAGCAAATTTAATTAGTAATAGTTGTGTATTTAAATATCCAGAAATAAAACAGGGCAACACTACTGTAGAAAATGTAAACTCCACAACCAAGTATATGCCAATATGAAATATTTACATGTAGGTGCATGCCAAGGAATTATTGCAATTGTGTCACTCTTCTCAAGCCTTTAACAGGTCAACAGACATTCAGCCAAAGCAAAGAACAGGCAGCAAGAAACCCAAGATACCCCTGGTGGAAGGTAGACTCCATACATCATTATGTAAGTCAGTGGCTTCTAAATATTTGACCCATGAACCTATGAGTAAAACAAATTTTAAAAATACTATATATACATATATATGTATATATGTAGACATATATACACATGCACACATATATACCATATTATATATACGTGTATACCATATATATATGCCTAAATATACATGCATGTACTCAATATATAATGTATATATGTGTGTGCATATTTATTTCTATAGAACATAATATATATGTCTGGGCACAGTGGTGTACACTTGTAATCCTAAGATAGTCAGGAGGCTGAGGCAGGAGGATTGCTGGTTTGAGGACAGCTTCAGCAACATAGCAAGACCCTGTCTCAAAATTTAAGAAAGGTCTGGGGATATAGCTCAGTGGCAAAGTGCCTCTGGATTTAATTCTCAGTGCCAAAAATGAAACAAAAAAGTAAATGAAATAAATATATACACATACATATGTGTAATGATATAGTATGTGCATGTGATATTGTATATTAACGCATTATGTACAATAATATACAATACAAATTTCAAAATAAAATAGCAAATTGTGGTTCATTTCATTTTTGTTCTTATTAAAGTACAAAGAAGCGGATCCAAGATGGCGGATTAGAGGAAGCCGCACTTCAGGGCAGCTCCGTGGAAAGAATCCAACAAAGCAGATAAATTGCCTTTCATCATATACATATAGGCCGAAAATACTGATCTCCTGGATGGTTTGATTACCACTACCAGGGAGAGAAGGAGACAAGATGTCTGCAGCGGCTAGAGCTGCGAGGCTTCTGCAAAACCGCCTGGGTGGTGCACAGGCCTTGCGAAACAAAGTCAGTGTGGGGAGACCGCGCTGCAACTGAAAACCCCAGCCACACTCAGGGCACACCAGCGTGAAGCCAGCGAAAACAGCCGGCAGAATTGGTGCTGGGGGACCACGGGAGACCACGGGTCGACAACACCAGTTCAAATCCACACTCGGCCGGACGCGACCCTCAGCAGTAGAGCCCCGGAGAAAGCGGCACAGAGACCGGTGAACAGCAAGCAGGGGCAGAATTGGAGCGGTCCACAGCCCGAAGCAGTGCTGTCTGCGCTGCAGTTACAGTTGTGGCTTCCCGATACCACTTCGGCAAGGAGACATCCACCCAACGGCTTTGAAATCGATTGGCGAGAACACGGGAGTCTGCAGAGCTGCTGTTGACTGGGAGGGGAGCACCGCCATCTTTGAAAGGTGCAGTGGCTGACCCAGACAAAGGGGAGGAGACGGAGAGTGACGGCTGCAGCCATCCAGGGACCCTCCAGCTCTCTGAAGACAACGCACACCTGAGTGAGGCTCGGGTGGCCAGCAGGGGAGGGCGTGTCTGAGGCCAGCGCAGCGGCCACAAGAAGCTGCAACTGTGGGTGGGCGTGGGGAGGGGTTGCCTTCTGGAGGGTCCCCTTCCCGGTGCCATTCAGCTGCTGACACACAAACCCCCTGGGCCACTCCTCCACTGAGCCGTTCAGCCACTGGCCTAAGGTGCAGCCTTGATTCCACTAACAGGATCGCAGACTGTCTAGACGTGATCCGATAACAATTGGCTTGAACTGGAAAGGAAAAAACAGGTGGGCTTCCCAGGGCCCGTTTTGCTTGAGACTTGGGGTTCGACTTTTTTGTTGTTGTTGGTTTGCTTGTTTTGTTGGATTTCGGGGAGGTTTTTTGTTTGTTTGTTTATTTTTCTTTTTCTTTTTTTGGCTTTGTTTTGTTTTGCTTTTTTTTTTTTTCCTTCTGCATTGATTGTCAGTGTGTTTGTTTGCTTCCGCTCCTTTTTACTTTCCTTCTTTTCTTCCTTCTCACTCTTGCATCTTTTCTTCCTGCTTCATCTTTCATGTTTACACCCTGCCAGTGCATACTAAACAGAGGAAAAAACAAGTTATACGCAGAACTTGGGATTTCTAGAACCGGCGCAATTGAACTGGGTAGCAAAGCGGTGTTATATATAGTTTACTCTCTATTTTCTTGATTCTCTCTCTCCTCTCTCTTACACCAATTCCTACTCATTTATCATTTTTTTTCTTTTCCAACTTACTTTATATATAAATTGGTCTTTCCACCTAATTGTCTACTCCATTCTCTTTCTTCCCTCGTCTACTGATACTAAACCACTTCCACTAAACCACTTCAATAGAAATCTCTTTTCATACTTTCCAAGAAAGAACAATTCAAGACACTTCCTTCTTCCTAAACATAACACCTCTGTATCCAATACTTGAAGCTATAAAACCCCATCAGAAGCATACAGAGTAAATTGGAAATAATATCTGAGTTAGACAAATCTGTACATTGGGATCAAACTTGGATTATCTGAATAGAAAGTGTTAGGTTTTAAAGTGTAAAGGAATTATAAGGCGATCTGATAGCATTGTACTACAGGAACAACATAAGGCTTTAAGGTAAAATTGAAATAGTCAAGGTCCCACAGTGCAGGAAGAATAGACACACAAGCAACATGAAAAAACAAGGGAAGAAAATGACACAAACAAATCAAGATACCTCATCGGTAGATGTCATGGCAAGCACAGTTGGTCAAATGCCAGAGACGGAATTTAGAAATTACATATGCCAAATGTTTATGGAACTTAAGAATGAACTCAAAAATGAGATGAGGGAGCAAGTACAGGAGGCAAAAGATCATTTTGACAAAGAACTCCAAAAACAAATACAGGAAGTAAAAGATTACTTCAATAGGGAAATAGAGGCTCTAAAGAGAAACCAAACAGAAATTCCAGAAATGAAAGAAGCAATAAACCAAAATAAAAGTTCAATTGAAAGCATCTCCAACAGAATAGACCACTTGGAAGAAAGAACCTCAGACAATGAAGACAAAATATATATCCTAGAACAGAATTTAGACTATACAACAAAACTTGTTAGAAATAAAGAATATAACATCCAAGAATTATGGGACAGTATAAAAAGACCAAACTTAAGAGTGATTGGCACATGGGAAGGGGCAGAGTTTCAAGCCAAAGGAATGAGTAATTTATTTAATGAAATAATTACAGAAAATTTTCCAAACGTGAGGAATGAATGGGAAAACCAAGTTCAAGAGGCATACCGAACACCAAACAAAATCTCAACAGATCCACACCAAGACACATTATAATGAAAATGCCTAATACACTGAGCAAGGAGAGAATACTAAAAGCCACAAAAGAAAGGAAGCAGATTACATATAGGGGGAAACCAATCAGACTATGTTCAGATTTCTCAACCCAGACCTTAAAAGCAAGAAGATCCTGGAATAGCATATTTCAAGCTCTGAAAGAAAAGGGATGTCAACCAAGAATCTTATATCCAGCAAAATTGAGCTTTAGATTCAAAGATGAAATAAAAACCTTCCACGACAAGCAAAAGTTAAAAGATTTCACAACTCGAAAGCCAGCACTTCTGAACATCCTGGGCAACATTTTTCATGAAGAAGAAGAGAAAGATGATAACGAAAATCAACAAAGGGAGATATTAAACTAAGGGAAATACCAACCAGAAGAGAAACCAAATCAAGCTAAAGACCATAATACAAATAAAAATGGATGGGAATAAAAATCACATCTCAATAGTAACCCTGAATGTTAATGGCCTAAACTCGCCAATCAAAAGACACAGATTATCAGAATGGATTAAAAGAAACGACCCAACAATTTGCTGTCTCCAAGAAACACACCTCATAGAAAAAGACATCAACAGACTGAAAGTGAAAGGCTGGGAAAAGTCTTATCACTCATATGGCCGGCGGAAGCAAGCAGGGGTTTCCATTCTCATATCAAATAAGGTAGACTTCAAACCAAAACTAGTCAAGAGGGACAAAGATGGATATTTCTTATTACTTAAGGGAACCATCCATCAACAGGATATAACAATCATAAATCTGTATGCCCCAAATAATGGAGCACCTACATTCATCAAACAAACGCTTCTTAAGTTCAAGAGTAAAATAGACCACAACACAGTTATTCTAGGGGACTTCAACACACCTCTCTCACCAATGGATAGATCATCCAAACAAAAGCTAAACAAAGAAACTTTAAGCCTCCTCAAAACAATTAACAATTTAGACCTAACAGACATATATAGAATATTTCATCCCTCAGTAAACGAATACACATTTTTCTCAGCAGCACATGGCTCCTTCTCCAAAATAGACCATATATTATGTCACAAGGCAACTCTCAGCAAATATAAAAAAATAGAGATACTACCCTGCATTCTATCAGACCATAAAGGGATGAAATTGGAAATCAACGACAAAACAAGGATTAAGAAAAACTACTCCAACAACTGGAAGCTAAACAACATGCTACTGAATGAACAAGGGGTTGAAGAAGACATCAAAGAGGAGATTAAAAAATTCCTAGAGGTAAATGAGAACACAGATACAACGTATAGAAATCTCTGGGACACTATGAAGGCAGTAGTAAGAGGAAAATTCATTGCACTGAGTTCATTCCTTAAGAGGAAAAAAACCCAACAAATAAAAATGACTTAACATCACACCTCAAAGCATTAGAAAAAGAAGAACAGACCAACACCAAGAGCAGTAGAAGACAGGAAATAATTAAAATCAGAGCAGAAATTAATGAAATTGAGACTAAGGAAACCATTCAAAGAATTGACAAAACTAAAAGTTGGTTCTTTGAAAAAATAAACAAAATTGACAGGCCCTTAGCAATGCTAACAAAAAGAAGAAGAGAAAAAACTCAAATTACTAACATTCATGATGAAAAAGGGAATATCACAACAAACACGTCAGATATACAAAAGATAATTAGAAATTACTTCGAAAACTTGTATTCCAATAAAACAGAAAATATTGAAAACATTGACAGATTTCTTGAGTCATATGATTTGCCTAAACTGGAAATGGAGGCTATACACAACTTAAACAGACTGATTACAAGCGAAGAAATAGAAGATGTCATCAAAAAGTTACCAAAAAGGAAAAGCCCAGGACCTGATGGGTTTACAGCCGAGTTCTATAAGACTTTCAAAGAAGAACTAATACCAATGCTCTTCAAACTATTTCAAGAAATAGCAAAAGAGGGAGCTCTTCCAGACTCTTTCTATGAGGCCAATATCACATTAATTCCAAAGCCAGACAAAGACACATCCAAAAAAAAAAAAAAACTTCAGGCCCATATCTTTAATGAACATAGATGCAAAAATCCTCAACAAAATCCTGGCAAATCGGATACAAAAACATATCAAAAAGATAGTGCACCACGATCAAGTGGGGTTTATCCCAGGGATGCAAGGCTGGTTCAACATTCGGAAATCAATAAACATAACACATCACATCAATAGACTTAAAGACAAAAATCATATGATCATCTCAATTGACGCAGAAAAAAGCATTTGACAAAATACAACACCCCTTTATGTTCAAAACACTGGAAAAACTAGGAATATCAGGAACATATCTTAACATTATAAAAGCTATTTATGCAAGGCCCCGAGCTAACATTATCTTAAATGGAGAAAAATTGAAAACATTCCCTCTAAAAACTGGAACAAGACAGGGATGCCCTCTTTCACCACTGCTATTTAACATAGTACTGGAAACTCTGGCCAGAGCAATTAGACAGACGAAAGAAATTAAAGGGATCCAGATAGGAAAAGAAGAGCTCAAATTAGCACTATTTGCTGATGACATGATAATCTACCTAGAAGACCCAAAAAACTCTCCCAGAAAACTTTTACAACTAGTAAATGAATTTGGCAAAGTTGCAGGATACAAAATCAATACACATAAGTCAAAGGCATTTGTGTACATCAGCGACAAAGACTCTGAAAGGGAAATGATGAAAAATACCCCATTTACAATAGCATCAAAAAAAAATAAAATACCTGGGAATCAACCTAACGAAAGAGGTGAAAGACCTCTATAACGAAAATTATAGAACACTAAAGAAAGAAATTATAGATGAACTCAGAAGATGGAAAGACCTACCTTGCTCTTGGATAGGTAGAATTAATATTGTCAAAATGTCCATACTACCAAAAGCATTATACAGATTTAATGCAATTCCAATGTCAAAATCCCAATGTCATTCTTCAAAGAAATAGAAATAGCAGTCATGAGATTCATCTGGAAAAATAAGAGACCCAGAATAGCCAAAGCAATCCTGAGCAAGAAAAGTGAAGCAGGGGGCATCACCATACCGGACTTTAAATTATACTATAGAGCAATAGTAACAAAAACAGCATGGTATTGGCACCAAAACAGACTGGTGGACCAATGGTACAGAATTGAGGACACAGAGACTAATACATATAATTTCAGCTATCTTATATTAGACAAAGGCTCCAAAAATGTACAGTGAAGAAAGGATAGCCTCTTCAACAAATGGTGCTGGGAAAACTGGAAATCCATATGCAACAAATTGAAATTAAACCCTTATCTCTCACCATGCACAAAACTCAATTCAAAGTGGATCAAGGACCTAGGAATTAGACCAGAGACAATATGCCTAATAGAAGAAAAAGTAAGCTCCAATTTCCAACATGTCAGATTAGGCCCCAAGTTCCTTAATAAGAATCCTGTAGAACAGGAATTACTACCAAGAATTAATGAATGGGATAGATTTAAACTAAAAAGCTTCTTTTCAGCAAAAGAAACAATCAGTGAGGTGAATAGAGAACCAACTAATTGGGAACAAATATTTAATACGTGCACATCAGATAGAGCACTAATCTCTACAATATATAAAGAACTCAAAAAACTTTACACTAAAAAAAACAAATAACCCAATAAATAAATGGGCTAAGGAATTGAGAAGACACCTCTCAGAAGAAGATACACGATTAATCAACAAATACATGAAAAAAAATGTTCAACATTGCTGGCAATTAGAGAAATGCAAATCAAAACTACTCTAAGATTTCACTTCACTCCAGTCAGAATGGCAGCTATCAAGAACACTAACAACAGTAAATGTTGGAGAGGATGTGGGGAAAAAGGCACACTCATACATTGCTGGTGGGACTGCAAAATGGTGCAACCGTTATGGAAAGCAGTATGGAGATTTCTTGGAAAACTGGGAATGGAACCACCCTATGACCCAGCCATCCCACTCCTGGGTCTATTCCCAAAGGACTTAAAAATAGCATATTACAGTGACACAGCTATCTCAATGTTTGTAGCTGCGCAATTCTCAATAGCTAGGTTGTGGAACCAACCTAGATATCCCTCAATAAATGAGTGGATTAAGAAAATGTGGTATATATGCACAATGGAATTTTACTCAGCAATAAAAGAAAATAAATTAATGGCATTTGCAGGTAAATGGATGAAGTTGGAAGACATAATGCTAAGTGAAGTTAGTCAGTCTCAAAAATCCAAGTATCAAATGTTTTCTCTGATATAAGGAGGCTATTTCAAAGTATTGTTGGATGGGGGTACATAGGAGGATTAGAGGAACACTAGAATGGTCAAGGGAAAGGAGGGGTAAGGGAGGGAGCAAGAGGGGAGGGAGGGGGAGAAGAGAAAAAAAAAAAAAGGTGGTTGAATGAGATGGATATCATTTTCCTTAATGCATGATTGAAGACCTGAATTGTACGAATATACTTTGTATACAAACAGTTGTATGTAAAAAGATACTGAATATATGCACTATGAGTTGTACATATTAAAAATCATAAAAATTTTTTAAAAAGTACAAAGAAATCTTTCTATTCTCACCTTAAAAATCATTAATACTATTAAAACATAAAGTGGATTTACTATAATTATTTTTTTAAATCTTTGTGATTCAGTCTGACATTATATTTTTGGTTTCTGTGGCTTTTCATAGCTGAAAAGTTAATTACTAATGATACAAGAATATGAAAGGAAAAAGGACCTTGCTGTTTTTTCTATTAACTCATGGTGCTTGTTTTTTAGTCCCTCTGATTATGCAGAGTTTTTGTTTAAATTTAATATAGTTGTCAACCAGGGTGAGGTCCACAATGATAAAGAATTAAATCCATATTGCATATATTATTTTAATAATTTCAAAATTCATGAGAATTTCTGAAGTCATCTTTTACCTCTTCTTTGGCTACAAGAACTGGTTCCAAAGGATTAAGAAAAATGCCACATCTATGATTTTTCTCATTATTAAGTGGTACAAGAATTATTACCTGCAATCTCAGATATTTTTGCAGGAACGTTTTTAATCCACTTGTCCATTTTGTGAAGTAGATAATGAAATCCCTAAATCCATTTAGCTAGGTACATGCAAGCTTGAGTGTGTGTTAGTGCACTGAAATCAAGTGAGAACTCCACAGCCAGCTTGTTGGTCCTTGGAGATTGAATTACTTCTGCTCTTTCTTTAAGAAGCCTCAAATAACCTGATAGCATGTTTGTGCAGGGACTAGTGCCAATTTACCTATTAAAGATTAGTAAAGCTTGAATTCTCCTTTCTACATGTTAATGTTAAAACCATAAGTTATAATAAATATCTTTTTCCACACACCAATGAATGGTCTTGTTCACACCCTGGTGAGCATGTCCTCCACCTTGAAATGGCTTTTCTCCAGACAGGCCTATCTCTTCTCTCCCTACTGAGTAAGTGAATATGTGTTTTATGGCCTATGGAGTAATTCTGGGGGTAAACTTACAGACAAACAATTGTTTTCTCATGACTTTGGATTCTTAATTTATTTTGTGGAGAGTTCAACAGGGAAATATCATTATTCATTTATTCCATAGATATTTACTGAGTTTCTAATATTTGACCACTTTCTAATTTTATCTAAAAATATTTTAATAAATGAGAATAATCTCTAAGTAATCCAGACTAGCAGTCAAAACCTTGTTCTGTAAAGGGCCAGATAGTAAATTGTTTTGGTATTGCTGCCCATACCACCTACATTACAACTACTCACCTTTGCCATTGTAGTGTAGAAGCAAAGATAGTAGGTGAAAGAATAGACACAGCTCTGTTTCAATAAAGCTTTATTTATAAAAACAGGTAGAATGCCAGGGACATTGGCACATGTCTGTAACCCCAGTGTCTTGGGAGGCTGAAGGAAGATGATCACAATTTCAAGACCAGCCTCAGCAATTTAGTGAGACCCTGTCTAAAAATAAAAAGGCTGGGGAGTAGCTCAGTGGTAAAGTGCCCCTGGTTTCAATGCCAAGTACCCAAAACAAAACAAAGAAAGATATGTTCTACCTAATACTTACCTTATTGTTGTTAAACTGAAGTGCCCAAAAGTTTCACCTTGGAAGTTACTTAAAATACTGATTACAAGTCTCTTGGGGCGGGATTCTTCATCTGTCGCCAATCATTTCCAATGATTCTAATGGAGTCAGTCAAAAGGTCACATACATACTGAAAAGCACACAGTAAATTTACTGAGTTCAAAATCCCCACTACAAGGCTGGAGTGAAGATAAGTGAAAATATATCATAAATCAGCATTTGACAGAAAGATGGATCTAAATAATTCTACAATTAACAGTATAGTAGAATGATTGTTTTATACATGAAGAGAATTATATATCCACCCTATGAAACTGCAGTGAGACAAAAAGGGAAGGAAGAGAATTTAATCTCCCATACCCAAAATGGATGCACCTGGGAGAGGGTCAGAAACTGTAAAAAGTTAGGGAAAAAAATAAAAAAGTTCATAACTGCTGAATCACTAGTGAATCGTTAATCCAAACTAGAGACAAGTAATGAAGAAAAGAGGGGAAAGGCTCTAATAGCTATTTCCTCTATGCCAAAATTGAAGCAAAGACATGTTTATTATCTGGATCATCTGGGTCTTATGAACACTGATTCTCTTTGCCTGAGTAAACCTGAATTTAAGAACGAAATTGAGAAATAGTAGGACTTAGGGATAAGGGTGATTTTCAAACTATAGCTGAAATCAGAGAGTCATTCCATTCCAAACAGAGCACTGCCCTCCTCAGTAAATCCCAAGCTTGATGGTTATGTCACTTGCTTAGCGATTGACTTAGGAAAAATTGGGGAGTTTTCAGGCCATTCTGGTTCTGATTCTTCCATTCATTTGTTCCTCATTCATTCAACCAATACTTAACAAACTGTTGCAAGTTCTTGGGATATACAAGTTTAAAAAAAAAAAAAAACTTCTCTGTTCTCATAGAATTAACATTCTAGCAAAGAGAAGTAGATAATAAAAATAAACACAATAAATAAGTTATGTAATTTTAAAAGGAAAAGGAAGGTGAGTTAAAAAGGGTGTGGGGTGTGAGCAGCAGTCAGGTAGGCTTTCCAGCAAAGTGAAATTTGAGCAAAGACCTGAAGGAGATAAGGAAGCTGAGCAAGTAGCTATGGGTGACAGACTTCTTGTCAGAGAGAACAACAAGGGTCACAGGGCAGAATAATGCGGGATGACTTCTTTTCTCCTTTTAAGAATACCAAGAAGGCGGCCTGGCATGGTAGCACAAACCTATAATCCCAGCAGCTCAGGAGGCTAAGGCCGAAGGATGGCGAGTTCAAAGCCAGCCTCTGTAACTTAGCGAGGCTCTAAGCAATTTAGGGAGACCCTGTCTCAAAATAAAGTATAAAAAGGGCTGGGAATGTGGCTCAGTGGTTCAGCACCCCTAGGTTCAATCCCTGGTACATAATAATAATAATGCCACCAAGAAGGCCACTGTGGCTGGAGGAGAGTAAATGAGGGGAATAATAAAAGATGACAGTGGAGAATTCATAGAGGGTCCAGTCATGGTAGAGCTTGCAGGACTTAGTCTAAGGACTTTGACTTGTACACTGAAATGAGAAGCCTCAGGGTTCTGAACCCAGGAGTGACACATCTGAAGTAGGTTTTACAAAGCTTGCTCTTGCTGCTGGGCTGAGAATAAGCTGGGGAAGAACAAGTGGAGAGCATGCCTTCCCTAAGCACAGGGTCCCACCGTTGCCTGCAGCACGGTGCTTCCCACAGAGGAGCGAGGAGTGCTTGGGAGTTTCCCTGCAAGCACTGCTAAGCTCCCCCTGTGATCACTGACCCTTAACTGAATGTTCTGCATGCTACTTGCTTTTGACCTCTGGTCACCATATAATCTAATTACAGGGTCCTAGTTTTCCTATTGTTATCTCCAATTTGCCTTAGCTACCCTAGAAGATACTCAAAGTTCAATCTTTTTTTTTTAATATATTTTTAGTTGTAGATGGATGCGATACCTTTATTTTGTTTATTTAGTTTTTTTTTATGTGATGCGGGGAATCAAACCCAGTGCCTCATGCATGCTAGGCAAGTGCTCTACCACTGAGCCACAACCCCAGCCAATTTCAATCTTTTCAACCAGCAATTTTCAGAGCCCATAACTGCATTTAAAGTCAATGGAAAACAGAAGCATTTGAAGTCCACTTTAAGAGCTAAAAATCAGGATCTCATCTGCAGTTTCTACTGTGTGCAGGGAGCTGTGCTTCCTATGTATTAACAGTTTGTCCTCTCAGCCCAGGGATCTGGTATTATTATCAATGTAACGTCTCAGTGGTAGGAACCATGCCTTTAAGACAGCACTTGATAAGAACAGGAAGCAGGATTCAAACCCAGAAATCAATATAATATGTAATTTAAATAAATATTTGTATTTGAAATGGCTGGTTTTAAAATGAAAGTTCTCCAGGATCTTATTCGTATTGTTCATTCATACAGTACATCCTGTTAAAATTAAGAGAACAAAACTAGCTGCCCAATCCTGACCTCAATTTGACAAACTGGAATAAGATCCCTCTAAGCAGATACAACCAGAACTGGTAACTAGCTGATTATCAAGAAAAAAGTTAAAGTGATGAAAAATAAGAAATTACAAATTTATACCTAAATAATTTGCTTTTGAATCCATCATTTCTTTGTGCAGTCATTTGTCAGTCTTGCTGTAGAATATTTTCTCACAGTCTGATTGGAGTTCTGTTACTTATTTTGCATAAAGCATCATCATTTATCTGTAGTTTCTGTTTCAGTGGAGTAAGAAAATAAGGTTAGCTTTGAAGAAACATGCAAATAGATTTCTCTAGATAGTTATGAATATTTCCTAATTTTTATGATGTTTTTATCATACCAAGTTATATTATACAGTATTCTTCTCTCATAGATTCTACCCAAAATCGTTAGTTTTAATTTTCCTACAAACAGGTCTCTTTTTTTTCATATTCATATTTCTTCAACCTTCATACAAATTAGTAAATTATATAATTTCAGTGGCAAATACACTTGGCATAAACAGATTTGAGGGCAAATTCAGCTGACTCTTGGTACTATAGTTTGAGTGTGTCCCCCAAAGTGTCATGTGTTGGAAACTTGGTCCACAGTGTGATGTTGGGAAGGAGTGGTGAGACCTTTAGGAGATGAGGCCTAGTGGGAGTCTTAGGTCAACTGGGGTCATGTCCTTGGAAAAGATTGATACTGGTCTTGTGAAGTGAGTAAGTTGTTCCCACAGAGGGCTATTATAAAAGAGCAAGAGTGGCCAGGCTGGTGGTGCATGCCTGTAATCCCAGTGGCTCACGAGGCTGAGGCAGGGGAGTCATGAGTTCAAAAGCCAACCTCAGCAACTTAGTGAGGCCCTAAGCAACTCAGCAAGACTCTGTCTCTAAATAAAATATAAAAAATGTGCTGAGGATATGGCTCAGTGGTTAAGCGCCTTTGGGTTCAATCCCTGGTACCAAAAAAAAAAAAAAAAAAAATAGCAAGACTGACCCCTAAATTATACTCTGGCTTCCTCTTTCACCATGTGATTGCTCCCTGTTGAATTCATACCTTCCATTGTAATACCATCCAGTGCCCTACCCCTGAATCTCCCAAACTGTGAAATAAATAAATTTCCTTTCTTTATAAAGTACCCAGCTTCATAATAGTAATGGAAGACTGACTAAGACACTTGGTAAATATAAAACTTAACTAATGGGAACAGAAATTCATGTCAAGCTGAAACAATCTTCTGGCTGCTGGTATTCTGTGACAGGCATTATCTAAGATGTTTTTCAGAGATGATAGAGTACCTGGATTACTCTAGTGGGTTGTTTAAGTGGATGTTGATTAACAAACATCTATGGTATATCGTATCAGATGTCAAGTAATGAAATCTTATTTGAAATTGCAGAGCATAGAAACTGTAAAGAACAACAGAAACAACAACAAAAATAACAAAACAAAATCCAACAATTTACAAAGGAGAAAACTCAGACTTTGCGAGTTAGAGTATCATTCCAAGATTACTTCATTAATAGGAAAAGGAACAACAGATTTGATGCTCCCTGTTCAAGGCTCTTCCCACACTTGGCCATTTTGTCACTACTAAACGAAGTTACCTATGATCTACTTTTATCTTTTCTTTAGTTCTTCTACTTGCAAATGCAGTAGAAACAATTTTTCTCACCTGGGACTAATATTTTTATCACCTAGAAAATTAGAGATGTTTTACTCTGAAGCTTTCAAGAGAAAATGATTAGTTTTTAAAAAAAAAAACATTTCCATCTCAATTACATAAAAACAGTGTTTAATTCTTTTCCAAAACATGGAAACTCAGCACTGAATTTTTCTTCTTTATATGACCCACTGAATTCACAGGGAGTCACATTTGGACATTGGTTGGAAACTAGAAAATAACTTGAGAGGCAAAAAAAATTTTTTTTTAAATTTTTAAAAGGCAAGGGGGAGCTGAAATACTAGGATGACTGAAAAAATAAATAAGAAACAAACCTTGTACCTGGGTTTTCCAAATATTTTGCCAAGATGCCTAAGGTCAGTTCTCAAGTAATACTATCAACATTATCAACCAAAGAAATAGATCAGAAATTGTAATGTTGACTTTGCAACAAATACAAGGCTTTGTATGATGTGTACTCATGTATATTTATACAAGTGGGTCACAATATAATCGGAGTCTCAAAATGAACTAGGGAATTAGAACCAGATCCCATGTTCTCCAATTCATTTTCTTTCTGCTATGGAAATATCTACAAAAAAATTGATTTGGCACCAATAAATGTGTACACATTAACTCCACCTTCAACTTGGGCCTCCATTTTCTGGTAATAATGAGCTACTTCTAATCTGTGTTTCACAGTTGCTTCCCATGAGGAGGAGCGGTGAGTGCTTAAAGCCCCCTGTGGGGGCATTGTGCTCTTTTCTTGCTAGAAATCCTCATCCCACATGGGGAGGATCAGATTGATATGTCTTGAGAGTCAGTTGGCCAATTGTGCTAAGTGAACTTTTGTGGGGGATGGGAGTTGTGGGGTGCCAGGGCCTTGGGAATGTTAGGTAAGGCCAGTCCCTGACAAGTGACCTTTCCAACATTTACTCCAAACTTCCATGATACTACTCCCACTAGTTCCTATCAGACATCTTTGATTTTCTCTTTCCTCAGATATTTTTCCTTTGTTTTATCATTACATAAAGTATTGGGGGTCTCTGCGGTTCTAGACTTGATCCATTGTTCTTCCTACTCATCTATCCTCCTAAATGACTTCATTACCTGTAAGAACCTTAATTATTACATTCCAGGAACTCCCAAATCTATCCATCCAGCATAGGCCTGTCACTAATAAATGAGACTCTTGTTAATTTCCCATTGAACAGATCTATCCAATGAGCTGTGGACACTTCAAATCCATCCAAATGAAAGGTGAACATGGGATTTCCTTCTCTCTTCAAAACTTTTCTGCCTCATGTGTTCTTTCTGTCATGTAGAAGAACAAACTGCATATTCTAGAAACTCCCGAGAAAACCCTCAGCAAGAATCCCTCAAATGGATTTGTAGTATTCAATTCATATTTTTGCCGAGTGTATAATTACAGTCTTAAGCCAATGCTGGTCTTATTTAATAATGCACAGTATTTGACAGGAGTATACTAATACATTAATTCGCTAATAGCTTTTCCTAATTACTATACAACCCCTACCCCTAACCCTCATTCTATTACACCTTCCCTTTCTCCTTAGGCTCTTTACAGACTTACAGTCATAATGATAAGTGAAATTCCATATTTGGGGAATAAAGATGTATAAGAAAACAATCATGAGCACAGATTGCACGTGATTTAAGATTACAAAAACCAAAACCAGCCCCACAAAAATCAAAACAAGCAAACAAACAAAAACCAAGTGTCTAGGTACACAGTCTCACTTCATTCCATGCTTATTTGCATTTTTATTCCACAGCACTAAGGAGGGGAGTACCAAAAAGACTTCTCTGAGAAAAAGATTCAAAACTAAAAAGGTAGCAAGAAGATTGGGTAGGGGAAAACATGGGAAAAAAATGATACGCTTTCTACTTAATACTAATTAAGTCTAATCACAGCTGCCAAGTAACTACTGTGTTGTGGGTTTATAAAGCAGCATAAAGTCTCTGTTCCTGATTAAATCGAGTACAAGCAGTACAAAGGCATTAATGATAAAGCAAACCCCCTTGGACTGTTAAAATATAACAGAGATCCACTTTCACAAATCCATGTATTTCTATGTACCCAGAGCCTGCCCCTCTGAAAATACATTAGTGATAATTCTTCTCCCTTTCTTGATCTTTTGTAACTTTCTCCAAGGCAGTAAACTGTGGAGGTGGAACAACGAAGTCTTTCATGTGAAAGGAAAAAAAAAAAAAACCCTCTGGATGCAATGCTCTCTCTCCTTTTCTGTATGGCTTTGAACATACTAAAAGAAACAAAGGGAAGGATCAGCCCCCTTTCCAGTGGTCAAAAGGCATTTCAGACACAAAGGAAGAATCCTTGAGAATGGCTTTGTGTCTGTCTGTCTTGACTGTCACTGATAGTCTGTGTTAAGCCTCTTCAATGTCAGAAATCCAAGCCCAGAACAGACAACCAAAGCACAGGCGGGTTTTCTTCTGAAAGGCAACGAATGACATTTGGTTAAGATGACTGAGATCCCTTGACAGTATAGAGAATTCTATAAGAAAAAATGCTGACACCACTGAGCATTTTGAGTGTTCAGACATACAAGTATAGATTACCTCCTAAACCTGATCTTACTCATTTTTTACAGAACAATTTTTGAAAGATGAGCAGTGAGATGTGGGAACTTAGATTTAACTTCAGGGTCAGAAAAGAAGCCAAGCAAAATACAAAGAGTTTTTTTGGTTTTTTTTTTTTTTTTTTTTTTTTTTTTTTTTTTTTTTTAAGATTAGAACCTATAATAAGTCAAAATCTCAACTATCTCCTGTTCTTCAGTAGAAAGCTTAAAAAAAAAAAGTCACAATATTTAGAAACAGAACCTGCATGCACAAAAGATCTATTTGGTGCAATGCTTTGAATCTACAAGAGAAAAAGGGCTACCCCTGAGAGAGTCCCAGTGCTTCTTTTTTTTTTTAACTTTTGTTTTGTTAACTTTGTATGTGTGTATGGTGTGTGTTACTGGGGATTAAACTTAGGAGTATTCTATATTTGAGCTACATCCTCAGCTCTTTTTTTTTTTTTTTTTTTTTTTTCAAAGCCACCCTCAGCAATGGTGAGGCACTTAGCAACTCAGTGAGACCCTGTCTCAAATAAAATGCAAAAAAAGGGCTGGGGATGTGGCTCAGTGGTCAAGTGCCCCTGAGTTCAATCCCTGGTACCAAAAAAAAAAAAAAAAGAGAGAGAAAGAAAGAAAAGAATAAATGCTGCTACCTTAATGAAAATTTGCCCAATTTCTCTAGAAAACAATATCATCTTCCTCCTCTATGCGTCCCAATTTTATTTTTACCACCTCACAGGCTGACCATTTTCCAGTTTACACTGTGGATTAATTGGTTTGATGGTACTAATTCCCACTACCACCCTCAGTTCCCACAGAGCACTCAGGGTAACACGTCCTACCTTGAAATGACCACTGAGTTTTTCCACCATTTCAGGAACTGCCAGGTATTGGATATGCACTATCTCATTTAATTCTTGTTTAAGTGACATATGACCATTACTAGCACTTCAGAGTGGATGACAAAATGTGTTTTTTTTTCTTTATACATCTCCTTATATACATCTTATATATACTCCCTACATACATCTCCTTTATATATCTCCCTTCTCATAGCATCACTGAATGAGTGACTCTCAAACTAAAACAGAAAATCGTTGTTGATGACAATTTATTTGGAACCTCCCAGGGACTCTGCTCCCAACATGATATCAGTATCTTGGATTAGATGACTGGACTAAAATATTAGTCATTAAAATATTAAAAAGAGTCATCAGCTCTTTTTTAAATTTTATTCTGAAACTGAGTATCACAAAGTTGCCCAGGCTGTGCTCGAACCTGCCATCCTCTTGCCTCAAGCTCCCCACTGCGCCTGGTTCTAGTGTCTTTCTTAAAAGTGCATTTCCCCTCACTATCTTTTTTTTTTTCCTTTTTTTTTTTAATATTTATTTATCTGTGTTAGTTGTACACAATGTCCTCATCCTTACGTAGGGCTGAGGATCGAACCTGGGCCACGCATGTGCTAGGCGAGCACTCTACCACTGAGCCACAACCCCAGCCCATTCCTTCACTCTCTTTGAGTCCAATAGGTGCTTCTTCAACAGTGATAGTACTTCACAAACTAAAGGGGCCTAACAGCACTTGATCTTCATTATCTCGTGTTGTCTTCATTTCCACACAAGTGGGAATTATTACCGTTATCAGTGAGCCAGTATGAATGAGATCAATAGAGTTATACAAATGGGAGTCAGAACACTGGGGAAGCTAAGAGTATAGACTAAGAGTCATATGTAAGAGTCTTATACTTGAAAAGTAGTAAAGACAGTACTAAAACACAGTTCTTCATCCAGCATTATATATATTACCACATGTTGCTGCCTGAAGCGATTGCTGCTTGGAGCAACGACGCCGCGGGAGAAAATTCGGAGGCAGGATGAAAATGAAAAAGGGTCTTTTATTCTTCTTCTTTCTCTGGCTTCAGCAAACTCTCCAACTCCAACCACAAACTCCAACAAACTCCTTCCACACTCCAACCAGCTGCAACTACTTCCAACCATCCACCTTCTTCTTCCAACAACCTCTAACCAACCTCACCTGGTTATATACATTTTGCTTTAACAAGGACAAGTGCTTACAGCTCCAACTTACAGGTGCATCACACAGTGTTCATGGGCATATAAATATTCTTTGAATAATGTATTAATATCAGGTGGAAACTTGAACATCTTTTATGGCTCTCAGCTAGCCGCAATCTTTAACTATCTCCTTGATTAGGGCTCCTTCAACCACATGAACAAATTATATTTAAATAAGGTAGGCAACAACATTTTATAATAAGCAAGTTGGCAGGTTTTTTTGTGTGTTTTGTTGTTTCTGTTTGGTTTGGTTTGGTACCAGGGATTGAACCTAGAGGCACTCAACCACTGAGCCACATCCCTACTCTTATTTATTCATTCATTTACTTTGAGATGGGTTTTGAGGCTTTTTAAAATTTTGAACTTGTGATCCTCCTGCCTCAGCCTTGCAAGCCGCTGGGATTGCAGGCATACACCACTGTGCCTGGCAAATGGGCAGCTTTATTACAATTTAACTCATCATACACCAAAGCAAAAGCATGTCCAAGAATGTTCAGCCACATAATCAGGACTCAGTCAGATGCATTTGGAATGGAGAATCAATCCTGCTGGGATGAGTACCCATTGGCAAAATTAATTATTCACATCTTCATCTATTTTAACTCAGAATCATACTGGGAAAGGAGGGACCCCAGCTGAACCCCATCCTCCCAACACTTTAAGTGGTAACAGCTAATACAGGTTTTAATATTGCTGATTTAAAATCCATAATAAATGCATTTGACTACTCTTCCCTGGAGGCTTATTCAAAAGTGAAAACAAACAGACTAGTCATAAAGAGCCTTTGTTCTTGATTCAGTAGGAAAGCAAAAAGTCAGTAGAGAGTTACTTCTTGGCCATAGTGCATAAGATCTCTAAAATACAATTAGTGTTCTATTGACTTTAAGGCAAAACACAATGGATATTTTCTAATTTTCACATATTTTAATTTAAATGATATGTATTGAACAGTTAGCATCCAGAATGCATTGTGATAGGTAATATGAGAAGGTAAAAATGAGTAATATGGCATCCTAGATCTAGCTTACATAGACACTTTCTCCCAGTGCTTTAAAATTATACTAAAGGAATAAAATGTTATGAGATGGATTTGAGAAAAGATTGGCAACCTATTGCACACAAGAATCTAACTTTGTAAGCTGGGGTTGTGGCTCAGCAGTAGAGCGCTCACCTAACACTTTTGAGGCCCTGGGTTTGAACCTCAGCACCACATAAAAAATAAATAAATAAAATAAAGGTATTGTGTCCAACTAAAAAATAAATATTAAAAAAAAAATCTAACTTTGTTTCCACCAGAAACCCTGTAAAACCACTATAAATGGATGTGTGGGTAGGTAGGTAGGCAGATAGATAGATAGATAGATAGATAAACGGAAGCTTTTAAAGACATATATCCAAGGAGAAAGGAGATAACGGCACAATATTTGGCAAGTTAGAAAAGCAGATAAATGAGCATTAACTGAAGGAATTTATAGAACTAGAAGGCCAAATCCTAAACCAGCAATGAGGAAAGTAGAAAACTGTAGTCGCCGGAAAGGGATTGCAGCCTGGAACGGCAGCGCCGCGGGAAGGAGTCCGGAGACAGGATGGAGACGAAATATTCTTTAATCTTACAAGAAACTACAATATATCTATACAATAGCGATAACCCTGTCTTTTCTCTCTCTGGTCTCTTCCCATGCGCCCGAGCAGCAATGGCGCTCGCTCGATCTGCTGAGTCACCGTTCAAATCTCTCGAGATCCTCGACCAAGTCCCGCGAGATCCCAGACCAAGTCCCGTGAGACTACAGAAGGCGGAAATGCCCAAAAATGTCTATGGCCCAATAGTCAACCGCAATCTTAGCTATCTCCCCAAACAGGGCTCCTGCAGAAAACCAACCTAATCTTCAGTTGAAAACTACCAGAAGCCTCAGATACCTCTGAAACTGGGGATTAAGGAATGTTTGGAAGTGGGATAAAAAAGATTGATTGGAAGCTTCAAAAAGAAGCTTTACCCTTTTCCTAGATTCCTACCATGTCACCTAGTAACTTCCTCCCCCAAGGCAAAAGATTGGAAAAGGTAAGACACAGTCCCTACTCTGAGGGAAGTCACACATCATCAAGAGAGCGAGCACTACTCTGAAATCGTGTGGATTGTGTGAATAACTACTCAGCTACCAGATCATAAAATAGGACTTATTTTTTTTATACTTCAGGCATCAACTGAGAAGATACTCTCTAGGGAATCATCCCAAGAGGAATGAGAACAGGCTGTTAGGGCTCACCCAGCAAGGGTTCAGCCCCACTGCCCTCCAGGGAAATTCAGTCTTAACCAGACCCATTCATGCCCACAGAGATTCTTTTCAGAAATTAGATTCCCTGAATCATGAACAATTAAACAAAGATGCCCAAAAATCTCAGGAGAACTTCTAATACAGACCACAGAGGATAAAATCAACCAATGAAAAACTTGAGAGAAAACAGGCTAAACAGAGGGAAGAAACTTCAAAAATTCTCAGTATCCCCCAAAAGAGGATTTTCATCGATATAGATGCAAACAGCTAGCTAACATCTATGAAAAGGGAAAAAAGTAAAATCCAAACATAGAAAAATCTCAGAAAGTAAAATTCAATAATTGGGGGTGGGAAATCAATATTATTAAGTTTTGAAGAAGACTGTCAAAAATTTCATCAAACAAATTATGAGGTGAGTGATCAGAATGAATGCAGAATGTGGCAAAACAATCTAATCACATGATCTAACAATATAACTATATTGCAAATATTAGAAACAAACCTCAATGAGAAGAAGAGGGGTTGGGAGTGGTGGTGCACATCTGTAACCTCAGTCACTTGGGAGGCTGTGGCAGTAAGATCGCAAGTAGCCTCAGAAACTAAGCTCTAAGCAACTCAGTGAGACCCTGACTCAAAATTTTTTTTTTAAATATTTATTTATTTGCTTTAGTTGTACACAATGCAATGCATTTATGTTTACGTGGTGCTGAGGATCGAACCCGGGCCGCACACGTGCAAGGCGAGCGCTCTGCCGCTGAGCCACAACCCCAGCCCCTGACTCAAAATTTAAAAAGAAACTGGGGATGTGGCTCAGTGGTAAGACACCTCAAAATTTTTTTTAATATTTATTTATTTACTTTAGTTGTACACAATGCAATGCATTTTATGTTTATGTGGTGCTGAGGATCGAACCTGGGCCGCGCATGTGCGAGGTGAGCTCTCTGCCGCTGAGCCACAACCCCAGCCCCTGGACGCCTCAAAATTTAAAAAGAGACTGGGGATGTGGCTCAGTGGTAAGACACCTCTGGGCTCAATCCCCAGTACTGGGAAAAAAAAAAAAAAAAAAAAAGAAAGGAAAGGAAAGAAAAAAAAGAGTGGCCAGGCAGGGGGGGTGTTAAACTAAATTGTAATGGAAACAGTCCATAAGACTAAAGGCAAGGGGCTGGGGTTATGGCTCAGTGGTAGAGCACTCTAGCGTGTGCGCAGCCCGGGTTCAATCCTCAGCACCATGTACAAATAAAACGCATTGTGTACAACTAAAGCAAATAAATAAATATTTAAAAAAAGAGAGAGAGAGAGAGACTAAAGGCAAAAGAAGCTATACAAAAGCACTAAATTCTAGCCAATGAAGCTATTACCCAGGAGGGTACCATTTAGCAATTTTGATGCCATATTACATGTTCACTAGAGTAGAACAATCAAGTAAATCATGGGGGATAATATGAACCAGGATTCTCACTATTGGAGTTCACAGATAAGAAAGGGAAGCAGCTAGAATGTGAGAACAGATGAGAGTTGGAGACATCAGTATGAACATTTATATTATAAATGCTTACAGATGTATATGTTAATTGACATATTACACTTTTTTTTTCCTCTCTCTCTCTCAGCTGATAGGATCTAGGACCAGCAACATTCCAGTAGCAATAAGCACACCTGAATCTCAAATCTTGGTTCCTAATACCACTTTCTAGTAAAAGAAACCAGCACTTCTGGCAGAAATGTCTAATTCAAGGACCTGGTTAGAAATGAACAAGATGAGCCTGGAGTATCTTATACAGTGCCAGAAATTAAGGAAGTATTCAAAAACAAACACACACAGTATGTCAAAAGGATGAAGAGGTCAAATGAAAGAACTCCTACTGGCCAAAGCTGTAATAATTACAGCAAGAAAATAAAGTAGCATTTGACTATATCCCAAAGGATAGAATAAATATTCACGAGTCTGTACTATTATAAATAAATAATTGATTATGGGGTGGGGTTGTGGCTCAGAGGTAGAGTGCTCGCCTAGCACCATGTGTGAGGCCCTGGATTTGATCCTCAGCACCACATAAATAAATAAAATGAAGGTGTTTTATCTGTCTACAAGTAAATAAAATAAAAAAGAGGAGAGGATGAATATAGTGGATATTGGTTGTGGTAATCAACTCAGAGAAGTAATGAGGGAAGATTCCAGAACAACAGATCTGCAGCCATTCTAGCAGTAACCAACCAATGTTAGAACAGATATCCATGGAGGAAGTACTCAAGAAAAGAGAGAAGTCCATATGCCTTATCCCTGAGACACTGGAGAAGTTAAAGATATGATAGAAGCTTAGAATGCAAGAAAAATATAGGCAACTAGAAGTCCTAGGAAAAACAAAAATCCAAACAAGAAAAGTCATAAAATATTCATGAATAGGCCAGGTTGTCATAACAATGCAAGCACTATTTACCATCATTTACTTTTTAGAATCTATTTATAGGAAAGTACATAAGATTTAATCATAGTTCTAGAAGATAAAAAATTTTATCAACTTTAATCATATAAAAATGGCACAAGTTACAAAGTAAAAATGGTGAGAAAAGCTGAAGGGAAGAGTAGGTATGATAATGTCCCAATCTTACAGTGTAAGGAATCAAGAGTTGTTATTTATAATACATATAAAAAGTAAAATATTTGTTTATTATTTAACATTGTGCCTGGGCATAGATGCATGACTGCAATGCCAGAGACTCTGGAGGATGGGGAAAGAGGAGCACAAATTTGAGGCCAGCCTCAGCAATTTAGCAAGACATTATCTCAAAAAAAAAAAAAATTTTTTTTAAAAGAGCTGGGGATATAGCTTAGTGGTACTATACCCTGAGTTCGATCCCCAGTACCATTAAAAAAAATAATGTAAACTTAAATAATAGAAGAATTTAAGAGACAATTATTTGGGACGTAGATATAAAATAGTAGTTTAAGTAAGCTACCTCTTTTTCTGTCAAAATAAGAACATAAATATGCCGGGCGCGGTGGCGCACGCCTGTAATCCCAGCACTTTGGGAGGCTGAGGCAGGAGGATCGCGAGTTCAAAGCCAGCCTCAGCAATGGCAAGGCACTTAGCAACTCAGTGAGACCCTGTCTCTAATAAAAACACAAAAAAGGGCTGGGGATGTGGCCCAGTGGTCGAGTGCCGCTGAGTTCAATCCCCAGTACCAAAAAAAAAAAAAAAAAAAAAAACATAAATAAACTTTAAAATGTGTAAATCAGGAAATAACAGTATAAAACACTTTTGAAAAAACTTAGACAATACCAGAATATTGAAAATCTAAAACTGTTAAGAATTGGATATGATTTTCTCTGGAAAATGAGACCAAGGTTTAGTAAGGGTAGAGGCAGTTGTTCTGAATGATTCGAAATTTTTAGTTAAATTATTTAAAGAAAGATAAAATAAAAGTTTCTTTTTAATGACAAGGATGTCATTTTTTGTCCTGAGGAACCTCAGAATCTAATACAGAAAACTGCTTACAAAAATGTGAGGGAAAAAGAAATGAAAAGCAGGAAAGGAAGAAGGAAACAAAATTTTTATTTTTATTTATTGGTACCGGGGATTGAACTCAGGGGCACTGGACCACTGGGCCACATCCCCAGCCCTTTTTTGCATTTTATTTAGAGACATGGTCTCACTGAGTTGCTAAGTGCCTCACCATTGCTGAGGCTGGCTTTGAACTCACAATCCTCCTGCCTCAGCCTTCCAAGTGCTGGGATTACAGGCATGCGCCACCGCGCATGGCTTCAGGAAACAAAATTTTATTCAGTATCTACTCTGTGCTGTGTGCATTATGCTGGGTGATTTAAATAGTGTTATTTTTGTTTATTTATTTTTATGTGGTGCTGAGGATTGAACCCAGTGCCTCACACATTCTAGGCAAGCACTCCACCACTGAGCCACAACCCCAGTCCTAAAATAGCGTTATGTTTATATATAAAGTTTTCCCCAGAGACTCCTGTGTTGAAGGCTTCAAAGTTCAGAGGTGGGGCTTTTGGGAAGTGATGGATCATGAGAGCTCTGACCTCATCAGTGCACTAAAATACACTGACAGATTAATGATTTGATGTCACTGTGGGAGGAGGTGGAAATTTTAGGAGGTAGGGGCTAGTTGGAGGAAGGAGACCACTATTGGGCATTTCTTGTGCCTAATCTCCTTCTTTCTCCCTCCCCTCTCCCTCCCCCTTGCCCTCCTTTCCCCCTCCCTCTTCTGCTCTCCCCCCCCCCCCTTTCTCCTTCCTGCTTCCTGGCTGCTGTGAACTTAGCAGCTTTCCTCCACCACACCCTTCCACCATGATGTTCTGCCTCATTTGAGGCCCAAAGCAATGGACCAGCCAAGCATGAGATGAAACCACTGAAACCTTGAATAAATCTTTCCTCCTCTAAGTTGTTCTAGTCAGGTACTTTGGTTGCAGCTACAAAGCTAACACACGTACATTGTGTCACTTAATCCTTCTGCCATTGATTTCCCCATTTTATTTTGAATAATGGAGCCTTAAAAAGGTTAGACAATATACTTAGCCGGGCGCAGTGGCTCACGCCTGTAATCCCAGCACTTGGGAGGCTGAGGCAGGAGGATCGCGAGTTCAAAGCCAGCCTCAGCAGTGGCGAGGCACTTAGCAACTCAGTGAGACCCTGTCTCTAAATAAAATACAAAAAAGGGCTGGGGATGTGACCCAGTGGACGAGTGCCCCTGAGTTCAATCCCCGGTACCACAAAAAAAAAAAAAAAAAAAAAAAAAGGTTAGACAATATACTCAAGATCACAAAGCTCCTACGTACTACAGCCAAGAATCAAACCCAGGTCTATCAAAGTCTGAGTCCATGTACTTTCTCTTATGGAAGGCAGGCATCTAGATGCTAAGGATAACTGGATATCTGTAAGATTTCTAAGATAGAAGCTGCCTTCCTGATAGAAGTTATGGCAAAGGATAGAGTTGCCTTGAGGATGTAGGACACAGCAGGACAAGGCAGACACCAGCAACTTGGAGAGAGCTCCTCAGAGAAGCTGTCTACTGGGGGCCTGCTTTTGATGTCTGAGTTCTATCTAACACATTCAAAACTCTTAACAGCTGGAGGAATGAATGATTCATCTAAACCCATCCCAGTAGTCCAGAAATCCTGCCCTTTGTTGCAGTGAGACACGTGATTAACCAGGCTGAGAGGTGGCCTCCTACAAGTCCTCATCCCAGCCAACCTTCCCATCTTCCTGTCTACTCCCCTGTCATTCACCTGTGAAATTGGAGCTAACCTAACTTGGTACTACTTCTCAGCTGGACCCTCCCTCGGAAACCGTTTTTGGTCATCAACTTTCTCCTTTCCTTGGGGTGATTTTGTTAAATTCTCACTACCCCCTTAAGCCCTTCATTCCTCTTCCTCTTTACCTCCTTTTCCTGCTTCTTCTTCTTCTTGTTCCTCTTCTACTTTCTATTTTTCTTTTTCTTTCTTTCTCTTTTAGCTGATAATGGTGTCTAGCCCTTCTCCAGGAAACAGACATCATCATTTCAATAAACTATAAACCCCATCAACATCTATATGCATCCCTTCTTTTCTCCCTTTCATGTTAGAAGAAGGGGAGTTCTTCTCCTAGACAAAACAAACTCTTCTGCTTTGGGGTTTTGTTGTTCTTTTTTATTCCATTTGCTCCTGCTTCTCCTGAAATCTATGCCGTCTTTTATCTTTCTCTATCTTTCCATTCTTCCTCCTCTATGAGCATCTTTCCCTTACCCTAAAACGTAGTTAATGAAAATCCCTTCTGTCTTCTCAACTCCACTCTTTCTTCCCCAGATATTTGGGAGCCCCTCTGCATGCTCAGACATACCCTGGGCAATGAGAATACTTTTGGCACAACTCTTGTTTTTATGGAAATTATAGTCTCATGAGGGAGCAAATGATAAGTATAAATAAATTTACAAATTTCCACAGAGCGGGCACAGCAATGGAGAATAAAAGGGGGGTCCACTTAGCTAGGAAAAGGCTTTTAGGATTTCGTCACTTCTGTGACTGGAGCTCAGCTGTCATTATTCACCTGAGTTCTGTAGCCCTCTTCACTGAATTCCCTCCACACAACTTCCCCTTTCTAGTGCTTGGATGTCTAAACCAGATCCAAAATTGCCATTCCCCTGTTTAGCGTTTGGTAGTTTCTCAATCCCAGCAGGCCCAGATACTTGAGCCCAGCATTTTAAACACCTACGTGACGAGAGACCCTGAGCTCACTCAATAAACAAAGACCAGTGCTGAGAGGAATGCTTCGTAAGAGCTTTATCTCTAGAACTCCCATGGCCACTCTCTCATTTTGTTTAAAAAAAAAAAAAAAAAAAAAAAAAAAAACCCTTTAGAATAAAAGACATCCATTGGTACAGCCTGAGAGACAGGAGGGCTGTGGGACCTGCAAAGTGGAGAAGGAAGTAGCTGAGACAGTGGGGAAAGAAAAGTCCAGATGTAGCAGAGAAAGCGGTTCCCTGAGATGTGCAGCAGGGAGAACATGTCAACATGGGCTCTTTGACAATGAGCTGACACTCCCTCTCCTTCAGTTCTGTTCCTCCACCTGCGGCAGGGGACCAAATTTAATATTCTTCCTTAAAATGCTATTAGGAAACCTAGTCAACTAAAACAAAATAGAAATAAACCTGGTGAATTTCTCACTTGGTGAAATGAGTTTCTGTGAATTGGCTGCTGAGTGAATTTGCTTCAAAAGTCCAGGGGATTTTGACATTCTGCCTATTAGACTAAATGCCCCTGGGAGGGAATGGGTTATATGGGTCAAGGTTAATGCCACGGCAGAGAAGCTTTCTGCTCATTTCTTCTTTCATAGTTGGGAAGATATTGTGTCATTAGTCGCTTCTGCATCAACTTGTGGATAGTAGAGGGTGGGACTCAAGCTGTCTCTGCAATGGAACATGGAACTTAGTTGAGGATTTGATCAGGAGCTTGCTAGAAGCTGTCTTGAAAAAGCAGACTACACAACCTGTCAGTGGGCCAGAACTTAGTTAAGTGACTATTAAATTGCCTGAAATTCTGTGGGGCTGAGAATCTAGCACAGTGTTAGAGTATGTGCTTAGCATGTTTATCATGTGCAAGGCCTTTGGTTCAATCCTCAACACCAAAAAAGATGAAGAAGGAGGAGGAGGAGGAGAAGAAAAAGAAAAAAGAGGAGGAAGGAAGAATAAAAGAGGTTTTGGAGGCCAGTTGTTAAACATGGCAATTATTAAAAAGTAAATTATTTAAATTTAAAATTAAATAAATGTATTAAGAATAAAGAGAATAGATACTCAAAATTATCATTTTGTAAATGTTATGTACATTTTTCTATTATTATTTTATGTTTTTGAGATTATTTACATCTATCATATCTGTAAGGTACACTTCTGTCTTTGCATTTGGTGACCTCACATTGTTAGCTTGAAATGCCAAGGCAGGAATCTTTGCACCATAAAAGACTGCAGACACTACAAACCAAGGATCTCCAAACCCAGACCAGCTGCAATCATTTTTCAGCACACCACTGCCAGTGGTTCACAAAAAGGTGGACTGCCTGGATAAGGAGGAAGAGGAGTCACATTGTACCTCTGTGGCATTAACAAGGAAAAGCCACGTCAGCAGCAACAAGAAGGTATGTAAGTCACACCAAGAGCAGGTTTCAGTATCAGATAACAGCAGAACACCCCAGAATGACACCAGTCCCCCTTGGTAGTCACAAGTCCCCAGAGCATCCCAAGTCATCCATGCACAGCAGAGAGCAGTAATGTCCAAGTGCCACAGTGATGGTTAGATTTGGGTGTGAACTTCACTGGATGCCTAGGGTATCGGTGAAGCACACCTATGGGTATGTCAGCGAGAGTGTTTCCAGAGAAGATTGGTGGGCAGGTCAAGGAACTGAGGTGGGAAGACCCAACCTAAGTGTGGAAGCCCCTGTCCAATTGACTGGGGGCCCATGATTGAAGAAGGGGTTCTCTCTCTCTCTCTCTCTCTTCCTCCAGAGCAGGTGCATTTTCTGCTGCTGCTGCCCTTGACCATCACACTCCAGGTCTTTCAGTCTTTAGACCCCAGAGGTTTGCACGAAAGACCTTCTGGGGGGTTCTCAGGCCTTCAGTTTCAGATTGGGGACTGCATCATCACCATCCCTAGTTCTAGCTTCTTACACACTCTTGCACACAACCATCTTAGAAAATTTTAGCCTCTGTGATCATGTTAGCCAGTCTAACAAGTTTATACATGATTTCTGTTCTGACCTATTCTATTTTATTGTATGCTATTCCACTGGTTCTGTTTCTCTGAAGCATCCTAATACAGACACCAAAGAGTCCCAATATTCCGCTACCGCTGTTGCCAAAAGCTCCGTCTTTGTCCCCGACGCCGATCCAGTAATGAGGACATGCTTTTGAGAAAAAGGGAAAAGAAGTTTTATTGCTTTACTAGCAAAGCAGAAAGACAGGGGACTTCTGTCCCAGAATCTGTGGTTCTGCCCATCACGGGGAACAGGGGGGGATTTAAAGAGGTGATTTAAAGGCTACATTCTATGGGTTCTCTGTCCAAAGTTGTAATTCACTTATTAATTTGGGAGATAGTCATTTCTGAGAACTTCTGGTGCCATCCCCAAAGTTTAAGTTACTTTGTTCCTGTGGGGAATATGTGCTCAAGGACAGATAACTCTGCCTAGGGTGGGGAAGAAAGGCAATCCTCTTTCCCCTGAGATTAGAGAGAGGGGAGGGATTAGGGAGGAGCAGGGAGAGAAGAAGAGAAAGAAACACATCCTTTTAAAAAATAAGTCTCAGTGGCAGAGCAGCAAGGGCTGCTTAAAGCCTTAAGTGGACCACCATAAAGTCACTTCAGCCTCACATTCAGAAGCTGTTGTAATTTGGATCTGGAACGTCCCCCAAAGGCTCATGGATTGAAGGGTTGGTGCCTGGCTAGTGGCACTCTTGGAAGGTGGTGGAAACATGAAGAGGTGCACCTAACTGGAGAGAGTAGGTCACTGGGAGTGTGCCCATGAAAGGTATATGGGGACCCTGGTGCTCTCTCCTTCCCTTTCACTCTCCCTACCCTGCCTGGTCTCCAAAAGGTGAACAGCTTTCTTCCACCACACCCTTTCACCATGATATCCTGCCTCACCACAAACCCAAAACAATGGCGAGCCCCTCAGGTTGGGAGTGGTCGAATGAGGAACAGACCAGTGGTTGGTGGGAACAGAACAATTACAGAACAATGACTTTGTTGTGGTTTTTGCACACTAAAGAACCGTGTGTGTAAATGGTGATGTTATTTTTTTTTTTTTTTTCAACACTGGGGACTGAACCCAGGGGCACTGTAACATTGAGCTACATTCCCAACGCTTTTTATTTTTTTTTATTTTGAGACAGAATCTCACTAAGTTGCCCAGGCTGGCCTCAAATTTGCAGTCCTTTGCCTCAGCTTCCCAAGTAGCTGGGGGTATTAAACTTTTATTAAAGTGCTAATTACTATCAGAACTTTCCCACATAGGTAAAGTCAAGGCTTAGAAAGTTTCTGGGACCTACACACAAGGTCACATGGGAGGAAAAGACTGAGGCAAGCCTTGAAGGCTGGTATGACTACTAGGATGGACAGAGCCCTTGTGTGTTACTGCCGGTCATCAACTCTGGTCAGGCTTTTCTTGGGCCCTTTCAGTACAGCTACAGGAATAGGAGAAGGCCTGGTCATCACCTGGAAACCAAGTAAAATCAGGAAGACTATTACTGTATGAGCTGACCATAACCACTTTAGGTCCAAGGCAAGAAATGAAGTGTCATCAGAAAGGACGTTGAGGTCAGATGGGAGTGCACAAATCGCCAAGTAGAAAAACGGACCTCAGGGTTGACGGCTAATATTGCTAAGAGTCTGGAGTCATGCCTGAGCAGAGAGGCTGGACTGACTGTGAAGAACAAAATCCAGGGACCCTGAGCCAGCTTTCTTCTTCTACAGTGCCCAGCTCATCTTGTCAGAGGAGCAGTAGCCTCATCCAGGAGCCAAACCAGACACAAAAACAGGTTTTCTCTGAAGTGTGACTATTACTCATGCATTCCTTCCCACCACCCTGCCAGCCCCATGACTGCCCTCTCCATCTGACTCTTCGTTGTTTTGAAAAAGAAATATTTTATTAGTTTATCAAAATAATTCATGCAGATAATTTTAGAAAGTCAAATTATACAGAAAGACTTATAGGAAGAAAGAGAAGTCATCGGACCCAACCCACCACCTTTCCCCATCCAACTTCCCATGCTTTGTGCTCAAGTTCTGCAAACATTCTGCAAACATCCACGTGCCCCAGGCCCTCCACTTCTCTCAGAACAGCACATGCCAGAACCTGCCCCTCTGTTCCTCCTCTGGTTTTATTATCCCGGAGAGGGTGGAGGACCAGCAAAAAGGTCCCGAAGTACAGAGCCTTGGTGAATACAATTAGATAAAGCTAGGAGGAGAGGAAAGGAGGTGTCCACCCAGGCCCCTTTTGTTTCCCTGATTTCCATGGGGGATGGATGGTTTCTCCCCATTGTCTGGAGTGTATTGTATACTTTGCCAGCTCAAGGGAATGAGTCAGCCTCTCCCTCCTCCTTTATCCATCCACTGATAATGCAGCTCTCTACAACCTTGGTGATTTCCGTTGACACCAAGAAAACCTTCAAACACAATTTGAGTTCAAAGACACATTTTTCCATCTCAGTAGCAGAAGTTTCTTTGGGGGTTCTGGTGCTGCAATGGCTCAAGTTTTCCTTTTTCAGCTCTCCTCAAGGATATCATTCTTGTAGTATTCATTCATTCAAGAAACATTTGCTAGGCATCTGCCCTGTGCCATGCTCAGCCAGATGGACTCAGTGTATATGCAATCTAGAGGGAAAGTCAGACGAAAAGGCCATGGTAAGGCAGTGTTGTGAGAGCATTCAGAGACAAGGGTCCTTGGAAGAAGAGGGAAGGGTACCACACTCCTGCCTGAATAATCAGGGACAGCTTTCCAGATATGGGAATCCTGGTGAGTTTTGACCATCAAGTCTGAGACAGGGGTCAGTGCAGAGCAGGGAGGAGCACTGAGTGTGCCTCAAGCAATCTTCCTGAGATCAGATCCCCAAACTGCTGACTGGCATTTGTAAACACCGGGACAACATTTGTCTGCTTTCTGGTTTAACATCCTAAATCGTGATTTTTGTTTTGTTTTTTTAGACAATAGAACCTGCATCCCTTCAGATTTTGGTTGTTATAAACCACTTCCCCAGTTTGAGATCTATCTGTGGACTTAGATCTGAAAGTGGCCAAATTATATTGTTATATCATATGCATGTATGAATATACAGCAACAAAATCCATAATTATGTATAATTATAATGCACCAATGGGGGAGGGAGAGCTAAATAAGTAGCCCAGTTCCAGCTGCCAGTCCACTCCTGGCTCTCTGGGGCTGCCTGGACTTCAGCTCAGCTTTGCTGCTTCTGAAGACCCAGTTTCAGTATTTGTCACACAGATGCTTCCTTCCTCACAAGAGGGCCTGAGCCTCAACACCCTGAAAGAGGAAGCAAAGTGCTTCTCAAACTTTCATTCCCACTGTTTCAAGAAGTTGTATGAAGGAGACAGGAAACAGAACCACAGGATTCGTGGAAATCCCTGGTACCTCTGGAAGTCTTCCCCTAAAATCTCACTTTGGTGGCTGGGGCTGTAGCTCAGTGGCAGAGCGCTTGCCTAGCCATGTGAGGCACTGTGTTGGATCCTTAGCACCACATAAAATAAACAAGTAAAAGGCATTCTGTCCACCTACAACAACAACAAAAAAAAAATTTTTTTTAATTTCACTTTGGTATTTTATCCCTTTATCTGAACACTTCAGTAGTCATTAAGCTGAGATTCACCCTAGGAAAAAAATAAGATTTGGAGTAAATAAGTTGTAATATTTTTATTTTGACAGGAAAAGAACCTGTCAACACTGAAGAATTATAAAGTGGAAGCCACTGAGGAAAAGAAATGATCCAGGTTAAAAAGGACTGAGACATTGAAATTACACAGGTTGACCCAGGATTAAGGAGGTGGAAGAAAACGGAGGAAGAAAAAGTGGCAGGGGAAAGAGCAGATTGGAAGGGCAATAGTAAAAGGAGACAGAAAAAAAAAAAAAAAAAAGGTAGAAACCTGGAAAAACGAGAAAAAAATGCTCAAACTAGGATCATAGAAATGGACAATTTTATTGAAAATAGAGGTAGAGGAGACAAGATAACAAGGCATGGGTGATACCATATTTAGTCCAAAGAGAATCACTTTGGCCTTGGCCAATTGTAAACAATGTCCAGCCAGAGACTTATCAAATGTGCCCTCCATTGTCACTTCTAGGCATAGTGACTAATCCACCAGCTAATCTACTTGCTCAGCATGGCTGCCCAGCAGGGCACAGCATCCTAACTGGGCCAGGAGTCACCTCCCTGAACTCATTACAGAGAAGGGGAGTTGAGTTCTGCTCCTTTTCAAAGCTAAAATTAAATTTTCTCTGCCTGCCTTTGTAAATTCCTTTTGAGTTACTTCTCCATCCCTCCATGCCTCATTTTTCTGAAAGAAAATAGTCCAATGAACAAAGAGTCCAATTATTTTCTATGTGTAGGAGAAAGGGACCACAGCAACTCTTACAAGAATCATTTCAGAATTAACTCAAGGCGCAAAACATTCTTTTCTCCCCCACCCCCGCCACTTCCAGAAGCCTTCATCTTGAGAACACTGTTTCACTAGTAATCCACCAAAAGAAAAGTCACACTTCAGCCTAGATGAGATGTACATTTTCAAGTTACTATCAGGTACACACTGATGGCCCTTTCTTGCACATGAGTGCCCAACAAGAAATTGTAACTTAATATATTAGGAATCAACACACTGGTGAGGAAACGCTCTGTCCAAGTTGTTCATCCATTAATCTTTCCAGAAAAAATATTGTCAAAGGGGGAAATTACAACCCATGTAAATATACTTTGTCTATCCTGACAAAAATAGAGAAGATAATACTACTGTATCCTAGAAGTTTACATTAAAGCTGGTTGAAAACACACAGGATTTTTTTTTTTTTTTTTAAGCACCACCAGGAACTATGTACAGGCTTTAATTGTAAACAGTAAATTTGGAAAACCATGTTACCCTGAAAACATTATTTATTTTTCTCCATGAGCTTTGGGAAGTATTGATTTGGAAATATTCATTTATCTGCCTGCTGAGTCTTTTGGAAAACATGTTCTGGTTCCCTTTATGACCCCAGCCTGTCCTCTTGGGTTTATATAGAAATTAATTTCTTTTCACATCACAATCGTTTCTTCATCTAGGGCATAGATGAGGTTTACTACATCTCTCCAGAGCTTTGTAAATACTAGTACTGAGGCTTTCTGGAACAGGAAGAACATTAACCCCCACCTGGGGGAGGCTGGTCAGCAAGAATTGATTGTGGGTCTTTTTAGCAAGAAGTGAAATTTTTCTCTGGAGAAAGAGAGAGCTCCTTATGCAAAAGCTCATTAGGGTGGGCATTAAGGAAGACTTTTTAAAAATATTTATTTATTTATTTGCTTTAGTTGTACACAATGCGTTTTTTTTTTGTTTGTTTTTTTTACGTGGTGCTGAGGATCGAACCTGGGCTGTGCACATGCTAGGCGAATGCTCTGCCACTGAGCCACAACCCCAGCCCCAAGGAAGAATTTTTTGACAAATATGATACCTAACAAATTATCAAAAGGGCTACTAAGGAGTATCTATTTTAGGAGATGCTTGAAAGAATTACCCTCATTGCTGGGCGCAGTGGCGCACACCTGTAATCCCAGCGGCTCAGGAGGCTGAGTCAGGAGATTCGCACGCTCAAAGCCAGCCTCAGCAATTTAGTGAGGCTCTAAGCAACTCAGGGAGACCCTGTCTCTAAACAAAATATTGAAAAAGGGCTGGGGATGTGGCTCAGTGGCTAAGTGCCCCTGGGTTCAATCCCTGGTACCAAAAAAAAAAAAAAGAATTACTCATATTATCATTTCTTTTAAGTTGCTTTAGCAGTAAAGGGTTTATAACAATGGAATTCCATAACTAAACTAGGGAGGGAAAAAAGCCACACACACAAATAACCTCTATTGTGGAGGTTTATGACAAGATTCCAGTAGAATGTAAGCTCAAACAGGAAATTCTTCATTGCCTGCACCATCCTCCTGATCCTATCTTGTCCACCATTGGATTCCAGGAGCTCAGGAAAAGTAACACCAGGCAACACTGCTCCTAACCTTGAATAGCCCATCTTCTCCAGTTTAACTAGCATCTTTAACTTTCCAAAGAAGGAACTAGGGTGAATTTTCTATCACTCAGTATGCATTTACTTTGCTAGCAGAGAAGAAGTAAAGACATCACACTTCTCAGTGTAACAACCTACTTTTCTCCACAGACAGACTCTTAGTTCAGTTGACTGTGGCCTGAACAACAGGGTTTGGTTGATTAAATAACAACGTTATATGGGTTATATCAGTTTCTGCAGGAAAGAACCAGTTATAGTTACTTTTCTTAAAAGGTTATTGTCACCAGGAAATATCTAGAATAAGTAAGATTGAAAAAGAAAAATTAATAACTAAAAGAAAAGATATATGCAACATACATGACAGAGTATTTAAACTCCCAGAATTAAAAATGCCTAAAAATCCAGGCACAGTGGGGCATGCCTATAATTCTAACAGAGTGGGAGGCTGAGGATGGAGGATCAAAAGTTCAAAACCAGCCTCAGCAATATAATGACCCTAAGCAACTTAGCGAGACCCTGTCTCAAAATAAAAAATAAAAAAGGCTGGGGATGTGGCTCTGTAATTAAGTGCCCATGGGTTCAATCCCTGGTACAAATATATATATAATAAACAAATAAGAAGGAAAAAAAAAACTACTACAATAGGAAAAATAAAATCCTGTATGTTTTTGAGGAGGGTGAACTAACATTTGAATGACCATCTAATGTAGGTCAATATTAGTCAAAAGTAAGATCCCATTTTCCACTGCAGGAGCAAGAGAGGCCGGAGAATACTGCTTTTAGTTACTGGTTCCCATCGTTCATTTGTGTGACCTCTGCTCACTTAATTGGGTGCTCCCACCTGGGACTCTTGAATCTTGAGAAATTGTACAAATATAGAGGGTCAACAGAGAAGTTATTCACAGTTGTATCAAGAGATCCAAGACAGTAGTAGTGTAGTATGTAGAGGATGCCAGTGACCGTTTCTTGCCTGTCCTGTCCTGTCCTGCCCCATCTCCTGACTGTGATTAGACTGCCTTCCCCACTGCCCAGCCTTCCTTCCCCAAACCTTGTTCTCCGGTTTTCACCTTCATTCTGTAAGTTCCTCCATATCCTCCCAGCAAAACTTGTTTCTGTCGAGACTGGCTGGAGTTGGCTTTTGCTGCTGTAACTGAGCTCTGACTGACAGAGGAAGTGAATTGACAGTTCCCAACTGAAGCAACATATGTGGAAAATAAAAAGAGAAAGTTGTCCACCCTCACTGGTAACCAAAGGAGGGTAAATAAAGAGAATAACATATTCCTCTTCACTATATTGGCAACTACTAAAAGAATTGTTAGTGTTGCAAAGGTGTAGGAAAACAAGCAAACACAATAAGCCACTAATGGGAATATAAATTGATTTAACTTTTCCAGAAGGTGGACTGGAAATATACAAATGTACTTGAAATATATATACCTGTTGATCTATAGTTTTCCAACTAGCAATTTATCTTTTTTATTTTTTCTTTCCTTTTTGGTGGTACTGAGGTTTGAACACAGAAGTACTGAGCTACCTCCCCACCAGGATTGTTTGGGTTTGGGGGGCTTTTGGGATAACAGGGGTTGAACCCAGGGATACATAACGACTGAGTCACATTTCCAGCCCATTTTAATATTTTATTTAGAGTCAGGGTCTCACTGAGTTGCTTAGAACCTCACTAAGTTGCTGAGGCTGGTTTTGAACTCGTGATCCTCCAGCCTCAGCCTCCTAAGCCACTGAGCCTGGCTTTTCTTTTCTTTTCTTTTCTTTTTCCCCCAACACTCATCCAACACATCCCCAGCCCAGTTTTACTTTTTATTTTGAGACAGTGTCTTGCTAGGTTGCTGAGGTGAACTCATAGTCCTTCTGCTTCGACCTCCCATGTCTCTGGGATTAGAAGTGTTTTATTTTGAAGAAATAATTAACTAGCATGTTTATATTTTCTAAAAAAAATGGAAACAATCTAAACAGCCATGAAGAGAAAAATAGTTAAGTTATAGTAAATTCTTGTGTCAGAATATTATTCAGCAATTTAAAAGGCCAGTATATCTCATTTTATCCACTTTTTATTTTATTTGTTTTTATTA
The DNA here is from genome assembly GCA_025594165.1 of Tamias sibiricus. NCBI lineage: Eukaryota > Metazoa > Chordata > Mammalia > Rodentia > Sciuridae > Tamias > Tamias sibiricus. Next base: position 144,982,713 of record CM046657.1, read on the forward strand.
GTTCCTCTTAGTTATACATGACATATATATAGAATTCATGTTGACATAATTATACAAACATGGAATATATCTTGTTCTAATTCAGTCCCCAGTATCTCTCCTTCCCCTTCCCTCTTCCACTCCCTTCTCCCTTCCCTCTATTGATCTTTCTGCCATTTACCCATAATTAAAAGGCCAGTATATTTCTGTTTACTAAGATACAGCTCCACAGCATGCATGGAAGAGGAAAAAAGTGCAGGAGAATAAATTTTGTGTGATTTCATGTAAAAAGTAGAGTAAACAGGATTCTAAATCGTCCCCACGATCTCTGTCCTTTATGTTATATCACCTACCTTATGGACCAGCTGACTCTGAGTGAATCAGGAGGGAGCTTATCCAGTGAGCCTGATCTAATCAATGATCCTTGAATAGCATAGACCATGGCAGAGGGGATGTCAGAGAATAAGGACTCAGGGTCCTCTGACAGATTTGAAAAGGGAGTGATAGAAAAGATTTCAGCAGTGACTTCAAACGAGCTTATAGTGACTCCAGTCAATGAGCCAATAGTCAACAAGAAAACAAAGACCTCAGTCATAACCACAAGAAAACAGACAAACCTGAAAGAGCTTGGAAGTGGATTTCTGCCCAGAGCCTCCAGATAGGAGCCATGCTTGGCTGACACCTTGATTTCAGGCTTTTCAGACTCAGTAAAGAACCAGTTGAGCCGGTGTAGTGGTGCATGTCAGTGGTTCCAGCCACTTGGGAGGCTGAGGCAGGAAGGTCATGGATCACAAATTGGAGGTCAGCCTGGGCAGCTTAGCGAGGCCCTGATTGAAAATTAAAAATAAAAAGGACCAGGGACATAGCTCAGTAGTAAAGTTCCTCTGGGTTCAATTCCCAGTACCAAAGAAAATAGAAAAGAGAGAGAACCCAGTTGACAACCCAACGTTTGGTAATTTATTATGCAACACTAGAAATTGGGCATCTGCACAATGAAATTGGGGGGATGACACTTATTTTTTATACTACTCTGCATTGCTTGCCTTTTCTTCACAAATAAAACTAGAAAAATGTTTAATATTTGGAAAAAATAGAAATCATGTAATCAACCTGGAAGCTATTTGACTACAGATTTCTTCTGCAGCCTGTGACTGGAGAAAAATCTAACCTCTCCAACATCTGACACCAAGAAAGTTAGGATTTAGGTATATTGTAGGTTTTGTTTGTGTTTAGTTTTATCCATATCTCATAATCAGGAAGAATTTCTTGTACTTTCTAGAAAAGTACTGAGAATAGAGAAAACTGGTTCAAGTGCAATGTTAACACTTCCAACCTTGCAGACTTCTTTCTTTGTTTGGACAATGGAGCTATATTAGTACCTGGCATAAGGCTGCTGCAAGGATTAACCATAATAATGATTGTGGAAACACAGTTCAGTGCCAGCTGTTTCACAGTATCTGATATCTATGGAGTCCTGCAATTTTCCAGTCACTGTTCTATGGTGTTTTCATCCTTGCTACTGAAAGCATGATGCAGCCCAAGGCACCAACAGGGAGCTTGGTAGAGAGGGGGATTCTCAGACCCTCCCCACATCTACTGAATCAGAATCAGCATTTTAAAAGGATTCATAGGTGACAGAGTACACATCAAAGTTTTTTAAAATGTATACTGGGTGTAGTGGTTTACGCCTGTAATCCCAGGATCGCAAGTTCAAGGCCAGCCTCAGCAACTAAGCTAGGCCTAAGCAACTAAGCAAGACTCTGTCTCAAAATAAAAAATAAAAATAGGCTGGGTGTGTGGCACAGGGATTAAGCTCTCCTGGGTTCAATTCCTGGTACCAAATAAAAAATAAAAATACAAGTTTTCTTGTCACTAAATACTTACCAGCACCTTAAAAAGAAAGTGCTACATCATTCTCATTTTAGGGTGAATCAATTGAGTCCCAGACAAGGTTATCTGGCCAACGTTAGTAAGACACATCTGATTTCACAAGCTTAGCCACGCTGCTGTACTGCCTTTCCTAACTGATGTCTACCCGAGGACAACTGAAGTTAACTGTAATTCCATAGCTCTTCCTGCAGCACTACCATCAGGATGTAGGGATGGCCTGGATTATATTTTCCAATTGTAAAGAAGAAAATAACATTTTAAAGCCATAGGGATTGTAAGCCAAAATATATTTAGAACAAGTCTTTATAATATCTTATTCTTTCACTTTTTCTTCATTTTTTTTAAATTTGACAATCAGTTCCTTTTTTAATATTTATTTATTTACTTTAGTTGTACACAATGCAATGCATTTATGTTTACGTGGTGCTGAGGATCGAACCTGGGCCACGCTCTTGCGAGGCGAGCGCTCTGCCGCTAAGCCACAACCCCAGCCCCTCTTCATTTTTATTACCACATGTAGTTTCTTATGTTAGTATTTTATGTCTTTCTTCCTTATTAAAAGACCTTGCCCAAATGGAGATGCTTAATGTCAATGGGAACCCTCATGCTCAATGAGGTGAACTGGGCACATGTTCAGTGTGTGGCCAAGGCCAAAGTGGATAGGAAGTATCTGATTCAGGCCGGGCACAATGGTACACACCTGTAATCCCAGCAGCTCAGGAGGCTGAGGGAGGAGGATTGCGAGTTCAAAGTCAACCTCAGCAAAAGCAAGGCACTAAGCAACTCAGTGAGACCCTATCTCTAAATAAAACACAAAATAGGACTGTGGATGTGGCTCAGTGGTTGAGTGCCCCTGAGTTCAATTCCTAGCATCACCCTCCCCCCGCAAAAAAGTATCTGATTTAAAGGCATAGTTCCAGCTGGTAATATTTTAAATCTTTGTTAATTATACCTTATATTCATGTTACCTTACAGGTTAGTTTTTATGTATATTATATACTGTAATCCTGACAATAATGCTGATGATAGGTACTATTATTCCAGATGTATAGACAGGAAAATGAGGCTTGATTTATAAGTGATAGAAACTGAACCTTGAACCTATGCTTGGAAAACATCCAAATCTGTATGTGCATTACCATAAAAGAGGTACCTCTAGTGATTATTTGTGTAAGTCCAACCCCATGAGGGAAAACCAATCTGAAATACTAAAATCTGAATTTTAATTACATTTAAAGAAGGCCTAGGTTTATTTTAAATAATATGAGAACAATATGCCCTCTGGTAGAGATTTCAATATTTTCCCTACCTTTCTTTTTATAGTATTAATTTACATAACCAATTCTTTTTTAGAGATTATATAGCAAAATGGCATTTGTGAAAGCAGCTGGCACATGAGAGAAATTGAATAAAAGTTATTTTAAAAGGAAAGGAAACCAGACCAGCATTTGTCCAATCTATCACAAATTCTATTTCTGAAATGAAGTACAATGAAATCCTTTTTGACACTGCTTCAGAGGAAAAGAACAACTGTGTACCAAATGGGCAAACCACGTTCAGATCTACTCTGGCTACCTGTGACTACAGTTCTTTTGTGGGCAATAGACTAGGAACGGTGTGGCCATAAGTCAATGATAGTGACAGTGATGATCTACTGTGTTTTTATTGATATTGTTAAATACCAATACATAGCTATTCCCCTCCCCCCAAAAAATGCCAGAAATCTTTGCCAAAAATCAAAACTTCTATTTTTATCATATGTCCCTAGTTCCTTCTCAAACATGTAGGACCCAACGTCCTTTGGAAATCAATATAGTATTACAGAAAATCTCATCCACATGATGAAGACTCAAGCAGAAAATACTTTCTTTATTATTATTATTATTATTATTATTGGTACCGGGGATTAAACTCAGGGGCACTCAACCACTACCACTGGGCCACATCCGCAGCCCTTATTTTTGTATTTTATTAGAGACAGGATCTCACTGAGTTGCTAAGTGCCTTGCCATTGCTGAGGCTGGCTTTGAACTCACGATCCTCCTGCCTCAGCCTCCCAAGTGCTGGGATTACAGGCATGCGCCACCGCACCTGGCAGAAAATACTTTTTTAGTCACAAAAATTTTGGAAAGGGAATCTCAAGAAATTCTAAACTCATTTCTTTTTTGGGGGGAAAAAAAATCCATGATGTGAAGAATGAAATATTAGCTCACTACTGAAATAGAAAGGATGAGGTAAGGATCTTTAGAGTCCTGCCATTCCGGCTCTCCCCCTACTTCTGCAGCTCTCTGGGGCTATGTGCACAGAGGAAGGAGCAGGTGCTTCTATTTGATGGAGAATGTATAGGGAAAGAAGGCTCATTTGATCCTATGAAGAGATGCTGACGGCAATGACTCTCTCTGCTCACTGATTTTAAAAGTTGCTTACTTTAAGGTAAGGTCCTATTTATCCACCCCAATAAGTTAACCATTGAAAACATGGGGAGAAAGGACAGTGACAAGCCCAGAGAAGAATCATCAGAAGAGTCTACTAAGATCTGACTACAGGTCAGGCTTTTAAATGCCAATAGAAAGAATATAATAACAGCAACATCTAGTATCGACTAAGCACTTAGTGTGTGCTAGCCATGATTGCATTTTATGCACATGAACTTACTTGATTCTCAAGGCATCTTTACAAAGTAGGAACTGACATTTTCCTCATTTAACCATACAGGAACCAGACACAAGGAAGCTAAGGAATTTGCATATGATTACACAGCCACTAGGCTGCAGGGATGGAACTGATTTCAGGTAGATGGGTCAAAAGTTTGTGCTCACGTCCTCTTTACCATTGTCTCATTTAACCCTCACCACACACCCCATGACTGTCAGAGTCCCATTATTATCCCCATTTCTTCTTTTCTTTTTTTGTTTTGTTTGTTTGTTGTTTTTTGGTGGTGTTGTTTGTTTTCATACCAGGGATTGAACTCAGGGGCACTTGACCACTGAGCCACATCCCCAGCCATTTTTATACTTTATTTTGAGACAGGGTCTTGCTAAATTGCTTAGGGCCTTCCTAAATTGCTGAGGCTGGCCTAGAACTTGCAATCCTCCTGCTTCAGCCTCCATGGCTGTTGGGATTATAGATGTGCATCGCCTTGCCCAGCCTCTCCCCCATTTTTTAAAAAGTCACACTGTGTTTTAGAGAGGTAAAGAGTCCCCTCTAGGATCACCCAGCTGACAAGTGCAATAAGCTAAAACTGAATCCCAGGTCCCACCAACACCATACTTCTGTTCATTAATCCCTTGACACTCCTGTCACTAATTGAGTTTAAAAATTAAAACACTACAGTCTGCTGTCACATTCAGTGATCTATGCAAAATGGTTACAAGCAAAATATTGCAGAAAAGTATCTGAAAGCCATTGCTGGTTATTATAAAAGAATGACTTCATCACTGCCCTTCCTCAAAGATCTAGCAAATTATAAGTGTGATTGCAGAAAATGTTTACCACTTAGAACCAATGTCTGAAACCCCTAAGGTCTGTTATTTATCCCAGAATGTAACATTTTCAGCCTTCATAAAAAATTTAGGGGTATACTCAGCATGGTGTCACGCACCTGAAATCCCAGCAATTCTGGAGGTTGATACAGGAGGATCGAAAGTTCAAGGCGAACTTCAGCAACTTAGCAAGGCCATATGCACCTTAAAATACCCTGTCTCAAACTAAAAAGTAAAATGCCTGGGGATGTGGCTCCATGGTAGAGTGCCCATGGTTTCTATCCCCAATACCAAAAAAAAAAAAAAAAAAAAAAAAAAAAAACAAGTTTTTTTAAAGAAATCTTGGAGTCAGAGACAGGGAAATGGACATAGAAACAACACCCCTAAAACAGAGCCAGGTATTATAAATAGATAAAAGTGTTTGGATTATATCTGAGTATCTGTAGAAAGGCCAACAGATTCAATAGTACAAAAGTAAAAGAAGAAAAATAAAATAAATAGGGAAAAATTCACCATGAATAATTAAATTATGAGTGATTATATCCATCTAGTTTAAAATTTTTATGAATTTTCTAATTTTTATAAACATACATTACTTACAAAATAAATTTCTAAACTTTGAAAAAAAAATAGCTAGTTGCAACTTTAAGGTTAAAAAAAAAATTGTCCAGTGATGCAATGTAATTTTAACTTAATAACATGGTGTCCTAAAGGGAGTTGCTCATAGCTGCCTAAATTGCTCCTAAGGTAAATAAATGGCCCATTGGTTATGAGTTTCTAAAGAGGCCATGCTAAGGGCCACAGTGGAAGTCTTAACATGGATACTTATTATGATATTGCTGAGAGAAAAAAGATGAAGATGCTACTGGAAAGTAAATTAGACAACAGGGAGGAGGAATATTTTACTATCCTTAAAGTGCAAGCAGTAGTTGAATTACTACCATCAGGCCATGTTACATGGATTTTTCTATTCAAAAATCCTCTCCTAGAAGTTACTTCTAGCCCCTCAATTGTGAAGGCTAGAAGACCAAAATTAAGGTGTTGACAGGTTGAGTTTCTTCTGACTCCCCATTCCTTAGCTGATGGATTTCCACTTTCTTTCTGTGTCCCAAAATAGTGCCTTAGCCCATTTCGTGTTGCTATAACAGAATATACTGAGAATGGGTTATTTATAAAGAACAGGAATTGATTGACAGTCTCGGAGAGTGCGAAAGCATGGTGCTGGCATCTGTTCATCATTTGTTGAAAACCTTCTTATCTCCTCATCCTATGATGGAAGATAGAAGGGCAAATGAGCATGTGCACATGAGAAGGAAGGGAACTGAACTCTTGCTTTTACCATTTCTTTGAGTTCCAACCCACCCCTGAGATAATGGCATTAAATCATGAAGGCAGAGTCCTCATGACCTAACCACCTACCGACACTAGAGCATTGGAACTTAAGTGATCAATGTGTGAACCATGGGACACATTCAAACCATATGCTGGGCTTTTTGTCTGCCTGTATGTATCCCTCGTGCCTGTGTGTCCTGATTTTCTCTTTTTTTTTTTTTTTTTTTTTGGCGGGGGCGGAGGGGAGGTCACTGGTGATTAAACTCAGGGCACTCTACTTCTGTACTTCCGAGCTACATACATCCCCAGGCCTTTTTTGTTTCAGACAGGGTCTCCCTAAATTGCCCAAACTGGCCTTGAATTTGTGATCCTCTTACCTCAGCCTCCCAAATAGCTGTTATTGCAGGCATGTGCCATCACATCAGGCCTGATTTACGCTTTTTATATATCAGTCATATTAGGCCAACAATCTCACTTTAACTTAATTACCACTTTAAAAAGTCTCTTTCCAAAGACAGTCACATTCTGAGGCTAGGATGTTAGGATTTCAACATAATAATTTGGTAGTTCAAAAAGTGGGGGACCTAATTCAGCTCATAAGATCTAGGAAACAGAAACTCAAATTAGTCTATTCCCATACAGCCAGTAAGAGGTACCACCTTTCACAGTGTCTCCATAATAAAGTAACATTGCAATTGGGTTTTTTTTTTTTTTTTTTCAAAGAATGGTTTATCAGGGCTGCGGAATGTAGCTCAGTAGTAGAGCTCATGCCTAGCATGTATGAGGCCCTGAGTTCAATCCCCAGCACTGAAAAAAAAATAAAAAGAATGGTTTATTAACTCAACACTATTGACTGGTTGATTTTTTGCAGTGATGGGGCTGTCCTTTGTATCAGAGGATGTTCAGTAGTATCCCTGGTTTCTACTCAAAAGATGTCAGTACTACCACCCCAGTTATCCATGAGTTGCAGCAACCAAAATTTTCTCCAGACATTGCTAAATGTTCCCTAGTGAGGAAAATCTCCCCTTATTGAAAACCACTTATTTAAAGTGACTCAGTTATTCAATCAGAGCTAACAAAAAGAAGGACAAAACAAAGGTGGATCACCCTTTTTATATTGGCCAATAACAATACCAGGGTGATTTCTCAGAGACAATTTCAGTAAGTGGCCACAACAGCCCTGAGAGCCTCGGATTACATCCTCATTTTCTAGATTAGGAAATGAATCTGAGAGGGTGAATGGCTTCCAAGGAGATGGCACAGTGGGTAACTGGTGGAGGGAGGGTACAAATGTTAGCAGGCATCCACAGTCTGTGTTCTACTAGTAGAATGAGAATAATGCTGTCATACACATATATAGAAACCATACATACCGACACATTGTTACAAGGCCAGGAGCCCTGGCCTGTGAGGACATTCCACAGTGCCACTTCTGAGTCATGAGAGACTGGAGAGTTTAGCAGTTAATAATTGAAGAAACAGGTGAAATTCCAACTCTGTTACCAAACAGCTGTGAAAGAAACATGAAACCTCCTGCTTCTTAATGATGTGTAATAACACCTCATGGGAGTGTTGTACGGATATAACAAGATGATATATGCTTATTGCTTAGAGAAATGCCTGACTCACGGTAGGGGTTCAATAGAGGTTATCTGTTGTTAGGAGGAGTGATGCATGCCTGGTTCCAGGAACTCAGGAAGCTGAGGCAGGAGGATCTCAAGTTTAAGGACAGTCTCTCTGACTTAGCCAGACCCCAAACAACTTCGTGAGACCCTGTCTCAAAATAAAAAACAATTTTTAAAAATTTTTTTAAAGGGCTGAGGATATAGCTCAGTGGTAAAACACCCCTAAATTCAATTCCCAATACCTCAACAACAACAACAACAAGTTAGCTTTTACGGTTTATGTATCAAGGTATCCACTAAACACAATTGACAACTGCTAGGACATTTCTATGTAACTAAGTAACTTGTGTATTAATTTCCTAGGGTTTCCATAACAAATACAAACTAGATGGCTTAAAAACAAAAGAAATTTGATTCTGGATACCGGAAGTCTAAATTCAAGATGTTGGCAGGGCCATGGTCCCTCTGAGACTCTGGGTAGCATCCTTGACTCTTCCTGCTCCTTGGCCTGCAGGCCCACTGCAACCTCTTCTTCTGTCTTCACATGAAAGCTCTCCTGTGAGTCTCTGTGTTAAAATTTCCTTCTTTTTGTAAAGGCATAGTTCATGTTGGATGAGGACCTGTCCTGTCAATTATGGCATCATCTTTACTAATTACATCTGCAATGATCCTATTTCCAAATAGGGTCACATTCTCGAGGTACTAGAGGCTGGAAACTTCTACACATCTTCTTTAGGACACAATTCATCCCATAATACTAAAGATGTAGATCATGTTATTTGGACTTCTTTTCTTCTAATGCCTTTAATACAGACCTATACTGAACACACATTTATGAATGTTCTCTGTAGGCCAGGCACTGTTCTAAACACTGAGCATACTTAGGTGAATGAAGAAAGATCTCTAGTCTTTTGGAGGCCAAATGTCTCTGTTTTATGTGGGACCCTCCTTTTTCAGCCCCAAGCCTCTTTTCAGTTTAACTGCTTCTTTTTGCTTCTGTAAAATGCTTGGCTAAAAGACAGTAGAAGTCAAACCACTGTGACCCCATTTTGTTATCAGCTGCCCCAAAGTGTTGCAAGTCTCTTGTCACAAAGCAGGAATAAGCCCCGATATGATAAGCTAGCCTGGGCACAATAAACTAGGGCAATGGCAGGGCCCTGGGCCCTGGGCCTGCAGGGCCCTGCAATGAACAGTCAGCACATTCCATAGCTCTGGAGATGGCACCCACCAATGAAAACCTCCTTAGACATGCATGGGCTCCCCTGGCCAATCAGGCGAGCCCCTTCCCCCTCCTTGCTTCTACTCCTATAAAAACTCAGTCTTTCCTCATTTCGGGGCTCTCAGTACAGATCCACTATGTTGGTGAGGTCTGAGAGTCCAAGTTTAAGCCCGAATAAAGGCTCTTTGTTCTTGCATGCACTCCGGACTCCTTGGTGGGTTTTGGGGATCCATTCTCTGGGCACAACATTTTAGTCCAATTCTCTATAAATATATGAAAATGGTATTTATTGGACAGTTTAATTTACATTAAGCACTATTGTAAGTGTTCTATATATATATATTACTTTATTAAATCATCAAAATAATCCTCTGGGGTAGATATTAATAGGAATTCTATTTTACCAAGGCCAGGGGAGTTAAGCAAGTTAATCGAAGTCACACAGCTACTAAGAACACTAAGAAAGACTACTATTTAAAAGAACTACAAAGAGAATGTTTTAAATAAGGGTAAACGAAGCAGTGTTGCCGCCGTAGGCAAGGATACCGCGGGAAAGAAATCGGAGGCAGACTGGGAATGACTAGTTCCTTTATTGTTGCTTCTTTTTCTTCTCTATCTTCTCTTCTGTCCCCTCTGATTCCCCCATAGTCTCTTTAAATACTCTTTACCTTAACAAGCATACACATGTCACAAGCTCAACTTACAGGTGCGGTACACAGTGCCCACAGGCACAGAAAGATTCTTAGTCAATTACATTAAGGTCAGGTGTAAACAAGTAAACGCCTCCTCTTGGCTCTCAGCCAGATGCCATCTTAGCTACTTCCTCATTAAAAGCTCTTACAAAGCAAGTAATAAAGCTCTTACAAAGCCCCAGTAATACTTTTTTTTTTTTTTTTTTTTTTTTTTTTTTTTGGTACTGGGGATTGAACTCAGGGGCACTCAACCACTGGGCCACATGCCCAGCCCTTTTTAGTATTTTTTAGTATTTTATAAGAGACAGGATCTCACTGAGTTGCTAAGTGCCTTGCCATTGCTGAGGCTGGCTTTGAACTCACTATCCTCCTGCCTCAGCCTCCCAAGTGCTGGGATTATAGGCGTGTGTCACCGTGCCCAGCTCCAGTAATACTTCTAATCCCAGCAATTTAGGAGGCTAGGGCAGGAGGATCACAAGTTTGAGGCCAGCCTCAGCAACTTAGTGAGACACTTTCTTAAAATAAAAAGTAAAAAAAAAAAAAAAAAAAAAAAAAAAAAAGAACCAAAAATTTCTGGGGATATAGTTTAGTAATAGAGCACCCCTAGCTTCAGTCCCCAGTATGTCAATAAATAAGGATAAATTAAATTGTATGTTGTGGTATCAAGATAGAATCTGCAGCATTGGCATAATGGGAAATCTATCAGCATTTATAGTTGCATTATTGAAAGAGAAATTCAGATGCAGGAAAGTTCATTTCTGTGGTTCCCACACTAAGGCTGTGATGGGGAATGAAAATAAGAACAGCTCATGAGCACTTCCTAAACATGTGGAGAAGCAGGACTGCAGCTGAAAGGCAAAAGTACCCTACTCCCATCCCTGGGAATCCACAAACTTGGCCACATTCTTCCAACTGTAATTAATTTTATACACTATTTAGAATGATTCAGCCCCCACTTAGGAGAGAAATAAGAGCCAAAAGACTGGAAAATATTTCCCCATAGCTTTTCATTGGATGGTGTAGGGAAAAAACTTCATAGGCAAAATTGTATTTGATGGGCTCCTTCCCTTAGCTTCCTACATGCCATGGCAGAGAGTCTTCCATGCTATCAGAATTCTCAGAATTCTTTTCCAGAATTCAGGGCAGTACTCTGATCCCCCTGGTTTGGAGGAGGTTGGAAGAAGGCAAGAGAATCTCACTTGGTTATAGCTGCATAGTGCTAATATCAGGACAAAAGATCACCCACATTGGAATTAACAGAAAATGTTCTCTACCTAATTTTACTATCCTGATAGGAAGATCCTAATGATTCAAAATATTGCTTTGCTTCCTTCATATAAGTCCAGATAGTGTCCACTCAGAGAGTAAATGAACACAGCTAGCTTCTTTGGGTCCAATTACAAAGATGTCTACATATATGAATCTAGTAAAAACCATAGAGCACAATATATAAGACATAAAAAATGATTATATAAAACAAAGCAGAAGTTGGGCATAGCAGTAGAGGCATGTAATTCCAGTGATTTTGGAGGCTGAGGCAGCAGGATCCCCAATTCAAGGCCAGCCTCAGCAATTTAGTGAGACCCTGTCTCAAAATAAAAAATAAAAAAGGGTAAGCATGAGGGACTCGTTGAGCACCCCAGGTTCGATCCCCAGTACTTTCCACACAAACAAAAAGGAATACAAGGCAGAACGCAGTGTTTTAGAAGAACTTATAAGGACCTTAAGGAAACAGTTATTATGTAGTAGAAGGAAATGTTTGTCCAGGCAAGTGTTTAAGTCTTAGTTTGCAAGGTACTAGTTGTGGCATCTTTGGCAAATCCCTTAGCCTTTGAGTCAGAACAACTTTGTCATCATATTGTCATAGATACTGCATGGAAATAGCTAAAACTTTAAAATCTAAAACATTGTCCTATAAGTAGTTTCTGCTCTGTGAACAGAAAAGATATATACAGGAGGATTAGTCATAAGGTACATCTAAATAAGCATATGATGCTTGATATACAGGCATAAGAATAACTATACTCATAGAGTATGTACTTAATAAAGTGTAAAATAATGTTTGGGTATTATATGTTATGACCCCATTTCTACCACCAAGTTTTCTATTTTCATTGCATTATTTGACTAAAACATTTGCTGTCATACCCATAACAGGTAGTGTTAGATCTGCCAAACTCAATATGAATGAGCTGGGCACAGTAGCACATACCTGTAATCCCAGCTACTTGGGAGACTGAGGCAGGAAGATTGCAAGTTCAAGGCCAGCCTGGGCAATTTAATGAAACCATGTCTCAAAAAAATTTTTTTTAATGGCTGTAGATATTTATGAATGACTATGTATGTATATATGAAATTCCAAGATGACTTGTGCAAGTATTCCTGTGTCCCCTGAAGAGGGTAAAGTGGCTGTCTCTTCTCCTCTCTTGCCCTCTGCTTAGAACTGTCATTCAGACATGCAAGAAAGAAGCATCATACCTGAGAAACTTACACCAGCCAATAGCTGTGAAGTGGAAACCTCTTCCTTATTTTGAAACAAAACACATTCAATCCCACTGAGCACAGCAGTACACATCTATAATTCCATCTGAGGCTGACGCCAGCCTCAGCAACTTAGTGAGAACCTTTCTCAAAAGAAAAAAGAAAAAGGACTGGAAAGGTATCTCAGTGGTAGAGCCCCCAAGTTCAATCCCCAGTATCACAAAAAACACAAGTTCAAAACCTAGGTTAGACAAATGATTTTTTTCTTGATAAGTTTTGCCATGAATCCCTTTCATCCCCCAATCAATTTTGTCACCTCCATCATAAAGAGCTAATAGAACTACATGTTCTGAGTTTGAGCTTGGAAAGCTTGTAGAATATTAACAAGGCCAAGTTATCAGATAACAATGAAACTGAGTTCTGAAAAACATGTGGCCACAGCATGGCTTTTCTTTCTTTTGATTATAGAGGAGTGTCTTAAATTTTATTCACTTTCCCTGAGCAAGAACAACAACATGTTGGATACACAGTGTAATCATATCAAATTCAAAAAACAAAAACAAAAACCTAATAGCAGTGGGGCAGAAGGTAATGGAAAGCTCGCAGCTTTCAAAGATACTAATAGGGAATCACTTTATTTGATCTTCTAAAGGAAGAGCAGAGGAAAGCCTAATTGTGGAGGGTAAATGCTGCACCTTAAATAACTATAAAACAACATTCTGTGTCAGTTCATGGCAGGCAGATACCAGATTAATTTTGGAACACAGCATGGAAGAGAAAAAGTCTGTGAATTTTAAGCCCCCAAAGACTGCTAATGTCACTTTTTTTGCACAGCAGTTCTTCCCCTCCTGTTGGGCAGCAGTAAATAAATGCTTATAGATGAAGTTTGGGACTAAGGACTAGGAGCCAGTATTGGGAACAGGGAGTCATCCACAGTTCCATAGCCACGCATTCTAGTGTGTGTTCAAACACAGATTGCTGCACTCAGGTAGCTTACCAGGAGAGTGTCAATTCAGCTTTTAAAATCTGGAGTTGCACTCATATTAGATAGAGTGAGAAAACCACCACTCCTTTAGTGACTGACATCCCTGTGAAACAAAAATCCAAACAAAACTAAAGATTTGGTCACTGAAGGGCATTAAGGCCTTGATTAAAATATATACCAGTAAAATACAAAATATAAATAAAACAGAATATATACATTTAACAAAATTTAAAATGAATCTGTGTCTGATATCCATTGAGAGCAAAAATTTGGGTCTGGTTGCAAATTAGACATCTCATTTTCATAATCAATTAACCTTGCAAGACAACCAACCACAAAATTTCAACAGCAAAAACATAAAGCATTTGTTTTTCACTCATGCACTTGCAGAGTTTCAGCTTATCTAGGCTGGGCTCTAGGCTTTGGGCTGGGACAGGTCCGGTTCTATATTTCTTTTCTTCTTCTTGGACCAGTACCTAAGACATGTGCAAGAACATATCAAACCTTTACTTGTGTCACATCTGCTAATGCCCCATGGGTCAAAGCCAATCAGAGGACCAAGCCTCAACCCAAGGTATATTTCTCCACCCTCAGACTATGACAAGGATATGAATGTATGATATTACTATATCAGGGAATGAAGAATTACAACCAATAATTCATTCTATGACACTGTGACTATCCAAAGGATTATGTGTGACTTATGTCTGTATCAGGCCTTTATATATCAGGAAACTACCCACCCCAAAATAAGAAGGAAGGATTTATTATCCTCAGAGCTAGAAAGAACAACAGTCAAACTCCCATACCTCGCAGATGAGGAAATTGAGGCTCCAAAAGAGGAAGTCTTTCCCACAATCATGTGACTGGTTAAACATCCTGCCAAAATTAGGCCAGTTCACCTTTCACTACACAACAGAGGAACATAACAGAGGAAAGGGAGACACCTTCTCCTTAAGCCAAAGGGAACCGGTCCCAGAAACAAGATAGAACATGAAGTGCTTCACTGAAACACTGAAGTTTCTGGACCTCCTGGAAATTTCTATTATGAATGCAAATATTACATAAGCAACCATTAAAACTCACAACTTCTATGACTAAGTACTATGCCTAATTTAACAAAAACCCTGTCATCCGTACGTATTCTGTAACCTGTACCCCGCCTCAAATGAAACCAGAAATACTTTCCATAAGACACGGATAACTGTGTTCTCGTTTGGTCTTTCCTTTCATGGTACCAGCCAATTTGTCCTTGGAAGTTCACCCTACAGGCTCCCAACCAGGAGCCTCCTCACATTTTTCAAGGTCCTTCCTCATGATATCTCAAACTACCTGACTTTTTCTCTTTATATTTTAACCTTCCTTCACAAAAGCATATTTATATGATTGTGCATTCTCTTGTTTTTTAATTCTCTTGTTTTAAGTGGTGAGGATATAAAAGATTTGGCTTAACAGGCCTCAAAAGGTCCAGGCACAAAGCCAGTGTGCCAAAAAACCAAGGTTAAAAACTGCACAGAAGTGTGTTTACTGTTCCAACCAAATAAACTGCTAAACAAAGCCAGTCTTTCATTTGCACAATCGTGTCATTCTGGGCTAATAGGCACAGATAATAAGCTGTCACGGGAATGAACGCAAAGGACTGCCACATTAAGAGAATGAAATCCTGCATTTCTGCTGAGTAGGGAAAGGAGGTTGGAGTGTAATCAGAAACTGTTCCAAACGCCCTTGGAGCCTCAAATATTTACAGGTTTGTCCATCAGAAGAGAGAAAAATCTTAGTTGGAAGAGCTCCAGAAAACAGAATTAGGACACGTAGGTAAAGTTAGGGAGAGAGACTATTTCCGCTCAAAATATGGAAAAACTGGGTGACGATCAGAGCTATCTAAAAATGGACTAGGCTGCCTCATGTGGCCCCACGTTCCAGGTCACCAGTAGTGTCTAAGGAGAGGCAAGTGACAACTTGTCAGTGATGACATTCAGGGGATTCTTTGATGGAGAGGTAAGAGAGTCTGCTGTGAAGCCCTTTGACCCAGATCTCATGATTCCCACCCAGCTCCTTCCAGCTTCAATGGAGCCACCTGAAGATAGTTAAAAGGTGATTAGAGGGAGAGCGGGAACAAGAAAACTGGGGTTCATATCCCATTGCTGCCACTTATTAGCAGAGTGACCCTGACCAAATCACCTCACCTATTTGAGCCTCCATCTCCTTACTGCTAAAGTGGAATTTTCTCAACCCAAAGAGGATCAAAGACCCAGGAATTAGACAAGAAACCCTGTGCATGCTAGAAGAAAATGTGTGTAAGCCCAGTACTCCAACATACGGGCTCAGGAACTGACTTCCTCAACAAGATTCCTAAGGTGCAACAAGTAAAATCAAAAATCAATAACTGGGATGGCATCAAATTAATAAGCTTCTTCACAGCAAAGGAAACAATCAAGAGCATGGAGAGCCTACAGAATGGGAGAAAAATCTTTGCCACCTGTACCTCAGATAGGGCATTAATATCCAGGATATACAAAGAACTCAAAAAACTTACCACTAAGAAAAAATAATAATAATAAAAATAACCCAATCAATGAATGGGCAAAGGAGCTAAATAGACACTTCTCAAAAGAAGAAATACCAATGATCAACAAATATATGAAAAAATGTTCAACATCTCTAGCAATTACAGAAATGCAAATTAAAACTACACTTAAATTTTACCCCACTCCAACCAGAATGGCAATTATCAAAAAGTAACAATAAATGTTTGCAAGGATGTGGTGGTTAAAGGGTACATTTATAATACATCGTTGATGGGACTGCTAATTAGTGCAAACACTCTGGAAAGCAGTATGGAGATTCCTCAAAAAACTAGGAATGGAACCACCATATAACCCAGCTATCTTACACCTTTGTGTATGTCCAAAAGATCTAAAATCAGCATACTACAGTGACACAGCCAAATAAATATGTATAGCAGCACAATTCACAATAGCTAAGCTATGGAGCCAACTTAGATGCCCTTCAACAGATGAATGAGTAAATAAAATGTGTTATATGTATACAATAGAGTATTACTCAGCCATAAAGAAGAATGACTTTATGATATTTGCCAGTAAATGAATGGATCTGGAGACAATCATGCTAAATGAAATAAGCCAATCCCAAAAAAACCGAAGGTCAAATGTTTCCTCTAATATGTGGAAGCTAACCCACAATAAATGGGGGGTGGGGGGATAGAAGTTCAGTGAAGTAGACAAAGGGGAATGAAGGGAAGGGAGGGGGTGGAAAAGGAAAGACAGTGGAATGAAACTGACATAACTTTCCCACATACATATATGAATACACCACAGTGAAGCTCACCATTATGTACATCTACAAGAAATTAATTTTAAAAAATAATAACAACCATGGATAAAGAGCAGAAAGATCAATAGGGGGAAGGGAGCAAGGGGTGGGGGGCGAGAGGGGAAGGAGAGGTATTAGGATCTGAATTAGAAGAAAATCTATCCCAGGCTTGTATAATTCTGTCAAAATGAATTCTATGGCCATGTATAACTAAAAATAACAATTTAATTATTTAAAAAAAAAACAGCTCATACAGTAAAAATAAATAAATAAATAAAGTGGAGATTTCTATTATTCATTATGAGGCATAAGTGAGCTGTCCCATGGGAAGTGCTTTGAGCAGTGCCCAGCAGGCATGAGTGCTCAGTGAATTTTAGTTGTTGTCATTATGACTCAAAGAAGGAGAAAATCAGAGATGCTAGAGCCATACTGGAAAGGACACCATGAGGATTTAACTAGCAGCTATTGCCACAGCAGGGCCAACACAGAGGTGGACAAGAGCAAAGGCCCCACTCTGGCAGCCCCATTACACGCGGGGTGGCATGGCCAATGCCATGAACAATCATGGGTATCTGGATACCCTTGTGTTTTTCGCAGCATTGGTTGACTCATTGCAAACACCTAGATGTACTAGAATTTAGCCAGTCACTGTGGACTCCACTATCAAATTGACCAACCACCCCCACCCAGAAGTATATCCAGATTCCCACTACCATTCTCCATCTGTAATCTGGACCTGGGGTGGGTCAGGAAGAGACACTTTCAAGGGCTGTGCTATAGTTTGCATGTTTCCTCCATAATTCATATGTTAGAACCTAAACCCCAATGTGATGGTATCAAGTGAACCTTTAGAGTAGAGTAACCGAGTCAAGACAGCAAAGTACACTAGAAGGCACTGACAATCTTATGAAAGGGTTGGAATAAATAGATAGGCCCCTGTTTGCCTTTTCATTTCCTCTGCATTCATCTCTGCCCATTTTGCTCCTGCTACCACATGCAGACACAGCAAGAAGGCCTTCACCAGAACTCACACGTGCCAGCACATTGATATTGTACTTCCCAACCTTCAGAAATATATTTCTGTTCTGTATAAATCACCCAGTCTTGGGTATTTCTTTTTTTTTTTTTTTTTTTTTTTTTTTTTTTTTTCTTTTACGACAGCACAGACTAAGATAGGCAGCTTTGACATATCAAGGAAAAGGGCCATTATGTTCAATAGACTCTCCCAAGTTGCTCATTGATGTGGAGGCACACTTTACTCACTTCTCTGTGCCTCTTTCAGCCCACAGTTATTATCTCACCCCCCCCCCCGAGAAATCTGCAGCCCATTCTCCCTCCTGCCTTCCCTGCCCAAAACGTCCTGGTTTCAAATGGCTCATTTCCTACATCTTCAGCCCACAGCCCTGGCCTGACCTTTCTCCTCCTATCAGCTCAGTTATGTGCTCTACTGTTACGCCGCGTGGATCTGTTCAACAGTGCAGGTCTGAACTCCTTGGGGAAAGGACCTTGTCATTTCTACTCTTATTTTGTAAGGCACCACGTTTATTCCCAGCCCTGAATTAACAATAAGATCAGGTTAAATAAAGGTAGATTTTCTATGTCTTCAAGGCACTAAATGAAAAATGACACCTTCTATTTCTGATTTTAATGCCCTCATCCATGAACACTCATTTTATTTTCATATTTGGTCAAGAAAGAAAATATCTCATTTTGATTTAAACCTACTCTTTTGTGATCTTTTGCAATGAGAGTCATTACTCAAGAGTTTAAATTGAAATACCAGTCGTTGTGTAAAAATTTCAAAAGCCCATTTCTTCTTCCATCAATAATTTAACTACACAGTACTTTCTTTACTAACACATAGAACAAATTTGATAAATATTTGTCAGGTGAAAAAACAAACAAGACTCAATGAACTTCATAACAACACAGAGGGAGGCAGAGTTGGTGACGATTTTCTCATTTGCTATCAAGAAAACAGAAGACTTAAAATGGATAAATTGCATAGCTATCATTTGAATACAGTTCTCCAGACTTAAAGTCCTAATCCGATTTATTTGATTCCTCATTATCAACATTTTTAAACTGTGGAGATTTGCATACCACCTTCAAGATTATGCCTTACTATATACCACTTACGCTATTATTTACTTCACAATTTTTTAACTCATTTTGATCTGCACTATAAAAGGCAACTACATTTGTTGATGTTCATCTATAAACACCTTACCTCTGTGTAAGCCATGTACATCTTCCTACCTCATACCTGGCACCATCTCCCCTTATGTGACCAACCCTACCTCTCCCAGTATATTCATAATCCTCTGATTTAAAAGCAGATAATATAAAAGAATTCTTGCTGGGTATGGTGGCACACACCTGTAATCACAGCAACTCAGAAGGCGGAGGCTAGAGGATCACAAATTTAAAGCCAGCCTCACCAATTTAGTGAGACCCTGTCTCAAAAATAAAAATAAATAAATAAAAAGCATTCAAGATGCCGGGCGCGGTGGCGCACGCCTGTAATCCCAGCACTTTGGGAGGCTGAGGCAGGAGGATCGCGAGTTCAAAGCCAGCCATCAGCAATGGCAAGGCACTTAGTAACTCAGTGAGACCCTGTCTCTAAATAAAATACAAAAAAGGTCTGGCGATGTGACCCAGTGGTCGAGTGCCCCTGAGTTCAATCCCCAGTACCACAAAAAAAAAAAAAAAAAAAAAAAAAGCATTCAAGATGCAGCTCAGTGATAAAGAGCCCCTGGGTTAAATCCCCAGTACCACTTTGCAGGCCTTTTCTGAGACATTTTCCCACAGACCTTGACCCCTACTCATAAACTAAGGAAAAGTACGGCATTTGAAGTCCAGAGACTGCCTGGTGACTATTCCTCTGCCAGGATGGTGGGTAATGGGCATTTGAATCACGTAAGCCTCTTAAAGAGAGTCCACAACCATCCTCTCTCCATCTATCTCCTTCTTTCCATTCCTCCTGCACCCCCTCTGATTACAGCCTTTACCCTCTCATTCTTGGACCCACGTAAGAGTGTCCTAACGGGTCTTCAGTGTCCTGCCTCTCTCTGGCCCTGACTGTACACCCTAACTTTCGAAAGCTGCTTTATCTCGTTCCCCTGCTTGGAGCTTCTCAATGAGAAATTGTCCTATCTCTGGCCTACCTACCTCTCTGTTGTTCAGAAGAAAACTGTTCAGACACTGGTAAATCCAAGAAAGAGAAGCACCCCCATTCTTCCTACCTGTACATTGAATGTAGGATCCCTTCTGGCATCCTGATTGAGCTTAACGTTAGCAATGACTTTGAGGAGTAGTTAAGTGCAGTCAGACTCTACTTGTGTCCTCACAGTGGATAAGGTTCAATGCCTCCCCTGTATACAAGATGCACAATCATCTGGTTTATCCCAGAATGTTCAGATTGATTATTAAAATACTAAATATTTCTATACAAGTTGGCAAGTAACTGCTAGCCCCAAAGTGTTCTTCCACTTTCCCAGTGGACCTGGTCCCCATCTCATTTCCTACCAGCTAAAGCATAGTAGGAGGTTCTCCATATCTTGCCCAAACTATGGCTAAAATCTATTCTGACAGGTCTGACCCTATGGCTGACGAGTTCTTCAGTGTTTTGAATATCACTCTTATGGGATGAATTTTACGTACCTTCAAATTTCAATTTTGAAATCCTAACTACCTGAGCCTCAGAATGTGGGTGTACAGTCAGGTCTCCCTATCCATGGGCTGAATCGAAATTATTGGGGAAAAAATTATCTGTACTAAACATATGCACACATTTTTTCTGGTTATTATTCTCTAAATGATATAGGATAACAATTATTTAAATAGCATTTAATTTGTTTTTACGTATTATAAGTAACCTAGAGATGATTTAAAGTGTATAGGATAAGATGCATAGTATATAAGAAAGGGATTTGAGTATCCATGGATTGTGGTACCTGCAGGAGGGTCCCGGAACTGTTTTTTGGTACATGCCTATAGATCCAGGCAGTTTCAGTTCTTGGTATCCACAGATACAAAAGGATGGCTGGATTTGGAGATAGCACCCTTAAAAAGGTAATTAAAGAACCAGGCACAATGGTGGACACCGATAATCCCAGCAACTCAGGAGTTTGATGCAAGAGGATCACAAGTTCAAGGACTTAGTAAGAACCTATCTCAAATTTTTAAAAAATGACTGGGATGTTATGCAGTAATAAGGCACTCGGGGTTCAATCCTCAGTACAAAAAACTAAAAGGTAATTAAATTAAAGCGATGTCTTCTGGGCGAACCCTAACCCAATATAGCTAGTGTCAGTATTAGAAGAGGAAATAAGAACACATGCACACAGGGAGAACACCACGTCGAGATGCAGGGAGAAGACAGCCACCTATAATTCAATGACAGAGACCTTGGAAGAAACCACCCTGCAGATGCTGTGAGCTCAGATTTGTAGTTTCAAAGATTGTGAGAAATAAATGTCTGTTGTTTAAACCACCCAGGCCATAGTACTTTGTTATTACAGCCCTCACAAACTAATATAATCACCCTGTTTGACAACTGATCAGGTAAGATCTGACACTTAGAAGCTGGGTCAGAAGTTGAGAGGGACACTACTGATTTCCAAAAATGATTACTGCACATATTCAAATGCAAGCTGATGATCCCCTCTACAGAAATTTTAGAAAGAACAATCCATCAAAGCCATAGCTAATTACAATCTTGAGCTAATAATCAGAATTATTTGAATTTCCATTCATATATCTCTCATAATAAGATGAAAAATTATAACCCCCCCCCCCCAATTCTAACTGTATGAGACAGGCTATTCCTCTGAATTTCTCTGTTCATATTCCTGTTATAACAGCTTAAGAATGATCATCATAGCCGGGCACGGTAGTGCACACATGCACAGTGGTGCACACCTGTAATCTCAGAGGCTCAGGAGGCTGAGACAGGAAGATCATGAGTTCAAAGCCAGACTCAGCAATGACAAGGCAGTCAGCAACTCAATGAGACCCTGTCTCTAAATAAAATACAAACTAGGACTACGGATGTGGCTCAGTGGTTAAGTGCCCCCGAGTTCAATCCCTGGTACTCCCACCCACCAAAAAAAAAAAAAAAAAGAATGATCATCATGCCACATGCAGTGGTGCAAACTTATAATCCCAGCTTCTCAGGAGGCTGAGGCAGGAAGACTGCACTTTGAGAGCAACCTGAGCAATTTAGTGAGAACTTATTTCAAAAATTAAATAGCCAGGCATGGTGGCACACACCTGTAATACTAGAGGCTCAGGAGGCTGAGGCAGAAGGATCACGAGTTCAAAGCCAGCCTCAACAAAAGCAAGGCTCTAAGCAACTCAGTGAGACCCTGTCTCTAAATAAAGTACAAAATAGGGCTGGAGATATGGCTCAAAGTTCAAGTGTCCCTGAGTTCAATCCCTGGTACTCCCGAAAAAAAAAATTTTTTTAATTTAAAAATGGCTGGGGATATAGCTCAGTTGTAGAACTCCCCTGGGTTCAAACCCCAGTATTAAAAAAAAAAAAAAAAAAAAAAAAAACATTATGATGCCACCTTCCCAAATTGGAAAAAAAAAAAAATATATATATATATATATATATATATATATATGTGTGTGTATGTGTGTGTGTATACACGTGTATAAATATATATATGTGTGTGTGTGTATGTATTTTCCTGCTGAGACAGTTTCAAATGAGGTTGTAGAGAGGTCTTGCTTTTTCATAATGCTTTAAAATGATGCCTGTATATGAGGTAATACATAAATTAATTACTTGGATTTAGCTGTTCCACAATGCAGCCATAGCAAATCATGTTGCACATATTATATGCAATTTTCACTTATCAGTTTAAAGATAAATATTAGAATGACATTTGTCTTAATTACAATTGCATCAGACTTTTTAAATAAATCAATTACTTTCACAAACGAAGAAGATATTTAAGCAGGAGTTCTACTGTCAGGGGCCTCAGGTCTAAGAGCTGGCTTTGCCGTGGGTCATCTGTTTGAACTTGAGTGCATTACCTCACCTCTCCAGTTCTGTTTTGTCATTTACTAAAACATCCTTTATTCATTCAATACACATGTACTGAGCAAACCCTATGTTCCAAGTCTGTACCAAGGGCTGTGGATACAGCTGTCAACAGGACTTAGAATCTGTCAAGGGAATGGACATCAAACCGATAATTATGCAAATTAGGATATAATTGAAATTAAGACAAATGCCATGAAGGACAAAGTAATAGATGTGGAAGTTACTTGTGGTAAACAAATGTAGACAACATGGCAACTGACCTAGCAGCATGGAAAGCTGAGGAAAGCAGAATTCTTCTGGAGAAAATGACTGTTCATCAGGCATGGTGGTGCATGCCTATAACCAGCATTTCGAGAGGCTGAGGAAGGAGGATCGCCAAGCTTGAGGCCAGCCTGGGTAATTTAACAAGACCGTGTCTTAAAATAAATTAAAATAAACAAACAAATAAATAGGACTGAAGATGTATCTCAGTGGGTAAGCTTTAAGGCTGAGAAGTTGGTCAAAGAGGAAGGAGGAAAAGGAAAAAAAGTTCTTAGCATAGGTATAACTTTGGCATAGAAAGGAACTTATACATGTTGTGAAATACTGAAGACCAATGTGAAGAGAAAAAACAGGATTTTCAAATGAAGCTTGAAGACATAGGCAGGTCCCACGTGAAAGTTTTGTTTCTTTTTTTTTTTTTTTCCTTTCTTTTTTTTAATTTTTTTAAATTTATTTTTTATTCTAATTTGTTTCTTTGTTTGTTGGTACAGAGAATTGAAACCAGGGGAGATTTACCACTGAACTATATCCCCAGGCCTTTTTGTTTTGAAACAGGGTCTGTCTGTGTTGCTGAGGGTCTCCTTTGAACTTGCAATTCTCTTGCATCAGCCTCCTGAATTAGTGGGATTATAGGCATGCCACTATGCTTATCTCCATGTGAAGGCTTTTAAAGGAATTTAGACTGTCCAAAGACAAAAAAAAAAAAAAAAAAAAATTAGTGAGTTTTAAACAGAGACAAGAAGAAATTCAAGAATATCATATGTCTCAAGGAAAATGTATGTATTTTGCTATTAATTGTATAACAAATTCCAAGTTCTTTATTAGCATTCTATTCTTAGCTGAAGAGTGATTTGATTTAGTCTTCAAGTCCACAGAGATAGTTTATTCTGATGTGGGGGAAAACATAATGAAAGGAAAGAAGAGCTGAATGTTGTGTACAACTGTAATCCCAGTGACTCAGAAGGCTGAGGCAGGAGGATCCCAAGTTGAAGGCCAGCCTCAACAATTTAGTGAGACCCTGTCTCAAAATCAAAAATCAAAAGGGCTAGGGAGGTAGCTCAATAGAAAAGCGTCCCTGGGTTCCATCCCTAGTACCAAAAACAAAAAGGAAGGAAATCAGGGTCAGGGAGGAGTGGGGACTACTCAAGGAAGTCAAGGCCAATATATTTGTTCCTCATTTTATAGATGAAAGAAACTAAATGGTCACAGCAATTAAGAAATTTACATTAGGCCACAAAACTAGTAAGTGCCAGCTCTGGGTCTAGAACACAGAGCAAAGTTAAGAGAGTCCAACCCAGTTTAGTAGTGTATGCTTGTAATCCTAGCAAGTGGAGAAGCTGAGGCAGGAGGATTACAGGTTCAAGGTTACCCTCAACAATTTAGCAAGACCCTAAAATAATAATAATAATAATAATAATAATAATAATAATAAATAAATAAAGGGCTGGGCATGTGGCTCCATGGAAGTGCCCCTGGGTTCAGTTCTCAGCACCAAAATAATAATAATAATAATAATAATAATAATAATGATAATATTTTTTAAAAGATTATAGAGGAGAAGCAGTGAAGAGGAAAGAAAGTACATTCCTGACAATGTTGAACATCTACATTATGTTCTATTATTTAACCCTCAGAACAAAACAGAAAAGTAGGTAAAAATATACCCACTTTCCAGATGGGAAAACTGAGGGTAAAAATATTAGATTTAGCAAAGTGCAGTGGGACAGGTGTGTAGCTTCAGCTACTTGGGAGGTTAAAGCAGGAGGATGGCTTATGCCCAGAAATTGAGGCCATCCTGGGAAATACAAAAGACCAGTTTCAAAACAAAAACAAAAAAATCACTGTCTCAGGAGTCAACCTGCCTGAGTTCAGACTGCCTCCCACACCTTTTAACACTGCCTCACATTCACTGGCAGAATGGACAGAGGCCCTCTTTTACAGGGTGATTAGAAGAATTAAATAAAATAATGTGTTTAGCATTAAACAAAAGCACGACTATTATAATATTAATAAATAATGAATTTTAGACAATATTTTTTTGTTTTTAAGAGTTAAGAAACTGATTTATTTATTTGTTTATTATTTATTTTGTACCAGGAATTGAACCCAGAGGCGCTTAACCACTGAGACAAATCCCCAGCCCTTTTTATTTTCATTTTAATAGTTTTTAGATGTTGCCAAACCTTTATTTCATTTATTTATTTATATGTGGTGCTGACAATCGAACCCAGTGCCTCACACATGCTAGGCAAGCGCTCTACCACTGAGCTATGACTCCAGCCCCCTTTTTATTTTTTATTTCGAGACAGGGTCTTACTTACTTGCTTAGGGCCTCACTAAATTGCTGAGGCTGGCTTTGAACTCACAATCCTCTTGCCTCACCCTCCCAAAACACTGGGATTCAAGCATGTATCACCATGCCCAGAGAAAATACAGAATTTTAAAGAGTAATTATGCCAAGATCACAGCGGGGTATGGTGGTGAATGCCTGTCACCCCAGGTACTTAGAAGGTTGAGGCAGGATTGCAAGTTCAAAGCCAGCCAGGACAACTTAACAAGTCCCTATCTCAAAATAAAATAAAAAAATAAAATAAGAGGGACTGGGGATGTAGCTTAGTGCTTGCATAACATGTGTGAGGCCTGGGATTCAATCTTCGGTACCAATCAAAAAAAAAAAGGTCAACAAATTTATTGTTCTGAGATGTGCATGTAGAAATTAGCTGCAAGTAAAACCTTGATTTCCTCCTTATAAATTATTCCATGATACTAAAATCTAAGTACCAAAGAGAGTATGTTGATAGTGTTTGAAATATATATATCCTGCACTGATTACAAATATCAAGAAAAATGATTGCAGCAATTGCTCTTTACAAGATATTTGCTAGAAATTTTTTCCTTTCTTTTTTTTTTTTTCTAATTGTTTTTCCAGGACTGGGGATTGAACTCAGGGCACTCTACCACTGAGCTACATTCCCGTCTTTTTCTTTTTTGAAACTCAGTCTTACTGAATTGCTCAAACTAGCCTCAAACTCGTGATCCTCTGCCTTAACTTTGAGAGTCATCGGGATTACAGGCATGTACCACCATGCAAGGATAGAGAATTTCTCCATGCACCTTTCTCTCTAGTTTTAATAACTATAGCTTGAACTTCAACATTTGATTCATTGAAATATTAAGTGTTTATCCCCACTCATCTAATTCTTAGCGTCTATCTTCCATTGCTATTGTAACACACTAGTGCACTTGTAAGTGGCTTAAAACAGCACAGATTTATTGTCCTAGAGGTCTCTAAGTCACATGTATGATAATGGTCTCACAGAGATAACATCAAGATGTCAGCAAAGCTGTGTTCTCTATTCCCTTACCTTTTTTCAGTTTCTAGAAGCTGTCTACCTTCCATGGTTCCCTCCCTTGTTTTCAAAGCCAGTAATATTGGACCAGCTTTTTCTCACATCCTGTCTTGATTAGCTCAGGCTACCATAACTAATACCACAGACTGAGTGGACTAAACAACAGATATTTTTGTCTCATAGTTTTGGAAGCTGGATGTCCAAGATCAAGGTGCCATCATGGTCAGGCTCTGGGAAGGGCACCCTTCCTGGCATGTTTCTGGCCACGTTTTCACTGTGTCCTCACATAGGGGAAAGACATAGAGTAAACTGGTGTCTCTTCTCAAAAGGGCACTAATCCTATCATGAGGGTGCCACCTCCTTAGCTCATCTGAACCTGATCACTTTTCAAAGGCCCCAGCTCTAAATACTAACTAACACGCTGAGTGTCAGAGCTTCTGCGTAAGATTAGCAGGGAGTAGGGGGGCACCAGTCCACAGTGTACCTTATCATCCTGACTTCATCTTCTACCTTCATCTTCCACACTTAAAGACTTATTTTTCCCCTTCCTGTTCTAGGGATTGAATCCAGGATGCTTTACCACTGAGTACATTCCTGTCTTTTTTTTTTTTTTTTTTTTTTTTTCTTTTGACAGGTTCTAGCTAAGTTGCTGAGAATGCTCTCAAATTTGAGATCCTTCTGCCTCAGCTTCCCAAGTTGCTGGAATCAAAGATGTGAGCTACCACACCCAGAGATGAACAACTGTAATTCTCCCCTTGCCATGGAAGGTAACATTCAGGGGTTTTAGGAACAGGTCCTGGATTCCCTGTGGGCCACTACTCTTCCTGACACAGTATCATATCCTTCATAAGTTCATTGACTCTAGACAAGTCTGTTGAAGTGAGAGATAACCAAAGGACTTAAATTCAATATCTTAATAATACTTTCAAGTCCTGTGATGGTTTTTCTCCAGCACTAGGGATTGAACCCAGGGGTTATCCATCACTGTGCTACACCCCAGTCTTTTTTTATTTTGAGACAGAGTCTGGCTAAGATGCTATGGCTGGCCTGGAACTTGTGATCTTCCTGCCTTCCTGTTCCTCCAGAACAGCTGGAATTATAGTCATGACCTACTGTACCCAGCAAGTCCTGTAATTTTAAAGTCATGCTACCATTAAATTTCAAAATAAAGTTGGCAGAATTCATTAAAGAAAAAGGGTTGTATGTGTTATGGATATATTTGACATGTAAGTCAGTATCCTTGGAGTGAAGCAGATTACCCTCCTTAATGTGTGTGGACCGCATTGAATTAGTTGAAGGCCTTAAAAGACGTCTGAGGATGCCCCTAAAGAGAAAGGAATTCTGCTTCTAGGTTGCCTGTGGACAAAGACTAAAATATTATCTCCTGTTGGAATTTCTATTCTGCTGGCCTGCCCTGCATATTTCATACTTGCCATCTCATAAACCAAAATCTTAAAAATGAAGTAATTAGGCCTGGGGATGCAGCTCAGTGGTAGAGTACTCGCCTTGCATGCTCAGGGCCCTAGGTTCAATTTCCAGTATTGAAAAAAAAAGAAAGAATCAAAACAAAAGAAAAATCAAGTTAGGTCACTGGGATACAGAATACATGCCTGCAAGAACATGTCTCTCCTCTCTTATAATCAGTGTTACAGCAGTCTTGTTTGAGAGTAACAATAATAGAACTGCACACTTCCTAGTGTGATCTTTGGTTTCACTCAGGAACCTAGTGAAAATGAGTGTCTCTGCTGTGGAAGAAAAAGAAACTAATAAAAATAAAAGCCTCAGCCGGCCGCAGTGGCACACACCTATAATCCCAGCAGCTCGGGAAGCTGAGGCAAGAGGATCACAAGTTCAAAGCCAGACTCAGCAAGGTAGAACCTGTCTTTAGATTAAAAAAACTTAAAAGGGGGTGGGGATTTGGCTCAGTGGTTAAACGCCCCTAGATTCAAACCCTGGTACCAAAAAAAAAAAAAAAAAGAAAGAAAGAAAGAAAATTAAGAATTCAATAATTTCATACAATCAGGGCATAGATAAACCTCTTTGACTTTCCACAGAAGTTCTCAAAACCCCAATTTTTCAAATGCTATCTTAGACATACGGGAAAACCTTAGTGTTCCTATCCTGAAGGGAAGTCTAGAGTCACAGATAAATTTTTAGAACTAATATCAGGAGATCCTAAGGAATCCTGGCTTCAGAAATTCTAGTGGTCTCTTTTAAATAACATCTTTGAGTTTTTTCTCTTCTTCTTTTCGTTAGCATCGCTAAGGGTCTGTCAATTTTGTTTATTTTTTCAAAGAACCAACTTTTAGTTTTGTCAATTCTTTGAATGGTTTCCTTAGTCTCAATTTCATTAATTTCTGCTCTGATTTTAATTATTTCCTGTCTTCTACTGCTCTTGGTGTTGGTCTGTTCTTCTTTTTCTAATGCTTTGAGGTATGATGTTAAGTCATTTATTTGTTGTTGTTTTTTTCCTCTTAAGGAATGAACTCAGTGCAATGAATTTTCCTCTTACTACTGCCTTCATAGTGTCCCAGAGATTTCTATATGATGTATCTGTGTTCTCATTTACCTCTAGGAATTTTTTGATCTCCTCTTTGATGTCTTCTTCAACCCCTTGTTTATTCAGTAGCATGTTGTTTAGCTTCCAGTTGATGGAGTAGTTTTTTCTTATTCCTTGTTTTGTCGTTGATTTCCAATTTCATCCCTTTATGGTCCGATAGCATGCAGGGTAGTATCTCTATTTTTTTATATTTGCTGAGAGTTGCCTTGTGACATAATATATGGTCTATTTTGGAGAAGGAGCCATGTGCTGCTGAGAAAAATGTGTATTCATTTACTGAGGGATGAAATATTCTATATATGTCCGTTAGGTCTAAATTGTTAATTGTTTTGAGGAGGCTTAAAGTTTCTTTGTTTAGCTTTTGTTTGGATGATCTATCCATTGGTGAGAGAGGTGTGTTGAAGTCCCCTAGAATAACTGTGTTGTGGTCTATTTTACTCTTGAACTTAAGAAGCGTTTGTTTGATGAATGTAGGTGCTCCATTATTTGGGGCATACAGATTTATGATTGTTATATCCTGTTGATGGATGGTTCCCTTAAGTAATAAGAAATATCCATCTTTGTCCCTCTTGATTAGTTTTGGTTTGAAGTCTACCTTATTTGATATGAGAATGGAAACCCCTGCTTGCTTCCGCCGGCCATGTGAGTGATAAGACTTTTCCCAGCCTTTCACTTTCAGTCTGTTGATGTCTTTTTCTATGAGGTGTGTTTCTTGGAGACAGCAAATTGTTGGGTCATTTCTTTTAATCCATTCTGATAATCTGTGTCTTTTGATTGGCGAGTTTAGGCCATTAACATTCAGGGTTATTATTGAGATGTGATTTTTATTCCCATCCATTTTTATTTGAATTATGGTCTTTAGCTTGATTTGGTTTCTCTTCTGGTTGGTATTTCCTTTAGTTTAATATCTCCCTTTGGTGATTTTCGTTATCATCTTTCTCTTCTTCTTCATGAAAAATGTTGCCCAGGATGCTCTGAAGTGCTGGCTTTCGAGTTGTGAAATCTTTTAACTTTTGCTTGTCGTGGAAGGTTTTTATTTCATCTTCGAATCTAAAGCTTAATTTTGCTGGACCATAAGATAGTTCTTTTCTTCTTTTTTGTGGTAATGGGGATTGGATCAGGGACATGAACACTCTACCACTGAGCTACATCCCCAACTCTTTTTATATTTTATTTTGAGATAGGATGTCATTACATTGCCCAGGCTGACCTTGAACATGCAATCGTCCTGCCTCAGGCTCTCAAGCTGCTTGGATTACAGGCATGTGCCATCAAGCCTAGCAGGACTGATCTTTTAAATTTGGAATGATGAAACAGAGAAGAAAATATGCTACCACTATGATCTTGAAGTCATTAACAAAACAGGAATACTGCCAGGACTTTCCTTTGCTAGTATTACTGGTTAATTTAGTAGATTGCTCTATCATTCAGCATAACTGGTGAGTCAACGATATGTACCCCTACCCCAACAAATAGTTTTGAGTCTAAACTAGGAGCTGGCAGTATTTTGTGTGAAGGAGCGAATAGTGAATATTTTAGACTTTGTGGGCTACAATCTGATTCTACCATTATAGTAAAAAACAAAAAACAAAAACAGCTGTAAACCAGGCACAGTGGCAAGCACTTGTAAACCCAGCAATTATGGAGGCTGAGGCAGAAGGATAACAAGCTCAAGGTCAGCCTGGGCAACATAGTGAGACCCTGTCTCAAAGTAAAAAATAACAAGGGCTGGGGATGTAGCTCAGTGATAAAATGCCCCTGAGTTCAATCCCAGTACAGTGAAGAAGAAGAAGAAGGAGAAGAAGAAGAAGGAGGAGAAACTATAACTGATACACAATAGAATAAGCATGGTAATATATTTAAATTTCATATACTTCTTTACCTGCCACAAAAAAAAAATGCTTCTGATGATTTTCAACTGTTTCAAAACATGTAAAAAATTATTATTCGGCTTGGGATATAGCTTAGTGGTAGAGTGTTTGCCTAAGGGTGCATGAGACCCTGGGTTCAATCTCCAATAACACAAAAGAAAAAACATAAAACTACAAAAAAAAAATCCTTCTTAGCACATAGGCTATTCTAACTAGGCAACTGGTTGGACTTGTCCCACAGGACAGTTTGCCAACCCCTTCCGTAAACAACAGATGTTGAGAGAAATAAAACTGGTAAGTTATGTTTAGTGGAAAATGTTCACCTTATCTCTAAGTACAGAGAAAGAAAAGAGACACGAAAAAACATCTCTTACAAGAAGATATACAAATGCATAAATATACATCCAGAGATTAAAAAATGCTCAACATCACTAATCATCAGGGAAATGCAAATCAAAACTACAATGAGAAATCACCTCATGCCAGTTAGGATGGTTGTTATGAAAAAAGACAAAAACTAACAAATGCTGGTGAGGATGTAGAGAAAGGAGAACCCTTAAAGGAGAAATTGTAGGAATATAAATTAGTACAGTCATTATGGAAAACAGTAAGGCAGGTTCCTCAAAAAATTAAAAATAGAACTTACCATATGATCCAGCAATCCCACTCCTGGGTATAATCCAAAGGAAATTAAATCAGTCTGTGGAAGAGACATCTGCACTCCCATGCTCATTGTAGCACTGTTCACAGTCGCCAAGAAATGGAAACAATTTAAGTGTCCATCAACAGATGAATGGATAAAGAAAGTGTGGTATATATACACAATGAAATAGTACTCAACTCTAAAAAGAATGAACTCCTATCATTTACAACAACATGGATGTATGGAAAGACATTATGTCAAGTGAAATAAGCCAGGCACAGGAGGACAAATATCACATCATCTCAATCATATGTGGAATCTAAAAAAGTTGATGTCACAGAAGTTGAGAGTAGAATACTGGTTACCAGAGTGCTATATTTTGGATCTTGGATGTCTTCCAAAGGCCTATGTGTTAAAAGCTTGGTCCTCAGCCCATGGTGCTATTGGGAAGTGGTAGAAGGTGAGCTTAGTAGAAAAAAGTTAGGTCACTGGGAGATGTGCTCTTGAAGAGGGTATTGGGACTCTGCCCCCTTCCTGTTTCTTTCTTTCTATTTCGCAGTCACCCTGAGGTAAACAGGCCTCCTCCACCACGTGTTCCCACCATGTAGTTTTATGCAATCACAGACCCAAAACAACAGGGCCAAGAGCCGTTGACTGAAACCTCTGAAACCATGAGTCAAAATAAATCTTTTCCCCTACTAGTTCATTATCTCAGGTATTTTGCCATAGTGATGGAAAACTGACTAACACAAAGAGGTTGGGCAGGGTTGAGAGAAGGAGAATAGCAAGAGATTCACCAATGACTATAAAGTTACAGATAGGAAAAATAAATTCTAGTTCTACTACATATTAGAGTGACTATAGCTAACAGTACTGTGTTATATATTTCAAGATAGCTAGAAAAGAGGATTTTCGATGTTATCATCACTAAGAGATAAATTTCTGAGGTAATGAATATGCCAATTATCCTAATTTGATCATTATTCAAGATAAACATGTGTTGAGACACCATATGTACTCCCTAAACATGTTCAATTGTTATATATTAACTATAAATAAAGTTTAAAAAAAAAAGAAAAAATTAAATCCATGGTAATGCACAAAGATTATTTACTTGTATAAACAACTAACTGGCTTCAGACAGGCACAGTGGTGCACACTTGTAATGCCCCTACTCAGAAGGCTAAAGCAGGAAAACTGCAAGTTCAAGGCCAGTCTCAGCAACTTACTGAGACCCTGTCTTAAATTTATTTTTTGTCTTAAAAAAAAAAAATTTTTGTACTGGGGATTGAACTCAAGGGCACTCAACCACTGGGCCACATTCCCAGCCCTTTTTTGTATTTTATTAGAGACAGGGTCTCACTGAGTTGCTAAGTGCCTCTCCATTGCTGAAGCTGGCTTTGAACTCGCGATCCTCCTGCCTCAGCCTCCCAAGTGCTGGGATAACAGGCATGCGCCACTGCACCTGGCTTTAAAGTAAAAATTTTAAAAAGTCTGGGAATGTATTCCAGTGCTTGTCTAGCATGCATGAGACCCTAGGTTCAATCCCCAATCCTGGGGAATAGAAAAAAAAATGGCTCCCTTAGTTCAGAAGTTTGTCAGCAATTAAGTCACAAATTGAAAGGGGTTTCAATCATTCACTCATTTCTTCAACACGTATTTATTTATTTATTTATTTGTGTGGTACTGGGGATTGAACTCAGGGGCACTCGACCACTGGGCCATATCCCCAGCCCTTTTTTTGTATTTTATTTAGAGACAGGGTCTCACTGAGTTGCTAAGTGCCTTGCCATTGCTGAGGCTGGCTTTGAACTCACGATCCTCCTGCCTCAGCCTCCCAAAGTGCTGGGATTACAGGTGTGCGCCACCGCGCCCAGCTAACACGTATTTATATAGTACCCACTATTTCTCGGACACTATATGAGGTACTAGGATAAAGGAGCACACATTCTACAAATCAATTCCCAAAAAAAACCTTGAAAATCACTTTATAACATACATTTAATTTGAATTTTTAAAGTTAAATTGTTTTAATTTCCAGAAATGTTCAACTTGTTTTTATTCATCCTGCCCAAGGCCTGCAAAATTAGTCATAGATTAACAAGAAGAGATGGTGTCAGCCCCAGTCTGAGGTGTTATTAAGTGAAGTAAAACAAAGAAGAGCATAAACATGAATGACAATAAACCTTCATGTTAAAATGAGATGAGAAGTCAATACATGTTTTATCATGTGCATCAAGAGTGGTTTAATTAGAATAACTGTAATAATTTTGGCTTAGGAAAGGATCCTTCATATTACCTTCCCATCTCTAATAGAATGAGATTAATATTTTAGTTATAATGATTAAGTGTAAGTTTCTACCCTTCAGAAAATAATGGCCAAAATGCACTAGTCCATCACAAATCAGGAATTGGGACACTGGAAAGACAATCTGATTATCAAAGTTTTATCAACTGACTGCCTCTTAATTGCCTGACTAGGAAAATGAGTTTGCTTCTCTTTCAATTTGAGTGTGTTTAAATGTATTAGTAAGCTTTGGTTCAGCTTGATGCTTATCACAGCTCTGTCTATAATAGTAGAAAATTAGAAATAGCTTATATGTCCATCATGAAAGGAATAAACAAATATAATAACAGTAATACATCATGAAACCATCATTCAAGAAATGTGGCCATTACAAAAGATCACAAAAGTTTACTCTAAATTAACAACACTACTGAAGAAAGATATTCATAATATATCAAAGAATATATCAAAAATCAAGTTACAAGACAATGTTTATAATTTGATCCAATTTACATAACTTTACATATTTCAAATACTCACCAAAAATTTTAAATGATTCTTGCTGGGTGGCCAACATTTGGAGTGATTTTTCCAATCTTCTTTTCATTTTCTCTGTGATTTGAGTTTTTTTACAATGAGTATGTACTGTAAACTTACTTAATACTTAAAAATAATAAATCTTTTTATTTTATAATCCGTAAAATTTAAAATCACAAAATTTTTATGATAAATATGATTAATAAAGTCAGATCTGGTGGTACGCTCTTGTGATTCCAACAACTTGAGAGACTGAGGCAAGAAGATCATAAATTTGAGGCCATCCTCATCAACTTAGTGAGAACCTGTCTCAAAATCAGAAATAATAAGGGCTAGCCAGGCACGGTGCCACATGCCTGTAATCCCAGTGACTGGAGAGGCTGAGATAGAAGAATCACAAGTTCAAAGCCAGCCTCAGCAACAGCGAAGCACTAAGCAACTCAGTGAGACCCTGTCTCTAAATAAAAAATAGAAAGTAGGGCTGGAGATGTGGCTCAGTGTTTGAGTGTTCCTGAGTTCAATCCCCAGTATAATAATAATAATAATAATAATAATAAATAATAATAATAATAATGGCTTGGGATGTAATTCATGATAGAGTACTCTAGGTTCAATTCCCATACTGCAAAAAAAAAAAAAATCAATAAATGATTATTTTAGTAGTAAAAATAGTAACAAGCTCCTGAAGCATGCCAGGATGGACAACCTTATCCTCACATGTGTGAATTTAATGTTGCTATTGAAATTTACCATGAACATGAACTTTTTGAGAATGCCAGTCCTTCCCTACTATACTACCTTCCACAGCACTCTTTCATATGAAAACTTAAAAGAATATTGTGAGCTTCACCATCCTGCACATGCCTATTGCTTCCTAAAATCACTGGGAAATTGCTTTTCTTGCACTGGAAAGTTTGGAGAAGTTCATATCACTCATTATACAAATGAAGGAGCTGAGACAAAGAGGTGGCATGAGCTGCCCAAAACCCCACAGCTAAGATTTATCAACACAATCTCCCTTGTGTTTGTGTCAATTGGAAAAAGTTATCTTGACTCCATCATTACACTTCCATGGTCCCCCTGGAATTCCTAGACAACTAAGCTTGTGCTGGGATTTATCAGCATCCTAGTTGTATGCATTCACAGAGCTCTGAATTGTGTGGGAGGACAGGCAGAAGACCCTAGCACACATCTTGAGGCTGCATCTGACAAAAAAATGAAGCAGTGCATTGGCCTCAGGGCTTTCAGAGACAGACAGTTTTATCCATCCTCTCAGACCTAGACAACTCTGAAAATGGTTATACTGCCAGGTAAATTGGCTCATGCTTGCAATCCCAGCAACTCTGGATGGAGACTAAGGCAGGTGGATCGCAAGTTCAAGGCCTGCTTCAGCAAGACAAGACCCTGTATCAAAATTTAAAAAAAAAAAAAAAAAGGGACTGAGAATGTAGTTTAGTGATTAAAGTGCCTCTGGGTTTGATCCCCAGTACCAAAAGAAAAGAAGAAAGAAAAAAAATACTTATCCTGTGCATCCATAGAGAGGTTTAGACATGGCATTCTACAGTCATCTGTCAATGGAGAGGTAACATCTGATATTAAAGGACTTCGTGAGCCAGGTGCAGTGGTGCACGCCTATAATCCCAGCAACTTGGGAGGCTAGGCAAGAGGATGGGAAGTTCAAAACTAGCCTCAACAACTAAGCAAGAGCCTAAAAAACTTAGGCCCTTAGCAACTTAACAGGGTCCCACCCTGTCTCAGAAGGGCTGGGGATGTGACTCAGTGGATTCAATCCCTGGTAGGGGTAGGGGTGGAGAAGATGTCATTCCATACAATATGGAGAGGAGAGAACAATACTAATAGTTGTAATTTATTGAGAACCTTCTATGAACTTCACATAAACTATTGCTCAAGACTTTCACTATAGCCCACAAACCTTTGCTATTCAATCAATAGTACACCACTTCCCTGGCAGGACAGGTTGAAGTGGGTAATGGAAGCCCTCAGAACTCACATCACTGGAAGGCAACAGAGAAGATAATGTTAACAAAGTGGTGCTCTGAAGTCTGGAAGGATGAGGACTGTGAAAAGCCATCAGAGGGGCTGGGGTTGTGGCTCAGCAGTAGAGCGCTCACCTAGCACATGCGCAGCCGGGTTCTATCCTCAGCACCACGTAAAAATAAAGGCATTGTGTACAACTAAAACAAATAAATAAATTTTTTTAAAAGCCATCAGATAGGATGGTTAGGACATTTTCAGTGTCCTTTTAGAGCTTTATTCTTCCTTCTGTCATGTTACTATGAAATCTGACCCTATTTGGCTAAAGGAATTTAATTACCGAGACTAAACTGAGCCTTCAGTAAATGTACTATTTTCTGGAAGCAAATGATTCATCTGTATGAGGTAAAGGAAGTTTTCCAGGAAGAAGAGTTTCTGTTTAGCAAATGCCATTACATTTATGGGAGTAGTAGTAATCATTGATTGACACAATGATTACATCCTACTACCCCCTACCTTTGGCGAGATCAATCTATAAAGTCTATAAACATGCTTTGTAAATCATGTCCCTGCTTCTTCTCCCTTTCCAATCTTCACCGTCTTGCCTAAAGCAATTGCAGGTAGTCTGAAGAAAGGCTCAGTTAAAAGAATCAACCCGTGTAAACAGGGTGGAACTCTGGCATGTTTCTCTGTGAATCACACCAGCTCTGAACTGCTTTTTGTCATGCGGAAGTTCATGATCATAGGCAATCAGTAAACCTGTTATCACTATTTCCCTTCAAGCATTTTAGTCATTTCTATTTTCCTGCTTTAATTGGCTTAACATTTGTTTCCAGTGACACCCTTTTCATCAGAACATTCTTAAAATTGTAATATCTCCCGCATCCATGGAGAGTTAGCTACTGCAGTTTCCCCAAGTGTATGCCACTGACTTTACCTCCTAGATAAGAGCTGCACAGTAGAAATAGAATGCACACCATGTATCTAAGTTTCTAGCTGGGTGCAATGGCTCACGCCTGTAATCCCAGAGGCTCAGGAAGTTGAGGCAAGAGGATAGAAAGTTCAAAGCCAGACTCAGCAATTCAGGGAGGCCCTAAGCAACTCAGGGAGACTCTGTCTCTATATAAAATATAAAAAGGGCTGGGTATATGGCTCATTGGTTAAGCACCCTTGGGTTCAATCTCTGATACCCCCCAAAAAAGTTTCTAGTAGTCACATGCAAAATTAAAAAATGAAAGAGGTAAAATAAATTTTAATAAGATATTTAACCCAATGTGTCCAAGTACTAATGTTCCAGTATTCAATCAATATTTTTAAATGTTAAGGAGAAGGCAGGCATGGTGGCACATGCCTGTAATCCTAGGGACTTGGAGGCTGAGGCAGGAAGATGGCAAGTTTGAAGCCAGCCTCAGCAACTTATCAAGACCTTGCCTCAAAATCAAAAAATAAAAACAGTTGGGATATAGCTCAGTGTTAGAGTACAATCCGCACCCCCCCACACACACACACACATTGTTTAAAAATTTTTACATTTTTTATACTAAGTTTTCAAATCCAATGTATATTTCACACATACAGTGCATTTCAGTTAGGAATAGTCATGTTTGGAGACTTTAGGAGCCAAGGTAACTAGAGGCCACAATAAAGAACAGCCTGGGGTAGGATCCTGAATGAAGAAGGTATTAAATGAACTCAAGACTTTGAAGTGAGCCCTCCTTCCTCCCCCAACCACCATGACAAACTAGAAAAATAGCTCTTTCTCAAGCCGGTCTTCCCAACTAAGTTAGGAAGAATCATGTATTAGACATTTCTGTGATCTCTTTCCCACCTTTTATTCTCCCTTTGTTCAACTGCTCATTTCATAAATGGGAAAACTGATATTCAGAGAGGTTAATAACTGATCCAAGGTCACACAGTGGTTAGGAGCAATGACCGAAATTCAGTCTTACTAATGCTTAGGTTAGGGATTTTCTGACTTCATTAAGGTCCTACACCTTCCCTTCCTCTCTAAAGGTCCAGTACTGCCTTTAAGACTCTCCAACAAGAGAGAGTTGCTCTTGCTTAACCTTCTTCTCAGATGCGGCTGGAACTTGATCCTTCAAGCCCAACGGGTGGATACAGAAATTGTATACTGGTACCTTACTCCTAACACCTTCTTTTATCATTTCCTTAAATATAAAGCTAATAAACCCTTAACCTAAGAAGAGAAGAAAGGTTATTCACTAGCTAATTTTATGATTAAATATTCTTCTATGTACATTAATTTATTGTGGCAATCTCTCCAGGTTTTGTGATTTTTTTAGTGTTGTTTATTTGTGGTTTCAAATTTTTCTACAATGAATACATGCAATTTTTTGTGCAAATAGTACATGTTACATGACTAATACCTTTTATGAAGAGAAAGTCTTATTATCAATCTGGCTTAATTATCCCAGGTCAACAACAGAACCCTTTTAGAA
Source organism: Tamias sibiricus (assembly GCA_025594165.1). Classification (NCBI taxonomy): domain Eukaryota; kingdom Metazoa; phylum Chordata; class Mammalia; order Rodentia; family Sciuridae; genus Tamias; species Tamias sibiricus. The sequence continues at coordinate 145,021,749 of CM046657.1, forward strand.
AACATTTCAGGTAACCATCAAACTATTTTCCAGAAGTAGAAATGGAGATACAATGCAGTTTCACCCTGTGAGCCCCAAATACATACAAATCATTCATTAGTATAAAAGAACTTAACAGTGATTCAGGTTGAGAACTCAGAGTATTCCACTTAGATTTCTATCAGTGCAGAACATGACAACACTTACTTCAGCAGTGCTAAGGTAACCATTTATAGATTTCTCCTCTCAACTGCAAAAACAACAACAACAAAAAAAAAAAAAACAAGATAGTCTATAGTCAAATCCTAATATCATTGAAGTTGATATTAGGATTGATATTAGGATATCAAAGAAGTTGAAAGGAGCACATCATTACATATATAAATTATATGTACATACACATACACACACACACACACACATATATAATTTTGTTGGGTGTAATGGTGCATGCCTATAATCTCAATAGTTCAGGAAGCTGACTCAGGAGCATTGCAAGTTCAAAGCCAATCTCAGCATCTTATTGAGGCCCTAAGCATTTAGACCCTGTCTCAAAATAAAAAATAAAAAGGGCTGGATGTGATTCAGTGGTTAAACACCCCTGGGTTCAATCCCTGGCACCAAAAAATATAAATAAATAAAATAATATTTTATCTTTGGTAAATTTAAAGCCTTTCAATGCTCATTTTCAACAGATTAAAAAGTAAAATTCCCACACATCTCATTAATCTGTTCTGAATGAGTCATACTTTAGCTTTCAATATACAATGCATAATGTATTTATGTGAAGGTGGAAAAACAAGTAAACCTTGTATTTTCCTAAAACATTCATGTCTGTTTTCCATGACATGAGAAAACGAAGCCTGAATTTCTACAGGCAGGTAGGGTTTATAATTTGCAAGTTGGGGAAACAAATGAGCAGAGCTTTAAAACAGCTACCATGACGTTTCAGTTAAATTAAATTTCTTAAGATGTTAGATCCACTAATAGAGTTTCTATTATAAAGAAATGAAGAAGGAAATGCTTTTTAATTCAAGTTGGAAAGATAAAGTTTATAATTCTTTGTGTGTTTAGATGTATATGTTCTTCCTTAAGTAGGGATACACTTGCAGTTTGGAAAATACAGAAAAGATACAAAAAAAAAAAAAAAAAGGACAAACAAGGGATGAGTTTGTGTGTGTGTGTGGGGGGGGGTGTTTACTGGGGATTGAATCCAAAGGTGCTTAATCACTGAGCCACAGCCCCTGCCCTTCTATACACACACACACACACACACACACACACACACACACACATATACATACACATTTTTTAAGAGACTGGGTTTAGCTGAGTTGCTTAGAGCCTCCCTAAATTGCTGAAGCTGGCTTTGAACTCTCCATCCTTCTGCCTCAGCCTCCAGAGCCATTGGGATTATAAGCATGCATAACGCGTGGCCTTAATACTCGGTTTTCCGAATAAACCAGTCTATAGATATAGATTTTGTTTTCTCTGAATCAGGGGTGGGGAGTGAAATATGAAGGATTTACAAATAAATTCAAGAATTAAATGTTCTTGAGAAACGACTTTGGAGAACCTGCGGTCCAGTCTTCTTCCTTACTTCAGAGGGTACAGCAAACATTTTGAATTCAGTGCAGAGTTCTTGCCACCCAACAGTGTTCTCAAGTCTGTTAGGCGGTAAGTCCCCTAAAAGTCAATACTTTCTGTGGAAACCTGTAAGTGTTGATTCGTTTCTGTGTGCCTTGGGAACCATCACTTTTACTAACAGCAAATATGACATATATATGTGACACATAGCTTTATATATGTAATAGATACACAGTTAGATAATTAGATGATAGATCATACTCAACCTCACCTAAAAGATTGCTAAACAAAATACAAATCATTTCAGAGACTTTCTATTCATGTTTTTGTCCTCTTGGACACTTGGTCTCCAGTACTGATCAACCAATAAGTGATGAGAGATGACAAAGTTTTAGGAAAAATTTAGAGGCAAAGATAAACTTAATTGTAGAAATTCCAAGTTAATTATCTTATTTTTCTAAAATTAAGTTGAGAACATATTTTCTTTTCTTTTTTTTTTTTTTTTCAATCAGCTACAGCACACCTATGCTTCCTGGGAGCCTAGTTTGGGTTGTTGCTGGTGGTGGTGGTTTGGGGGTTTATTTGTGTAGCATAGATAAAAACATTTAAATATCTATTCTTGCTTTGCTTTCAACCCACTGTGCCAAAATAATGTGGTTGGTTACTGCATGTACCTTATGTTCTTTAAAAGATGGTTTTAAATAAAAAAGTGTTTTGAGACTATGAGCCTTTTTAAAATGTTTTTGAGCAATTACCACAATCAAAACTAATTTTGAAAAATGCTCAATTAAAAAGCAATTGAGTGCAGGAAGCCACCTGTTAAAGATTGTTTAGGAGCAGACACATTGACTCTTTGATAGCCGGGCACCGTGGTCCATGCCTGTAATCCCAGCACTTAGGAGGCTGAGGCAGGAGGATCCTGAGTTCAAAGCTAGCCTCAGCAATGGAGAGGCACTTAGCAACTCAGTGAGACCTGTCTCTAATAAAATACAAAAAAGTGCTGGGGATGTGGCCCAGTGGTCATGGACCCCTGAGTTCAATCCCTGGTACCAAAAAAAAAAAAAAAAATTGACTCTTTGATTTCAAAAGTAAGGTATTCTATACATGTATAAAAATCACTCATGATATAATTCCTAGTGGAGAGAAAACCCTGAAGATTTCATTTTATATGCAAAACAAAGGAAAAGAGAGATCTGGAATAAAAGTTGTTAGCACAGTTTATTCCAGATGGTAAGAAAAGAACTTTCAGTTTTTATTTTACAGACTTCCATATTACTTAACTATATTTCAGTGAATGTGCACAGCTTTTTAACTTTTTAAACCAGCAAACTTTAAGGATTTTTTTTTTTTCTTTGTAGTACCAGGGATTGAACTCAGGGGCACTAGACCACTGGGTCACATCCCCAGCCTTTTTTTTTTTTTTTTTTTTTTTTTGTATTTTATTTAGAAACAGGGTCTCACTAAGTTGCTAAGTGCCTCGCTGTTGCTGAGGCTGGCTTTGAACTCGCGATCCTCCTGGCTCAGCCTCCCAAAGTGCTGGGATTACAGGCGTGTGCCACCACGCCCAGCTGGATTTTTTTTTTTTTTTTTTTTTTTTTTTTTTTTTTGAATTACTTTAATCAAGTGAATTAACCATGTGGTTTACAAATAAGCAAGTTTTAAAAATTACACGACATATAAAATATTGTTTACAAATAGAAAGTTGTGCTCCATCAATAGAGTGAGTCTTTGAAAAGCTGTTGTTTGATACTTTACTTTGGGATTTCCTTCCCTGAATAATTGAACTTTTGCTTTATACATGGGAGGTCCTTGATAAATCCTTACAAATTTGATTGTTGGGTTGTTTTTCTTTTCTTTTCTTTTCTTTTTAGCAAAAAATAGCCATTTTAGTTGTCCAATCTAATAAAAATCTTTTAGTGACTAAATGACAGTGATGTAAAGGACAATCAAGCACAAAGGACCAGGATAATGATGTCTATGAATCTACAGGCAACATCCAAAATATCAAATGTCTTAATCAAAAGTAGGCACAATTTTAGAGACAAGCCAGAGAGTCTCTTAAAACTGTTAATTCCCAACTAAACTCTCTAGTTTTCAAATTCATGAAGGAATAAAATTTCAAAGTCTCTACCAGCAGAAGGGATCTAAATCGAGTACCAGGGCTAGAGAGGCCTGGCATGCAGTGTTTGCCTAGCATCTGCAAGGTTCTATCCCCAGGACTGCCAAGAAAAAGAAAAGCAAAAGGGAGATCAGCTACATCTTTTTTATTTTATTTTTTTACTAGAAGGTTTAATAATTGATAAAAATGTACAAAAATATTCAGATCAGAAATGCCTTAGAATGTGTACCATAAAGTCAATCATTCTTAGTGGGCAGGCAAGGGAAAAGACCTCCTCAATGGGAAACAAGAAAAATAATAAATAAACAAACTAAAAGAAGCAAGATGGAGACTGTATTTACAAAAAAAAAAAAAAAAAAAAGAAAAGAAAGAAAGAAAGAAAGAAACCTGTTAAAGAAAATGTTTAAGTCAATATTGGTTTTGTTTTTTGTTTTCAGACAAGGATATTGCAACTCTCACTTAAAGACTGATAGCACATTTTTTAGTAGGTCCTTAAGGCAATATATTTCAACTAATTAAAGGTACTAAATCTAAATCAAATAACAATTACTATACAAAGAATGTTGGTAATATATATTTTCTTTCCTTTTCTCTGTAAACAACAGGACAAAATAAGAGGACTTAGGTTAAATTTATAATATAATGATTTTTTTATGTAGAATATAAATAAAAGAAGTTCTTGAAGAACAGATAGATTTTCAAAGAAAGCAGCAAATCCCCTTTCATGCAGCCCTTTGAAAGTAAGACAGAAGCACCATTGTCTGGCATGGCTTAGGCACAGCTCTGCTTAGAAGCCAGCAGGAGAGATAACTGGTACTTTGAGGTAGTAGCTGCATTGTGTGACAAGAAAGTTCAAGGGCATTTATCCTGATTTTTCTTTCTGCAATCCACATCTTTAAGTGAGAAGGTCATTTTCACAAGTTTGAGTCACTCTACATGTAAACATTTCCATTGTTACAAGCTCATGATTGAAACTGGAGAGAATAGTGGGGACATGACCTCTCAGCGCATTATACAATGGCAGAAGAAAAAAGTAAGAAGGGTTTCTTGGGAAACTAAAAAGTATGGGATTTCCCCCATTTCTGGCATCTAAATAAGATACTAGGATGAAAAAGCATGAGGTGAACTCACAAGATATTCTAGTCCTGGCTTATTGATGTTAATGTCACATTCAGTTGAACTTTATAATAATAGTTGCTGAAATTGTCATACTAAGATTATAAATACAATAACTGTTTACAATTATAATTGTAGACTAGACCAACACATCCTCTAGGCAAAGATTTTGGTGCAACCTGATCCTCTCTACCAGCTGATGCCACATGCATTTAAATAGTGTTCAATTGTTCATATGGTTTGGGAACCTGGTTTTCAAAAGACAAAAGGCAATTTCAGGATCTAAAATTGTTCTCCTCCATTAAAAAGAAAATGTGTTTAAGAAAACTAACTAGAGAGCTATCCACTAATTCCACTAATTCATGTAGCATCTATTTCTTTAAATATCTCCTGGGCGACTGGTTTGGTACTTCGTGCAAGAACACAGAAATTAAAAAAATCAAACATGATGGGATTATTTATTTAAACCAGATCACATATAAACCATACCCATTAATATGACATATTACCTTTTAAAGGAAATGTTATACTTTAAAAAGTGGTGTTCAGCCTCTGGCCTAGCAAGAAATGCAGGTCTGTAAACACATTCACAGGTTCTTTAATATGAGTATAAGGATATTATGGGTAAATTTTGGTCTCTGAGAGAGAAGTGTTATTATAATTTTAATAACAAAAACTACCATTTGAGTACCATTATTGGACCTGTATTTGATGACATTAACTTTAATTCTCTAAACAACTCTGAAAGTATGTGTTATTTCCATCTTACAGATGACCTGTCCAGATGGTTTATTAGAGCTGGGTTGTGCTCCTAGCATGCACTCATGAGGCCATGGGTTCAATTCCCAACACCGAGAATCAGTAAATAAATAAGTAGCTGGGCATGGTGGTGCACATCTATAATTCCTACAACACTGGAGGCTGAGGTAGGAGGATTGCAAGTTTGAGGCTAGTCTCAGCAATTTAGAGAGACCCTCTCTCAAAAAAAGAAATCAAAAAAGGGAGGGTAGGGAGCGATGTAGCTTAGTGGTAAAATGCTCCTGGGTTCAATCCCCTGTACAACAAAAACACATGCACACATAAGATGGTATAATATCTGTAAAATAATAAATTGATGCATTCATATGTAAAGTGATAAACCAAGAAGTCCCCTTCCACGATAAGAATATGATATTCTGAACAATTTGCAGATCCACAATAAAAACTATGATTCTTTTAAGAAAACAGAGTAACAGTGACTATTTAGTGAACATTTACCATGCCCTACACTGTTTCAGGCCCTTTGCATTTATTGTTTTAATTCTGGCAACTCCCATAATATATAATAATGTCCCCATTTTATAGATGCAGAAACTGATGTACCCCAAATCATACAGCCAATGAATGGCCACCTAGCAAGGTTATAACCTGGAGCTAGCTGAACCTGAAACACACTCTTTCCTCTCCTCTAAATTATCCCCCGCTATCGAGGGTCAAGGGTCATTGGCTGGCATCTCATTTGAGGGTTCTTCTTCCTGCCCAGGGGAATCTAAGCCAACCTAAGACTTAAAATCTCAAATAATTAGTGAACAACAAAACACAAATACTCAGAAATATATTTACAAAAGGCAAAGCCCCTGATAGATCTAGTCCACATGGGTTCTGGAACCAGACAAAGAAAAGATGTTCCGGTGGTTTATTTAAGGAGGTACATCAAAAGGCATAGATAAGGTTTCAAGTGCAGAATCTTGCTTCATGATGTCTTGCAGTCAGCAGGTCATGTTGATTGACATCTTGGCAGGTTGCACCCATCTCAGATGCTGCATAGGCCATGGCAGAGTGGGATGGAGATTCGCATTGTCCCTGGGCAATTCACCAGAGAAAATGTCCACTGGTCATTCTCGGACACCAGATGTCTCTATCCACTAGGCTTCCATGACAGTAACCCACATGCAACCCATGGACGGCTTCTGACACCTCACAACCCACTGGCATCTACTTCTCTGTGCCTTTCTTCAAGATATGCCCTTTGTCTAGAATGACCTCCCAAGGTAAAAATTTGTAATCAGACTACATTTTTATAACTTATCACACTTTTATTTTTATTATTATATTGGCACTTATCACATGGTACTGTAATTATTTGTATTTATTTCTCTCCCATAGGAGGGTAAGATCATTAAGATCAAAAATTGTCTCTTACAGAGGGGCGTGGTGGCGAACGCCTGTAATCCCAGCACTAGGGAGGCTGAGGCAGGAGGATCGCAAGTTCAAAGCCAGCCTCAGCAATAGTGAGGCACTTAGCAACTCAGTGAGACCCTGTCTCTAAATAAAAACAAACAACAACAAAAAAAGGGGAGGGGCTGGGGATGTGGCCCAGTGGTCGAGTGCCCCTGGGTTCAATCCCCAGTACCAAAAAAAAAAAAAAAAAAATTGCTTCTTATTCACTTCCAGTTTCCCCATGCATGATACAGAGCTTGACACATAGATCAGCACCCAATAACTTCACTAGTGACAGACCTAACAACTCATGCCAGCATGCTGTAAATTAAAAGGACCTCCAAAAAAGTGAAAAAACCAACCTTCATGCCTCTATTTGGAAACCACATTTTTCCTTATTTTGTTTCTATGTGTTCTTATTTGTTTGATTGTTTTAAAGACAGTCAAAAAAAAAGTGACAATCTCTCCACCTTGTCTATTTGTGATTCAGTCCCAGAAAATTCTAACTTCTAGTGGGGCACACCTGTAATTCCAGCAGCTCAGGAGGCTGAGGCAGGAGAATTGGGAGTTTGAGGCCAGTCTCAGCAATTAGTGAGAACCTCAGCAGCTTAGGGAGACCATATCTCTAAAAACTGAAAAGCGATAAGGATATAGATTGATGGTAAGTCACCCCTAGGTTCAATCCCCAATACCAAAGGGGGAAAAATTGAAATTCTACTTTCTCACATTTTAGAAAACACAAAATCTGAATTGATTTTCCCGGTTAACTGAGCTATGCATGATGGAAAAATTTATCTCTGGATACTCAGTGCCATATAAGCCTTTTCCTTGACATTGAGAAATGTAATGGCCACAAGGTATATATACATGGTCCCATGAGGAAGGAGCCAACTGAATGTGGTGCACACATGAGCCCTTCAGACAGAACAAATGCATCTGCACTGATTTGTATCTTCAAATCAATTGCCAATGCTTTGTTTTGCTACAGGGAGAAAAGTAAGTGCTTTGATTCTCATTTAGCAAATTAGAAAGATATAGAAATAATGATTTGGTTCAAAACTTATTTTCCTGGAATCTGGTATTTAATCCAAAAGTTTTCATCTTACAAACTGCACTCAAATCCCAAGCCAAATTTTTCAGAAAATGGATTGCAACTGTATTATTGTCTTTACCAAGATAATCAGGTCATCCCTTTAAATAACTCCTTTCTGCTTTAGAACTGACATTAATATACAATTATCTTGCAGCTTCGATGTAAAACAGGCTAATAAAAAAGATCTGACATTATTTTTTTGAAGTCTTTACTGAATAGGGATATTCACAGATAATTGGCAGTTGTTGTCTGGACAAAGAGTTATAGCTTTGTGAGTTAAAAACATAGCCTACTTGTCCAAATTAGTTCAAGAAATTTCCCATTTCTGAGAGGATGGGCTGACTGCCAGCTCTTTAAAGACAGAAAAATACACCCTTTTAGAACATGATTCATCATATATCACAAAAGTGTGGGGTGGGGGGATGCACAAACATATAGGCATTTAAATACTTGTCCAAGACTTTCCAAAACAACCTTTCTTCATACATGAGGTGTACATTTTGTCAACCATGATCAGTTTGTCACCGGCTTGGTGACACATGCCTATAATCTGGCAATTCAGGAGGCTAAAACAGGAGGGTCACATGTTTGAAGCCATCCTAAGAAACTTAGTGAAATTCTATCTCAAAATAAAATTTAAAAGGGGGCTTGGGGTGTAACTTAGTGAAAGAGTGCCCCTGAGTGTAATCCCCAGTACCACACAAAGAAGAACAGGTTGTCCTTTTCTTATTCATGCTCTTTACCAATAGCATTGGCTGTATGAGAAAGCTCAAGATGTACTGTCAACAGGGTGCAAACAGACACAGCAGATGACTCAGAGCCAATTTTAGAGAATACACTGGTAGGTTGAACTTCGTGCCTGAAGCTGGTTATTTGTCAATCCTGTTCTTAAAACAGATTGGTTGACCTCGATCCCCACAACTGATTATTTGTTTTTTTCTAAACCCCATACCTGAAATTTAGCCTTCTAGAAGAAGAAAACCTAATCAACGCTTTTCATTCTTTAGAAAAGTGGATTAAACTTGTGAACAGGGACAGATGTGAGCCCACCAAGCCAAAAACCCAAAACCAGAGGCAGGGTGACCTTCCAGATGTGAGAGCAGACATTTGGATGATCCCTGCAAGCTTGGTCCTTGTCCCTGATGCCAATCCAATAATGAGGACATAGTATTGAGAAAAAGGAAAAATGTTTTATTGCTTTGCTAGCAAAGAAGAAACACAGGGGACTCCTGTCCCAGAGGCTGTGATTCTGCCCATCAGCAGGAACAGGGGGGCTTTTAAAGAGGTGACTCAAGGGGCTGGGATTGTGGCTCAGCGGTAGAGTGCTCGCCTAGCACTTGTGTGGCCCAGGTTTGATCCTCCGCACCACTTTATAAGTAAATGCATTGTGTACAACTAAAGCAGATAAATAAATTTTTTTTTTTTTTAAAAAAGAGGTGACTCAAAGGCTACATTCCACATATTCTTTGTTGGAGTTGTAATTCACTGTTAATTTGGAAGATAATCATTTCTGATAGCTTCTGGTGCCATCCCCAAAGACTGGATGACTTCATTCCTATGGTGTGTGTGTGTACTGAGGGACAGATAACTCTGCCTAGGATGGGGAGGGAAAGGTAATCCTGTTTTCCCTGAGATTAGGGAGTGGGGGAGATAAGGGAGGAACAGGGAGAGAGGAAGAGAAAGAAACATGCCCATTTTAAAAATAAGTTGCAGTAGCAGAGCAGCAAGGGCCACATTCAAAGCATAAAGTGGACCACTGTTACACTGGCTCAGGCCTGTAATCTCAGCTACTGCTACTCAGGAGGATAAGGTAGGAGGTTCTCAGTTTCAAACTGAGCCTCAACAACTTAGCAAGACTCTGTCGCAAAATAAAAATTAAAAGGGCTGGAGATGTACCTCAGTGTAGAGCACCCTTGGGTTCAATCTCCAGTACTGCAATAAATCAATAAATCCGTTTTAGGGTTGTTTCTTTCTTTCTTTCTTTTCCTTTTAATAAAGCACTTTGAAAAGAAAATTTGCATACCTTTTTCAGGCCAAACCTTAAAAAAAAAAAAAAAAAAAAAAAATAGCTAGTCCTAAAAAAATAAAGGAAGACAAACAATTTTTTAAAAAGATAACTTCCCAATTTAAAAAGCAAATTTTCTCCAGTGTGCTTAATCAGTGAGCTTAAAATGCACTTAAACTGATAATTTAAATGATCAGTAGGTGTTTTGCCCTTACTATTAAAGTGGTGTAGCTCAGTTGTACAGTGTGTGCTTGCTTACCAGGCACAAGGCTCTGAGAGTTGGATTCCCCAGCACCACCAAAAAAGAAAAAAGAAAAAAAGTCACAGAATAAGATAATGTGAGTATCTGATACTACAAGTTCCACTCTTACCTAAATACATTGCAACACACAACACCTCGGAAAGGGTTAGTAGTAAGAGCATTGTTTCTTAGATTTTCTCTTTTAAGAGATCATTGAGTTGGGTTTTATAGAAGTGTAAAGATTTGCATTTGTTTTGGTTTGGGGGATGGTACTAATAATGTTTAAAGCTGTTAAGCATTATCTTATTATTAAGACAAATGCCTTTAAAATGCAATGAAGTCTGGGCTGCAAGGTGGCAGAAGCCTGTAATCCCAGTGATTGGGGTGGCTGAGGCAGGAGGATCACAAGTTCAAAGTCAGCCTCAGCAACTTGGTGGGGCTTTAAGCAACTTCTCTCAAAAAAAGTAAAATACCAAGGGGCTGGAGTTGTGGCTCACTGATTAAGCACCCCTGGAATCAATCCTCTGTACCCAGAAAAATAAAAAGCAATGAAGTCAAGAAAGAAAGTATCAAATTTAACTGCTCTCATTATCACAGTGCAAAATAACTGTACAATGAGATTTTTGCTATTAAGAAAAAAATCCTAGAATCTCTTTTTGTGTCCTTCTCAAAGTTTTCACAAGTGATGGAAAAGTTACAGAGAAAAATTTCAACATTTTATTGAATATGTAAAATAATTTCAATGAACATTTAGGGCAAGGCCAAATAACTCAAAAATTAAAATTTCTCAAAGTCAATTGGGACAAGTTCTTTTTTTATTATTGAATAAGAATAGTGAATGATCAGCAATCAGAAGTGATGGGCCCCAACTGAGGTTCGGTTCAAATGCAGAAACCATACCTGGAGGTTAACCAATAGAAATATTAGTAGCACTGTCAAACCCTATTTCAAATGTAAAAGACCTTGAGGCTCACCTGTGGGGATACCTCCAGCCAACTCTTTTGTCCCAGAGGTGGGAAAAGGGAAGGTGGGAGGAGCTCGAATAGAAGTTGACTAGAGAATTAAAACTCAAAGGAGATAGCCTTAGTGCTGTTTTCAATGCCTGTTTTACATAGACTTTGATCAAAGATTTTGGTGCTGCTTTCAATGCCTGTTTAACACAGATTTTGCTCCACGCTCTACACAGAACGATATGTAAGTTTCTAAACCAGAACACCAATATGGGTTTTTCTGCCATCGGCCTCCTTCTTCAACACAGATCCACTTTATGCTTTGAATATAGTTCTTGTGGCTCTGCCGCTGAAAATTTTTTTGGGGGGTGGGGGGTTCTAGCGATTGAACTCAGGGGTAGGCACCACTGAGCCACATCCCCAGTTCTATTTTGTATTTTATTTAGAGACAGGGTCTCACTGAGTTTCTTAGCACTTCACTTTTGCTGAGATTGGCTTTGAACTCTCATCCTCCTGCCTCAGCCTTTCCAGCTGCTGGGATTACAGGCATGCACTAGCACGCCTGGCTGAAATTTATTTTTAAAATGGACTTTTCTTAGAGTAGTTTTGATTTGCATTTCTCTAATTGCTAGAGATGTTGAACATTTTTTCCTATATTTGTTGATTGATTGTATATCATCTTCTGAGAGGTCTGTTCAGTTCCTTGGCCTATTTAGTGATTGGGTTATTTGTTTTCTTGGTGTTTAACTTTTTGAGTTCTTTATATACCCTAGAGATTAGTGCTCTATCTGATGTGCAAGTGGGAAAAATTTGTTTCCAAGATGTAGGCTATCTATTCACCTCTCTGATTGTTTCTTTTGCTGAGAAGAAGCTTTTTAGTTTGAATCCATCCCATTTATTGATTGTTGATTTTAATTATTGCACTATAGGAGTCTTATTAAGGAAGTTAGGGCCTAATCCAACATGATGGAGATTTGAAGTGTTGGCGAGGATGTGGGGGAAAAGGCACACTCATACATTGCTGGTGGAACTACAAATTGGTGCAGCCAATATGGAAAGCAGTTTGAAGATTCCTTCCTTGGAAAGCTCGGAATGGAACCACCATTTGACCCAGCCATCCCACTCCTTGATCTATACCCAAAGGATTTAAAAACAGCATACTATAGGGACACAGCCACATCAATGTTTATAGCAGCACAATTCACAATAGCTAAACTGTGGAACCAATCTAGATGCCCTTCAGTAAATGAATGGATAAAGAAAATGTGGTATGTATACACAATGGAATATTACTCAGCAATAAAAGAGAATAAAATCATGGCATTTGCAGGTAACTAGATTGAGTTGGAGAATATAATGTTAAGTGAAGTTAGCCAATCCCCAAAAAACAAATGCCGAATGTTTTCTCTGATGTAAGGAGGCTGATTCATAATGGGGTTGGAAGGGGGGAGCACAGGAGGATTAGACTAAGTCTAGAAAGGGCAAAGGGGTGGGAGGGGAAGGGAGAGGGCATGGGGGTAAAAAAGATGGTGGAATGAAATGGATATCATTACCCTAAGTACATGTATCTTCACTCTCATCACAAATGGTGTGAATATACTTTGTATACAACCAGAGATATGAAAAATTGTGCTCTATATGTGTAATATGAATTGTAATGCATTCTGCTGTCATATATAATATAACAAATTAGAATAAAAAGAAAGGAAGAAAGAAAAACAAAAAATGGACTTTTCTTTCTCTTCTTCTCTCCCTTCTTCTCCCTAATCTCAAGGGAAACAGGATTACCTTTCCCTCCCCATCCTAGGCAGAGTTATCTGTCCCTGAGTACATACACACCATAGGAATGAAGTCATCCAGACTTTGGGGATGGCACCAGAAGATCTCAGAAATGATTATCTTCCAAATTAACAGTGAATTGTGGGGGCTGGGAATATAGCTCAGTTGGTAGAGGGCTTCCCTCGAATGTGCAGGCCCTGGGTTCGATTCCCAGCACCACAAAACACAAATAACAAAAAAAAAAAAAAAAAACAACAACGAGTGAATTACAACTCCAGCAGAGAATATGTGCAATGTAGCCTTTGAGTCACCTCTTTAAAAAGCCCCCTGTTCCTGCTGATGGGTGGAATCACAGCCTCTGGGACAGTTCCCTGTGTTTCTCCTTTGCTAGCAAAGCAATAAAACATTTTTCCTTTTTCTCAAAACCATGTCCTCCTTACTGGATTGGCACTGGGGACAAGGACTGAGCTTTCAGTAACATTATTATTTTGGTGTCCAATATTGTGGAAATTTTTTAATATAAAAATTTAAATATACCACATTTTCTTAATCCACTCATTTACTGAGGGAAATGTGGTATATACGCACAATGGAATTTTACTCAGCAATAAAAGAAAACAAATTAATGGCATTTGCAGGTAAATGGATGAAGTTGGAAGACATAATGCTAAGTGAAGTTAGTCAGTCTCAAAAATCCAAGTACCAAATGTTCTCTTATATAAGGAGGCTTTTTCAAAGTATTGTTGGATGGGGGTACATAGGAGGATTAGAGGAACACTAGAATGGTCAAGGGAAGGGAGGGTAAGGGAGGGAGCAAGCGGGGAGGGAGGGGGGAAAAAAAAAAAAAGGTGGTTGAATGAGACGGATATCATTTTCCTTAATGCATGATCGAAGACCTGAATTGTACGAATATACTTTGTATACAAACAGTTGTATGTAAAAAGATACTAAATATATGCACTATGAGTTGTACATATTAAAAATTATAAAAATTAAAGAATTTTTAAAAAAAAAAGATATAATGAAGGGTTGCAGTCCTTGGGACTTCAGTGCTTTTTTTTTGTTTGTTTTTTGTTTTTTGTTTAATTATATGGTTGTTATTAAATAATGCCGTTACCTGAAAAAAAAATTTAAATATAATGTAACCATTTTTCTAGATTATAAAATTAATAAACTCCCCTCTCCCCAGCTGGTACTGGGATTGCTCCCAGAGGCCCCCAACCACAGTTACATCCCCAGCCATTTTTATTTTTTCTTTTGGGACAAAGTCTCAGTAAATTGCTAAGGCTGGCCTTGAACTTTATGATCCTCCTGCCTCAGGCTCCAGAGTCACTGGCAATATAGGCATACACCCTGGTGCCCCGGTACATACACACTATTTTTAAAAAGAAATTATAGAAATCGGGCACAGTGGCACATACCTGTAATCCTAGTGGCTTAGGAGGCTGAGGCAGGAGAATTGTAAGTTCAAAGCCAGCCTCAGCAAAAGCAAGGCACTAAGCAACTCGGTGAGATTCTGTCTCTAAATAAAATACAAAATAGGACTGGGGATGTAGCTCAGTGATCGAGTGCCTCTGAGTTCAATCCCTGGTACCAAAAAAAAAAAAAAAAAAAAAGAAAGAAAGAAAGAAAGAAAAAGAAAAGAAATTATAGAACAGAGAACATGCTTTCATAGCTTCTTTTTGCTCTTAGAATTTCTGAACAAAATGTGTATTAATTGAAGATTTTCTTTTTTATTTATTTTTATTATAATTTGCTGTACATGTTTGCAGAGTGCAATTCATTTCATATTACATATAAAGAGCACAATTTTTCAAGTTGCTGGTTTTACATAAAGTATTTTTACCACAATTGTGTCTTCATACATGTACTTTCTACCATTATTACTATCCCCTTGCCCCCTCCCCTCCCCCCTCTTTGTTCTATTTAAAGCTCTTTCATTCTTCTCATCCCTCCTCCCTTGCCTTTATAAGTCAGTATCCTCATAACAAAAAGATCATTCGACCTTTGGTTTTTTGGGATTGGCTAACTTCACTTAGCATTATTTTCTCCAACTCCATCCAGTTACCTGCAAATGCCATGATTTTATTCTATTTTAGTGCTGACTAGTGTTCCATTGTGTATATATACCAAAGTTTCCCTATCCATTCATCTGCTGATGGGCAACGGAGTTGATTCCACAATCTAGCTATTGTGAATTACGCTGCTATAAACATTGATGTGGCTGTGTCCCTGTAGTAAGCTGTTTCTAAGTCTTTTGGGTATAGACCAAGGAGTGGGATAGCTGGGTCAAATGGTGGTTCCATTCCAAGTTTTCCTAGGAATCTCCATACTGCTTTCCATATTGGCTGCACCATTTTGCAGTCCCACCAGCAATGTATGAGTGTGCCTTTTTCCCCACATCCTCTCCAACATTTATTGTTGTTTGTTTTTTTGATCGCTGCCATTCTGACTTGAGTAAGATGAGATCTTAGAGTTGTTTTGATTTGCATTTCTCCAATTGCTAGAGATGTTGAACATTTTTTCATATATTTGTTGATTTATTATATATCATTTTCTGAGAAGTGTCTGTTTAGTTCCTTGGCCCATTTATTGATTGGGTTTTTTTTTTTTTTTTTTTTTTTTTTTTTTTTTTGGTGTTAAGGTTTTTGAGAGTTTTATATATGCTTGAGATTAGTGTTCTGTCTGATGTGTTTGTGGTAAATATTTCTCCCATTCTGTAGGTTCTCTATTCACCTCACTAATTGTTTCTTTTGCTAAGAAGAAGCTTTTTAGTTTGAATCCATCCCGTTTATTAGTTCTTGGTTTTAATTCTTGTGCTATACAGGTCTTATTGAAGAAGTTGGGACCTAATCCAACATGATGGAGATTTGGGCCTACTTTTTCTTCTATTAGGTGAAAGACCTCTACAATGAAAACTACAGCACACTAAAGAAAGAAATTAATGAAGATCTTAGAAGATGGAAAGATCTACCTTGTTCATGGATAGGTAGAATTAATATTGTCAAAATGACCATTCTCCCACTATACAGTTTCAATGCAATACCAATCAAACTCCCAATATCATTCCTCATAGAAATAGAAAAAGCAATCATGAAATCCATCTGGAAAAATAAGAGACCCATAATAGCCAAAGCAATTCTTAGCAAGAAGAATGAAGCAGGTGGCATTACTATTCCAGACCTTAAATTGTACTACAAAGCAATAGTAACTAAAACAGCATGGTATTGGCACCAAAATAGACCAGTAGATCAATGGTACAGAATAGAAAACACAGAGACTAACCCACACACCTACAGTTATCTTATATTAGACAAAGGTGCCAAAAATGTTCATTGGAGAAAAAGCCTCTTCAACAAATGGTGTTGGGAAAACTGGAAATCCTCATGTAATGAAATGAAATTAAACATCTATCTCCATGCACAAAACTCAACTCAAAATGGATCAAGGACCTAGGAATTAAACCAGAGACCTTGCACCTAATAGAAGATTTTCTTATTAATGTTCTGTAACTAAGGAAGAAAATTTAGCTTATTACATGACTTCTCTACATCTCTCAATTTTTAGCAGTTATAGCATTATTTTTAGTTTCTCTATTGGTTACTCCTATCATTTAAATAATTTTTAAAACCATTATTTCCTTTTTATTTAAGTCCTCTTTTTGGTTTAAAAAAAAAAAAAGTACATAATATATAGATGGGTTCTGAAGCAAACCCCCCAAGTGTCTAACCAAGTCCAAAAGAGATGCTTGTTGTGCCAGTACCCAGAAAGTCCCTTCATACATCTCTAAGACATAATGTACACCCTTTTCTTTAAATGTAAATGTAAAATTCTCCTGACATGTAGTATCACTTCCTTGCTTTTCTTTATATTTCTGCTACCTAAGAATATATCACTTAACACTATAGTTTTGCCCGTTTGTCAATTTTATATAAATAGAATCATGCGTTATGTGTGGAGTGTTTTGTTTTTGCATCAGGCTTTTCTTAGTTTGATGTTCTGTTTGTGATATTCATTCATATTGCAGCATTCAGTTACAATTCATTTCTATTCGCTGCTGTATATAATTTCACTGTAGAATCAGGCCACAATTTATATGTCTACTCTCCTATCAATGATATTTTTTGTGTTCTTAACTCTTAGGCTATTTGAATGAAGCTGTTACCAACTTTCTTATATGTGTATCCTAGTATGTGAGGACATAGGTCTTTTTTGGATATATTCCTAAGAGAGAAATTCCTAGTTTGTAATGTATAGCACCCTTAATTTTAGTAGATAAATTTAAATTGTTTTCTGAATTAGTTGAGCTAGTTTGCATTCCTACTAGCAATATATACAATTCTAGGTGTACATACTCAGCAATCCCTATTATTTTCAGTCTTTTTTACATTTTAGTCATTCTAATGGCTATCTACTGGCATACTTTGCAGTTTTAATTTTCGTTTTCGCTGATGACTGAGATTAATCATCTTATCATATGTTTATCAATCGACAATATATTCTTTTTTGAAGTAGCTGTTGAGTCTATTTGCTCATGTTTCTATTTGATTTTATTTTCTTATTGGTTGTATGAGTTCAGATATTCTACTGTTAGAGTCCAGTTTCGCTTTTCCCACAAACCAGAAAGAGCCGGACAGTATGTAATATACAAACGGAGTTTATTTGGGCCAGCTAGCTGGGGTCAAGCTTTCCCACAGACACACAGGAAGGGTAAGACCCCGAACAAAGAGGGAGTCTCAGGTTTTAAAGCATTTCCTACGTCATGGCCAGCCCACACGAAAGTTAACAAAGGGGGCTTCAGGTTACCTATCTCCCTGTTAGAGCAAATAGCCCGCACCCTAGAAATTCAAATAGCCCGCCTCCGGGCTTCACTTCCTAGCTCACCTGGGGGCGGGATTTCCTGTCAACATTCCAGCCCGCCTCGGGGCGGGGTTACTATCTAAACACTACATATGAGCCCTTTGCTAGTTATGGCAAATACCTATCAAGGTACATTCCAAATATCTCCAAAACTATTCTCTTTTACTATTTTATATTTGTTGATTTTAATTGATTCATTATAATTATAGAGAGCTAATTTATTTTAATGTTCTTAATTTTACGGTAATCAAATTCATCAATCTTTACCTTTAAGGTTGGGTGCTTCTTTTTGGTGGGGAGGGAGCAGAGGCGGGGGTTGCTGGGGATTGAACCCAGGGTGTTGTGCATGCAAGGTAAGCACTCTACCAACTGAGCTATATCCCCAGGCCAGTTGGGCGCTTTTTTTTGATACTGGGGATTGAACTTAGAGGTACTCAACTACTGAGCCACATCCCCAGCCCTATTTTATGTTTTATTTAGAGACAGGGTCTCACTGAGTTGCTTAGCGCCTCACTTTTTGCTGAGGCTGACTTTGAACTGGTGATTCTCCCATCTCAGCCGCTGGGATTACAGGCATGCACCACCGTGCCCCACTAGTTGGGTGCTTCTTAATGTTCAAGATGTTTAAAAATTATTCCCTCACAGAGATATCATGAATTTATTTTTATGTATTATTTTCTAAATAACTTTCTGGTTTATCTTTCGTATTTAAAGAGTCTACAATTTACCTAGAATGGATATTTTATTTGCAGTGTGAACTGGGTGACATTATTTTGTTGTCTTGTTTTTTCCAGATAGAACATCCTCTTCTACACTGCTCTTCAGGTCACCTTCATCAGCGCAATTTAATCTTTTCACTAATTTTCAAAGGATTCTATTGACTCCTCATTTTGTAAAATGAGGGTATTTACACTGTTGTGCTTCCTTCCCCTCCCACCTACTTTTCATCTCTCAAAATCTGTCAGATAGACCTTTACTTTAATGTAAAAGCTAAGGGTTTACATTCTGTCCTTAATCATGATTAACTCCTCCATGCTTAGCACACGGGTTTATTTTAAAACCAAATATTGCATTATTATGACTATTCATCACATTATTTATCACAGATCCCAGAGAGTGCTGATAATTACATCCCTTGCCTAGGATTCTGTTCTCATAATCCTTGTGCCACTCAAAGGAAAATACAGAGACACCAAGGTTAAATAGATTCTCCTCTCATATTTTAGTGACTACTAAAAAAAAAAATAAATAAACATTTTTTGGATTCTTTCATATTGGGAATGTGACATTCTGGTGAAGTGTTTTGATTTATCTAGAATTTCTGGGTTTGTGTTTTTACTTGTTTTGTTTTTTACCTTTGTGAGTCTTTTTCCACCATATCCTACAATCTTGCAACTTCTCATTACCAGGTACTGTTATCTGAAATATATTCCATCCCTTTTGGTAACTTGGCTGGCCTCTGTCCTACATTGGACTAGTTTCCTTATTGATCTACTGGTTGCTTGCCGGTTCATTATTCTTCAAATTTATTTTGTTTTTGAGGTGTTGGGGATCAAGCTTAGGGCTTCATGCACTTTAGATAAGCACTCTACCACTACTGAGTTCCAGCTCCAGACCCCAGTCCTCTAAACTAGTAATACTCATTGTGTATCCCTGAGACAAGTCAGCCAATTGTAAAATTAGCCCACACAAGGCCACCTTCATTTGCGACCTCAATTTTACATTGGGAGAGTTCACCAAACTAACTTCAGTTTTGATAATTGTCTAGAAGGTCTTACAGAACACTCTAAGCTATTATACTCATGGTTAAGATTCACCATAGAGAAAGGATATGGGTTACAACCAGCCAGGGAAAAGAGACCATAGGTGGCATCTGGGGTCCCACCAAGTTCAGAACTTCTGTTGTCCTTGTGGAGCCAAGATGCGTTAGCTTTCTAGCATTGATGAGTGGCAAGCAGCACAGACTACCCAAGGAAGTTCAGCAGAGACCTCAGTTTCCCTGCCCTGGTCTTGTGCTGCCTGGATGACTGAATTTCCACATTGCCCTAAGCTCGCTGGTCTTTGAGGTCAGCATGCCTGAATGCCAGAATTCCCTCTGTAGAAGGATTGGCTGAAACTGGATGGATCTAAGATGGTTGCCAAAGTGACCTCCAGACAACCTCTAGCTTCATGATAATTGTTGGATTCTAGGCAGAGGCCGCGCCTCCCAGGCAGAAGGCCACACCTTTCCAGGTGCCTTGTGAAAAACTACGGCTCCCGAGATCCTCAGCGTGACCAAAACCTGATCAGCAAGTCCCTTGTCCACTACCACTACCTCCCCCCCATGACCTCTGCTGGCCTATAGGACAAGGACTCACTCCAAGGGGGTTTTATGGCCCCTACTCTATTTAAGCCAGCCCCGGACTGAACTCTGCCCCTTTCTTGTTCCTGCCGCCTTTTGTTCTTGCTCTCTGTTCCTGCCTGCCTCGGTTCCCCTCCATCCCTTCCCTACCCCCCTTCCCTTCCCTTCCCTACCCTTGCCCACGTGGCACCCCAATAAATCCTTTTATTTCACTAACACGGTGTTCCCAGCTAAGTTAACTATGTTTCAGCAGTTTTCTAACATTTGGTTCCCTGACCGGGAAAGGAGAAGCGCATCTCTAATCAAAGAACAGAATTTTCCGGGAACACCTTTTCATCCATTATCCGCCCCTCCGCCCCAGAGCAGCAAGTAACAAAGTTTCCTGGTAACAGCTTTTCATCGGTCGGTAAGCCTCCCTCCGGTTCTAGGGCTTTTAACCAGCCCGCGCGCGCTTCTCCATTTACACGCGCCCCCCCCAGCGCGTCTTTGCGCCTCTCCGCTCGCCCTCCAGTCCACTCTGACCCCCCCGCGAGTTCGCGCACTTCTCTGGCTGCGCCCGCCCCTCGGTTCGCTCCCACGCATGTCCCACTCCCGCACGTGTCTGTCCCGGTCTGACCCCGGGGACTCTCCCCCCCTCCCCCACCTTTATCCGTTCGCTTTAAAAATTCCCAGCTGTAGGAAAGTTCCCTCTCCGCACTCCGGGCTTAAGCTTCCGTTTTTCCGTTCGGAACGGAAAAAATCCGAAACACGCCTCTCAATTGCCGTACCTCCCCCATACCAGCAGCCTCGGAGGCTGCTCCAGACCCCTCCCCCCAGCCTCCCAGTGAGCCCCACACCTCTCCTGCAGTTATCCCCGCCCCCAGCTTCCGCCGCTTGGTTCTCCACGGCTCCCCCGCCCTCTTCGGCCATACGGGCGTTACTGGACGCATTGCCCCAGACTTTAGCCCCCACTTCTACGGATTCTGCGACGTGTCCTTTACCAGACACGCCGCCTCTGGCTTTGGCCCCCTCCCCGCGCTTCTTCCTCAGCGTCTTCCATCCTTAACTCTGCGCGCTTTCCCCCTCCCACGCCAGGGGTGCGCTCCTGGTCCGCGCTCTCAGCCCCGCTCAGCGGCGCGTTCCCGGTCTGCGCTCACAGCCTGCGCACATCCCTGTCCCCGTTCTTAGCCCGCTCCGCGGCGCGCCCCCAGCCCGCTGCCAATGCGGCTGCGACGCACCCCTTGCTCGCTTCTTTTGCTCTCTTATAGGTCCAGCTCTGACTGGCGCTGTCCCGCTCGCTCCCTGCGGGCTGCTACCCTCCGGTAGCCGATAGCGAGCGCTTCTTCGCGCACGGACCAAAACCCCCCCCCCCACCCCCATGTGTCCTCCGCGCCGGGGCCGTGCGCCGCACCCGCGGCTCCCCCCCGGGCGCCCCAACCAACGGCCGCTCGCCCGCCGGCCCATGCCGCCGAGCCCTGGGCCGGCCCCGCATACGGCGACCCGGCGACCCGGCGACCCGGCCCGCCCCCAAGTGAGGCTGCCCGGTGCCGCTGCCGCCGCCGCCGCCACCTCTGCCACCGCTTGGCTGCCACAGTACAGTGCTCAGGAGCTAAACCCGCGCTCTGCCCAAGCGAGGCTGCCCGAGCTGCCACAGCGAGTCTAAAAACAGGCTCCACGTGCAGCCCCGACTCAGCTCCCTCCCCCTTCCTCTGATCCGCCATGTCCTTCCGCCCAAATCTGTCTCCACTTCCGCTCCACGTTCCGCCCTTCTTTGATCCGCCATCTTATCCCTATCCACGTGATTCCCTCCGACTGCCTTCCAGGACCGTGCCCTGCCTTATAGCAGCAGCAAGGGTGACAACCGCGAAACTCCACCCACACTCCCCCAGCCTCCCAGAGCCGCCTGCTTAGTTCTCCCTAAATCCTCCGACCCCGCCATTCCATTCCAAGCAGACACTGCCTTGCGCGACCCTCCCTCTGGCTTCTTGCCCGAGCACAGCTGGCCTTATCTTTCACCATTTATTCCCTCTGTCCTCTGCTCTCTCTCTCTCTTTCTCATTCACGTAAGACACAGTCCCTCAGTTCCCATTCAGAATGGGAAATTCAATCAATCCGCTCTTTTCATCCCCTGCTAAAATCATCTTTGCCTCTTTAGCTCCTCGCTTCCCCTTCCAAAGTGCGCAATAAATAAGGGTACCTTCAAACTTCAAACTTAATTCGCAAGTTTTTTCCAAGAAACGTCTAATTAATTTACAAGGTTAAAATGCTAACTGTTAAATGTACTTTAATTTCCTTCCTTTTAAACAAGTAATCTTAAGAGGAATTAAAAATTGTATAGCTATGGTTAAACAACAATTATTTCAAAATATCATGTCCTTTCTTTAAGAGCTAAACTTGATTTATAGAAACATCAATATGTAAAAAACATTTTGCCATTTTTCCAAAAGGGTTAAATACTCTCAAAATTTCTTTAATCTGTTCTAATTGTAATATTTTGTCAGCTAAATGCTCCCAGCCTTTCTTTAACAGAAATCAACTTCAAAACTTAAATACCTGACCTTCAAAAACCGTCAAGACAGATAGGTACCACAGACCCGGCTACTGTAAGTTTATAAGTTAAAGCCCAATGTTCTCAATTTAAGATTAACTTACTGGATGGCTAAGATCAAAACTTTTAAATTAATCAAAAAGGGCCAAGAAGACCAGTATTTGGTTCTTGTCCCAGAGTCTGCCTGTGAGACAAGAGGAAACATTTCTACAGAGCTTTACATCTCTGGGCCACATAACTTCCCGATCAGAGAGGTTGTGAGACCTATGGAAGAGACAAAGAAGCCAATCAGTGCACTTGCTAAAAGGAGGGTCCATAAAAAAGGGAAAAACATCCCTAATGCTTCTGAGGAAAGCCACAAGGTCAAGCAAGACCTGGACCCATCCTTACAGAAGGCACCGAGCACAAAAGCTGCTCTCAAGTTTCCCCAAGATTCCCATCAGAAACAGCTGACTCTTACCAATGGTCAAAACACAAGTCAGTTTGACAAATTTCATCCTAGACATCCAGTAACAGTTAAAACAGATGCACAACCATTTCTGAACATTTTAGAAGCAAAGGTAACTTCAGCCCTAAGTAAAGTGTTGTGTTTACATTCCCGATAACTCTATACATGCTAAAGCTTTAAATTATCATCTTCATGGTATACATTGACGTTTCAGATGCTGCAACATTTCTTCGGTACTCATGTTTTTTGTTCCTCTAATAGAAGCTTCCGTTCCTGTTGACGTTACAACCTTCCCCAGGCTTCAATCTGACCTAACTTCTACAAAAGGAACTCCAAACTACTGCCCCCATCACTTCGCCCCCGTTCAGCCTGAAGAAGCCAGACTCGGTCATCGACCCATTCCCTTACAGTAGTAAGGAGGTTCCTAAGGTTAGAAGGGAAGTGAAGCCAAAATCTCATAGACAACATATGTAGATAAATCGCGTCAGGTCGAAAGCCAATTTGAGTGAGCCAATTTTGGGAAGTTGGGAAACTGTCCCCTGAGGGATTAAAATGCTGATTCCCTCAGAGCCCTTCGTCCACCCTTAACAACCTGCCCCAACATGTTGCCAAGGTAACCCATCTCAGGAATTGCCCCTCCCTACAGGGAGCTATCTCAGATCTTCTGCAGAAACGTTTTCTCAGATCCACCCATTCCCTTATAATATCACCTTCTCTGCAATCCCTCCTTTCCACAGCTCGTGAGTACTCTTGCACTCTTTTAAACTTTCTTTCCTCTCCTCTCGTGGGTATCGTGTTTCCCCGTCTACCTTTCTAAACAGCTTGACCCCACCGTTCGTTGATGAGCCCCCTGTCTTCGGGCTCTGGCCGCTGCTTACCTACTTCTACAAAAAAATCTAAAAAGCTAAATTTGGTGCTCATGTCACTATTGCCTCTCCTCACCATTTAAAGACTAATGTATAAGAGCCTTCAAACTCTCCTGCCCTTTCGCACTCAGCTCCTCAACCTCATTCCAGTCCTGCTTCTCTTTACACCCAGTTTTCCTTCTCCCAGTCTCCCCAGAGCCCCCAGAACATGATTCTATAGAGACGCTTCAGGCTTAAACTCCTGCAAGCCTCTCTTCTGCCCAAACTAATAGGGATCTCCCATTGTCCTTCACAACAAAGTGGAGACTCTCCCATAGTTCAGGGAAACATGAAGGCTGAAGCAGCACTGTCTTCTCCTTCTCTTCTGGCTTCAGTCCAATCTACTACCCAGGCCCCCACATTCCCTGCCATACAATCAATCCTCTCCTATCTCCATTCACTTTTCCATCCTATTCCAAAGGCATAAACCTTCTGGAATCGCCTGACTCAGCCTCCGCTCATCTTTTCGACCGCAATATCATTAAATTTGGTGTCATTCCGGCAACATTTGCCTCTCAGCTGGAGACGGATACAGAGGTTCCTTTCCAGCCCTTTGGCCTACTCCGGACTTGAGTCTTTCTCTTTCCTGTCCAGGACAGGACACGGAAAACCCTTGCGCAAGGTGGCTCATGTCCTCCGATATCTTGAGCGGCTCTTGATATCCCACGTCTGCCTGGCTCCGGTGACGACCGAGTCACAGACCTGGATCTCCCTCTAATACTTACTTTGAAAAGGACGCTTTTCAAAGTATCGTATTAGTCGTTGGAACTTCTTAATCCATCCCGCTGACACCCCTCTAGAAAATTTGTTTTCAATTTCTACTAACGGTCGAAAGTATGGGCAAAGATTCTTTTATATCCAAGCTTTCTTCTTCCTCTGATCAAACCCGATTCAGTTGTGCTCGTTACACTAGTTACCCAAAATATATCTACTTCCCTTAACATTCCTCGGCATTTTTACATCCCGTATCACTCCATGTCTTCAGGGAAGGTAGAGAGTAATAGAACTCTTACTTCCCCTCGCCCTCTTTAGGCTCAGAGTCCTCCCAAAAAAGCCCTCCTTACTATCCCCTTTGAGGTTATGTTTGGGTGACCAGCCCTTCCACCCGGAGTTTTCCCAACTCAGGGACCCTTACCCAAAGATCTCTCTTCTCCTCTCTTGTCCTTCGTCAGACATCAGCTATGAAAGTGCCAAGATTTCATTCTGCCTGACCCAGGTAGACTCACTGCTTCATTCCCATTAAAACCCAGTTCTTGGGTATATTTCTCCCCTCCCCAGGACACAGGAACAATCTCCTTTGTCCCAAAGTGGACAAGACCTTTCCACGTTGTGCTGTGCACACCCACAGCTGCTAAACTTTGTGAAACCTCAGAAAAATTTGACTTCTTAGATTCGTATTTCCAGACTGAAACCAGCTGATCAACCAACTGAAGATCCACAAAAAGACAACTACTTCAGTATACTTGCTCTCCCATTCCCACCGGTCCCCTAAAAATTCGTTTCTCTTGTGTTCCTGATACTGACTCAAAATAATCTTTTCTGTTTTTCTCGTTTTGAACCTTTAACCAGTTTTTCCCAGGAACTATCAACTGTTAAGAAAAAACCAACAAATGACCTTCCAACCAGAGACCCCTGCTGAGTCCTGCCCTTACGCTGCCACCAGACGCTCATTATGATGTGCTTCGCACTCTCCATTGGCCTCTTCACCGTAAGTCCCACCTGGTGAAACACAGGCCTATGGACAATAATCCATCTCACCTTCTTTCCCTTTGTTGCTTCCATAATAGTGTTACCTGCAAACTCGCAAGACCAACAATTTCTACATGCTCTCCGGCTGACTCCCTCAGTGACTTTCTTCAGAAGCCTGGTTTGACACCCTCACCAACATATGGCTTCAAAGAAACTTCACCCATCCCATACCTGGACAGATTCATCTTTTCCACGCCTACCTCCTGGAAATTTTTTCACCCTCCAGCTGGACCTGCCTGCCCACATCTCCCCCCCCAAAACTACCCCACGTCGCCCCATTTCAGCTCCGAAGCAGCCAGATCGAAGCACGACGCCCCACTTCCTAAGAAATCAAAAAGGGGGGAATGTTGGATTCTAGGCAGAGGCCGCGCCTCCCAGGCAGAAGGCCACACCTTTCCAGGTGCCTTGTGAAAAACTACGGCTCCCGAGATCCTCAGCGTGACCAAAACCTGATCAGCAAGTCCCTTGTCCACTACCACTACCTCCCCCCATGACCTCTGCTGGCCTATAGGACAAGGACTCACTCCAAGGGGGTTTTATGGCCCCTACTCTATTTAAGCCAGCCCCGGACTGAACTCTGCCCCTTTCTTGTTCCTGCCGCCTTTTGTTCTTGCTCTCTGTTCCTGCCTGCCTCGGTTCCCCTCCATCCCTTCCCTACCCCCCTTCCCTTCCCTTCCCTACCCTTGCCCACGTGGCACCCCAATAAATCCTTTTATTTCACTAACACGGTGTTCCCAGCTAAGTTAACTATGTTTCAGCAGTTTTCTAACAATAATAAGACATGAATATTTCTTTTACCCTGTATCTATAACCTCCTCACTCCCAATGAGTAAGAAGTTGTTTTGTGAATTTATCTTCCACTTGTCACATTCGTGGCCATTCTTCACTGCTCAATTGGTGCAGTCTTGTAATCAGTTCCACAGTTCAGAGAGGGGGAACCCATCATTTGGGCTGGAAAAATCAATAGCACCTTTTTTTTCTTTTTTTCCTTTGTACTGGGGATTGAACCCAGGGGCACTCAACCACTGGGCCACATCCCCAGCCCTTTTTTGTATTTTATTAGAGACAGGGTCTCACTGAGTTGCTAAGTGCCTCGCCATTGCTGAGGCTGGCTTTGAACTCACCATCCTCCTACTTCAGCCTCCCAAGTGCTGGGATCACAGGCATGTCCACCACACCCGGCTCCCAGCCCTTTTTTATGTTTTATTTAGAGACAGGGTATTGCTGAGTTGCTTGGGGCCTCCCTAAATTGCTGAGGCTGGCTTTGAACTTGTGATCCTCCTGCCTCAGCCTCTCCAGCCACTGGGATTACAGGCATGTGCCACTGCACCCAGCAATAGCATCCTTTTGTCTGGAGTTTCCACTGAGACCCCCATTACACAGACATGATTGATTATCTACTTGGCTAATTTTAGTCTCCAGTTTCTAGCCCCTCAAGGTGTGCCCCAAAGGCCCCACACTAATTCATTTGGTTACCATTTGGTTTCCAAAAAGCTCCACCCTAAATCACATGCCTGGCTTGCCAAAGGCCCCCAGGCCCAAGGGAGACTCCCATCAGGCAGGACATTCTAGGACTTTAGGCTAGAAGCTTAAGGCAAACACCAGATTTCTTTTGGGACAAGTTAAATTCTTTACTTCCCAAGCCTACGTCTTCCTCTCTCTTGTTTTTATCCTCAACTTATTGATGTACATCATCGGGTAAGGGTACATAGATATAAATTCCCATTTTGAATTGTAATGGGTGTTCTGAGATTTTGCAGTGAGGTCCCTAAATATGGATCTTTTCTCTTTTATCCTGCTAGACTAGTGCAAATACTTCGAATTTGAAGATCTCTCTCCAGTTCTGGGGATGTGACTCTTCCAACAATTTCATCTATCATGTATCTTTGTCTTTCCTGGGAAATTTCTACTAATTAGGTACTGAACAACTTGAGCTGATGTGCCAAATCCAAACCTCTTTCAGGGTTCTTCAAGGCACTAGATGACTTCCTTAGAGTGCTGCTTCTTCCTCTTCTCCATCTATACCCCACACCTCACTTATGAACTTCTTTTTTGTATGTGTTGGGAGGGGTGCTAGGGATTGAATCCAGGCGCCCTTTACCACTGAGCTGCATCCTTTTTATTTTTTGGTTTCAAACAGTGTCTCCCTAAATTGCAAGGCTGGACTTGAATTTGGGATCCTCCTGACTCAGCCTCCTGAGTCACTGAGATTACAGGAGTGCGCCACCTTACCTGGCTCCACTTAGAAACTTCTTTCTTAAAGCATGTGTTTTTCTCTCTTATTTGCTCAAAACCACCTACAAACCTCTTGATTTTAACAGGTTGTATATTTTTTTATTCTGTTATTATTTCATTAGTCCTGGGAGTGAGGAATAAATAAATGTATTCCCCTTGCCCCCTTTAAGCTGCCTATGAGAATTTAAAAAGTAGTTTAAAGACAGGTGGCAATTCTTGTCAGAGTGTCTTTCTGTGGCTGCATCAGTGGCACAAGAGGGGCAATGAATGCATTCCCCTGGCCTCAACAATACAGTACAAGACAGGAGCATCTTGGGAGAAATATACCCATGGAAATTTGCATAACATTTCTTTCCTCATCATATTACCTATGCAAGGTATGCAGGTATAATGTATTGAAAAAAAAATGACCTATGTGTCTTTATTTTTAAAATATATTTTCAAAGCTCTTCCTGCCTAAAAAGAAACACAAGTCATAAAGTAAAAACTCTTGCCAGGTTTCCAGATGGCAGCTGTGGTGGAGAAGAAAGAACACTGGTTTTGGCATTGAAGGACCTGGTTTTGAGGCTGGTTCTGCCTTTGTTGTCTTAATAACTTTGGTTGAGTCACTAAATATTTCCAGGTTGCAAGTTTCAGATTTATAAGCAGAATGAAAATACATGTCTCGCCGCTGTTTCGAGGCTGAAAAGGAATAACAGACATGAAAGAACTTTTGTAGATTGCTAAGTAAATAAAAAATAAAATACATTCTCCAAATGACTGCTTTCTCCAGAGGAGGTTTTCTACAGAAGTCAACAGAATCCTTCAGAGAGAAAGAAAAAAAAAAAGTTTACATCTCTATGACCGTCTTTCCTCTGACGAGATAAAAACACAAGTACATAAAAACCACCTGGATTTTCCATGGGTCCCACCAATTAGATAAACATGGCCATTGAAGATGACTAAAAATTTAGTAGATAAAAAACAAAACATGAATTCCTAATTCTGAGTTTATTCATTTATTCTCTCTTGCAGCAAATATACATTGAGTGCCAAAGATATTCAAAGCACTTTAAAGAACTTTAAAACATCAGCCCTTCCACTTCCTTCAGAAAACTTCCTGTTTGTAGAGAGATCATGCATGTCCCTCCATTTCCATGGTACAACATTGGAAATACCAATATTGTATTCAAGTATTGTATATATACAATATATATCTGTGTGTATATATATGATTGTTTTAATCTTTAACGGATATATATATACATATATAGTAGTATCTTTAATATAATGTTGGTTATCAAATATTAAATTCATTACATATGTATAAATATTGGAAATACCATGGGACACATGAGAAACAGAACTTGAGGTGAACCCTATATATGAGTAGGATCTCAACTGCAAGATAAGTGTAAGTGAAGTTAGAATCTGACAGGCAGTCAGTATAGATAGGAATATCAGTCAGGTAGGATCAAGAAAGCCAATTGAGTCCTGGGAAGTTGGAGACTGTCCCCTGAGGGATTGGAATGTTAATTCCTTCAGAGCCCTTCTCCATCCTTATCAAGAACCTGCCCCTGCCCCAACCTGTTGCCAAGGTAACCCGTCCCAGGAATTGCCCCTCCCTACAGGGAGCTATACAGTTGTTAATTAATGTGTCCTGGGCTCCACCATCTTGCCCTTCCCCCTTCAACCCATCTGCTTCTCACCTTTTGGCCATCCCACTGGGCCTGGTCACATTCACAGGAAGGAGAGCGATAAGGGGAAGAGAGCAGGAAGCCCAGGACATACAAAAAGGGTAGAACTGCCTTGCTTCTTGGGATACCAGGATACCAGCAATGGCCCCCTTCTCCCTCCTGGGAGAAATCTATGTTACCCCTTCAAAATAAACGCTGCTTTATATGCTTGCCTCGGCATGCTTCTCTAATGTTCAAACTTCAACATTTGGGGGAGCAGAATTCATCACCTGTAAACAGCAGTATCATACAGATAGTCCTAGAAAAGAAACTGCATTCACAAATGTTATAGACATAAAATATATGCCTTTCTTCCAGAATTGTGAAAAGCTTGGTTTGCCTGAAGAACAGGTTTCATGAAGCAAGTGTGTGAGATAGGTCATATTATTGAAGACCTCTTACAACAGGCATGTGGACCTTATTCGGCAGACAATAGGTGGATTTTTAAGTTTTTCATAGTCAAGAGTAATATAAAGCAAAATTGGGCTTAATGAAAATAATATTTTAGTTTGTATTGATCTTTATTCTTTGTAGATATCTTTTGGGCACGTGATCTCATTTGGTCACCCCACAATTCTATAGTGATGGTGTTATTGCTCTTTGTCACTAGAAAATGTTTTATGCCAAATACAGAGTCTAAGTCTTCCGATTCCAAATCTAATCCTCTTCAGACCTACTGCAAGTGATGCACAGAAGGTGTATACAAAATACTCTAAAATTTGTAGATTCTGAATTTAATAGGGCAATTCCTGAAAAACATAAGAACTTCTGACACAGAAGTCAGTGTTTACCAAAATAATCCAAAATCCAAACATGTTCCTCTTCCAGTAAGTTTCATTTTGTTAAGACTGTAGGAGTACAAGAGGAGCCAGGCACAGCTCCACAGGCCTTTTCTAGCGATTTGGGAGGCTGAGGCAGGAGGATCACAGTTTGAGGCCAATCTCAGCAACCTAGCAAGATCCTCAGCAAATTAGTGATACCTGTCTTAAAATAAATAATTTTTTTTAAAAAAAAAAAAGGGCCAGGGGTATAGCTCAGTAGTAAAGCACCTCTGGGTTCAATCCCTAGCATCAAACATTAATAAATAAATAAATAAGAAGGAAGGGCAGGTGTGGTAGTGCATGCCTGTAATCCCAGTGGCTGAGGAGGCTGAAGCAAGAGGATCATGAGTTTAAAGCCAGCCTCAGCAACTTAGGGAGGCCCTGAGCAACTTAGAAAGACCCTGTCCTAAATAAAATAATTTTTAAAAGGGCTGGAGATGTAGCCCAGTGGTCAAGCACCCCTGGGTTCAATCCCCAGTACCAAAAAAGTAAATAAATAAACAAAAGGAAAGAGGAATAGTGTTGTGTAGTTGGTCTCATATTTTCTTAAAATCTACCATGGTGGATGTAGCACTGTGCTAGGCGCACAACATTGCCAAATAGGTGCCAGCTGCTTTCATTCCCCACAGCTGGGCATTGATACACACCCAGTATATTTGGAGCATTGTTTAGGATATAGGGAAACCAAACAGGAAATATGTTGGTTCTAGGCAGAAGGCCACACCTCCCAGGCAGAAGGCCACACCTTTCCAGGTGCCTTGTGAAAACTACGGCTCCCGAGATCCTCAGCGTGACCAAAACCTGACCAGCAAGACCCTTGTCCACTACCACTACCTCCCCCCATGACCTCTGCTGGCCTATAGGACAAGGACTCACTCCAAGGGGGTTTTATGACCCCTACTCTATTTAAGCCAGCCCCGGACTGAAATCGCCCCTTTTTGTTCCTGCTCTCACCTGGTTCCTGCGGCTCCCTGCTCCTGCTCTCCACTCCCATTCCCCGCGGTTTGTCCTCATCCCCTCCGCGTGTTTCTTTGGTAATTCAATAAACCCCTTTCCTTTTCCTATACGACAGTTCGAGCCTCGGTCCCTACCTGCAAATTCCGCTAACAAAATAGATGTCAAGAGCAGTGTCATAGCAATGAGCTATGCCATTTACATTTGTGTCTTTATACAACATCAGAATTTATTGAAAAACAATAAACTCACAAGCTGTACTACTTTGCTCAATTGCTATTCACTGAATACTTGTGGGTCACCTAAAAGGCATAAGCTGAGCAGTCACAGGCGCTTTTATTCCAATCTTAATTACTAACATCTACACTCAAGTCACAGACCATATGTCACACTATGATATATATGATACTGAAAGATTAAGAAGGGTTAAGTGCCCATAGGGTTAAAGGTTGCTATGCCAAGAGCAAAAGCAGAGAGCCCATACAAATGCAAGAGTCACTGCTGGTGGTCAGGTAAGATTAGGAAGCAAGGAAGAATGTGATCAGGGTACAGGATTGTCTGAGCACAGAACTTATCCTAGACCAGGGTCCAGACAACAGACCATCTCAAAGTGGGCATATCAAACAGGGAGAGCAAGCTGAGTGAAACCCGAGGACAGAGTTAAAGGTTGATCACCTGTCAATCTTGTGATGCGTCCTCTGGATGGCCGGAATACAAGTCAGTGTGTGGTGCTGCAACCAGTCTTCGGGTATTCCCCTTTTTATGGGTCACCGGTGAAAGGTCATTTCATTGGGTAGTCTGGTGTGTTTGACAAGATCATGGATCTGGTGTTTCTGATATGGGTTTGGGTTTAATATGCCCATACAGTTCACATGATTCTTATTTAATTTGATAATTTCACAGATGGTCATTTTTTTTTTTTTTTTTTGGTACCCGGGATTGAACTCAGCGGCACTAGACCACTGGGCCACATCCCCAGCCCTTTTTTGTATTTTATTAGAGACAGGGTCTCACTGAGTTGCTAAGTGCCTTGCCATTGCTGAGGCTGGCTTTGAACTCGCGATCCTCCTGCCTCAGCCTCCCAAAGTGCTGGGATTACAGGCGTGCACCACCGCGCCCGGCTACAGATGGTCATTTTTACTAGCACAATATATTTCTTACTTTATTTCTTATGGTTGTGCCAGGTGGTTGTTTACTTGTACAAACAAAATGTGAAGTCATTCTACCTCAGCACTTGTACTCAAGATGGAGTAACTCATGGCAAACTACTGCTTTACAAATTGATTAGGTCCGAGGAAGATACAGCCTGCTCTCCACAAGCAGGAAGAAACTTGAGTGCTCCCAACTGCCTGCTTCAAAGCTGGTATCAGCATTCCAATAGAATCAAACTCAATGCCTCTTCCAACATAACAAAGATAGGTTTGTTTAAATGACAACTGTAGGACTCCCCCAAGGACATGTAGGCCACATGAAAACTGTGAGCACAGAGCTCACAGCTGTTCATTTCAACAGTCAACAGTGGGCAACTGAGAAGAGTCCAATTTTTTTTTTTTTTTTTGCACTGGGGATTGAACCCAGAGGTGCATTACAACTGAGCTACATCCCCAGCCCCCACCCCTTTTTATTGTTTTTAGTTGTAGATTGACACACTACCTTTATTTTATTTGTTTGTTTTTATGTGGTGCTGAGGATGGAACCCAGTGCCTCACGTGTGCTAAGCAAGCTTTCTACCACCGAGCCACAACCCCAGCCCCCCAACCCTTTTTCTATTTTATATTTTGAGACAGGCTTTCACTAAGTTGCTTAGAGCCTCTCTAAATTGCTGAAGTTGGTCTTGAACTTGTGATCCTCCTGCCTCAGCACCACCATACCCAGCTCAAAAAATTTTTATTGTTGCAATTGGGGGGAGGGTGGAATCCAGGCCCTTGTGCATGGTAGGCAAATCCTCTACCACTAAGCTACAATGCTGAGCCCCATTTTTAAAAAATTATTTAAATATCAAGTGCTGTAGTTTCTCTAATGGCATCTTTGCTAATGATGACTGTTAGAAAACTGGTGAAACATAGTTAACTTAGCTGGGAACACCGTGTTAGTGAAATAAAAGGGTTTATTGGGGTGCCACATGGGCAAGGGTAGGGAAAGGAAGGGAAGGGAAGGGGGGGTAGGGATGGAGGGGAATAGGGACAGGCAGGAACGGAGAGCAGGAACAAAAGGCGGCAGGAACAGGAAAAAGGGCCGATTTCAGTCCGGGGCTGGCTTAAATAGAGTAGGGGTCATAAAACCCCCTTGGAGTGAGTCCTTGTCCTATAGGCCAGCAGAGGTCAGGGGGGAGGTAGTGGTAGTGGACAAGGGTCTTGCTGGTCAGGTTTTGGTCACGCTGAGGATCTCGGGAGCCGTAGTTTTTCACAAGGCACCTGGAAAGGTATGGCCTTCTGCCTGGGAGGCGCGGCCTTCTGCCTAGAACCAACAATGACCATGTGATGTA
The DNA here is from genome assembly GCA_025594165.1 of Tamias sibiricus. NCBI lineage: Eukaryota > Metazoa > Chordata > Mammalia > Rodentia > Sciuridae > Tamias > Tamias sibiricus. Next base: position 145,055,857 of record CM046657.1, read on the forward strand.
TAAAAATAAGGATTTTGCAGGGTAAATCTTACAAAGACTTGGATTTAAGTTCTCTAACATTGAAATATAAAGTGATGGGGGGGCTGGGCTTGTGGCTCAGCGGTAGAAACGCTCGCCTAGCACGTGCACGGCCCGGATTCGATCCTCAGCACCATGTAAAAATAGAAGCATTGTACAACTAAAACAAATAAATATTTTAAAAAAAGAAATATAAAGTGATTAAGATGAAAATTTCCTAACATTGTATTTTTATTAAAGGTTAAAACAGAGCATTAAACTCCTATCTTTCAATTCCCCTTCTCTTATTCTATATTAGAGTGATTTGAACCTTTAAAAGACTCATCCAGGGGCTGGGATTGTGGCTCAGCAGTAGAGCGCTCGCCTAGCACGTGCAGCAGCCCAGGTTCAATCCTCAGCACCATGTACAAATAAACCCATTGTGTACAACTAAAGCAAATAAATAAATATTTAAAAAAAAAGACTCACCTAGTTCAGATTCTCCTTCCTGAATATTGAAAAATGATGCTGGAAATGATGAAGCAAAGAATTAACATCCTTCACACGAATTCCCTTCAGAATTGGTTTTCTTTTTTCTTGTTTTCTGTTTATTTGTTATTGCTTAGGTAATCCTATCTTTACAAGAAATTTTTTGTGGATACCCAACAGAGAAAAACCTCTAATAGCAGAGTTGTAGTTGAAAGAGACAAGGGGAAAAGAGGTCTGGAGAAACAGAGACCTGATCATTAAACCTCCCTCATGCCATATGTCGGTCCCTGGGCATAGAACAAAATAAATAACCTTGAAGATTTCTGAGGGCACTTAAAATTTGACTCATGATCTTCAGGATCTAGGAGCATAAAAACACTGAGCTCAAACTTCTATGAATAATAGAACAATCTATTTGACCACTTCATTCGTTTTTTCTTTCCACAATTGTTCACTGAAAAATAAAGTTCATGGTCTTCTATTTAAGGGCATTTTTTTTCCCATACTGGGGATTGAACCCAGGTTACTTTACCACTGAGCTACATCCCCATCCCTTTTTAAATTTTGAGACAGGGTCTTGCTAAGGTGCTGAGGCTAGCCTGAGCTTGCGATCCTCCTGCCTTAGCCTCCTGAGTTGCTGGGATTATAGCTATGTACCACCACACCTCGCTAAGGTAATCTTTAAGCAGGAAGTAAACTGAAATTTCTGGAACAAGAGTTGTCCTGGTGGAAGAAATAGAAAGTACATGGGTTCTGATGCAAGAGAGTGCTTAGTGTGTGTTTTAAACAGTTTTCATAACAATAACCAGAATACCTGACAAAAGCAATGCAGAAGAGGAAAAGTTTATTTGGACTCATGGGTTCAGAGGTTCAGTCCATGGTCAGCCAACTCCATATTTCTGGTCACAAGGTGAGGCAGAACATCACTGCAGAAGGGTGTGGCAGAGGAAAGTTGCTCAGGACATGAGAACCAGAAAATAAGAGAGAAGGCTCTGCTCACCAGAACCCCAAAAGCATGAGCTCCAAAAGCATGCCCCCAATGACTTTCCTCCTCCAGCCATATCTTACCTATCTATAGTTACCACCCAGTTAATTCATCAGTAGATTAATCCACTATTAGTTTACAGCTTTCATAATCTAGTCGTTTCACCTGTAGACATTCTTGCATTGCTTCACATATGAGTTTGGGGCAGACACCAGATAGCCAAACCATAACAGTGTGAGGAAAAGCAAAAAAGCCTGAATGGCAAGAACAAAGAGAGTGAGGATAGGGCAAGAGAAAGAAATCAGCAAAACATACATCCCTCCAGGGAAGAGGTCAGATCATTCTTACCACTGGTCTCTGGGGTCCAGTAGCTCGTTACATAGTAGACATCCTTAGTCCATTTTCTATTGCTGATAACAGAATATCACAGACTGGGTAATTTATAAAGAAAAGGAGTTTATTTTGGCTCACAATCTGATCCAAGATTAAGGTGTCACATCAGTGTAGGCATAACAAGGTAAGAGACAGGGATTGTGTGAGAAACTAGCGAAACTGGTTTCCAGAACAGAACTACTCTCAAGATAACCTATTAACCCATTAATGTATTAATCCATCAATCCAGTAATTTTATGAATGGATTAAACTATAGATGGGGGCAGAGCTCTAATCACCTTGTACTACCTCTTAATAGCTCATAATGGGGATTAAATTTCAACATGAGCTTTGTTTTTTTATTTTGGTTTTTGGTGCTGGAGATTGAACCTGGGGCCTCACACATGCTAAGCACTTGCTCTACTTCTGAACTATACACTCCTAGGCCAACATTAGGAGTTAGGGAGAGATCAGACATATTCAAACCATAGCAATGCTCGATAACTATGTATTGAAGGGAATCAGAAATTTCATTCTTTTGACAAGCAGCTGGCATAAAAAAGTCTGAGGTGGCACATTTTATAACTTATCTAATAATAGTTTAGAACATCCCTATCTCTTATGGAAAACGCTATCTGCCTCCCTGGTGTCCCCTGCCTTGAGAACAAACTGTCCCCAGAGTTTTCAGGGCCCCATCTCCTACCACATTCCCAGAGCCAGTTTCTGATGTTCTTATTGCTCAGGTTACATAGTATGGCCTATTCCAAGGAAATAGATAATGGGTAAAGGATGTGTGCCATTAATAGATTAGATCCCCTGGCACATAAAAAAATTGCTGAAAGAAATGGCTTCACATTGCAGCCCTGAGATCCATTGGACTTTTGTCAATGCAGTTTTGGTCCATGAAGTCACTTACTCTGCAACTTAGTGCTGAGCGAAGCATAATTTCAGAGTTAAATTGGTGTGATGGGGTTAAATTTGGTTTACTCTTACATTTGTATTTTTGGGAGGAGGCTATTTTTGCACAATTTATTAGGTAAAGCAAAATTCAAATAAGAGAGTTTTTAAGGCAGGCATAATCATATTTCATCAAATAATCCTATGTCTTGAGTTTGTTTTATAAGAATGCCTTGGTCCCATCATTTCCTCTCCTAGTACCTACCATCTGCTAAGAAACATGATTAAATTATGCTTTTCTGATCCTCTTTAAAATTTGTGATGGAGTTTTTAAAAAATATATTATGCTATTCACAAATCTAAATACGTCAAGATTATTAGACTGTTCAAAAAAAATATGCAATCTTTGCCTTTTAAATTTTTATCTTAAATATTCTGTCTTTGGTGAGATGAGGTTAACTTCAGATTGATATCTCCCCCTCCCTCCCTCCCTCCCTTTCTCTCTCTCATGCGCGCGCGCACACACACACACACACACACACACACAGCCCTAAATCTGTACAACATTGATAATGAAGTAGCTTGGAGTATTGGCTGTTGTTGAAACAAAGAAAATCAAGATATTTTATAGGTCCATTATGGAGAAATGCAGGATATTGCATTCAAATCATTTAACGTTAAAGGCCAAAGGGGATAAAATTTTTACTGCCAGGGAATTTGTGCAGTTATGTCCTGTGTTAGTCAGCCTTTTGTCACTGTGACAAAACACCTCAGATGAACAACATGAAAGAGCAAAGATATATTTTGGTTCACTATTTCAGAGGTTGTAGTCCGCGATCCCTAGGCCTTAATGCCTTTGAGCCTATGGCAAGGCAATATATCACGGTGGGGAGCTTATTGTAAAAGAAATTGATCACCTCATAGTTTCTAGGAAGGAGAGAGAAACAGAGATAGAGACAGACTGGCCGGCCAGGGTTCCAATATCCCCTTCAAGGGCATACCCCCAGTGACCCAAATTCCTCCCACTAGACCCCACCTCCTACAGGTTTCACCACCTCCCAGTAGCTCTACAGTCTGGAAATCAAACCTTTAGCATATGGGCCTTGTAGAGACATGTAAGATCTGAAATACAACAGGTTCCAATTCAGTACACTTAAGTTCCTTAACAAACTAGAAATGCATCTTGGATGGTAAGTCTTTTCTCCTTTTAATCTGTTCCTGTCCTACTGAGTGATCCTGTGGTGAGAAAATTCAACATCCTGGGCCTTACTCTTTATATGACTAGATTTATTAAAAGGTATTCACTTTGACAGTTCATGATTAAGGTCCTGCCTCTACTCTCTGATGACCATGTGGCCGGAGTAATACCCATCTGCTCCATATACATTCTCACCCATCTTTCTTCAAAGCAAACACTAATTTGATTAGGGCCAAACATCTAGCTTCCAAACATCTAGCATTGCTTAAGACTGATGATTTGATTGGGACATAGACTTTCAGTGCTAAAACTAGGAAAATCCTGGGCAAAGCAGAGGAAGTAATCACCCTAAGGTAGACTCTCAAAGTGTGGAAAAGTTCTTGATTGAGAGCTATAGACAGTGGGCTCTGCCTCTGACTGCACAAGGGGTAAGGCCTTCTGGTGCAAGCCTCTGACGTACACCATGTAGAGGTTCTCACCCTTTCTATTTTCAGGACAACCTCTTACAATTTCACACGTTAGCAAAGCAGGGGTATTAATTAAGACTACTTCCTTATTCTCCTATGGGAATTTAAATAATATTACTATGAGTAAAGTGCTGACAACAAAGCTTGACACATAACCAGTGTTTAACAAATTTCACCTATTGCTATTACAGTCGTTAGCTTATGGACAGGAGAGAAACCAAGCAAGATTCCTTCATTCCATGGATTCTCTCCTAGTGAATTTCAAACATCTTGTATGTATCATCTTCTCAAAAGTTAAAAAAGAGCCAGGCATGGTGGCTCACACCTGTAATCCCAGCAGCTTAGGAGGCTGAGGCAGGAGGATGGCAAGTTCAAAGCTAGCCTCAGTAACTTAGCAAGACCCTGTACTAAAATAAAAATAAAAAGGGCTGGGGGTGTGGCTCAGTGGATAAGCACCCCTGGGTTCAATTCCTAGTACCAAAAGAATAAAAATAATCATGTTATACCCATATTCCATAATTTTAGATTTATATGCACTGACATGGAAGAACTCCAATGTATACCGTCACAGAGCAATACATAAAGCCATCTCTCGTTGATGTAAAACAAATCACAAAGATGTCTTGCTCCATATATATATAAATGTATAGAACAAAGTTTGAAAGTATAGACACATAAGAACCTAAGGATTATCTCCAGGAAGAGGGAACAAATGGGTGGGAGGGGGCTTTGAATGGAGAGTTACTTAAAGGTCAAAATCATCTGTTGCTTAAAAAATTTTACAGAATATATTCATATATTAATATTTCATAATTTAAAAATAGAATAATAAAACAGTTATAGGAAAGAATTCCATCCAGTGTGTCTTTTGTTTTCTCCCTCCTCTTTTACCCTCATCTAAAACAACCCTCCAAAAAGGGAAAATATATTTGGTGTAAGTGCCAGATCATCCAGATTACTGTCACTGAGATATATAATTCACTAAGTGATAATGACAGTTGACTTTGGTAAAGTGTCCACAAAATTATACCTAAGTACAAATTCAAAGAAATAGCCTCACCATTAAACATGACTATCAGTAAGTTTTTAAAAAATAAAATTAGTTTACTTAGCTGCTTTTAACTAATTTAAATGAAACACTAAAGTTCCATTTTTCTCAGGTCTTTGCAAATTAAATACCGTCATGTGTTGATAAATGACAGGGATACATTCTGAGAAGTGTGTCATTAGGTGACTTGTCACTGTGTGAAGATTATAAGGCATACTTACACAAACCTGAATGATATAGTCTACCATCATATATACAGTATTATTTGGTGTGTGTGTTGTGTGTGGTGTGTGTACTATAGCCTATTGATCCTAGGACTATGATGAACAAAACAACACAGAGTCAATCATGCACAGGAGAAAAATGATAAAATTAAGAGCTTCAAGAGCTCCTATCAATATAATACCACCTACTGTTTTTCAATAAATTTTTAGGTTTTTTGGGGGGGCGGGTTGGTATTGGGAATTCAGCCCCAGGCTCACACAAGCTAAGCCTACATTCTACCACTGAGTTACACTCCCAGCTCCAGTAATAAGTAGGAATCCCTCTAAAATAATAACAAAAAGAGAATAGAGTGCCAGGTGCTGTAGTGCACAGCCATAATCACAGCTACTCAGGAGACTTAGACAGAAAGATCACAAGTTCAAGGCCAGCCTGGGATACTTAGAAAGATTCTGTCTCAAAATAAAAAATAAAAAGGACTAGGATGTAGCTCAGTGGTAGAGTGCCCTAGGCAAAATTCACAGTACCCCCCCCCCCCCCCCCAAATAGTATAGTATATACTTAAACTATTAACATAATCATTTATTGCATTATCAAGTATTATGTACTATACATAATTATAAGTACTGTACTATTTTGTGTCTGGCAGTAGGTTTGTTTACACGAGCATCACAACAAATAAGTGAGTAATGCACTGTGCTAAAATGTTGCAAAAGGGGGCTGGGGTTGTGGCTCAGTGGTAGAGCACTTGCCTAGCACATGTGAGGCACTGGGTTTGATCCTCAGCACTACACAAAAATAAATTTTAAAAAATGTTATAAAGGTTATGATGTCACTAGGTGATAGGAATTATACAGTATCATTGTAGTCTTGTGAGACCACCATCATATATGAAGTCCATTATTAACCAAAACCTTGTTATTTAGTACATGACTATAATGGTAATAATCTAGATTAATTTTTTGGGGGGGAGGGCACTTGACCATTGAGCTATGTCCCCAGCCCTATCACCCTATTTTGTATTTCATTTAGAGATAGGGTCTCACTGAGTTGCTTAGCAGCTTGCTTTTGCTGAGGCTGGCTATGAACTCATGATCCTCCTCCCTCAGCCTCCCAATCTGCTGGGATTATAGGCGTGCAACACCACACCTGACCTAGATTAATTCTTGTATCATAATTCTAGGAAGGCTGGAATAGATTGGCCCTGTAAGTACATCCTCTCACAGTGTTAGCACAGAATATGAATGCAGGCGACAGTGTTTGGAGAGCTCCTATAGTAGGGTGAAAGACTGAAAAGGACTAAATTTCATTCCTAGTCTAAAATCCTGTAATCCTTGATGGTTTTAGGAAATGCACTTGCATCAAAAAGAAACTGAGGTTTGAACACAGAATGACCTGAATTTGATTTCAGTCTTAGATACCAACTACATGATTTTTAGATATATGATTTACTTCTTATGCCTCATTCTGCCTCTGGGAAAGAGGATAATCACCACTACTTCAAAGTATTATTGTAAGGATTACAGATGAGGTTACATGAAAGCACAAGTAACCACAAAAATAATATTACTATTTACATGTAACTCATATAGTTCCTTTAAACCTGGTGCAGTTGCAATATTGTATTGATTTTTATTCAAAAAATTAACTTATTATGAATTTCAGGCTCTTTATCCTCTTTAAAAATTATGCCTTAACAATAAAGCCTAGTGACTACAAGAGGGGAAGAAAAAAAGAAACCCTCTTCTCCTTTCTTCCTGATGGCTGCTCATGCTTCTTAACCCCTTAGCCAGAAAAGAGTAGAAGTTAAGTTCCTTTCTGTGTTTGTTCTTGTAGTACTGGGGATTGGATCCAGGGCCTTCCGTGATAGGCAAGTTCTCTACTGCTGAACTACACTCTCAACCCTCCCCCCCTCCTTTTTTTTTTTTTTTTTTTTTTTTTTTGAGATAAGGTATTACTAAATTGCCCAGGCTGGCCTTGAACTTGGAATCCTCCTGCCTCAGCAAGCTCCATGCAGCGTTCCTTCCAGCAACAAAAGCTTCAGGCAATCCTAATAATTGAGGGTTCGCCTTAGGTACATTTCATCTCCCACCCCCATGCTGGGGCTAGGACCCAGGGCCTCATGCATGCTAGGCAAGCATTTTGCCTCTGAGCTACCTCCCCAGCCCTGCCTTAGATACATTTCGGAGATTCTACCTCCTTTCCAATTTTACATCATGCAAGAAGTTAACAGGCCACACACGCACACATGGTGAGATGGCTTTCAATTAGGACTTGTCTGAATCTGAAAGATCCAGGCTTTTGTTTTATTTTTTAACACACTTTTTTTTAAAGGTACTTACTTGCTTTAGTTGTGCACTATGCGTTTATTTGTATGTGGTGCTGAGGATTGAACCCAGGGCCTTGTGCATGCAAGGCAAGTACTCTACCAACTGAGCTATATCCCCAGCCCCCTTTTTAACACACTTTTTAGAGCGGTTTTCAGTTTCAAGTAAAATTCAGAGCTCGGGGGCACTCGACCACTGTGCTGGGATTACAGGCGTGCCTCACCACTGTATATCCTCCTGGCTAGGGGATCACTCTTGATGTTATATATTTCTATGGGTTATAGAAAAATTGATAATAACCTGTATCCACTATTATAGTATCAAAGAGAGCAGTTTCTCTGTCATAAAAATCCTCGGGGGCCGGGGTTGTGGCTTATCGGTGGAGTGCTCGCCTAGCACGAGCGCAGCCCGGGTTGGATCCTCAGCACCATGTACAAATAAACGCATCATGAAACGCATCGTGTACAACTAAAGCAAATAAATAAATATTTTTTAAAAAATCCTCTGTACTTGGCCTATATATCTTTCATCCCCTCTCCTCAAAGCCCTGGCAACCACTTCATCATTTCACTGTTTCCATAGTATTGCCTTTCCAGGATGTCATCTAGTTGGAATTAACAGTATGTAGCCTGCTCTGACTGGCTTTTCACTTAATAACATGTATTTAAGTTTCCTCCATATCTTTTCCTGGCTTGATAGCTCATTTTCTTTTAGCGCTGAATTCCATTGTCTGAATGTACTACACAATACTATGGTTTTAATGTGTCCCTCATGAGTTCATATGTTGCCAGGTGTGGTGGCACACATCTGTAATCCCAGCGACTTGGGAAGCTGAGGCAGGAGGATTACAAATTCAACGCCAGCCTAAGCAATTTAGCAAGACGCTCAGCAGCTTAGCAAGATCCTGTCTCGAAAATAAAAAAATGAAAAAGGACTGGGGATATAGCTCAGTGGTAAAGCAAACCTGGGTTCAATCACCAGTACCAAATAAACAGAGTTCATATATTAAACTGGGCATGGTGGCATACACCTGTAATCCCAGCTACTCAGAAGGCCGAGAAGCAAAAGGATCACAAGTTTCAAGGCCAACCTGGACACCTAAGCAAGATGTTGTATCAAAATAAAAAAAGGATGGGGATATATAGCTCAGTGGTAGAGTGCCCCAGAAGTGGAAAAAGAAAATGTGTTTTATATATTTAATACCTCATTGTGAGGGTTTAAGAGGGTTGAAACTCAATCCAACTACAGTGTTTAAAGGTGGACTCTAGGAAATTAATAGAATCAGATAAATTTGTCATGGTAGAACCCCCATGACTGAATACAGGTATCTTTATAAGAGAAACCAGAGGACGGAGTACACACACACACACACACACACACACACACACACACTCACTATCAGCACGTGATACCCTGTACCACCTCAGGACTTGCCAACAAGAAGGCCATTATCAGATGCAGTTCCTCAGTCTTGGATCTCCAGAACTGTGAATGCTGGGGATTGAACCCAGGGCTCACACATGCTAGACAAGGGCTAAACATGGAGCTATAACATACTAATACACTTTATTTCTCCACTTACCTGCTGAAGGCTATCATACTTGCTCCTAAGTTTTAGCAACTGTGAATAAAGTGCCTGTAAACATGTGTTCAGTTTTTTCACGTTGACATATTTTCATCTCCTTTGGGCAAATACCATGGAGTGTGACTGCCAGATCATACAGTATGTTTAGTTAATTAATTAATTTTTTGGTACTGGGTATTGAACCCAGGGACACTTAACCACGGAGCCACATCCCCAGCCTGTTTATTTTTTTTTTTTTTTTTTGAGACAGGGTCTTGCTATGTTGCTGAGGCTGGCTTTAAACTTGTGCTCTTCCTGCCTCAGCCTCCTGAGTCACTGGGGTTATAGGCATGCACCACAGGGCCCATCCTATTTTGAATTCTGGTCAGCAATTACTAAGAATTCCTGTTGTTCCACACCCTTGCCTGTATTTGGTCTAATAAATGTGTAAGGGCATTTCATTGTTTAAATATCCATTTCCCTAATGACATGATGTGTAGCACCTTTTCATATGCTTTTTGCTATCTGTACATCTTCTTTGGTAAGGCTAACATTTTTACTTCTTCATCCTGCTTCAATTTAATACTTTTAATTTTGCAGATAAAATAAAGTTTTCTTTGTGTATTTGCACATTTAGGACTAGTCATGATGTTGTAAGTTTCAGTACAAAAGGACTTTAAGTCAAACATACACTAATAACTGAACCACCTACTCTGGAATTCTAAGGCTCTCTCTGACTTTATCTTGGCCACTCTAGAGTCACTTATTCACAAGGAATAAAGATAAACTCATCTTTACTTCTAGATCTTCCTATTTATTCACTACTCAATAGTAGTAGAATTCTCTTCCAAACATAGGATAAATTCAGTTTGCACAAAAATAAATAAAAGTTTTCTGGGCATTTCAGTAAGCTTTTTCACCACTGTAACTAAAAGACCCGACCCCCACAACTGTAGAAGAGGAAAAGTTTATTTGGGGGCTCATGGTTTCAGAGGTCTCCTTCCACACAGCAGGCTCCATTTCACAGGGCTCAAGGTGAGGCAGGACATAATGATGGACGAGTGTGGCAGAGGGAAGAAGTTCATATGATGATCAGGCAGCAGAAAGAGAGATCTTCACTTGCCAGATACAAATATATATCCCAAAGCCATGCCCCAATGCCCCAACTCCACCAGCCACACCCCGCCTGCCTTCAGTTACCACTCAATTAACTCCATCAAGTGGTTAATTCACTGATTGGGTTAAAGGCTCTTACAACCCAATCATGTCTTCTTTAAACCTTCTTGCATTGTCTCACATGTGAGCTTTTGGGGACACCTCACATCCAAACCATAACACTGGGTTAAAACATGTTTATAAATAAAACTTATAAACAGATCTTTGTAAATAAAAAAAATCCATAAATCTATAAATCAAGCATCCCACATCCCACATATAGTTTGTTTAGTCACAACGATTTCTTAAGAGTTCTTGAGACCAAAGTACCTTGTTTCTTTCTTTCTTCCTCTTTTTCTCTTTGTTTTCATACTGAGGATTGACCCAAAGGGTATTTTACCACTGACTTTACCCAGCTGCATCCCCAGCCTTTCCATTTTTAATTTTGAGATAGGATACCCTAAGGTTACTGAGGCTGACCTCAAACTTCTGATCCTCTTGCCTTAGCCTCCTGAGTTGCTGTGATTACAGGTGTGTACCACATTTCCCAGCTCCAAAGTACCTTGTTTCTTAAACAGTGATATCTACAGCAAAGTATACATACATAATCATATTAAATCATCAATTTTATTTGCTTTAGATTCTTTATTTACACAAATATCAAGGACTTTTGTCCTTTTTAATAGTCTTAAATTTTATTTATGGCTATATTATGTATATGTCTAGTGTAAAATTATTTATGGCTAATTTTCCCTATTTTCTTTTTTGTATAGGTTGGTTTCAGGTCAAAGATGACGTTCTCTAATGACTGCAGGATACAGCCTTTTTGCATGTTTATTAGGAACATTCTGATATCTATTTTGTTTTTATAATTGAGTTTGTTATTAGAGTCCAACTGAAAATTTATCTGAAATGTGTTAGAAAGTCTTCTCTAATCTCAAAAGATCTTCATGCCACTTATTTGAAGACTCTTTAATCAAGTTATTTTCTGTTAAAATAAGTGTGGTGTTTAAATTATCAAAAGTTCTATATAACAACTGCTACTTCTTTTATTAATTTCCCAGGTTAGGGAGGGACAAGTGGTTGTACTTGTCAAGCTAAGTCCAAATGCAATCCATTATTGCATATACTGATATTTTAACTATTATTTAATCATTTATTATTAAAGAGGAAAACATTATGATTAAATATGCTATAACTTTAATTTGATATTCTCTAAAAATAGTACCATAATCCTTCTGGCTAACCCTTTTGAAAATAATTTTTGGAAATTGAGTCTGGTTCTCTTGATCTTTGAAATCTGGGGAAGTATTGGAAAGGAAAGTGAAGAAGGGTACTATATAAATATCAAAAGTTTTTAAAACCCAGAAAAGGCTTAGTTTTCTACCAAGTTCTACTTAGGCAGAGAGAATGAATTCATGACAGGGTATTATAATAATGCCACAGAAGCAATTCTTATCTCCATGATGGGAAGCTATATGTCAGAATAAAAGAACTCCAGGTCTGTTATACTTACAGTAGACAAATAATGTATAATGCTATATACATTATGATGTCAGTTTAATGCTATATACATTATTATTATACACATGTCAGTTTCTATTAAGAAATTTTAATTACATGTGCTTGTCTCCAATCAATCTCCACTTTGACTATCCCTAGTTTACAAAGAAAAATGTAAGTGAAACTACAGTGGCTTTACCTGAGTTAAGCAGAATACAAACAGTAGCACTTTTCTCAGGCAATACTATTTTACAATAGGTAGTTTACTTTAAGGAAATAAGTCAGGTTCTATTGGGGATGGGAATGGTTCAGACTTAGATTTGAGTGAGATTTTAGGATCCATTATGATTGGTTAAATGCCTCCATGGAATTCAGTACTTTTCTTTCAAAATATTTACCAGTTCACAGTTATATATTTGTATGATATTACCTTTCTCCCCTCACCTACTAAGATCCATGAAAACAGGGTAATAATTATTTTTTTCTACCAATGTATTCATTGGTTCAGTGGGTTCCTGGAATGTAGTGAATGTGCAAAACATCTTATGGAAAAAAATGAAAAATAATTATTAGGAGTTAGCATTGTTCTCAAGGAGCACTTAGGAAATGGATCGGTGCCAGTCACTTGGTATGATAAATGTAATGAAACTTTTTTTTCTTTTTTGTACTGGGGAATTAAATCCATGGGTGCTTTACCACTGATCTACAATCCCAGTCCATTTTTTAAAATTAATTTTATTTCGTGACATGGTCTTGCCTCAAATTTGCAGTACTTCTAACTCTGCCTCCCTAATTCCTGGGATTACAGGCATGTGCACCATACTTGGCTTCCAATGCGATTAAATTCTATAAAAGCTATTTTTGAATAATTAATCATTAATATCACATTTCAAACACACTCAGCTTTCCCTATTATGTTTTATACAGAGGTTGATTTCAGGTCAAAGTTGACCTCTAATGTAGGATAAAGTCCTTTTGCATGCTTTATTAGGAACATTCTATTGTATATTTTGTTTTATAATTCAATAGTTATTAGAGTCCAAGTGAAAATTTAAAACATCAAAAAACAAAAACAAAGCAAAATAGATACTTTCTTGGAAGCCCATCCCTTCATCTGTTACATCAGTAATACAAAAATACATTTTCTTAATTTTCCCCTTCATATGGTAAGAGCCATCTGAAAGAAAGCGAGGTCACCTGAGGACATGGTAGGAGTAAATCAATCGTTTTCAAACTTGAGCGTGTACCAGAATACCTGGAAGACTTGATAAATAAAAGGCAGACGGTTACACTATACCCAGAGTTTGTGATCTCATTGATTTGATGGGGTGGGCTGACAATTAGTGGGGTTTTTCTGAAGGGAGAGAGTGCTCACTGAGGATTGAACCCAGGGTCTGATGCTAGCAATCTGCCACCGGGCTACAACTCCAGCCCTTAAATTTGTATTTCTAGCAAGTTTCCAGGTAATACTGATGCTGGTCTGGAGACCACATTTTGAGAACCACTAGAAAAGAGCTGCTAGAAGGGAATCTTACCATGTTTAATACTAGCAACAGGCTTGGTTGAAACAGTCTCATAGAGCTCGTAGAGAAAATTACTGTGATGAATTAGACCCCAAATGGAAAATATTTGGCACTGAAAATGGCCTGTAAATGTAGCTACGGTTTTTATTAATTTATTAATTAAAGAAATAAATCCCAATGGTCCTGGGACCAAGTGACCCAAACTAATTAAATCTCTTAATACATTAATTGATCCTAGTAACAAAACCGAGATCATTTAAAATATGTGTGTGTGTGTGCGCGCGCGCGCGTGCGCGCAGCAATGGTTCTGGTACACTGCTTACTGTGGCAGAGAGCAGTTTGATTTGGCAATGTGGGCACAGGGCACCAGGGCAGCTGTCCCCAAACGTACAGTATTGCAAGTGAGCATCACCAGAAGCACAACTTAAACATACAGGTTTCTGAGTTTTACTCCAGAACAACCAAAACCATACACAGGGCAGAAACCTAGGAATCTTTAAACAATCCCCAAGTGTTTTTTGTTGTTGTTGTTTGTTTTTGTTGTTTTTCTTGAGCAGCCAACGGGAAACACAGAAGGGTCTGTCCCTCCACTCTAATGCTGGCTTATATACTCCTAAACGTTATTTCTACGTATTTGTTAGATGATTGTTTACCAGAAAATTTCAGCAGTCCTTTCTGTCTTGGTAGTGCTAGAGTTGAACCAAAGTCAACTCGAACAACTGGATAGATCAGTTGAAAGTGTTTTTTGTTAGTGCTTTGAAAAGGTTCTGTGTTTCGAGCTAACTCACCCTTTCACAGAAGTCGGGCCCCTAGCTTCTTTTCTGAATTGCCTGCCTAATCCCTCTCGAACTTCCTCCTGCACGAAAGCTCCTCTGCTTCACCTCTTGCAGATCTCAGTCTCAGGTCTAGATGTTTGTCCCTTCACTACATTTCTTCAGCAGAACATTTGGTGCTTTCCCAGTTCACAACGCTTTGCTTGGAATAGCCCATTTCCAGGGATTTTACAGGCTGGCCAAAACAGTTTGTTCAGAACAGCGACACCGGGCCGACGACTGGCAGCCAGTCCGCCCTGCGTTTCCTGACTCTGCACAACCACCCGTGACCTTGGGCGAGATCGCGAGCCAACGAGCACCGCCTACCTCGCGCCTTCCGGGACGCTTCAGGGCCAAGCTCAGGTTGGACCTTGGAACTGAAAAGATGCGGGGGCGGGGGATGGAGTGGGAGGTTTCGTAAACAGAAGCCCCAGAAGCCAAGGGGTCATTCCTTTTCTGGAGGCGAAATCTAGTATTTGGGTGGAGAGCAGAGGGGTGGGGAGGACGTCTGCCCAGGGCTCGAAACAATGCGTGAGAACTCGTCGAAAAGCGGGCTCGAGTGAGAAAATCGGAAGGAGGGAGGCTGAAGGCGGACAATCGAGTTAAAAATAGAAACGCATCCTCCACGGCACTGGCTCTCTCCAGCTCCACCCAGGGGCCGGCCGCCTGGCTAGTGACTCGGCTAGGCGAGGAGGCTGCGCAGCTAGGCTCGGTTCCGCCCCCGGAGCCCGTGACCAAAGGCCGGGGGCGGGGCCTCGGGCCCGTGACGTAATCGCGCTGCCCGTCGCAGCCGACGGAGTTTTCGCTGACGCATAGGTCCCGCCCCCCCTTCCCCCTTTCCCTCACAGTCCCAGCGCCCGGCGAAGAGCGAGCGTCAGTCGGCCAGATCGCGAAGCTGTCTGCATCTGGACTTAGGGCTCGCTCGCTGCCGGGAGCCGCGCAGCTTCCCCGGCGGTGACTGAAACGACGGAGAGCGCCGTCGGCGCACACTCACAACGTCCCAACCTCGCTACGTGCGCTCCTCTCGCCCCCTTCTCTGGCCCACCCGGCCGCCCGTGGAGGCGTGAGGTGACGGCGGGCGAGCGCCTAGAGCAGTGTTAGCAGCCGCGGCCTCCGGTCCTCCCTCCGCCTCCTCCTCTGCTCACCCCCCCCCCGTTTCCCTCCTCCCACTTCCCGAGCTCCGGCGAGTCCCGGCCACGCTCGGCTCTGCTGTAGGAACAAAGAAGGACCCCGCGGCGGCGGCGGCGGCGGCGGCGGCGCCACCACCTCCGCCTGCGGTCCCGACCCGCTCTCGGCCCGCGGCGGCGGCTCCAGACACCCGGCTCGTCCTTCCCGGAGGCCTCGACCCGGCTCTATCGCGCCGGCGTAGCGCGCGACCCCGACTTTTGCATTCCGGCCCCCGCAGGGTGAGTGGTGCGGCGCTGGGGGCGGGCTCCGGGCCGGGAGTCCGAGTGAAGGGCTGGGACGGCTAGGGCCTGCGATGAAGCCCGAGTGGGCCGTGAATGGCAGGGTCTGCGGGAGGGAGCTCCCCCGCCAGCTCCGGGAGCACAAAGACGGAGGCGTCATTTGCCTATGTGGCCCGGGGCCCGGCTGCCGGCGCCCCTGGCGCGTTCGCAGTCGCACGGTCGGGAACAATGCCCGGCGTGCGGCCTCGGCTGGGCCGGGCCCTGGGCTCGCGTGTCGCTCTCGGCCCCCCGCGGCGGCGGCGCCCGGTGTGGGCAGCCCGACCGGGAAAACAAAGGCCGAGGCGGCAGCCGCGACCCGGCACCCTGCCCGCCGGTCTGCCTGGCTTTTCCCCTCGAATGAGCCGTTCGGGGTCGCGGCAGCGCGAGCCAGGGGGGGAGAGGGGCCGGCCGGGCCTGCGGAGCTGCCGTTCTGCATGACTCAGTGGTTTTGGGAGAAGGCCCTGCTGGGCTTTCCTGAGTGAGGCCTTCGCTTGGAGGGGGATGGGGGGCCCAGTGCGACCCGAACTTGCTCTAAATCCGCTGGAGCTTGGAGTCGAGAGTCCTCTCCGTGGTATTTTAGTTTTTCCAACATCGCTGCGTTTTCTCCCCCAAGATTCTTTTCATGGAGGAAATGGAGCACCTTTCCCTTTGTTTCGTGTATTTAAGCTGGTGAACATGAAATTTTTGGCTGGCTTTCCACGCACTCCGAGTATCTGTGATTTGAGGAATGGTCGGGATTTCTTTATTGATTAAATCAGTCCCAAGAATTATTGCCCGAGGATATATTTAAGATAAAGTAGTATATAGGTCACAGCCTTGTTTTTACATTTGGGCCTCAAATCATTGACAAACTTATAAAATCGAAATAAATTTCATTTTACTTTTCATTTCTAAGGCTTTTTTTTTTTTAAGTCGGATTTCGGGACTCCATTTAATGAAAACGTTGCAATTTTATGTTTTTGAATTTTTTTATTAAAATGTCAAAAAAAAATAAAGGATTGGTTGTAGTTCTCTATTTTTTGTCTCAGGCCTGATATTAAGCCTGGAAAGGAGCTTTAAAAATCAAGCTCCACTTAGCAGAAGTAATTTAGATCTGAAGAGTAAGGACTTGTCCAAGGGCACTGGCTTATTGGTAGATTAGAGACCAGAACTCAGGTCTCAACTCCAGGTGAGTGAGCGTTTTTTGACATCTCTATGAGTTAGAAAAGCAACCAACTTTACAGGAAAATATGCATTCCTATGTGCTTGATAGCAATGACCCATGAATACTCAAGTTTCTATCAACTTTAAAGGTGGTAAATAGTAATGCTATTTCTTTTAGTCAGAAAGGAAATGCTCATGGTGAACACTCACCCCCAACTCAAATAGTTGCCTCTAAACATAAGAATTCTTCATGCTTTTATTCCCTCTTCACTCTGCTTAGTTTTTTTTTTTTTTTTTTTTTTTTTTTTTTTTTTTTTTTTTTTTTTAATAAGCAGTCCTGACCATTTGGGGCTTTATGGGTGATTAATGATGCTTGGGTCTTCTAGATTGGATTTGAGATTGTTCTCTAATCCTCCCTATTAGAACAAACTGGCAGCCTTAATCACATTTTATTTTGTTTTTCTTATTTTCCATATATGAATGTTGCATCTTTAGTTCTTGGGGTTGTGTAGGAGTTGTCAGGCTCAGAGATATAAATAGAAGCTGATTTCAGAGGCCCCTGTTGACTAGGCTTTATGTGAGAGCCTCCATCCAGCTCAGCCTGTCACATTGCAGCCTTGTGACAGGCTGGAGCACCCTCCCATGTGATCTAAGCTGCTGAGAAATATTAAGGCAAGCTGTGCACATGTGATGGCATTTAAAAGCTGGCTTTATAGGGGGGGAAAAAACCTAAAGATGGGAAGCCCTGGAGAAAATTGACATTTTGTTGTCTCTGTGACTGAGTTCAAAATTTATTTTCAGTGAATTAAGGAAGATGATTTTGTGGAAAAGGAAAGGTGAAATATTGTCAGAATGAGTTAAGTTGTTAGGTGAGAAATCCCTGTTTTGTTTATATAAAACATAATTTATTCAGATTAAAATCATTTCATGTGCCTTGATTGCTTGGGCTTAAATTGAGGGCAATGCTTTTAAAGCCTATGCCAAATGACACTGGAAGCTAGGATAGAAAGTGAATTAGCATACTTCTAAACCGGGCTTTAGGGAATGACCCAACTTTTTTTCAAATGGCAATTGTGCATGATGGGAATGAAAATATACAATTCGTTATATGAATAGTTTTTTTTTGCTTTGATATTTTTAACATTGAAAAAGTCAATTAAAAGTGTTTATTAAACTTCTTAAGTGATGTGGAAATGTTTACCCTGTTCCAAAATGAGTCAGCTAAATTCTTACTGTTTAAAGAGACAGTGTCTACTAAATTAATAAACCATTGTTCTAAGCAAGTTGTGGATCTTGGGTCATTCTCCATTTAAGCTTGATTTGCTTGAAATATGAAGTCCTTTTGCTAATAAGGAAAGGGTGCTATCATTTAAATGTTAGGGTCAAAATTGCTTTTCACTAGAGAGGGAAAAGGAAATGGGGGGGATTTGCTCATGAAAATCAAAGGGAGACCTGTAGAGTTGAGGAAAGGGACTAGGGAGAGAAAGGCAGGGAAAGGGAAAATGTTGGGGAATGATATTGACCAAATTATATTGTTATCATGTGCATGTACAAATAAGTAACAAAGAATTATACTATTGTGTATAATTATAATGTACTAACTAAAATAGGGCAAAAAAGAATATTTAAACAGAAATTATTTCCCTTTATTTTTGTAATTTTGACAAAATGTATTTCTTAAAACATTGTTTGAACTCACTAGAATGTGTTTGTTTTAGTTGGAAAAATGAGTGACCACCACAAGCTCTTGAGTATATTTTCCTTAATCATATGCTCTCAAATAATGCTTTTTACACATTTTTTTTTAAAAATTTCAAACAGTATTTTATCCAGAGGAAAACTTATTAAATTTAATACATTATTATATTTGTGTTGATTCTGACAAGACTTCTGGAAAAGTGAAGATATGCTTGCTGTTTAAAGTTCACTGTGGTAACTGAGCATTAAATACTAACCATCACTAAATGTTTGCATTCATATTGCTTTATACATTGAATTTGAGCATGGGAAGGTTTTGTTTTTGTGAGGATGACAAATGTTATTAGAAAAGCCTTCAGTTCAGAAATTTATGGTTGATAATTGGTGCTTAAAGGCGCTGGCTTTAAACAAATCACATTCCTACCTCACAGAATTAATTGTCAGATTACTGATGGCATCCAAATATGTCCAGATGTAATTTTAAGAAAGCTTTAAGATGAAATTCAATATTCATCCAGTTTAAAGAACCACCAAAAAATAAAGAACCACTAATAAATACAGAAATAGTGATTTTGTTGTGATTGGGGGTTTTCCCTACCATATTTGTAAGTTCCATTTAATGTTTTTAGCTAACAAAGTTAAAAGACATCATTTGAAATGGTCCAGTTGTAGTGCTGGGGAGCAGAAAGTCAGTATCAGTTTCTCCTGTTGATTAAAACAACCCTGGTATCCAACAGGTAGATTGACTGTGAATTGAAGCCAAGAATAGTTAACAGGTAAAATAATAAAAATGGTATTTGATGGTAGAATTTCTTTTTGGTTCTAAAACAGTTCCTTTAATGCTCTTTGTTTTACAAAGGCAACAAAATATTCCTAATTGTCCTTTCAGTCTTTAACACAATTTGGGGTTTTGTTAGTAATAGACTGGCATTTAGAAATAACAGGTACATTAGTTATTGTATTCTACTAATTTATTTTGGTGACATGCTACTTGCTAAAATTTTGTTGTTTTGTTTTGTTTATAGCAGAAAAATATGGCTCAGGAGACTAACCAGACCCCAGGGCCCATGCTGTGTAGTACAGGATGTGGCTTTTATGGAAATCCTAGGACAAATGGAATGTGTTCTGTTTGCTACAAAGAACATCTTCAGAGACAGCAGAATAGTGGCAGAATGAGCCCAATGGGTAAGTTCAAGGAACACACTTGAAGAACTGGTGGACAGAAATTATAGAACCAGAAATTGGGGCCCAAGACTGAGAATGCTGAGTGCCCAAGGAGAGAAGACCTGACAAGAGCTTAAAGTTAAAGCAACAGCCCAAGCACTTGACATGACTGCATCCGTCAGGAATGAATGACTACCTACAAACATCTTTTAGCTTTTTCAGTTTTCATTTTTGAGGTTTTCTCATACTTGTGTTCAATGGATATGTCTTTAAATTTTTTTTTTTTTAGTTTGGATACTCAAGTGTAGGATTGCAGCAAAGTGAAAGTGCTTAAATCACTAACCTAATTAAATGCAAGTATTACTACTTATTTAGTTGACACTAAGTGAGTTTTTGTAATGTTGATTTGTTTCTTACAAATTCCTTTTTTTAAATAGGAACAACCAGCGGTTCCAACAGTCCTACCTCAGATTCTGCATCTGTACAGAGAGCAGAGGCTAGCTTAAACAACTGTGAAGGTGCTGCTGGCAGCACATCTGAAAAATCAAGGTAAGGTTGAACATTTTTAAGAGTTCCTAAGACATGGAAGAAATCAAGGTGTTTGTGGTCCATGTAATGATGAATATGTTAATGTATCAGATGCCCTTGGCTTTGCGTGTATTGGACAAAAATTCTAGTGCCCTTAAATCTGACTCCTTAGGTGGTTGAGTAAAGATGTATGTCACAATATACTCCAGAAACCATTCAAGGACACTTATGTTTTGAAAGCTGTGCTTTAATTTCCTGTAACTGAAGTTTAGGGATTGTAGAGAGTATTATAGTGCCACACAGGTGTTTTGGCACAGCTGCTCCTTTTGTCCTTAAATTATAGGCATAGCTAAAAATTCCTAGTCAGTTACAATATATGGTGACCTTATACAAATAAGCAGCCTTAAGTTGATGAGCCATTTATCAAATTGCTTTCTTTATTCTCAACCATTTATGCTGGGCATCCAATATCTTTAAAAAAAATTTTTTTAGGTTATCTAGCTCCACTTGATCATGTTGGAAATAATATATAATTTAAAGTTGAAATGACAACTTATTATCTCAAAAAGAAGTACCCTTAACATCTTTAAAAATAATTGTTTGCTTGAACTCAAATAGAAATGTGCCTGTGGCTGCCTTGCCTGTAACTCAGCAAATGACAGAAATGAGCATTTCAAGAGAGGACAAAATAACTACCCCGAAAACAGAGGTGTCAGAGCCAGGTATGCTTTTTGTTTAATATGAGTTCAGTTCTGGATTTGGTAGTACAAGAGAAAGTTGGTGGCGGGATTCTCCTTCCCATTGAAGGACCAAAGAGGAGGGAGAGCCATGAAATGGACACCAAATAAAGAACTACTATCTTTTAAAGTATCTTGAAGTAAAACAGCCATGCTTTTTACTGTCTTCTCCATTAATTGCCCCCAGACCTACAAATCATCAAGATTATAATCTGGAGACTGGATGTGTTGAACCTTAAAATTTTCAAGACCATAAAGAAAAATTTTATGGTCAAGAGCAATAACTATTCAATTTTGATATTGTCAATGTTGTAGAAAACATTCAAGCAGAGAACCTATGGAATACTAAACATTAAAGAAGTACAGGATCCCTGTCTTATATTTTGTAGGAGTTTAAAGCTCAGTATGGAAGGGCATTTTGGTTTTCAACAGGTCATAACTTAGAGGCTGTGTTTATAAGCACAGCCAAAAGTGCCCTACAAGACTGACAAGAATTAGCTGTGTGCACATAGTTTGTTCAAGTCAATTCATCCTTTCTTGGTAGAGTGGTGACTGAATACAATATAAAACTTAATTGTGGAAAAAATAGTGTCAATAGTTTGTGTGATTTTCTTTGGAGGCTTGCTTTTGCTAACATTGGAGTCAGTTTTATCTGTACTGTTGTCAGTCTCATTCAGTGAAAGTCAGATACTTTTGACCATCAAATGGCAGGTGAATCTTTGTTTTGAAAGGAATTTCATCCTTTTGGGGGGAAAAAAAACAAATTTATGTCCCTGTGACTCTATTTTTTTTTATTTGCTGACATTGGAAGCATATTTTGGGTTTAGATCTGTAGCTAATATATACTTTTATTATTACTTGGAAGACATTCTGTGGATCACTACTATTCGATCTTTCTGTGCCACTTTTCTTACCTCTGTCCCTTTCTTCCTTGTATGTCTCAGGAGCTTACTATTCCTTTTTCAGGTGGGGGCAAAGAAATGGCTGACACCATATCCACTCACACTCCTGTTTACCCTCATACCATCAGAATTATATTAAGCTTGTAATAGTAGGCTTATTAAGAAATAGTAGTAGATAGAATATTGTCTAAGTCAGATATTTAGGGTATTGATTCCAGTGGGGATATAAAGCTAATGCAAATGAAAAATTGGGGCAGTTTTAAGTTCACGTTAAACCAATCTGTCTTCTATAAAAGCTTGGATAGGCAAATAGCACTAGTGCTAGAGTAATGTGTAGACAGTAATTTTTAGCATTGCATACATAGATTTTCTATTCTTAAAACTTAGATAATATTAAAACTTAAAAATTTGTAGTGTTTAAGGTATAGTTGGATTTACATAAGAAGTAAGTTTTGTCTTAAACTAGTGGGGTTATGTGATTTAATGCAGTTTGCAATTCTCTTATGTGATAAATTCTGTCAACAAATGTGAACTAAAGCTTAGAGGTGGAGAAAAAGTGGGGCTTTTATAGATCATATCTCACTATTCAAAATAACACTAAAAAATCCTGTTCTGCCAGTAAAATCCTTAATTTTCTGAAATCAAAACTTCGCAAGCACTTCTAGATTGTTTGCAAATCTTAAAGATTACCATGATTTTCTACATGTTAACAATGTGATAGACTTGTGAAAATGACAATGATTTCATTAAAATTTTTGGATCTGAATTTGATAAAGGAATAAATGGTTCGGGCTTTGTCAAACAAAGTTTGTTGAGATCGTCAAAAAGATCTTTTTGTTATTAATCAACATAAAAAAACAACATTATTTTTATAGCCAGGAACCTTGGAAGTTGGCAGTTGTGTATACTGAGAAGTAATGAATTTGAGCTGCCCTAATTCAGAAGTTTATATTTAGGAAATTGCAATATAGAAAAAACTAAGAATATAAGCAACATCTCCTCAGGTCTTTAAAACATAGAATTAGTATTTGTTTTCTAGTATTGGCTGTTAAGACTGGGATAAAGGAATAGCCTAAGTGGTGATTTTATAAAATTTTAGAGGAGCCAAGTAGTTGTCTGGGAATTGTCAGGAAATTCTCAGACTTAAAAGAAGTTTGTCATTAAAGTGGAAGATTTTAAGAAAGGCTTCTTAAACATTCTGTGAATCTTATTCCTTCTTTTAAATATTTTCTTTTTGACTTAGATAATTGTCAGTCACTGGTCTCTGGACAGATCTCTTAACTTTTATGCTTGTTTTTCAGTTGTCACTCAGCCCAGTCCATCAGTTTCTCAGCCCAGTACTTCTCAAAGTGAAGAAAAAGCTCCTGAGTTACCCAAACCAAAGAAGAACAGATGTTTCATGTGTAGAAAGAAAGTTGGCCTTACAGGTATTACAAACACTTAAGAATGTATATTTTACTCCCTGAAGTTAATGAGCTCTTGGTCACTATAAAAACTTTCAGTGAGAGAAAGTTTCCATAGTGGGCTAGGAAGGATGCAGCAGTGTTAGATGTTAATAAGTTAAGAATTTGGGTTTAATTTCCATCTCTCTTCCTAATTTTATGATTATCGTTATCATCTTCAGGACTTTCTGGATTATTTTCCTCTTTTGGATTGACAAAGATTTATCCTTTTTGATACTTTTCCTTTGTAAAAGTAGGGGAAAGGTAACTGAATTAACATAATTGCCTACTTTGAACTGAGCCTCATCCCCATCCCATCCCTTTTTATTTATTATTTTGAGACAGAATACTCAATTGGTGAGGCTGGCCTTGAACTTGTGATTAATCATCTTGCCTGGGATTATAAGTGTGTGCCATGCCCACCTAGAGCTATATTTTGAATTCAGGTCAGCCTGACTCTAGAACCTGTATAAATTCTAGACTGTGTAATATCTACAGGAGTTCATGGAAGGAAAATACTTTGTAGAATTAACTGACAGATAACCTATTTCATTTTCTTGATGGGATTTGGCTTAAGCACATTTCCCTCATAGTCTCTTGACCTTTGAGGGAAGACTTAATTGTAGTTGTTTGAATTTCTCATCATGTCAAAATAGGTTAAAGTTTTTTGACAATTTAAAATGATGACTCTATCAAGATTTGACAGACTTTCATGTTGTAAAGCAGTGAAAATTGATTTTTTTTTTATAGTAATGCTCTTTTTCTCCTTTTAATTGCTACAAGTTCCCAAGTTACCCTGCTTCCTCTTATCTGTACAGGATTTGACTGCCGATGTGGAAATTTGTTTTGTGGACTTCACCGTTACTCTGACAAGCACAACTGTCCATATGATTACAAAGCAGAAGCTGCAGCAAAAATCAGAAAAGAGAATCCAGTTGTTGTGGCTGAAAAAATCCAGAGAATATAAATTACTACTTGTGAAGAGACTGAAACTTTGTTTTTATTTTAATATATCGTAGGAAAACATTAAAGAGCAGATGCATGGCCATTTTCCTTTGATGTTCTCCAGAGTTTTACTTTACACTTGTCTGTCTGATAATTGATATTTTAGGATGTTTGGGTGTTTGTTACAGGCAGAATTGGATAGATACAGCCCTACAAAATGTATATGCCCTCCCCTGAATAAAATTGGATAAAAATCTGCACAGCAAATTGAAATACACAAATAATAGGGACAAAATTTAGTTCCCATGTGCCAAACAAAATAAATGAAATCTCTGCATGTTTGCAGCATTATCTGCCTTTTGGGAATGTAATCAAGGTTTAATCTTTGGCTAGTGTTACGTGCCTGTATATTTTTAAAAATGGTACACCAGAAAAGGACTGGCAGTCTACTTCTATCATAGTTTTAACTTCACCCTCTTAATTTTCACATGTTCTTTGGAAGCAGGAAGAATGCTGTAAGGAGGATCAGATCTTCCCATGAAATCAGTATTTGGTGCCATATGTAAGCCTGGTTCCATTGGTCTTATAAAAGCTGTCAAGACATTCTGTGAAAGGTAAACATCACAGCTGGTTATAAGTAAAACCATCAAGCCAACAACTGGGTCTTGAGGTAGAAGCTTACTGTGCTGGCCTGCACCAGAAGATACCTGCATTATTCTCATTACTAAAAATATGTAGCACAGAACTACGCTAGGATTAATTTGTTCACAAGAAGAAATAAAAACTGTTTGGTTTTCATATACAGCAGCTCTATTGAATAACATGCATCTGAATTTTAAGTTGCAAAGGTATCCGAACAGTTAATTTTTCATGTGCATCTTTTGTTGAATGTTTTGGTTCAAGAAAGAATGTTTAAAGCTTTTTAAAGACTTCAGTTCTTAATGTAACTGTATCCTTCTGCATGGAAAATCATAACCAACATGGCTGCAGTAGACTTCTTAGTGGTATCCAGCACCACTTGCAGAGGGCTGCTTTATCATTAATTGTACTTGGGTGTAGGACTCTAGTGTTCTTGGGTGTATTGCATGGGCTGCATTATCTACAGCATTGTACAATAACAACTAGAAAAGGCAGTATACTTCACTGATGCTTGTCTGGTAATATCACTTCTGTGTTATAATGGAAGGTTTTTTTGTGATGTATGAAACTTGTGTTTTTATATATAAATGAGTATAGTTAGATTAGTGTTGTGGTAATGCCTGTTTTCATCTGTAAATAGTTAAGTATGTACACGAGGCACTACTTCTGATTTATTGCAGTGTTCAGTCCTAGTTTTTACTTTTATTCTTAAAGCATTCAATTTTGCTTTCAATTTTATGTACCTTAGTTCTAAGTTAGATCTGCAGATGTGTACAGATAGTTCATATTTATGTATTGCACATAATCATGCTCTTCAGCATTGATGCTATATTGTATTATGTAAATAATAAAAGCCATGTATAGAGGGAAACTTCCACTTGTTCATTGGGTTTTTAAGCTTTAGTTAGAATCCTAAAAAGGAAAATATAAAATGTTTCATATTCAACTTTATAGTTGCATATACAGACTTTGCATGGCTGTATTATAAATTTGTTTTTTGTTGCCATCCTTGAACTCTGTTACGAGAGAATCATGAGTTATTGAAAAATTTTTCAAGTATGGCATATGATAGGCAATTTGTTATTGAAGGTCTGAGTGGGTTTCTTAAGGATCAAAACTAGTTTAAAAAACTTGGAAAGGAATGAAATTCAACTATGACCTATTTTTGTTATCTGAGTTGTGTTTGAATCAATGACTTAAGGCATAATTTTTTTGTTCATAGAAGCAGTAAAGAAGATAACCATGAACTTGGTCTTTGCCGGTAATATAAAAACAAGGAATAATGGTTACATGTAACTTTGCTCCTGGGACAACAGAAACCAAGAGCAAAACCATTTTAGTTAGGCATGGAAATACTAATCCTTCAATCTTGTCAGTTCCTAGTGTGCTGCTACTTCTGCTTTAAGTGGAAGAAAGGTATGTGGAAGTCCATGTGTTGATTTGAGGGCAGTACCTCCCTCAATATGAAGACTTGACTCAGTGGAATTGGAAATCATGGTATTTAGAAGGGAAGCTTGGTTTTTCAATTTTTAAATGAGGCTCTGCCTTCTCAGTGCTACATATGTCAACAGAAAATATAAAATTTAAAGTTTTCAAATCAAAATTAGTGTATGGGAGATATCTGGGAAGATAATGGGTCTTCAAACTATCAGTTTGTGAATGTAGTAGCAAGCGATTGTCGTGAATATTATCACTTTTTATAAGAAACATTTGGACTTTGGAATTGACTTTTGTCAGGAACATCACTGAGGACTTCTCCTCCAAGGGAGATTGGTAAATTGAGTTCTACCAAGACTCTTGGATTCAGACCTAAATATTTCCCTCAGTTTGGACTAAGTATTTGCAATGTGCACAGATTTTTTAAAAAAACTATAATGTTTCCTATTTAAACAGACAAATCTTTGTACCACTCACTACCACCCAAACAGCTTTGCTAGGATGAATTAGCTGTATGACTGGGTTATAATCCTTTTGTAAATCTAACCATTCAGTGGGCCTTGCATTTGATAAGGATAGGGCAGTGGGGTATAATGGTTATAGTCATGGACCTTGGAACCAAAAATGTTATCAGGGTAAATTTAGGTTTCCATTGGCTACTTCATTGGTTAAATGATTGTTAACTACTTCAGGGAGTGTGAAGAGGACTTAAAATTGCTTAGTATGGGCTATTGTCCCAATATAATGTATAAGTAATGATCTCTAGAACTTGGAGAGAGAGATTTGAAAATTTAATGAGATTGGTCACATCAAGTTACATGGTGAAAAGGTTAAGATCTGTAAAACTGTTTCAGGTGGTTCAAGTCATTCTTTTTAGTAAGGCTTCCTTTGTAGGTGTCTACATTAGGTGAAGCAAATAATTATAAAAATGGGCAAATGTCTACTAGTAATGATGCTAAACAAACTGCTGTTGTATCTTTTTGGATTGGTAATAAATATATTGACATGGTTCCAAAATGAATTTATCTGTATACATTGAGAACCAGCTTCTCATTCTGCCCTATACCCTCTATTCCAAAGGCACACATACATTTTGGGTAAATTTTGCACTTAGATTATTTGGTCTCTTCGATTTTGTGTGAATATTTTTTGAGTTTGTACAAAGACCTAATATGACATGTCTATTTGAATGCAGACTTATGGTGGTTTTGTCCATAGTATTAGATAATAGTTTTGGAGAGTGACAGATAAGGTTGCTGTTAGCTACAAGAGTTTATGTGGATGAGGCAACAGCATTTTAATGAAAAGAAACTTGTAAGTTTCACAAATCACTTTGTAAAACCTCCTTTTAAAACAAGTGTACGTGTGCAACAATACTAAAGTGTCAATAGTTATACATATTTCCATGGACAAATGCTGGTTTTTGGAGTATATAAATGCAAAGAACACTCTCCGCCACCCAAAAGTACCTCTCTGTTAATAGTTCCTAAAAGGAAAAATCATCATTTGTGGCCTAAGTGTAAATCATTTTCGCAACTGCTGCTTGCTACTTTTACTTTGCTTCTGGTATGGGTACAGATGTTGCTAAATTGTACTTAACGTGATACTTTATTCATTAGCAGCAAGATGTGAAGAAAGAATATTTTCTAGTAGTTAATAATCTTTGAATATTTTCTTCTGAAGGTTTTGAATGCTACTGTCACCACAGAACTTCAGGTTATATATCTGAAATGATAACGTAACAATAACTGTTTAGGTATTGTGATTATCAATCTACTCAGAAGTTAATAGGAAATATTTTATGAACTTTTAATCCAGAGCAGGAAATCAGGTATCATCCAAGAAAACAAAAAACAAAACAAACAAACAAAAAAAAACCACAAATAAACCAGCCTGCATGAGCTCAACTTAAATAGTAGTGTCTAATGAATCCCTGATGTGTGTATAATCCAGGGCAAATTTTTAAGTTGATCTGGCTATGTAATATATTTCTACCCTCTTGTCTCTGCTCAACACTAAAAATGCGTTCAAACATGCAAATTGTACTATCATGTAAATAATGTTTTCATCCATAAAGGGAACCCAAGGTTGTTGGGGATTTTTGTTTTTTTTTTTTTTGGTATTAGGGATTGAACCCAGGGTGCTGTATCACTGAACTATATCCCCAGCCCTTTTTCTTTGTTTGAGACAGGGTCTTGCTAAGTTGCTGAGGCTTACTTCAGACAGTCATACCCAAACTGTTTTGTTTTTGTTTTTAATTTAATGTCTACCCCCAAGGAGAAAGGTCCTTAACTGGAGTGATGTTTCCTGAGGAACCTCTTTTATACCTACCCCAAGGTAAAGTTCTTCATAAAACACATACTAAGAATATTTGGCTTCTAATTTAAATTTTTCAGGGCTACTCATGATAGTGTCATTCAGTAAAAACTTTTAATACTTAAATATGTATGGTTTATCTGCCATTTTGTCTATTATTAGCTTTTAGCATATATATTAAATATCTGTTAAAACCAGGTGTGGTAGCACATGCCTATAATTCAAGCAACTTGAAGATGGAAACAGTTCTCAAGTTCAGATTTAGCCTCAGCAATTAAGGCAGGCCCAATCTCAAAATTAAGGACTGGGGTTGGAGCTCTGTGCAAAGTGCCTCTTGATTCAAGCCCCAGTATCAAATTAGTAAATAAATGTCTGCCCAAATTACCCATGTTTAAACAAGCTTCATTTTTAGCTGTATTTAGCAGCAGATTATTTGGTTGGAATGATTGTTTATGGATTTGGAGCAACATAAGCAGTTTTATCACTGACTACATTATATCAGATGAGAATGTCACATGAGACTTAAGAGGTTTAATGATGACTGCTTGGAGTTCAACCTACAGGCATCAAAATATTGTGCGTTCATATTTAGGCATGGCACTTTAGCATCTAAGTGAGTCACTTTTTTTGAGGCTTTGAAAGTGACTTTTAAAGTGGATTAAAGAGTAGCAGTTGTTACTTGGTAAATTGAACCCTATGAGAACAGCAAGCATCCCACTTATCACAGAACTCTGGTGTCTTATTTAGTATAAAAACTTAGCCACTGTGTATCAATACTAAGAGGAGGATTACATAAGTATTATACAAGTAAATATTCAGGTTGTGAAGTTAAACGAGAGAATATTTATTTAGTGAAAATAATGCTTTTATACAATCCTATACAACATGACTAATTCTAGACTCAGATTTTGTTGAATGTTTTCTATGACTTTAACAAGAATAGTACAAATCTAACACTTTCTGCTTTAATATATCGTGATTGGTTACTCTCTTGTTTTTTTTGGGGGGGGGGGTGCTCAGGGGCTATTTTTATCATTGAGGTATAGCTCCAGCCCTTTTTATGTTTTATTATGACAGCCTTGCTAAATTGCTGAGGCTAGCCTCAAATTTTGTGATAATCCTGTCTTGGTCACACAAGTTGCTGGGATCACAGGCGTGTGTTCCTGTCCTTGCTCTGGTTCTTAAATACAGTTTACTCAATGTTTTATAACACCCTCCAAGAACAACTTAAGAAAGGTCTGGTTTAGGTTTTGTTTTGTTTTTTGTTTGTTTGTTTGTTTGTTTTAAACAACTTTTTTTTTGGTGGTACCAGGGATTGAACTCGGGGGCACTCGACCACTGGGCCACATCCCCAGACCTTTTTTGTGTGTTTTATTTAGATGGGGTCTCACTGGGTTGCTAAGTGCCTCGCCATTGCTGAGGCTAGCTTTGAACTGACAATTCTCCTGCCTCAGCCTCCCAAGTGCTGGGATTACAGACGTGCGCCACTGCATTCAGCACAACTTAAATTCTTTGAGGAGTTGATAATACATGTTTATTCCTGTTTTATTTTTGAGATGTGTCAGATGTATATATCTGGGTTGTTTTAAACAACAATAGCAGTGGCCCTAAGAACACAAGAAGCAGGATAGTAAGAATGTATTCTGTTCTCTTCAGGCAGGAAATATCACAGATTCGCCAGTCCCTGACTAAATGCTAAGACATCTCCAACTACTTTTTGTCCAAGTTGGAGGAGTTTTTCTGACAATTATTCTCAACTAGGGAGGGTTTGTTTTTTTCTTTTCGCAAAACTGCTCACTTTCTTTCCATATTCTTATTTGTGCATTATGATGATACATAATATCTATTATGGGAGGGGAGGGTATTTTTAAAAGACTCCTATTTAGCTATAGGAATCAGAAGGGAATATTTGATAGAATTGATAATTTTTTATGTAAGCAATGCGTGTGTATTATAAAATGAACATTTAGACATTTTTGTTGCACAAGTGCTCAAAGGCAAACATGTCTATTCAATGTTGACAATCATGAAGAATTGATAAACAAAATTGATAACTTGTCAATAGATAATTAGTTAAACTAAAGTATACAAAAGAAAGAATTTATAAATCATTGAAACAGATAAAGAGATCATGTAATCTTACAAGGGAAATTGTCTAAAATCTACAGTTAACTGAAAACTCAAGTTATAGAATGTTGAATTTGATGTCATTGTAATTTTTAAAAATATTAGGTATTCAGCCAAAAAATTGGAGAAATATATTCCAAACTATCATAGTGATAGTCTCTTATAAATATCTATAATTAAAAGTTTTAACAAGCATTTATTATTCTTGCATTCATATAAAGTCAATTTAAAAGAAAAAATTACCATTAAGAAATTTTAGTAGAATCATATTTTTTCCTAAAAGATTGATCCTCCTCAGCTCAACTAAGCATTGGAATTCTTCTGACATTGAAGCACCTAACAAGAGAATTTGAGTCCATTGACCTTTTCCACATACCTTGTCCTCTGTGGCTGTGAGTCTTGATGAGTGGGAAAATTATCACCCCCTTGACTTAAAAATCCATATGGATTTACTTTTTTAAAGTCAGAAACCTAGATTATATGATGAGCAGATACCATTAGATTTCTCTTGCTATAAACATAGTAGCAATTGTTAATTGGTCATATAATTCTTAAAAATTAATGCATTCTCCTTAGAGAAAATGTGGTAAGTATAAGAGTTGACAAGGTAAAACTTTTTAGCTCCTCTAAACTATGAACACACACTTATAATTTTTTCCTTTCTTTCTTTTTTTTTTTTTTTTTTTTTTTTTGTGGTACCGGGATTGAACTCAGGGGCACTCGACCACTGGGCCACATCCTCAGCCCTTTTTTTTTGTATTTTATTTAGAGACAGGGTCTCACTGAGTTGCTAAGTGCCTCGCCATTGCTGAGGCTGGCTTTGAACTCGCGATCCTCCTGCCTCAGCCTCCCAAAGTGCTGGGATTACAGGCGTGCGCCACCGCGCCCGGCTCTCTTTTTTTTTTAATATTTATTTATTTGCTTTAGTTGTACACAATGCATTTTATTTTTACATGGTGCTAAGTATCGAATCTGGGCCACACATGTGCTAGGCGAGCGCTCTGTCACTAAGCCACAACCCCAGCCCCTCTCTCTTCATTTTTTTACAAATGTGATTGCACTCTATGAACAATTTTGCATCCTGGCTTCATTTGGCACATAACCACATTGTTTAAAAAAATCCCCTGTAAAAAACATTTTAATGGCTATGAATATTTAATAATTTATTTAATAACCCCCTGTAGGGTTTGACATTTGTTTCTAAGTTGTCATTAAAAACTGCTTAGAGAACAGCTTTATGCACAAGGTTTTTTATTGTTTTCTATTTTCCTATTTTGGTGATTCCTGAAATTGAGATTACTATTCGAGGATGTCAAGACTCCTGATATAAATGGCTAAATTGCTAGTTCTAATTTACACTCCCATAAGTAATGAGAAAGCATGTCTGCTTCATTACATCCTGGCAAACATTTGCTGTGATCAATAAAATCAAAACAAAAACCTTTGCTAAATTTGATAGGTAGGAATTGAAATCTTGTTTTTTATTTGCATTCCTTTCCTCCTAGGACTGAGTATTTTCTACCATGTCTATTAGCCACGTTTTTTCTTTTTGCAAGTATGTGTGTACCTTCTGTTCATGTCTTTTATCCATTCATCTATTGGGGGGGGTCTTCATTTTTCTTATAGAATTGATAATTTATAAAAATAGAAACATTTTGATTATTTACTCAAATACTACTGATGATACTTGTGCGAACAGCTGGTGCTTTAAATGTCTTACACAATAGAAATTTGGTACCAGCCATTAGAAATTCAGTGCAAGATTGTATTTAATTGTAAAGTTTCTAGCACCCACATTTTATTTTTTTAATTTTGATTTTTATTTTGTTTTGGTTCCCAAGTTTTATTTTAAAAAATTCATACAAAATATTCCATATAAGAGTTTTAATCCTCATCTTCCTTTTCTTCCAGGTTAATCTGAAAGTAACTTAATTGGTTAACTCTACTGTTAGTGACTATACCCTTCCAGTCACATCGATTATTCCTCAAATATATATATATATTTATATATATATATATATATATATATATTTTGGTACCGGGGATTGAACTCAGCGGCACTAGACCACTGGGCCACATCCCCAGCCCTTTTTTTTGTATTTTATTAGAGACAGGGTCTCACTGAGTTGCTAAGTGCCTCACCATTGCTGAGGCTGGCTTTGAACTCGTGATCCTCCTGACTCAGCCTCCCAAAGTGCTGGGATTACAGGCGTGCGCCACTGCTCCCGGCTCCTCAAATATTTTTGGTGAGATATTTCAAATACCTTGAAAAAACACACCTCAGATGTCATAGTGATCTTGATCTTGCTGTTTTCGATGGTTACAACCCTTCCACCAAGATTTCCAGCTTTTCTGTTCACTTTGATTCTTTCTCAGAGAAATTGCTCGAGATTGGCAGCATCTGTGATTCCGTCTTCTACAGGCTGGCTACAGTCAAAGTTGAACTTCAGAACCTGCTTTTTTTTGGGGGGGGGGGGCGTTGGAGAGGTACTGGGGATTGAACTCAGGGGCACTCAACCACTGAGCCACATCCCCAGCCTATTTTGTATTTTATTTAGAGACAAGGTCTCATTGAGCTGCTTAGCGCCTTGCCTTTGCTGAGGGTGGCTTTGAACTTGCGATCCTTCTGTTTCAGCCTCCCCAGCTTCTGGGATTACAAGAGTGCACCACCATGCCCGGCTCTCCTTTTTTTGCCCCATTTCACCACAAGTTATTCATGAGTGCCATGGAAGCAGAAAGGGCTTATAGTCAAATTTTATAAAGTAGAAAATGCGTGAAATTAATTTTAGTTTGTTTAATCCAATATTTTTAAAATAGTGTAGCTTCACATGTATTCAGTATAGAACATACTGAGATATTCTACATCCTTTATCAGTATTATTTTGGATCTCTTAGAACACATCTCAAGACTAGTCACATTTCCAGTGCTCACAAATTATATGTGGCTATTGGCTATTCTCTTCATAGCAAAGCCCTAGTTGCTAAGACAGACATCTTTTGGGGGAGGGGGGGTAGTTGGTGAGTAAACAGGGATTGAACCCAGGGACACTTAACCACTGAGCCACATCCCCAGACTTTTTTTTTTTTTTTTTTTTTTAACTTTTTGTTTTTGAGACAGGTTCTTGCTAAGTTTCTTGGGCCTTGCTAAGTTGCTGAGGCTGATTTTGAACTTGTGCTCCTCCTGCCTCAGACTCCCAAGCGGCTAGGATTACAGGCATGTGCCACTGCGCCTGGCTAAGACAGGCATCTGGACTTTAGACAATTGTCACAGCTAACCAAATCTGCCCAATGATGTGCAGCCTTTATATAAAAGCCCTGAGGTTGGTTTGAACAAAATACAGCATTTCAAATTATAAACAAGTTAGTCATTCAGTGGCACACATTTGTAAAGGTAAGAATCAATGGTTACATCTTAAAATGATCTAGTTGTATCATATCTAGTGGAAACCAAATGAAACAGGCCTGTTGAAGTTGTTACAAGGAGATTCTCATAGTATGCATTTGTGGGTGGCTATGTCATCTTCCAGGAAGCCAAAGGGAGATAATCTGTGAAGAATACAAGAATTTGTTTGCTGCTCTCATTCTCAGAAGCCAACTGAGAGGCGCGAACAAATTGTCTTGAGTAACTTCCTATGGTCTTTAATGTGCCATGTGTGAGCAGGATAAAAGAAGTATGTGTGGATTGGGCTTTCACAGAGATCAAGAGCTAACACAACGGACAAGATTCTTCTGAATTACTAACTTGATCTTGTTCATTCTAGAACTGAGAAAATTGTTTTTATTTGTCCTAATTAGTTATACATGACAGCAGAATGCATTTGGCACATCATACATAAATGGAGTAAACTCGCCATTCATATAGTTATACATGATGTAGAGTTACTCTGGTCATATATATACATATAGGGTAATAATGCCCGATTCATTCTATTATCATTCCTACCTCCATCCCCGCTCTTCTCCCTTCACTCTTCTCTGTCTAGTCCAAAATACATCTATTCTTCCCTTCACCCCTTATTGTGAATTAGCATCCTCATGTCAGACAAAACATTCAGCCTTTAGGATTGGCTTATTTCACTTAGCATAATATTCTCCAGTTCCATCCATTTACTGGCCAATGCCATAATTTCATTCTTCTTTAAAGAATGAGTAATATTCCATTGGGAATATACCACATTTTCTTCAACCATTCATCTGTTGAAGGGCGTCTCCGTTGGTTCCATAGTTTAGCTATTGTGAATTGAGCTGCTCTAAACATTGCTGTGTCTGCATCACTGTAGTATGCTGATTTTAAGTCCCTTCAGTATAAACTGAAGAGTGGGATAACTGGGTGAAATGGTGGTTCCATTCCAAGCTTTCTTAGTCATCTCCATACTGCATTCCATAGTAGTTACACTGATTTGAAGTCCCACCAGCAATATATGAGTAAATTTATTTCCCCACATCCTCGTCAACATTTATTGTTGCTTGTATTCTTGATAATTGCCATTCTGACTAAGTGAGATGGACTCTCAGTGTAGTTTTGATTTTCATTTCTCTACTACAGATAATGATAATTTTTTTCATATATTTGTTGACCATTTCTATTTCTTCTGTGAAGTATCTGTTCAACTCTTTTACCCATTTATTGATTGGGTTACTTAGTTTTTTTGGTGTTGAGTTTTTTGAGTTCTTTATATATCTTGGAGATATATGATGTGCATGTGGTAAGATTTTCTCCCATTCTGTAGGCTCTCTCTTCACATTATTGATTGTTTCCTTTGCTGTGAAGAAGCTTGATTCCATCCCGTTTAATGATTCTTGTTTTTACTTCTTGTGCTTTAGGACTCTTGTTGAGGAATTTGGCTCCTAAGCCAACATGGTGGAGATTTGGGCCTACTTTTTCTTCTAGTAGGTGCAGGGTCTCTGTAGTACTGAGAAATTTTGAGTTTTATGAGGACAGGTTATCAGAATTCATGTTGGATATTGTTATAAAACACAGATCATTACTTGAAGCCTCTCATCGCAGTGACAAGACACACCTTAGAACATTTGTAACTGTTCTGAAGTAAAGAATACAGTTTTCAATCCAAGGAAAGTAATGAAGTAGGTGGTGGTCAGATACTGGCTTTAAAGTCTGTAACTCAAACACTTTGTGATTCTGGAAGAGTTAGCTAATGTAGAGTATGAGTGCCTCCATATATACGGACTTCATGGATCAAAATGAGGATGTGTGAATACATTTATTTAGTAGTGTTAAGTACATTTCAGGGCTTGATGCAGGTTAGGTATTTTCACAAAACTAATAACCTCTGCAAAAGACTGTTCATAGATGTAAAAGAATACAGGTTCTGATCTGTGGAATGTAAACAGTTCTTTGCAATCAATTGAAACTGATTTGTGAAATGGAAATGCAATACCAACACTAGGTTTTCTGCAATGCTTAAAGCTCTCTACCTACCTGGAGTCCATAAATCTCTGAAATTGCATGCAAATTTTGGAGGTTTCAAACAGATCCAGGATTCCAAGAAAATCCCGATCTAAATGGTTCTCTTGTGAAGACATTTAAGTATATTAAGAGGGAACTAAGCTGGGTACGGTGGCGCACGCCTGTAATCCCAGCACTTGGGAGGCTGAGGCAGGAGGATCGCGAGTTCAAAGCCAGCCTCAGCAATGGCGAGGCACTTAGCAATTCAGTGAGATCCGGTCTCTAATAAAATACAAAAAAGGGTGGGGATGTTGCCCAGTGATCAAGTGCCCCTGAGTGAGAGAAAAGAAAAGAAAAAAGAGGGAATTAGTTGTTACACAAGCCAGAAATACCAAATCTGCCTTGTTTCTCTAAAACATCATTAAAAGAAAAACAGTACCTTTTCTCTTCTTGTTAGAAACAGCAACAGTGGTACCATGGGCTGAAGGAGAAGATGAATTGGTGAGGCACAGACCTAGTCCTCTGTTTGGTCCTTTTAAAAATGATCATGCCATTTTAGTTTGCTTTTTTTCTGATATTCTCTTTTACTCCTTTCAAACCCACATCAGGGTCTCAAGACCTCATGCTTTGTGTGATGTGTGTGTGTGCGAGAGCCAAGAAATGTGGACTTCAAAAGTATTCTCTTACATAGGGATTTTCCTAACTTTGTTGCTTGTGATATCTTCCCATAGCCCTGACTAGATTGTCAGGGTACTGTTTTGTGTGATGAACAGAAACCAGACCACCTGTACATTGTTGTTTCCAAGGCTATGAAAAGGTGAAATGCAGTCTGAGGCTGCTTAAGCCAGCAGCACTTTCTCACTAGGTGATTCCTCTTCTGGCATGTACTTTCTCTCTGAGCCTGTGTGCCAGCCTGCTATTGCTGCAGGGATGTCTTAGAATCAGTCTTTGAAACTCTTCTAATCCTCATAATTCCTCCTAATCCATTGATCCACACACTGAAAATGGATGAGATTTACTTAAATCATGCCTAAGAGTGGAAAGGTAGTCTAAATCTTTTAGCAAACTCATCCTCAAACCTGTGGATTACCAAAATCAACTGTGTGTGTGCGCGCACACACACACACACACACACACACACACACACACACTAGTCTCAATTCATTTCCATTGAATCAGAATATGTGGGACAATCTGTAATTGACAGTTGTTCCCTATGTAGTTCTGTCAACCATCCAGACTTGGAAAACACAGCTTTAGAATATATGTGTCCTCTCCCACAAATCAGGCCCATGAAATAAAAAGAGGTGAGCTTGGATAGTCCAGAGACTTGCTTGCTTACTTACGTACTTGAACTATTGTCAACATAGCTTCCTGTGCTGATGTATTGTCCTAACTTCAAAGTGCAGGCGTACGTGAGGTCTCCAGTATACGTGAAACTGCATTAGGGTATTTTACAAAACACCAACATAGGGCCAAGTCCATTTCAATTTTAATCTTATGCTTCCTCAATGTATTACTCAGGCATTTCACCTGGAAACTTCTGAAAAGTGATCACTTAATCACACTCTTCCTTGGAGTTCAGTGAAACGCTAAAAAACTCAAATGAGTACTCCACCCATTTTACCTCCTTGTTTATTGATGCCCTTTTATTTACCATCCTTGAAGGAAAGCTACTTAAAGCTTTGGTCACAGTTCCTGTACTCTGGAGGAGGCTAAAATCTGTAGGAAAAAAGGATCATTTTTTCTACTGCATTACGTGAATCATCTAGAAAAGTTGAGCAGGAATCTAGGACAAAGGAAAGTAGACAATGCCCAGCATGCCCACTTCAGGTCTCTGATACAACTTCAGAATCTTGTTCAAAAGCATTTCAGAACAGTGGGCACCTATGGAGCAAAATGTAAGTACATAACCAAAACATAAATATAAACATTACCACTGAGATGTTGGCTTCATTTCTCTAAATGCAATGCACAGACACAAGAGCACATACTAAGAAATGCAGAAGAAATGTTGGAATGGATTTTGGTCCCAAGAGATACAGGACAGAATCATTTAGAGTAGTGTGCCTCATGATCTCCTCAGGAATATGGCCAGGAAACCAGGGCTGGTGTGAGGCAGAGGTGACCTTAACAGAAGTGATTGAGCATCATTGAGTAACTGTCTCAGTGAGAGATGTCATAGGAAAAAACTCTTTTCTGACAGTTTCAGTGCCTCATGAAATGATGTCTACTTGGTGGCTACTATGGTCTGAATGTTAGTGTCACACCCCCCAAAATTCGTACATTGAAAACTAATTGCCAATGCGATGGTGTTAAGAGGGGAGGCCTTTATGAGGTGATTGGAGCACAAGGGCAGAGTCCTCATGATTTGGGTTAATGCCCTCATGAAAGATCCCAGGAAGCTGCTGCATTGTCCACCATGAAGGGCTGCTGCAGCGTGAGGATAGCCCTCACCAGGCACAGAATCTTCTGGGGCCTTGATCTTGCACTTCCCACTTCC
Organism: Tamias sibiricus; assembly: GCA_025594165.1. Lineage (NCBI taxonomy): Eukaryota > Metazoa > Chordata > Mammalia > Rodentia > Sciuridae > Tamias > Tamias sibiricus. Next base: position 145,094,849 of record CM046657.1, read on the forward strand.
CACCTCCAAAACTGTGAGAAATAAAGTTCTGTTAGTAAGCTACCCAGTTATGGTATTTTGTTATAATAGCCTGAACAAATTGATGATGATATTCCAAATTGGAAATCCCATCCCAAATACAAAACAACTGTTTTGTTTGGCATCAAAATCCAACCTGGTCCATGAAAATTATCTTTTATTTGCCCTGTTTTCCATATATGAAATGATTCCCAAGAAGTATTGACTACTGGGCACTTTTTAGCTTGTAGTAACATTCTAAAGGTCCTGACAAACACTAAAACCTCAATGATCTTTCCCTTCAGACATCAGGACAAACAAAGGGATGTTCCCTGTACTATAGTTTATATAGTGTCAATAATAAACCTTTTGTTTTTATTGGTTCACTAAAATTATACATAAAAGTGGGACTTGTTGTTGCATATTCATCCATGCACACAATATAACAATATAATTTGGCTATTTTCATTCTAGTACCAGTAATATACTTAATGTCTCAAAATATTACAGTTAACTTATAGTTTGTTGAAGTGGCTATTTTGACTCATGGAAGAAGAATAAGAAGTAGTGATGTAAAACATAACCTTTGACATTGTGTATGGTCTCTTTTGGGATTGGAGATCCTAAAGGACAAGAATGTTTCCTCACTAGTAGAGTTCAACTATGTCTATTTATACATCTTTCACATCAGGGGTTTTTGAGCTCCTTGCACCCTATTTCTATCACCAATGCCTAACAGTGTTTTGTACAAAGTAGAAGCATAAATATAGTTTCTCTCTCGTAACAAGCTTCATTGTAAGTGAAATGTACAAGTTTCTTTCAGCTACCATAAATTATCATAAACTTGGTTTCTTAAAACAATTGAACTTTATTCTCTCACTGATCTGGAAGCTGGAAGTCTAGAATCAAGAAGTCAGATGATTGCACAAATGGTGTGACTCTACTTTGCATACAACCAGAGAAGGGAAAAATTCTGTTCCATTTGTGTACAATGAATTAAAGAGCTTTCTGCTGTCATGTGTAACTAATTAGAACTAAAAAAAAAAAAAAAAAAAAAAAAAAAAAGTCAGCAGGGTTTTTTCCTTCTGGAGGCTCTAGGGGGAGAATCCATTTTATGCTTCTTAAGCTTTTTAGTGGTTTTCAGTCTTTTGTTATCTCCCTCCCTCTCTCCTCCTCTCCCTCCCTCCTTCCCTCCTTTCCATTCTTTCCTTTCTTACTTCCTTCACTTGTTTATTTATTTTTCGTGCTGGGGATTGAACATGTGGACTTGTGCATGCTAGGTAAGCCCTCTGCTTCTTAGCTACATGTCAGTCATTCTTGAAAGTCCCTCGCTTGTAACTGTATCATATCACTTCAACCTCTGCCTCTGACTTCACCGCCATCTTTCTGGGTGTCTGTGTGTCTCTGTGTCCAAATCTTTCTCTTCTTTCTGATGAAAATCATTGGATGCAAAGCCCACCCTAATCTAGGCTGACCTCATCTTGCTTTTATGCTATCTTCAAAGACCCTGTTTTTAAATAGGTCACTTTTACTGAGGGTTAGGACTTGGAGAAAATTCAACCAACTGCATAACTCATATAACAAGAATTGGGATGCATGAACCAAGAGTCTGACTTTAACTATTATGATACAGAAAGAACAATCAGTTGATTATAATCCAAGTATTTTTAACATAAATTTCAGTTTTGCAGAATTTATTAACAGTATTAGCCATGGATAAAGAGTACATCCATGTGTACCATTTCCATGACATGACGGATTCAATAAAGAAACAAATAGCTCTCTTTGAGAAGAAGTATGATGGTGATTATGAAACAGTTCATTTCCCTTGGTTGTATAAAATGTGGTCATTCATTTTATTTTTTTTAATATTTATTTGTACCCAATGTGTTTTATTTTTACAAGGTGCTGAGGATCAAACCCGGACCGTGCACATGCCAGGCACTCTACCATTGAGCCACAACCCCAGCCCTGTCATTCCTTTTCAATGTTGACACATACTAGGACAGATTTGGAGAAAAATGATTTCTGGCTACTTAGAAGAAACAATGCTAAGCACTCACTACTAATGAAGATTCTCCCCATAACCATATGCTAGTCAGCACCTCTGAACTTTTTTTCAATGAGTCCCTACCCTTAGGCCTGTTCTATAAGTCTAGATTTAGCAAGACTTCTGCTGAAACAGACTTTAGCCATAGTCTCCCATTTCAATATCTGATTGCACTCAACATCTGAGCAACTTCCTCATCTCCCACAACTACCAGGTGGTATCTGATTACCCTGGCTTGTCTGTAGCAGGTGTGTTAGCCAGAATCTCTCCTGACCTCTCATGTTTCCTCTTGGTAAATTTTTTCTTTTCCATCCAATGTCCAAAGTTCTACTTTTCCTTGTTGTATTCAAGGTTGAATCCAATCTCTTTCCACTACTGTGACATTCAATTACATAGTTCCTATACCTTCAGAATAGTCCTGAATAAAGTCTGTGTTGCCATTTTAACAAATCTTATGGATAATTTTTCTCTCTAACACCACCTTAGTTCTTCTTTCCCAGGATTCTATAAGATAATCACCAGGTTTTCTTGCAGTTAGCTGTGTCAGAATCTGCCTAACAAACTGAGGGTGGAAGAAATGAAAGCCACTTATATTTTTAGCCCCTAAAAGCATTCTGCTTGGGTCTCATTTCTATTGCTTCTCTGCTAGGGTGATGAAGAGGAAGATGAGAAGGGCAGCCTGACCATACTACCATGTGACATAAGTAGAGAATGAGATTTCACTTGTGCCCCTGCCTCATGGCCCACTCACTGATGCAGGTGTTGGATTGTGCAAGTTTATAATATCATCTAACTATAAGAAATGAATTCATATTTTTCTTTATAAGAAATGAATTCATTTTTTACTTTATAAGCAAAATCCAAAGTTTATATGAAGGAACAAATGTGCAAAAGCATTTAAGACAAATTTGCAAAAGTTATCAATAATGTCCAATATCTGGTTGGTTCTGGAAGCTGCGAAGTCCAAGATCATGGCACCTCAGCATCTGGAGGCACCCCTCCTGCTGCATCAGAACCCTGTGGAGGGATCACATGGAGAGAAAGTTGTATGTACTTAAAGCCCCTGGAAACAAAGATATGATGTAATCTGTAGGAGCCCTAATTAAGGAGATAGCCAAGATTGCGGTTAGCTGTGAGCCATAAAGAGGTTCAAGCATTACCACCTTCCATGGTCTCGCGAGACTTGGCCCGGGAGATTGCGGATCGGGTCGGCGCCATTTGCATGATCTTGCAAGACTTGGCCCGGGAGATTGTGGATTGGGTCGGCGCCATTTTATGTTGGTTGGAGGTGTGTGGATTGCGGGTAGGAGTTGTTCTTGGAGCCGGAGAGAGAAGCCAGCAGAATAAAGAGCCTGTTCGTTTCTAGTCTGCCTCTGAACTTATTCCCGTGGCTTTGTTGCTGCAGACGGCCATCGTTTTAGGCAGCAACAGGTGGTGTCCCGTACGGGGAATTCGGCCGGCAGGTAAGAACTGAAAATGGAAACAAAAGTAACAAAAGGTCGGATAATAAAAGCCATGGATGAGTTTTTCGATATTGTGGACTCAGTGGATAGTGAGGAAAGTGATCAAGAAAGCATAGCCTCTGAGTCAGTTAATACCGCTGAGAAGAGTAGTGGTGTAAATTCAAAAGGAAGAGCTGCAAAAGCCATCAGAAACTTATTGAAATTAGCCAAAGAATATGTACTCTCCTTAGAAGCTGAAATTCAGGATACCAGTAAAAGTGATAGTAGTGAAGAGGAATCAAAAGGTGATTGTGGGAGCACAGTCCCCAGTAAAAAGAACAAAAAGAAATTAAAAAAGAAAAATGACTGTCAAGTAGAGGAACCACTTGTGTCCTCTACTCCCCCATGGGTGGAATCCATTACAGAAAATATGAAGGGTATTACTAGGCATTTTCAAACCATAGAAAGAGAAAAAAAAAAAAGTCTTTCTGAGTGCTTATGCACTCTCGAGGGTAACTCATAGATATATTGGGAACTGCCAGTATTTGAAAATGAAAATGGACATAGGGTCCACCAGTCAGTAGATTTCAAAACAATAAAAAAACTCAAAGAGGGAGTAATGACGTATGGGCCCCAAGCTCCTTTCATGTTGAGTATGCTGGAGTCCCTTAACATCTTTAACTTAACCCCCTCAGACTGGAAAAGTCTATGTAAAGCATCATTAAGTGGGGGACAATACTTGGTTTGGTGATCGCAATTTCAAGAACTTTGTATAGAAACAGCTAAAAGAAACGCAGCTGCAGTGTTTGGAGACCATAATATAGAAATGCTCACAGGAGAAGGGCAGTTCACAGACTTACAGGCTCAAAAATATTATGACCCAGGTGTATATACTCAGATATATGCAGCTGCCTTAAAGGCATGGAAAACTTTACCAAGGACCTGGGGATCTGCAAGGTAGCTTGTCAAAAGTGATTCAAGGACCTAATGAGCCATATGCTGACTTTGCTGATCGACTCTTGAGAACTGTAGGTAGAGTGTTTGGAGACGTCAATCAAGCTATGCCATTAGTTGTTCAATTAGCATATGAAAATGCTAATAAATACTGCCAGGAAGCCATCAGGCCATGGAGAAATAAAAAGGATCTTTCCATATATATACAACTATGTAAAGATATAAATGACGCCTTTGTCACAGGAAATGTGATTGCAGCAGCAATGAGAGGTGCTTCGCCTCAAAATTTCACAAGGGCTCAACCTAGACATTATAATCAATCAGGCTATTCTAGGCAAAATTATCATAATCCAGGCTATTCTAGGCAAAAATCCCAAAAGAGAAATAAGACCAAGCTCATACCGTGCCCCAGGCCGCTGCCCCAGGTGTAAAAAGAGAAATCATTGGGCCAATAAATGCCATTCAAAATTTGACATCTATGGAAATCAATTTGTTCAGGAATTCAAAAAACGGGGCACAGGGCCCAATGCCCCGGGGCCCACAAATGTACGAGGCATTGGAGAAGGACTATCCTCAAGCATCCACTCAGATGCTTCCCCGACACAATCCCTACTACCCATCCACTCCCTCGCCAGAGGAACAGGAGGAAATGCAGGATTAGACCTCTGTTCCACTGCCCGAATAGTGTTAACACCTGAAATGGGGGTTCAACTGATTCCCACAGGACTCAGGGGACCTCTTCCCTCAGGGACTGTAGGACTTATTCTCAGGTGAAGTCCTGAAAACTTATTAGGTTTGCAAGTGACCCCAGGTGTAATAAACTCAGACTACAAAGGGGAAATAGAAATAATGCTTAGCTCACCCCAAAGTATAAGTTCTGTTAATCAAGGAGATAGAATTGCTCAGCTGCTTCTCCTTCCAAATTTACATAATTCATTTAAAATGAGTATGCCTCAAAAAGGGAACAATAGAGGATTTTGTTCCACTGACTCAGAACCTATGGCTTGCTGGGTTCGGGATTGTTCAGGGAGGCCTATGTGTAAAATAAAAATCCAAGGAATAGAGATAGAAGGACTGATAGATACTGGAGCTGACTCTTCCATCATTAATCTATGGCAATGTCACAAGCACTGGCCTTTGCAAAAAGCTTCAACCAGTTTAAGAGGCTTGGGATATAATAACCTCCCAGAGAAAAGTGTGGTAATTTTAAAATGGGAGGATGATGAAGGGCATAAAGGAACATTTCAGCCTTATGTTTTACCTAACCTACCAGGTTACTTTATGGGGAAGAGATATTTTGCAACAAATGGGAGTACACCTTGTAACCAAGCCTGCAGATGTTAAATGTGAAAATCTATAGGGTAATCTTAACCTAAAAGAAATCATTATCAAAAAGTACAGGGTAATCTTAACCCTAAAAGAAATCATTATCAAAAAGTACAGGGTAATCTTAACCCTAAAAGAAATCATTATCATAAAGGAAAAGATATTTTTTTTTCAGGGCCACTGAGAAAATAATTTTGAAAATACCATGGCTTTCTGATAAGCCAGTGTGGGTCCCTCAGTGGCCCCTATCTAAAGAGAAATTACAAGCGGCCCACCTACTAGTTCAGGAACAACTAGAAGCAGGACATATAGAACCTTCCACCTCTCCCTGGAATTCCCCCATATTTGTGATCAAGAAAAAATCAGGAAAATGGTGATTGTTACATGATCTTAGAGAAATTAATAAAACCATGCAAATCATGGGCCCTACTCAACCTGGACTTCCTAATCCTGTAGCTATTCCAAAAAATTTCCATCTTATTACTCTTGATATAAAGGATTGTTTCTTTTCTATTCCTCTACACCCTCTGGATACCCCCAGGTTTGCTTTTTCAGTTCCTTCTATTAACAATAATGGCCCTGATCAGAGATCTCAATGGAAAGTTTTGCCGCAGGGAATGGCTAATAGCCCCACTATGTGTCAAATCTATGTAGATAAAGTTATTCAGTCTACCAAAAATAAATACCCAGAGCTTATGTGCCTCCATTATATGGATGATGTTTTGCTTGCTCATCCTAATCAAGAAGTCTTATTCACCATATTTAGTGATATATCAGAAAACTTGAAACGATATGGACTAAACATTGCTAAGGAAAAGGTTCAAATTAGATCTCCAATATTATATCTAGGATTCCAAATTATGGACACTTTTATTAGGCCTCAAAAGATATTAATTAATAAGGAGCATTTGGCCACTCTCAATGACTTTCAAAAATTGCTGGGAGATATTAATTGGCTTCGCCCTACACTAAATCTCACTACTGGCCAACTAAAACCTTTATTTGACATCCTTCGCGGGGACCCTGATCCATCTTCACCGCGAACATTGACTCCTGATGCTAGGGAAGTTTTTTTTTTTTTTTTTTTTTTTTTTTTTTTTTTTTGTGGTACCAGGGATTGAACTCAGGGGCACTCGACCACTGGGCCACATCCCCAGCCCTTTTTTTGTATTTTATTTAGAGACAGGGTCTCACTGAGTTGCTAAGTGCCTCGCCATTGCTGAGGCTGGCTTTGAACTCGCGATCCTCCTGCCTCAGCCTCCCAAGTGCTGAGATTACAGGCATGCGCCACCGTGCCCGGTGCTAGGGAAGCTTTAAAGTTAGTAGAAAAAGCCATCGAAGGAGCTCATTGTGATAGATTTGATTTAACTCAACCGCTGATATTGATTATTATTTCTTCACAATATACACCCACAGGAGTATTTTGGCAACAAGGGCCTTTATTATGGATACATTTGCCCGTCTCTCCTAAAAGTATAATTGAGTCTTATACCTCCATGGTGGCTAAACTTATTCTTCAAGGACTTAAGACTTCTACTAAAATATTTGGCATTCACCCTGCTACTATTATTACTCCCTATTCATTGTCACAGATTGAATATTTATGCTTCAATGATAATGATTGGGCTATAGCTAGATGCTCTACTTCTGCAAATTTTGATAATCATCTTCCTAAGTCTCCTATATTATCTTTTTGTATCAATCATCCTATTATATTTCCACAGGTAATAAAAAATCAACCTATTCCTAAGGCATTAAATGTATTCACAGATGGGTCCTCAACTGGTACTGCTGCAGTAGTCACTAAAAAAGAAAATATGACTTACATAACTGCCTACAAATAAGCTCAACTAGTGGAACTGGAAGCTGTGGTAAGAGCTCTGGAAAATTTTAGAGAGCAGCCCATGAACATTTTTTCAGATAGCCACTATATTGTACATGCCGTCCCAAAATTAGAGCTAGCAGGACCAATAGCACCTCATACTCCAGCCTTTAAATTGTTTTATCAAATACAAAAACTTTTGTGGGCAAGAAAAGAACCTCTATTCGTAGGGCATATTAGAGCACATACCAATTTGCCTGGTCCCCTTCATGAAGGTAATCAAAAGGCTGATGCCCTTATCCAAACAATCTATACTTTCAGCGCTCCAGCAAGCTATTTTATTTCACTCCCAGTTTCACGTCAATAGCACCACCTTACAGGGTGGGTTAAAATCACAAAGGAGCAAGCCAGAACAATTGTAAAAGATTGTAAATCTTGTATGACACATTTGCCCAATCCTCATTATGGTGTTAACCCTAGAGGATTAATGCCCAATCATTTGTGGCAGATGGAAGTTACTCATGAGCCAAGTTTTGGAAAATTGCAATTTATTCATGTGACCATAGATACATGCCCAGGCATGATTTTTGCTTCCTTACATTCTGGAGAAAAAGTTAAAGATGTCACATCTCATTTTTTGCAAGCTTTTGCTGCATTGGGCATCCCCAAAATGCTTAAAAAACAGATAATGGCCCTGCATATATATGTCCTCATCTTTCAAACAGTTTTGCGCAAAATTCAATATATCCCATAAAACAGGCATCCCATTCAATCCTCAGGGTCAGGGCATTATTAAAAGAGCAAACCACACACTGAAAATCATGTTATTAAAACAAAAAGAAGGAAATTGGAAAAAATCCTAGGGACAGATTGGCAGTTGCTCTGTTTACCTTAAATTTTTTAACTTTAGACTCTAATGGTTATTCTGCTGGAGACAGACATTGGAACCCACACCAACAACAAAAACCTTTGGTTTACTGGAAGGATGTTCTTTCAGGTACATGGAAGGGTCCAGATCCAGTATTAATTTGGGGGAGAGGATCTGTTTGTGTTTTTCCAAAGCACGAATCCTCTCCAATATGGATACCATCTAGATTAATAAAGCAGGTACCAATCATAAGGATCAAGATGAAGTTGTTGAGGAATCAAGATTAATAAAAAAGATAGAAAATCAAGAGGACCAAGATGAAGGTATGGAATGATTCCCTTAAAAGAGTCCTTCAAAATATTTCACAACGTAAGTGTCATTCCTCCCGGCCGGGAGGAGGAGCTCTCTCTTTAGTATGCACACAATTGTATTTTTTCTTTTTTCTCTTTTTATATATGTCTTTATGTCTGTGCATTTGTCTAAATTTCTTGTAAATGTGATGTCACAAATATATGTTTGTAGGTTTGTACGTCTGTCCAGTGTGATGTCACAAATAACAAAGCACTTATGAATATATATGGATCCAAATAACTTTAATTCATTTAAGTTTAAGAGTATTCAATTTGGGTAAATAATTTAATAAGTGAAGGTACCTTCAATTTTGATTTATAGGTGTCCCAGGGATTTCTCTTTAGCGAAGAATATGACTAGTGCTGTATAACCTGATATTTTGGTTTTTTTGACATAGGAATGTTTATTTGTAATTAACTTTATTTGTTTTATAGCTGATTAATTTGAGTTATTTCAACAGATAATTTCATGGAAGGTTACAGAGACTCGAGGGTTCCAGCTAACAAATTATTTTTCCAAGGTGCCTTTAGCTTTTCTTTAATCTATCTTTAATGCAGTAAATACCCTCAGTCTTTCTTTGTTTTGTTCTGAATATGATATTTTGCCAGCTTATGTTTGTGAGAGCTCAAGCAGCAATGTGTGTGAGCAGAAATCAACTTTAATTTTCTAATCTAATAATTCTATTTTTTAGTTTGACAATTCGCCTCTTGACTCAGTGCTGGAATTGCACTGCCTTTCCTTTAATAATTGATGCTTGAGTTTCTAGGTAGTGGGCCCTGAAGATTTGTCGGTGGCATTGTCTAGACATAAAAAAGACGGCTGCTGCTACAGCTGCAAGGATTGAGGTCGCTGCAAACATCCCTGCTGCTCAAGCATCACACAACCTCACCAGCAGTGTGGCCTCTGCTCTGCATGCATAGGGCCTCCTAGATCAACGTGTTATAACAAGTGGACATTTTGATCTTTCATTGTTTGGGACTTTACAGGACAATGCCTTGCGGGCATTTGTCTAGAGAATCAGTGTGTTACTTGATAGAACTCAGGGCAGCTGATTTGTTTAGAGAATTTGATATGCTATGCAACTTGGCTCGTCAGCAGAAGGTTATCGCCTTAAAGCCGCAGCATCTCCCCACAATTGGACGGCTGTTAGTCACCATACACAGTCGATCCTGAAGGGCTCCATTGGATGGCTGGTTAGCCAATGATGAGTAAGATCCCCAGAGGGGGACAACCTAAGACAGGCACAGTCGCACGAGACAATCTCATGTGGCCGACATATCAACCTAAGACAGGAGTCAAGGGCACAGCCTTGATTATCCAATGACGGGTAAGAATGTTGGTTGCACATGGACGTCCTAGAGCATCCCCTCTTTTAAAACAAAAGGGGCGGTAAATTCGTAGGCAGCCTAAATAAATAAAAAAAAAAAAGGGGGGGGAGAGGAGCCCTAGCTATAGATTACGGTTAGCTGTGAGCCATAGAGGTTCAAGCATTACCACCTTCCATGGTCTTGCGAGACTTGGCCTGGGAGATTGTGGATCTGGTCGGCACCATTGTGTGTTGGTTGGAGGTGTGTGGATTGCGGGTAGGAGTTGTTCTTGGAGCTGGAGAGAGAAGCCAGCAGAATAAAGAGCTGTTCGTTTCCAGTCTGCCTCTGAACTTATTCCCGCGGCTTTGTTGCTGCAGGTGGCTATAGCTGCATTCAGCGACGGTAATCATCATATTCCCCAGCACTTTTCACAGCACACGGTTCATCATAATGTTATTTGTCTTTAATCAGGAATCTATCTCCTTCATAACTCATTACAAAGCTGGGCACAGTGGCGCTTGCCTGTAATCTCAGCAACTCCAGAGCCTGAGACAAGAGTTCAAGTTCAAGGCCAGCCTCAGCAACATAGTGAGACCCTCAGCAACTTAGTGAGACCTTGTCTCAAAATAAAAAGCGAAAAAGGGCTTGGGATGTAGCTCAATGGTAAAGCACCCCTGGGTTCAATCCCAATTACAAAAAAAAAAAAAAAAAAAATCACTGCAAATATTTTTTTCTACCTATCACTATTAGTAATGGAAACTCATTATTTGACATTTTTTAGGTACTTGAAAGAAAAAATAAGAAATAAGAAACAAAAACAGAAACAAAACCCAGAAAGCACCTCTCATGTGTTAAACTATGCACTTCAAATTTGGGGAACTAGCTAATAAAGTTAGCAAAGCATCCTCCATTGTCTACCAACAAGTTGTTGTTTATTTTATTCATGTAAAGCCTATTAATATATTGAAAAAATCATCTAGCAGGAACTCATCAGTTCATACAATATTCTTAACAAGAGAAAGAGTCTCCAATGGCCCCAGTGTAGCTAATCTGGAACATAGCTATTTAGCCACTAGCCACTCAAAATGAAGTGAAACAGTTCACCACTGACATTTAGGAAATATCAGGTCCAGTTGTGACAGTTGGAAAACGGGAGGAGGTTTGGGGCTATGCAGCTGGGGAACCTTCAGCAAAATGATTAGACAAGTAAGAAGAACAATTAGAGCTGACAGATCAGAACAGCCTGCTCAGATAAGCTAAAAATGAGCCAGACCTTCAGGATCATGACAATTTTGACAAGAAGTTTGGAAAGGATAACCAATGGAACACTTTGTGCATCCATAACTGTTAATTTGAGTCCACGGAGGTTTGACATTTACATATATTTTGTTATTTGTTTTCAATTCTAGAAATCAAACCCAGGGCCTCATGCCTGATAGGCATAACATATATTCTTAATTGACACCATAATTGTATATATTTATGGGGTGTAGTGTGACATTTCAATACATGTAGATAATGAATAATGATCAGATCAGGGTAACTGGCATATGTATCACCTCAGCCATGTATCATTTTTTTCTAATGTCAGGAACATTCAAAATCCTATTTATTAGTTATTCTAAAATATTCAATTAATTGTTGTCAGCTATAGGTATCCTACTGTGCTAAAGAATATTAGAAGTTATTTCTTCTGTCAAACTTTACCCCTGCCCATTCACCATCCTCTTCCCATCCCCTCTCCTCTACACCCTTCTTCTTTCTAGAATGGAGACATCTCCTTAGAGCTCAGAAACTCTTTTAAAGTCCAAGGTGGGAAGAGTTTATGCTTGCTAAGAATGACAAGAGTGTGGCAAAGATTTCAAAAACTACTCCTGCTGCAATCAAACTTTGCCAATTCCTTTAGAAAAATGTAAAGCAATTCTTGTTCTGATCACAACAATTCTTATCCAGTACCCCACTTCCAACATCTTATATATTTTTTAATTTAATTTAATTTGTTATACATGCTTGCAGAGTGCAATTTCTTTCATATTACATATAAAGAGCACAGTTTTCTAAGTTATTGGTTTTACACAAAGTATTTTCATACCATTTGAGTTTTTATACATGCTTAGTATATTGATGTCCAACTCCTTCTGCCATTATTCCTATCCCCCGTCCCCTCTCCTCCTTTCCCTCCCCTTTGTTCTATTTCACATTCCTTCATTCCTCTCATCCCCCCTCCCTTGCCACTATAATTCAGTATCCTCATAGCAAAGGAATCAATCAACCCTTGGTTTTCTGGGATTGGCTGACTTCACTTAGCATTATTTTCTCCAGCTCCATCCATTTACCTGCAAATGCCATGATTTTATTCTCTTTTAGTGCTGAGTAGTGTTCCACTGTGTATATATACCAAAATTTCCCTATCCATTTATCTATTGATGGGCATCGGGTTGTTTCCACAATCTATCTATTGTGAATTATGCTGCTATAAACATTGTCAACATCTTATATTTTTAACCTAGTAACCTCATTTGTTGCTATTAAGTTAATTTAATTTCATTTTAAATATTATATAATTAAATCTTTCCTTTTTTATTTAACAGATGAATGAAGTATTTAAATTTTAGTCTTAATAATATTTTGCCAAGTGTGTACACAAATATTAAAAATAAATTCACATGCTCCTGGCATTCAAAGGTAATGTTACGGAATTGGGAAATATCAGAGAGTAACTGGAAGGAAATTGAGAATAATATGAGGGAGGATCAGATGTGCACCACTGTGCCTGGTTCAGTTTGGATCTTGAATGTCCTCCAAAGGCCTGTGCTGAAGGCTTGGTCCCCAACCTATGGTGCTAATTGAGAGGTTGTAGAATCTCTAGGAGGTGGGTCCTAGGAGGATAAAATTAGGTCGTTGGGGGTGTGCCCTCAAAAGATATATTGGGATCCCAGTCTCCTCTTCCTTCTCTCTTTTCACTTCCCAGCCACTATGGGGTGAACAGTTTACATCTCCATATTCTACCACCATGATGTGGTGCCCATGATAGGCCCAAAAGCAATGGGCCAACTGATCATGGGCTGAAACCTCCAAAACTGTGAGATAAACTAAACCTTTCCACTTCTTAAGTTGTTTTTTCATGTATTTGGTACAGTAACAGGAGACTGACACAGCTAAAGGATGGTTGGCCTTTCCCTGTAGGGACACTGGATGGTGCCTCCACAAAGCCCCGAAGCCATTGTTCTCCATCACCATGGAGATATCTTGGCTCTTTGACTTATTTAGCCTCCATTTCAGTGTCAGCATTTTCCTTCCTCATTTTTCCATCAATCCCACAGCAGAACATTTTCCTTTCCCAGGGAGTTCCCATCCTGAATCACTAATCTCTCCATCCATTGTCAGTGAGAGTCTATCAAATGGCCAGTCTTGAAATCCTTCTGATGATGACAAATAAAAAATAAACTTGTGAAACAACTCCTACAAGTTTAAGTCTCTCAGCATCCTTTGGTTTTTCTCTGTTCCAAGGTTTGGCTATAGATGCAGACTGGGTTTCAGTGACAGATGGCAGAGGATAATCTTTCATTTTGCCATAAAATTAGACCTCAGAGGGGACTGATAAAGACCTTTTTCTGAAAAATTGGTGGCTTTATATTTTCTTGCTTTTAACCAGGTGGAGAAAGCTCTTTTCTGATTTTTGAGTTAGAGAGCATGTCTTTCCTTTTAGGATAACCCATCTTACAAGACACTAAGAGGAAGCTGCTCTCTCCACTGTTTTATTTATGCGGCTGTGAGTGCTTTGTGCATTTTAATTAATGATGATTGGTCTTGCTTGAGCCCAGCAATAAATAAGAAAATGGGGCTATTAAAGATAATCCAATAAACAAACCCAAGAAAAACTGTCTCCCAGTGTTTTTCATTGCTATTTTTAAAGAGGGCAGAAGACTAAATGAAATACAATGCTGAAATTAATTTTTTAGGTTGATAAGCAAGGACTAAACATGAAGAAAAATGCCTTTTAAATCTTATGCTGGCTAAGAAGTCACAGATTTATATCCAGATGAAGTATTTGTTTTATTCTGTGAACAAGTTCAGCCAAAGGGGGTTATGACCTAATGAGTGGAGCACTCTTGTGCTACGTATCATCACAGAGAGACGGGACAGTTCTGAGACCAGACGGCTCCCAACCTTGATCAATAGGGGACAAAGACACCAAAAGACAAAGTATCAATAGGACAAATCCTGGATGTTTTGTGATCATTAAGAGAAAGGACAGTTGAGGTGGTTCCAAGTATGATGAGAGAGAAAGTTAGCACAGAGTGAAGAGAATGTTAAGGGAAGAAAAAATCTGGGCCTGATATTTGGGCAAACTCACCACATATGAAGATGAAATCCCCCACATTTGGGCTTGTGGGACAGTTGTAAAAGAGCACTGAACTACATAAAGAAGAATGACCTTCACATGGCTTTGGATATTAGTGCTGCCTATTGTCTTTTGTGTGGCTTTGCATAATGGTAATGATGGAGAACACGTACAGTAATACCAGGTGACCTGGATTCCATCAGAACGCTGAACAGAGGCAAGCCATTGCTGCACACATCAGCCATCTGTGTTAGTCAGCTTATTGTCGCTGTGACCAAAACACCCAATAAGAACAACTTAGAGGAGTAAAAGTTTGTTTGGGCTCACGGTATCAGACGTTCTGTCCATGGTGGGCCAGTTTGATTGTTCTGGACCCAGGGTGAGGCGGCACATCATAATGGAAGGATTTGGTGGAGGAGTGCAGCTCTGTTCATGGTGGCCAGGAAACAGAGAGAGAAAGGGGTGGGGCTGCAGGGAAGATGAACCCTTCAGCCACGTCCCACCTGCCTGTAGTTACACTCAGTCCATTGAACCTAGGATGTACTGATCCCATTATAGTTCTCAAAATCCAATCATTTCACTCTTGAACATTCTTCCATTAACACAGGAACTTTTGGGGTATACCTCAAATCCAAACCATAGCACCATCTCTCCCAAGATGCTGTCCTATACTGAAAGTCTGATTCCAGAGACTGTTTGGGTGGTTTTTATTGTCGTTGTTTGTTTTGTTTTTCTTTTACCTCTAGAAAAATACAGTGAAGGGGTACAATGAAGAATAACCTCTTGACATGTAAGAACTCTGCATTCTCACTCACTCATCCTTCAGAGCATGTAAAAATACAACAAAAAGGTATAATGAACATTATGCATCTTGACATGTATAAAAACCATACCCTTGTCCACACATCCCTCAGATCATGGGAGTTTTCAGAGAAACCATTTAGGATTGATTTTGATATGTGTAAAATGGCCTTTTGGGTGCTCTTGTAATAACCTGCCTACCATTTCCCATGTCATCATCTACCAAAGTAAAAAAAAAAAAAAAAATTCCAAATAACTCTTTTAAAATTTTGAAATCATCAGAGTAAGACTTGTCTGTCCTCAGGTTTTTAAGAACTTTAGATACTGGCAATAAAGGCAAGGTGAACAGCAGGGCAGACAACCCAACACTAAAACATGATATCATGTCTCAATAAATAGATTAGAGAAAGATAATTCTTGAAAGACAGAAATGCTTACCCTTGGGTTGCTCACGTAAAGTGCTTAACATCACATCCATCCCATAGTAAATGCTTAATAAATCTTCACTAACAAAAAGAAGTCTTGGGAAGGACAGTTTTAAGGTAAGGATCAGGAGGATGGCCAAATGAGGGAGAAAAGAATTTCTAAAAAGGCGACTATGCCATGTTAACTCCAAGGACACAGAATCAAGTAAGAGAAGAACTGAATGGACCTCAAGATCTGGCCAAGAACTTATTGGTGATTTTGGAGATGACAGTAGTTAGTAAGTCAGGCATTGTGGCATGTGCTGCAGTCCCAGCTACTTGGAAGGCTGAGGTAGGAGGATCACTGGAGCCCAGGAGTTCTAGCCTGGGCAACACAGTGAGACTGTCTCAAAAAGCCAAAGCAAAAACAAAAGGCTATAGTTAATTGGAACCAGATTCCAGTGAGGTAAAGGAAAGAATGAAGGCAGACAGGGAAATTTTGCAAGAAGGGGAAAGCAACAGTACAGATCAGGGTAAAGTTTTGTAGGTTGGGGTAAAACTCAACAGACTAAGTGTATCTCTCTCCAAAGGAATAGAACCGATGGAACATAGGTATAATTATGAGAAAGGATTTATTAGACTGGCTCACACTTTCAGAGGCTTGACAATCCCACAGTGGCCATCTGTAGGCTGGAGAGTCAGGAGACCAGTAGCTGCTCACTTCAAGAAGCTGGAGCATCAAAACAAGAAGGTTCAATGTTGCATGCCTAGTCTGAAACTGAAGGCCTGGAAGCTCCCTGGAGAGTCACTGGGGCAAGTCTGCATTCAAAGGCTAAAGAATCTGGAGTTTTCATCTTATGACCCAGCTATCCAACACCTTGGTCTATTCCCAAAGGACTTAAAAACAGCATACTATAGTGTGTTTATAGCAGCACAATTCACAATAGCTAGACTGTGGAACCAACCTAGATGGCCTTCAGTAGATGAATGGATAAAGAAAATGTGGTATATATACACAATGGAATATTACTCAGCAATAAGAGAATAAAATAATGGCATTAACAGGTAAATGGATGAAGTTGGAGAATATAATGAAGTTAGCCAATCTCCAAAAAACAAATGCTGAATGTTTTCTCTGACATAAGGAGGCTGATTCACAGTGGGGTTGGGATGGGGAGCATAGGAGGATTAGAGGAATACTAGAAAGGTCAATGGGGAGGCAGGGGAAGAGAGGGGGCAAGGGGATAAAAAATAAATTAAAAAAAAAGATGGTAGAATGAGATGGATATCATTACCCTAAGTGCATGTATGAAGACACGAATGGTGTGAATATACTTTGTATACAACCAGAGATATGTAAAAATGCGCTCTACAAGTGTAATATGAATTGTAATGCATTCTGCTGTCATATACAACAACTTAGAATAAAAAAAAAGAAAAAGAAAAAAAAAGAATCTGTAGTTTGATGTCCATGGGTAATGGCAGCAGCAGAAAATGTTCCTGTTCAAAAAGAGACCAGCTCGGTGTGCTTACCAACTTCACCTTGTATTCATTTTGTTGTTTCATATGGGCCCCCAGCCTATTGGATGGTGCTGCTGACATTCAGAGCAGGACTTTCCACTTCAGTTCACTGACCCTATGCCAGTCATCTCTGGAAATAGCCTCAGAGATACATCTAGAAGTGTGCATTAGGAATTTTCCAGAAGTCTCTCATTCCAGTCAAGTTGACAACCAAAATTAATCATCACAGTAAGGAAGCAGGTACTATGATAACTATGTAAAGACCCAGTGGATTAAATGTTGGTTGGAAGAGCTAAGGCCTGTAGTTCTCTTATAAGATCAATAATGCATAGACTTGGGACTATCAAATCTAGATTCTGGGACTATCAAAATCTAGGTTCTGGTTTCATGTTCTGCAATGAATTCATACTTCAGCCTAGGCAATTAACTCTCTCTGAATCTCAATCCATCAATGAATGACATAAAATATAAAGGGTGAATAACACTGTATTTCATAACCATACTACAAGAAAAAAATCCATACATATTCAATCTATGTCAAGTCAACATAAAATACTTTGAAAGTAAAAGTGATAGGAAGCAGTGGTAAGGAAGTGTGAAGTGTTACAATGATTGCTACTATAGGTTAGATTCTACTAATGATATTGTACATTCTGGTTTTTAAAATTTCAGATGCTGGGACTGTGGGACCTGGTTAATACAAGAGTAAGGTAAAATTAGTATTCTTACCAGTATGTCACCTTTGAAGCAAAGGAGTGATTTCAGAAATGAAGAGGTCACAGGAGAAGCAGCAGAATAATAATGACTCAGTAATCAGTGAAATTATATTGAGATAATGAATGCTTCTAAGAGACAGCAGGAGTAGGGGATGAGAGGAATTAAGTGATGAAACTGTCCCTCACTAGATTTTCCTTTAGTGGGGTTATACAATAACCTGGATTCGTGGGGTTAGAATACAGAATGACAGATCTTAATTTTAATATTGTAAAATTTCTCTGAAGTCATCTTTTATTTTGTAATTATTTTTAAAGGTGAGTTTGTGTGAGCTTTTGGCATTTTATTTTTATTCTTGCCAACTTATTTTGGGCCTAGTTAATGAAGGGACAAAATTATCCCTTGTCAAAGAAGAATTCTTAAAAGGGAAGGAGGGGTGGGGAGATGAGAGGTAGGCAGTGAGCCATATCCTTCACCTCAGGCTTTAGCATACATATTAATAGCTAATGTTCTGAGAATATTGAGTGCTTACCTGTGCCAGTGTTTTACATGAATACAGCTTGAGAATTCCTAATCTGAAATTCGAGAATCTAAAATGCTCCAAACTTCAAAGCTACAAGTAGAAAATTCCATATCTGACCTCAAGTGACAGGTTGGAGTTAAAATGCAGGTGCACTTAAAAATATCATGTAAATTTCCCTTCATTCTATGTGTGTAAGGTGTATATGAAACGTAAATGAATTCTATGTTTAAACTTGGCGTTCCATCCCCAAGATGTCTTACTATGAATATACAAATACTCCAGAATCTGAAATCTGAAACATGTCTGGTCCTAAACATTTGAATGAGGGATACTCAGCTTTATTGTCTCTGAAGTATTTGCTATTATGATCCTCACTTTGCAGCAGAGAAAATTAATTCTTGCCAGAATTGCCTAAGCTCCTCTTACAGAGTTCTAAACTTTTTTAGCCTGATTCTCCAAATGAGACTTTTTGCAAATGTATCCCAAAGACTTCTGAACCACATGGGCAGGTATAGTCACAGCAATGACCTCACTTCTTGGTATCAGCTTTCTGGTATTAGTGAACTTACCATTGCTGTGACAAAATACCTGACAGAAACACTTGAAAACAGAAAAATTTATTTTTCCTCACAGTTGTAGAGGTTTTATTCCATGCTTGCAAGTTCCCATTGATCTAGGCCTCTAGCAAGACAGAACACCATGGCAGGAAGTGTGTGGTGGAGCCAAGCTGATTTCCTCATGGTGCCTGGGAAGAAGAAGGAGAGAGGGGGGAAGGTGCTGGGGACACATTAAGAGAATGCTGGGGACACTTCAAGAGAATGCCTCAGTGACCTATTTCCTCCCACTAGGCCCTGCCTCCTAAAGTTTCCACCACTACCCAATAGCCCATTAAACTATTAATTCATCATTGAATTAATCCACTTAGGAGGTCACAGCCCTCATGATCCAATCATCTCCCAGAGGCCCCATCTCTGAACATCACTGCACTAGGGAACAAGCCTTCATCAAATGATCTTTTGGGAGACATTTGAAAAAAGGCATTCAGACATTGCTTAGCACTGTGTAATCAGTGCAGGCACTAAACTCAAATGATTTTGAGTTCCGATCCATTCTCCTCCTCTTACTCTCTATGTCACTGTAGACCTGACACTGAACTCTGCAAACCTCAAAATTTATGCTCCTTTTCCAGTCTTTATTGAGCATCTACTGTATGTATGTTTTTGTGTTAACCACTAAGAGCACATAAACCAATGAGATATAGTGAATCTGTGCCCACAATGAAATGGGAGCAGAGATTTCAGCCTTGAAGCCGATGAATTGATTGAGGCAGAGAACTCAGTGTGTAATATGTAATAGCATTCAATTAACATCCATTTCCTTCTCCTTTCCTTTCTTCTCTGTCCCTCTCCCAAATCTTTTGAAAATTAGCTCCTTGAATGCCAAGGGAGGGTCTGAGGAAACCATGTTGGTTTGAGTGGTAAGTGCTAGTCCTGGTTTAGAGTGTGTTTCATTTTGGCTCTTTTGCATGCTTCCTTCTCTCCCCCTTGGATTCTGATTGGTTTCTGGGGAATTTCAGAAACTATGTTATTTTTTTCCTTCCTTGATTCTTTGTGGTACATCCTGAGCAATCTCCTCAGGACAATCTTTCAGTTCACTAATTCTCCCTTTAGAAATGTCCAATCTTCCGTGTGATTCAAATATTGTAGATTCCCAATGCTCTTGAATGGACTCCATATGTATTCAGGCTGATTCTGGAGGTACCACTGGTCCTTTTCTTACTCAGGAAGTACAAATATCTTATGGGAGTCGGACTTAAATCTAATTCATGATGGAAAAACCCCCATCTGACTAGGTTAGAAAACTCCTCTAATGACTATTTAGAAGATGGGCCGGAGATATTTGGGGAAGCAGGGACTCTACTGATATGCTTGATGGGGGACTGGACTAAATTATTAAATATTTTTTAATCAGCCTGTTTGAAAATCAATGTCTGTTGCAACTATATCTCAAATAGATACCTAGGAGGTGACGACCCAACACGTGTGAATCTGACCCAGGTGCAATGTTTGTGGGAAGTGAGGACTTTGGAATCAGGGTGTGAAAGAAAAACATCAGCAGACTGGCTTAACTTCTCTGAGTCTCATTTTTCTCATCTGCAAAATTCAAACAAGTATACCAAGCTCCCAGTGTGTCCTTGATCTATGTCTGGCTTTCCATTTTCTGCTACTCCATCCATCACTGGGATGATGCACCTGGTCCTTCCTGTACCTCCATCCCTCTGAGCTAATTTATGCCCAGGACCTTTGTCCTTGCTGTTCCCTCTGCCTAGAACACGTTTCCTCAGATCCTATCAGGGCTGCATGCTCTCCCTCAGTTAGCTCTTATAAACAGTAAGTTAGACCCTGTTTTCTGTTCTTTCTGACACTTTCTGCCTTTTTTTTTTTTTTTTTTTTTTTTTTTTTTTTGGTACCAGGGATTGAACTCAGAGGCACTCGACCACTGGGCCACATCCCCAGCCCTTTTTTTGGATTTTATTAGAGACAGGGTCTCACTGAGTTGCTAAGTGCCTCGCCATTACTGAGGCTGGCTTTGAACTCGCAATCCTCCTGCCTCAGCCTCCCAAAGTGCTGGGATTACAGGCGTGTGCCACCGCGCCCGGCACTTTCTGCCTTTTGATTGTAGTGTTTAGTGTTATTTTCACTTAAAGCAATTCCGATAAGGGAAAATTGGCTTTTGTTATTTTATTATTTGTTTTCTACATGCCTTCTAACTTTTTTGTCCCTCATTTTCTGCACGATTATCTTCCTATCTATTTAGTTGATTTTTGTAGTGAAACATTTAAATTCCCATTCCTTTCTTTTTTGAGTATGTTCTATAGCTATTTCTTTGTGGTCCCCGGGGGATTCCATATGAAAGTGACACCACTCTGATGTGAATGTATAGTAGTCTAACTTCAGTAATATATGAAATGCTGATCCTATTCATCTTCTACCCCAATCTAACCTGTGTCTCAAAGTTACATGTGAATGTATTGCGTGTTCAATACCGTGGACTAAAAATTGGTGTTTTTTTGTTTGTTTGTTTTTGTCTTGTTTCATTAATCTGTTTGATAACTGCCATTAATTTGCCTTACCAGGGCTTGCTCTTTTATTTATCCAGATATGAATTCTTGTCTAATGTTCTTCAGTTCAATCTGAGGGACTCCCCTTATGCAGGGCAAGTCTAGTGTGAACCAACTCCCTCAGCTCATCTTTATCAGGTACTGTAGTTTGAATATATATGTCCCTCCAAAATTCCTGTTGAAACTTCAACCCCAGTGCAACAGTATATAGAGATGTGGGGCCTTCAGGAGGTAGTTAGGCCATGAAGCTCCATCCTCATGGATATGATTCATACTTTAAGAAAAAAGCTCTTATCTAGTATGCACAGGGCCCTGATTCAATCCCCAGCACCATACACACACACACACAAAAGTATATCTACAAGCCGGGCACAGTGGCATACACTCGTAATTCTAGCTACTTGGGACACTGAGCCAGGAGAATCACATGCTCAAGGCTATCCTTGAGCCTCTTGGTGAGACCCGGCCTCAAAATAAGAATTGTAAGCGATATCGTTTTGTGGCAGAGCACTTGTCTAGCACGCTCAAGGCCTTGGGTTTAACTGCCAGTAGAGAAAGAAAAGGAAAAAGGCTTGACATAGTGAATTTAGCACTTCTGTCTCTTCCACCATGTTAGGACACAGCAGTAAGATGCCACATTAGAACGCCTTGACCTTGGACTTGCCTCTTTCCAGAACTGTGAGTAGTTAATTTCTGTTGTTAATAAAATAACCCAGCACAGTGTTACACTAGCACAAAGGGACCAAGGCATCTGGGAATGGCTCTATTTTTCTCTCCTGTAGAAAGGACACTTTTGCAGGCCATAGGATTCTTGGCTGGCAGTTTTTGTCCTTCATCACTTTGACTCTATCAATCCACTGCTTCTTGCATTCCAGGGTTTCTGATGAGAAATCTGATGAAGACCATATGGGGAAATTATGATGAAAGCTCCTTGACTCTGAGCCCCATTGGTGTCAATAATGTGCCACATCGTGACTTCAGAAACAGAGCATTTTGTTACAGTATCACAGTGTGAGTGAAGTGCTACCATCCTTTTGATACCAACAATTCCAAGTTGAAAGAAAAAAGAATTGAATACCTTGATGGTAGATATGATGAGCCCTTTAAGAGCTAAAAGTTATTATAGATTTTCAAACTCAACATGAGTTGAAGCATCCTACAGATTTTAATTTCTAAGTAAGTAAATATCAGTCACCATAATTCTCTGAAGCCAAAAGCTTCTGAAGTCCTTTCGTATTTTTACTACTAAAGTGGAAAAGGAGCCAGGAGCAGTGGAGCTCAGGAGGCTGAGACAGGAGGACTGCAAGTTCAAGGTTTGTGAGAGGACACTCACAAACCATTCTAGCATCCTGACGGACACTGAGCATGGCAGCTTTGCCAGGCGAAACTGGCCTGCCAGATCCTCACCAGGATAGAGGTGGCCGGCCGTGAAGTCCTGCCAAAGGTCGAGCAGAACTTCCCCATCATCACATCTGAAGCGGACATAATGGAGACTGTGGAACACCCAACTGTGATCCAACTGTTCCACGTTATTGAATCCACTGAAAACATGTGCCTCAGAATGGAGCATGCAGGTGGGGGCCAGCTATCGTACCACACCTTGGAGGCTGGTGAGATGCATGAGGAGGAGCCCAGGAGAATGTTCCGGTAGATCACTTTCACCATGCACTAAAGCCATGAGAGGAGCATTGTGCACAGAGATCTGAAGCTGGTAAACATCCTGGTGGACACAAAAGAGACATTACGCTCTAAGACTTCAGTCCAGGTGGTAGGTCCATGACTGGGCAGAAGCTGGACATCTTCTCTAGCACTCTCCTACACTGTGCCCCAGAAATCTTCTGGCAGGAAGAATACAATGTCCCATGGTGAATGTCAAGAGCACAAGTGTCATTCTGCACTTCATGGTCACACATTGTCTCCATTTGAAGGGAACCACCTCTTTTCAGCTGAAGGAGTAGGTCTTGCATGCAAGGGATGACATTCCCTCTCATATGTCCACTCAAATGCAAAGTGTCATCAGTCAGTTACCGGCTGTGAAACTCACACAGAGGTCCATGGTAGCCCAAATCATATGGCACCATGATTGAACTAGGGTGAGCAGATTTACTAACTCATTCAAACCAGCCACTCTCCAACCACTTGGACCCCACAATAATGAAGATCATGTTTAGCATGGGTTATGTCGTACGTGACAACTGGGTATCTTTGGTAAACAGAAAGCCTGTGAGGTGAAGGCTGCATATCCAATGCTCCAGCACCAGAAAAACCGGGACGCAGGCTGCATGCCCCAAGCTAGGGCATCCAGAGGTTGGGCCTTACCTCCTTCCATGCATATCCTCCTGTCTTTCCTCTCTCCCCAAAGAGGAGTGCCAGTGAGCCTGCCTTTCTTATCCTCAGAGCATCAGCTACCTGAGGAGGACAAGCAATCAGGGCAGAAGGGTTGCAGAAGAGCCAGGCTGCCTGCCATTGCTCTCTGCCACCTGCATGCAAGGACCCCAATCCCAGTATGGCCCCCAGGATAACCTACCCCCCAGCTCCTGGACAATCATCAGTAGGTGGTATGCAGAGAGCAGCAAGTCCCCTCAGGTTACCTTGTCAGAAGAAAGCTCCCTCTCCATGGAAAAACCCCATGGTGAGGCTACAGCCTGTGTCCAGGACAACACCAAGGGCTAGAAGGGGGTGAATAGGAGGATTACCACCTGCACTCCATGAAAATGTTACTGCATAGCATTTTGTTAGGTGCTGGCCCAAAATACAGGCCCCAGATTCAGAAACAAAGTGGCTCCAATGAAAATGAACAGCTGAGACACAGAAACAAGTAGAACAGTCCAGCATTTTATTTCATATATGCTCTTATTAATGTCATTTTCAGTTGACACATCATGACTATATGCATTTATGAGGTACAATGTGATGTTTAGATCTCCAAGTCTATTTTGCACGTCTCTGTACATTTTAAGTGTGCACACAGAGGACCTGAGCTCTGTGGATCCTGATGTCACAGTGGGGCCATGGCCAGGCCTGGACACAAACAGCTGCAGTGGACAGGTATACACACTGCCTCAGTCTTCTTCATGTGGATTCCAGTCACGAGGGCATCGGTGCTGCCTGAAGACGCATGGTCCCTCTTCTCCTATCTGGGAGAGACATCAGAGACTTTTTCCTGGGATACTTTTTGCCTTCCCTGCTCTTTTCTGTCCTTTATCCCATTTTTGTGACAGCAGAGATGGTTCTCAATGAACTTCTGTTTCTCACAACTCTTATGCTAAAATTGATGTTCCCGAAAGATGAAAAGAGAGAGAGAAAACCATGGCTCCAAGAGGTTGATTTCCCAGGTCGCACAATACCAGAACATTCACACCTAGGGCCAGGCGCAACCACACTTTCAGCCACCACGGTACCTTGCACGCCTGCCAACCACTTTGTATGGCCACACTTGGTCCACAGAGACTTTTCCCATGGAAGGGTCTCCAGGGCCAGTGGCCACTTTGCTCTCCATTGACTCATTCAGCAGCCAGTTGGAATATCTGTTGTATTTCTTCTTACTATTTTCCTTATTGGAAAGTAGAAAGTGTGGTCATTAAATACCTTCAAATGGAGCTGCTCAGGAAAACAGACTTTCAGAAAAGTCACAGCCCTTAAAAAAGCTAACAAATCTCACCTACCCTTAGAAATCAGAGAGGATGGAAGGTAGGAGAGCGAAAAAAGCAAGAGAGTAAGGGTGAGAAGCTGTTGTTGTGACCTGAGCAGCAGACTGGAATATCCTTGATCACCAAGAATGGGCTGCTGGGATGGAAGAAATTCAGTATGGAATTCTATCCCCCAAAGAAAAAAATCATTAACCAAAATTCCACCCTCCCCTTTTGAGGCATGGGATATATGAGGAAAATAATTAAGAAGAACCTAACAGGTAGCATAATGATTAAGAGCAGAGGACCCAAATCAGATTGCTTGAGTTCAATTCTGGTTCCACCACTTACTAGATAAGTGAACCTTTGTGCAAAGTATTCAACTTCTCTGGACATTTATAAGATTGCTACAAGTTTAGTATAATAAGTCATGGAAAGCAGTACATAATAAATGCTAAATAAATATTATGTGTTAACTATATTAAAGCAATTTGGGGAAGTGGTGGGTTGAACATTAAATCAGCTGCCTTGGGCTACTGTACCAATTATCACAAACTGAGCATCTTTAAACAATAAAGATACATTTTGCCACAGTTCTAGAGCCCAGAAGTCTAAAATCAAGGTGTCAATAGCACCATGCTCTGGAGGCTTTCTGCTTTCTGAGAGAACCTTTCTTGCCTGTGCCTGAGCTGGTGACTACCAGCTTTCCATGCGGCTATGTCATTCCCATCTCCACCTCCATTTCCATATGACCTTCTCTGTGTCTCTTCTCCTCTCTTTCTTCTAAGCACACTTGTCATTGGATTTAGGACCCACCTGGGTAATCCAGAATGATCTCACCTCAAGATTCTTAATTACATCTACAAAGACACTTTTTCCAAACAAGGTCAAATTCACAGGATCTGGATATCAGAATATGGACATATCTTTTTTTTTTTTTTAATTTTTTTGACATATCTTTTTAGAGGCTAGCATTCAACCTACCATGGGTATTAAGCATGCCTTTCCACTTCTCTTTTAACTATTTTCATTCCATTCTTGGCTGGGAACCCCATGTCTGTAGGCTATTTTCTAAATACTGATAGTTCTCCCTTGGCTCAAGAAATACTTGTGAATGCCCACTCTGCATTAGGCTCAGTGCCATGGAGGATATGAGAATAAAACCTCCTGGACCACTAACTAATGCAAGACTGAAATGATGGGGGCCATCAGAGAAGTACAAATGAAGGCCTTCAGGGTCACTTGAAAAGAGAGGTAGTAACTGAACCAGGTGATGGGAACATATGGACATGTAGGAACTGGAAAATAACACTCAGAAAGAAGAATGACAGGAGCAAAAGTAGAGCAGTGGGACGGCATGGGGTGTGTATTGAAAACAGGAAATTGTTCTTGTTTAAAAGCAGGGGCCAGCAAATAGTGACCTGTCCAGTCCCTCATCTGTTTTTGTGTGTCCCTCAAACTAAAAATAGTCTTGTACTTTTTAAACGGTTGGGGGGAAAATAAACATTGAAAAATAATTTGTGGCTTGTGAAAAATCATATGAGATTTAAGTTTCAAGTTGACACAACTCAAGTTTTGTCAAAACACAGCCACCCTCATCGTTTCCATGTTGCATGTGGCAGCATTCACACAACAGTGACAAGACGAGGGATTGCAACAGTCAGCACTGGCTGAAGAGCCTAAAATACTTAGAGAAAAGTCTGCCAACTCCGATTTAGAAAAAGCCTACAGAGCTTAAGGAAAAATAGTGGAAGAAGATGTACCTTGGTAACAGCCCAGGTTTTTTACTTTGCCTAGCTTTTCCATCCATCTATATTTACCTGTTCTAAAAACTCTCACCTTATTTGGTTATTTGCTAAGTAATCTGATAGCTAATTTTGCAATCCTCTTTAAGCTGTGATTGAATCATAACACTGAAAGTACAACTTGTTACTCCTCCTAGGTAACATATTTATCATTCAGGAGAACCCAAGCCAAAGACTTGCATGCCTGGCAGAGTGGTTCAGAAGATAATTGCAAAGATGAGCCTTTTTATCACCTTCTATGTCTTACCATATAGGCAGTCAATTCCTCTGTCTACCAGAAACAAAACCTAGTTGTATGTCAGTTTTGTTATTACACTTTCAATTTGTTAATAGGGAGTCATTTACTGCTAAATTGCCTCCGGAGGGGGAAGGACTGGCAGGAATTTCCTTGCAATAATTGTCAGCCACTGAGAGTTGAGCCTCCATGCCCCCTTTAGCTAAAAAGGCAGCTCTGGGTAGTCATCATTAAGATGGAGATTTTTTTCATGAAGGACAGAACAACACCCTGATGGATTGGAGCTGAAGTTAGAAATTCTGTAATCCATGATCTCAAACATGAACATAGGGAAGAGTTGCCAGGGGAGCATGTTAAAATGCACATCCTCTGGTCTTGTACCCAGAGAATCTGTGGGTCTCCAGCAGAATTCAGGAGTTCAAAAAGAGGAGGGAAAAGATGGGTCCAAACTGCACGCATAAAGCAGTCATAGTTTTTGTTCTTTACTTTCTCCAAGAATTCCTGGGTTGTTAAAATAACAGACAATAGAAGTAGAGAGGAGTATCATTTTTAAAAGATTTTTAAAATTTTCTCATTCTATGTAAATTTATTCCTAGGGTGTAAACATGAACCAGACGCTAGTCTAAATAAGAAATGATTTCAGAGAATATCTGGTTTTTTTCAAAGCAGAGTAGAATGAAGGTTACAAAGGGAACTCTGGATAGAAGGCAACTGATTCAAATAATTCTTCTGTCCCCATCTCTGTGTGAGTTTGGATGACATCTTGACTCTCCCTGTGCCGTAGGTTCTTCATGTGTAAAGTGGGAAAAATAATATTATCTATGTCTGAGAGTAGTTGTGAATATTAAATGAGCTGCTATTTATAAAAGGCAGAGACTAGACTACCAAGAGTGTGTTTCAATAAACACGAGCATTTACTGGAGAATTGTGAGCTCACTTACCTCAAGAACAGCATGGGAATTAGAGCATGTCCCACCTTAAACAAGGTACAATTAGGATACCTGCTCCAAGTTAGCCAGGGACTTGTTCCTTAGAGCCCGTTCTCACTTCCTGCATTTATCCACGAACTTGATCCCCATATTTGTAAATCTCAGGCCTAACCTTTCTTTTGTTTTTAATAACTAACATCTATTGAGCTTCATGTGACAAGAACTTTGATGACTACATGTTCCATATGCATTATCTCATTTATTTCTCATAACAATCCCATAGGGTAAGTATTACTACTGGTCCTATTTTGTAGATGAGAAAACTGATGTCACACAGTTGGTAGGTAAAGTGGAGCTGGACTCAACTCTAGGCCTTGTGATCTCATTCTTTTAGAACAGCAGTTTCCAACCTGGAGTATTTTTGCCTCTGCAGATGGCTGAATAAAATACCCCCAGATATGTCCACATCTTAACACTCAGAATCTGTAAATGTTACTCATATGGCAAAAGACACTTTGCAGATGCAATTAAGTTAAGGATCTTATGATGGGGAGATAAGCCTGCATTACCCAGATGTGGCCAATATTATTGCAACAGACCTTATAAGAACAGCGGAGGCAGTGATATGACGACAGAATAAGCCTTGGGAATGACGCATTTTGAACACAGAAGAAGAGGCTACAAGTCAAGGAATGTAGTTAGCCACCAGAAACTGGAAAAGGCAAGGAAACAGATTTTCCTCTCAGAGACTCAAGAAGGAACCAGCCTGCCAATACCTTGATTGTAGCCCCATAAGACATGTTTCAGATCTTTAGCCTCCCAAATTATAAGAGAATGAATTTGTGTTATTTTAAGCTGTTAACTTTGCCATAATGTGTTATAGCAGCAGTAGGAAACTAACACAGGTCTCCAGAGGACATATGGCAAGACCCTGAGACATTTTTGTCTGTTGTAGTGCAAGGGGTAGTAATACCGGCTGGCTGCTAGTGAGGAGATGTTAAACTTCCTACAATGCATAGGACATAGGACAGCCCCCCGGGTTCGATCCTCAGCACCACATAAACACATTGCATTGTGAAACTATAAATAAATATTTAAAAAAAAAAAAAAAAAAAAAAGAACTATCCAACTCAAATATCACTAGGGCAAGTGGAGAAATTCAGCTGCAGAGCCCCATATGGTAAAATCTGCACAGATTGGCAAACATTTGATCTTCAATAACCCTTCATCTAGTAACTCACACTGGTCTTTAGCTCCTGATGGATGCAGAAGTTACATTTGCCTGGTTTACTGGTAAGCCACTCAAACCAATTATGGTATTATAGGAAGCCTTTTTTCTCTATAGAATATAGTTGAGGCCCCTCCCTCTGGCTTGAACTACCTCCAATCTACTTTTCCTATATTCTTTCTTGTTAATCCCCTTCCCAAGCCAAACATCCTTGTAGCAGAATGTCAGGAACTAATGGACTAGTGAAACCGTTCCATGCTTTTCCAGCTGTGGTGTTCCACTTTAGATTCAAATTCCGTAAAAAGAGTTTTCTGGTTCTACCTTGGTCACATGTTCTCCTCTAATATAATCTCATGACCTGGGAGATTCTACTCTCATTCAATCTGTAGAAGAAATTCTAAAAACTTAGAAGATAGTGATCATGTCTATTTTATCCTGGAATTCTCCATAGCACACATTCTAGTGCTTTGCACAAATAGACAGGAGTGTTTACTGAATGAAGAACAAAAAAGACAGTTCTTGGGACTTAAATTCCTGACCTTTACCTCTTTGCCCTTTGTCCTGTAATTATAACATGTGATTATGTTATTTCTATTTTTCTTTTCTTTCTTTCTTTTTTTTTTTGGCACCAGGGATTGAACTCAGGGGCACTCAACCACTGGGCCACATTCCCAGCCCTTTTTTTTTTTTTTTTTTTTTTTTTTGGTACGGGGGACTGAACTCAGGGGCACTCGACCACTGGGCCACATCCCCAGCCCTTTTTTGTATTTTATTAGAGACAGGGTCTCACTGAGTTGCTAAGTGCCTCGCCATGGCTGAGGCTGGCTTTGAACTCGCGATCCTCCTGCCTCAGCCTCCCAAGTGCTGGGATTATAGGCGTGCACCATCGCACCTGGCTGATTATGTTATTTCTGTGGCATGTTTGACTTAAGCATTTGTGATAAAAACTTTAGAAAACCTGAAGTTCTGACTCTGAAATATGCTATTTTTAAATGAATTTTCAGATCTTTCCTAGTTATAATAAAAACAGAAAGTATCGCCAAAGAACTAGACTATGATTTACAATCAGGCATACATAATTTGTTAAATAAATCAACAAAGAAAAGAGTGTAAGTCAGTCCATCTGGGTTTACTATACACACACACACACACACACACACATATATATATATGTGTGTGTGTGTATATATATGTATATGTGTATATATATATATATATATATATATATATATATGTATTTCATTTTGGCTTGCTGACTATGCCAACACTGAAGTTTTATTTGTTTATTTCTTTTAATAATTTCAATTTTCCTGGATTACAGCTTTAGATCAGGGGTTGGCAAATTATATCCCACAGACCAAAACTGGCCCACTGCTAATTTTTGTAAATAAAGTTTTATTGAAACATGGTGATGTTCTTTTTTATTTTTATTTTTTTAATGTTTCATTCATGGCTGCTTTGAAGCTACAATGGCAGAATTGAATAATCACAACAGAGACCCTATAGTCCTCATGCCTAAAATGTTTACTATCTGGTTTTTATAGATATAGGTTGCTAACTAACTCCTGGTTTTATACTCTATAAACACTTTTATTTGTTGTTGTCCTCTCACCTTATAAGAAAGCTCAGGATCTGGCTCCAGCCTCTTCTCCCACTCCAAGGGGGGCGGGTGGGGATTATGATTTGTATCAGTGACAGATGAAGGACACACAGTAAAGCTTTTGTTGGGAGGTGGAAGACAGCCAATTTTTTTCCTATTCATGATTTTTGTTCTCTTTTCTCATGCTGTCCTTGTAGATACATTTCAGAAATGAAGTGGGACTGGTGTGAGAACTAGGGGCAAATCTGCAGTTGCTTGCTGCAGATTTAGTTCTAAGCTTCCAAAAAGAAAGGTTAGAATTGGGTGTATGCAGCCAGCTGGTCAGGACAGGCATTGGTGCAGGGCTGGGAAACAAGAGTGAGCCTACCTCCAATAGAACCATCATGTTCCTTCTCCATTTCCTATTAAGGGAAAGAAAGTATTATAAAGTTTCCTTCTAGTAGTGAAAAGGAATTCTCTTCATTGGCATTGGTTCATTTTTCTGGAGGTTTCTTTTCCATAAGTTATGGGCTGAATTGTGTCTCCTCCAAATTTATATGTCAGACACCTAACTCCCAGTACTACAGAATGTCGCTGTATTTGTGAACAGAGATCAGATTGTTGGGTGAACTCTAATCCAATATGACTGTTGTCCTTATAAGAAGAGGAAATCAGGACACAGACATATACAGAGAATATCAGGGAGAAGACAGCCGTCTATGTCAGGAGTGAGGCTCCAAATGAACCAAACCAGTGGCCCCTTGATCTTCACCTACTAACCTCTACAACTGTGGGAAAATAAATTTCTTCTGCCCAAGGCACTCAGTCTATGGGATTCTGTTATGGCAGCCCTAGCAAACTAATATGCCATGTTTCTGCTTTTACATTATAAGTGGAGCTAGCATGTCTTTTCTTTGCCAGATTAAATACCCTCTCTCCCCTCATGCATTTCATTTTGGCTTGCTGACTATACCAACACTGAGGTTTTGTTTGTTTATTTCTTTTAAATATCTGTTTTTAAAGGTTTCTATCCATTGGTTTAGCAATTGCACCTCCAGGAATTTTGTATAAAAAGGAAATTGTTTCACAAAAGTAGAAAGCTTTATGCATGAAGCTTTGCAAACCACTGATGCATATCATTTTTCCAATTAAAAATGGCATATTATGTGACTTTTATGTAAACCCCAAATACTACATGTCAGGTGAAATTTCTAAATGAAAATTGGTAAGTAAAAAAGGAGATCTCCCTTACATTCACCCAGAATCCCATTCCTCAGAGATAACTATGAGTGTATCATGCACATATGGTTATAAAAATAAATATACTTACCCATGTATTTCTAAAAATAGAAAGGAAAAGCAGTTATTCCCAATACTGAAATTTTCGTCACTATATCATGGACATTTTCCTATGTCTATTCACTTTCTCAGCTGCTGCATAACTCCTGCATTCACCTGCAGGGATACTACCTCTCCTTTCCTCACTCTGCAGAGTGGCCTTTTGCAAGCAAATGCAGTGGGTTTGCCTCTTAGTGAGTGAAAAGTCCATCAGCACAACCAGGAGCTAAGAGAGCAAAGAGAAGTTTATTACTTCCCCAAGTAAGGAGAGCACTGGGGATCATTCCAGAAGCAGCGTGTCCCCAGCAAATAAAGCAAGGGGGTTTTATTGGAGAAACACATACATATTCATGTGGGATGGATTCATCATCACGTGTAGAGGCAAGTACGTTCTTCCCAGTTCGCCATCCTGCCTTTCTAAGCATCACATGTTCAAAAAAAAAAAGAAGTTGGAAATGCCCCCCTGGGTGGAGAATATAGTATTATAGTGAGCAAAGTTCACATCTAGGTCACCTAGAAGGGTGGGGCAGGAAGCAAGGTTATCCGGTACAGAGTTCACAGCTAGGTTGCCTTGTAAGAGTTTCTGGTGGGGATTATCTGTAACAAAACACAACTTTAGAAGTAGGCTTATGGTTATTTAAAGGTTATTAAGAATGCTGGCACTAGAGTCAATTATCCGGGTTTGAATCCCTGTGTGGTTGCTTCCTGTTGCTGTTGTAACAAATGACCACAAACTCCGTAGCTCAGAACAACACAAATGTATTGAAGTAGCGCTCTAGGAGCCAAGAGTCCTAAAGTTGGCCTAGTGATGTAGCTCAGTGGTAGAGCACCTGGTCTAGCACATGCACCACAGAAAAAGAGAAGAAGGAGCGAGAAAGGAAGAAAAAAAAAAGTCCTGAAGTCAAGAAGTGTTCCTTCTGGAAGCTCCAGAGAAGTCAGTTTCCTCGCCTTTTCCAGGGTCGAGAGGCTGCCTACATTCTTTGGCTCATGGCCCCTTTCTTATTGCTCAATGTCCACAGCATAGCCTCTGTCTTTCTTTCTTTCTTTCTGCTTTCATCATCTTATCTCTGTCTCTGATCCTGACCTTGGTGTTCCATCTTTGTCTCACGGATATGAAGAATAATACCATGGACAACAGAGGGGTAGAACAAAGTAACAACTTATTTTTGAAACAGAAAGGAAAGTGAGCTCCCACAAGTGAGGGGTCCTGAGTGGGTTGCCCATAGAGAGTTGCTGCTGTCTAGGGGTTTATAAGGTGTTGCTGGAGGTGACCTTTAAAGCTACTGGCTAATGACTTTTAGAGAGGGGAGTTTGTCTAATCAGAGTGAGACACTCAGTGATCATGTGCCTCCTGTCCAATCATAACATTGATTACATGCTATGCACTGTGCACAGGCTTGATCACATGTTGTCTGGCTCATCAGACACTTTGTACATGGAATTGTTGCAATCAAGTTCTCCACCCTGTCTGCCTATCTTATTTCTGGTTCCTGCTCTCAATGGCATTGGGCGGACTCTGATCATCCAAGATAATCTTCTCATCTTAAAATCCTTAGCTTAATTACATCTACACGGTCCCTTTTTCCATGTAAGATAATTTTCCATGTTACCATTTTTATAAGCGATTTCCATGTAAAGTAGTATTTACAGATTCTGAGGATTAAGAGGTAGACGTCTTGGGTTGCCATTATTCCACATAACACACCTGAAAATGCCATTTTATTAGCAAATGATGCCTCATTTCAACACCTACTAAAAAGGACAGAGTGATGGTCCCTACTCAGGAAGTTGCTATGAAGATCTGGTGAGGCTATACATGGGAGTGGTACTTGGAACAGTATATGTGCTGTAGTGTTAAAACTATGTAGTTACCACCTTGCCTTCTCGCTCTACACTAGACTACTAGTTCCTTGAAGAAAAACAAATAGAATTTTATACATCTGTATATTTCAGGGCTTGGCATCATGTCTGGGGTGTACTAGGTACTCAATAAATGTTTGTCAAATTGAATTTTTCCACATAAGAGACTACTATTTTCCCAGCAAAAATGACAGATAATTGGAATACTATCATCATATTATGTTGTCAAATAATTTTCAAAGACCAAAATAAAATATGCCTAGATAATCACAGCCACTTTCACCATTCAGAACTAAAAACTATGCTTAAATAGACAGAACAGGAAGAAATATGCCTAAACATTAACACTTTAATAGTGGTGGTCTTAGACTGACAAGATGACGGGTGTTTTTTTTCCCTCCTATTTTTTGCTTTCAGATTTTCTCTATTGAGTATATTCCTTTATTAAATGTAATATTTTTTACATTTTATTTTCATACACCATATTGCTCTTGTTAGAAATACCAAAGTGCTTCAAGAAATCAAACATGAATTCAAAAGTGGGTAAGAAAAGCAAAATTTTAGCTTCTGGCAAAAGGGCGTGCTTCTGGGACCTGGCTAGCAAGCATGCCTGGGCAGGCAGGCCCCTGGTTTATATACCTAAGGCGGCATTGCCCTTTGCCCTGATTGGAGTACTTGGGGGTATAATCTACATGATTGGCTAATTTTAAACTTAAGGTGGGCAAAATGGAAGGGCTATAATTAAAATGGCTACAGTTGGATCCAATTAAGGCTGAATACTACATTCTGAAAATGGACCACCAGATTTTCTATTCCTCACACTCTTGTTCACTAAACACGAGAGGCGACTTTATGCATTGAGTCAACTCGGGCTCTGAGTTACTGTCTGAGTTACAGTTTTGAGTCTAGCACTTATGTGCTGGGTAAACTGAGGCCAGCTGCTGTTGTAGATTCTTTTGTGATTTTCTGGGCTGCAGTGGGGCTCAGTAGGGTGATGCACACAAAGTGCCCAGTGTGTCATGTGGCAAACATGGGCACTGAATACACGTTAGCCATTTTTCTCATAGTTATTATTGCTAAGAGGTTAATGCTGTCAAACAGTCATATGAAGAGTTACAAGGAGACATTTATTCAGAAAAAGGAAGCAGAGAAAATTGGAAATAAGGCCAACTGGTTGGATCTCAGAACCTTTATGAATTATTTCATTTTTAACTCTTTTCAAGTAAGAATATACCCAGTCTGATAATTCAAAGGCATTTTTCAAATATTCTGTTTTTAGCAATGGAATTTCCCCTCCACCCCCCCAAAATCTCTTGTAAATCCCCCAGATATAAAACAGATCAAAACAACTGCTGTGGTAAAAATAGGGGTCAGGCCATGTGTTCTGAGCACCACGTCATCCTCACAGATCTGAAGCTTCTCAGAGAATAATCTGGAAAATACTGTCTGTACACAAACCTCACTGGTTCAGGAATTGGAAATATCCCAACTTCTGGGAACAGGGACGCTGTGTCGCTAGCACCCTACAGTGGTTTGAGACAGAAGTCAGAAGAGAAGGGCCCATGAGGAGCAGCTGTATCCAAGCTCCTAAACAACTGGGTACAGTGTTTATACACATCTCCACACTGTTCTTCAGGAGCTGTGACCTTATTTGAGCTGGAACTGCACAAAGGGATTGTCCTCCAATGCTGGGCCTCTGCCATCTTGACGACCCCTCTGTTTACCTCAGCAGGTGGCAGCTGCATGGTCCCCTTTGATTTCTGTGGCTCAGGAGCAGTGAGTTAAGACCTGAGCTGAATAAACATATCATTTGGCACTGGCAGGATTCCTGATAGCCTGGGCCAGGCGAGGTTTAAGGAGGATTAGGTTTAGATTAGGAAAGGGATGGAGTTATTCACACCCCCACTGCACCCCCTCTGTAGCCTCTTAAGTGTCTTAGGGTTTTGTAAGAGGAGAGTGGATGGACAGCCTCAGCTCCAGTTGCTCCAGAAATAAAAGTGGTGAGCTTGGTGTTCTTTTCTAGAAGGTCTGGTGTGTGCCTCTGGGCATGGTTTCTGCTATAAGGGTCATGGACTCTTGGGAATTGGCTGAAGGCTCTAGATCTTTTCTCTAGAGAATTGTACCCCCCACTCACTCACACAGACACAGAGAGACAATTTTACTTCTCTCTGGGGATCCCTGAACCTCTCAGGATGGAGGGTGTGTCGGCACTGTATGCTCACTCCTAGGAGGCTGCACTGTCCCCCCAGATGAGCCGGGAGGGTGCCCCACCTGGCCGTCCTCCCCAGAGCGGCTCCTCGGTGACTTCTGCCATGCTGAATGGACCTTGCTGTCACAATGCCAGGTGTTCCTGGCAGCCTGGCTTTGGAACAGCTCGCTGGGGGCTCTGGCAGCTGTACTTGTTTATTACACAAAGTCTTGCTCCACTCCCTGGCGACAGCTTGCAAACCGAAACTATTTCACTTCCCAGTGACAAACAGGTTAGAGAAGAGAGGGAAGGAAACAAAACACAGCAGGACCGACACCTTCTGAAGCCACCATTTCTCCTTAGGATCCCTGGGAAATCATCTTTTCACCCCAAAGTCCTCCAGCTCTGGTTTCGCTTCTGGGATCATTGTGCTTGTTTCTGCCAGACCTCAAGAGCAAGAAACTGCCAGGTGTATTTTTCCTCCTTTTTTTTTTTTTTTTTTTTAAAGAAGCTAGCACTTTCCCTCCCCAATTAAAACAATGCTCTCATCTTGACTGACTTATCTGGAAAAAATGACAATGTTTATTAAAAAAAAAAAAAAAAAAAAGGAGGCAGGGGCAAGTATTGGGGAAAGCTAGAAGTATTTTTCACTTCTGTGAACATCTGTCTGCCTCTCATTTATACCACACAAAAATTCTGGCTCAGAACCCTTGCAGCAGAGTTGTGAGAACCTGGAATGTCCAGTTTATCATCCACTTCTCCAGTAGTAAGATACTTAATCTCCTTGAGCCTCAGTTTCCCCCCAGGATTAAAATGGTAACTGCTATGTAAGGCAGTGGTAAGGATTCAATGAGAATGTGGGTCAACTTATTAGGAGTCCTCTGACTCCACCTGAACACTTGGGAATTGTTATTATTAATATCATAAGCATTTCTTATTCCCTAGTGGAACATGATTTTCATTCTAGAAAATGCCACCTGGTGTCACAATGGTCTGTATCTTCGTGTCCCCCCAAATCTCCCTTGTGGAACCCTAATCACTTGTCTGATGGTACTAGATCCCACCAAAGTGTACATCCACAAAAAAATAATTTAAAAAATAATAACTATGGGTAAATGGCAGAAAGATCAATAGAGAGAAGGGAACACGGGGTGAGGAGAGAGAAGGGGAAGGAGGGTCCTTTGGGAGATGATTGGGACATGAGGGTGGAGCCCTCATGAATGGGATTGGTGCCCTTATTAAAGACCCCTTAAGTGGATGGATCTAGAGACGATCATGCTAAGTGGATAAGCCAATCCCAAAAAACCAAAGGTCGAATGTTTTCTCTGATATGTGAAAGCTTATTGTGGGGTAAGGGAAGAACAGAAGTTCAGTGGAGTAGACAAGGGGGAATGAAGGGAAGGGAGAAGGGTAGGAATAGGAAAGACAGTGGTATGAATCTGACATAACTTTCCTGTGTACATATATGAATACACCACAGTGAATCCCACCAAACTGTACATCCACAAGAAATTAATTTAAAAAATTATAACTATGCATAAGTGACAGAAAGATCAATGGAGGGAAGGAAACACATTTATTGTAATGCTTTCCATGTGCTGACAGAGGTCCTAAGCAATTTAACCAGGGTGAGGAAAGAGAAGGGGAAGGAGGGTACTGGGGTCTGAATTAGAATTAGATATATTCCGTGCTGTGTAATTACGTAAAGATAGATTCTACTGTTACGTATAACTAAAAAGAACCTATAAAAATAATTAAAAAACAAAAGAGTCCCCAGAGAGCTACTTTGTCCATTTTCACCACGTGAGGATACTGCAAGAAGACATCATCTATGAATTAGAAAGCAAGCTGTCGTTAGACACAGAATCTGTTGGCTACTTGCTCTGGGACTTCCCCGCTTCCAAAATTGTGAGAAATAAATTTTTGTGGTCTATAAGCCCCCTGGTCTATGTTGTTTTGTTATAGCAGCCTGAATGGACTAACACAACTGCCTTAAACACAAACATATGCTTTCTCCAGTTTATACAAGAACATTTCACTTGCCACTCTAATGAGCAAGTAGGTATACAGTATCACTTTAGAGCTTGGTCAAAGGTTCTAGTTTCCTTTTTATTTTTTTTTTCCCCACAGTTTTGGGGATTGAACCCAGGGGTGCCCACTGAGCTACATCTTTAGCATTTTTTTTTTTTTTTTTTTTTTTGTATTGAGATAGGATCTTGCTAAATTGCGGAGGCTGACTTTGAACTTGTGATTCTCCTGCCTCAGCCTCCTGAGTTGCTGGGATTAGAAGCCCCAGAAAAGGTCCTAATTCTTTTTTTTTTTTTTTTTTTTTTTTTTTGTACCGGGGATTGAACTCAGCGGCACTAGACCACTGGGCCACATCCCCAGCCCTTTTTTTTGTATTTTATTAGAGACAGGGTCTCACTGAGTTGCTAAGTGCCTCCCCATTGCTGAGGCTGGCTTTGAACTCGCGATCCTCCTGACTCAGCCTCCCAAAGTGCTGGGATTACAGGCGTGCGCCACCGCGCCCGGCTGGTCCTAATTCTTATTAATACTCTTAACCTGAATTTAAGGGAACTTGGTATGTTCAATCTAGTCTACTATGTAGTAAATATATTTAAAACCATTCAGACACTGCTCTTTGTTCTAACATCACTGTATTGCCAATGGAGAAGACAATACAATTTCTGTAAGAGTCCACATTTATCAGAACACTTTCCATGTGCTGATAGATGTCCTAAGCAATTTAACCAGTATAATCCTTTCAATAACCCTCCAAATAGTATTATTATCACTGCCATTTAAAAAAATGTTAACAGAGGCTCAGAGTGGTTAAGTAAATGGCCCAGAGTCACAGAGTTTATAAGCATGAGGGCTGGTAATAAATCCAGACCTTCTTGTATTGCACTGCTTTGGTCTCTGCAAATTGTTTTGAGACTGTGTTGCTTCTTTTTCCACTCCCTAAAATAATAATTTTCCGTTGAAAAAGTCCCTCCTTTCCCACTTTCATAGGCTTGACAGTCTCCCCCTCAAAATCTCAGATGGCTTAACGCTGACCAGAGCAGGCTCAACTGCAGATTTATTTAAAGCTGCCTCACCATTGTTTGTAAAAACTGCTGGATAATTTATTTTTCTATCTCCTCGCATAAGAAAACTATGTAAGTGCACCTATCCTTCAGTGCACATCAGCGGAGTGGGAGAAGAAATAGTGTTTGCTTACATCATCCACAATGTTTGCTATTAAACATAAGAAATAGTCCTTAAAGCCACACACGGACTCACATGGTGGAGCTTTTATAAAAACTCACACCAGTCTCTAGTTTATCTTCTCATTTCTGTTGGCCCTGAGAAAGTGTAGGATTTAACTAATTTCATTATCTTGTGTCTATATTTTTCCCTGATCCTAAAAGTGGTACACGTCCATTATAGGAAATTCAGAATATGCAGAAGGGTATAAGGAAGTCAATAAAATTGGGCCAAATTTCCTAGTGTTTTATTTGGGCCCAGATTCAAAACTCATGTGTGTTTGAATAATCCTCATACAGTTATTGTGAAGAATTACAAAGAAAACCCTTTTGATTCTAGGACAATTTTAAGATGTTTTACCATAAGTCATTTTAAAGTAGTTGAATTAGAAAAAAAACATTTTTTTTTCTACTGGTAATTATTATGAGTAAGTTTCTAGAGAATTGTTGAATGGAGGAAAAGTAAGCCTGTGATACTCACAAATGCTTTGTATTATATGGCAAACTGGATTCTGGCCTTCTTGAAACTTTCAGAATGATCTGGACTTTTGATCTTTCAAGACGGTTGTTTAAAAAGACTTCACTAGAAATATGATTTCTCACTCTCCATTTCTCCTAATTTTCCTTCTTATTTATAAAAAAAATTTAAAACATCATACCTAAAAAAAAGAAAATTACAAAAATCAAGTTTTCAATAATTATATTTGGATATTTGCTGTATATAATACTTGCATCCTGACTAAATATGATTAGCAAACGAGTTACCCTCACATAGATTTCTTTTTTCCTATAATGGCCTTCAAATATTTTAAGCCTATTTCAGAGTTGTTTTTATGTACTGGCTGCGTAAGTATATGTAATAGAAAAAAACATAATATTCAATTTTCAATGCTCTTATATCAAGTGTATTGAGACTGTGTGTTTAGAATGTCTCCAGTGTTTGTAAAATAATAATAGTAACAATTAGGGAAATCAGTAGTTATTTTCTTCTTTCTGTTTCACTTGTTTTCAAAGTCAGGTCAGAGAGGTGGTGACTGTGTTTTAAATGGGCATCATTTCCCATGCCATTTGCAGGCCTAAGTCCTAGAAAGCAATTAGTGTTTTCAAATTTACTACCAACCATTTGAGGGGCATTAATTACTTATTTATGTAATATTTATTTACTTGCTTATCACTCCAGTTCATCTAAGAACCTCAGTGTGATTCATAAATATTAACCTACTGTCATTATGTTTCACTGCAAGAAAAAATATGATCTATAGCTATTAGTAGTTTTAAATCATGGTTAGCTTTGCAGTTGACCAAGAAAGCTGACATTTTGATTTGTGGTTGTGGCTTATCTCTAACTTACAGTTAAATTGTTCTTCTTTTTTAGTATATGACAGCAAATCGCTAGGCCCCAAAGAGTTCTGGGTGATATTTCAGCACTGCCAAATGATACTGGAAAAAAACCCACGTAAGCTTATTCTCGCCTAATTTAATATTTCCAGTATTTTTCCTCTAAGATATTAGAGACATTTTTCATGAAACATGTAAAGTTTCATTCTTGGGGTCCTCTAAATAACTGATATCTCACTTCCTAGAGTGACCTTCAGGAGCCATCAGCCAAACAAACAAGGAAGCAAGAAGTCTACCAACTACAAACACAGTGTTGCTCACACAGACACAGGGAAACGAACATCTTAACGCCCGCCTCTCTGTCGAGGAGGGCACCTTTGCCCTTTGCCTTTTCCACGGAACTCTCCAGATGTTTCCAGCCTTTTCCTTGGCACCCTCTAGATTTTTCCAGCTTTTTCTTTGCTGCATTGTCAATGCTTGCTGCATTGTCATGGCTACTGTTGCTGCTCCTGCATTAATTCTCCTAGGGTGGAGGAGCACCATGCTGCGGGTTGTGGTTGGTCATCTCCCGCCTTGTGTTTATGACATTC
Organism: Tamias sibiricus; assembly: GCA_025594165.1. Taxonomy (NCBI): domain Eukaryota; kingdom Metazoa; phylum Chordata; class Mammalia; order Rodentia; family Sciuridae; genus Tamias; species Tamias sibiricus. Next base: position 145,136,359 of record CM046657.1, read on the forward strand.
TATTTTTTTCTAACATGATTTATTGCCGACCTTATTTTTAACATTTCAACGTGAAGTGTTTACATTTCCAAGATGACTCTTGATGTTTGTGTGTTATATACATTGTTAATCTTAGGCAACAGACCTGGGGAGCCACAGGTGAGAGGGCTTGGAAATAGTTTCAGAAATTTAGGGGTGGCCACCTCAGTCGAAGAGCAGGGACATGAAGTGAATGCAGAGAGCCACTCAGAATGGGAACTTGCTTGCCCTATAGATCTGAGTCACTGCCCCATCTAGAAACAACAGGCCTGCCTGTGAGTCTAGAAGGGGCATATCTTTGACTGGGTGGTGAATAAGTGACTGCTTTTCCAAAGAATGAAGTGAGAAAAAAGGCCCTTTCTTCTCTATTTGTAATCGTGTATTTTTTCATAGCATTATGCTAATTTGATAATCAGTATCTGTATATATCTCGATGTCAGTGATTTTAGTCTCACTCATGTTAGCATGTTTAAGTGTTGATAACTGTGTCATTTTAGTCTCTTGTGTTTCAAACCTATAAAACAGATATGCCCCCATAAGACCATACTCAGATGTTTTTCTCAAACCTTCCAATTAGACTACATCTAAATTAATATTTTAAAAAGTAATTACATTATAAAGACTATAGTTTTCCAAAATACTTCTCAGCCCAGATCTCTATTGTCATAGAAGGTGGCTATTATTTGTCTTAGGTAGACCTTAGGCTTTATAATTTTCATTAAGATTAATTCCATTCGCACAAGATACAGTGGAGAATGCCTGTGATTATAGCAGCTAGGGAGGCTGAAGCAGAAGGATCGCTAGTTCAAAGCCAGCCTCATCAATTTAGCAAGGCCCTAAGCAATTCGGTGAGACACTCTCTCTAGCAAAATACTTTTTTTTTTTTTTTTTTTTTTTTTTTCCTCTGGTACCAGGGATTGAACTCAGGGGCACTCGTCCTCTGGGTCACATCCCCAGCCCTTTTTTGTATTTTTTTTTTTTTTAGAGACAGGGTCTCACTGAGTTGCTAAGTGCCTCGCCATTGCTGAGGCTGGCTTTGAACTCGCGATCCTCCTGCCTCAGCCTCCCAAAGTGCTGGGATTACAGGCGTGCGCCACCGCGCCCGGCTGGCAAAATACTTTTTTAAAAAAATATTTTTAAAACTTTTTTAGTCGTAGTTGGACACAATTTACCTTTATTTTATTTATTTACTTTTATGTAATGCTGAGGATCGAACACGGGGCTTCGCATGTGCTAGGCAAGCGCTCTACTGCTGGGCTACAACATCAGCCCCAAAATACTTTTTTTTAAAAAAGGGCTAGGAATGTGGCTTGTGGGTAAGCGGCCCTGGGTTCAATCGCCAGTACAAAAAGAAGATTAATTCTCTTAGTGTCTAGGTGGTTGTCACGATGGGCAAAGGTGCTATGCAGTCTAGGGGGAGAAATAAAGAATGTCTACGTGCTTCTGCCCTTTTCAATGCTTTATTCACTCAAGTCACTCAACACAATTCCAATATAAATTCTTAATCAAGAAAATTACAATCCTTAATGCTGGGCACTGCAATAGACATAATCAATCCAAAGCAAACAATTCTAAGCTAATTCTGAGCACTGCAAACACACTTAAGCATGACTGACTCATTACAGACATTCCCTCTGCAGGCTAAGCTGAAGTGCCAGATCTAGAGTCTCGAGTCTTGGGCCTTAAGTCCAGCAGACGCACACTCACTCAGACTGCAATAACCAGATCAGGAACCAACGGAGGCTTCTCCTGGGGTGGAGCTGACAGCTGGCTGAGAAGAAGGTCGTAAGGAAAAGCTGCCATTTTCACCAGGGTCACGATGTAGCTGTAGAGTTTGAGAACGGTGAGGATGATGCAGAGGATCAGGCAGATGATGAGAGTTGGGACGTCAGTCCAGGTCGTCATTAGGCTCTCTGGCATGTGGGCATCTGTGTCTGGTTAGATGTCTGTTCATTTGCTCCATAACTCATGCTAAATTTGGGGGCCTTCCACTTGTCCTTTCAATCGCTATCAGCCCTTACCGGGTTTCTCAGTGACCTCTTTTATTATAGGGTCAGGACATCTGGTCTGGTGTTTTCTGCCCTGATCTCTCGCCTCTGACTTTATCAGGGGGAAGGCAAATGACAGTGACTTCACTCCGAGTTTTATCAGGGTTGTGGAAAGGGACTTATTTTATCAGACTATGCCTGATGACAGCATTGGAGGGCTCTGTAGACTTGCCTGGTGGGGGCTGCAGTTTTATTTTAAAATGGAGTTACTTAGGCTAAGGCCCTTCTTAAGTTAAGGCCATCCTTACAGTGGTCCATCCCATTTTCTAGGTTATCTTCTTTAAAAGTAATGGATCTTCTAATATCACCCTGATTCCAAAACCAGGCAAAGACACATGAAAGAAAGAAAACTTCAGATCAATATCTCTAATGAACATAGATGCAAAAATTCTTAATGAAAGTCTGGCAAATGGAATACAAAAACATATCCAAAAGGTAGTACACCACGATCAAGTGGGGTTCATTCCAGGGATGCAAGGTTGGTTCAACACATGGAAATCAATAAATGTAATTCAATAGACTTAAAGATAAAAACCATATTATTATCTCAATAGGTGCAGAAAAAGCATTCGACAAAATACAGCACCCCTTCATGTTCAAAACACTAGAAAAGCTAGGGATAACAGGAACATATCTCAACATCGTAAAAACTATCTATGCGAAGCCCCAGGCCACCATCATTCTAAATGGAGAAAAATTGAAAGCATTCCCTCTAAAAACTGTAACAAGACAGGGATGCCCTCTTTCACTACTTCTATTTAACACAGTTCTTGAAACACTGGCCAGAGCAATAAGACAAATGAAAGAAATTAAAAGGATACAGATAGGTAAAGTAGAATTCAAATTATCACTATTCACTGACGATATGATTCTATACCTAGAAGACCAAAAAAATTCCATCAGAAAACTTTTACAACTCATAAATAAATTCAGCAAAGTAGCAGGATACAAAATTAACACCCATAAATTACAGGTATTTTTATATATCAGTAACAAATCCTCTGAAAGGGAAATGAGGAAAACTACCTCATTTATAATAGCATTGAAAAACAAAATAAAATACTTGTGAATAAACTGAACCAAAGACATGAAAGACCTCTATAACAAAAACTACAGAAAACTAAAGAAAGAAATTAAAGAAGACCTTAGAAGATGGAAAGATCTACCTTGTTCTTGGATAGGCAGAATTAATATTGTCAAAATGATCATACTACCAAAAGTGCTATACAGATTTAATGCAATTCCAATCAAAATCCCAATGACATTCCTCATAGAAATAGAAAAAGCAGTCATGAAATTCATCTGGAAAAATAAGAGACCAAGAATAGCTAAAGCAATCCTTAGCAAGAAGAGTGAAGCAGGTGGCATCACTATGCCAGACCTTACATTATATTACAGAGCAATAGTAATAAAAATGGCATAGTATTGGCACCAAAATAGACTTGTAGACCAATGGTACAGAAGAGAGGACACAAAGACTAACCCACATAATTACAGTTATCTTATATTAGACAAAGGCACCAAAATGTACATTGGAGAAAAGATAACCTCTTCAACAAATGGTGCTAGGAAAACTGGAAATCCATATGCAACAAAATGAAATTAAACCCCTATCTCTCACCATGCACAAAATTTAACTCAAAGTGGATCAAGGACCTAGAAATTAGACCAGAGACACTACGCCTATTAGAAAAAAAATTAAGCCCTAATGTCCACCATGTTGGATTAGGCCCCAACTTTCTTAATAAGACTCCTATAGCTCAAGAATTAATATCAAGAATCAATAAATGGGATAGATTTAAACTAAAAAGCTTCTTCTCAGCAGAAGAAACAATCAGTGAGGTGAATAGAGAGCTTACTAATTGGGAACAAATTTTTACCACATGCATGTCAGAGCACTAATCTCTAGAATATATAAAGAAATCAAAAATCTTAACACCAAAAAAACAAATAACCCAATCAATAAATGGGCCTAGGTACTGAACAGACACTTCTCAGAAGAAGATATGCAATCAATCAACAAATACCTGAAAAAAATGTTCAATATTTCTGGCAATTAGAGAAATGAAAATCAAAACCACTCTTAAGATTTCATCTCACTCCAGTCAGAATGGCAGCTATGAAGAACACAAACAACAATGAATGTTGGAGAGGATGTAGAGAAAAAGGCTCACTCATACATTGCTGATGGGACTACAAAATGGTGCAGTAAATCTGGAAAGCAGTATGGCAATTCCGTGGGAAACTGGAAATGGAACCATCTTATGACCCAGCTATCCCACTCCTTGGTCTATACCCAAAGGACTTAAAAACAGCATACTACAGGGACACAGCCACATCAATGTTTATAGCAGCACAATTCACAATAGCTAGACTGGAACCAACCTAGATGTCCCTCAGTAGATGAATGGATAAAGAAAATGTGGTATAAATACACAATGGAACATTACTCAGCAATAAGAGAATAAAATAATGACATTCACAGGTAAATGGATAAAGTTAGAGAATATAATGTTAAGTGAAGTTAGCCAATCCCAAAAATCCAAATGTCAAATGTTTTCTCTGATATAAGGAGGCCGATTCACAGTGGGGTTGGGATGGGGAGCATAGGAGAATTAGAGGAACACTAGAATGGCCAATGGGGAGGGAGGAAAAGGGAGGGGGCAAAAGGGTAAATAAACTTTTTAAAAGATGGTTGAATGAGATGGATATCATTACTCTAAGTGCATGTATGAAGACACAAATGGTGTGAATATACTTTGTATAAAACCAGAGATATGTAAAAATTAGCTCTATAAGTGTAATATGAATTGTAATGCATTCTGCTGTCATATACAACAACTTAGAATAAAAGAAAAGGACAAAAAAGAATATAAAATGAAAACACTAAAATAAAAAAAAAGTAATGGAACTTTCTGTTGGAGAAATGTAAGACTGGTATTTTAAAAATCAGTATTATTCTTAAGCAGTCTTCAGTGGAAACAGAAAATTGGCCATTTTCTTTGTTTATTCCTTTCTTTCATCATTTCTTTATTCCTTCCTTCCTAATTAACACTCTAGCTAAAGGAAAATATATAAACCCTGAACACAAGCCTTGTGGCTAGCAAGTAAATATTCTATTATGGGTGTTATAACTTTTGTCTTTATCTGGTTAGAGATTCATCCAGTCTCACAAGATGAGAGCCATGGAAGAGCAACTCATGGAAAAGCACAGGCTTTGGATTTAGACGCATCTTTATCTGAACATGACTCTTCTATGTCGCCTAGTATGCTCGGATAAACTAGCCTGCTTCAATATGTGTAAAAGGAAGAAAATTCCATAGTTAACTAAGGGAATGGTGATGACAATTAATTTAGATAAGAAATGCAAGTAAGGTGCTGTTGCCACCTGCAGCTGCTGCCACCTGCAGCAACAATACTGCGGGAAAGAATTCGGAGGCAGACTGGAAACAAGTAGGTTCTTTATTCTGCTTTCTCTTCTGACTTCTCTCTCCAACTCCAACAACAACCCCCACACAACTCCAACCCTACCTGGTTAAATACCCTTCACCTTAACAAGTATACACGTGTCACAAGCTCAACTTACAGGTGCGTCACACAGTGTTCACGGGCACAGAAAGATTCTTAGTAGATTACATTAAGGTCAGGAGAAAACAATTAAATGTCTCCTCTTTGGCTCTCAGCCAGCCGCCATCTTAGCTACCTCCTCATTAAGGCTCTTACATTTCCCCCCTTTTGTTTTAAAACAGGGATAAATAGATGGGTGAACCCTCACCACATCAGGATCGACTGTGCCTGTCTTAGGCATCCACATGTGCAACCAACAAGGTGCCTGAAACAGTGGCTTTCACTTGGTAAATATTCTGTATGAAGACTTACGGTTATTAGGTTTATTAGGTCATCTCTCAAATAGCTTAACAATTCTTATTAAATCTCCTCTGTCATTATGCTCACTAGTAACTCATGAAAAACAATAAGCTTTTCTTTTTTTTTTTTTTTTAATATTTATCTATTTGCTTTAGTTGTATACAATGTGGTTTTAGTTTAAGGTGGTGATGAGAATCAAACCCGGGCCGCGCACGCGCTAGGCGAGCGCTCCACCGCTGAACCACAATCCCAGCCCCAATAAGCTTTTCTTTAGATAAGAATAATCCCACTCTCCAAAAGAAAGTTGCCATTTTCTCTGTACCATTAACAACTAGTCTTTATTCATTTCCATTGGTACAGCCAAAGAATACAATAATGGGCACATGAAATCAAGAAACTGCTTTTGCTTGGGTTGGCAACAGTTAACAATGAGATTTCAAATAGGAATAATATTGCATGCATGTAAGCTGCCTGTCGTGGCCAGCCACGGCGCTGCGGGAGGAAAACTCGGAGGCAGAGTAAAGCTATTACTACTTTTACTTCTACTTTCTTAGAGAGAGCTTAGAGAGAGAAAGAAAGATTTTTCTTCTTCTTTGAAAGAGCTTAGAGAGAAAGATTAGAGATAGCTTTTTCTTAGAGAGAAAGATAGAGCCTTTTTAGAGATTTTCTTCTTCTTCTTAGAGCTTAGAGAGAAAGATAGAGCTTTTTCTTCTTCATCTTCTTAGAGCTTAGAGAGAAAGAGAGAGAGCTTGAAAGAGAGAGATTTCTTCTTTAGAGAGAGAGAGAGAGCTTAGCTTTTAGAGCTTCTTTCTTCTTTGTTCTTTCTTCTTTCTTCCTCGGGAGCCTCGGCCTGACTCTGACCAGGAATTACTTCTTCTATCTGGTTTCTCTTCTGTAACCGCTCTGCCTACGTTCTGGCCGCTCTGATTCTTTTCTTCTTCTCCGACCCGAACTCTTTTTCCGACCGAGCGACTGCATGACTGACTGAATGAATTCATTCTTCTCCTGACTCCGACCGCTTTCACCCGGTTATATACCTTTAGCTTTGCGGGTGCCTCACGTGCATTTACAGGTGCGTCACATACATACTTATTATCAGGTGGAACTTATGGCTTCCAGCTGACCGCAATAGCCATCTCCCTAATTGGGGCTCCTTCACATGCAGAGCAAATCAGACAACTGAACTGAAAAAGAAAAGAAAAAGATCCTGAAAGGCAAGAGGAAGTTATATCAAGACAACATCTGAAAAACAGAGGATGAGAGTCAGGCAGGGGGGTTCCGATATATTGGCAAAATGGAAGGTGTTGCTGGACCCATTCCTGGGAATCGCTTAACCTTCCAGAGATAATTATAGAACCCAAACCCATTCCATTCCATTGCTTAAGAAGATTGGTTGAAAAGAGGTACTAACAAAAACATGATTGACACCATCAAAAGCAGTAGGTGGGTGGGACCCGAATAAGAATGATTCTTTGCCATTTCACAAAGACCTTTAGTGTGTGTCATTACTGTTTCTCAGAGCTGCCCTGAAAGACAGGAACCTCACACACGTGGTTATTTTGTAGATGCAGAACTGCTGCTCAGGCACAGTTAAGTGACTTAGTGAGTCACACAACTCATGAAAGTTGAGGCCAGGACTTGAATGTAGACCTTCTAAGTCTAAGTCCATTATAACCTGCTGTAAAGGGACATCAAATGTGTTTCACTGAGGATTAAAGACTTTGGTGCCATTTTATAATAGAGGGCAAATTATCTTTTTGTCTTGAATATGTTCAACCTGAATAATTTAGGAAAGTGTTTAGAATTCTTAATTGTAGACATTGTCTTTTAGGTTATACCCAGTCTCTAATTGTTTCCTCTGCCAACGTATTCAGTTTCTAAGAGAATAAGTAGTCCTGCGTCGATCAAAGACAGGGATGCTTTCCATGACATATGTCCTTGTCAGGTGATTTCACTGGCATGTGGTCATCATAGGTTGTACTTGCACAAACTAAGACAATGTCACCAGACCATATAACCTCACAGGACCACTGTATATGTGGTCCATCCCAGACAGCAATGTTGTTATGTGGTGCAGGACTATATGTTCCAGAAGAGACTTTAGGCAAATATCCCCATAGTAATACCAACTAGGACTTGACCCCAAATCCATATTGGGTTTCTTACTCTTGTGACTTCAGCTTGGTGTTTCTTCACTTCTGGCTAAATATTTTAATTGTCTTACAGAAATTTAAAAAATAAAATTAACTGAAGTATAATTTATAAAACTACTTATACAGTGAAATACACAAGTCTAAAATACAACTTGTTGAATGTATATATACAAATATATGTATGCATATATACATACATATATATGCAGTATGTAACCACTACCATTAAGATAAAGAATATTTCTGGAACATGCAGGACATTTTATAGAATATTTATAAAAATGGACATTCCCACTCTACATTGTTGTTGGTTAGGAGGATGGACCCTGTCTACTTAATGAGGCAAAAACTACAAGCAATAACTTAAATTTTATAGAATCCATGACATTCAAAGCTGGACAGGGTGGTGGGTCAAACTTATTCTGGATATTACTATTTCTGCCTGTTGCTCCGCAACATTTCCCCTTCCTATGGGACTCATGGCTCATGCCCCTCTGGGGAGCTACTCTTCCACACGGCTTGTCAGGCTAATTTCACGTCTGAGGTCCCAGGGTTGGATGAGGGGAACTAGGGCTAAGCCAACCAGCCTAACCAGCCTGCCTCATTCCCCTGTCCTTGGCCTAGGAATATGGTCAAGACAACACCAGAAGATTTTTGGTTTTGGTTTTGTTTTATAAATTTTTTAACTTGTTCTTTTTAGTTATACATGACAGTAGAATATATTTTGACACATATATACATGGACTATATCTTCCCATTTTTGTGCATGTACATGATGAGGAGTTACACTGGTCATGTATTCATATATGAACATAATAAAGTTATGCCCGATTCATTCTTCTCTCTATCCTATTCCCATCCTCCTCTACCTTCCCTTCATTCCCCTTCATTCTAATGAACTTCTATTCTTTCCTCCCCTACCACTTATTGTGTGTTATCATCCATGTATCAGAGATAACATTCGGCCTTAGGTTTTTTGGGACTGGCTTATTTAAATTAGCATGATAGTCTCCAGTTCCATGGATTTACCAGCAAATGCCATAATTTCATTCTTCTTTATGACTGAATAATATTCCATTGTGTATATATACCACATTTTCTTTATCAATTCATCTGTTCTAGCTTGGTTCCATAGCTTAGCTATTGTGAATTAACCTGCTATAGACATTGATTTGGCTGTATTAGCCAAAAGACTAGGCATAAAACCACCATATGATCCAGCTATATACCATTTCTCAGTATTTACCCTAAAGAATTAAAGGCGTCTCACTACAGAGATACATAAATGCCCATGTTTATAGCAGCACGATTCACAATAGCCAAATTATGAAACCAGCCTAGGTGTCCATCGGTGGATGAATGGATAAAGAAAATGTGGAGTTTTATTCAGCCATAATAAATGAAATTATGTCATTTGCAGAAAAAAAATGGATGGAACTAAAGACTATGATGTTAAGAAAAATAAGTTAAACTCAGAATGTTAAGAGTTAAATGTTTTCTCTTGGATGCAGAAGCTAGAGAGAAAAAAAAAATAAAGAAAGATGGGGGTGGATCTCATGAAAATTAAACGGAGATCAGTAGAGAATAGTGTCCCAGGAGGGAGGATGGAGATGCTGGGGAGTGATATTGACCAAACTATGTTGTTATATTCTGTATTATGTGCATGTATGAATATGTAACAACAAATTCCATTATGTACAACTAAAATGCACCAATAAAAATGTGGAGGGGAAATAGAGAAATTTTTTTTCTTCTCTTAGAAGAAAGAAGAGAAAGAGGCAGGAGCTGAAATTATCACAGAAAAAGACTGAAAGTTTTCTTTTTTAAGGACAGGAATGATGGATATTGTACTCGTGTTTTTTGCATTTTATGTAAAATAACTTTCACCTTTCCCAAACTCTGAAAAGTCAGTTATGTGTAAGAATGCCTTGCATGATTGTGTGTGTGTGTGTGTGTGTGTGTGTGTGAGAGAGAGAGAGAGAGAGAGAGAGAGAGAGAGAGAGAGAGAGAGAGGGAGGGAGGGAGGGAGGGAGAAGGAAAGGAGGAAGGAAAGAAGAACAGAAGGAGACTGTTCCATCCAAGAGAAAACATTTAAACTCAGTCTCCTTCTGGAAGGAAGGGAAGAAGAGAGGGAGGGAGGCAGAAAGGAAGGCTGGTGTGTTAGTCAGCTTTTTCTTGCTATGAAATATCTGAGAAAACAACTTGGAGAGGAAAGATTTATTTTGGCTCATGGTTTCAGAGGTTTCAGTCCATGGTCATCTGACTCCATTCATTCTGGCCTGTGGTAAGGCGGTAAGGCAGAATATCATGGCGGAAGGGGGTGGTAAAGGAAAGCTGCTTGCCTCATGGTGACCAGGAAGCAGAGAGAGTGTGGGGGGGAAGGGGCCAGGGACAAGATGCACCCTTCCATTGCATCCCCCCAGTGACCAAGTTCCTCCAAGTAGACCACATCTCCTTCAGTTTCCAGCACCTCCCAGTAATGCCATCAAATTATGAATCTGCCAATGGACTAATTCATCAGAGCCGTGATACAATCACTTCTCAAGAGCCCCACCAAGGAACATCGCTGCACTGGGGACCAAGCCTTTAGCACACCACCAAATCCAAACAGTAACAACTGGGTGCTACCTTGTGTTGACAGGTACAATACAAGGAAATGATGATTCCTAAATTCAGCACATTCAGCAAAATAGGAGCTGGGTGCCAGAGGTGACCATGGGGATCTGCAACCTCAGGCAATGCACAGACTTGTGGAGAAATGCCTGGGACGCTCCAGGGGTCATGAAATGGGGGTTGAGCCTATCGCTTCTAGATCTTAAGGGGTAGAGTTACCCCAACTAACTGTGGCTCACTGCATTCCTAACTCTATTTATTTGACAATCACATTACTTGCTAGTTAGTTTTCTCGACCAATTCAAACTTTGCTTTGGTTCAGCAGGAACCCAAAAGTCAAATGAATAAAAATCTATATACAAAGTAAAAAAAAAAACAGATAATCATAAGACACTTTCCAAAAATGTTGAGTTAAAAAATTACAAAATAAACAAATTCTTCCACCTTACTGATTTATAGAGTCAGCTTCCTAGCCTCCAATATACCTGAAGAAAAAACAAAATATATGCATTGTACAGTATTTAACACAGCTGCCTGTGCATAACGCTAGGTTTATGCCAATTCAACTCGCTTGTTGGTCTCTGAAGTTGTGTGTTAGCCTCAAATAAATATCACTTATTGTGCAAAAACTATGCATTCTCTACTCCCACTACCGCATCACACTGTGGAACATTTTACATTCAATTACATTTATTAAACTCCACTGCATTGGATACTCTGTGAAACACAGACTACTAACCAGGCAGTGTTCACACCTTTAGAAATTCCATGATGAAAAAAATGTTCATTTGATCAGTATGTTGGATAATCCCAATTGCAAGAAAGCAATGGTATGTAGAAGCTAAAGAAAAGGAGATGCCACGCCTGTAATCCCAGCACTCAGGAGGCTGAGGCAGGAGGATTGCAAGTTCAAAGCCAGCCTCAGCAATGGCAAGGTGCTAAGCAACTGCGTGAGACCCTGTCTCTAAATAAAATACAAAATAGGGCTGGGGATGTGGTTCAGTGGTAGGGTGCCCCTGAGCTCAATCCCCAATATAAAACAAAAGAAAAAAAGAAACGAAAAAGGAGATGCCAGATATTACCCATTGGGTTTCTAGGAAGCAGACTCTGAGAGCAGCATGCAAATGATATATTAAGGAGTGTTCCCAGGATCAAAATGTGTGGGATGGAAGAAAAGAAAGCAGAGTTACCTGGGAAAGAGGCAGTGAAATGGTCTGAAATGAGGTTGGAGGTGACTTTGGAGAAAGCAGGGAAGCCAGCAAGGACTCTCCAAGTCATTCTGACCTGGACCTTTAAACTCGGCATGGACCAATCCCTGGATGCTGACTGCCCCCAGGAAGGCATGTGATTTTGGGTGGAACAGACTTGAGGACCCTCAGCTAACATTTTTTCCAGAAACAGCTGGAAGAATAAATCTTTTGGTCCTAGAAAGAGTTCTGAGTGCTGCACACCACCTGAAATCATTTAAGGTTTTGGAATTCAATTAACCAAGTGATGTCCTAAACATGTTAATTCTTCATTCCCTCTTTTGAGGGGTGGGAGTGACTCTCCTTGAGCAGGACTCCTCTGTATACTTCATCACTTTATCAACCCATCTGATAAAGTTTTCTGAGAGGGAGGATCATTTTTGCCAGAAGGTAACCACCATCACCTTGCTTGGGCTAATATAAGAATATTGACCTTAAAGCAAAGCAGTTGGGAATTGGAGTAACACAGAACAGTCATCTTTCCGCTCATATGGTGTCAGTGCTTTGCATATTACTAAGCCACCTAGGAGGAGCACCAAGGTACATAGGGGAATCGAATGGTTGAAAATGGCTGGCTTGGAAGGCAGTCAGGATGCTGTTCTACTACTACTCTTTTTTTTTTTTTTTTTTTTTTTTTTTTTGGTACGAGGGGATTGAACTGAGGGGCAGTCAACCATTGGGCCACATCCCCAGCCATTTTTTATATTTTTATTAGAGACAGGGTCTCACTGAGTTGCTAAGTGCCTCGCCATTGTTGAGGCTGGCTTTGAACTTCCTGATCCTCCTGCCTCAGCCTCCCAAGTACTGGATTACAGGCGTGCGCCACCATGCCCGGCTCTACTACTACTCTTGACAACTGGAACATCTTCTGGAGACCAAGAGAGCATGTAACCAAGCTTGTGAAGATACAAAAAGGAAATCAGATGATTGTCTTCCAAGAACCTGAGGATCCTTTCCCAACTAAGACGGTGCAATGGGTATTGCAAATGTGAACTTCCATTCTGCTGATTATTTTCCCAACATGGGGCAGGGGGGTAATCCACATTCTTTTCTCCATTCATTTGTGAGGACTACTAGCATCTGCTCAAGAAACAAGGAATAACGGTTGCATCCACTGATCTTGCAGGCGTGGCTGGAATGTGCCACATTCCAGAACAAAAGAAGCGGGTTCTCTGCATTATTGCTCAATTAATTAATTAACTAAATGGTCCCAATTACATTATAAAAGCCAGCCCCTCACAAACGCTTTCTTTATGGAACAGAAACAAGTGAAAATGATTCAGGAGAGATCATTGTGGTCAGACCTTTGATTCCCAATCACCTAAAAAAAGATAAGGAACATCAAATGCTCTTAATTGGAATTTTCTCTTCTTTAGACAAACATGTCTTGCCATATTTTTATCGAAGAACTTCTGTGGCATTTGGAGGCATTTGGGACAGCTCTGTGCAAAGTTAATCACAGCCTGCTCCGCTGATTATAGTATGCATTTAGTTTGCTTGTCACGTGAGGAGAGGGAGCTTCCAGTGTGTGACATGAAAGGGCTGGTTGTGCCAGAGAATTATGTATTGTGTTATTTGTTAAACTTTAGAACTGACACCAAGGCTTAATACTGAAAACCTCTAATCAGCGTTGGGTTGTTCAGACTCAAAGCTGTGTTTACAATAATAGCAGGGAGCAGGATAGATCTATCTTCCATTTGCAAACCAAATAGAAGCATACATTGTAATTGAAAGCCCCTTAACATTTCTCCAGATGCAGTGAGAAATTAATAACTTGATGAGTTCGTGGAAAAGAAAATAAAAAGTATTTATTAAAATTAATTGATTATTAAAAACATCTCTGTCCCCAAGGAATGTTTGGGGGATATCAACACAAAGAGATTATCAATTTATCAAATTCTTCATAGAAATTGGTAATAACATCTAAGAAAAAATAAAATATTATGCCTATCATGTTAATTCGTAATTATAGTAAACCAAGGTCAAGTGAAGGAATACTTCCCTTCCTTCTCCAAGACTGTATCAAAATCTAAATGGATTGCTCAGAAATTTTTGCATGTTATTATAGTAAAAAGTACTAAATCAAAGTACTGCCTTTATTCATTTATGGTACTGGGGATTGAACCCAGGGGAACTTTGTCACAGAGCTACATTTCCAGGCCTTTTTATTTTTTATTTTGAGACAGAGTCTCATTAAATTGCTTGGGACCTCACTAAATTGCTGAGGCTGGCCTCGAACTTACAATCCTCCTGCCTCAGCCTCCCGAGTCAGTGGGATTACAGGCATGCACAACTGTGCCCATTTAAAGTACATTTAGAAGTATGCCTGAAGATTTTCAGGGCACCTCTTCTTGTTTTATTTGTTCATAACCTCAATAGTCACTTTTCATGGCGGAGAAAGTGGTGAGAGTGGGGAGCTTTTTGCATTATTTTTAGAAGATAATTATTATTAGCTTAATTAAAGTAATAGACAAGCTCCAAAGACTGTTCTTAAAAATCATCAACCTGGGAAAAAAATATATTCTTTTTTTTTTTTTTTTTGTGGTACTGGGGATTGAACTCAGGGGCACTCGACCACTGGGCCAAGTCCCCAGCCCATTTTTGTATTTTATTAGAGACAGGGTCTCACTGAGTTGCTAAGTGCCTCGCCATTGCTGAGGCTGGCTTTTGAACTCGCGATCCTTCTGCCTCAGCCTCCCAAAGTGCTGGGATTACAGGCGTGCGCCACCGCGCCCGGCTAAAAAAATATATTCTGTTTGGTTTACAAGATTTGTATCACTTTTGCTGGAGTTTGCTACAATTGTATCCATCTTCTGAGCCATCAGCCTCTCTGTAGTTCCCAGAGAAAAGCCAAGAACCACTAATGAATGGTAGGCTCACCTGAGGCAGTGCACGGTATGTGCACGGTGGCTGGGAAGGACCATAACAAGGCACTTTCTCATTAGTACTTTGTAAATGTACATTTTTTGATGCTGCTGCAGTCCATGGCTTAATTCTTTAGTTCAATCTTTACTTCCCTTCAAATTGCATCTCATTTGATTCAACGAAACAAAGAAAATCAGAAAAGGCACAAAATTCTTTGATGAATTTAGGTCATTGAAGGCCAAAGGATTTTTTTTTTTTTTTTTTTTTTGCACTCATTAGAGGACTGAATTCATTTGTTTGTTCATTTGTTCAGTTGGTTAAATAAGTCTACATTGAAAAGCCATATATCCCAAGCCTTGTAAAGCCCGTGGGGACATAACAACCATGAGGATGATGAGGACGAAGTCACTGACTTGACAAGTGCGGAGAACTCCCTGTTTGCTCTCCCTCCGCCTCGCGTTCTTCATCTTTGCTTACATATTCAGGAGTTGGCCTGCATATATTTGCCTCCTGGGATCCCTCTCTGCATCATTTTCATAAGGTCATTTTATAGCCTGGAGCTACAATTGTTTAAGAATATTTTTTGAAATGTTTCGAAGGAATCTACATCTCTTGCTAGCACACATTTCAGGTTTTTTTTTTTTCTACTTTACAGTCAACTGTGATCAATTCAGAAATGAGGAACCAGTTTTCTTTGTGTTCCCTGAGCAATATGATATGTGCCCATCCCATCAATCACTCAGTGACACACACTTACAAGATGGTGCCATAAAACACATGGACTGTGGGTAGTGTGGGAGAGGGCAGGCAGTGCCATGCAGAGCATGAACTTGGGACTCACCAAGACCTGGATTTGAGTCTGGGCTTTTCCACTTAGGAGCTAGCTGGCCTTGGCAAGTTACTTTCCTTCTTGGAACTTGGGTTTCCTGCTGTGTAGAATGCTACTACCTGACTCAAATACACACAATGGGAGTTAAACGGGTTCCAGCCCAAGTTGGCCTGGGGCTCACCATCCTGGAGGAGAGTGTATTAGTCTCCTTGAGGAGAGTGTATTAGTCAGCTGGGGCCTCCATAACAAATCCCCGTAGGCTGGGTGGCTCATACTCTAGAAATGTCTTTCCTTACAGTTTTGGAGACTGAAAACCAAGTTCAAGGAGCCAGCAGAGCTGGTTACCTCTGATGCCTGTGTCCTTGGCTTGCAGATGGCCACTCTCGTGCTGCCTCTTCACATGGCCTTCTGTCTGTGCACATCTGCTCTGGTGTCTTCTTACAGGGACACCTGTCACAACGGATCAGGCCTACTCTAACAGCTTTGTTTTGACTTCATCAGTTCTTTAAAGTGCTTATCTCCAAATTCTGAATCATGGGGAGTTGGGACTTTGAGAAATGATTTGTGGGAGGGGTACACCTCAGCCCATGGCTCGTGGTAACCTGGATCTTACTGTCCTGCATTGCATCAGCATAATTAGGACCAAAGCTCAATATGAATCCCACGGGGTGTCTTTCAAGGACTCTTTGGGATTTCCAATCTTTCCACTTGTGCTCTGCCCAGGAAGCCACTTTGGGGTCCTTCCTTACTCCCACTCCTGCCTGAACCCTCAGTGAGCACAGGGATGTCCATGTCCAGGGTGCTGGGCCTCCTGTCGGGGACACCCAGGCAGAGAGGGCTTCTTTGGAGCCAGCACTGTAATCCAGCTGGGCCCAGGTAATAGGGGAACACCCCTGGCCCCTGTGTCCCATCCAGTTTCTGGGCCCCTGGCCAGTCTGTGTCCTAAGCCCTTCATATGAACAGCTGCTTCATTCTCTGTCGGCAGCCCTGACAGTGCTGAACCAAGTGCCGTGCTCTGTCCTCTACCTTAGTCTCTCAAATCAGGCATCAGGGAATGCCACGCCTCCCCACTCCAGGTTTAGCCCAAAGGCTCATTCACATTGACTTCGGGCAATCCTCCCTCCCAGGTCTTTCACATTTTCAGACACATACGAATTTCAATTCCACTTTCCTTCCCATAAAAACCTTCATATTTTCCTAACATCTTTAACAGGTACCTTGAGGGGGACAATGTCACTAGTTCCTGATGCTGTTCTCTTTACCACTTGGCATCTTGTACTGGTAAGGAGATGGTCTCTGCAGTTAGATTGCATGACCATAAATCCTGTTCTGTGAGATTAGACTTAGTACTTATCTTCCTTAAACCTCAGTTTACCTATCTATAAAATAGGTATAGTAATAGTTCTTACCCTGTAGGATTATAATGAGTTAAATCAATAACACATATAAAGGGTTTATCCCACGCATGGTATGTTATGATTATTATAATTATCATTAAATATTCTCCAGGATGCTAACTCTTCTAGGTTTTTTACTGGACAGGAGATATAGCTCAGTTGGTAAAGTGCTTGCCTCACATGCATGAGGCCCTGGGTTCAATCCCCAGCATCACCAAAAAAAAAAAAAAAAAAAAAAAAAAAAATCAACTATCAGTCCCACTGGTAGGATCAGACCAGTTCAGTCTGATCCCACACATGACATTTATCAGTCATGATCAATTAGTCAACAGGTTTTCTATAGATGCTAAGTGCACTTCAGTAGGTGGAGTGAGAGATATGAAGATGTAAGAAGAAGCAGCATTTTCTTTGAGGATCATTTTTAAGAGATAGGGTCTCCCTGTGTTGCCCAGCTAACCTGGAACTCCTGGGTTCAAGCCATCCTTGCCTCAGCTTCCCAAGTAGCTGAGACAACAGGTGCGCCACCACGCCCAGGTTTTCAAGGATCTTGTAACCTCATCAAGAAGACTTGATCTCTCTATATATTTGAAAACAGAACTGAAATAACAAGGCACTGGGTGTAAATAAATAGTGGGAAGGAAAGACATTCTGAATTCCAAATAGCAAGGGAAAGCCCACCGTTAACCAGACAAGTCAAGGGTGGCTTCACAGCTTCATGGAGAAGGGGGGTTTGATGCCTGGGATGGGGGGGGGGGGCTCTGAAAATGTTTGATGAATGAATGAATTAGGCAAGAATTGCAGGATAGATAAGTCCAGGAAAAACTGAAAGAGGAAAGGAAGGCATTTCAGAAGACTAAAGTAAGCAAGCTGCTGAATTGGAGCAATAGAGCTCATGTTAGTAATTTAGAGTGACCCTGAACACATGTATAGCCAGACACATCCAAAGCAAAATTACTTTTGCAAATCTCCTTAACCTTTTTAACTCCAGGGCCTATTTAGAGAACGCTAACGTAAGATTTTGATGGCCCTGAGCTCTCTCGCCAACCCAGGCTTCATTAGCTGGCCAAGGGCTGAAAGGAATAAAAATCTTGACCCACACACCAAGAAGTTCTGTTCTAAATGGCTTAAAGAACAGAGTCTCTAGGGAGAAGAACAGAGTCTTGGGGAGAATAGAGATGCACTGCTATTTCTCAGTGTGTTTTCACATAATTATAACCTTAAAATGTCTAAAAATGATAAGTTATATGTTACTGAAGCAAGCAAAGAATCTACACAATTAATTTTACATTAACCCAATGACTAAGCAAGTCCAAATATTTCAAAATGAGATCAGAGGAAGCCAGCCAGCCAGTATGAGCGAAGATGAATCAAGACCAAATGGTTGAACCAGCAAAAGCCGAAGAAAATAAAAAGCAATTTCATTAGGCAATGTCTGGCCATACAGAATGCTGGGAATTGAATTTTATTTAATAAGTGCTTTATTAGCACAGTCCTCCTGAAAGCAGCACAGTAGGTAGCACATGCATGGTAACACATTTTGGGTAGCAGGACATCAGTTCCTGCCTTAAAGGCAATTTGAAAGAGAAAATTCTATGCACTTCACATGATTTGAAAATTGAGCAGATACTAGGACACAGCAGTATCACTTTTAGCCCCTGGCAAGGAGCGTCCTTGTCCTAGGACATAGAACCTAGAGAATTCTGTTTGGGCTCTTCCCAAGACATAGCCCTCCTTATGGAGCTAGGAATCTATGGGGCCAAAGGGATGCGTCCATCTGGAATCCAGCAATCTTCTCCCAGTCTTTGCCAATTATCTTTTGTGTGTGTGTGTATGTGTGTGTGTGGTGTGTATGTGTGCACACGCTCGCACGTGCATGCACAAACACTGCGCATTGGACTTTATGTCCCCAACTTTTTTATTTTTTATTTTGAGACAGGGCTTCACCAAGTTGCTGAGGCTGGCCTCGAATTTGTAATCCTCCTGCCACAGCCTCCTGACTCATTGGGATTAGAGACATGTGCCACCGCATCTGGCACCTTCACCAAGGATCTTGAAGCCTCTGCACACCCTGTCCCCAAGTCTATCTTTGGATAGGAGACTGCCCCACTGGTACGAAATCCTCCAGCCATAGAGGAACCAAGGACCAAGGACAGAGTCCACTCACATCAGGCCCCACATTGGTTTCTTCATGGCAAAGTACTCACAGGTGGGAAGGGAAGTGGTATACCTGCAGGGCTCAGCTCCCCCTGCTACCTTGGTTCAATATGGAACTTTGGGGAGTCTAACAATTTTAAATTCTAATCTGACCCATTAGGTCATTATTATAAAGGCATATTGGTCAAGGTTCACCATTTATCAGCTATTTGCTTGACTTGCAAATTTTAAATACTGAGATATCAAGCATCAAGACTTCCTTTGTATTCTTGTCCTGGACCACATAGTGTTCGTAGTGGGTCTAGGATACACAAAAGAGTTTGACAGAAAGTCAGAAGGACACACATAGAAATTTAGCCCCATCTCCTCTTAGCCTAGGGCTGGGAGATCCAGGCACAGGTGTGTGCCAGGAGCCCCACGTCTTCTCTTCTCTTCCTTCTTTTCCTTTCACTTTCTTGTCTTCAGTCTGATATCTCCTTGCACAGACTGAAAGACTGACCGACGTCCACCTTGGGTATTGCGTCAGTGGTCACCATCAGGTACCAGAATATAAATCACAGTCATTCAGAATTACAAAAATGTGAGTTAGTTACTCAGAGGCACAGGGTCCCCTGCCATGGTGGGTAAATGCCCAGCTCTGCCTCACACCCTGAACTAGCTCTGTGAGTCCTTGCTCTCTTTTCCTAAAGCTGGCCATTTTTAGTCTTTTGGAGTAGAGTTTCCTCAATATTTTATTTTAATGGAGGACCAGCACTCTTCTTTGCTTTCAGATCTATATCTGCTACCATTTCATATTGATAACTCTTACATTAAACAGAGATTGAGCCAGAAACAGTGTTGAAGGTTCTTATATCTAAACATAGCCTTCATTTAGACTCTCTGGAAGAAATTCCCATTCCTGTGTTTCTCATATGGAAGTGTTTTTATAGTATAGTTAGAGATGATAAACTGGAAATAGACTTTGGGTGTAATTTATACCAGTGATGTTAATGGTTAATACCAATAACCTTTAGACTCTAGGATTCAGGAATTTACACAAATTTTTTAAAAATAGAAAATATTTTAAAGTTTGCTCATATCTTTTTAATAATTATGATAGATTTCCTGGGCATGCCTATGGATAGCTGAAGCATCGAAGAATTGGGTGTTGTTTTCATTTTCTGAAGAGGAGGGGAAGAAGCAGCCTGGAGGAAAGTTTTTTGGGGTTTTATTTGTTTGTTTTGCTGTTGTTGTTGTTTCCCATACTGGTGATTTGACCAGGCATTGCACATGCTAATAATGAGCTATATCACTAGCCCCTTTTATTTTATTTTGAGACAGGTCTCATGAAGTTGCCTAGGCTGGTCTCAAACTTGGGATCTTCCTGCTTCAGCTTCCCCAGAAACTGTGATTACAGGAATGTGCTACCCCCCAGGACAAGAATACAAAGGAAGTCTATATGCCTTATATCTAAGTATTTAAAATTTGCAAGTCAAGTGAGTAGCTGATAAATGGTGAACCTTGACAAATATGCCTTTATAATAATGACCTAGTGGGTCAGATTTGAATTTAAAATTATTAGACTCCCCAAAGTTCCATTTTGGGACAATGTGGCACAGGGGGAACTGAGCCCTGGTAGCACATTTCCCCGACAGGAAAAGTTCTTGCAATACAGAAAACCCAGCTATGCCTCTTGTTAGTTTTGCAACTTGGAATAGGTAACCTACCATGTCTGAACTTTAATTTCCTCACTTGCAAAATGGAAATAGTGTCTACAGATGAATATTTCAAATGAAATTATGTGTGAAAAAAAGAGTTTGTAAACTAGAAGCATTGTACAAATATTAGTAGTATCTAATAGTAATTAAATAGTAGTAGCATTTAATAGTAATTAAATGCTTATTATTTGTTCTCAAGTATATGTAAGAAGGGATAGAGAATCACTTTCAGAAAAAAAGAAACTTTGGAGAAAATGGTGAAGATACAGAACAAACCAGCAGCCACTTTAAGTATTTCATATTTACCTTTTGGCCTCTCTCTCTCGGCAGCATGTGCTGAATAACTAGAATTGACCATGAACAAAACTGACTTGTTAATTAAACTTTGCCCAAGAGTGAGATAACATTTGTTAAATTTTTTAAAATTTATTTTTATTTGTTTTTATTTTAGGGCTCATCAATTTCATAATTGTTTCAAAGTAAATATTAAGTGGAAAAACATAAACTTCCCTAAAGTATTCCTATATCCTATTAAATGAACAAACAAACAAACAAACCCCAGTAACTGTTGTCCTACACATAAATGGAGGTGCTAGTAGAGCGAGGTTCTTACCTGTTTTGTTCACTGTGCGTAAACTTGATGCCTGCACAGAACAAATGCCCATATGTATTTGTTGAATCAAATTAATTAATATATATATATATATTATTTTATTTATTTATTTGGTACCGGGAATTGAACTCAGGGGCACTTGACCACTGGGCCACATCCCCAGCCCTTTTTTGTATTTTATTTAGAGACAGGGTCTCACTGAGTTGCTAAGTGCCTCACTATTGCTGAGGCTGGCTTTGAACTCACGATCCTCCTGCCTCAGCCTCCCAAGTGCTAGGATTACAGGCATGTGCCACCATGCCTGGCAAATTAATTAATATTTATATAGATATCACTACAGTAATTTGGTAGCTACTTAGTGGATAGTGTGGATAATTTACTCTTACAAGATTCATTAATGCTTGCCGTTCCAAGGAAGAAAAGTCTTTTTTGTTAGTTTAAGACCTGTGCCTCCATGATAAATGTTTTTAAATGAAAGGAGTGAAGCTGGCCTCTCTCCAAGAAATGTAAGGCCTTGCAACACACACAATTTCCTTGAGTATATGATCTTCCACCTGCAGGAGTAGAGTTGCAAGACCAAGTGATTTTGTTTTAAAAGCAAGTTATAGAAGCCAGATGTGGTGCCCAAGCCTGTAATCCCAGTAACTCAGGAATCTGAGGCAGGAGGATGGCAAATCTGAGACCAGCCTCAGCAATTTAGTAAGACCCTCTCTCAAAATAAAAAATAAAAATGGGGGCTGGGGCTGTGGCTCAGAGGTAGAGCGCTCGCCTCGCACGTGCGCGGCCCAGATTCGATCCTCAGCACCACGTAAACATAAATGCATTGTATTATGTACAACTAAAGTAAATAAATAAATATTAAAAAATAAATAAATAAAAATAGCTGGGGGTGTAGCTCAGTGGTAAAGCACCCCTGGGTTCAATCCCTAGTAGCAATCAACCAACAAACAAAAAACATCTTATAGGTATACAGCTTAATTATTTTAAATAATGACTTTACATTTTTTTATCTATGTACCCTACCATGATGAATACATATAGTCATAATCAATACATTTATCATTAGTTCATCTATGGAAGGATGTTTAATCCCAGCAACTTGGGAGGATGTGGCAAGTTCAAGGTTGACTGGGCAGTTTAGCCAGACTCTGTCACAAAATAAAAAATTAGAAGGGCTGGAATGTAGCTCAGTGCTAGAGTGCACTTGGGTTCCATCCACAGTACACACACACACACACACACACACACACACACAAAGTTTTAAGCAATTATTTGAACGAAGTCAAAGCAATCTTCATTTGAGCATAAATATTTCAATGCGTCCATAGGCATTATCTCTGTCTAGGTGTTCTAAGTACTTGTCTAATCTTTCCTTTACCTTTTATGTTTGAACACAACCTTTGTTGATGGTTCCATACAGCAAAGTATATACTACCACTCATTTTCATTCTGTTCGGAGAAGTGTTCCTTTTGTTGTTAAGACTTAAGAATTAACCTTATTTTATATAATTCCTGCTTCCTGCACCCTAAGTACATCATGGTAGCAATGAACACAAAAAAATCAAATCCCTTGAAAAAGGATATGATGAAGGAAATTAATTTAAAAAGTGTGCCCTCTGCTGGAACATTGTTGTCATGACAATAGTGGTGATGTGAAATTTGAATGAAATGTACTGTACTAAAGACCCAATCTGACACTCATAGACTTTATTATTTAAAAATACCTAAAATTACAAGTTTTATTGACTGTTCAATTTAACTCATTTTAATTTACTTTGTATTAGTTCTAATCAGTTACACATGACAGCAGAAAGCTTTTCAATTCATTGTACACAAATGGAGCACAACTTTTAATTTCTGTGGTTGTACACTATGTAGAGTTGCACTACATGTCAATTTAACTGTAATCACATACTCAGTCCAGGAAATTTGAAGTTCAGCAGCAAGATAAGAACACACTATTGAGTTCTATGTATACACAAAATTCCATTTTTAAGACCAAAGGATTGTTCTTTCACAAACTATTTATGAGAACCCTTTAGAAGCAAGTAAAAAAAATGCTTCTTGGAAAATTTAAGCTACACACTTATGAACAGAAAACAGAAGAAGAAATATAGAAAAACAATCTGTCCTGCCTTCTGTAACTTGCAAACCCCTTATTCATCTCTCAGAACTCAGCTCAAATGCCATCTTTAAGTTTAATCAGATCCCCTTAAAGAGGATTACCCACTTTCTTTTCTGTGCTTCTATAAATGTTTATCATACTGTGTTGAACTAATGTATATATATTTTTTGCCTCCATAATAACCTCAGAGACATTAAATAAGAATTTAAAAACATGCAAAATATTCTCTTTAAATGTAAATTGTACATGGTATTTTAGAGACTTGTGGATTGTTACAGCTATGTGCAAGGTATCAACTCAAATATACCCTTCCCCAGGCTCCCTGACCACCCATTCATTGTATGGATGAAGAAACAGAGCCTTCAAAGTAAGTCCTCTCACGTAGGAATTAGAAAACAAGGCTGTCAGCCCCCTTCCTTTGATTCTAATCAGTGTCTTATTATTTTTCTTACTTTGACTTAACCACTATCTTTCCACAGGATCTTTGGCAATAATAAAACCTACCAAATTCTTCAAGTCTACTTAATCTGATGTTTTTAAATTTCCTGGAAATTATGTGTAAAATTTGTATGCATGTATTTAGGGGACTATCTAAGAAGGGGTTCTTTGCTCTCTAAGCATGCCTTCATTCATGTATGCATGCATTAGTTCAAAAAACATTTTTCAGTGGTTTTATGTGCAAACCTCAATAAAACACTTGTAAACTTAAACCAGCAACATATACAAAGGATTATACACCATGAATATTATTTTTCCCCATGAATGCTACTTAGACATCTTAAAATCAATCATATAATATACTACATTGATTTTTTAAAAAACAAAAGATACACAATAATCTCAATAGATACAGAAAAAGCATTTGATAAAATTCAACAGCATTTCATGGTAGAAATACTCATCAAATTACAAACAGAAGGGAACTTCTTAAGCCTGATAAAGGACAACTATGAACAACTTAAGATTAGGTCATATTTAACCATGAAAAGCTAGATGCTTCCTCTTAGGATTATGAGGAAAAAAGGATGTTCTCTTTCATTATTTCTGTTCAATATTGCTCTTGCAATTCTTGCCAAAGCATTTAAGTAAGAAAAATAAATTAAAAAGTATTCAGATTGGAAAGGAAGAAGAAAAAAAACTCTACTTGCAGATGAAATAATCTTATGTATCTTAAAAATTTAAAGAACACACAAACACACAATTAGAACTAACCAACAAGTTCAGCAAGTTTCCAGGATACAAGGTCAATATGAAAATGAAGTTACATATTTATACATTAGTAATGAAAAATTCACAGTGAAATATAAAGACCATTTCATCCTTAACAGAATAAAGAAAAAAATACATAGGAATAAATTCAGCAGAAAAAATGTACTCTGGAAACCAGAAAACATTGCTGAAAGAAATTAAAGAAGATATAAATAAATTGAAATGTATCTCATTTTCATAGGTAGGAAGACTTGATATTATTAAAAATGGCAATAGTTTCTAAACTGATTATAAATTAAACACAATCTCCATCAAAATCCCAGCTACATTTGTTTTTTGCAGAAATTGACAAACAGATCCTAAAATTCATATAGAAATCCAAGGGACCTAAATTAACCAACACATCCAAAAATTGAAGAACTCAATTGAAGAACAAAATTGAAGAACTCAAACTCTGTGGCTTCAAAGCCTACTACAAAGCTACAGTAATCAAGATTGTGTAATCCCAGCATAAAGGTAGATAAAAAGATTAACATACTAGGATTGAATCCAAAAAGAGACTCACATTTAAAGAAAAAATAAATAAATAAACAAATCAGACTTCACCAAAATTAAAAAATTTTGGATAACATCAAAAATTAAAAAGGCATCAAAAATGTGAAAAGACTATCCATGAAGAGAAATATTTGCAAATCACCTCTCTAGTAAGGGATTTGTATCTAGAATATTTAAATAACACTTAAAATTCAACAAAAAAATCATCAGTTTTAAAATAAGCAAAGAATTTGAATAGAAATTTCTCCCCAAAAAAGGTATGCAAATGGTCAATAAGCATATGAAAGGTGACAATGCTATTGATCATTAAGGAAATAAAATTAAAGACCACAACGAGCTATCACTTCACACCCCTAAAATGGCTATAATTTTTTTTAAAGCGGATTACAGTAATTATTGGTGAAGATAGAGAGAAACTGGGACTCTCATACATTTCTGGTTGGGAATATAAAATGGACTAGTAGGTAACCAAGTGTTTTCTGCAGACCAAAAGTGGGCCATATGGGACTCAGAGCAGGCCATGGGTCCTCTCTAACTGAGCTTCCACAAAGTGGAGAGGATCCACAGTGTCAGGAAACTGGGTCAAATCTTAGGGACAAACAGAGTCACAAGTCATATGTAGTCATCCCTCAGTGTCCATGGGGGATTTGTTCCAGGACCCCCTTGGATACCAAGATCAAGCCCCTTGGGTAAAAAGGTATATAGTATTTGCATATAACCTACACAATTCTTCCATATACTTCAAATCATCTCTTGATTACTTATAGTGCCTAATACTATATAAATGCTGTATAAATAGCTTTTATACTATATTGTGTAGAGAACAATGACAAGAAAAAAGTCAGTACATATTGAGTGTAGATGCAATTTTTTTTCCCAAATATTTTTTGGTCCCTGGTTGAATCTGAGGATGTGGAACCTGCAAATCAAGAGGGCTAACTGCACAGAACAGAGTTGGATCTGCTCCGTAAGTGACCCTGGGAGAGAAGCCCAGCAAAGGACCTGCAAAAAGCCTACAAAACCACCCACAAAAGAAAAAGTCATCTCTCAATTTTGCCATGCTCAGAAATCAGCAAACCAGCTTTCCATAATCTTAATTCAAGTCAGGCCTTTCTTTTTCCAATCTTCCACCCCACCCTGGAGAGAACTCAAACTGTCTAGCAAGATGCAGTAGAACACAGGAAGAAAAGAGATAGGTAATGGGCCGTTGGCTCTCAAGAACATTATGTTCTTCTTCCATGTCCAAATCCTGAAAACCACACTTCCTGGGTCTCTTCGCTAGTGTTAGGTAGCAGTTAGACATGAGAGTGGATCAGGAGTTTAAGAAAATATGTAGCATAGACAAATGAGTTAATCAATAGGCCTGCCTTGGTGGTGCTGCAAGGTCTAACAAGATAAGTATTTTAGGACCCTTGCCTGATTTTAGCCCTATAAACTATTCCTCTTACAACAGGAAGGAGATAGATAAATTTAGGGTGTAAGAATCAAAGGGCAAGGATATGTCTACTCAAAAGCGCCTAATTTGTAAAACATCTTCAACAAGACCCTAAACACACATAGCAGAGGTTCCCAGACCTAGGAAGGCAGCATGATTAATACCAGCGCCCACTGACCATAAATTCTGTAAAACCCATTCCAGTTAGGGCCTGTCAGCATGGGCCAAGATGACCCAGAGTTGCACTGAGGTTGTTAGCTAATGGCGTCTATCAGTCCAGACCCCAAAGGTGACACATGGTGGGACCTTCTAACAATCCCTGCTATACCCCAATTAAGGCTGGGATACAAAGAGGTGAAGTTGTTCTCAACAACCTCCTCCCCTCCATTGAGGGTCCTTCCCTCCTTGCCCCTTCTTCTTTCTCTTCTAATAAATTTTGCAGTGCTTTTACCTAGTCTCTTGTCTTGCTGGAAATATTCTCATGCAAGAAAAAATCACAAGCAACACAGACCTAGAGAACACAACACAGACCTAGAGAACACAACACAATCTATGATACTATATCATCTCAGATATTATCTTATTCTCTGTTGTCACTAAAGCTTAGAGTTGGGTTCTGCCCAGTGTGAGAGGAAACCAATTTTTTCTTCTCTAGGCAGCAGCTGCAACAGCTGCAGCAGCTGTAGTAGCAACAGGCAACTGCAGATTCCAGTATTAACTATGAACATGAGCAACATTGGCGGTGGTTTGGGGAACATCTGGGAGCACAGCCTCTGTATTTCTGCTCAGCAGACCCAGCAGGGTCCAACAGCAGCAGCAGCAGCAGCAGCACTCACACCTGACTGAATCAGATTTTTCTGTCTCCAGATGAAGGCATCAATTTCTTCACCTGGTGCTGCTGCTGCGTCCAGCTACTTAGTCCTAGATGAGCTTTATGTGATTCCACTCAACATACTCCAGTGTGTTTCCACTGGAAACAATGAGAGAGTCCAGGAAAAATCATGAAAGAGGAGACACTAGACAAAGTGTGGAGAAGAAGAACATGTGAAGGTACTTTTCTAACCATGATGAATGCAATGTGTTTAGAACTCAGAAGTTCCGGGGAGCTCTAGTCGCATTGCGCAAGAGCCCTTAACAGAAATCCAATGACAGCAGGCAGCTGCAGGGCTGACCCAAACCTTTATAAAGTCTGTTTAGCCTTGGGCTCTCTTTGTCTGAGATATGCAAACTCAGGTTGCCTCTTCTACCAGGTCTCTGTTTCTCAAAGCCATGTCCTTGGAACAACCAGATTAGAATTATCTAGGATGCTTAAAAAAAAAAAAAATGCTTAGAATTACCCAGGATGCTCTTTTTAAAAATGCTTATTCATGGGTCCCACCTTGGTCCTACAAAATCAACATTTTTTTGGTAGGGATGCAGAAAGCTTCTTTCTAAACTAATTGTCCAGGTGGATCTGATGAATAAGAAGATAGGAGACCATGGTTCTAGACCTGCTCTGATCTCCAGTTGTCTTGTTCTTTATTACACCAAATGATTGGGAATAACAGAGGGAAGATCCACCAAAAAATGTCAAGTGCCTCAGGAATGGTAGGAGGAGATACAAAGGGAGTAAAAGAAGAAGGAGGAAAAACAATGAAAAAAGAAGACAAAGCTTTAATTTCATTCATTCATTGGCAGGCATCTAGGTTGATTCCTCATCTTAGCTCTGGGGAATAGTGCTGCAGTAAATAGGAGTATAGGGGCCTCTTTGGTATGGTTATTTCATTCCCTTTGGAGATATACCCAGTAGTGGGATTGCTGGATCAGCTGGAAGATTTATTTTTAGCTCTTCGAGGATCATCCACACTGTTCTGCATAATGGCTGTGCTAATTTATATTCCCATCAGCAGTGTACAAGAATTCTCCTTTCCACATTCTCACCAGCATTTGATATTTTTTGTCTTTTTGGTAATAGCCACTCTAACTTGGGTGGGGTGACTTCTCATTATAGTTTGATTTGCATTTCCTTGATGGCTAATGATGTTGAGCATTTTTTCATATATTCATCAATAATTTGCATTTCTTCTTTTGAGAAGTATCCATTCAGATCTTTGCTTTTTCGGTACTAGATATTAAACCTAGGAGTAATTTACCACTGAGCTACATCTCCAGCCCTTAGTTTTTATTTTGAGACAGTTTTTCACTAAATCGCTGAGATTGGCCTAGAACCTGCATTCTTCCTGCCTCAGCCTCTTGAGTCACTGGGATTAGAGGCTTGAGATACTGTGCCTGGCCATTAGTTTGTTTTTTGATTGTGTTACTTAGCATTTTTTTTTTAGTTCCTTATATGTTCTATATATTAATCCTTTGTCAGGTTTGACCAGTGCATGCCACAAACATGTGTTGAAATATCACAATGCACCCCATTAATATGTACAATTAATGACTGATAATTTTTAAAAATTTAAATACCCTTTAACTCCTTTTCTCCTTAAAACCCAAGATCTCCCTGCCCTAATCATAGCTCCATACAGGTGCTTAAACTTGACTTTATCACCACCTGCCAGTTGGTGTTGGAGTGAAGGGACTCAGGCTCCCTTTAGAGGTCAATAATAGTAAGGGCAGCAAGAACCCAAAGGTAATAGAGAGCGTGAAATGGTGTTGGGAGGTTGAGGGTGGGGGTTTGTGAACCAATCCATGTGGAGGTCATGTACTCTATAGCCTTCCAGTGCCATTGTTCTCAAAGGGCAGACTGGGACCCCAGACTTTTAGTTTATTTGAATTCCATATAGATATTCACTGCATTAGAGATTAAAACAGAAAACATTTGCTTCTTTATTAGTTCACTTAACAATAAATCCATTTAATGTTAAAATAACATTTCAAATAGAAAGTAGCTATATTTTCAAAAACAACTGTTTGTTTGGGGCACAGAACATTTTTTGAAAAATCTCTGCGCCAGGCGTGGTGGTGCATGTGTGTAATCCCAGCAGCTCAGGAGGCTGAGGCAGGAGGATGGAGAGTTCAAAGCCAGCCTCAGCAAAAGTGAGTCATTTAGCAACTCAATGAGACCCTGTGTCTAAATAAAATACAAAAAAGGGCTGGGGATGTGGCTCAGTGGTTGAGTGTCCCTCAGTTCAATCCCCAGTCCAAAAAAAAAAAAATCTCTGCACACAGCCCTAAAGAATAGGAGTCAAGCCAGACAAATCATCACAATGTTATTCTGGTTACAAAGGGACCAGGTAAAAGCCAGGAGTGTAAAAGGATAGGAAGGGCAATTCAGAGGTGAGTTTTGTAATCTCTGGCCACTCTCAGGTGAAGGTCTTAACGAGGGTGATACCCTAAGAGAAGGAAGGTATAACTGAGACCTCAGCGGCAGGGATGGCTTGAATTGGGTGCAGGACTGTTAATGCAGAAATAATCATATCACAGCTCTCCAGCTGAGAGAGCTCTCCAGCTTTTAGGTGACCTGCTGCTCTTCGAAAACTTAAATTTTGCATTTGATTGTTCTAGTTGGATACAGAGTTGTCTCAGATCTTTTGACAATGTGTCCAGTAATGACTGTAAATTAGTGTAGGATGTATGAAGATGGTCTGCCCCTGGTAGAAGAAAGAGAAAAGAAGATAGAAGCTCATAACAATAGTGCTAGCTAACATTTATAGAGCATTTACTAAACCAGATAATTATTAAGAACTTTATATGAATTAGCTCATTAATCCTGACCTAATTAACAACATTGATAGAAAACCAAGGCTAAAAGGAAGCCAGCCTCCAGATGACCACCAATAAGCTTCCATGCCTTCATGTAGTTTTTTCCACAATGAATCAAAGCTGGTCTGTGTGATCAACAGCATATGGAGGGAGCGATGATGTGTGACGTCCAAGGCTACATCATAAAATGTGTCATGTGTTCCACTGTGGCCTCCGGGATTCCTTGCTGTGGGAAGCCAGCTGCCATCTTGTTGGGACCCTGGAGCGGGGCCAGCACCACCGCCCTACCAGCAGTGTGAGGACGTCACCTTGGAGAGAGACCCTCCGCCCCTGACAAGCCTGTAGATGACTACGGTCAGGTCACAGCCGACAGCTAACAGAGACCTTTCGAAAGACCTTGAGCCAGAACTGCCCAGCAGAGCTGTTCCCACAGTCTTTCCCCACAGGAACTTTTTGTTTTTCATTATTTTTAACAAAACTGAGCCCACACTGCCCACGACAGTGACCTTGATCTAGCACCCTTCCTTCATCCACTTTTCTCTCTTCTCTTTCTCCTTCTCACAATTTCTACACTCTTGTTTCCTGGGATCATCTCCCAGATAAACATCCTGCACCCAAGTTCTTTTCTCAGGTTGTTTTTAGAGAGAACACTAACCGACACAGCAGGATAAGCTTGGCTTCCTCACACGTTCCAACCATGTTCTACTAAAAGGATAATAATCAAGGAGTTTAAACTTAGGGAACGGGTCCACCTCTACTGGGTTTTGTTATTATCGTTATTGTTTTTCCTGGATGCCAAGGAAACTTATTTAGTAGTGCCTGAAAGCTTTGCCCAAATTGATGGCCATGACTGAAGGCTTTGAGTCTGATTTTATTGGTGCTAGCAGTTTTCAACCATGAAACTTCCCCACCTGCCGAACTACTATTGTTTGGATAGGGAGTGTCCCCCAAAGGCCTATCTGTTGAAGGCTTGGTCCAAGACTGGAGGAACTATTGGAATGTGGTAGAAACTTTAGGAAGATGTGGAAGACTAGTTAGAAGACATGGGTCATGGAGGCATGCCTTTGAAGGGTATATTTTGTCCTTGGATGCTTTCCCTTCTCTCTCTTTCTCTCTCTCTCTTCCCCTACCATAAGGTGAATAGCTCCCTTCCACAATGCCCTCTCTGCCATGATGCTCTGCTTCACCACAGACCTAAAAGCAAGACCTAAGATGACTATGAACTAAAAACTCTGAAACCATAAGGCAAAATAATCTTTCCTCCTCTAAGGTGATTTTCTCAGGTATTTTGTCACAGCAATGTGATGCTAACTAACACCAAAGCTGACTTTGCAATCTTACTGGTGATAAAATTGAAAACTACAAGGGCAGCTTCCCTGACAACTGGGCTCTTGTCCAGCATGACCTCTCCAGTCCGCCTGGCATGGACTTTGCACAGAAGCCAGAAATTATCAAGTTTTAAAAGAAATATTTCTAAAGAAGGATTCTAGCTATTTCTTGGCTCTTTTCTTCAACCACTATAAGATCTTCCTTTGGCTTTATGCCAAGCCATGAATTTTCTCTTGATATCCTTGGTATCCTGGGTTTGATCTCTATAAAATATTTCTGAACATGAAGATTTCAATAAAATCTGTCAGAGAAGCATATTAAGATACCTGTGTCCACCTATCTTAAAAAGATGGTGTGTGGAGTGAAGTAAGAGCAGATACTTTCCAACAGGTTGTCTTCAAAGATTGTATTCACTAAGCTGACGTGTAATCAGTTGTGTGGAGTGTAGAATGTGTTTTCCCATAGAAACGGTTGTTCCTAGAGAGATCAAATCATCACGGTTTTTCTGGGGCCTTTTCTAATTTCAGTACTGGTAGTTCCACATCCCTCAAACACCCTCCGTCCTGGGAAACCAACACAGATGGTCGTACTACATATTTATGTTTCCAGATTAGTTCAAAGAAGCCTATTCAGCCCTTGATACAGCTGAAATGCATTCCTGAATCATGGATGGGTTCTGAATCGTGGGTAAGGTTCCATGGTGAGTGGGGGCATTGCAGGGCTAATCGAGGTAAAGATGAGATGGCGATACTTTACAATGAGCTTACTGGGCAGCATGGAGACAGGGTTGCCTAAGAGAGGTAGTCCGTCACACCAGGAGACTCTACAGAGGTAGCACCCAGAAGAGGAAGAGAAAAAAGGACCCCTCAGAGGACAGGAGGGTTGGAGAGGATACTCACAGGTCATGGCAAGGACACTCAGCAGTAAGGTCAGGAGTCTGTGGGCCAGAGAGTTTCAAAGGGCCATAGCTCTATTGGGGTTTTTTGATAGTGAAGAATTTATTTATGCATGGATAGCAGATATTGGGTGCCATTTTGAGGGATATGCAAAGCAGGAAGCTTTAAATGGCTAAAAACCTACTTATTAGGACTATGTTGAAAGGAACAGGATATGTAAGAGTTGGAATTTGGTTCTGGCAGGCATCAAATTAAAAACCCTAGCCTGTTTAGAGAAGTAAATACCACAGGACCAATATACAGGGCCTAACTTTGACCCATTTGTACTACCTATCTGTTCAGATTTCTAACCATGGGTAACAGAATGAGAATAGGGTTCCTCTGCACATGGCCCTCTGGTCACCTCCTCACATTCTTGTTCTTTGTTCTTCAAATACCAGTGATGAGGACTGGGAATGTAGCTCAGTGGTCGAGGTCTTGCCTAGTATGTATGAGGCCCTGGGTGTGATCCCCGGCACTACCAAACCAAATCAAAACAAACAAAACACACCAGTGATGGGCCTCTCACATGACCTGGGGAGAAAGGTCTAACAGGAAGTAGAAGGAGATGGTAGTGGTGGCAGCAGGGAGCCAGTTAATGATGGGTCACGCATACTTATGTGGAATGATAGGACAGGTTTGGGCAGTAAGAAAAATGGAGACAGGATGTGTGATGTGAAGAACAAAGTATTATTCTGGTATAATAGAGAAACTGTAACAAGATCTGTGAGTAAGAATCCTTCTGCACTGTAGAGATGGATATTATAAGTAGTTTTTATTTTAATTCAGATTGTCCTCATATCCAACTCTTGTTTTTCAGGAATCTTACACAATGAGTGGTGTTAGTGGGATGTGGTACCCTAACTTTCATTAAGGAAACTCAGAATGTTCTCTTTCACGTCCCATTTGCAAGTAGGTGTATGTATTAGTCCATTAGCAACATGTTATGTAACAAATTATCTGAGGCTGAGTGACTTTATAAAGAAAAGAGGTTTGTTTTACTGACAGTTCTGGACGCTCAACAACCTGCATCTGGTAATGACCTTCTTACTGACAGAGTTGTGAAGTAGCAAAGGGCATCATATGGCAAAAGACAGGAAGTGTGTGTGTGTGTGTGTGTGTGTATTTTCTGGTTTCTCTCCTTCTTCTTATAAAGCCACCAATATTCAACCAGGGGGGCTGCACCACAATGACCTTATCTAACCTTAAACCCTTACCAAAGGCTCTACCTCTAAACACCATAGTCAGATTAAGTTCCCACTTGCTTACTACTTCACAATGGGGACTAAATGTCAATGTGTAAAACCTGAGGGGACACACACAAACCATATCAAAACCATAGCATGGCACATGACCCAGTCTAGCCGATAGGATGTGTAAGTCCAAAGTTGAGGGGCAGGTATAACATCCTCCATGGTGGTGCTGCCCAATGGTGGCAGCACCTGTCGTGCAGAGGTGGTCAGCACCAGCTGTGTCCTCTAGAAATGGCATCTGCAGGCCCCACATAGCCTGTTCTTATTTGCTGGTCTGGTTTAATTGTGGTTGCAGCCAGTCAGACTCACATTGGATCATGTCTAATTTCTAACACTGATTTTCCAGCCTCATTGTTTTTTATACAATTATCCCTAAATTAGCCAAAGTCAGTTTCTGTTGCTTGCAACAAAGAATCTTGATTATGTTGTGATCTCTTGTTAATTCAGAAGCTGTAAATTCTACATATTTCCAGATCTGTCTTCAAAGATCTGGAAGATTTTGTTTCCTTTAAAGACAAATTCTTTCCAAGGATTACAATCCTTGCAATGTAATTATTATAATAATAAATAGCATATTTATCAAACTGTTCTCTTGATGGACCAAAAAAAAACCTCCATGGATTAGAAATGTGAAAACATTTTTATTGACCTAAAGATACAGTAATTTTAGAAAAGTAAAAAGTTGAAATTGCTTTTAGTTATCATCACAGCAAGATGCCTGTGAAATTTATATAAATGGATTGAGCTGACATTGTTAATGACTCTTCAGATATGTACAAATTTGGTCATATATTCTAAAATTTGCAGTGACAAATCAATTTGCTATGCTTTATTCATTCTGGAGTTTAGCTTTGGGTTATATCCCAATTGAATAAAACATTCAGATGTGTTCTTGTAAACACTTTTGCCTGGAAAATGCTTTCATTCTGCTTCATTGCCATCATTTTCCAGTATTGTGGTTGTCAGTCATTTCTTAGATGGGAGAACATGAGTTGCATCCATTACCACCTGAATGACTTGACTCAAATGATGATAATAAATCACACTTGACCTAGATAATTGAAGATCAAACTTGCTGGCCTTAACATTGGGGAAAAGACCCTTGATTTGATTGACTCTTTCTTCCTTTGTAGGAGAACGCAGTCTCAATGACATTACGAAGTGTTACTTACTCTACTTTCCCTCTACTGTTAAATTGCCATGTATGGAGGATTACATATATGTCTGATTTAGTAATAGGCTATGAATGATTTCTGCATGATTTCTAATGAACAGCTCATATGTGATTGTAAAAACAAATGTGTATCAGTGATAAACTAAAGAGAAACCTTGTAATTTTGGATCAATTTGAGCCCAAACCATAGGCTACTGCCTAACACCAACCAGCAGATCAAACAATAAAGAGAAATGCAAAATAAAGTTCAATAACCCCCTGTCTGGACAAACGGCCAGAAAATTTAGACCTGGTTGAAAAAGTCTGATTATAATTCACTGGATAGAGAAGGTCGCTGGGTTTCCAGGGTTTGAGCTGGTCCCTAGTTACCAGGCGAGCGCAAAGCAACTTTTCAGGCCTGCCCGTGTGCATCAAGACTGGCAGGCACAGGCCGAGGGAACTGGAGCTTATTGTGTCTGTGGGTCACAGAAAGCTGAGGCTGATAGTTGGCTACCCAGAGGGCGTGGGGCATGTCACAGATGCTGATGGGGCCAGGAGCTGGAGAGGCCCCCCACCTCTGCAGGAACGCGGGCACTTCTGAGTACAGCTTGGGCCAAGGCAGCTCCGACGGCTGCTCAGGATGCAGGTTGATGGGTAGGTTCACCAGATAGCCAGCGCTCTAGGACCCTGGGCTTGAAGAAAGGGTGCGGAGAGTAAACACCGGGGCTGCGGTGCGGGTTTGTACTGTCTGGGACTCCTATCTGCATAGCTGCCTGAGTGGAGAGCTGGAAGAAAAAGAAAAGAAAACAAACAAACAAACAACAACAAAAACCAACCAACCAACAAACCAACCCACCCACCCACCCACCCACCCCTGGCACTTAAATGTAGAGAAATCTATCCCATAGACACCCAGCAATGCCAAGTAGTGGAGGAAAGACGTTCTCCAGGAGCCCACAGAAAGCACCACCAGAGCCCTCCCTCTAGGAATGTGTCTCCAGCGCCCTCTACTGGTAAAAGAAAAACATCATGCCAGCTGCCAAAGGAAGACTGTGCAGGGCCAAAGAAAGTTGAATTTGGAGTTAAAAGGCAATTTACTGATAACACTGCCACAACACTATACTTATCCTCTGCCTATTTCAGTTATCTATTGGGCTGGAAAAAATATCCCAAATGTAATGGCTTAAAACAATGTCAATTTTGTTTTCTCTCATGATTCTATGGATCAATGGGGCTCCGCTGGGTAGTTCTCCATGTGATGTCATTAGGGGCATTGGGTGTGTGGAGGCTCAACTGGGATATAATTTTCAAAGGATGTTTGCTTACATGTACGGGACCTTGCTGAGATGACTGGTAAGCTGGATTCAGTGAGGGTGCTAGAAAAATTGCTGTCTGTGTCTCTCTTTCTCTCTCTCTCCCTCTCTCATCCTGCCTACCTTTCCCTATCTCTCTATGCTGGTTTATATAACATGGAGCAAGCTACGTGGTTTGAATCATACACATATCCCTAGGAAGTATAAAAATTGACCAGACTTGTAAACAGTGTTATTGAATTTCATATTTGGTGAAATATGTAAAGCAACTTGAATAGACATTCTAACTTCTTAGGCCAAATTCATGGAAATCTATTATTTTTATCACATTGCCACAGCTAGATTTTTTTTGATGGATAAACTTTGCCTTTCATCTAAGAACTGAGGTGATTCTACCAAACCATTTGGGATTTCATAATTTTATTTATTTTTTCTTGTGAAATTGTCTTCATTAAGTAAATGGCATTCGTTTGCATTGAGAATATAATTTTTCTATGATAGATCTATTATAGAATATGGATTCAACCAAAGAAATTATTTATTTTCCCCATATAGCAAAAATGTCTAGTTTTGTGATAGAAAAATAATCTTCCAATTTGGCAGTGGGGGGTGGGTAATTGGGATTAAACCCAGGGGCACTGAGACACATTCCAAGACCTTTTTATTTTTTTATTTTGAGACAGGGTAGCTAAGCTGCTGAAGTTGGCTTTGAACTTCTGGTCCTCTTGCCTCAGCCTCCCGAGCTGTTGGGGTTATAAGTCTGAACCAACTCACCAGGCCATCATCCAAATTTTATTGTACAGTTTAAGACTTTTATTCATTAATTTACAATTAAAATTATGAATTTTAGCAGAGTGCACTGCACACGCCTGTAATACCAGAGACTGCGGAGGCTGACGCAAGAGAATTGGAAGTTTGACACCAGCCTCAGCATCTTAGGAGGACTCTCAGCAATGTAGTGAGAACCTCCCTCAAAATAAAAGGACTTGGGGCTGGGGCTATGGCTCAGTGGTAGAGCGCTCCTCTTGCATGTGTGAGGCCCTGGGTTCGATCCTCAGCACTACATAAATAAAATAAAGGTATTGTGTCTGCCTACAATTAAAAAAAATTTTTTAAATAAAAGGACTGGGAATGTAGCCCAGTGGTAAAGCGCCTCTGAGTTCAATACCCAGTACAAAACAATAAAAAATAAAATAAAATCCTAATGAGTTCTAGAATAGATTTAACTCAGCATCTTTCATCCTATAAGGTCAACCCTTTTTGAGCTATTCCACTGTAGTCTTTTTAAGCGTTGGCCACTAGGTGGTGCACTGGTTAAACATTAGCTCCACCTCCCCAGACAGCTGGGGATCTCACCTTGCCCTTGAGAAATGCCAATTTTATATCTTCTGCCAAAAGGATAATTTCATTCAGTTGTATTGATTATAGAATTTGGTTCGCATGGAATTCTATTTTCTTTCAACACGATCAATAATTTTGTAATGATCTGTGTTGTCCTATAATGAAATGAGTTCCTCATCCTTGGAGGTAGGCAAGCAGAGGCTGGACACCACTTGGCAGAGACAAGTTGGAAACAGAAGGACAGTTTAACTCTATATACTTTCATATTTATTTTCCAAAAACAAGGACATTATCTTACATAACAAGAGTACAATAATCAATACTGTTATCGATGTTAACAAACTATGTTCTGAGAACCACATCATACCCACTGTCTGTTTTTGTAGGACCCACTAAGAATGCTTTTAAATAAGTAAGAATTATGTAACATATGACAGGTAAGCAAAATCCAAGTTTCAGTGTCTATAAACTGAATTTTTCAGAACCAAGCATGCCAATCTGCATAGACATTATTCATATTTACTTTCATGCTGTAAATGCAGAGTTGAGTAGTTGCTTCAGAGCTTTCTGAAATTCTTTCATTTGGTCTATGGAGCCAAAAAATTACTCTCTGGCCCTTTACAAAGAGTTTGCAGGTCTCTGATCTAATCTACAAACTATTTAAATCCTGCCAATTGTCCTGCTACTGTTCTTTATTTGGTTTAGAATCCAGCCTAGTTTCTTAACTTCTGTAGACCTCGGTTCCCTCTTTTGTGAAATTATGACATTTATAGTTCCTTCCCATTTGATTTTTGTGAAGATTAAATAAGTTGATTAAATGAATCTTCTGGAACAATGCTTAGCATATAGAATAAAACACATTAAGTGTTAGATATTAGCATTACTTTAATCTTAGTTTTACTTTTCATTTTAAATATATACATATAAACACACACATAATCAATATGTATTCTCATTACAAAATATAATACCACAAATGCAAAAGAGAAGGCTGTGAAATGGAAGTTCCCCCCAGCTCTTTCCAGAAGTAACTGCTTTGGAAAACAGTAAACAGCTTCGTAGTAGGACATGGTTTTCAGCCAGGGTCCTTCCTGTGCCCTGTTGTTTCCACTCTTTTATTGTTACAATTGCAAAAAATATTCTTGTGTTTCTGTATGGAATAAATTCCTTAAAGTAAAGTTCTGGGGAGGAAGGACATCTTTATTTTTAAGAGTGTTACCAAATTTCTCTTTTGAGAGATGATTCCAATTTACAGTCTTGTTAGCAATATGTGAGGATGCCTGTTTCATTCAAATATGGGATTTTTATTTTAGAGGTTGATAAACTATTCTTTTAATGTCAATGCCTGTTTTTTAATTTTTTTTATAGTTGTACATGGACTGCATGCCTTTATTTGTTTAGTTTTTTATGCGGTGCTAAGGATCGAACCCAGTGCCTCACACGTTAGG
This sequence comes from Tamias sibiricus, assembly GCA_025594165.1. NCBI lineage: Eukaryota > Metazoa > Chordata > Mammalia > Rodentia > Sciuridae > Tamias > Tamias sibiricus. The sequence goes on from CM046657.1 coordinate 145,175,646, forward strand.
CAAGCGCTCTGCCACTGAGTTACAGCCCCAGCCCAATGTCAATGCCTGTTTTTTTTAGTGAAGATGAACTTCATTTACTGTGTAAAGTCAATTGTGGGGTTGGAGACGTGGCTCAGTGGTAGAGTACTTGCCTAGCATGTACAAGGTCCTGGGTTTGATACTTGACAACACAAACATGCACACACACACACACACACACACACACTCCAAAAGTCAATTGTATTTTGTCTGTGAACACTCTGTTCCTATCCTTTCATCGATTTTTAAGAACAATTGGACATTTTCTGATGATTTCCAGACTTTAGAGATTAAGAAAAATTTTCTACCTTTGATATGAGTTGTATTTTCCCATGTTGTCAAATGTCTTTCAACTTTGCTTATGACTTTTTAAAATCATGTGAACTTTAATATAAAGAATGTTAACATAATGTTTTATGAATAGTTCCAAACTGGCATCAAGTTGTCTGTTGATAAATATCTTGGCTCTGTTCCCTTTTTTTGAGTCTCTGGCTGGACGATTCTTTACTGGAATCATTACCAGGCAGGTAGTGGAGGGAGTCCAAAAATTTGGGCTTTGGTCTTGATAAGCTGGGTTGAATCTTGCATTTGCTGGCTTCGTTTTCTTTATCTGTAGAATGGAAAATGAAAAGTGGCAGATCTTGCCACTCTAAAATATGCCTCTTTGGCCTAAGGATTATTTTGAGCTGAGGTCACTTGAAAAACAACAAATGCAGGGGGAGGTTGTCTCTGAACTCCTGAAATCTGCATGAAGATGGAGCTTCTCAAAAGAACTGGATTGCCACCAAGCCCCTCTCCAGGAGTTTCACCACAAGGGAAGATGGTTTCATGGCAAGAGAGGAGGCTAAAAATCTGTACAAACTCAAGTAAACTTTTTCACAAACTGGGGTGCAGAACATGCTACCCCTTCCCCTGTTAAGACGATAATCTCATTGCATTTTGGGCTATTCAATTTTTCCCTCTAATGGCTCTAGGCACATAATAGTTTAGTGGCTGTCTAGCTCTGCTGCACTGGAGGATTCATATGCTAATCATAAGGAACCTCTGATGAAACTATGATCAGGCAGGCACAGGCAGTACACACATTATAAGAGGCTTTGCCTGCAAGGCTAGGGAAGACATGAAGACCAGATACTTTGAGGGAATAACCCAACTCTCTCAAAGTACAAACAATGTGAACTCCATACACTGTTCCTTAAAAATGATTCACCCCAACAAAAACAAAACACAGAAAGGAAAAAGAGTACTTAATTGAAGATGCAAATGGATTCATGGAATACCTAAAAACTCACATAGATGGTTTACATGGGGATATTATAGCCACAGGCAGACAGAAAGTAAGGAAGAAAATTGCAGTTGTTGTAAAGAAAGACAGTTGACAGGTGATGGGAAGGAAGACAATTAAAAAGATAACAACAAGGAAAAATGCAGTGGCTTGTTTCCAGTGTAGAAAATCTGGACATGGAATTGCAGAGTACCCTGCTACCCTTGGAAATCAAGATATGGGCACTGGAACATGTGGTTTGTGTGGACCCACAAGCACAAAATAACCAAGTGCAGGACTAAAATAGACCCATCCATTAGTGAATTTCCTTTTGTAAAATGTCTTGTTTGTGGAGAAAAGGGACAACTGTCCAGATCTTGTCGTAATAACCCCAAAGGACTCTATGCTGATGGTAGTGATTGTAAACTGTGAGACTCTGTGGGACACTTTAAGAAAGACTGCCCTGAAAGTCAGGATTCAGATCAAATGGACCTAGTGGGGCACTAGTGAGTCACCCAATAGAAGGAATGAGTGCAGATTATAAAGAAATGTTAGATATACCTATACCACAGAAACCCACAACAAAGATACCCAAAGTCGTTTATTTTTAATAATGATTAGTACTCTTGTTGGCTGCCACCTCATTGTTACTTTTCAAACTGAGCCTACTTCACAAGTTAGCACTGGGCTACCTTGGTGCTAAGCCTATACCATAAATACCAGTATGATCTGGGTGTCAAAAACAGTCTGTCCATCAAGGAGTACTTCTACCGCTGTTTAGAGAAAATCACTGAAGAAAAATATAAAATGATTAAGTTGGATTATATGAAAGAACATATTTTAATAGAGATCTTAGTAGTTATATACTTGATTATGACAAACACTTTTTTAAAAGCAAAATTATGTATTAATGTGATCCACCCTTAAGCAAAGTGTACCACTTTGCAATTAGAAATGAGTTTTTGGTTATATTGTTTTCTAGATCCAAAGTAACAATTTATTATTACAATAGAAATTTCTTTAAATTGTCATAAAATTTGTATTTTTGAATATTGATTAAAACTGCATTTGCTATTTTTTAAAAAATTATTATACATTTGTATATCTTTTCTCCTGCTAATCTGCCTATTGTCATTTATTTGATTGATTCAGCTATCAAAACTAGGAGGGTAGACAGAAAGTCTTTCTTCTATAGGATCAGAACCTACCTCATAGGGTGATTTTAAGGATGAGAGAAAATGGTGCACAGGGCCAGAAGCAAGGCCAGATGTGTCATTCTACCTTCAAATAGACACCGATTCATGTGACTCTTTTCTCTGTTTCTCCACACAGATCTACCCTTGTGCCTATTTCTGTATGCAGGTTCAAGCTGCTCACTCACCTAGCCCGCTGATAGCTCCAAAAAGCCACAGTCAATGGGAAACACAGGAAACAGCCCTGAATTCAAATGTCATAGGGACCCAGTGCCTCCAGCAAACCCACTCAGTTTATTTGGGTCCCAAATTCAAATTTTAGGAAGAGAAAATTGATTAGTCCAGTTTAGATCAGGTACTCCCACTTGGCCAATAATCTATGCTGGTGAGAGACTAGAGTCCCACACAGTACAGTGTAATCTCTCTTTCTAATCTGAGCTTGAGAAATGATGGGAAAGCCAAGAGCAAGGCGTGGGCAACATGGAGAAAGTAACTATCGCCTTTTGTAAGGGACAATTGAGCTATGACTGCCTGATGGCAGAGGAGGCCATGCAAGTTTTTTTTTTTCCTATAAATTAACTTTATGGACTTATAAAATTTAGAAATGTTTAAACCACAAAGAATCTCTTACACAGAACAATTAATCTAAAAATTACAAAGAAACCAAAGGTTGAAAAATTCAGCTTCTCTAAAATAGCCAATGGGTTTAGAATTAAACTAATAAAAATAATACTAAGTTTAGCTAGGGGTGCTGGTATTATTTAGAATTGGATTTTTTGCATTGTTTTTAAAACAAGTTAAAACTTATTGATGTAAATATTAAGTAAATTTTACAGATTTCTAATAATACTCATAATTTACAGTCTTCATTGTTTCAAAGCTTTTCATCTAGTTCTGTCAAATTTCAATTTTTATATAAATTTAGTAGAATTTTTATTTTGATAAAGTACTGATGGATTAAATTTTAGGAGAAATAAATGTGAAGCAGAAATTATGTATTCATTACATTAAAACCATCTGTATTTGAAGAATACTAACTTAGGCAATAAAAACAAATGTAGCATCAATTAAATAACAGCATTTAAACTAAAAATAGATAAACCAAAATTATTCTTTTTTTTTTCTTCCCAAAATTATTCTTGAAGAGAGAATACAGTCACCTGTCTTTTTGGGGTGGGTGATGTCTGAGGTGTCCCTGCTGCAAACCTGAATCAAACCTGGGGGTGCCCTGGTGCCCTGAGCCCTCACAATTTAATCTGCCTTCTTCCTCAGCCAACTGATGATTCCGGGATCCCTGATGCTCTTAGGACTCTGCCTAGGGCTGCCTGTGAACAATGGGGTCCTTTTCAGGAAAGTTGGAATTTAAACTCTGCTTGAGCCAAGTTTGTCCATTGTGGCCATTTTCTTAGCTCACAGGGCTGTCAGTGGGCAGAGCTGATAGCCAACTTCTTTGTGCTTGGTTCCTCATGACTGATAATCTGTCTCTGATGAAGGAAGTAGTTCTTCCTGCCATCTTCTAATGTAAATGACTGATATTTTTGTACACTTTGAGGAGTGCCCTCTTTATTCCTCAGAAAACACCCTCCATGATTGATTTTCTGTGAAGCTGCATGACATTCTTGATGTAGCTCAAGTAGCATTTGAAGTTTCAGCTGAAATGTTTTTGAAGCTCATTTCCAAAGGATGAATTTTTACTTGTTCATAAGCTTGTTCAGGCTGGAGACTTTTTATTTGACCCATCAGCTCTTTATTCATTTGATTTTCTTTACATAATTTAAACTGTGCCCTCAATTTACTCCTCTAGGCCATTGAATTCTGATCTCCAAGGATCCGGGCCTGGGCGCCTTCATTGTGAACCAACACCCCGGCTGACTTTCATGGTGACTGATTAGTCTGCCTCATTCTTACCTTACATTTTTTAGAGGCGGTCTTCTCAATGACTGACTATTGCTCATGCTCAGTGTTCTGCTTCGAATAGCTTTTTGAGTCTTGCATAAAAAATAAATTTCTATTCTTCTAAGTATTCCTTGAAAATGATCACAGTGTCCTTTGCCCTCTATAACCCTGTCCCTGCAAGTACCCAACACACTCCAGTTTCCCCATGTAAGCACCCTCAACCATGTGCATATTGGTCATAAATCCATTATATTCACTTACCTAATTATGCCCCCTCACCTATCATCCCAAATCGTGAGTTCCTCAGAGAAATGGATGTTATTTTTAACCTCCAGAACTGACCTGTGTCTGATATCTATTGTGCACTTTATAAAAGTTGCATTAGTGGATATTTTTTTAATTTACCAATCTCATGATTAGTGAATTAAATATGATTCAGTAGGACATTATTTTTGTTCTTTCTGTATGGATAGATTCCTATCTTTTAAAAAAAAGTAGCTATTTTTACATTTGAAATTATACCAAGACATGAAAAACAACAGAAAACAGCCATGTACATCTCAGGGCAGTCTAATTGATTAATTACAATTTATTTTGGATTCAATTATGCCATGTTAAATAGTCTACAGCACCACAAACAACATTAAATGAAGATTTTATGTGCATTTATATTGACTTCTTTATTTAATCAGGGCAATAATTTTATAGGGAAAATGAAGGTTTTGTTTGATTTTCTGCATGATGAATATTCCCCCTGTAAATTACAATAAAAAAAAAATCTGTCCACAAGAGATTGCAAAATTGTCCTGGATGACATTAAAACAAATCTCTTAACTAAGATTAAACAAATAACTTAAACCCCACAGATTTATTTTATTCCCATGGTTCTGAGCCACCACCCTGAGATTTTACTGGATAACATCATGTCATTTCAATCAGTCAGGACATGTATATGATACTGGAAGTTTTGTGTTGTGCTTATACAAATTAGTCCAAAATACATAAGTTGGCACACCCAATTCATCTTTCTTAGTTCTGCTAAGTGGTTATGAATTGAAAGAAGAGCCTGTGCTGGTTTTCTGAGCCTCTAAATTTCTGCTGTGAAATAACAAAAGCCTCCCAGAACTTCCTCTGCTTCTGTGTTCTAGTCAAGGTTTTCAAAACACTTTAGGAGCATTCCCTAGCTCAGATGTGGAAAGAACCAACTTTTGCTGAATGAAAAAGAAACCAAGAAAGCACCAAGGCTATCAAGTCTCTCAAGTGCTTCAGGACAGGAAATTAAGAAATTAAAAAACAAGAACCCTTTCCTTAGATTTTTATGGGTTGTGATTTTATTTTATTTAGTTACACAAAAGTGATCTGGAGATTGTTCAAGATTAAAAAGAGAAGAAAAGTTAATTTCACAATGAAGGTCAAAGTTCCTTTTTTTTTTTTAGCAAATCGATGACAATCTCCTGTCATCAGACAAAAGGATTCTTCTTCCAGCGCTTTATTTCTCTCATGTTTGATTTTACTGCTAAGGACTTTGGATTCTCTTTCTACTGAGAGAGGGATGTCTTGCTTACTTTCATCAGGGCTGGGCAGAATCTAGGCAAAAGGAGAGGACCCAGGTGTTCGGCAAAGTTCCATGTGATTAGCCTATATTTCTTGTCATTTTTGCATTGTGGGGGGAATATTTATTTATTTTCTGGTTATCTCTGAAGATCTTCCCTATAAAGCTTTTACCATAGAGAATGCTTTTAGCTCCCTATTTATATTCCCACTTTAAAACACAGATTCAACTACTATGAAAGTACAACAATTTTTTAAGTCTGATCTAACTTTACAATGATGGCGGACATGAGAAATAGAGTTGGGGATAAATAGGGATAATTTTGAATTAATGAAGAAAATGTGTATTGCTCTTTTAAAAATGCTGTGTTCTCCATTTAGAACAAGATTAATACAAAACAAAACCCCTGCTTTTATTGATGACTATAACTTACGTGTTCTGTTTCACTGACAGAGTAATCTTTTCATGAACTTATAAAAACACCCTACCACAAGACCTGTTCTGTTACTACCAGGGATTAGTTTTATGTCTACATCTTATTTTATTGAAATCCTGAATTTAATACCATGCAATAATTTGCACATGTCTATTAATTACCGGTTATAGAACATTGTGTCCACATTGTGCAAACTGGGCACAGAGAAACTTTCTGCATGTGAAATTTCCCTTCTAGAAATTTTGATTAAATCAATCTTTAGGAAAAAAACAAATGCTAAGGAAGTTGTGTGAAGCAGGTTCGCCGTGCCCACTGCATCTTGGGCTGCAGTTTCTACCACTGTCATGAGTCTGGTGAGAAACAGACAGTCACACAAGTTAAATGAAGCCACTTTAACTACTCACAGATAGGCAACAAAGAACAACAGGTTCTTAGCATTTGAGGTGAGCCAGGACCCCAAGGCTCAGGAAAGCTGCCCAGGGCAAATGGAGTCTTGTCTGCATTGATCCCACATTGCATTACCGCTGAAGGACCTCAAAATCATACTGTGCTCTGGGCTTTATGCCTGAGGGAAGTGGACTCACTGGTGTAAAGCATTGCAGGAAATCTTAATGCACAACAGATAGAACAATGTGGGCCGCTCCTCCTTATTCTCGAATGTTGCATTGCTAGCACTTTCTACGTTCTCAGGAGTTATTCCAAAAACGACAGCAAGAAACAGGGAGAAAGCTGGGTCACCAAAGGCACCAGGGGACTCGTTGAAAGTTGCTTAGACATTGAGGAGTCGATTTATAGAAAAACATCTACAATTATATATTTCACATTACAAATAAAAAACAATGGACATATAATAGAGTTGAAAAAGCATATACAGAATGTTTTTATTTATAAGGAGATCCTTAACATTGTTTGATTTATACTAAAAAAATAAGCTAATAAAAATATTTCTTGGGTGGGGGTTGTAGCTCAGTTTGTAGAGCGTTTGCCTAGCATGCTGAGGCACTGGGTTCCATCCTCAGCACCATATAAAAACAAATAAATAAAATAAAGGTATTGTGTCTGTCTACAACTAAAAAAAAATTTAAAAATTATTTCTTAAGGTATTTGTGTTTCTCTTTGGTCTACATTCATTTTTTAAGATCTACCAACTAGCAAGCACTCCCTGTGACCGGGTCAGGTGCTATCTTAAGTGCTGTCTATGTGTCATTTTATTTAATCCTTATGATCCAAAGACAAGCACTCATGTCACCTCTATGTCACAGAGGAAAATATGGAGCCATTGAGACCGAAAGCGATTTGTCTACCACCCAGTGAGGACGTGCCATTGCTTAGACTCAAGCATAGCTTGAAAGACATTGGAACACTGCTTCCAAAAAGCTGCATGTTGTGTAGTGATTCATTGGAGGTTCAAGAAACCAGTTTGGAGAGTCACCTCAGTATTAAAAAGAAAAAAAAAAAAGAACAAAATAAAGTGAAATAGAATAAAACAGTACTGAAAATAGACCAGGGCACCACAGATCAGATATTATTTTATCAAACTTCTGTTTTAAATATATAATCATATACATATGTGTGAACTGCTTCTTGACTTAAAAAAAAGTACATTTCTTACTTTAAAATATGAAAAATAAACTATGCTGATATCAAAAGCAACAGCAATCTGATTCTAAAGGGATGAACATTATAGTTTAATCTTCAAAAGTTGCATATAGGGATTATAGGATGGAAGACATATGTTGGCCCACAGCTAAATAGTCTATTCTCATATTTAAAATCCAAGCTAAAAAGAGAAAAACATTATAAGATTAACCACCTTCTATCAGACTGATAGAACTCAAGACAAAAATTGAACAGAGAGAACCCACAACAAAAAATATAACGTAAACACAAATTCTCATTTATTTTTTTCTGAAGCACAAAGGAGCTCACTTAGCACAATAACAATAAGCAAATCATACAAATACTGTGGGGAAAATTGTCCCCATGACTACATATATATATTCTTAAGAGCAGCAATCAGGAGTTTAACAACAAGGTAAAGTGGTTTTCATGAAGAATGCTTTCTGACAGGCTTCTGGATAGGAAATGGACAGGCAAATCACTTCCATATAACAGGTGAGTTAAGAATGACATCTGTTACCCAAGTCACTTGAACTCCATGGACTGTGAAAGCCTTTTTGAAATTTATATTTTATTTCATTAATGGCCTGCTTTACCTTTGCATTTCCCTAAGTTTGAACTAGATCCACAAACTAACCCCTCAGCCCTCTGTGTCTCACACTCCAGACTATTGGAGGGAGAAGGGGATGAGGCTGGGTGTGAAAACAGTCAGAATGATCAATGTCAGGGATTTCTAACAGTGTCCTTTCTTTTCCAGTCTTTAGATACATCTCTAATACCTTTTGTGTATTTCAAGGATGTCTTCAAGAACATTAGAAAGTCTGAGGTCCAAAGTTGTACCTAAAATAGCTACTAGATCTGAAAATTGCAAACATCTCCTATAAGTCTTAAAAATAATAATAAAAAATAAAAAACCCAAGCAAAAAAAAAAATCATTAAACTCATAACAATTCCTACAATTTAAAAATAATTTCAAGTCATTCTTAGTTCCACCTTTTAATAACTGAGAACACTCTTCTTTAAATGTGTGAATGTTTCCAGCAGCAACATCAACTTAAAAAATGGACAACAATGAAAAGATGTCCAATAGGTTCCAGAAGCATCCATTTCCGGATATCTTCCATGTGTAGCACAAGGTAGAAACGATACACTGTGCTTTGGAGTTTGCCTTAAAAACTTTCCATATGTCTGGCTCTAGGGTGAAAAGCTTTAAAAATAGGAAAAGTCTGGTAGGGAGTGAAGATTCAAAATCCTTTGCTAGATCTCACACCCAATTATGTTTCCTAAGATCTCAGTTGCCAATAGGGATGTTCAAGGGCACACTTCAAAATCAGCTAAGCATAAAGGGAAGTATTTTCTACCATTCTCCTTCCTTTAATTTGCATAGTTCTCACTAGAAAAGAGATTCAGTGGGGTTCAATGCTTACAGCATCAACTTAAAAAGACCTCCTGGCACAACAGAAGCTTGTTCCAGGAAATCCTCTTGGATTCTAAAATCTTTGACAATTCAATTAGAGAAATAGCACAAAGGAGTAGCCACCTCCTTGGTCTCAGTTGATGGCTAGGACAATCTCTCACTTCCTAATCATTTTTTCACATATGTCCCTCTTGCTTGAAAATCAAATTCACCTCAGCATATTTTCCTACTTTTTGTTCTGGTTGCATAAATATTTTGTAAATGCATGATAGAAGATGCTTTTACCTTTTAAAATACATTCCATAGAACATACCATGAAAATGGGGCAAATAGTGCAGGATTGGGCTGGGGGACATCTAGCTTTTAATTCTTTCTTTCCTGTCAGAGAGCAAACCATTCCAACATAAAGTGACAAACAGGACTGGCGTGGAAAAGTGCCTCTCCACAATTCAGAAAGTCAACTCACATTAGGCAAAGGCAACATTCCAAAGTGCAAAACATCTGGCCCCATGTATGGCTAAGGCCTGAAGTACTGAAAAAAAAGCATATGTAACATTCAGGAACATTGCACTCGGGGAAATAAAACACGTAAGTTATAAGGGGTGCAGAGATCAAAGTCCATGTAAACATTTCAACACATTCTATTTTACTAGAAAAGTTATTCAGGTCTTAAGAATACTACCAGGGCTAAGTTGAATGTTTGACAGAATGGTTGCATATGGCCACTATTCCTGCTTCTGATGCTATTTACTTATATTACTGTTTGTGAATCCTGAATCTATATGAAAACTGACTTCAACATCAAAATGTACACCCTTAAAGGAATATAAAATGTAGGATCTTGCAAAGGCTGGGAGCAGTGATTGGCTATCAGAAGGACTTTCACCTCATCTGAGTTCCTAAACCCACATTTGGGTAGACACCATGTAATCAAGTTTCCTTGGCAGAGACTGAATGAGCAGGGAGCATTTGTCAACACTGTAGGGAAATGGGGATAAATTTGGTGGAGCATCTTTGATATGGCTCAGGAATCAGAAATACGAGAAATATACTCCGAGATTGGTAATTGGATTTACTGAGTTACTTAATATCCCACAAAACAAACTTTTTGATAATAAGACCAAAAATTTTTTACATGTTTAGATGTAGCATATATACAATTAAATCTAAAAGTGGGGGTTGGGTTGTGGCTCAGTGGTAGAGTGCTTGCTTAGCATGTGTGAGGCACTGAGTTTGATCCTCAGCACCACATTAAAAATAAATAAACGAATAAAATAAAGTTAAAAAAATTTTAAATCTAAAAGTGTTTCTACCACTGGGGGGAAAAACTGGGCAAATTACTGCTGGATTAACATGAATATGTAAAAGTAATATTAATACTATGGAAGAATTGAGTTCTTAGTTTTGTAGGTACGGAATTAGTTATATAAAGTTTTCTAATGCAAGGTAGTATGAAGGAGTCACATTGGAACCCCAGGAATGAATGTCATATTGAGAAATCTATTCCCTTTCCTGGTTTATTTATAATATCTGGAACAAATTAAGAAAAATATAGGCTTTAAATAAGACTTAATAATTTTAAGGCTTTATCATAAGATCATAATTTGTTTTAATTCTGGGTTTGGGGAAAGGGCCCTGTATAGTTAGGAAGCATATAAGCACTTTGTTTAATATTCCTAGATGCCTAGTACAGATCAGCTCCTATTCATATAAACCTTAGGTGGGACATCTATGCATTTTTCATCATCATAAAGTTCTAATGTCCTGAAAATTATAAGTAATCAAATGGATAATCAGATTAAGATTAGAAATGGAGTGTTTTCAATACATAGGGTTTTTAAATATTTTAACAATATTTCTTTAATGAGATTTGTCCTTCATTTTAAAGATCTAGCAGATTGACATCTAAGTATGAAATTTTCAACAACTATGGCATAGTGTTGGGTAGAATAGGCCATTGCAAAGGAACCTGTCCTGTAGTATCAACAGCTCATGGACACCCAGTACTTGCCCTGATTTATTAAAAATTCCACTCTACACAACAATGGTGTATGGAATTTGTTTCTCTTCTAATAAAATGGAAGCAATGATAACATCACACAGTTATAAATTAAGATGATTTTAAAGTGCACCAAAATACAGCTATTTATGCCATGTAGTTATATAATATTCCTAAGAGACTCTAAATCTTTAATACTCAACTTCTGTCAAACACTTTGAAGCACAGAACTATATTTAAAAAGCATATGGCATTCAATTCCTGACATCCATCCCCAAAAGAAGGCAAAGCACAACAATAACACATCTGTGAAATGCAGATTCCATTAAGTGCAAATTTCCAAAACACAAGGTCAATCTAGAAACACATTTTAAAATTCAGTAAGTTTATGCTCAGCATATAATTTTCAAACACAATCTGAAGTGATTTTTCCAACATTTGTTCACAGTCTAATTTTTGCTCCCTCATAAAAAATATGGTCACTGGTTAATTTTTAGTTCTGTAATTTTCACACTTGTTAGCTCAAAATATCTAACCTTATAGGAAAATCTTTGCTCTCCACATTTCCACATAGGAAAAAGATTTTACTTCAATCTCATAATAGGCATACCACCAGCAATAATATCCCCTTCTGCTGGAGCTTGAAGCAAATCTGAACAGCTCAAAAGGGAGACATTTTCATGAAATTACGAAACCTCCCAACCAGAGTTGGGAATTAGTGCACTTCCTTCAAGCAGTTTACCAAGTGAATACTGTAACTAGACACAGAAAGAGATAGTCATCCCAAGAACAAGGTACTATTGGTGACTTTCCAACCACGCCTGGGCACAAGGGAGATGCAGAGCCATGTCATTCCAGGAGAACTTTGCAGATGCCCAAGGGTCTTACACTGAGCTGGAAAATGGAACCACCTGCTTGCCACCCACATAAACCTCCTCAATATTTCGATCATCTCCTGAAAGAAAAATCAAAGAATCAATTTATAAGGTGTTTTACGTTAAAAATTATTTTAATTGCCATGGAGAGATTTAAAACAAAAGACTAACAAGAAAGGAAACACAAAAAAGCTGGCTTTTTTTTTTTTTTAAACCCTCTCAGATTGTTTATAATCTGGTCAGGATATCATGGGTCAGCAGAAGATGCCATAGCTAATTTGAGATTAGAGACTGTAGTCTACACCCAAGGTGGAAATCACATGAATCAACCCCCACCCCCATCTTTTCAGCTCAAGTGCTTGGTTTTCATTTCTAGCCACAGTTGGAAAAGGAACTGTTATCTTTATACTGCATGGTGAGATGAACAATTAGCAGAAAGAGCTCCACAAGAAATAATATGCGTCTCTCCCATCTCAAGTTCACTCAGTACTGAGATCACTCAGTTGAAGGAGAGGCAGGGGAGAATCTTCTGCATTATCATTTCTCTCAGTGAATGGAATTGAACACGAGTACGTTGGAAACACATGTGGCAAGGGTCCACTACAGACTCATCAAACATACCACAAGGTAGGGCAGAATGTGGGTACAAATGAGTGTAATTTCTTCCCTTATGGGCTTCCATTCTCAGCTTGGGATTTGTGACTGTATGTTCTAGGGGGGGTCATGTATATTTCAAACAGTACCTTTAAATATTGTACTACTACAAATGGACTTGATACTGAGGAGTATTTATAAAATGAATCAAGGAAAATTAATACACATAGAATTTAAAATATGGTATAACAAATACAGAGAGCCATACCCAAGAAAAAGACAAAAGACTTATTTAGCATAGAGATGTATATTTACCTACCTAGATAGAGGAACTTCTGGATAACAGCCTAAAATGGAAAATAAAGGTAATAAGAAATAGTATTTCGTACATTTTGTAAAGGAAACTAACAGGAAATAGTGTTTGGTAAAGCTCAGAAATTGAAATGTATTCCTCAAAAGCAAACTACTATTAATTAAAAGAAACTGTCTATTAATTCTATTATTCAAACTTCTTTTTTTAAAAATATTTTTATTTATTTGCTTTTAGTTGTACACAATGTGTTTTATTCAATGCGTTTTTTTTTTTTTTTTTTTTTACCAGGGATTGACCTCAGGGGCACTCAACCACTGGGCCACATCCCCAGCCCTTTTTTGTATATTTTTTAGAGACAGGGTCTCACTGAGTTACTAAGTGCCTCGCCATTGCTGAGGCTGGCTTTGAACTCGAGATCCTGCTGCTTCAGCCTCCCAAAGTGCTGGGATTACAGGCGTGTGCCTCCATGCCCGGCTTCAATGAGTTTTATTTGTACGTGGTGCTGAGGGTCGAACCCAGGTCACCCACATGCTAGGCAAGCGCTCTATGCTCTACCGTTGAGCCACAATCCCAGCCCTATTATTCAAACTTCTATCAATTAAAAGAAATTGTCTTTTCGGAGCAGGGGGGGGGGGGGGAAGCATCAAACAAATAAAAATACAACCTGTTGACTATGAATAAATGTTTGTTTACTGCTGGAAAGTTCTTGGTATATAACCTTGAATTATTTGGAGGAAAAGCATTATATAAAACTAAAGAAATTAATTTAATAAAATAATTCAAATATTTTAAGAGGTGTATGATATAAGAAAAATGACTAGATGAGTGGGATTAAGCCCTATTCCCAGAAATTCCCTCTACTAAAAGAATAAGTAATATGAAAATAATGATCGAGTCAGGATACATTATCCTAGAATCAAAGGCGGGAAGGTCAATGTGACCTTCCTCTCACCCTTCTCCCCTGAAGCAGATCCTAAGGCCTCAAGTCAGAGGTGCCCTCCTACTTCCCAGAGGAAAGGAGCACCCTTGACAAAGGATCACAGAGAAGACTCTGCACAAACAGGCCCTGTTAGTCGCCCTAGTTTGGTACCATTAGAGCATGCTCTTTTCCCAACTTTCCATTCTCCATCAAACCTAGCACACAAACACCCAGGTTAACCTGCTTGGAGGCTCTCCTGTCATAAATAAATTTGTATGATTTTCTCTGGTTGATCTGTCTTTTGTTATAGGAAACTCAGCTTGGATCCTAAGAAGGCAGAGAAAAGATCTTTTCCTCCTCTATAACAAATGATACAAACTTCAAATAGTCCAACATTTTTCTTCTTAAAACTTTGTTATAATATATTTATTTTCACATTTCTTTCATAAATAGATCAATTTATAAATGACAATAGTTATTTCTTTTCTAAATACTATCTTATAAACAATAATTATTAAAGTAAGATGGATATGTTTATTTTATTCATAGGAAAAGATTTTATAAGAACAAATCTCATTTTCTTATACAATTAAGAAAACTGTCAAACCAAAAAGCTTCTTCACAACAAAGGAAACAATCAAGAATGTGAAGAAAGAGACTGCATAATGGGAGAAAATCTTTACCACATGCACCTCAGAGCATTAATCTCCATAATATATAAAGAACACAAAAACCATAACACCAAAAACCAAATAACCCAATCAATAAATGGGCAAAGGAACTGAACAGACACTTCACAGAAGAAGAAATACAATTGGTCAACAAATATATGAAAAAAATCTTCAACATCTCTAGCAATTAGAGAAATACAAATCAAATTACACTGAGGTTTCATCTCACTCCAGTCAGAATGGCAATCATCAAGAATACAAGCAACAATAAATGTTGGTGAGGATGTGGGAAAAAAAGTTCATTCATACATTGCTAGTGGGACTGCATATTGGTGCAACCACTCTGGAAAGAAGTATGGATATTCCTCAGAAAATTTGGAATGGAACCATCATTTGACCCAGTTACCCACTCCTCCATTTGTAGCGAAAGGACTTAAAAAGCAGCATACTACAGTGACACAACCACAGCTTAATTCACAATATCTGAACTATGAAACCAAACTAGGTGCCCTTCAACAGATGGATAAAGAAAATGTGGTATACATACACAATGAAATATTAGCCTTAAAGAATAATGAAATTATGGCATTTGCCAGTAAATGGATGGAACTGGAGAATATCATGCTAAGTGAAATAAGCCAATCCTAAAACAACAAAGGCTGAATGTTTTCTCTGATATTCGTATGCTAATTCACAATAAAGTGGGGTGGTTAGGGAAGAACTGAAGTACTTTGGATTATACAAAGGGGAAGGAAGGGAAGGAAGGGGGAATGGGAATAGGAAAGATAGTAGAATGAATTCAACATTACTATCCTATGTGCGTATATGATTACATGACCAATGTAATTCTACATCATGTACAACTAGAAGAATGAGAAGTCAAACTCCATATATGTATAATATGTCAGAATAATTCTACTATAATATATAACTAATTAGAAAAAAATTTTTTTAAAGAAAAAGAAAGAAAACTGACAGAACATAATGGTCAAGAGCCTAAACTCTGGTGGTCAGAAAGTCTTCCAAATTTGAATCCAAATTCTGTGTGTTAATTACTGGCCATGAGTCTTTACATAAATCACTTCACTTTCCTTCAGCCTTACTGCCACTATAATTAATATGATAATATGAATGAGTACCCATTTCTCTTGGAGTTGTTCTGCTAATTAAACAAAATTATATATGAAAGGGCTTAATCCCATACCTACCTAGTGTTCACATAGTACTAGTTATGTATGGCTGCTTATAGACAAATATACCCAAATACACTAACACATTCAAATGCAAATACCTTGTTAATTATAATTATTCTTAACATTGATATCATAAATGGGATATTATCAAAGGGACCAAGCTTTTCTTAAGATTCTGCTGCACACAATTAAAAAGTTTCAGTTTCTATTTACGTTTCTACAAGGAAGCTATTGTGATTCTTTATGAAATAAATGTCATTTGATTAACTTCCTCTTACTTACCTCGGAAATATCACCAACAAAATCCCCATAAAACATATCCATGGGAGAGTCAGATGCTTTGGGGTTGATCAGAAGGGCATCAAATTCTTTGCCCACTTCAAAGTTTCCAATCTCACTCTCCAGACCCAGGGCTGCAGAAGAAAACAAGTTTAAACCCAGTCAGTACTGCAAGCCATCAGACCATGCTAATGTCCTGGTTTGCAGGGACAGAATCTGCCAAAATATCACTAGAAAAAAATAATACTCAATAGTGAGGCATAAAAGTGCTCTCATTCCAATAGGTCCCAAGACTTCCACTTACAGGAAGCAAAGTAAGTACAGGAAAGCAAAATGTGAGAATAAAAATGGTTCCCTGCATCACCATGATCATAATTCTGATGTTGTCATTTGATTTCAGCTCTATCTGTGCCAACTGGTCTGTGCTTTTATTTATGACTCTAAGAATAGACATAATACCTATGAATACCTAAGAATTGGAATAATATTTATATTCTTCCCTTTGCTTTTCCCCCCAAGGTCCAACTCCTTTCCTTGTCTTTTTTGTTCTTTATGTTCCATGAAATGGCTAATAAGATTTTATTCATGGCAGTGAAATGAACCTTTAATAAATGAAGAACAATTATTCTTTTGTATGTTTGCCAATGCAAGCATCTCCATTATAAATTTATGCCTTTGAATAGAAAACAACTCACTTCTCAGAGTGAACAGATCCTCATAACTCAAGAGACCCAATCATTTTAAAATAGACCTATCTCTTTGTAACCTCAAAGCTTTTCTGGTTGCCCAAGAAGAATGATTTTCTAAAATAAGGCACAGGTTGATGACGTCTATTGACTCGGCTCATCTCAAGCTATATATAATTCATGTACTATGATTATTATATGCCAAGGAAGAACATCTCTCATTTCTATGATCTAGTTTCAGAAGATGGTGGTAGTTGGATTTCCTGATCGATGAACACATTGCCTCTAAATCTCCTTAAAGCCTGTAACATGAGCAAAGATGTACACTGAGGTAGCAAGTGGCAGCACATACAAGGAAGGTTAACTGGGGCGGGGGGCGGCATTGTCTACTGCAACTTTTACATGTGTTTGGCATTCTGTCTCTGGCAGCCTGTAGTCTGCTGTGGAAACAGTGGATAGATCTTCCCTGCTAGGTAAAGTCTGATATGTGATATTTCTGTGCACAAAAATCCAGAACATTCGGCATTCTCAAAGTGCTGACTTATAAATCTTACTTGTTCTTAAAAGATTAAAGAACAACTTTTATATTCTCAAAGAAAAGAATTCTTTAGATGTGAAATCACAAGAGAGGGGTGTGAAAATAATTATAAATATTAAAAGCAATGGGTGACTTCCATTAATTGTCAGGGGAAAGCCTGAATATGGTAGAATATCAGTGGAATTTTCTCCTCCTTCACTGCTTACACACCACTTCTTTTTGCCCTTGACAAAGAAGCATAACAAGTATGAGTTTTCTTTTTTTTAATATCTTTTTTTAATAAACAACTAAGAAGTTGACAAAAATTTTTTTAAACCTTTATTTTTATTTATGTGGTGCTGAGGATCGAACTCAGTACCTCACTCATGGGAGACATGCGCTCTACCGCTGAGCCCCAGCCCCAACCCCAGCCCCAAGTATGAGTTTTCAATGGCTGTATGTAACATAAAATTGTTGTGTGTTTATTAGGCCAGATAACCAGTTACATATGCCAGGGTCCATGCAAGTTTGATAAAGTAACTGGGCTAGTCATTAGAACACGAAGAGTTCAAGGAGGAATTAACCAAAAAAGACACAATTGCTTCTGATGAATTTATAAACAGTACATTCAGTGGACCCAACTGGGCTGATGAGCAACTCAAATGCATTTTAGGAAATGCAATTTTGCTGTCTTTGGAGTGAATGTTGGCTCTGTGAAGATGGTTTACACATTTTTTTTTTTTTTTTTTTTTTTTTTGTACCTGGGATTGAACTCAGGGGCACTTAACCACCTAACCACATCCCCAACCCTTTTTTGTATTTAATTTAGAGACAGGGTCTCACTGAGTTTCTTAGAGCCTTGCTAAGTTGCCAAGGCTGACTTTGAATTCTCGATCCTCCTGTCTCAGTCTTCCAAGCTGCTGGGATTATAGGCGTGCGCCACAGTGCCCAGCTTGTTACAGCATTTTGACCTTCGTGATAGTGAGTGTCAAGGCTGTGGCAGAGCTGGGAATATGCCACAGGCATCCGCTCATCTCATTTCAGACTATAGTAGAGACTCAAACTAAGGAGAAGAAATTCCATAACAGTAATCCCAGTGGCCCAGAAACAGTTTAAAAGCTACACTCTATGGCAGAAAGGATTTGGTAGGCATTCCATGATGGCTTGATCAGAACAGGATCCTGATAGGGCAATCACAGAGAGCCTAGAATAAAAAATGCACTGTTTAAATTCAGCTTGTTTGTACCATGAAAATAGATGGTAGAAAAACTCAAACTCAGATATGCAAATACAATGATGGTGCGGGTAAGAGGGTGTCACGTTTAAGTTAATGTTCTTTATGGCACTCATTATAACAACCAAACCTTCAAAAGAACTGAGAAATTGCTCTTACGAGGATACTCCTGGCCTTTATATCCCTTCATTTCTAAGGCTGGAGAATCTATTGTAAATCTATATCTCTAAATCCTTATCTACATATTTTAATTTCTCACCAGCTATCTGTTTTATGCTATTTTCATTATCATCCATTCAAATTACACTATATTTCTAAAGTGACTTAAATTACAATTTCTATTTTTTCCTCAAAAATACAGTTACACATGACAGCCAAGAAAAGCTAATGAATATTTGTATATCAACCAACTATTTTTTTACATCTTTTTCCTTTTAAAGAGACTTTGATTAATTAGCATACTTAAATATATAAACCAAACACATGGTCTAGGTGGGAATTATTATAGGCAGATACAGTGGAGAGTAGAAGCAAGAATTTGAAATTTTTCATTTGATTTTCTGGATTCAAATCATGGCATGTTGTAGCTTGACAGCTGTTTAAGCCTGCATAGTTTTCTTGTTCATAAAATGGAATTAATAGCAGTGGTTATGAAAGTACAATAACAACATAATAAGGTGTGTTGCCTGGTGCCCATCATGGGTAGGAGCTCAGCAAGTCTTGGCTATGGCTTAGTATTATGGCTTAGTATTATTATCACTCAGGCCAAGAGAAGCAAGTACTTAACTCAATGGAACAATGGGTTATTTTAAAGAACTGGCATGTGACCAATGCAAATATCCACTAAAGTGACCAATTTATCACAATTTATGACAATTGTGTATCACACATCTATTCTGCCAGATAGTGAATTCATTCATTGAAAGACTGATTTCTCTGCCACATACCTGAACATATACTTTGCTGGCTATAAGCTGGCTATGCCCCATGAGATGTGTCAGTATGCGTATTGGATTCCCCTGATTCTACTATCATGCAACTTTCACAGTGCATTCAAGGACACGGATCGGCATGGTTGTATATAATGTGAAAGAGAAATAAAATAGCCATTACCTTGGCTTCCTCCAAGAGTGGCTAGTCTGAAGACTTCTCTGAGGCTGAGACTTTTCTCATTTACCTTATTAATTAAAAGGATATTGGAGACCATCACTGCTCTTCTGATTGCATCAAGCATGGATGAGGAATAACCACCAGCCACATCTGCAGTAGGCAAAACAAAGCCCAAACTGTAACTTTATGAGGATAAATGGAATAATAGATGTAAAGGTTGTCTGTTGTTTATAGTGATATATTCCATCTTTAATATACTTAAAGAAATGTCTTATCTATAGAGCTGCAAACCAAGATTAAAAAGAATCAGAAACCTCTATTAGGTTCCTAGAGCTGTTGCCACAAATTGCCACATATTTTACGGCTTAGCACAGCAGAAATTTCTTCTCTCACAGTTTCAGAGTTCAAAAGTCTGAAATCACAGTGTTGGCAGGGCTGTTCTACCTACAGAAGCTCTAGGGGAGAATCATTCCTTGCTTTTTCCAGCTCCTGGTGGCTCCTGGCCACCAGAAGTAGACCTCCAACCTCTGCCTCCACCTTCAAAGAGTCCTCTTCCCTCTGTTTTCTGTGTCTTTCCTTTTCTGCATTCATCACTGGATTTAGGACCCACTCTACTTCAGAATAACTTCATCTTGAGAACTTTACCTTAATTACATCTATAAAGATCTTTATAAGATCATCTTTACAGGCTCTGGTAGATATCTTTTGGGGGCCACAGATCAGCCCACTTCAATACCCACATGATTAATAAAGGTAACAGAAACATCTCTGAATATTTTCTGAACTCTCACAAAAATTGTTCAAATATGCCTGCATAGTTGTAAAGATGATTTACATGTGATTTAAAATAAGTTCACAGTTTTATATTCAAAAACCTTGTCCTAACTTTATTCTAATCCAGATGAGAACTTTAGGAGATTAAATAAAGTTACTTCTTTATGATAATTTGGCAGAAAGAGTTTTAGAAGGAACATATATTTTGGGAAATTAGTATCATAAACAAGCAATGCTGATGCAGATAGCTTTATATACTGGTTGGCATCATTAAATGAGGAAAGAAAATTTTAGTGATTTAAATAAAGTCTCCAATCATAATTCAATTGAAACACTATTTTTGAAAGAAATGTATATAAAAGTTATTAAATGAGTTTGTATAAATGTCAAGTGGGTTAACGAGTTTTATTAGAGTAAAATACATTTATAGCTAATAAAATGCACTTTATATATTAAGGGTTCATTCTGTCATTTCTAGGTAGATATATATAATTGTTAATGCCTATATATACTGCAAAGATTAAAAGTAATTGCCTATTTAATAGTAATTATAGATTGCAGCTCAATTTTATGTTCAACTGTCGTACATGTCCTTAGGTAAACTTGTAAGGAATTTTTTTTTTTAGAAAATGCTTTTCTTTTACCAGAACAGTATTGCCAAAGGATCACTCAATTCCCTGAAAGGTTTTATTACGTTCATTTAAGTTATTAGTCCATGTTAATAGACACTAACTTTTAATTTTGTACATATTAATTGAAAATAAATAAATTAATTTCAAATAAAGAAAATCAATGCCAAATACCTAATACTAGTCAACTACTATCCAGTTGTTAGTCTATGTCAAGAATCTTTCTAAGAAGATCACATTTAACTTATTTATTCTTGAATAATCTTATAAGGTGTCTACTATCATCAACTCCATTTTAGAGACAAATACGAAAGCACAGTGACAAGGTAACTTGCCACTTGGTCAAGGCGGCTGGCCTCACCAGCCAATGGCACAGAAATTGAACCTGGCCTGTTCTTAACATGCACATGGTACATACAAAGCAGAGGTTCCCAAACCTGGCTCTTTGTCAACTTATAGACAGATTTCTTGAAAACACTTTGTGAAACTGCTCATTCAGGATCTATAGGGATTAAACTCAGGAATTTTATTTATTTTATTTTATTTATTTTTTAAATCGATGGGCAAAAATTGTATATTTATGGTGTGGGCTTTTTTGTTTTATTTTTATTTTGCATTGCTGGGGACCAGATTCAGGGCCTCAGGCATGCTAGGCAAGTGCTCTACCACCTTCACTCTCCAGCACCTTCCAGATGCCCAGGTATAGGCTCTGAGAAAGGGCAACAGTAAAGAGAATCAAAGCCTGAGCTTCTGCAAAGTGAACACAAAGAACACAAAGAGGGATCAGAAGCCATTTTTCCAAGGGGTGCTATAGTGATGTACACTGGCATCCAACAGGGATAAATTAGGGAGGGAATAATCCAGGTTTGTTGTTGTTGTTGTTTGTTTGTTTGTTTTGGTGGTGTTGGTGTTTGAACCCAGGGTATTGTGCGTGCAAGGCAAGCACTCTACCAACTATATCCCCAGCCCCTGGAATAATGGGTTTGAGAAAGCATGGAATCTAGACTAGGTTCCACAAAGAGATCAAAGAATGAGTGCTTTGGGAGTAATGGAAAAACCAAGTCAGGATGGGCAATCGTCACTGAAAAATGAGACACTAGCTACATGCAGGTCATTCTTTTACATGAATTTATATGTATTGTTTATGCAAATTTGTTGTATACTTTCAAATTTTTCCATCAGATTACGGTTTTTGGATTATTTACTATGTTTGCTTTGACTTCCATGCATATTTTAGACAGGAGGCATTCCACATAATTCTGCCAGTAGGTATCCTTAATATAGGTTGAGCATTCCTAATCCAAAAATCTAAAATTTCAAATGCTCCAAAACGTGATGACACCACAGTGGAAAATGCCATACCTGACCTCATGTGATGAGCTGCTGTCCAAAATGCAGGCACACTAAAAATAGTGTCTAAAATTACATTCAGTCTATGCATATAAATTATATATGAAACATAAATAAATTTTGTGTTTAGACTTGGGTCTCTTACCCAAGGTATTTCATTACACATATACAAATATTTCCATTTTTTAAAAATCTGAAATCCAAAACACTTCTGTTCTCTAATATTTTGATAAAGGGTACTCAACCTGTATTTTTATATTGCAAAGTCAAAAGCAAAATATGCTATGCAATTCATTTTTTTTTCTGAGACAAGAAGTTTTATAAAGTTATAATTTTGCTCCCACTTGCCAAGTACATCTTACACAGACGCTACAACTTGGGTTTTGTTAACAAAATCAGAAGACAGAAAAATTTTTAGTACTTGGGAAGTTCTTTCTTGCAGAGCATATATTATTTAAATTTTTGTAACATTGAAGACATGCAAATGATATGAAGAAAATATAAAAAACCAAAACAGAAGGATCTGACACTCAGTTTCAAAAAACAAGTATGTATTCAGGACCCAGGAGCCTCTTTCTGATTTATGTTGCCATTATGGTAATATTTTTATACACATTATTTTTAACATTGTATATATTGAGGTGAATTTTGGGGTTTTGCTTTTAGTTTTTAAAATCATTTCCACATTTTAATCTTATTTCTATTTTAATTGATAACAGCTTTACTTTACATTTTATTGTTCTATTTCTTTCCTATATAATGGCTCTTCATTTTGGCCCGTCAATAAATAAATGATATTGATTTTCTAGTAATTTTTCTCAAGGGTTCACAGAGACTATTTTCCAAGGCTTCGTCCAACTGAGAATTTTGTTGCCTTCACATATGAAGGAGAATTTGCCAGATATAATATTTTCAGCTAATGACTGCTTTACCCCCAAACTCTTTTTTGACTTAGGTTTTGTGTGTGTTAGCAAAAACATTTGAATGAAACCTGTTTTAATTGTTTTGTTGTCAACTGAATTTTCCCCCCTACATCAATGTTTCTAGAATTGTTTTTGTTTGTTTTCTTTGTAATTAAAATATTGTGCAACAACATGCTTAGGTATAATTTAGCATAAAATCGGGCAGACACTCACAACACAGCTCCTTCTTAAGCTAAAAAAAAAAAAAAAAAAAAATTATCCTTTAAGCTTTATTATTTGTTCCAGTGGCTCCAGGACCTCCATCAGAAGGCCCCTGTGCTGGCACTATGCCTTCTGCCATCCTCATGGATAGTCTTCTAACACCCTCTTCTGATCTTTGCTCCATTTCCCCCCCACCACCACATCACTGAATTTGTTTTCTGCAACAATTCTGTTTCTTATATACTCCTACATGATTGGTTTGCCCTTGCTTTAACAGAGATACAATTAAGATATTACAAAATGCATAGAAGTTAGATATATCCAGTTCAATGAATATTAACAGTTATACATAGCTTTAACTGCCTTAAAAAAAAACAAAAAAAAGATATCAGTCATTTCTACCACTTGAGAAATTCCCTATGGCCTTCTCCAGTTAATTCTCCTAACATTACCTCCAACACTTAGGACCACTTCCTGATTTCTGTGAACACAGGTTACTTCTGTTGGTTCCTGGATTTATACATACAGTGTGTGCTTGTTTTATCTGTTTTTTTTTCCACTTAAAATATTTTTGAGATGTACTCATGTTTTGCATTTGTAATTTTTTTTAACTTCTGAGTATTATGTGAATATACCATAGTTTGCTTATCTATCCTCTTGTTGACAGATGCTTGGATTGTTTCCAGGTGGCAACTTTTATGAATACAGCAAGTATAAACATTCTTGTACAACTCTTTTGCAAACATGTTTGTTCATTTCTCCAGGGTAAATATCCAAGAGTGAAACTGCTGGGTTATATGTAGATGTATATTTAACATTATAAGAAACTGCAAAACACTCTTCAAAGTGATTGTACCATTTATCATCTCTCCAGCAGTGTGAGAGTCTACATGCTTGGATTTCAATTATTTTTTCCAGTTTTCTTTTTCCACTTTAAAAATTTGTATTTTCACCACCATTTGCAGTATTTTCATAGTGCCATGTCTTTTTATACTCTAAGGATGATGGCAATTTTTAGAAATTTTCTTCTGGATCAAGAAGTAGATCATTATTAGATGTTTGCTTTCACTCCTAAACTGCCATCTCTTGTTTTTCAATGCTTTTTTGACAGGCTTCCTGCAGGTTTTTAATACTTGAGCGAGTCAAGGTTTGCCCATACTTGTTATAGACACAGTGCATAAACTGCTCTTGGGCTTCCTCTCTATTCACAGTATGAGGCTAAATATCTTCAAAAATCTATAAACGAAGGGCAAATTGATAACATAAACATCATGTCTAGGAAATGGGGGATTCCTAGGTGGCTATGGCATTAGAGACTGTAAAAATGAAACAGCATTCTCCAAGCTAATACGCTAATATGTCACAGTTATGCAAACATTTCGTCAATATGTTTGCATTTTCCTTCCTTTCTAAGCCAAAATCTTGATTGAACAGTGCTACATGCCAGGAACTGTGCCAGCCACTTTGAATGTATTTATTTTTTATTTAATTCTCAAAACAAGCTTATAAAATAGGTGCTGTTATCATTACTATTGTTGCTGTTGTAAACAAAGTAATTTGCTGAAGGTCTTGCAACCAATAAGTGGACAGCTAGAATGTTCCCTACACTTTTTCAGCCACAGTGATACAACCCAGTCAAGAACTGGAGAAATTGCATGGTGAATTTAAATCATGGGAATTTTCCTAGAAAAAATGAAAGCAATACCTACCTGATTTTTTATGTCTGCTAATTTTTTCATATTAACTAACTGTAGTATGTAGCAAACTCTTGGCTATTTTTTTCTTAACCTTTCAAACTTTCCTGTGAAGGTAAAGTAACTAATTTGCTTCTTTTAACATCAGTGGTGATATCCCAATGTTATCCCAATATTTAAAAAAAAAAATTTTTTTACTTGTAGGTGGACACAATACCTTTATTTTATTTATTTATACATGGTGTTGAGGATCGAACCCAGTGCCTCATATATACTAGGTGAGCACTCTACCACTGAGCCACAACCCCAGCCCATGTTATTCCAATCTTAATAATCTAAGGCTTAAGTTATAATTTTTAAAAATCCTAATTACTTTGATTCTATGTAAAACTGGGAAAAACCTCTAATTTAACATACCTCTTTTAAAAATTTTAATAAAATAATTATGTATATTATTGTGTGTTTTTCTAATTAAATGCTTGATCTAAAATATCTCATTGAGACAAACTAAAACTTGAGTTGTTGCATAAAATGGTGAAAACTCAATTTCAATATGTATGCAGCCTCATGTTCTTAAATATAAGAAGACAAAAGCATCAAGGACAGAAAAGAAAGACCAGTACAACATAAGCTCTCTCATAATGTGGAATCTAAAAAAAAAAAAGTTAACCCAATAGAAGCTGAGGATAGAATGGTGGGTACCAGAAGCTGGGGAGAATAGTGGGGAGGGAGATGTAGAAATAGGTTAATGAATACGTACAAAGTTACTATTAGGATAAATAAGTTCTGGTGTGCTATTGCACAGTAAGGTGACTATAGATAATGATAATGTACTGTATATTTCCAGAAGGCTGAAAGAAAGGATTTTGAATATTTTCACCACAAAGAAATAACTGTTTCAGAAGACAGATATGCTTATCCTAATTTAAATATCATAAAATGTACCCATGGGTAGATATATCACAGTGCACTCCATTAATATGTACAATTTTATGTGTCTATTTGGAAAAAAAATTTTTTTAAAGCTCTTGTGCCCAATTCCATCTCCCTTTTAAAAATTTTTAGATTAGTCGACACAGTAATAAAAGAAAGTTCACGGTGGATGCCTAGACATTTGGGCTCACTCTCACTTTCTAAGTGAGTAACACTACACAAGCTCAGGAAAAACAACTAAAATACACTGTAAAAGAAAGAGTGCATTGCTAACCCAGCTGTCACCTAGAATGTCCTGCAGCCTGGTGAAGATCAGACCAACTGTCGAAAACCAGGAGTCCCATTTTGGCCAAACACTGGTTAAAAGCAAAGCTGGTTCTTATGGTGTCTCAGAGTTCTCAAAGTTGGCAAAGATGGACTTTAACCTTTCTTACTGTGTCAAGGTCAAATACATTTTCTTATGAGACAATATTTGTAATGATGAAGTTATTGAAAACAAAAAGCATACAAACCAAACCTTATTAAAACCTAGTCAGAAGGACTAAACAAAAATGGTGGAGAAAATCAAGAATCTTTAAAACACTTTAGAAGTAATAGTCCTTTATAGCCTAATCTCTAAACCACAAACAAGGATAATGGCTTTCAGAGTTTAGTGTCATAAATACATTTCCCTTCACCATCAAGTTTGTATTACTTAGTATAACATTGCTACCAGGCAATCAAACTCATGTTTCTTAAACATAGAACTGTTATCTGCAAGTTAGTCACATCAAAAAATTATTTGCTGATTGACCAATGCCACAGCTCCACCAGTGAAATACTGACCTGTCCCCAACCCTATCTTCACTTCATGTTTCAGGACTTCAAGCACATTGAGAAAGCCACTGCTGAGCCTGTGGAGAGAGAAGATGTCAGAGGAGATCCATGCAATTCCAACAATGGAAGGTCACCTAATAATAATGACAGCAATATCACTGAAAATGGCATTTCCCACAGCTCTTTGGGGTATTCTCCACTTTCCCTTTGGCTCTTGATGCTTTGTATCTTCCTGAGATTAACCTTAGCCCAGAAATTAAGCTCTTGATGATGCTTTGTACTTCAGTACTTGGATGGCTTGGTTTGACTATGTGTTTGTGGCAGCATGAACGTTTCTTGGGCCTCAGAAGCAATCTCAAAAGTCAAAATCTCCCTCTGACCTAATTCTATCCTCCTGACCCCTTTTTTCTTATGGATAAGAAAATCCATAGAAACTAGAATTCCTCAGGCCTGGGGGAGGGTGTAAACCAGTGGGAAAGCATGTATCCAGCATGCCAGGCCTTCACTGGGTCCCCAGCACTAAAACAGAAGCTAAAATTTCTCTTTCAAAAAGTGAATCAGAAATTAGAACTCCCCCTTTCCTCAAAGTAAGGATCCTGGCCCCATACCTGGGAGGAAAAAATACCCCACATGATGCATTCCTTACCCACTTCCTTCCTGTCTTACTGCTCTAATGGTACTCTCTATAATCACCTCTTAAAGAAACTTGAGTAAGCATGGGTTTTTAACCTAGTATCCATGGACGCCCCTCCCCCATCACAGGATCTATGAATTTACTGAAAGTGGATGCAACATTTTTATGTTTATGCTTTTTTTCCCCAGAGATACAAGCCAGAAGTCGTCTGACTCACGAATTCATAAGCTTTCAAAAGGTTAAAACCATGTTACAAAAATGATTTTATATTCTAGGGAATGACAATAGGAAAAGGTCCCTCTTGGGCTGCTCTATGTGAGCCGGCTCCTGTCAGATCCAGCATACTGTGAAGCATTGGCTTCTACTAGTACTGCACTTCCTGCTAACTCCAGAAAGTGTCAATACTGCCTCCCTGGGACACTGGCTACCACAGCTCTAAATCCTGAATACTGTTGGTTTTAAACTATTTCTATTGTATTTCCCATTATTCATTTTTATGCACATTCAGATATTTTAGGAGATGTGTTTTCAAATGCATACTCTGCAAAAA
The DNA here is from genome assembly GCA_025594165.1 of Tamias sibiricus. NCBI lineage: Eukaryota > Metazoa > Chordata > Mammalia > Rodentia > Sciuridae > Tamias > Tamias sibiricus. Next base: position 145,203,936 of record CM046657.1, read on the forward strand.
AACAAAAACAAAACAAAACAAAAAAACTAAAACTAAAACAAAAAAAAGTCCTCTTTTATATATTCTTTTTTTCCTCTACTACAATACAGGTAAATGTCCATTTATCTAGATCCTGTCCCAATAAGACATAACTATAAGACAGATCCTGGAGGAATGAATGACTGAGAAAATAAAGGCTTCTGGCTGCCTAAATGCAATATGCACATTCATAATCTGGCAAGCAATTATTGCCTACTTACGATAAATTAGAATTGGGGCAATGTGAGATGGATGCTCCTCGTTCATTGAAGATGTTAAGTTCTTCTGCAGAAAGGTAGCAGCCATGCGCCATCACTGTCTGGAGAGAAGATTGTCCTACGTGGAGTTTATCGCTTAAAAATGCTTACAACAGTACTGACTCAAAACAAGAGAGTACAGGGAGAAACAGATGCTGTGACTAGCAGTCACCATCTTTATAAGAACAGTTACAACTGTTTGTGCAAAATCCCTGAGTATAAATCTTAGACTTCAGAAAAGGCCTGTAAAACATTGTAATACAAAAGTCTCAGCAAATTCATGAATTTCACTTGCATTTCTTTTAGTTGATCCATAAAATAATGAAGGTTTATCCAGACGATCTACAGCATAGCATATCCAACCAATTTGAAGAATTATGATTCTATTATTTCTACCTTAGAAAATTGTTAAGCTGCTTTCTTTTCTAAGTCTATGTGGTGAGCTACCTGTAGAGCTATGTTCACCAGAACTATGTTCCTATGTTCACCAGAACTTTCTAGAAGTAAGCTTTCCCTCCTTGGCACATGAAAGCCGTGAAAGTTACCCTGCAAAAAATTGTTCTTTATTTCTTCTCGGTTTTAACATAGGCAACTATCTTGATACCATCAAATAAATTTTAACTCACCAATTTTACATGTTCATAAAAATTAGGGAATGTACTATCTAATAAGCATTAATTCAGAAGGCAAAATTGGCCCAAGAAAGCAGGCACTGAACACATACGAAATCACTTTAAATTTTCAGTAGTGGTAATTTTTGTGCATTTTCTTGAAAAAGACTTTACTCTCAAGATTCTTTTTTTCCCTCAGTATAAAACCTATATCTAAATAGCTTTCTCCTTTGGGAGGCATGGTACAGTGACCACAGAATTATAATTTAAATAAAACTTTCTCAACCTCTGTGCAAATAAAATTAACATGCAAATTGAAGGTTAATTTATTAATTTACATGGAAATATATGTAAAGAAGGATGAAAATTATGATGTAGCATTTACATGATTTATGCAGAGTATTAACCTTTTGAATCAGTTACATGCACATCTCCATTCACATAGTAACTAAGAAATTATTTGCTGCAGTAAACTCTATGTGCAGTTTGTACATTTGATTAAAGGTCAAGGCCAAAGGGTATATTATTGTAATGAGGTCTCTAGTCACCCATATTAACTTTAATTAATTATTAAAGTAATACATACTCTTTTTTTTTTTTTTCAAATCTCAGAACTTAAAAATAAAAAAGTACAAAGCTCTGCTTTCTCCCTCAGGAAGAATCATTTTCAACATTCAACGTGTGTCTTCCAGCCAGTTTTTTCCAGGTGAGAATGTACTACTACTCAACACACACACACACACACACACACACACACACACACACACACACATACACATCAAACTAAATTGCACCTTCTTCCTTGTAAGCCCATACACTTCATTCTTTGTGGATGTTGAATAAAATTCTAATTATGTATGTTTTATAATGTAACCAATGCCCTCCTAATACCCCTTTTAAAACTTTCATATGTAATTTAATATCCCTATTCATATTCCTTACACAAAGGATCCTTAGAAATGCATCTGCTGACTTAAAGAAAGGCACTTTACATGCTAATGGAACTGTCCAAGTGTCCTTGGATCAAATGACATTCCCACCCTCAAAGGAAGACTGAGAGGAGACTTCACCTCCATATTAGCTACACACAGATGTGCACGTGCGCGTGCACACACACACACACACACACACACACTGGGTTTTACTCTAGTTTGGTAAATGCGTGCATTTATATAGATTATACCATGATATAGAATTTACCTTATTTGTCAGAAGATTGTTTCTATCATAAACATCTGTGTAGTGTTTATAATTGGGATATAAGTTTTTCACAGCTTCAACTTCATCACGATTTTCACTTATATGGCTCTAAAAGAAAAAAAACGACATTTTCATTTTTTTCCAGAAAAATAATAGAAATTCTATTTCCAGCCTCAAAATGGTGTGGCTGGTTTCTACTTGCTGTGTAAGGAACCATATCAATGGACAACAAAGACTGTGCATGGGTTTTATTTAAAACAATTATAGGTATCATATATACCAATATATGTAATATAATGGAATAGCATGAACATGGTGTGTGTGTGTGTGTGCATGTGTGTGCATGTGTCAGCTCAAGGCAAATTTTCCCAACCAAGCCTTTTCAAATTCCAACTATGGCAAGAAAAAAATACAAAGATCTCCTTTAAGAGAGTCAAGAGCCTTGCTGCTTATGGTAACTTTTCTCTTCTGGTGTTGACTTTTAAGCAAGAGTTCAACAGCATGGTTCATTCATAAGAAAATTGAAAGTTGAGTTTTAGCCCAAATTCTGACCCTGATTATGCATCTTAGGGCAAGTCAGTTCTTTTTTTTGGGTGTCCATTTTCTCATCTCTCAAGTAAACATTCTAGATGAGTGATTTTCCAAATTATTTTAGCTGTGTTTCATGTTTGACAATTCACAGAAATCCATTATGTGGAAGGCATAAACAGGTTCAGAATGAAGCAGCATTGGGACCCTGGGACTCTGCCTCCAATCTGTCTCCTTTGTTAGCTTTCTGAATGAGTTCTGCAGCAGAAAACAGTTTGGAAATAACTGAGCTGGACAATTCTGCAATCATCAAGAAAGAGTCTATAATAATCCAAAGCAAGCAAAACAAGTGATTCTGGGACTCCCACACCAATCCTTCTCCAGGGTACCACAAAAGTGTTTTTAAGATGCTACACTGTAGAGTAACCACCTGAATCCCAAGCCTAAAACAACAATCATTTCCCAACTGGTTATAAGTATATATATATATATATATATGTATATATATATATATATATATATATTTTTTTTTTTTTTTTTTTTTTTTTTTTTTTTTTGGTACCAGGGATTGAACTCAGGGGCACTCGACCACTGGGTCACATCCCCAGCCCTTTTTTGTATTTTTATTTAGAGACAGGGTCTCACTGAGTTGCTAATTGCCTCGCCATTGCTGAGGCTGGCTTTGAACTCGTGATCCTCCTGCCTCAGCCTCCCAAAGTGCTGGGATTACAGGCGTGCGCCACAGCGCCCGGCATAAGTATATATTATAGGAAATAACTCATGAGCAAATGCAATGTCATTTCTCTCTGTGTGTAAGGTAGAATATACATAACCAGATAATTTTTTTAAATGATGTTCTAAAATAGCTGTTCCACTTCACCATTTGATCCAGCTATCCCACTCCTCGGTCTATGCCCAAAGGTCTTATAAACAGCATACTACGGGGACACAGCCACATCAATGTTTATAACAGCACAATTCACAATAGCTAAACTGTGGAACCAACCCAGATGCCCTTCAGTAGATGAATGGATAGGGAAATGTGGTATATATACACAATGGAACATTTCTCAGCATTAAAAGAGAATAAAATCATGGCATTTTCAGGTAAATGGATGGAGTTAGAGAAAATAATGCTAAGTGAAGTAAGCCAATCCCAAAAAAACCAAAGGCCAAAAGTTTTCTTTGATATGAGGATGCTGACTCATAATGTCGATGGAGTGGGGGAGTATGGGAGGAATGGAGGAACTTTAAATAGATCAAAGAGGAGGGAGGGGAAGAGAGGGGATAAGGGGGTAGGAATGACGATGGAATGTTAGACATCATTACCCTAAGTACATGTATGAAGACACAAATGATGTGAAAATACTTTGTGTATGACCAGTGACTTGAAAAATTGTGCTCTATATGTGTAATATGAATTGAATTGCATTCTGCCATCATATATAACAAATTAGAATAAATAAATAATTTAATAAAAAATAGCTGTTCCACTTAGTGAGATTTATTCCAATCTCGAGGAAACAGATAGATAAAATACATTGGCATAGGAAAAGAAGAAAGGACAACCAGATGACACAGGTCACTTTAGAAAATGTGAGTTTTTCTCATATAATTTTTTTTCATATAATTTTAAATGCCATTTGTATTTTATTCTTTGCATAAGAGAAGTATTCTGTTTCCAAAGTAGAACCATCATCTAAGTTTTGAATTTTACATCCCAGAGATTATCATGTGAGATTGAATCCAAAACTCAATTATTATAGATCACAAATAATAATAGTATTAATAATGGGGAAGATGAGAATAGTTATGGGACTTCAGATTTAAAAAAAAAAAAAAAAAAAACACAAAATGGCAAAGAATCAATGTGTTGCCGCTGCCCCAACTTGACCTTTCCTATAAAATAGTCAACTCTTAAGAGGAGAAATTTTAGTGCAGTGTGTAATTAAGCCTGGATGGGGGAGGGGGCTCCCAATTTTAACCCAGCTGTTAGGTTTTAAAAGTATTATTCCCAAATTGCAACAACTTAATGAAAAAGTAAGATATACTTTTTTCTTTTTTTGTTCCTGAGTTTAAATTAAGAAACTAAGAACAAAAGGGCTTTTAAATGCATTTTTGTAAAGTAGAAATTAGGTTCTTTTTGGTTTTCAATTAATAGCTGGTTCTTCCAAGAATTAAGGTATGGAACACTGAGAAAGTATCAAATAAAAAAGAAGTAGGAAATAACTGCATTAAATGTATTCTACAGAGAATAAGTAACCACTCTGTCATTGATCTTGTTCATCGAGATGTGTTTTGTCTCTTGAGGACTGAGGGAAGAACATCGAGAATAAAAGGAACTTAGGCTTCTTACTTGCAAAATTAAAGAACTGGATTAGGTGATGTTCTGTAAGGGCATTTCCTGCCCTGTTATGACTTGACTCTAGGATATCTCAGTAGAAGAAATGGAAGTTATGATTTACAGTACTGAGAATGCTTGCTGGTCAGGACAGAGGCACAAAGAGAAGAAAAATACCTACCTGAATGTGCAAATCATGGTTTTTAGCGATGTTGCCAAGTTCACCCATCAAAGTCTCAGAGCAGGAAAGGGAAAAACGCGGTGTCACTATGGGCTTCACTCTAGGATACTGGAAATAATAAAAAACAATTGATAAGGAAAATATGGATATTATAAACATGTAGCATATCTGAAAATGCGTATTTAATAGCACAGTTACTTTACTTCTTCATTTTTGAGGACAGAACCTGATTCTAAAAGTTGGTGCTGGGTTTCATGGAAACATCTCAGCACTGAGACTACAGTACACTCTTCAGCATCAGTTCATCAGAAGAAGATTCCATCCCAAATGACAGATGCTCCTCTTCTCCCCTCCCATCTCTTCCCCTCCCCTCTCTTCTCCTTTCCTCACATCAATGTGTAAAGATGAAGTCTAGAGTGAATGACCTTTATGAAGAGCACTGGAGACAGAAAGAGAAGTTTTTTAAAGGAGAGTCCTGGGGGGATGGCAAGTGTGTTGGGGGCCTATTCCTCCTTCTACATCTTGAGAAGTGTGCTGGCTCCAAGTTCCCTGAGAACTATTCTGATGCCGGAGCAACCCTGATGCCACCAGAGGAGAGGCTGGGAGAAAGAGAAGCACTCATAGAGGGTTGGTGGGGATAAGGATCTACAAAGTTCCACCTAAGCCTCCCAAGGTTAAATTGGAAGAAACTGAGGAATCCTGTGTTTTCCACTCAGATCATAAAAGATGGTAAGGGAAGGGTCAGGCTTGCCTGTCTAAGAAATTATCCCCTGGAGCTGTGAAGCATCCTCCTGGGGTAGAGGCAGAAAGTAGCATTGTCTGCCTAGGTTCACCAAGGCCAGGGCACTGCAAAGGGGTGCCTCACTGACTGGTCACACATACAGAGAAGAAGGCAGCAGTGGCCAGGACACTGGGGCTGAACCATGCTTGCTTTTTAGAGTAGATGAGGGTATGCAACTGGCTAGAAAGCAATAGTGAGGTAGCCACCAACAGTCAGTCCCACAGCTTCCAGGTTCTACTCCTCTGCCCATATCATAAATCCTCTCCCCCATTCCTAGAGACCAGTCCTGTGACAGCAAAAGGTCCCAGAGGAGAAGGAAAACCACCAAGAATGGGAAAGTTGCCTTGAAATGGTGATTCTCACCTTGGCAGTGACTGAGATTTTCATACCTTAGATCCACTAAAAGCTTAGGGGACATAGGATTGAATTTACCGGTCTTACTAAATGTAGTTTTTCTGTTGCATGTAGGCAAGGGGTTTTGGAGCCAAGAATAAAGCAAACTTTACAATTTTCACATGTCTAAGAAGTGATTAATCAAATCCACTAAAATCACTTAACAGTCTCTGTTTTCAAAATTGTGTTTTAAACAAAACACAGAGTATTGAGCACCTTTGCACAAGCCTTTAGTAAAAAGCAAAACATGCCCAAGTTTTGTTCTAAGAGTGAAACTTTTTCGGATTTCACAAATCAAAGAGTTCATGTAGTATCTATCTTTCTGGGTCTGCCATATTCCACTTAACATAATGTTCTACACATTTATCTATTCTGAAACAAATGGCAGAATTCCTTTCCTTTTTAATCACTGAATAATAACATTAGTGTGTATGTGTGTGTGTGTGTGTGTGTGTGTGCGTGCGTCCAAGTGTGCACACGTGCACATGTATGGGTTGTATTGCATTTTTTATACACTCATTTATCCATGGACATTTAGGTTCTTTCAATATCTTGGCTATAGTGAATAACACTGTAATAAAATGGGGGTCCACGGATATCTCTTTAACATACTGATTTTTATTTCCTTTACATATATATTCAGAAGCAGGAGATAGTGTTCAAAGGGTATAAATTTTCAGTTATAAGACGAACAGTTTCTTAGATCTACTGTATAGGTCAGGTGATAATGGATGTGTTAATTAATTTGATTGTGAACATCATTAAACAATTGTATGCACATTTCAAACCATCACATTGTGCACCTTAAATATGTACAGTCTTCATTTGTCAACTGAATATTTTTAAAATGCCTGACCTAGATCCACTGTGACAACAATTTAAGGTAGTAGGAAAATACTTCTTCATGCATGGAATAAACCAAATGCACACGGACCAAAATCTATAAAACAATTTAATAAAGATGAATAGAAAGGCAATTCAAATGCAAGCTGTGAACACATTTACTTACATTCTTTTGAAGCATTTCTGACACAAATCTGAAATGAAGCAACAAATGGGAATTTAGAAAATTTAAGCATTTTTGAATAAATGTTTTAAAAGGGTGAAAACGTGATCCTTACATGTCCTAATTTCCATGCAAACATTTCTAATGCTGCACATGTTGCACCACCACTAATTAAAGATTAATAAGTAGTAATTACTCTGCTCTCTCATTTGCAGCCAAAGATGGGAGGCAAAATCACAGGGAAATGTGATGTTATCATCTAGCATCAGTTAGGCTGTTCATGAGTATTCCCACAGCACTCAAGCTGTTCTGCCAGCTCCAACTCTGTGTGAGGGAATATTGCAATATGTTGTGTCCCATGGATATTACAAGCATGGTGTCCTGCACACCTGGAAGCATTTAGAAGCTATGGCATTCTCCACTGCTAATCCCCCTAAAGTGGAACCTACGATATCACCATTTATTCCCAAGTGCACCATCTTGTTGGGGGAGAGTGGATATTGGAGTAAGGAATGGACCAGATGTGGCTGTAAAGCATGCAGTGAATGGACCACATGGTAACAACAGTAAATAAAGCCTACAGAATGGCCCCTTCTGCTCTGGCTGGAAAAGTTTACTAGCTATAGTTTCCTTTCTTCTGATATTCTTTTGCTTCCAAATAAAATGTGAATTAAGGTTTACAACAATGAATAGAGGAGTTGAGCACACGCCTAGGGCTAAAGGGAAGGTGGGAACTCTCTCCCCTCTGTGAGCTCACAGCAGCACCCCCAGTCTTCCTTCTCAGGGGACACACTGAAGGTAAGAGAGGTGTAGGGAATGGAAACAAAGTTGGTTAGACTTCTAAAAACTCCATCAGGATAGGTTTTATTTTGGGGGGGGTAAGGATTTATATCTAAGAATTTTCTTCTATATCTCTTAGATGTTGAATATAACATAATGAAATTCCTTGTCAAATATTCAAGTATTCATGAAAATTAATGAAATTCCTTGTCAAGTATTCAAGGTACTATGGAAAATCTATGGAAGATTATGCAAGAAAAATACTTATATGATCAGTAGAATTTCCCAATTGTATTAAGATGAAATAATAAAAACCCATCATCTCAAAAAATAAAATTACTTACAACCAGAAGTTATCTAACAAGCAGGCCACACATATTTAAAACCAAATCCAATCTGCAGGAGAAGCACTGATCCATATACAGGATAGGAAAACAGTAATTTTAACAAAAATCCTTCATTTTACAAAGGGATTTACCTTAGGGGTTCTACAGCAAGTTCCTGGAAGCTTTAAAACATAACTTTATATACAAATGTTGACATGAAAAAATTTTTAAGGAATATACCAGTTTCATATAATTAGGTAAACAACACAGTAACCTTGGCAAATGGGAAGAGGGACTTTTTTTAATAAAATATTTATATTTTAGTTTTAGGTGGACACAATATCTTTATTTTACTTTTATGTGGTGCTGAGGATCAAACTTAGTGCCTCATGCATGCTAGGCGAGCACTCTACCTCTTGAGCCACAACCCCAGCCCAGGAAGAGGGACTCAATGCATTAATTTGTATTTCAATTTTATTATAAATCATATGAAGGCTCCAGAGTGTGTTGAAACATCTTGAGATATATCCACAGTCTGTATTCTCAGTCTTTTAAGTTTTGTTTCAACTATGTGGAATTAGTGAAGAAAAGTGAGAGGAAGGATGCTAGAAGCATCAATAGAAGTGCTATTGCACCACAGGAGAAAATCATGCATAGCTGGAATCTCCGAAAATATTCTCCACTTTAAGACTTCAAAATCTTTGCAAAAGAAATTATTCCTTGTGAATTTAGAAGCAACCCTTTAAAAAATATATTTACTTGGAAAAAAAAAACCCCGTCACTTTATGTTCAACTCTTATTAAAAGAGATATGAGCTAGAAAGTACACATCTCACAGACATTTCTATTTTCAAAACTGTTTTATTAAAATATAATTTACATACCATAAAATTTACCTGTTTTAAGTGCACTATCCAATAATTTTAGTATATTTACTGAGTTGTGAAACTATCATCATAATTCAGTTGCTGTTGTGTTTTTTGGGGGGGAGGGGTTAACCGGGGATTGAACTCAGAGGCGCTCAACCACTGAGCCACAACCCCAGCCCTATTTTGTATATCTTTTAGAGACAGGGTCTCACTGAGTTGCTTAGCACCTCACCTTTGCTGAGGCTGGCTTTGAACTTGTGATCTTCCTGCTTCAGCCTCCAGAGCCTCTGGGATTACAGGTGTGTGCCACCACACCCAGCCATAATCCATTTTTTAAACTTTCTCATTACCCCAGTAAGCTTCCTTGGGCCCATTTGCAATTAATGGGCCTCCCTACATCTAGCTCCAGACTTTCTCTGTGGAATTGCATTTTCTATACATTTCACATAAATAAAATCATACACTATGTGGCCTTTTGTGTTCGGTTGTTTCTCTTTGCATAATATATTTAAAGTTCACCCAGGATGTAGCATATATCAGTACCTCATTCCTTTTATGGCTGAATAATATTCTATCATATGCCACATTTTGTTTATCCATTCACCAATTGATCAACATTTCAATTGGTAAATGACAATTCCTAGATGGCCTTGGTGACCTGTCTCTTACCCCTTTCTTCCTTGTAGTTTTCATAGTTGACTGAAGCATATGCTGAAAATTCTACATCCTGAGATAAACCTAGGCTCTGTTCTTTTTCATCCTAGACAGGATGTCCTGGAACTCTTTAGCCCAGTGCATCAAGTTTTGCCCAGGTGTAAAAACCCAGAGGGAGCAGAATATCAGAGTCCCTCAGCTATAGTGCAGTGTGGGGCATATGTAGACAAGAAGACTCCCACCCTGGGTTACTCCTGAGCCCTGGGGATCAGCTTTCCAAGAATCCTAGGCTTCTATTATCCCTTGCTGAGTATCTGTAGGTAAAAAACTTGCTTCACTTTACGCATTCTGCAATGTTCTGTTTCTCACTGGACTCACTCGAGTAGACTTGACACTGGTGCATGGTATTGGCGAGGTATTTGAAGTCCTCTGCTGGACTGATGGTGGTGCATTGTGAAGCCTGCTTCATATTTGGCTTCTATGAATAATGTTACTATGAATATTTTCATATGAGTCTTTATGTGGACATAGACTTTCATTTTCTTTGTACATTATCTACTTTTTATGATTCTTTCTGCATATGCCATCCTGTTCTTTGAGGTGGAGATCTTTCTGAAGTTCACAATCTCTGGTGAACCTTATTATATGTTCAGAATAGCAACAGAGCAGGCCTTGGTACCTTCTATGGTTCTCTGTTTAGATTACGTGTCACCATTGAAGGTCCTCAGAACCTTTGTAGGTAGTACAGTGAGCGCACAGATGGGGAACCAAGGCAGGAAAAGGAATCAGTCTTCCGGCCTATATGTCTACACTTCACCTTCAGAAGATAACTTTTCATATCACGAGTTCATTTTAAAGTTTCCACCATATAGCTAGAAGAACTAGCTATCTCTTTCTATGGTAGGACAAAATGATAATGAGGGATGCATAGAGTACCTTGAAAAAACATTAAAATGACATAGAAGATAATTCCAATATATTGGCAACTTTAGGTGGTTTGGTTATAGAGAACATTTTTCTTTTTTGTACATCTTAGTGATTCTTCATGTTTTATACACATTATTTTGGTATTTTTTAAAAAAAAAAAACTTTTTTTTTTTAGTACATCTGGTCTTCAATTAATGAAATTCTTGAAAAGTCAGATGCAAATTGAATTTTTCCTACATTGAGGAGAAAGCCAACCAAACTAAATGTGTTTGGAAGTGTTCTGGATAAACCTGAGGTAGTGTTTTTTTTTTTTTTTTTTTTTTTTTTTTTTTGGTACTGGGGATTGAACTCAGGGGCACTCGACCACTGGGCCACATCCCCAGCCCTTTTTTTGTATTTTATTAGAGACAGGGTCTCACTGAGTTACTAAGTGCCTCGCCATTGCTGAGGCTGGCTTTGAACTCGCGATCCTCCTGCCTCAGCCTCCCAAAGTGCTGGGGATTACAGGCGTGCGCCACCGCGCCCGGCTTTTTTTTAACTTTTTAAATGAAAGTTCTTTTGCTTAGAAATGTAACTCATTTTTGTAACTTCTTATATAATATTTTATTCCATAAATGATTCCTCACTTACACCATCATTTTAAAATATCTACATACCATAGTAAACGCTCTTGCATGCCTTCTGTTTTCATTATTATTATTTATTATTACATTGAATATGAGGTGGGATCCTCATCGTGGTAGAAAGAACTCAAAATTTACAGTCATAGACCCTGGTTTTAAGTGTTGGCTCTGCCACTTAAAATCTATGTGACTACTATGGTTTGGGTGAAGCTCACTCAAAAGTCCACATGTTGAAGTCTTGGACCCCAGGGTGGCAATGTTGGGAAATGGTGGAACCTTGAGGAGGTGGGACCCTGTGGAAGTCCTCAGTCATTGGGGATATGCCCCTGAGCAGGAATTGTGGAACCTTGGCCAGTCTTCTCTTTCTGGCTCTACTTCCTGGCTCATGAGGTGAGTGACTTTCTCTATCACGTACTCCTGCCACGAGAGTCCCAAAGACATGAAGCAACTCGGACATCAGGTATTGGAACCTCCAGAAACTGAGCCCAAATCAACATTTTTGTTTTTTTAAGTTCATCATCTCTGCATTTCATTATACTAATGGGAGGTTGACTGATAGAGTGAGCGTGGGCAAAGTTACTCAGTCTATGCCACACTCAATTGACCTCTCCTAAAAGATGCCTCATGAAGATTTCTATGGGGAACAAGTGCGGCACTCCAGAGAAATGCTCTTTGTAAATCATTAAGAATTATTAAATGATCGAGCAGATTCACTGTGGGTTAGCTGTGGACACTGCATTAAACAGAACATTATGATCCCAACTAGGATCACGCAGATCCCAACTGAGTCCTTAAAGTGTCTGGTTTCTTCTCTCCATCTTGAACTCCATCAGTGCAGCAGAGGACTAATCCAAAACACAAATCAAGACAAATGGACATGTTACCTCTCTGTTTCCTTGATTGATTCCTCAGTGGTCTCCTTATATTCTGGAACAGTATCATTCAAATCCATGCACACTTTGCCTACAAATGCCCGCTGCCCAAATTTATCTGTGAAACACACATGAAAAGGATCTGAAGGCATGTTTCTTTTTCAAAGAGTGCTTTATCTGAGTTTTTTTTTAAAAAAACCTGTAAATTAAAATCACTATGACAAACACCACTCAGAATGTAAAGGATCGTCTGTCATCAGGCCACTCAAGAACAACAGCACTCGCCATGTTCAGTAAGTAGTAAAGGTTCTTCCATTCATTCCACTTCCCCACTCCCAGACTGCCCAGGTGAAAATTGGGTGTTTCGTACTTCTTACTCAGCTTTTCCTTTTGTGTATACAGTTTGTATATTTTTACTAATATCATAGCTATCTTTGCTCTCATTTTATCTCAAAGGAGGGAATAGACTCATATCCCAGAGAAATATTCCAATGTTTTTTTAAAAGCACATACAATCTGTTTCTTCTTTCTCTTTCTTCTTTTTCAGCTACTCACAATCTGCCTCCTATCTCCTACCATACCACCATCCTCAGGATTGAGTCTCTCTCTCTTTATATATATTATGATTCTCTTCTAGATAACACACATTATAGTGTAGTGTTAAAAACTTGGGTGCTGGAGTTTGGGCAGACTGAGGCAGTATGATTGTAAATTCCACTGGGATTTCAGATGTGGTCATTGTACCCAGCTATGTGCAGGATTTTAAGAAATGTACACAATAACATACATCAGGTTTCTGGCATATGGTACTCAGTGGCCATACCTCTATTCTTCTTACCTGTAGCCAGCCCAGTATTATTGTCTTTGGGGAATTTTAGCTAATGCTACTAGCAGCATAGTACTAAAGAACCTAGTCCTCATTAGAGGTGCTAGAAGCATTCTGTTTCAGCTATAATGTTGAAGCTTCAGGGGCAATGCTAATTGTTTTTACAATGTCTCTACTACAGTCATAAGAGTCTTTCAAAAATCTTTCTGTCTCTTCCTTTCCCCTGTAATTTATTTTAATACCTGGCCATTAGATTAAGCTCACTTAAAATACCACTTTTATTATATTACCCACCTGTCTCAAAGCTGTCTTTGAGTCTTTGATGCACATTTGAGCTCCTCCACAATCGGAACCATCCCATCTGCCCAGCTCCTCTACCCTCCTACCATGCAAAGAAACCTCCACACGGTTGACCTCTTCTATTTCCTGCTTCCTGTTATCCATCCACCATTGACATTCCTGTCCCCTTGCTCCTGTCCATCTCATTTCCTCCACCTGGCAGACACCTTAGTCTTTCCTTATTTTGTCTCCTCTCCAGAGTCCAGTTTAAGAACCCCTTCCCTGAAGGCTTCCAGATGACCCAATCCTGGACTCTCTTTGCATCCTCTGAAAACTGCAATATTTATTTTTAGTATCACTCATTAGGCCTCTGGCATAAACTACCTTGGCCACCAGCAGCATCATAAGTACATCAGTAACAATATTTACTGAGTGCCTGCTGTGTGCCAGGCAGTGTGCTGGGTACAAATTTGGACTCATCAACCTAAATTCAGCCTCAGCTCTGCTCACTAGCCATGCAAACTTGGACAAATTATTTAACCTCTCTGAGCAGGAGTTCATCCATCTGTTCATAGAGAACATCAATACCTATCTCAGAGGGCTGTATACAGATGTATTCATCCATAGAGAGTGCTTCATACAACATTGGCACTTAGTAACAGAACCACAGATATATTCTGTCTGGTTCTTCAAGGCAGAGATTATTTTCTGTTTCATCTAACACTGTGCTCTGAGTCTAGCCAAGAGCTAAAACCTCCTGTTGATTATGATGTAATAACTATTGCTACAGCTCAAGTTAATAAACTGCCCTAAAAATGCCCTAAATTAATATACAAAATTGAGATCCATAAACACTAAAATTGAGATCCATAAACTTTATTCTGGAACCAGAAAGAATAGGTAAATAATCAAATTATTTAAATAATTAAAAAACCATTCAAGGGCCAAGGTTATACACAGACACTTAATTATCTGCAAAACAAAGCAATGCTCAAATTGTAGCAATTAAAAGGCAGGACTGCCACCAAGCATAAGTTGTTGCCAGGCATGGCCTGGCTGTCTTCTCTTGATGTGCCCATAAATTCTGCTTTCATCTACTCACCTGTAATTTCCGCAAGGAGCAGAGATGAGTCAGTGTGAATTGTTCCAAAGTAACAAGCTGTGGTTGTTCCATTCTTTAGAGTTCTTCTCTAAAAATAAATCACAAAAACCCTGAATTGCATGTGCTCAGAAAAGTCACATGGCATATGCAGATGAAAATAGAATCCTAGTTTTTAATTTTAAAATGTTTTTATTTAAAGGTATGCCATCTTGATGTGGAATATACTTAAGTAAGTGGCAAAAGTGCTTATATTCCAAAAGTGTTAGCTGGAGAAGAGGTTGATGCTTTTGATTTCCTAGATTCACAGTTCTATGTTTCAGAATTCATAAAATGTGATACTAATTAATTCTTTACTTCTTAGGATTATTTAAAGATATCCAGATTTTTATTACATCTGGGAGTGCATTAAGAAGATTTGTCTATTATGGAGTAAAACTATTCAGCTAGACTTCTAGTTCAATCTGGCAGATTGAACACACATATCTGTCTTTCTTCCTTAGAAAATTTCTACTAACATAACAGTAAAAAAAAAAAAAAAAGAACCAAATTAACCAACCCTCAAGAAGAACACAAGAGGAAATAGAAGCAGAGGAAAGATTTCAACAGCTTTTTGGAAGACAAAACACATGGATAAGAAACTGGAAAGAAATTGGGAAGAGGGTAGGAAGCATGTGGGTACCAGCAGGAAATTGGCTGGAAGTCTGTACAGGGCCCCCATGGAAGTCAGGCAACCACCCTGACCTGTTCCTTGCAGGAAAGATTTATTCTTGATTAAAAAGTGGATAGTACATAGAGGGTGCAAGCCCCCAAATGCAAGGTGAAGAAGGGGTTTAAGTGGAAACCTGGCCAACCTCCAGGGTCCTCTGCCTTCTTCCTACCACTTCTGAAAAGGGACTGAAGGAGTCTTTCCTAAAGAAAACAAATGGCTCTAGAAGAAAGATGTCCTCACAGTGACATTTAGGACCTATCCACTGTTGCAACTGTTCATCCTATAATAAATTTCACCTGTCAGAAAGTGCTACCTCCACCAGCTCTTCCAACCAGCATCTCAGAACATTGCACTTAGGTATGAATGAAACCCAAAGTTCAACAGACACTTGAGGAAACCTACTATAAACAAGAGGAGGGAGCAGAGAAAGAATCTAAAAACAAAGAGAAAAACTTGGAGGAAACAGATAATCTACAAGTTCAGAAAAAAAAATCTCTGTTAAAAAAACTGATTAACATCTTCAAAGAAATAAAATCAGATATTACATGCACAAAACGAGAATGCTATGCAAATCAGAGAAAAAAAAGAGCTCTCCAGAAGCAAAAATAGTATACATGACGTTTGGAATCCAGTAGAAGGGTAGGATAAATTACAAATAACCTCTTAGAAAAAGAAAGATGGAAGTTAGGAATAAAAAGAGAAGAAAGTTAGGCTCAATCTCAGAGGTCCAACATTTAGAATTATCTGTGATATAATATTAGTCTTCAAACTGAAAATCCTTACTGAATTCCCAGAACAATGAATTATAAACAACCCAAATAAGCTGTACAATTGTGAGATATTAAGTCCATAAATACAGAAAGAATTGAAAAACTGCCAGAAAAAGAAAATCAACCATAGAGAAAAGACAGAAATCACAGTAGCACTGGGTTTTTCACCTATATTCTAGAGGCAGAAGAACAATGCCTTCAACATTCTGGAGAAGTTATTTTTAATGTAGGTAGGATTTATAGCCTGGTAAATTATTGGTCAAGTGTGGTTGTAGTATACAGAGATGATTAGATAGATATTCAAAGACTTGAAATCTTTACCTCCCATAAACACTTTCTTAGGAAGCTTCTAGAAGATGTGTTTTAGCAAAATGAGAGAATGCCACAAAAAAAGGAATTCTTGAATCCAGGGAAAGAGGGGTATGTTGGTCCAAGGGCACAAAGCTCCACTCATGAAAGATGATTCACTTCCACCCAGAGATCTAATGTACAGAATACTGGCTGCAGTTAGCAATACTATGCTATTGTATATTTCAAAATTAGCTGCAATTGTAGCTTTTATATTAAAGGCTTTTGCTACAAAAGAAAAAGAAAGGGGAAGGGAGACAACTTTTGGAGGTGATGACATCTGTGTTTATGATCTTGACTATAATGGATTCATGATTATGCATACTTATCTCCAAATTCATCAAGTTATATTGTATATTAATTATGTACAGTTTTTTGTACATCAAATTGTATGTCCATCATAACTCAATAAAGTGATTAAAAAAAACTGAAGAGAAAATAATGAAAACCACCAAATTCTAGTTAGCAATGGAAACATTATACAAACACTGTCTTGGGGTCAGGCCTTAGTAGGGGGGTATGTGGGTGAGGAGGAGGAAAGCTTTAGCTGGATGAGAAATCGTAGTTTCAAATTGGACTGGAATGAACTAAAAAGATTAGAAAGTTCAGTAACATGTGCAAACTAGAGTCAAGGGACAGGACAGGGATAGCCCAAAGTGAAGGAAGGAAGGAAGGAAGGAAGGAAGGAAGGAAGGAAGGAAGGAAGGAAGGAAGGAAGGAAGGAATACAGGAGGGAGGACAACTGGGAGGAAAGGAGCGAGAGAACCTTAAGGCTACCCATGTTTGTACCCACAGAGCTTGGCCCATTTAATAAACAGGCTACACAATTATTACTTATGTAACAACAAAAAAAGAAAAAGAAAAAAGTTTGGCTTAAAATCTCACTAGCCAGGCCATCTTTAATACAGCTACTTTCCTTCTTCATTGTTTCTGTGTTTGGCCTTCCCAGGTCCCAAGTCCACTCCAGCTTTTCACAAGCTTTATAGAGAACTATTAATGACTATCTTGTAATTTTTCCATGTTTAAAGAAATCTGTCAGGAATAACATCAAATTATGGGCTATGTCTCCCAGACTTTCTTTGGTCTCCAATTCTTGACAAAAAGAATTTTGCAACCAAGTCTTATGAGCTCAGAAGTGATTCCAAACTCAAGATAACCATGAGCTTCAAGGCCAGTAGCAATGGCCTTTTACATGGTGGTGGGAGCGTGATTCTCATTTTTTTCACCCTGTACCATAGTGACTTCACATTTCTTAGGAACTGGTTGAATTGCTCCCTTATACATCTGCCCAATTGTTGAAAACCCCATAGAGTAAGTATATTCATTCTATTATGAGAAGAACCATTTACAGCTAGTTTGTCTTGGTTCATTGACCAAGGGTATTATTCTCCTGTCCAACTGTAATATAGGCTGATTCCCGAACTTTCTTGTCTTTTTAGTTCATTTCAGCCCCATTTGAAATTGCAACCTCTCATTCAGTTTGCAGTACTGAAAGGGAGACATTCTTTTTAGGTTTGGCTTACTAGGAGGTTTTTTCTTAATTTTGGGAGATGTTTGCTAACATATACTTTATTTGAAGATTGTCACTGCTGGCATAACTTATGGAGCAAATTTGTTGAAGTAGATCTATGATTGTTTCTGGAGGAGAGAAGAAAAAGTAGTACAATTATTGGTTCTCTTCATGGGAACTTCCTTTATACTCCTTTGCATTGTCACAGGAAAGCTTGAGCCTAGCGACAAGTTCTAGTGAGCAAATCTCAACATTCTCAAACAGATGTCAACTTCACTCTCAGCTCATTCAGTTGTTAGCATGTGAGCCTGCTCACAATCTGAAATATATATACATGCAAATACCCATCAGGAATTAAGCCTATTTTGTACTCACTAACATCCAATACTTCAATCTCTCATGTAAGAACTTAATATTGCATGAAGGATATATAGTCCTTGATACCTATCCCTCTAAACAGAATAGTCTGATACAGCTGGGCTTTTTGATTCTATAGCATCTTTATAGTACATATTTCGACAACACAACAACTATTCACATTAAGGGATTAATTTTCTTACATTTCATCGTAAGGAATGGGTATGCTTTATTTTAACAAATGTAATATTTTTAAGCTATGTGCACAGTGTAAATTTCATAGATGATTTAGTTCTCTGGCTTAGGTACTAGATATTTAAAACCTAATTTTTTTTTAACCTTTACCATGCCCTTTATTTATTTTAATTTTTTATTATTCTAATTTGTTATACATGTTTACAGAGTACATTTCATTTCATATTACATATAAAAAAGCACAATTTTCAAGTTGCTGGTTTTATATAAAGTATTTTTACAAATATTGTGGTCTTCATACATGTATTTAGGGTAATCATGGATAACTCAGAAACCTAATTTTTGACAAACACTAAAGAGTGTATCCAATCCTGCACTCCTGTGGTATACATTGACTTTGTAATTTTATTTTTCCACTTTTTTTTTTTTGCATAGATTTGATGACTCATTTTCTTTTGCTGTGTACCATGCGATTTTAAGCTATCTCAAAACCTTTTTAGAACAATGTGAGGTATAAATAAATTTTGAGAATAAAGACTTGGTTTGGTTAACACAACTCATTAAGACAATGTGCCAGCGACTTCATACACAGCTTTGAGTTCTTCTCAGTTTTCCCAGTGTTACATAGATGCAGGCTAACTATGTGAGACCCACAATTATACTGGATTTATAATTAAGCAAGTCAAATGTATAAATGTTACCACTTGCTTCTACTCTTTAAGGCTGGGATGATGCAAGACCAGGGGAACTGGTAGGGTGGCTAGGCCAGTCACTGTGGAAGGCATATAATACTGTCACTACCACGCAATCAACACCTTAGGTGGAAAACTATCAATGAGCCCAACAAAAATATAGAAGTGTACAGACCAAGTGTGCTGAACAGCAGGAAGTAGTGAACAGATGAAAATACATCTGAAGCTCTAACTTCTCTGCTGCAGAAGCTGTTTCTGGTTGCTCAGTGTGCTCTGGTTCTGGGCACAGGGTTGGAACAGTAAGAAAGGAGCTGAACTGCTTGAAAATGTGAAAGGAAGGACATTTTCAGAGTCTTCCATATGTGGCTGGCACACATTAGACAAGGATCATGGACTAAGTAGCCCCAGAGTTCCCTCTAGTGGTGCTAATGCTCAAGTCACATCCTCCTGGTCCTGCAATATGGGAGCATCCTATTTTCCCTCCTTTTAAACCTACCAAAATGCATGATATTCTTCTAAAGGTGAGTTAAAATTTTAATTTCAAATTTCCTTGGGTATTTTTTGAACAAACGCACAGAGCTCTTACCACCTGCTAGGCACTATTTTAAGAACCTCACAAATATTAACTTGCTGAATTATCGTTAACAATCCTATGAGGCAGACACTATCATTATTTTTTACAGATGAGGAAAGTGAGTCACAGAACTTTCCAAAGGTCACACAACTATTCCATATGGTCCTCAGAACAGTATTATGAATTGGCAGGAATAAGTGAATACACATATGCATTTAAGCCTAAATTTGGCTATGTAAAATATGAGACGTATAAGAGAGTAATGAAAAGTCCACTGGATTGAGGATCTGGGGACTTAGATTCAAACTTTCTCCTTGCCACTGTCCAGCTGTGTAGAGGAGGTGGTCACAAACTCACTGGATTATGGAAGAACTTAAAAAAAAATTGCTATAGTCCATCAAAGCCTTAACTACCAATGCTTTATAACTTAAATCTGGCTTTGGAAAGGGATATTTATATAGTTAACCAAGCATAATACAATACTCACACACAGGATACTTACGACAACTCTGGTATAAACTTCTTCAGCGAAGTCGATGCTCTGGAATCTGTGCTCCACTGGAAATGTGTAGTTGGTCAGCCACTCCAAAAGTGGCAGGTCTACATTACTTCCAGCAAAGAAATACTGAGGGGCATGGATGTGTGTATCCACTAGCCCAGGCATGAAGAACTCGCTGGAAATTAAGATGAGAAGAAAGGCATTTAATAACATCTGTATTCACTTTGCATATCTTCAAAATCACATTCTCTCTTGACAATGATTTAATTGTTCATCCTACACAGTTTATGGCTGATGCAATCTGACAACTGTACATTGTCAGGAAATGAGAATCAAGCTCTGCTGAAAGTATAGAGCTCCTAAGTTGGAAGGGCAGGTGCAAGGGTAACAAGAGATCACCAAGGGAAAGGAAAGCACAGCACTGAGCAGAAGCAAAGCAATTGTAGCACAAAAAAAAGGAGGGAAGTTATGACCTAATTTGACTATTTAGTTCTCACAACTGGCAGTTGTAAGGCAGAGAGCTAAGAAAAGAAAGGCGATCTGTGAAATTTCTAGAGCCACGTTGAGGAATGTACACAGAAGTCACTGAAGGTGACTGAAGATGAGAAATACTGGCTGCAATTTTAGGTGCAATGTCATCTTGATCTTGGCTGGCTGCAAGGAATCTAGTCCTTGACCATAACCTCAAGGGGCTGAGTTCTGAAAGGAAGCAGCAAACTGGGGCTGGCTAGGGACAGGTGAACTTAGAAGACAGGAGTATGAGTGGGTCGTTGATCTAAATGGCTAAGGGAAGAGGGGGCTGTGAGGCTGACGCTGCGACTATCATTCCCTAGATGTTCCTGATTGCTACTGCTGTTACCCTCATCCACCAATTACTATTCACATTTCTACTCATTCTTATACTAGAAAGTCTTGGAAAGATATTAAGAGTTTTCAGAAGACCTATCTGCAGAATGAAGGCAGCCCAATACCAGCAGACACTCAAAGCTCTGCTAAAGAGCTAATTCACTTCACTGGTGTCTATTAAGCATCTAAACTCACCAAACAGAGATCTGTTAAAAGATGATATGCAGTACCACTGCTACCATCCTAACCAAATGTTAAATCACATAAGGAATTTGAACTTAAAACTTGACATCACAACGAATCCCATTTCCAAATCGAATGCATAGATACACTCAGCTGGAAGACAGAGGATCCGGGAGTCACTCGAAAGGTTTTATTTTAAAAGGAGAGCTAGAAATGGTGATGAAGATGGTGGAGGTGACAGCAGTTAGTATTTGCTGCATATGGATATGCACTGGGGACTGGACACAGCATCCTGGGTGCATCATGGCATTTGTGGGAGGCAGGCTATCAGAAGGGTTAGGTGTAAAAAAATAAAATAAAATAAGAAGGGTTAGCTGTATGCATTCTACTCTCAAGACTGTCTGGATCCGAAGCCAGGCTCCACTGTGGGATGCCTGACATGTTATTTAACTTCCCTGCATCTGTTTTGCCTTCCATAAAATAAGGACAGGAGCAGCACGTAGCATTGTCTTGAGGACTGGTCATTGTGGGTAAGAGCAGAAGCTAGATGATGGACAGCATGGATAAACGTTAGTAATGATGATGATGTAATCTCACCACAAACATCAGAAGTACGAAAATAATACATTCATTTACACTAGGGTAAGCGTAAGCTCAGGAAATTTAAGGAGATTGAAAAAAGTAATCCTTAACTATTCAGCCTTGGAACAGAGACTTGGGTTCAGCTTCAGAATTTTGGACCTCTTGTTTGTCCAAAGCCTCTGTGCTCTTGGCCAGTATACCCCATGTGACAGAATGGTTAACTCCCTAGCAATGGAAATAGAGAGCAGTGGTGACTTGCAAGTAATGGCCAGAGGGCAGCATTAAGTGAGCCTAGAGTGTGCAGAGCTCTCTCGGGGAGTGGTGGATTCCTCTCAGGTGTCAGTCACTGATCTTTCTGGGTCTGTCCCTCCTCGGGGCTGTTGCTTCTTCCATGACCATGAAGTGGAAGAGCAGGGTGACTTCTTCTTACAGTAAGATCGTTCAATCAAATGGTATTTCCCAAGTATTTAGTATGTTTAAGAAGCTCTGCTAAGCCTTGAGGGGAGTCCAAAGAGATATAAGGCATTTTCTTGTCCTCAAAGACTTTATAATCTAGTTGAGGATCTTAGGAGTGGTGTGTGTGTGTGTGTGTGTGTGTGTGTGTGTGTGTGTGTGTAAGAGAGAGAGGATAAGGAGGGAGAAATTGAGAGAGAGATCTGCTCAAACACTAAGTTGTCCTAGTGAGCAATTTCACTCCTAGATATCTATTCAAGTGAAAGAAAACATAAGCTTACAAAACAGATTGTATAAGAATGTTTGCAGCAGCTTTATTCATCTTGTCCCAAATTGGAAACAACGTAAATAACCACCTTAGGAAAAATGGATAAACAAAGTCAGCACCATGGAACTCTTCATCATTTAAAAAAAAATTAATACCCTTAACTACATTGATACAGAGGAACCTCAAAAACATGATTTTGAATGGTAGAATCCAGACACAAAAGAGGATATATTGAGTTATTCTATATAAATGATGTTCAAAAACAGGCCAAAGTAACCCAGGTGATGGAAGTCAAACAGTGGCTGCCTAGCCTATGAGTGTTTGAAGAGTGACTGACTTGCAACAGGCTTGAAGGAACTTTCTAGAATAAGAGTGTTATACATCTTGATTGGCATATTGGTTTCATGGGCACATATATTTGTCAAAACATCAAATCCTATATCTGAGATCCATGCATTTCAGTATATGCATTTTTTCTTTAAAAATAGTTTTTTAAATATAAGGTCTTGAGTATTCAATTAACTGAATTATCATGCATCTGTTATCCAAGATAGAAGGGATCATAAGGATTTGTTTCTTTGTTGGTTTTTGTTTTTGTTGTTGCTTTCTTTGGCAGATTGTGATAGGCAGGGTTTGCAATGATGAAACAGGAGGTGGTAGGCAGGGCTTTGGGAGAGTCCTACAGCTTCCCAAGCATAACATTTCTGAATAGATTGTATTGATGGGAACAGAAAGGAAAGGAATGAGAGAAAGAACCTTATCTTTTATTAGCTCTAGCATACAGAATGGGTTGCTTTATTAAAACTAACTCTCATAAGAACTCACTCACTCTGCAAGACCAGCATTAATCCATTGCAAGGGAGGTCATGACCCCAAAACCTCCCAGGAGGCCCCACCTCTGAACAGTTGCACCACCTCTCAACATTGTCACACTGGAAACAAGGCTTCCAGCACAGGAATTTTTGGAGGACACACTCAAAACATACAGAGCAAGAGCTCATGAACTCCAAGAAGTTATTGGAGGTAAGGGAGCAGAGATCACATGAGTTAAAAATGGGATTCAAACTTGAGAGGCTTCTTTATAAGTTAGTGGTGCCAGAAATTTCTTTGAAAGTGAAAAACCAAAATGAAACCTTGAACAACAGCCTCCACCTGAGGAAAAAGATGGAGGAAGAGAAGGTCATGAGCCATCTTGGCAGAAATGTTGTCAGACTATAAGGGACCCAGGACACAGAGGTGTCAAGAAGAGTAATGAAGTGAAAGTTTCAAGAAGGGGTAGGACAGTGACCCATGACAAAAATGGCAAGGGTCAAAGATATGTGGCTTTAAGAAAGACCCTGAGACCCACATCCAATGATTGGGGGAGATACTAAATTTCAGAGGGATAGAGTTCTTCGTTTAGAAAGTACTTACCCAGTGATTCTCTAGCATGTTTTTTTTTTTTTTATAATTTTTTTATTTTTTTATTATTTATTTACTTATTCATCATGCACAAGTATAGTATCTTTTTACATACAACTGCTTGTATACAAAGTATATAAGTACCATTCAGATCTTCAATCATGCATTTAGGATAATGATCTAGCATGTTTTAGTTACTGTCCTAGGTGCTGAAGAAAGCATTAGTGTTAGAGAATGTATGAAGTGATGGAGAGCCCTTTTACCAATGTTTGGTAGTGAAAGGCAGAATGGGGGAAAATGCAGAAACCACATTCATCAAGAGCAGAGATGCAAGAGGGAGAGAAATACTTCAAGGTATGGTATCATCAGAACCAACAGAAGAGCAGGAACTTATTGCATCTGAAGTGTGACTTTCACCCAGAAAAGTTACAAGCCTTTTTAGGAAATAGGAAGCATTGTGAAATGCTCATTAATACAAAGACTGGCATAATCAAGGTTGAAGTATGGGATTTATTAAAGATATCGAAATGCCTGTGTGAAGCGTAAGAGAGATACATGTGAGATGACAAGTCATTGAGCCTTCCCACTCATTTGAGAGAACAAAAGGAAGCTCAGAATGGCAAGCTCATGTACAGACTTGAGCTCTATCGGTGGCCCAGCCAGGACTAGAACTCAGTTCTGCACTCATGACATCACTGACAGCTGAATGATAGCACCAAGAGCCAAGCTACAAGCAAAGCAGAGAGGAGGTTGAAGGCTGCAACAGGAGGGGAAATGTCTGTCCTTCCTCCCCTCTGCTCTTCAGCTTTTCTCTTTCTACTTAATCACTGAAGTAATCCCCTTAGAAAAGAATATCAATTTGACCAAAATAAAAACCACCAGCTTCATATTCTAAACCTATAGCATTGGCTAAGCTATCTCATAACCCAAGGGGGGGGGGAACAATACACACCCATATGTACACTTATAAGAACAGCCACCCATCTTTTTTTTTTTAATTTATTTATTAATTAATTAATTTATTTATTTTTATATGGTGCTGAGGATCGAACCCAGTGACTCACTCATGCTAGGCAAGCACTCTATCACTGAGCCACAATCTTAGCCCTCCACCCATTTTTAACCAAATGGAAAACATTAACAGAAGCTCTACAATTAAATCACAGAACTGTAGCTACAGGCCCACATTGCCCAATTTCTTTGCATACCATTAACACCCTCATTCACTTGCCCTGCCAGGGATGTGGGGATGTAATGGTCCCACAGGTTTGGAAACCCTGGACTCTCTAAAAGAAAGGTTCCATTGTGCAAAAATCCTCAAGGTTACAAGCTACCAAAAAATCACCCCATCTTTATTTTGTAAATAAAATTTTATAATTTTGCTCATCATGGATTTTCATTATTTTTTTAAAAGATTGCATTAAAGTATTATTTATCTTGATTACTGAAGTGTTTGCCCTCACCATTGTCTTTAAATTTTGTGATGAAGGTGAATACTTCACACCCCTCATCCTAATTCCAGTCCTGCAAACCTTTCTATATACAGTCCATGACCACTATTTGACCCACTCCTACACAGTGCTGCTTAGGCTTACAATTTCAGTTGTGATTTTCCTTTTATAAAAATCCACATTGTGCCAAGATATACCTGTAGATACACTATTAGGTCCAAGCTATTAAAAATAATAAAAAGACATCATTTTCTATGATATTTTAATGACTTGGAGCAATTTTACTGTATCTAACTTGTGTGTATGATAATGAGTTATTTTACATTTTAAATATGATTTTTCTTCAAATATTTCAGTCTCCCATTAAAATTTAAATTGTTTTGCTTTACCACTTCTCTGTGTGTAGTGCTTATAGGGTCCCCAGAATCTGAATTTTTAATGAATTTAACTCCAAAAGCAATTTCATAAAGAGGAACAAAAGTATTTGAAGACCCATAGGTAGATAGACCCCACCATCCCATCCTCTCGTCTCCCCCCAATCTCTACTTTGTCCACTTCCCAGCCTTCCACAAACTCCTGTCACAAAGGCAGACAGGCTTTGTTTCTCAAAGTAATAGATTCTTAAGAAAATCCAGCAGGTAGAAGGATCAGTAAGAGTAGAAGTTGCTGTATTAATGTCCCTGCTTATTCCCCACATACTTCCAGGCTACCAAGAAGCAGAAGGAAAGGGAAGGAGGGAGGAGGTGTGAACACAATTGCAAGGGCAACAAAACTGTATGAACAGTCGCCCTGTCTCTGGCCTGGCAGCAGAGATGACTTTAATGGCTGAGATGAGCTCTTGGGAAGTAGCTTGTTTCACATCTAACAGCTGCAAAGCTGTAACAGGAAGATTCACACTAGGTTCTTCTTGCTATGTTAGCCTGAAGTCAATGTCTAAGTGGTGAAAGTATCTTCACAATGAAAGTGCTACCATTCTTATTGACCTTGGAAACATAGTCGGTCTGAAACAAGATACAAATTTTTAGCTTAAAATAAGTATCTCCATTTCTTTATTTTTAATACTTTCATTTTTATTTATTTATATGTGGTACTGAGGATCAAACCCAGGTCCACGCATAAGCTCTGTGAATGCTCTACCGCTGAGCCATAACCCCAGCCCCCTAAGTATTCCCGTTTCTATAAAACAAATCAACCAGACTGGGAAGACAGTGGGCCCACCACAGGAAATACATTTTATACAAATATTAAAAATCACCTAAATTGCAGCTTAAATGCACTTCTGGGCATTGGTCTTCCCTAACCATGCTGTCAGAGTGATTGCATCTCAAACTCTACTCCCCAATAGTTTATCTGTCATTTCCCTCCTCTCCCTATTTACTTCCTTGATAGGAGACACCACAATCTGCTATTGTCATGATTAAGCATCTGTTTACATGAGGATGTATACCCCGTGAGGACAGGGGCCTGGAAGATCTTTTTCATTTCCAAATGATAGGGCTGCAACAAATATTCCCAGAAGAAATAGATGGAAAATGGCAGCTTCTGGTTCTCAAAGTTCCTGTCCTCCATCTTCTTCCTATTCTCTGTGTAACTCCTCCTTCCCATATCCCCCATTATATGGCGAATTAATTAATTTTAAAAGCCTCTCTCTCAAGGCAGGTTTCCCGTCATCTGAGCCTAGTCAATGGCACCCGGTGAAAGGAAAAAGTCGGTGGTGACTCACTGGTGGCTCAGCTCTCTTATTTCACACGGCTTGAAGCACCATTCTTTGGCCAGTTTTTCTTGTTGAGATGCTTCTTCTAAAAACACTATCTTTAAAAGAAAGAAAGAAAAAAATTACATGTTAATAAATCACAGTCATTCATTATCATTAAATATGTAAATCTTTTTAAAGGAGATCACACTGTCACTGGGTTAATTTTAAGAGGTATTTGATACTAAATCAGACTGAGTTGAGAGGCAAAAAAGAGAAGGGTTTGTCTTTGGTCATCTACAGATGGAAACTGTGTGAAAGTTCTCCTTTTTGTCACAATATAAGACACAAATGATATTTTAAAAATTCTAATTTGAAGATATATTAAAATTTGAAAACGTATTAAAAATGGCTATTGGCATATGTTTCTCCCCAACTCCTGAAAATGATTAAATGAAACAATTGTTATAAAAATGTACCTTGTTTCAGGTGCGTGAATGACTTGTGAGGCTGCAATAGGAAATCCCAGCTCCCTGCGCAGAATAGTGACATTGTGGGGCAGTTTATTAACACTAAATTTAACTGCACGTAATAATTGCCTGACAATTGAATCCTTACCTGACCTATGTTGATGTTTGAATGCAAGACATCTTCTGTAAATAGACTTGCTATATTTTCCTAGTTCCATGTGTGTTATGCTTTGGATGTGAAGTGTCCCCCAGAAGCTCACATATGAGACAATGCAAGAAAAGTTCAGAGGAGAAATGATTTGATTGTGAGAGTTTTAACCCAATCAGTGAATTAATCCCTGATGGGATTAACTGAGTGGTAACTGGAGTCCGGTGGGGTGTGGTTGGTGGAAGTGGTTAATTGGGGGCATGGCTATGGGGTATATATTTTGTATCTGGAAGTGGATTCTCTGTCTCTGCTTCCTGATGTGAGCTGCTTTCCTCTGCCACACTCTCCTGCCATGATGTTCAGCCCCACCTAGAGCCCCAAGGAATGGAGTTGACCTTCTATGGACTAATACCTCTGAAACTGTGAGCCCTCAGATAAACTTTTTCTCCTTACAGGTGTTGTGGTCAGATCATTTAGTCACAGCAGCAAAAAAGCTGACTAAAACGATGTGTAAGAGGTAAATAGGAAAGACACCTCTCGTGAGGTAGATAAGAAAGTGAACTCTTTAAGTTCGACTTGTGAGGTCTGAAGCCCAAGGGCAACAGCCAGGCAACTGTGCATAGATCTTGTACTACTTCTTGATCTGGTTTCCCCATCTGCACACTGGGGATTAAAACTAGAATGTACTTCACAGGATTAAGTATGATCATCAGGGCCAGGAGTTAGCACGTGCCTGAAGCGTAAATGATACATAATATCCACTGTTATTTCTTTTTAAAGTATAATATAATTTTTTTCTCTATAAAAATGGATTATGAAGCAAGAAAGGATAAGAACTGAGATATCTATGCAGAAAATATTCTGGGTTTTATTCATTTGTTTGTTCTTGTTTTTGTTTTTCTGTAGTGCTGGGGTTCTAACTTTTGGTTTCAGACATGGTAGGCAAATGCTCTACCACTGAGCTACATCCCCAGCCTCCTCCTGTTTTATCTTTAGCTGCAATATTGTGAGAAAAAAAATGTTTCATTGAACATGAAATACTGAGAAAAACTAGTAGATAAAATGTATGTAATTAATTAGAAACAAGTCAATATGTATAAGGAAAGATAATTTGTAGAAATGAAAAGAAATTAAAATATCGACTTCTCACTTTATTGAGATATCCTTTTTTTTTTTTTTTAGTTGTAAGTGGACCTTTATTATTTTTTTTTATGTATTTATATGTGGTGCTGAGACTTGAACCCAGTGCATGCTAGGCAAGTGATCTACCACTGAGCTACAACCCCAGACCTATTGAAATACTCTTTTTAAAAATGAAAATCTGATCAGAAAAGAAAATGAAAGTATAATTCATACAATTATAAAAAATTAATTCAATTTAAAAATACATTAGAATATATAAATAGGAGAAATCAACAACATCAAAGCAGATATGTAATTAATCAAAAAAACCACAAAAGCAGAATTTATCAATATATTTCAAAAGTAATTCACTGCAAAATCCATAAATAAATAAATATAGATAAAATTTGTAAGGCACTATATTAACACATTTGAAAGAAGTTTAAATAAATGGTCTTTGAGGAAAACATTCATGATCAAAGTTTATTCTGTCTAAAGAGAGGAAAATCAAATGAAGCAATAAATTCTAGAAGAAACTGAGGAAGAGTTATTAACCCTTTAGGATTGCACACAGTTCAGAACAATGCCATCTAGTAGAAACATAATGTTCATTACAATTGTAAACAGATAAGCAATTTAAAATTTTCTAATAACAAGACAAAGTGTTTAAAAGGCACAGGTGAAATTAATTTCAATAATATTTTAGGACAATGTATATAAAAGATTATAATTTCAACAAAAGAAAAATTAGATTAAAAAATAAAAATTGATTTTGGAGAAAAGATAGCCCCTTCAACAAATGGTGCTGGGAAAACTGGAAATCCATACACAACAAAATGAAATTAAACCCCTAACTCTCACCATGCACAAAACTCAACTCAAAGTGGATCAAGGACCTAAGAATTAAGCCAGAGACACTGTGCCTTTTAGAAGAAAAAGTAGGCCCAAATCTCCATCATCTCGGATTAGGCCCCAACTTCCTTAATAAGATTCCTACAGCACAAGAATTTATATCAAGAATCAATAAATGGAATGGATTCAAACTAAAAAACTTCTTCTCAGCAAAAGAAACAATCAGGGGCTGAGGTTGTGGCTCAGCGGTAGAGTGTTTGCCTAGCACGTGCAAAGCGCTGGGTTCGATCCTCAGCACCACATTAAAATAAATAAATAAAATAAAAGTATTATGTCCAACTACAACTGAAAATATTTTTTTAAATTTTTTTTCTAAAAAAGAAACAATTAGTGAGGTGCAGCCAATTTGGAAAGCAGTATGGAGATTCCTTGGAAAACTGGGAATGGAACCACCATTTGACCCAGCTATCCCACTCCTCGGTCTACACCCAAAGGACTTAAAAATAGCATACTACAGGGACACAGCACAATTCACAATAGCTAAACTGTAGAACCAACCTAGATGCCCTTCAGTTGATGAATGGATAAAGAAAATGTGGCATATATACACAATGGAATATTATTCAACATTAAAAGAGAATAAAATCATGGCATTTGCAGGTAAATGGGTGGAGTTGGAGAATATAATGCTAAGTGAAGTTAGCCAATCCCCCCCAAAAAAAACAAATGCCAAAAGTTTTCTCTTATTTAAGGATGCTGATTCATAATGTGCTGGGGTGGGGGGTGCGGTGTGGGAAGAGTAGATGAAAAGGGGAGGGAGGGCAAGGAAGGGGACATGGGGGTAGGAAAGATGGTGGAATGTGATGGTCATCATTACCGTAAGTACATGTATGAAGACATGACTGATGTGACTCTACTTTGTGTACAACCAGAGATATGAAAAATTGTGCTCTATATGTGTAATATGAATTGTAATGCATTCTGCTGTCACATATAACAAATTAAAATCAAAAAATAAGTTTAAAAATTAATTTTATATTCCCTTTCCTTTAAATTATTTAATTTTTATTAAATTTTTATTTAATAAATAATTTTATTATTTAGAAGAATATTTCTTTAAAACTACATTTTTCATTTAAAGTACATTTCAATCTCTTCCTAAAAATTTATCCAAAATACTTCTGAATATTGAGATGGCATATAATATACAACCAGTAGACTTGTACACCCAGGTTGTTCCAAACACACTTAAAAGTTTTTCAAAACTAAAATGAGTATTAACTTTTAAATGTAAATTTAAATTAATTTAATGTAAATTAGATTAAAGATAAAATTTAAAAATTTAGTTCCTAAGTCTCACTATCCACTTTTCTACTGTATTAAATAATGCAAGTTCAGGGAGTTTCATAGCAAAGGGATGAACTTCTGTGTTAGGCAGAGACCTTCAAAATATGGAGGAAAACAAAAACCTCTATTTCTACAAAGCTAAAACAACTCTCCTGCCAAAACATATCAAAGAATATATACATGCATAAACACAGATATGCAAAAAAAGAGAAAGACAAATTAATGTCCTTTGTTACTTAATGATACAGATAGAAGAAAAAAAAAAAAAAAAAAACCAGTCCCGAAGTCCTACTGGCAGTAAAAAGCAAAAATACATTAAAATAACAATTCAGCATGTCTGCAGCATGTCAGCCTCCATTATTCTGATAAAGTGAGATACATCAACCTGGGCAAATGGCCAACTCTTCAAAGACTGCTGGAATAAAGCCACCTATCCCCCTTTCTGTTTTCCTCAATCAACACCCAAACTGGAATGCATGGCTCCTCCCATTCACACCAGGGATCTTGATTTGTACCATTATCTTCTTGTAGCAAAGCTCTGATTTTGCTTAGCAAAATCTCCACTGTGCTCTCTTGTTACTGCATCCTTCCCCCATAAGCAGCAAACTCTCCTATATCTTCAATATCTACTCTGTTCCTCTAACTTATTAAAGGGAACTCCCTCTTGATAATGTGGCTCCTCAAAGGACAGGTGCTCATACCTCAGGGTCAAGCAGTAAATTTGGAACCCTCTGTTCCCAATGGCCATTTCCAAACCACTTTCCTCCAGCTTTCTGGTAACAAACAAATCTGATTCCATAAGACTATCCCCCTTTTGTTTCAAGGGCATCTTTCCTCTCTCTGAGGTCCTCCTTTACCAGCCTTTCCCTCTTTCTGCGAATTCACTAATGCCTGCCTCAGGCTTCTCCTCCACTCCACACCTTCTTCTATTCTTTATGGTTCCAACCCTTTTGATGACCATGGTCACCTGTTTCCATGAGCTCATCTTCAGTAATTTGTTCTGCTTCAGCTTTATCCACAGAACCCATGACCATCCCTTGGACATGTTCATGACCTGTAAATGCTCCACCTACAAAGTCGCCAAATATTGTAGGTGACTATTTTCCTTTTTCCCCTGTGCCACTTCAATGATTACAACCAATATTCTACCTTAAAGAGCTTTCCCTTTACTTTCTCTTCTACTTTTCCCCAGCCCATTAGCTATCTTCTTTTACCATTTTCCTTGTCCAGGTTAGATCCCACCACTTATTATTTCATATTTCCTTTGTCTTTTATGTACATCTTGGTTGGTAAAATTCTAACCCTGATGGAACCAAACTTTCCCTTTCTCTAGGCTGTACCTGAGGAGTAAAGCAGTGCTGGAGCGAGGCACTATGTTATGGGCTCAAAGTGTTCCCACCAACTCCTGTTCCTGGTATCCTGCGGCATTTCTCTAGCACCTGTCATTTCTCAAACTGACAGGTGACCTAACTGCTTATCAACTGACAAATCATTAAAGTTTTTTTTAGGTGATTGGTTAATACACAATTTTTATCAAATAATTAGAAAGGAGTTCAAAGAATTCATCAAGTTTTGCTACAACAAAACTTTTAGCATTCCCATTTACTTGATTTATGTAAAAATGTTTCTTAGCATTCACATTTGTAAAACTGGGAAATAAGAAAAAAATAATACTGCCCCTATTTTACTCTACCAAGAAGTAATAGTCATAGATATATTATCTAGTTATTTTATTTTATTTTACCTTTTATTTTACCTGTGACAAATTGCCTTTTAAAATTTGTGATATACATTTTTTAAATTTCTCTGTGTTCCCAGGAAATTTTAGATGTTTAAATTTATGCACACTAATTTTATTCCAATGATTGATCAATCAGAGATTTTCAAGTGTAAAAATATATTGCCTTAGTAAAAACTAGAATAGAAGCCGGGCGCGGTGGCGCACGTCTGTAATCCCAGCACTTTGGGAGGCTGAGGCAGGAGGATCGCGAGTTCAAAGCCAGCCTCAGCAATGGTGAGGCACTTAGCAATTCAGTGAGACCCTGTCTCTAAATAAAATACAAAAAAGGGCTGGGGATGTGACCCAGTGGTTGAGTGCCCCTGAGTTCAATCCCCGGTACCACAAAAAAAAAAAAAAAAAAAAAAAAAAAAAACTAGAATAGAATTAGTATTTTAAAAGGATATATATATATATATATATATATATATATATATATATATATATATATGATTTCAGATCATTAAAAAATGGGCCAGTTCATGATTTTTAAAAAAATATTTTAAGACAGATATTCAAATTATTATATATTGATTCTTTCCAAAATATTTTTAAGTAATATCACGGCTGAATTTTAACGTGTACATTTAAAATTTGCTAGAAATTATGGCCTTACATATTTAAATTTAATAAAAATAATACACATTAACTTTTAAACGTGAAAAAGATTATAAGGTTTTCAAAATTCCTTTAAGGATCGCATTAGTAAAAAGGTGTAAAAAATACTTCCTCACTCAACTTATGTTTCAGCTGTCTATCACAATGCTAACTTTAAATCTACCCTCTCTCCAAATCTCTTACCCCATCTACCTGCAAAGTGCAAGAGTGAAAAATAGCAAACAATCTCAGTCAGTAAGGGATTGGCTGAATACAACTAAGCAATGAGGTGATTAAAATAAGAGTGAAGGACTAGGGATGTGGCTCAGTGGGTAGAATGTTTGCCTGCCCTGAGTTTGATTCCTCAGCACTGCAGGGGGAAAAGAAAATAATTGTGAAACTTATATTTACTGAATGGAAAATTATCCTTGATACAATGTCAAGGCTTTTTAATAAAATGCATGTTACTAAATAACAAGTATATATGATCACTTTTTTAAAAAATATTTTTAGTTGTAGATGGACACAGTATCTCTATTTTATTTATTTTATTTTTATATGGTGCTGAAGATCAAGCCCAGTGCCTCACACATGGGAGGCAAGCACTCATGCACTGAGCTGCAACCCAAGACCATATGATCATATTTTTGGTAAGAGTATGATGTGTGTGTGTGTGTGTGTGTGTGTGTGTGTGTGTTTGGTACGAGCACACACACACACATACACGCATGTGTGTTAAGGCAGTATGTCCAAGTATTTTAAGTGATTATCACTTTATAGAAGAAGTTGAGAATGATTCTACTTTCATCTTGCACTTCTTTAAATTGGAAATTGTTAGAATAAATGGCTTATTCTAGCCAAAACAATAAGGCTAATTCCATTTAAAATGTATATGAAAATGCAAAGTCTAAAAAATAGAAATACATAAGTCAAGTCTGCATGGAACTTATGGGTGAGGAGTTAAGACACACATAGGTAGACAATGAATAAGACAGAAGCCCCCCCCCCCCAACCTGCCCCTCCCCAGGTTCAGATGGAGAGACAGTGGATGTGGTCAGTGAAAGTTTCAAAGAAAAGGCAGAGTGTGGGCTGGGGTTGTGGCTCAGTGGTAGAGCGCTCGCCTAGCACGTGCGCAGCCTGGGTTCAATCCTCAGCACCACATAAGAATAAAGGCATTGTGTACAGCTAAATAAATAAATATTAAAAAAAAAAAAAAAAAAAAAGGCAGAACGTGCTCAACCATAGGGAGGAATTGGTACTTGGTAAGTACCCAATGGGGGAAAGGGGTGGAGGGTAAATTATGGTAGAAAACAGAGACACAAGTACTAGGCTGGGGAGAAGTTTAATTCACAAATCAAGTACTTAATAGATTTTTTTTTCTTTTTCATGTTTTACTCATTAAATACTTCCAGAATGTCCCTCGTGTGAGTAGCATTATTTCAGGAACTTGGAACAATAAATTGAAAAATAAATAGATACATTGAAGATAGTAGGGAGTGCTGTGATTAAAAATAAAGGGAGGTAAATGCATGGACTGACTAGAAGAGGACTATAAAGTCTCTCTGACAGATGATGTTTGAACACAGATTTGCATGAAAGATTTGGCTATTGTTATGGTTTAGATATGTGGTGTCCCCCAAAAGCTCATGTGTAAAACAATGTAAGAAAGTTTAGAGGTGAAATAATTGGGTTATGAGAGCTTTAACCTAATCAGTGTGTTAAGTGGGTGGTAACTGTAGGCAGGTAGGGTGTGGCTGGAGGAGGTGGGTCCGTGGGGTGTGCCTTTGGGGTATGTATTTTGCCCTCGGTGAGTAGAGCTCTCTATTTCCTGAAGCCATGTCCCCAGCTGCTTTCCTCCACCACACACTTCTGCCATGATGTTCTGCCTCATCTTGAGCCCTGAGGAATGGAGCCGGCAGTCTATGGACTGAGAGCTCTGAAACTGTGGGCCTCCAAATAATCTTTTCATTCTCTAATTGTTCTTGTCAGGTTTTATTGGTCACATCAGTGAAAAATCTGACTAAAAGAGGTATGTGTCATGGAAAGAGCATTCCAGGCAGAGGACACAGCTAGTGCAAGGACCCCAAGAGCAGGGGCAGCCTAGCATGTTTTGAAACCCCAGAGATGCCAGTGGAGATTCAATACAAGGACCAGAAAAGAGAGAGAGAGGAAATGAAATCAAGGAGGTAGCTGGGAGTTGGAGGTTATGGTTCTGCTTTCTTTTTAGGAATTCTCAAAAAATATATTAGAAAATGAGTGTGGCAAAATTACAAAATATGATTGATGCTTTCTTCATGGAGCAATGGCCTTTTCATCCCAAGATTGACTGGGTTCATGTGGCTATTAACTCATATATTCACCACTGATCATGTGCCTGGCATGGCCCATGGGCCTTTCCTTTCACAGGCCGTAGGCTTAGTCTAGGTGGGCTGTCAATTTTCAGAAAATCATAAATTCACAGATGGTTCCAGCTGGCAGGGGCCTCCTCATCTGAACCCTTTATTTTCCAGATGAGGAAATTGAGTCCCTTCTGTTAGGTAAACAACTCCAAGTACTTTCTTATTTGAAACTAGGACTTTTAGGATGAGCAATAACAAGAATGTCAGGAATACTAAAGCCAAATGCAGATGAGTAATGACTGTCAGCCAATGAAACAAATCTCTGCAAGATAGAGGCTTCAAACACCAGATGGAAAATTTGGGCAAGAGACTTGTTACCATGGAACAGAGTAAACTGCGTTGTGAAATTGCTCAGCCATCCAGCAAAATAAGGTAACATATATCTCTACCCATCACTCAAAAACTACTCTGAGCTGCTGTGGTAAGAGATAAAATCTGATAAGAACATGAGGTTTCAAAAATTTCAGAAGCTCTTGAATAGAGATGAAAATTCCCATATTAGTTCAATTCATGTCAAACAGATAGATGGAAAAGAAAGATGATGTGCAATTACCTTAGGAAGAATGGAAGGTGGGAGGGAGGGAGGAAGGGAAAGAGTCCATAAGCTTGTAAAGATAGAATGGGATGAATAATGTTACTGATGCTCCAAAGAACATCATGAGGGACTTAGAATTTTAGGCCCAATATTCTCATCTTACAAAAAAGGAAACAGACCAAGTTATGTGAATCAGTACAGGGCAAGCCAGGAAGATCTGCTGGGATAGGCCAATTTTCCCAGCGATTCTTCTAGACTTCTATTTTTGCTTCTTTGATAGTATAAACCATGCATCAGCAAAGTTTCCCTAAAGAGCCACAGAGCAAGTATTTCAGACTTGAAGGGCATATTATCTCTGTTGTACTAATTTGTCATTGAAGTCAAAAGTATCCATATACAATACATTAACACATAGGTGTGCCTGTACTCCAACATAATTTTATTTATAGAAAACAAAATTTGTTTTATATAATTTTCACTTGATCCAAAATATTATTCTTGGGCTAGGGGTGTAACTTTGTGTTAGAGGACTTGTCGAGTATGCACAAGGGCCTGGCTTCAATATCCAGTACCACAAAAAATAAAATTATTTTTCTTTTTCTTTTTTTACTTTTTTCCCCCAACCATTTAAAAACTATACTCAGCTCATGAACCATATAAAATCAGGAGTGAGTCACATTTGACCTGTGGGCCATAGCTGCTAACCTTTGATGCAGACCACTAGACAGCTATATGTAAATCAAAATTATATGACTGAAAAACCATCCCAGTGACTTACAGCATCATGCATTAGAAGATTTTTTCTTTATTTATTTTTATTTTATTTTTTAAATATTTATTTTAGTTGTACACAATGCCTTTTATTTTTACATGGTGCTGAAGGTCGAACCCGGGCCACGCACGTGCTAGGCGAGCACTCTACGGCTGAGCCACAATCCCAGCCCCTTATCTTTATTTATGATTTTCAATTGGTAATAATTTTTAATAATTTTTCTTTTAACGTTAGGGCCTGATCAGATGCCCTAATAAATAAATAATAATAAATGATAAAAATTACATCATAATAATAAATAAATAATAATAAATGATAAAAATTACAAAGCCCATTTTGCTATAGAAACATTTCTTGATAGATTAAAAAGTCACTTTAGGAAGCAACCAAGATGTCCTTCAGTAGGTGGATAAATAAACTATAATACTGATACATGGAAGAAGTGAAAAATGAGCATTTGGAAACTATCATTATAATAAGTGACTCATGCAGGTATCATCAATGAATGTTAAAACTAGTGGGTGAGTGAATTTTTTTTTGTTTAGAAATAGGACATCTGTATAATTTCTATAGTACCTTCCCACAAAATTTATTTCACAAAGACACAATAACTACAGTGGAGAAACATGGCAAACACCACTTTAACCAAGTGACCAAAGTTAATGTCACCAATAATGGGACAGATCAACATCATGTGGCCCCTGATGTGATGCCCTGAGAACACAGTGTCACTTCTGTGATATTCCTGCCAAAAATGCATAACCTGAGTCTAATAAGGAAACATCAGATGAACCCAAATGGAGGGTCGTTTTAAAAACAGAGCAAAACTGTTCTGTATTCTTGAAAATTACAAAGCACGTGAAAGACAAAGAAAAATTGAGGACCTGTTCTGGGTAGACAGCAACTAAAGAACTGTGACAAGTAAATGCGACTTTTGGTTCTGGAGTAGATTCTGAACCAGAAGGAGGGAAAAGTCCTCAAGGGCATAAATGGGCCAAGTGACAAGGTCTGAAAAGGGTGGTGGATTGTGTGGTAGAATTCTGTTAATTTCCTATCTAGAACATTATATGTTATATACACAATACACATTATATGTGTGAGACAGTGCCCTTAATTTTTAGGAGGTCAACTGAAGTCTATAACTTACTCTCAGTTCAGAAAAATATAATTGTGTATATTTTTACATATATCTAGACATAGTGGGGAAGAATAATGAAACAAATTTTATAAAATGTTAGCTCTAGGGAATCTGGGTTAAGGATACATGAGAAGTTTTTTGTCATTTTACTATTGTAAAATTTTTATCATTTTTCATTATTTTGCAATAATTTAAACATAAAAATTTTAGGTCTGGGGATGCAGCTCAGTGGTAGAGCACTTGCCTAGCATGCTCAAGACCCTGGGTTCAGTCCTCAGTACCTCAGTAAATAAACAAATAATAAAAATTTTAGCTACAAAATCAAAAAGTATATTACTTAGAAACATAAATATATAAAGCAAAAATATAAAGAAAAGCAAGAGCATGAAAAACATAAAATTTAGAATATGGTGGGAAGGGAAGGAAATCGGAGAGGGAGCTCATACAGGGAGCTTCAGAGATAACGTGGCTCCTCGGATCTCTTTTCATTACACTTTACACAGATAGGGGGAATGATCATTCTCCTTATTCTATGAGTTAATTAAAAAGAAGAATCACCTCTGAAAAATAAATAAAATTGTACTAAAATCTCAGTAAAAATAATGAACAAAAGCAAATTCTTAACTCGCGATAAATGTTCTTTTAAAAAAAAACAAAATTTGTATCATATGAAATGCACACATTGGTCATCTATGAAATACCCACCCAAATGACCAAGAAGAAAAGCCACAGGCGTGGTGGAGGCAACAAGGACACAGAATGACACAGATTAACATTTACAACATCCCAGCACCAGTGATTTAAAATTAGGTCATAATTTGTCCCTTGGTTTTATGAATAGTTGGTAAGATGCTAAACAACCCTGAAATGTGCTTCACAGTTTGTGAATCATTTTAAGATACAAATTGTTACTCCCTGATTTTTGTTTCCTAAATTCAGAATCCCTTGATGCCTTAACCAACTTGTGTGGAAGAAGGAAACTGCTCAGATGGGTATAAAATTAGCACCGAACCCTGAGTAAAATCCACCACAAATCTCAGACCCAGAGTTAAATGACACATTTGAATCCTGAAATCATTAAACAATGAATAATTTCAGCAGCTGCCCCACAAAAGATATCTTCAGAGATTATATTCAGCAAGTGGACAGCTGAGGTTAATTTAGGAAAAGCACTCACTCTTGTCTCTTGAAAACTGTAAGTTAATGTCAACTAACCACAGTTTATCTCAACAGACTGCATCAGAAACAACGATACTGATAGGAAAATTCAGTCATACCAAAAAAAAAAAAAAAAAAAAATGTGTTCCCTACACAAGCCTATTCCTTTGGTCATGAAAACTTGAGAAAACATGAAATTTGCCTTAAAGGCCTACTATAGGTTGAATTCAAACGTGGAAGTCCTTATGCTCAGTAATTCAGAATAGGACCTTCTTTAAAGATAACACCTTTACAGAGGTAATCAAGTCAAAATGAGGACGCTAATGTGGGCCTCAGTCCAGCACGATGGATGTCCTTTTGGACACAGAGACATACATAGAAGGAAGAGGATGTGCAGAGACAATAGAATAGGGCCATCTGCAAGTGAGGAGAGGGGCCTGGAACAGATCCTTACCGTATGGTCCTCAGAAACGGCCAACCCTGCTGACACCTTGATCCCAGACCACCAGGCCCAAACTGTGGAACAATAAATATCTGTTGTTTGAGCCTCCCAGTTTATGTTTCAGTAGTTCTAGCAAACAAAGCCCCTATAGGAAGGAAAGTTAAAAGCTTCCTCTATTCTAATAAATCAGCAAAACAAAAACACTGCAAGAAACCCCCTTTTTCTTGCCTAGAGGCACCCCTCAGATAGCCTGGGGAGGTAAAAACACACTGGGTTTACTGAAGAATCAAGATTCTGCTATTTGCTAGCTCTGTAATCAAAGGCAAATTCTATGACCTCTCTGATTTATTATTATTATTTAAAATCTGGTAATAACATCCACCATCTCTTTTTTGACTATAAACATAATAACTTTAAAATGAAATATATCAAAGGCTCCATGGACTGTAAAAGTTCTCTGTAAATACAAGCTATATTATCAGTAGTGCTAATTTTTGATAAGGTAAGAAGAGTGGGATTTGAGGACACCACTGTTGACACGGCTTTGATTTCAAAAAGACATCTGATGGCACCAGACAGCTTTGCAGGACAAGCTCTGCAAAGGCAGAATGAATGAATGAGATCAGCATTGAAGAAATGCACCTCTGGTTGTGTATTCCTACTCAAAGGGTTGAAGAATCAGGTGAGGGAAGATGGCTGGAGAGTTCCTGAAGAGTTGGACACATGTCAGTGAGCTCGGCCCAGGCATGTTCTTGTTAATGGCTTAGATGTGACAAGGATAAGAATTTGGAAAGGACAGTTTGTTCCCTAAATACCACAATCCAGTTTTCTTTCTGGTGTTTTTTTTCTTGTTTTGTTTTATTGTTTTGTGGTACAGGGGACTGGACCCAGGGTCATGTCACCACTGAGCTATGTCCCCAATCCTTTTTATTCTAAGACAGGTTTCAGTAAGTTGCCCAGGCTGGTCTGGAATTTATGATCCCCCTGCCTCAATCCCCCAAGTAGCTGGGATTACAGGCATGCACCACAACACACAGGCTTAATATAGGTATTAAAAGATAACCACAAGCTAAATCTGACATGATGAAATTTAAAAGAAATGTTAAAAAAGTTATAACTTTACATTTTATAAAATTGAGATGCACAAGGTAAAGATGTATGAGACTTGATAGGAGCAAGGATCATGAGCTTAAACTAAGCAGTGTGAAAAAGTTGTCAATCAAGGTGGGTTCCAAATAATGTTAAATATGTAGTAATGCAGAACCTTGCTTTGTTTGTTCTGACAAATATAAATTTCTGGTACTGTGACTCATTTAAATAATACCAGTCCTGCAACAATGTGGTTCAAGTGTCAGTTATTATAGCATATTAACTGTGAGTACATGAAGTACAAACTTGGCTTCTAGTTCTATGGTCCACAAATTACTGTATCCATAACAGATGTGCAGCACAATCAATGACCAATCACATGCCTTCTTCCAAAGCCTGAGGTGACTGGTCACTGTGCATCTGCTATTCAGTTCACACACAGACATCAAAGCCTGTATTTGGGTTGAATCCTTGTCTCCAGCAATAAATACATGTGGTGTTTGACAAAAATGGATAACTGAAAAATGGAATTGGTCAACAAAGATGAAAGTGCACAAAGAAATGAAAAGTGATTAACTAGGAAGTAAAATTGGAATCCAACATTAACAGAGTTATAGAAGAAATATCTAAGAAGAGCTCAAATTATCTCTGTTTGCTGACAACATGATCCTATATTTAGAAGGCCCAAAAACTCCACCAGAAGACTTCTAGAACTCATAAATGAATTCAGCAAAGTATCCAGATATAGGATCAACACTTATAAATCAATGTGTTCCTATATTCCAATAATGAATCTGCTGAAAAAGAAACTACAAAAACCTTCACAATAGTAATAATAGAAAAACCATTCATAATAACCTAAAAAAATACTTGGGAATCAATCTAACAAAAGAGGTGAAAGACCTCTACAATGAAAACTATAGAACACTAAAAAAAGAAATTGAAGAAGACCTTAAAAGATGAAAAGACCTTCCCTATTCTTAGACAGGCAGGATTAATATTGTCAAAATGGCCTTACTACCAAAAGCACTATACAGATTCAATGCAATCCTCATCAGAATACCAATGGCATTCTTCACAGAAATAGAAAAAACAGTTCCAAAATTCATTTAGAAAGATAAGAGACCCAGAATAGCCAAAGCATCCTTAGTAAGAAGAGTGAATTTGGAGACATCACGATACTGGACCTCAAATTATACTACCGAGCCATAGTAACAAAACCAACATGGTAACCACTCTGGAAAGCAGTATGGAGATTCCTCAAAAAAACCAGGAATGAAACTACCATATGACCCACTATTCTACTCCTTGGCATACATCCAAAAGATCTAAAATCGGCATACTATAGTGACACAGCCACATCAATGTTTATAGTATTCACAATAGCTAAGCTATGGAGCCAACCTAGGTGCCCTTCAATAAATAAATTGATTTTTTAAATGTGGTATATATACTCAGCCATAAAGAAGAATGACTTTATGGAATTTGCTGGTAAATGGATAGAACTGGAGACTATCATGCTAAGAGAAATAAGCCAGTCCCCAAAAGCCCGAGGTCAAATGTTTTCTCTGATACGTGGAAGCTAATCCAAAATTAGAGGAGGTGGGGGAAGAAGAAAAGAAAGAGAGAGAAAGAAGTGGGTGAAAGGGAGAGAAAGTTTCACTAAAATAGAGGAAAAATTGGTAAAGTTGACAAAGGGGACCAAAGGGGAGGAAGGAGGGACAGGAAAAGGGAAGAACAGTGGAATGAGTCTGACCAAACTCTGATATGTACATACATGAATATACCACAGTGAATCTCAACATCAAGTATATCCTATGACACTAATTTTTTAAAAACTATAAATAAATTGCAGAAATATCAGTAGAGCAGAGGGAGTGGAGCAGGGTGGGGTAGGAGTGGGGGAAGGGAAAGTGCTGGGGACTGAATTGGAGCCAATTATATTCCATGCTTTTGTGATTATGTCAAAATGTATCCTAATGTTACATATAACTAAAAAGAATTTAAAAAGAAGAAAACAAGAGAAATAGGTGACTGTGGCAATGTTGCCACTGCTCCATCTGAAAAACTCTAGATCTATAAGCAAAAAACTCAGCAACTGAGAATTTAGGGACATGAATGTGGATAGTGATTAAAGACGTCCCAGAAGTTATACCAGAAAAAAAATTCTCAGAAAAACAGCTAAGAGATGTTTCATGACATTGATGGTCAAAGGGCATAATGTTGGAGGCTGATCCAAATTTCTAAAGCAGGATGACAATTTGACAAAGAAAAAATGTTCACTGTATTATAAATCATATGAAAAGAAGGCAGCAGCACTGTTCAAACTACTCTCAGATTTTTTGTTTCTGTTTGACATTTTAAGTCTGTTTCTTATGTTTTAAATTGCAATGTACTAAATGGTTTCACTCATTTTTACACTTGAATCTGAAATCGTGTTCAACGCTTTAGCAGAACTTTTTAAGGTCACAAACGAATTGTAATTTTCTTCATTGATTACTAACACCATTTTGCACGATTCCAGCTTTCACAGGCATTTCTTTCCATCCTCTCCTACTATGTAAAATCAGGAATGCCTGTCATGTCATGTCCTTTTATCCTTAGCTTTAGTGTAGGACTAGTAACCTGTTTTTTCAGTTTTGTGGGAACAAATGGAATTAAAATGTTTATACAGATGATAAGAATGTGGGAAAACCCTGAAAATGAAACATGAGACAGTGCTCAGAATGGACCTGAAAATATTTTGTCTGAAGAAAAGAGACGTCAAGAAGATACCATAGCCACACATACTGGAAACCCGTGATGTAAAAAGTGTCTTCTAGATCAACTGAACCAGCTTTAGGAATGGAGTATCCAGCAACAGAGCTTTCAACTTCATGAATGGAAGAAGTGTCTAACAATGGAAAATGGATAAAAATGGAATTCACTGACTCACAACACAGTGAACTCCTCGTAGTTAGAAGTGCCAAGCAGAGGCTAGGTGACCATCTGTCGGGGATGTTGAAGCAGAAACCAGTTCCTATGTGGGGTCAGAGGGGAGACCCCATCCACAGCCCAGACTCAGAACGCCCATG
Source organism: Tamias sibiricus (assembly GCA_025594165.1). Classification (NCBI taxonomy): domain Eukaryota; kingdom Metazoa; phylum Chordata; class Mammalia; order Rodentia; family Sciuridae; genus Tamias; species Tamias sibiricus. The sequence goes on from CM046657.1 coordinate 145,247,960, forward strand.
GGGTGCTTCCAAAATACACTCACAAATTCCTTGACATTCCTCCTTTCAAAAGGTGGAGTCTAGATCCCTCCCACAACCTTGAAACAGGCCAAGTGTGTGACTTGCTTGGAATGCAACACTCAGCTACACTGTGACTTTTAACACTGGCTCATAAAAAAGACAGAGTCCACCTGGCTCTTTTGTTCTTAGATTGCTGTTAACTCAGGTGGTGAAGACATTAGAGCAGCCCTGAGGAAAGCTCAGATGGGAAGAAACCAAAGATTCTTGCCAACAGCCAGCAACAGGTTGTAGTCATGTGAATGAACTTGAAGTTGAGGAATGGATTCTTCAGCCCCAGTCAAACCGTCAGATTACAGCAGCCCTACCTGACACGCCGACTGAGATCTCATGAGAGATACTGTGCCCAAGCCACTCATCTCAACTTCTACAGAATCCCTGCCCCCTAGAAACTGTGAGGATGATAATTTTTATTGTGTTTCAGGCCCATAAGCTTGGGAGTAACCTGTTATGCAGTAATAAATAGCCAATAAGCACAACTCATTTTGACCTGAACATTGAATCTTAAACTGCTCACATGAATTTTTTCTCTGATTTCCTTTTAATAGATTTCAACCACAATTTCCAAAAACTAGTTCCTATCATTGAAGGATAAATGATTATCCAATGATATTCTGTTGTAAAAAGTGAAAAGCAGAGAAGCAGTCTAAAATTAATTCCTCCCACTCTGCCTGATTTTCACCCCCACATTCAAATCTTCTACAAAAGATTAATGCAGACCTCACAACTGGGATTTAAAGTCATCTTTAGCAGGAAAGAAATCTTCCACATGTTTATCTCTCAGCTGCAAAAAGTCAATGGAATGAGAGCTGAGCCCGTCTACCCTGCCTGTTAAAAGAAATGCACCATCTGCTCACCCAAACGTAGAGGGCCAGCCCTGCCTCCTCCTGTGAGCTCCAGGTCCACATGTCGAATGTTTTCCTGGATAGCTCGTTTGTACTTCTCACACAGCATCTCAACATCAACGTGCCTAAAATAGAGTCCACGATCTTATTCCTAAAGCGAATCCCTTTCCAGGGTTTCCTACTCCGGAGGTCGAGACCACATCAATTGAGGCACAACCCAGAAACCTTTGACACATCTCTCTTAACCTTCTGTGTAAAACCTCAACAGCTTCCCATCACATGCATCCATTATTTATATATGCAGTGCTGGGGATCAAACTCAGGGCCTCACATGTGCTAGCATAGTACCTGACCACTGAGCGGAACTCCTGGTTCTGCACTGCATTAGATTTTAAAAAATGCTTATGTAATATGACCTACGGGGAAAGCAGGTGGTTTGGCACCTGCCTGCCCCCGACCTTAATCACACGCCTTGCTTCTCATTCCTTTTGCTCTTTCTGCCCCCCCCCCCACTTATTCCCATTTGAAACCTCATAAGCACCCTGACCCCCCCACTATAGGGCCTTGAAAAATGCTTTCCCTCTGGATGGTTTCCTCTTGCCAATTCACCCCACTCACCTTTCCTATTTCAGTGTAGCTGTCCCTTCTTTAGAAACCCCTTCCCTCAATGAAAGTGTCAGCACCCCCATTCATCCTGCTGCTCCCCATTAACAGTTCCCACCGCACAACACACTTCACTTTGCAGTTCCATGCACAAAATCTAGAACCAAGTTGCTGCCTGGCTTCTATCCTTCCTCGCTGTGTGAAACCAGGCTAGTCAAACTCTGTCCCCATTTTCTTATCTATAAAGTGGGAGTAATAAATCATGAACATGTTGTGAGGATTAAATAAGACAACATAGGAAAAATTGTCAGAACAGGGATGGACATATGGCAGGCATTACACAAATCTGAGCTGTTTTATTATAGCTGAAAATTCGCAAATATTCACAATTATTTTATTCATACTGTCTTCCCCATTAGACAGAAATTTTCACCGAAGTGTAAATACCTGTTTTCACTCTCTGTCATACCATGGTGTCTGGCACAGCCTCAGCACGTGAGAAATCCTGATGAGCATTTGGTGAGGGAGTAGATGAATGTGAAGCACGAGGACCCTGAAGTGTCAGACCAAGTAGTTTACAATGAATTCTCTAGACATTTTAAAACAAGATTCATAGGCAAAAAGCATTGAAGCAGTGGATTTAAGGTGAGGCGGGTGGAAAACTTAGAGATGAACAGAAACCTCCTCATGTGAATGGTTCATCTGAGTAAAGACAACACTCAGTGCAAGAGGAACAGAGAGAGAAGGAAAGAGGTGTCACATGAGCAGAATGTTAAGGAAGGACCTACACAACTTGGTATGCCAAGTCTGCAGGGAACTGTTGAATGAATATATCTCTGAACGAGAAAAGGGCAGAACTGCAGAAGCCAAAGGAAAGGCTGGTTTGGAGGTATGGAGGACACTGTGTGTGGAGCAGAGCTTGCAGACGGAGCTGTCCAACAGCACGTGTGGCATACGGAGGATTGCAGTTGTGAACTCTCAAGCAGGGCCAAGAAGAACTTTAGGACACAGAGATAGGAGTCAGTTGTCCAGAGATGGCGAAATGTGAACTCCCTGCAAGAGGCTCCTGCAGCTGATGAATCTGGAGAAAAGGTGGAGGTGACAGGCTGACATGGGAAGTCTAGGATAGAGGGCTGATTTTTGTCTGGAAAGTAAGAGGAGTCAGGAAAGGTAACACTCAGAAGGACACTCAGAGGGACAGGACCAGGGAGTAAGAGTCTCACTCTCACCTACTGTGTGGAATTCAGCTGAAGAGTTAGTTACTTCCCCTGGAGATATTTTAGACCTTTTCCCTCAAGCTAAATGAGATGTCCTTTGGGCGCTGTTCATGTGCATTTGCCGATATCATTGAAGTGGGCGGAATAATGTCCCCTAAAGATATCCAGGTCTTAATCCTAATCCTTAGAACCTGTGAGTGCTACCTAACACTTAAAGTGTCTTTACAGATGTGGCTAAATTAAGGATCTTAATGTGAGATTGGGTGAGCCCTAAATGCCAGCAGATTTTCCTTAAAAGAGGGAGTCTGAGGGAAAAGGCGATGTGACCACTGCAGCAAGATGCTGCAATGATGGAGGGAGGCACCTAGGACCTGGAACGCAAAGAATGACACTTCAGAAACTGGAAAGGGCAAGGAAGTGGCCCCTCCCCTAGAGCTTCTGGGGATGAGCCCTGCTGATACCTTGATTTTGGCCCAGGGAATCCTATTTCAGGCTTCTGACTACAGAAGCATGAGAATCAGTATGTAGTGTTTTAAGCCACCAAGTTTGAGGAATTTGTTATAGCAACCATAGGAAACTAATACCAATCACTTCACTCAGGGAATTATAATTTGGAGGTAGCATTATTTTCCTTACCACTAAAGTCTCTTTTCTTCAAAAGATACTAATGCTTTTGTACCTTGGTGTTTCTAGGGCCCAAAAAGGTGATACACAAAGGCAATAAAAGAAATGTTTTCAGGAAGGTTGGAAAGAACTAAGAAAATAAGAAAGAGAAGAGAAGAGGGGAAGGAGTTTCAAAATAGAGGAAGAGGCTGACAAAGGCTCATCCTTAAACATATGAAACCAACCACTTGGATGCAGAGAGCTGGTCTCTGTGCCCCATTCTACACCCCAGAGGCCAGCAGTTCTAAAGCAAATTTGTGCAAGCCACATCCAGGGGGGGAGATTCTAAAGCAAACCCTAACTCCAGCCTCTACCCAATCCTCTCCCTAACCCAGGGCAGAGGAGCTTGGGGTGTCAGCCATAAGTCAACTCCCTCTGTAAGCCAGAGCATGCATGCTCAGGAACCTTGAAGACCTGATTGCACCCTAGCTCTGCTTCTTCCTATCTGCAAATCCTTGGGCAAGTTACTTAACTTTTCTAAGCCTCAGTGTCTCTCTTATAAAATAAAAATAATAATTCTCAAATGAATGAACGAAGTAACAGATGAGAAGTACCAGGCATGGATTGAGTATTCAAGAAATTTTTTCATTTTTGTTATTTCTATTTTTCTAGAAAAAACAGACATATAATGAATAATAAATATTATATACTATTTTATACAGGATATAGTGTGTAAAGCAAATATTATATACAGTATTATATGTTACATATAAACATTATATATTGTATTGCATGTTATATTTACATATATATAGTATACATATTACATATGTACGTAACATGTAATATAGTATATGTATATGTAATATGTATATGTGTATATATATGTATATATACTGTATTACATATGTTATGCACATATGTAACATGTATATATACTGTTATATTGTAAGTATAACATGTAATTCAATATATAATGTTTATATGTAACATGTATAATACAGTATATAATATGTAATTATATTATATATTTATAATTTAAAATCTTCTATATTTTATATGTGGTATCAAAAAAATAAGTGAAAAACTGTTGCCTCCTGGAAGGCAATGTCATGTTCAGGGAACAGAAACAGGAATAGGAAGGAGACTTACTACCTGTCCTTTTGTACATTTTAAATTTCCTAACAGGTACATGAATTTTTTTACATAATTTTTTTAATCCTAGCTTTTTCAACTGTGTGACATTGTCAACAATTATTCAATCACTGCACTGCAATACCTTGTCTAAAAACTGAGGAAAACAAATGACCTTTTCTCATAAAGTTGTATTAAGTGAGATAGAACAAGTAAAATGCTTGAGAGTGCCTGCCACAGAACAAGTATTCAATAATATAGCAATTTCCACTTCTAGAAATACCATGGGTAAGATATCCTAAGGGGACTCCCAGCTACAAAATAACCACATAATGCTGTGTAAGATTTTTTAGGGAGCACTTGCAGGACGTAAGGGAAAGTATCAAGATTAAAGGGGGAAAAAAAAAGAGGCTCTTAATTGAAAGAGGACCAGTAAGCAGTCATCTTAGATAAAACAAACAAACAAACAAAAACATGGTGAATCCAAGGGTCCCTGGCTGCCAACAAGAAGAAAACAAAATCCTTTATGGAGGACCACACCTTGACTTTAGACCCCAGGTTCTCCCAGATTAAGATTAACCAAATTGAACCCATAATCAAAAATTCTCAGCCAGCCAGGTGGTGCATGCCTGTAATCCCAGGGGCTAGGGAGCTGAGGCAGGAAGATCATGAGTTCAAATCCAGCCTCAGCAAAAGCAAGTCGCTAAGCAAGTCAGTGAGACCCTGTCTCTAAATAAAAAATACAAAATAGGGCTGGGGATGTGACTCGGTGGTTGAGTGTCCCTGAGTTCAATCCCTGGTACCAGAAAGCAAGCAAACAAAAAAAAAAGTCCTTATCTGAAGCCAAAATAAACTACTATCTATAAAGACTAGTAGAAATCACAAAGTTTGGATTTAGAATCTCAAAGATTTCAGATATTGAAAATATCTGATAAAAAATATATACAAGGTATACATAGTTTGCTTAAAGAAATAAGGAATGGAATCACAAATAGAGCAAACAAGAGATAATAAAAATGATCAGGTAGATTTGAAAAATCACTTTTAGAAAAGGAAATTTCAGAGTGGCTATAACAAGGTTAACAGATGGAATGCACAATAGTTAAGACTCCACTATAAAGTAAAGAATTGCCATAGGAGTAGAGAGAAGAGCAACTTTATTCTGACAAGGCTATTCTGGCAGAACTTCCCACATAACGGTGGCATCAGAGGACCTGTGAAAGCAATCCCAAGGCGTTGGGAAGAACATTAGTAGAGTGTAGAAGCTATGCATGGCCTGTGCTTAGGAGGGTAAGTGGCCAGATAGGAGCCAATGGGATAAAATCCATGAACAAGAGGTTAAGAGAAATGGAAGACAAAAGAAAGTCCAAGACATATCTCACCAATGTCCCAAAGAAAAGAGGAGAGAGAAAGAAGAAAGGCAATATTAGAAGAGATAACAGCTGAGAGTATTCCAGAACTGATGCAAATGCCAATCCACAGATACAAGAAGCATGATACATATTCAGTAGGATGAAAACAAAATGTACCTAAACAAATCATTCCTGTAAAGAGCAGATATTTAGATTAATATCAGCGGCTCCTAAGCAACCAGGGAAATCAGAATACAGTTGCCAAATATTTTCAATTACTACAAGAAATTGTCAGCTTAGAATCCTGTATCCAGCAGAAGTGTTTTTCAAGAACAAAGACAACATGAAGACACTTTTAGATTTTAAAATCTATGAAAATTTTAACCCTAGAAAATCTAAACTATAGAAACTCTCAAGGATGGGTTTCAGAAATATGCCCAAAAGGTTAGAAATGCCAGAAAGAACAGTGAGAAAATACACCAATCAATGGGTAGGTGCACAGAAACAACAACAACAGCAACAACAAAAATGGTCAGGCAGATCTGCATAAAAACCAAGTAGAAACTTAAGAAATGAAAGTTATAATTGTTGCTCTAATGTTAATGGATTGAATGAATAATAGATCAGACATAGCTCAGATCAGCGTCAGTACAGCCTGTGGAGAATGAGAGTAAGACTTAGGTTACATTTGTAGGATTTCTCAAACCCCCTCTTGCAACCTCCTATCCAGCCACTTACCCTCCCAAGCCAGGCCACGCATAGCTTCTGCACTCCTGCGATGTTCTTCCCAATGCCTTGGGATTGCTTTCACAGGTCTTTCAATGCCCCCATTATGTGAAAAGTTCTGCCTGGTCAGAAGGAAGTTCCTCTACTCTCTACTCCCCTGGCAATTCCTTAGTGTATAGTGGGGTCAACTCTGTTCAAATACATGCAATAAGCAGGTAATCAGGGAGTCCTTGATACTTTCAGGACGCACAAAAGTGTTTTCATTTCTTTTAGAAATAAATGAACACAACCCATACAGATTCATCTTTATACTTTATACAAACACAGTAATGTGGTGACCACAAAGGTCAGAATGCAGCCCTAGTCCATAGCACTTTTATTTCAACTTTATTTAAAAAGTTTTAAGGTTTGCCAAGCACTTTCAAATACATTGCCTTACTTCATTATTAAACCACCTATCACAGCTTCCCATGTTATGGCTACTGCAGTTCACTGGCCTCCTAGACCTCGTGGGTGGAGTCGGTGTGTTTTCATCTTTGTAACTCGATCACCTGTCACGGCCTGGCAACAGAAAGCTCTCAACAAATATTTACTGACTTGAAGGTCTTGCTGAGTTGTTCACAGTGGAAGAGAATTTCTGAAATGTAAACAGAGGTTTTAGTAGAGATCCATTTGAAGTGGCTGGAGAGATAATAGTAAGCTTCCCCATGTCTACTTTACAGATGAGGAAGAGAGACACCCAAAGGATACTGCCCAGTCCATGGCCCCAAAGTCCTTTGAGTAAAGAATCCTTTCCATAGCTCAGTGATCCCAAGTTGTAGCTGCATATATTTTTTCACATCATTTAACTTATAAATCTCCTTTATATTCAACTCCACAAAAATCCAATTATCACATACTAAGAAAGATCTGTATTATTAGCATGAAGTCGGGAATGAGCTTTATTTTTCTTTTGGTCTTCTGCTTCTTGCTTTACCTTTTATATAGTATCAGGAGAGTAATTTTTGCCAACCAGTATTCTATTTTTAAAATTAATATGTATAAATGCCCCCAGGTGCTAGTGCAGTTGGCTAATCCCAAGAGCTCAGGGATGATTATGAGTATAGCATATTAGTGCATATACAAGCATATTCATGAGCATATCATTCATTAGTAAAACCTGTGGATCTAATCCATCTTTTCCTTATATTTTTATGCAACCGGAAAATGATCTCGGATATCATATCCCCTGATTTTAATGTAAAGAAAAAAACCTGCTCCATTCTGCTTATTTAATTTATAATTGGTCTCTCTTCATCCTTTTTGATCACTAGGACATAGCTGTACAGAATAACAAGGAACACTTCCTCCTGGAAGTTCGGATGTAGGACACCCTTTCCTGAGAGCTGAAGGATATATTTTTAAATTACTAGTTTTGCTAACATATAGTTACATGAGCTTTTCATTGTTGTAACAAAATGCCTGAAATAATCTGCTTATAAGGAGAAAAGGGTTGTTTTAGCTAATTGATTCAGAGGTTTCAGTCCATGGTTGCTTGACCCAGTTGCTTTGGGGCCTGTAGTAAGGCAGAACATCATGGTGGGAGCACAGGGCAGAGGAAACCCATTCACCTCTGGTGGCTAAGAAGCAAAGCCACCTCCAATGGCTCCAAAGAATGGGAACCAAGCCTTCAACACATGGGTCTTTGAGGAACACTCTAGATCCAAACCATAGCGATGGTGTAATTAAAAACATCTTTGTTCCAATTTTTCCTCTATCACATTAATTTTGAAGCCATTCTCAGATCTCCTGGAAAATCAAATGCTTTACAATGTCTAATTCTAACGAGCTCTAATTCTAACGATGCTTGTTTTTTTGTTTTTATTTTTATTTATTTTTTATTTTTTTTATTTTTGTTTTTTATTTTTATTTATTTTTTATTCTAAGTTGTTATAAATGACAGCAGAATGCATTACATTTCATATTATACTTATGGAGCACATTTTTACATATCTCTGGTTGTATACAAAGTATATTCACACCATTCATGTTTTCATACATGCACTTAGGGTAATGATATCCATCTCATTCTACCATCTCTCTCTTTTTTTTTTTAACCCCTTTTGCCTCCTCCCTTCCCCTCCCTCCCACTGGCCATTCTAGTGTTCCTCTAATCCTCCTATGCTCCCCGTCCCAACCCCACTGTGAATCGGCCTCCTTATATCAGAGAAAACATTCAGCATTTGGATTTTGGGGATTGGCTAACTTCACTTAGTATTATATTCTCCAACTTCATCCATTTACCTGTGAATGCCATGATTTAATTCTCTCTTATTGCTGAGCAATACTCCATTGTGTATATATACCACATTTTCCTTATCCATTCATCTACTGAAGGGCATCTAGGTTGGTTCCACAGTTTAGCTATTGTGAATTGTGCTGCTATAAACATTGATGTGGCTGTGTCCCTGTAGTAGCTGTTTTTGAGTCCTTTGGGTATAGATCGAGGAGTGGGATAGCTGGGTCATAAGGTGGTTCCATTCCCAGTTTTCCAAGGAATCTCCATACTGCTTTCCATATTGGCTGCACCAATTTGCAGTCCCACCAGCAAAGTGTGTGTGAGTGTGTGAGTGTGCCTTTTCCCCCCCACATCCTCTCTCTAAGATTTCATCTCACACCAGTCAGAATGGCAGCTATTAAGAACACAAACAAACCACAAGCTTGTTTTCATCAGCTTGACTGCACAGTGGGAGCTGAATGATAGCAGAGAAGCAAAATGTTGGTCCAGTTTGATTTTTCTAAACAGAACTCCCAAGACTTCATACCTATAATTTGGGAAAACTCTTTAAATAAATCACACCAGGAAATTTATTCCACAGTTTGATTACATTGCCTACTTAAAAAAAAAATCAGTAAGAACATGCACAGAAATGGTGGTGGCTATCTACAGAGCAAGCCTTCAGAACAGCCAAATTAAATCAGACCATGGCTTCATTTCCAAAAGAATGGATTTAACAAATAAAATCTGAGTCCAACAAGAAGTATTCCATTAACTGGATGCTCTCTCATCTCTTGTTTGTTTATGTTCTTTTCATGGTGGCTCTAAAATAGACTTGGCATTCAATTACTCATGATCAACATATTATGAAGTTTATTGAATTGCCTACTTAGCTCAATAAATGACTCCTGGAGCTAATAAAAGAAACTCAGAACAAACCCAGCTTCTGGCTTTACAAATTCTTCTCGTGTATAAAGACTGCCAGTCATACACAAATACTAGTTTACTTTCCCCTACTTTCAAAAGCCCAGGACCTACCTCACCTGCTTCTAAAGCCTTGACATGGGGCAAGGAATGTAGCTCAGAGGTGGAGCACTTGCCTAGCATGCGTAAGGCCCTGCATTTCATTCACAGCATGGAAAATGAACAAATAAATAAAATAAAGCCCTATATGTAACAACATGAACAGTACTGCTGAGAACTGAATAAGAATTAGGAATGTGATCTTGGGTCACATCATTGCTTTAGAAAGTTTAGGATCAAATTGTCAGAATTCCTTAGAAGTGTGCTGTGGCAAGACAAAAGGTCAAAAGAAAACAAAAATATACAAAGGCTGGTGGCCATACAATGACATACGACTTTCAGGTATCCCCAAACATTAGAAACCAGTATAGCATTTAATTTCTCCCTTTGCAGAACTGTTAAAAGCACAGACTTTGGAACCTGATTATATGGATTTAAACCCTAACTCCTCCAATTACTAGTTATATGACTTTAAACAAGGGACTCAAACTGTTGATGACTCAGTTTCCCCATCTGCAAAATAGAAATAAATAGTACTTCATTTACAGGGGTTCTTCAAGAACTAAATGAGTCAAATAACTTGTTAATGAGTTAAATGAAATAATGTTAAAGAGACTTGGAGCAGTTCCTGGAATATGATAAGTGTTTGTCTTAGCTTTCCATCACAGTAACAAAATACCTGAAATAATCCATTTATAAAGAGAAAAGGTTTATTTTGGCTCCCAGTTTTCAGAAATTGTAGTCTACGCTCTCTCAACCCTGTTGCTTTAGACATATGGTGGTACATTATATCATGGCAGAAGTGTGTGGTGGGAAAGGCCTGTTCACCTTGTGGCAATCATGAAACAAAGAGAAAAGAGGGGCCAGGGTCCCAACAGCCCTTCAAGGCATATCATCTAGCTTTCTTCCACTAGGCCCAATCTCCTAAAGGTTCCAACACCTCCCAGTAGTGACACAGGCTAGTGAACACATGAGCCTTTCAGGGACAAACCTAAACAATATCAGCATTATATCATGTTTTACCTTTATTAGAAATAATCCTTTTCTTATTCACACATTCCATAAACATTTGCTGAGAATATTTTATCATCCAGGTGATGTGCCCCAGCACTGGGGACACAATATGAGCAAGTCATACTGTCTCCCTCCATCGAGGTTACAGTCTAGGCAGAAGCAACACTCATTAAAAGAAACTTACTTTGATAAGAGTGTATCTTCACCTGTTCAGCAATTTCCTCAAGAACACTAGAACATTTTTTAAAAGTACCAAGCAATGATTATTTGTCAACCACTTGAGAGATACAATATATATGACAGAAAAAGAAATTACAGAGGTATTTTTGCTGATAGGCAGCTGTGCACACTAGCTACTAAAGGGACAATGACCAATGTACCAACATGCAGCTCTCAGAAGTCCAACACACAACGTCCCCAAATTACAATTTGTCTTCTAGGTTCGTCTGTGAATGTTACACCTGTGCATGATGGCCAGGGATGGATGTCTGCCAATCAAATCACCACATACAGAGGCTGGGAGCCCAAAGACCAGGATTCTTAGAACATGCTTCTTGGACTACATTCTGCCCTACTCAGAAAGGTAGCATTTAAATTGATAACACTTGGAGGAACCTGATATTGTCTTGTATACATTGACATGTATGTATATCATATGTCCATCAAACCACTAAGGGCTCAGGAAAATATATAAGAAATCATTCTTGCCTTTCAAGAGTGTATTTTCTGGCAGAGGGAATAAAACTTACATGCATTTAAGAAACCAAGAACAATGCATGACAGTATGTTTTCCTGGGCCAAATTTACACTATGGTTGAGCTGGGAAAACAGAAAGAAAGGAAAATAACCCATGGGTTCTTGTTTGTTTGTTTTGGCTTTGGTTTTGGTTTTTTGGAGGAGGTGATGGGCAAAGTGTATATAGGGGTGAAATAAGAGTAAGGCATTAAGGGTGTGGACAAAAATATGAGGAAGTTTAAAGATGTGAAGAAATATAAATTGCTGCCGAAGTGTGTCATATAAACCCTTCATTTTCACATCTCGTCCTCTTCCTGTCTGCTCACCCACACTATCTGACCAATGATTTGACATTTCTGAAGCATCCAATCCTGCCTGCACCACAGGGATAGTTTTCCTTATCCTAATTTCAACTGCCATAAAGAAAGCCTAAATCTTCTAGGTTTTCTTCTTCTTCCTACTTAATTATCCGGACAGAGGACAGGGGTGGGGGGAAGTATGATTGTACAAACCTCCATTCATACATTTAAAATCTGTAGGTTTCCTTCTTAATATGAGTCATCGTATGTTTTTTCCCCCACTGGATTAAATCTTCTTTGTACAGTCACTCAGGAGGGAGGGAGGTGGAAAGGGAGGGTGAGGATTTTCTCAGTGCCTTTAGGAAAGGACTTCACTGGGACTAAAATGCATTTTTGAATGAAAGAAACATCTGCTTCTATTGTCTTGCCTGGCTGTATCTGTTTGACTATTTTGATTTCAAAGCAATCTCATACTTGTAGAAAAATCATGCCTTACCTGTTTAATAAAATTCTGGCTCAGTGGTAGTGTGCTTGCCCAGCATGTGTGAGGCCCTGGGTTCAATTCTCAGCACGACATATAAATAAATGAATAAAATAAAGATTCATCGACATCTAAATGTATATGTGTGTGTGTGTGTGTGTGTGTGTGTGTGTGTGTGTATATTTTTTAAAATTTTCAGTATTGGCATCCTATACTTTAAAACAAAGATACTGACTATATACTGAAATTTCCAGTGACACTGAGATGCCAAATTCTATTTCTGAGATAAAGTGGTAAAATGATTATTAAGAAAGCTGAGACTATTTCTAAGATCCAGCATATATGTGTTTGCCAGTACTTTGGCATCCATTCAAATTCAATATTTGCAAATGGGCAAAAGCAGCATGCTTACATAACTTTTGCAATGTACTTGGAGAGAGCTAATCACTATACAATAAGGCAGGCTGAGAAACATTGTATGCACAAGCGAGTATGAACCCAAGTGAATTCTGAACCATCAGTTTGTGTTCACTAAAGACACTTGAAATGTAAAGATCTACAAAAACCTTACCAGAGCATTTGAAGACAGGAGGACATTGAGACCATTATGCCCAGAAAATACTGTAAGAGCAAACATTTGTATAAATATCCTCTGAGAGCTTAAGCACTGACTTAATAAAACAAATGTAACATATTTGTACTTTATTCCTGTTTGAGGTACTTTGTTATTTTTATCTTATGTTAAATGAAAATATCATATATTTATTATCTTTAAAAGGTCATCTATCGTTATTGTCTACAATAATCCACTAAAATAAGCTTCCTAGAGTGAACAATGATGTGGAGTAGCAACTAAATTTATTGTACATATTTGCAGAGTTCTTCTTATTGCTGCTTCTTAGTAACTTGTGACATCTGCCCTACTCCCTCCATTTTAAAGCATCTTGCCTTCCAGACAGCATGGTCTTTCTCTGATCTTTGGGTTACGTTCTCATTCTATGTGTTTTCTTTAACCCCAGACCCACCACAGGAGTTAATCTAGTTCCTGTTCTCTTCTCAGCCCTGACTCTACACTTCACAGCTCCCATTCAGACATCTCCTCTGAGCCCCAGACCCGAAAGCCAAGGCACGCTTGATATCTCTACATGGACGCCACAAAGGACCTCAACTCAGTGTGATCAAATCTGATCTCTGGAACTGCCCTCCCTGGCTGGACCTCTTCTGTTCCTTAGCTCAGAGATGCCACCACATCTGTGCATTTGAACAAGCCCAAAACTCATGGGAAGCATCTCTCTCTCCTGGTATATCCATTTGTCATAAATCCCATCAGCCTTGCCACCTCGTTGTGTCACAGATGTGCCCACTTCTCTCCATCCCTAACACCATCACCTCTTTCATGGTCCACTGAAATCACCTTCTAACTCACCTCCTTCAGCCACCACTCAGGCCCTACTCCGGTGTATGTATTATGAATGGGCAAATCTGCTCTAACACTCTTCTAACACCCTCGTTGGCTTTGCACCTCCCTTGGAATAAGGGGAAGGATCTACGAGAACACTCCATGTGGCTACTGCTTACATCTCTGGACTCATCTATTTCCACCACCTTCTGCTTCTCCATCCTTCATCACACAATTCCTGATTCTTCCTCACTCTGGGTCTTTGCACAAGCCCTTCCCATTCCTCCTCTGCCTCATTAGTTTCTATTTGGCCTTCAGACAAAGCTCAGCTGTCCCTTCCTTAGGGATGATTTCTTGAAGCATCTCCTCAAAATAAGCTGATTTCCATCTCTAAGCACTCGGTGTACTTTCCCCTTTTACAAATTATATACTTATACATACTCATTTGATTGTTGATTCCAAGTGCAAATAGGTAGGAACTGCATCTCTTTTGTGCATTATTTTATCCTAACACCCCGAGGTCCTCACTGCTTCATCAGCTATCATCAGTCCTTAAGAGCGCCAAGCATAACAGCTCCATATGGCCACTGAGTCCAGGCTCTGCTGGAGCAAGACGTGGTACGAATACCCACACTGCGCTAAGGACACTGAATGACGTCTGTGTTTGTACTTCAGAAAGAGACTGAGGGTTGCACGAAACCACTCTTCAAACACAGGAGGAAAACAACTTTTATGTGAAATAGCACAGGACAGAAAAAAAAAAAAAAATTTCTGCCCTGCTATGTGGAAAGCACAAGCAGTGTTACTTCTTGGTCTCCAAGCACATTGACTACAACCAGCTGAGAATGTTGATCAACCATTTCTTCTCCATACAGAGCAAAAGAGTCCATTCTATTCATTCTTTCATTTAAAAAAAAAAAAAACAACATTTTTTTGAATGCTAGTTTTGTGCAAAAGCACTATGTAAAGTACTTTGAGGAACAGGAGATGGATAATAAGAGCTATTGTTTATGGAGGGTCTACCATGTTCCAGGACTGTAAATTGTAAGTAGCAATTTACATGCAACATTCCAAGTAAATTACCGTTTTATGAAGAATCAAACCCTTAACCACAATACAAAACTAAAAGCAATAAGCAGGCTTCTATAATCTCCATTATTCCAAGTCCTTAACATAGGCCAAGTTAAAGGGATTGGGACCTTTATGAGGTCTCACAGTTTTAATTAAAATCTACTTTTCCAGGGTTCTTAATTATTCACCAGTGTTGCCGCCTACAGCAACGATACTGCAGGAAAGAAATCGGAGGCAGACTGGGAATGAATGGTGGTTTCTTTATTCTTGCTTCTTCTTCTCTCCTTTCTCTCTCCTCTCTGACGCCCCCCCCCCCACCCCCCCCCCGGCCTAGTTAAATACTCTTCACCCATTAAGCATACACGTGTACAGGTGCGGCACAGAAAGATTCTTAGTCAAATTCACTAAGGTCAGGTGTAAACAAATAAATGCCTCTTCTTGGCTCTCAGCCAGCCGCCATTTTAGCTACTTCCTCACTAAAGGCTCTTATACACCAGGACATGAAACTCGTTACAGCCTGCTGTGGTCAAATACACAGTAGCGAAATATGTTGTTAACAAACATCTAGGCTTAAAAGATCCAGAGTTCTTATTCAAACAACTAGCTATTTGAAGCTAATTTTAGCCATTGCCCTTGTAGTTGGCTCATGAAGTAAGAACTTTTCCAAACTGATTAACTGTGGTGAAAATCATCCAAACGTCATTTATCCAGTACACATTCACCCGAGTGCCTACCAAGTGCTGGTGTGGTGGACACCAAGGTGACAAAGTAAAGGGCCTATCTTCAAAATTAAGTTATTAGGGAGATTCTTGAGATAGAGTAAGAGCCATAAAGAGATGCTGAGTGGAAAGTGGGGTACGAAGAAGGCAGGGGTCAGTCCTGCCTGTGAACTGAAGAGGAGGAGTAGGGTCAGCAATAACCTCATTAAGAAAGTGACATTTAAATTGAGCCTTGAAAGGTATAATCACTCATGCAGCAGGTTGCAAGTGAAGAAGGAACATGGACAAAGACATAAAGCAATATGGAAGCTTGGGCAAATGGCAAGACCAGGCCTATGGTTAGGACAAAGTTAGGCAACAGGGAGCCATAAAACAATTCTTAAAAATAAATTGGATTTCAAGCCGGGCGTGGTGGCGCACGCCTGTAATCCCAGCACTTTGGGAGGCTGAGTCAGGAGGATCGCGAGTTCAAAGCCAGCCTCAGCAATGGCGAGGCACTTAGCAACTCAGTGAGACCCTGTCTCTAATAAAATACAAAAAAGGGCTGGGGATATGGCCCAGTGGTCTAGTGCCGCTGCGTTCAATCCCCAGTACAAAAAAAAAAAAAAAAATTGGATTTCAAAACATGCTCACGAAACATTCATAACAGCATCGTAGAAAGTAAACAAAGTGTGGAAATAACCCAAATGGCCACTCACTGATGAATGGATAAATTACATGTGGCATATCCAAATAATGGGAAAGTATTCAACTATAGAAAGGAATAAATTCTGACACATGCCACAACATGCATGATGCACAAAAACATTATGCTAAGTGAAAAAAGTCAGACATAAAAGGTCATGTGTTGTAAAATGAAATTAAACCTTTATCTCTCACCATGCACAAAACTCAATTCAAAGTGGATCAAGGACCTAGGAATTAGACCAGAGACAATACACCTAATAGAAGAAAAAGTAAGCTACAATTTCCAACATGTTGGATTAGGCCCCAAGTTCCTTAATAAGAATCCTGTAGCGCAAGAATTACTACCAAGAATTAATGAATGGGATAGATTTAAACTAAAAAGCTTCTTTTCAGCAAAAGAAACAATCAGTGAGGTGAATAGAGAGCCAACTAATTGGGAACAAATATTTAATACATGCACATCAGATAGAGCACTCATCTCTAGAATATATAAAGAACTCAAAAAACTTTACACTAAAAAAACAAATAACCCAATCAATAAATGGGCTAAGGAATTGAGAAGACACCTCTCAGAAGAAGATACACGATTAATCAACAAATACATGAAAAAATGTTCAACATCGCTGGCAATTAGAGAAATGCAAATCAAAACTACTCTAAGATTTCACTTCACTCCAGTCAGAATGGCAGCCATCAAGAACACAAGCAACAATAAATGTTGGAGAGGATGTGGGGAAAAAGGCACACTCATACATTGCTGGTGGGACTGCAAAATGGTGCAACCGTTATGGAAAGCAGTATGGAGATTTCTTGGAAAACTGGGAATGCAACCATCCTATGACCCAGCCATCCCACTCCTGGGTCTATTCCCAAAGGACTTAAAAACAGCATATTACAGTGACATAGCTATCTCAATGTTTGTAGCTGCACAATTCACAATAGCTAGGTTGTGGAACCAACCTAGATGTCCCTCAGTAAACGAGTGGATTAAGAAAATGTGGTATATACGCACAATGGAATTTTACTCAGCAATAAAAGAAAACAAATTAATGGCATTTGCAGGTAAATGGATGAAGTTGGAAGACATAATGCTAAGTGAAGTTAGTCAGTCTCAAAAATCCAAGTACCAAATGTTCTCTCTTATATAAGGAGGCTATTTCAAAGTATTGTTGGATGGGGGTACATAGGAGGGTTAGAGGAACACTAGAATGGTCAAGGGAAGGGAGGGCAAGGGAGGGAGCAAGAGGGGAGGGAGGGGGAGAAAAAAAAAGGTGGTTGAATGAGACGGATATCATTTTCCTTAATGCATGATTGAAGACCTGACTTGTACGAATATACTTTGTATACAAACAGTTGTATGTAAAAAGATACTAAATATATGCACTATGAGTTGTACATATTAAAAATTATAAAAATAAAATTTAAAAAAAGGTCATGTGTTGTGTGTGTGTACATTTACTCAAAAAATCCAGAATAGGCAAGTCTATTGATGGAGAAAGCAGAATAGTGGTCACTGGTGGGGTAAGAGGAGAGGGTAGGGAATGACAGCTTTAGGTTACAGAGTTTCTTTTGGGGTGATGAACATATTCTAGAACAAGACAGTGGTGATGGTAGTAACAATTATACAACTCATATTGTAGAGTATAATAAATGACACTGAATCTTATATTAAATCTTATATTTTAAATTAAATCTTACATTTTAATTTTTTTTTTTTTTTAGCTGTACTAAGGATTGAACCCAGGGGACTCTACTACTGAGCTACATCCTCAGCCCTTTATTTTATTTTGAGACAGGGTATCAATAAATTGTGGAGACTGGCCTTGAATTTTGCAATCCTCCTGCCTTGGCCACCCAGGTATCTGGGATTATAGGCAAGGGCCACCATACCTGGAGAATCTCACATTTTAAAATAGTGAATTTTATATTATGTGTATTTTACCACATTTAAGAGAAAATACTAATTTTAAAATTAAAAATTGGTTTTAATTATAAAAACAAATAACAAGGAAACAAAATAACAATACAAAAAAGGTTAAAATTATTCTCCACACCACCCACTCTCTACTCCTACTCTACAAAAGTAAGAATTATTTAGGTTTTATTTTTATATCTCTTACTATAAATGTAGCTTGTATATAAGAATGTGGGTGGGTGAGAAATGTATGGTCATTTGATAGACTTTTTCTTTCCATTTAAGCTGTTGGGGAGCCTTGGGATTTTAAATTTCTTGTATCATTATAGGTAACCTGAGAATTCACTTTAAGTTATAATTACCTTGTAATTGCTTTAGCCGTCAAAGTTTTTTTAATTCGTGAGAGAATAGCTTGTCAATAAACTGAGCTTGAAACACTTGGATTTTAAGTTGCGGTTTGCTGAGGAAGGTACACTTCTGTCAAAATAATTGTTTTTTAACCCAATGATAAGGTTGAGAAAAGAAAGCGCACTGTGACCATAGCAACAGGTCCTATGGTGATGCCAACCTGAGCAGACCGTGACATGTAGAGAAGACATGAGCTATATTTGGGGTGAAATGGTCCCAGGTAAAATGTGCCTATAGCTAATTCATGGGAAGAATATAGCATTTCACAATCAGAAGGCTTTGAAAAACAGATCTCAATTTGAAGTTAAACTTAATATAATTTATCCTTTTGAGTTAATAAGCTAGTGTGATAAAGTCAACTAAACATACTTTCACTAAGGAAAAGGGTAAGAGTTTTTTTTTTGTTGTTGTTGTTGTACTTTTTCTTTTTTTTTTAGGTAGGATCTAAGATCAAAGCCGTGCATGAAACAAGATTTTTTTGAGAGATGCTCAATCAATTTTAGAATCTGTATTAGAAAAAAAATGTGCCCATCTTTATTTCTCAGTCAATTATTTTTTATCAGTGCCTTACAATTATATGTAATAGTGGGATTCATTGTGACCTATTCATTCAAGCACATAAAATTATTTGGTCAATTTTATTTGACTCCATCTTTAGTCTTGGGAATTAAATTCTTATTAACAATTTAAATAAGGAGAACTGTTTTGGTTTGGATGTGAGATGTCTCCCCAAAGCTCCTGTTAATGCAGGAACATTCAGAGGTGCAACGATTGGATTGTGAGAGCTGTAACTGGGTGGTAACTACAGGCAGGTGGGGAGCAGTTGAAAGAGATGGTCACTGGCAGCTTGCCAAGAAGGGTTGTTCTTCTCTGTGGCCCCTTCGCTTCTCTCTCTTCCAGGCTGCCATGGCCTGACAACTTTCCCCTGCTGGGCCCTCTTGCCATGATGGTCTGCCTCACTTTGGGCCCAGAGCAATGGAGTTGGTCACTGATGGACTGAGACCTCTGAAGCTGTGAGTCCTAAATAAACTTTTTCTTCTCTGTGTGGTTCTTGTTGGGTATTTTGGTGACAGTGATGCAAAAACTGACGGAAACAATAGCATTTGTGAATCTGCTGTTTGGCAAATCAAACAGCTACATAATGACTTTAAGAGACAGAAAAGTCATCCAACTTATTATCATTAGATGTTTGTTGCACAGTCAGGCACACCAGTGCATGCCTATGATCCCAGTGACTCAGGAAGCTGGATCCTCAAATTTGAGGATAGCAAGTTCAAGACCAGCCTCAGCAATTTAGCAAGCCGTTCAACAACTTAAGGAGAACACGTCTCAAAATAAAAAATAAAAAGGGATGGGAATGGGAATATAGCTCAGTGATAGAATGCCCCTGGATTCAATCCTTGGTACCAGGGAAAAAAAAGAAAAAGAAAAAAAGATATTTATCGCAAAGTTAAGATTAGCACTCTGAGTCTCAGTTTCCTTGTTTATAAAACACGGAAAGCTATTTCATCTCAATAAGTAGTCTCAAGAGCTACTGAGATTATGACTGCACAGCATTCAGCATAAGGGCCCAGCACCTAACAAGCATTCAGTAAAAGTTCAATATTATATTATTCTCAATATCATCACCAATATGCCTTCTATCTGTGAGTTTATAATCAAGTGTCATAAACAAGAAGCCAAGAGCAATGTACAAGGATGAACTGCACACAAAATGTATTCCCTTTTAAAGAAAGGTGGGGACAGATTTCATGGCAATCAAAGGGAGGTCAGTAGAGGAAAGGGACCAAGGGATGGGAGGTGGTGAGGGAGGGGGAAGTGCTGGGGACTGAGACTAGCCAATTTATATTGTTATATAGTGTGCATGCACAAATACATAACAACAAATCCCATCATTGTGTACAACTATAATGCACCAATAAAAAATGTGGAGAAAATTTATTCTTTTTTAATCATGTTGCAGTATTTTAATGCACAACTCAAAACATAAGAAATATGCTACCAATATTTTAATTGACCAAACTATTTTTAATGTTTTAGTTGTAGCTGGACCTTTATTTTATTAATTTATTTTTATGTGATGCTGAGGATCAAACTCAGTGCCTCACATGTGTGAGGCAAGTGGCCTAGCACTGAGCCACAACCCCAGCCCCCTTAAGTGATCAAACTTTTTAAGTCATATTTTAAATGTATTGTAGAACTCTTTTAAAAAATTTACTATTATAGTTAAGAGACCAATTGAGAATTCACCTTTAACATTTTTTTAGGCATCTTAGACACACCAGGAAAGAATGGAACATTGAGCTGGGAGCGGTAAAGCACGCCTATAATCCTGGCGTCTGGGGGAGGCTGAGACAGGAGGCCCAAGTTCAAAGCCACCCTCTGCAATGGCAAGGTGGTAAGCAACTCAGTGAGACCCTGTCTCTAATAAAATACAAAAAAAATGAGCTGGGGATGTGGCTCAGTGGTTGAGAGCCCCTGAGTTCAATCCCTGGTACCAAAAAATAAATAAATAAAGGTATGAAAAAAAAAAAAAAAAAATGGAACATTGACCTTCTCCCTAAAAGGAGCCAAATATTAAGACCAGTGTTACCACAGAGGTCCATATAAGTCGTTTTAGGACAAGCTAAGCACAGGGTGTGGAGTGCCACTGAGCTGTCCCTGGGGAAGGTCCTTTCCAATCTAGATGGGATAGGGTTGTATTAGCCAACAGATGGTTGGGGTCAGCACCCAAGTGCAGCATCAGGCTGCCACAAAGAACAAGGGTAGCAGTGACCATGGACTTGGAGGTAAGGAGTTGCCCTTATCTAAAAAGCAGACATCTGGAAGAGCCCTGTTCAAACTGAAATAAAGCTCCATGTCAATGGCCACTTCATCTTGTTCACAGCTGCAGTCACAGAACAAGAACAGCAGCTGGGACCTCGTAAAGACTTGATCAACATCTGTGAATGAAGGAAGGCTTAGATTATAAACTCTCCAGGAATCCTTGCTCGGTGGAAGGGAAAAAAGGAGAGGTCCCAAAATGAGTATCACTGAACATTCCAATAATTGTAGTGGGTGGGGCTCAGATTTGTTCTCCTTGGGAGGGAGTGACATTACTAGCACTTGATTGGAGAGATTGATACATTTGTAGTGTATTGATCACTTAAAGCCAAACAGAGATGTTGTGTGGGCAAGACAGCTCTATCTGAGACTCAAGATTGAATAGTCTAGAATTTTTTGACAAATTTAAGTCTCTTACCCTTTCAAGATTTAGTAAAAGTTATTTACCCCCTCAACAAAAAACAAACCCATATGCAGACATTGGCACATTTATGGGGACAGAGTTAGAGATGGGTGTAGGAAGGGAGTAGACAGTAATGGATAAATGGTTAAAAAGAAAAAAACCAGGATAAGAATCTGAGGTCCCTTTTGAATCTCTCAATTCATCTATTAAAACACTTCTGACCAATTTTTCTGTAAAGCACATGTGTATCCTTCCTCAACCAGTTTTGTAAACTCAGATTTATGCACAATGACTAGATTATATCACGGTCACCATTTTTGCATTGTTTGGGGGACACCTGGGGTTGACAGAAGGCTGTGGACTTGGAGAGACATCCAGACTTTGCTTACATTTAATGAGTGCTGGCAACCGAGACATACTGGGGCTGGAGTTGTGGCTCAGCGGTAGAGCACTCATTTAACGCGTGCAAGGCGCTGGGTTTGATCCTCAACACCACATAAAAACAAATAAAATAAAGGTATTTCGTCCAACTACAACTAAAAATAAAAATTTAAAAATACAGCTTCACTGACAAGAGAGAAAAAAACAGCACTAAAGGAAAAGACCAAGAAAGAGGGGGAATAGTTTCAACTGGGAAGATACCAGGAGGTGAATAATGGGACAGAGAAATAGATCTTGGACATAGCCACAGAATAAAGAATGGATTTTCTGTCTGGAAATCAAAAGCACAAAAACAAAGGAGGCAGGACTGAGAAAGAAAGTTAAATGCTTTACTTTGATGAAATGGTACCCCAGGTCTTTAAATCAGATCCAGAGAGATAATAATGGCTAAAAAGGAAACAGATCTGGATCCAAATCCCAACTCCATTTCTTCTTTGTTCTATCACTTTGGGAAAGCCCTTTTATTTCTCTGAGCCTTGTGTTTCTTGTCATTGTAGTCACTTATAGAGTTAATTCTGAAATACAACCCTTTACCCTGAGCACTTGGCTTTCAATGATAAATCCATATTTCACTGCAGCTAGAACATGCTGCTTATAAGTGAGGCCCTGGCCAGACATCCCAGTTCTTCAGTATATTAAACACATAGCCTAGAGTAGGTAGACAGTATTAGAATAAATGGTTAAAAGCATGCTACCTATCTTTATAGGTAGTAGAAGGCAAGAAAGTAATCTCCAATTTCTGTTTTGTCATAAAACAAAACCTCCAAAAGTAACATCATTTTCAAACCAGAATGAATTTAATCAAAAGAACAACTGTGAACATCTATATTTTGTGCAATAAAAACCATTCTTGAGACAAGATTAAATTACATGCAATATTGTACTTTCTAAGGTATACACAAATACATTTTGGGACTTTTTCTTTTACTGAAAAGGGACTATTATTAGCAAAGATTAAGACAAATTGTGCAACAGTTGCTGTAATTTTTCAGTGTCATTCATTTAATAAATATTTGCTGAGCACCTATGCTATTTGCAAGATCTTGTGTCTGTTAGGAAGTATGAGATATTTTGTACATTTTTTTCATGTCATGTGAATAGGAACTTTTATAAAAAATTCAAGTAAAAATAGACGCAAATAAGGCATGGTCAATGAATGTGCATAAGCACTCTATAAGTAAGACAATGAAGGAGACGTCAAAAGTACTGAAAGATCATTGCAGAATTGAGAAATAATAAAAAGATTTTGGAGAGGGTACTTAAGCTGAACCCTAATGGCTTAAGCACAAGCAAAATTACAGACAAGTAGCTCAGAGGCAGTAAACCTTCTATCTTGATCCATTCTCTGTTGCTAATAATGTAATACCACAGACTGGGTAAATTATAACGAGGCTTATATTGGCTTATGGCTATGGTCCAAGGTGAAGGGTCACATCTGATAATGGCCTTCTTATTGGCACAGCCCTGAGACAGCACATGGCCCTTCGTGGTGAGACAGTGTGTGTGTGTGTGTGTGTGTGCGCGCGCGCGCGTGCACGTGTGTGTTCTGCTCTCTCTCCCTCTTCTTCCAAAGCCACCAGTATTTAATCATGGGGCTCCACCTAGATGACCATATCTAATCTTAATCCCTTCCAAAGTCTTCATCTCTAAATACAATAATCAGATTAAGTGTCTACCCTCTTAATACCTGACAGTTGGGATTCAACTTCAACACACCAATCCTTGGATGTAGAGATTCAGATACATTAGGAATTTTGTCCAAATAAGTGGTAGAGTTGAAATTGGAAATTCACAGAGTCTGGTTCCAGAAACCACTAGAAAAATATTAATTTGAAATACATGCAAAATTTTATGGGAGCCAAACACAGTGGCACATACCTATAATCCCAGCAGCTTGGGAGGCTGAGGCAGGATGATCACAAGTTCATAGCAACTTAGCAAGACCCTATGCAACTTGGCAAGAACTTGTCTCAAAATAAAAAGTAAAAATTGCCTGGGGATTAGCTTAGTGGTTAAGAGCTCCTGAGTTCAAACTTTGTACAAAAAAAAATGTTTATGGGAGGACAGAGGAAGGGGAAATTTATTCTAATTGGGGAATAATGGCCAGAGAAGGTTTGGGGGAAAGGGGCATTGGAGGAATGCTCCTTAAAGGAAGAGTAAGATTTCATTTTGATAAAACAATAGAAAATGGGTTGTAAAAAGGAGGGCTATTCCAAGCTGAGAAACCAACAACATGGAGACACAAAAGAGCAGGATGTGCTGGGAAACTGAAAATTTTCCACAGATCACCTCTTGGTTCATGGGTGCATTGTGGTGTGAGCCAGCCATAGTAAACTTATTCCCATTTGCCAGGTAGGGAGAGGAAGTAGGAAGAAGGATTGAAAAAACAGATTGGGTCCAAATAATGTCATGTCTAGGAATTTCCAAGAACATTTGGACCTTGGGGCAATAGCGAATGAGCCACAGATGGCTGCAGAAGAGGAGATATATGATACTACCCATGCTCCAAGAAAATAACTGTCAGTGATGTGGAGGAAACATTAAAATAGGGGTGAGAAAACAGGGGGGTTCCTGTAATATTTTATCTAGGAGACAAAAAAGGGCTGAGCAGGAGCAATGGGAATGACTATGCACAGATTTCACAGATTTCCCAAAGGAAAATTGACTGGACTTGACTGATGTGGGTACCTGAAAAGACACTGACTTTTTGGGCCAACAAGGAGAAGATAAAAGAGGGAAAGGAAAAGACAACTAGCAGTTCTTTGAAAAATATGATTCTTTGAAAAGCAGCATGATAACATGTGTATGTTGGGCTGCAATGAACAGAGTACCCAGCTAACAGCAGTTTAGACAATAAAGACATTCATGATCTCAGCAGTTCCAGGGTTAATTAAACTGCTCAAAGATGTCAGAGACTAGGTTGGCATCTCTGAGACCTTCTTATCCTTTTCCTCATGGTCCCAGATATCCTGTCTTTAAGTAAGAGCATCCAAAGAAAGGAAGGGACTCTCTTCCCACATCCCAAAAGCTTCTTAACTGATTTTCTGTGTGCCAGAATGTCAATCACCAACCATGCTTAGCTACCAAGGAAGGCTGCTCCACCATCTTGCTTTGCCAGAAGTTCTGTCAGTCTGAATCCACTATCCTAGTGGTTCTGTGTCATCCTTTCCTACTGCTTGGAAAGGCGAAGATCCACCTTCCTGCCAAGCTCAGGAACTCAGAATATCCTCCTGGTCCTAGAGAAGGAGGTGGGCTAAGCTGTCTCTTCTGAGACTGCTGAAAACAAGTATGTGATAAGTGGGAGTAGATTACCATGGCTGGCTCACACTCTGAGGTAGCCTGTGCCAAGTAGATCATAGGCCGATCAAATTCAGGATGTGGTAAGAAAGAAAAGGTCATAGCTATTGAGTGGGTAGCCAGCTGTGACTGCCATAAACATTCTGAACAAAGAAATCAGCTTTCTAGAAAATCAGAGTTCTCAGAATGATCCTGTGATACTTGGGCATGGAAAGCATCGTTTTATGAAAGCAAAGTTCCTAACAGCATTACGAACTGAAAACCATCGGTCCCTTGTCTTTGTCAGAGCCTTTTAATTCTGTCCTGCGTGTTCAAATCCTGTCTTTTCTTTAAGGTTCACTTCAATGACTACTTCCTTCAAGAAGCCTTTCCTATCACTGGTCACCTTGTGCTCCTCTGTACTATTGACACACAGTAATATACACCTGGTTTGTATTATTTACATACATTGACTTCATTACTCTCGATGCTCTTGCCTTCTAACCCTACATACACAAGTTATCAAATCCAGTTGACTTGATCCAAAGAGCCACCAAGTCTTTCCACCTCTTTTCATCTCTATGCTGACAATAACTGCTGATGATTACTAAACATATACTACATGCCAGGCATTATTCTATATATTTTACACTTACAAATACATTTAATCCTTTCAACAATCCCAGAATGTATACTAAATCAATTGTGTGTATACATATATACATACATATTTACATATGTCTATGTACATATGCCATATATACACACACACATACATATACATATATATATACATATATATATATACCCACACATATATATGTTTGTGTGCATGTGTATGGAAACTTGGAAGTAGAAATGCTAAGTAAAAATTTGCAGAGGTAGTGATAGAGGTTCTTAGGGGTCCATGAATTAGCAGACTACACTGCCTCTCTTGTAGGAGCCCTAATTAAGGAGATAGCTAAGATTGTGGTTAGCTGTGAGCCATAAAGATGTTCAAGCATTACCACCTTCCATGGTCTCACAAGACTTGGCCCGGGACATCGCGGCTCGGGTCGACGCCATTTACATGGTCTTGCAAGACGATGGAAGGTGGTACTGCTTGAACATCTTTATGGCTCACAGCTAACCGCAATCTTAGCTATCTCCTTAATTAGGGCTCCTACACTCTCTCATCTAAATTACATTCCATTTCACCTGAACTCCTTACAGCAACATTCTCCAATCTGATCTCCTTGCCTGTCCTCAACTCCCTTCTAATGCATTCTTTATCCTGATGTTAAAATGAACTGTACAAACTGTAAACTGTGATCACAGTTCAATCCCACTGCCTCTCCACATGCTCTCCATTATATGGCCCAGTCTATCTGTTCTGCCTTACCTTGCATTATTCTTTTCTTGAACTTTTAAACTCTAACTACCTTGACCTTTTATTCCTGCTTACCCAGGACCTTTGCGTAATCTATTGCCTCTGCCTAGAAGGTTCTTCTCTACTTTGAATCCTATCTGCCTTGCCTAGTTAACCTCTACTTATTCTTCAGAACACAATTTAAATGTCATTTGGTACTGAGGAAAGCCTTCCCTCCACCCCTGGACTAGGCCAAGTTCAGATAGGTCATAGCAGACTTTGTTAATATACCACTAGATTACCAACACCACTAAGACACTTTGTTCATCAATTTATATCCAGTGAGGAGCCCCATATTTGGCTCAGGAATCAGCCCACTTTTGTTATACCAACAAATCGTGGCTCTTTTACTAAAGGGCAAGTTCTTTAAAGTCACAGCTTGTGCCTTAGGGAAGCAGCCTGCTATCATATAAAGAACATGACCCTTGGGCTATATTTCAAAAGCTGACTATACCATCCCCATATCTACATGCATGAATTCTCAAATCTCAACTTATTCACCTCTAATAGAAAATAATCACACTGTGAAGACTAAGAAGTATGGAAAATAATGTACTAGCAAACCTAGCAGCAAATGCTTTTGTTATGGTTTGGATATGAGGTGTCCCTCAAAAGCTCCCGTGTTAACGCAGAAATATTCAAAAGTGAAATGATTAAATTATGAGAGTTGTGACCTACTCAGTCCATCCTACTTTAAATGGACTGAGTGGGAACTATAAGCAAGTGGGACATGGCTAGGTGGGTCATTGGGGATGTGCTCTGAAAGGGTTCATATTCCCTGTGGCCCCTTCCCCTACCCCTGCTTCCTGGCTGCTATAAACAGAGTGTTTCCTCTCCACCACGCTCTTCCACCATAATGTTCTGTCTCACTCTGGGACCAAAGCAATGGATTTGGCCCACCATGTACTAAACCTCTGAAACCATAAGCCAAAACAACTTTTCCTCCTCTCAGTTTCTCTTGTCAGGTAATTTGATTGCATCAGTGAAAAGCTGACTAACAACTCCTCAGAGCTTTCTTCCCACGTGCATCTTTGCATCCTAGTAGATGAATGACATGACCATGAGGATGCATAGCTGAGGTCCAGCAACAGCCTTGATGTCACACACTATCCCTCCCAGGCCCTATTTTCCTCCTCTGCTGCTTGGCCTACATGGGTGCCACCAAGTGGAAACTTGACAAAATGCTGCAGTGAGCAAGAGGTTAAGAATTTGCTAGGGGCAAAGGAAAGAAAGAGGATGGAATGAACATGGTATATGTCAAGCATCCACCAAGCACCAGATATTTATTTTTATTCATCATTCATTTAATATTTAGCAAAAGGAAATCAAATTCTACAAATGATAAAATTGATTCAAAAAGATTAGGTGTTTCACACCTTTCTCAGAGCAGGAAAACTAGTGTAGACTTTAACCAAAACTCAGGTCTCCGTTTCTCCTTAGGATTTACTACAGCTACCCCAAGGTACTGCCTCCAAAATGATTCTCTTCCTCACTCTTGCTTCTGCTTAAGTATGCATTAAAAGTCCTAGGGCATCTTGATGTATCTTAAAAGTCAACCTGACCCTCGTGTATATGAAAGAGTTAGGTAACTTAGTAATATTTGAACACACTGTGTCTCAAGATTAATTAAACATCTTCCAATTAATTACACTTGTTGGAGTCTTTTTTAAAAAGCTACATGATGTTCAAGTAGAAAAAATTAACTCTGAATTCAAAATGCCCAATACCAAAATGTTGGCTAACAAATAGTTTTAATTAAGTTAATTGAGTATGAGCTTTAATTATTAAATTAAACATAGTCATTACCATTCTCTGAGCCTAAATGAAGTTATATGAAGTGAGGGATGAGGCCTACAGAGAGAAGGAGGACATAGGAAGTTGTGTCCCTTCCCTTTGAAATGTTACCTCAGAACTGGCTTTGAAACAGAACTAAGCTCCACAAGTCTCACTAAAGTGGTCCCATCACACTACCAAAATACTAGAGTTACTCAGAATGTAATCCACCCACTCCCTGTGTCCAAATCCTTCAGGATTCTCATTAAAATTACATTTCCTGTGTCCCATTCCAGGCCTGTGGAATTCAGTTCTCTGAGGCTGGTGCTCAGGAATCAGCATTTTCACAAGCAACTCTGATGTTCCTGACTCATCCGAAGATTCATCCCAAGAACAGCATTAGGAAACTCAATAAAACTTAAAGATCATGATTATTTCACATATTTGTTATTTCAAGGGGACACTATTTTCTTTTTTCAACTGTAAGATGTTTTAAATAAGAATGGACAATTATCTCAGCAATCCCAAAGGTGAATCATTTCCTATTTCAACATGAGGGAAATCAAAATTGATTATATATATAACATGCCCTATATTAAACAGAAGAATAAACTGCCTTGCATCTAAGAGAGAAAGAACAGTTACCAATTCACTGATTAGGGAGTTTCATTGGGAAATCTAAACCCCTTGAATTAATTCGCCTTTGTAGTAAATTCCTAGTTAGTTGTATCTTGTGAGGGAATGGCCTGTTTTCTAAATTTACAATCCCAATATGCTTCCCAGTTAGGAATAGACTCCCTGACTCAACCACTAATTGCATATTCAGGACACTTTTTTATTCTTTTTCTGTATAACCCCTAGGAAAGGTAATTTACTTCCTTTTCTTACTTCTCTCCATTGTTAAAGCCAGTCCCCAAACCCACTCTCTTGTCTGCTATCCTAATTAGAATTCTGGATATGGGAACTTAATTTTTAAAAGAGAAGCTAAGAGTTGAACAGCTCCTTGTGATTAGACTATCACCTCCACTCTTTGATACCTCAGTAGTTTCTGTACCTGGGCTTCCCAGGACTTGCCCCAACATGAGTTTCCTGTAACTTGAGGGTCATGTCCCCATGCAAGGAAGCACCAATCTCAGGGTTCACTGCAATCTCTGCATTTGAATGAACTCTGAGAGTTTTATCACCTCAGAAACCCAACAGCAGGCTCCCTGAGTTATGCACAGATAATTTTTAGAACACTATAAGAAAATAGTGTTTATTCCCTCACCCACCCAAATGTAAGTCACTGATTAAGTAACATCTTTAGTTGAGAGTAGTTTCTTGAATCTGACAAATCACAAATATGTGTACTATTGCTAACCAAACTGGTAGTTGGGAAATAGCTCAAAAAATATATCATCCCCAGGTTTATTTTCTTTTTTTCTCCATCAAATGGAATGACTTTACTTAAATTGACCATGACATTACTAATGCAGACATCATCTGTGTGTACAGAATGGAAAATATTAGACATTAAGTTACCTATGTCATTTGTAGAAATTCTGATTTTTGGAAAAAGAAGTGTAGAAGGTACACTCATAGAAGACATTTTGAACCTTAATATGGAACTGCTTGCTTTGATGCAAATGGCCGTGTGTGTGTGTGTGTGTGTGTGTGTGTGTGTGTGTGTGTTGGGGGGGCAGATACAGAGAGATGGATAATCTCTCTTGGACTATCCTTTGATAGTTGTCTAACCTGTATCATTAGTACATTCTCTGTGTTGAACCGAGGATCCGGTGAATGAAATCAGTTTTTTTTGCTTATTCTATGTACTAAATGGGCAAATCAACAACCATCAAATGTCCCCTCCTCTGTTAATTTTTTCACCATAAATTCAAACCAAATACATGATGCGCCTACCCTGTGCCCGGCACTGTGCCAGGCTCCAGAGATAAAAAGATGAATGAAGCAGTGTTATGGTTTATTGCTGATCTCTTAAGATTTGTGGGTGGGGGGATGGCTCTCCCCTTTCCAGTGCCCCCTGGACGGCTGTCAAACCAGAAGTGTGAGTACCCCACCGCTCCTGGCTTCCGGAAACTCGATACTCCCTAGCCAACCGGTGAACCGAGTGTCAGGGTTCACTTTGCATTCTGAGAGCCAAACGCTCAAGTTCAACTCCGGAGCCCGGGCGCTCGCTCCGCACGGAGAGACCCCGGGACTCGGTCCGCAGCGCATCGCGCCAGGTTCCCTCCACCTGTCAGCTGGCGCGTCCGGGTGGCCAGACCCCGCTCCCACTCACTTTGCCGCTGTCGCTCACACCGAGGAGGTGATCCCGAAGCACTTCCATGGGGCAGGTCCAGGTGGAGTGGACGAAAGTCCCTCGGAAGATGTGCGCCAGGGGAGGCATCCGGGCTGCACACATGTCAGCGGCGGGACACAGCGCGGGGACCGGGGGCTACCGAGGGCACACCCGGCAGAGGCACAGCTGGGGCTCCCTGCGGCTGCCGGCAGCTGCGGAGCGGGCACCTGCTCCGGCCTCGTCCTGCCCCCGCTTCCCCGGGCGATCGCCTGCCCCCTGCAGGCCGCGCCCAGGGGCTGGCTCCCTGCCTCCTCAATGCCAATAGGATTCCTCTCCTGCTAGTTGGCTCCGCACTCCCGTGGGGTGTGGTTTTCTCCCCACCTCTGCGTTAGTTTTGGATGTGTTAACTCTTTGAGTTATCAGATTCGACCTCCTCTACCTTTCTTTAATTGGCACACCTAGAGTTCTGTCTGCCAGTCTTCTCTGCCCCTTACACTCCTAGGGCCATTTATTTCTCAAGTTCCGGACAGGTGAAAGGTCAGTTGGGGACGTCCACCTCATGACCAGTTTCATTTTCAATTTCTACCGGACTCAGAATATGTATTCGTCCTCCCCTGAGATTATGGAAGCACATCTTAGAGAATCTTACAGGGGGTCCCCGCCACAAGAGTCAATGTGAATCTCACAGTTCCTCTCTTTGCCTTAAGGTCAATGTTTTGGTCCTTGTGGTCATCTACAAACAATCCCAATACCAGTTTTTCTCACGTCTGAAATAAATGACTGTCTTTGATTTACTTCCAGTTGTACCAGGGGAGAAAATTCAAGTTCACCCGTCAAATAGGGAATGGGTAGAGGCCTAGGGTGCTGGAATAGCAATCAAGGTACTACCACAAAGCAAGTAGGCATGGGTGTCCTTATCTTCTTCTTGGTAAAAATGGCTCTTGGATCAGGATATTGAGAAGCCTCTAGGTCAACCACAGACTCCTTTAGTTAAGTTCTTCCAGAAAGGACTAACTGGTTTCCCTCAAGGCTTTAGAACACCCTGTTCCCTCCTTCTGCTCCTAATGCTTCCAGTGAATCTTGACGTGGTCACTCTTCTCTCACTGGTTTGCCTCAGGTGTCTTTAAAGTAACCTTCCCTGACCAACCAGCTATCACACCCCACCCCCTGCAGTTTCTATTCCATTAGTCCATGTTTTTTTTCTGCCACAGCATCAATCATATCCATCCTCATTTATTTCATATTTTTTCATTTATTCCTGCCCCACCCACACACTAGCAATAGAAGGACTGGAAGAGCTGCAGAAGTGTTTTGTGCCTGGAACAATGCCTGCTGTTCTGTACATGTTTATTGAATAAATGGATGAATGGGTTTTCTGGGAGCAGCAGAGTAATCTGGGTAGACATCTATTTTGACTCCTACATAAAGGGTGAGGTCTTCCTTTCAATACTTGTGCAGGCTTTCTCTGAATTGCTGCTTTTATAACATAGGGCTGGTCTCTATAAATGATTCATTCCCTTATGGGTTGCTTCTCCTTATCTGTGCCAGGATTTTGAGTGATGACATAATTCTGGCTTATAGGGGACTTTCCTGGTATCAGTCCTAAAGTCTCAAGATCCAAGAACTCCTCAGTCTCAGACACCAACCAAGGTTGGTCACCCTATCAAGGACTCAAAATTAGAAATTCCTGAAGTTGGTATCATTGTATTTGTCTCTTGGAGACTTCAGCTCCTTTTCCTTGTTAGTTTCTCTTGATTCTGCAGACCACAGTCCCTCCTTGCAGTCCCAAAGGCCAGCACACTCAAAACATTCCCTTGACCTCAGCTTCTATACACATCAAGCTCAGGAAGGAGCAAGAAGGAAGTGTCTGCCTTTGGCTTGAAAGAAGTTTCAATTATATGTTTCCAACAGATGTATTAATTCCCTAAAACAGATACAAATAATAGTTTTTTTTTTTTTTATAAAAACAGTCCAAATGAGACTAGTTTTGTGAATTAGAATACTTTTTTTCTTAGGTAATTATAATTATACATAATAGTTAGGTTCATCCCAACAAAATCATACAGGCATGGAATTCGATTTCAGTTCACATTTTACCCCTTCATTCTTCCCCTCTTTTCCCCCATTCTATTTCCTCTACTCTGTTGATCTTCTTTTCACTCATATATTTATTTGTTTTTATTGTTTCTTCCTACTTACACATGAAGGTGATATGGTATGTTTATATATGCACTGTGGTATGTTTATATATGCACATAGCATAACTTTTCAAAATTCAATCCATATTTCTCCCCTTTCCTATTCCTTCTCCCTGTCAATCTTCTTCTACACTACTGATCTTCCCTATGTCTTTATGATATCCAATCCTCCTCTCTTTCTTTCCTTTTACTCTAGTTTCTACATGTGAAAAAAAATTTTTTTGATCCTTTACTTTTCTGAGACTGGCTTATTTCATTTAGCATATAGTTCTCCATTTCCAAAAATTTACTAGAAAGTGTCATAATTTCATTCTTCTTTATGGCTGATTAGAACCCCATTGTGTATATATATGACAAGTTCTTAATCCATTCATCTATTGATGGGCATCTGGGTTGATTCCATACTTTGGCTATTATGAATTGTGCTGCTAATAAACATTGAGGTGGTTACATTGCTATAGTATGCTGATTTTTTGTGATTTTGTATAAATAGCAAGAATTGAGATAATTGGGTCATATGGTGGTTCCATTCCTAGTTTGTTGAGGAAGCCCCAAACTGCTTTCCAGAATGGTTGTACTTGTCGGCAGTCTCACCAACAATACACGAGTAAGGATACAGTATACATTGTGGCCAGGCACAGTGATGCATTCCTACAGTCTCAGCTACTTGGGAGGCTGGGGCAGGAGAATACCTTGAGCTCAGGAGTTCAAAACTCAAGTCTAGCTGAAGGAATACAAGATAGGCAAGACACCATCTCAAAAAATAAAAAAAAATGAAGAAGAAAAGAAAGGAAAAAAAGAAAAAACCCACACAGTATATTATACAGTTATTAAAAACAATAAGGTAGGCATGGGTGTCCTTATCTTCTTCTTGGTAAAAATGGCTCTTGGAACAGGATATTGAGAAGCCTCTAGGTCAACCACAGACTCCTTTAGTTAAGTTCTTCCAGAAAGGCTAACTGGTTTCCCTCAAGGCTTTAGAACACCCTGTTCCCTCCTTCTGCTCCTAATGCTTCCAGTGAATCTTGACGTGGTCACTCTTCTCTCACTGGGAAATATATGTAATATATGTAATATAATGTTAAGCTTTTAAAATGGTCTTTGTGCTATAATTAAAATCATGAAAAGCCATAAACATATTAAATGGAAATGGTCTATCAAACAATGGAAATTATTTGATTGAGAAAAGGAAATTGCTAGAGAATTTTGTTTTATGTCCACTTATGTTGTTGCAAGGTGACTTATGGAATGAATAACCACTCTGCAACTTTAAGTGAAGTTAATCTTCTTAAACAGAAAGAGTGACCATGGGCCTCCACATGACATGGCAGTAACACTTCTAGGAAAAATAGTTAAGCATTAGCTCTTTTGAGAAATCCAGAATTCCACTTTTATTACTAATCAAGTTATAAGTACCTGCACCCAGGATCTGTAAACACAGGTGCCATGCTGCCAATTAGCCCTGCTCAGTCACGGGTCAGAAGTCTGGATTTCCCCACACTATTGTCACTGGTTCTCCACCCTCAGACTTAGTGACTCCTTTAAATTACTGATCCTCCTGCAATGTGACTCCCATCCTGATATCCCCAGGGAAAGTTTCTCCAGGCTCCTGAGGTTTGGAGGAAGAAGGGAGTACGGAGCTTTCACATTTATTTTCAAAACACAGCCCAAAGCTGGGCATGGTGGCACACACCTATGATCCCAGTGACTCGTGACTCCTCCGAAGGCTGAGGCAGGAGGATCCTAAGCTCAAGGCCAGACTGGGGGACTTAATACCTGCAGCAATTTAGAGAGACCCTGTCTCAAGATAAAAAATAAAAAGGGCTGGGGATATATAGATCAATGGCAAAGCACTCCTGGATTCAATCCCCAGTGCCAAAAGACAAAACAAACAAAAAAACTCCTCTACAGGGGCGTCCTGAGCTTCCACAGACCCAGCTCCCCTCCTCTCCCAGTGACATGGATCTGCTTAGCTCATGCTCGTCCCTCTTTCCTTGACCACCCAGGCCTGCCTCATTCTGCCACACACCCCCTCACCCCTAAATGCCGCAGGTATTGCCTACCTGCCCAGGAACACTTGACACTTCTTCTCTCTCTCTCTCTCTCTCTCTCTCTCTCACACACACACACACACACACACACACACACACACGTGTATTTTTCCTCCTTTGAGGTCCTGGAGGGTGCTGTAATTGCTCTTTTACCCTCTATCTCCCCCAGAAGATTGTGCTCTCAGGAGAACCCTATGGCCTTCTTCCCCTTCTTTATGTTCTGGTCTCTACGAGGCACTCAGTGGACTTAGAATGTTGAATTTCAAAAGATGGCTTTCTTGCCTATTTAAGTGATAAAAACTAATGGGCTACATAATGGGTACATGCTAATGGTGAGCCACTCTTTGGAGTGAACTTAAGAAAGAGTTCTATTTCATTTGTGTGTTTTTCCAACATTTTATAATGAAAATTTTCAAACACAGCGAAGTAGGAATGCTTCGTTTCTCAAGATCACCACTCTTCCTACTCCAGATGGAACCAAGTGGTCTTCAAACTCCCCAACAACTGGGTAGAACAAGTATGTGCTAAACCTCTAAATGCCTGAGGCAGAGGACTATGCTTACACAGTACGATCAGCTTTGAAATTTGGGTCATCTTGTCAATGTAATCATTATACCTGCAGCTAGTCAATCTCTCCTGCTAGGTAGAACTTGACTGTTTAAAAGGATCTGTCTTCTACTCTCCTAATTTGAGTCCCAGAACAACATTGTGAAATAGGAAGAGGATGTATTATAGCTATTTCACAGATGAGGAAACAGAGGTTCAGGAAGGTTAACTTGCTTATCCACTTAAGATAGATGGATCTGGGTCTTGACTCTCTCGTTGTCCTCACACACTGTCTCATGGGGGAGACTGAAAGGAATTGTACATTCAGTTCTGCCAGGAATCACTTGGCCACTGTGGTGTGGGTTGTGGTCATCTACAACTTTCACACTGTACATGGTTTCCCAGCAATGGTTGGTGACGCACAGATCTAGTCCAAAGTGAAAGCAAAGTGGGAATAATGGACCTTGAGGAGAACAGGAATCCAATCAGCATAGGTCAGTAGAGTGAGCCAGTGAGAATAATTCATGTTTTCGTGAGGCACAGAGAGTGAGGGGCAAGCGGGTTAAATGAGAAGCCACTTTTCCTCTCCTGTCTAGGAGAGAAGTTGTCGTTGCACAGTGAAATAAATGCCTGCCTATTTTATTTATTCTTTTAGTGTAGCTAAATCTATCAGTTTCCATGGTGCCCTGTGTTCACCATGGAAACTCTGACAAGCTCGTTATGCTTTAGGGGGAAAAAAAAGATACACTAAAATTTTGAGATGGGATAAATGCATTCCTTTTAAAACTGTGTTCTTCTGAGTGGGAAGCTTTGATGGGTAGCAAATGATAATGGTCTTGATTTTCAGTTCTTAAGTGAGAAAACAGGTTTGCCTATCCATCAAAAAAACACCCTTGCCTGCCCCCCACACTCCATTACTTTAACCGTATAGCAGTAGATAAGTCTATATCTCACTTATATATTTATTGGCAACAGAGAAATGGCCCCAATCCTCATCTTGTCAATTTTTATGAGAATATAATGCAGTCCCTATATTTTCTTCATATGTTTGTTTATTCAACTAAATATTTTGGAGCCCTCAATATTATGGTAGGTACTATGCTAAGCACTGTGGATGTAACTACAGGCAGACACTGTCTTGCCTGTGTGGAACTTACACTTATCTTTTTTTCTGACACTGCTAGGAGTAGGAATCAATAACTTTTATAGTATTACCATAACAATTACCTAGCATGATTGGTGAATGGTACATTATCATAAATATTACATATCAAAATTTCAATCATATGAATATAATAACATGCACTTTTAAGACTAATGCTGAAAGACACATATTGATAGCAATGTAGAAGTATATTATATGTTTAGCATTTCTTGTTTTTAAAAAAAGTCTCTTGACATAGCTACTCTATTACTTTTGCAAAAAATGACGTGTTTATTTCTTAAGATTTGAGCAGTAAAACAATACCTTATATCTCACTACCCAGATATATCATCACCATTAGCACCTTGTGTTTTTTCTAAGAAAAGTTCAAAGTCAGAAAACACAAAAGATAATAGACAACCTAGGAGTTTGTGGAAGGGAAAAAAATCAAGCTAAATAAAAGCCACCTCTACTTTAACGCAATTAAAGGTGTAGAGATGCATACATTTTACCCGAATTTGAATAAAGAAAGGAAAACTTCAAAACCGAGAGGATTGAGTCACGACTTCCATGAGGTTTTATGCCACCCAGGTGCAGAGAGACTTTTTTCCTGGCTGAAAGGCTTTAAGTACCGTGTGAGCAGCTGTCTTCTTCGCCCACTCACACTGCTGATCCCTGTGATCACATGGCTCCTCAGCAGACTATCTGATGCCACTTTTCCACCATAGTAAGCTCAAAGCAAATCCCGTTGACCTGGAGTTACTTGGTCTACCTTTCTGCTATAACATGATTATAACATCATCCCACCTTACTCTAAAGGGACAAGCAATAAATAGAATCAGTACTTCTGGACCCCTGTTTCAGCTTGACCACTGGCCAATGATAGCTTAGGAAGGTCCTTCTACCCCCTCAGGCCTAGGTTTTGAGTTTCTGCATCACAAGATGAAAGACCAGTTCCATTCTTTCTTTACTTCTAGTGATGCATTTTCTTCTTTCTCCTGCTTAGACTTTTTTTTTAAAAACATTATCAAAACAACTGATACAAGATAGAATCTGATACAAGGAAAAATTGTTAAATGAATGATTTCACCATTCAATTCTTCACTAATTAAAGACTAAAATAACCACTAATCAGTGCTTCTGGTTAACATTAACTCTCTGGTGTTATCATGTTGACTTCATACAATACAAACCAAAAGCAGATCTAACATTTTACATAGTCCGTGCAATCTATCTCAAGTTGGACAAATCTGCAAAGACTTTGAGAAATGTTAGAAATAGCTTAGGGAACATAATTTGAATTTGTTGACTAATCCTCCTTAGCATCCTGTGACTTAGAATGATCAATACTGAAGTAGGGCAGGGAAACAACTAACATGATTTCATACATTGGTAGGAACTAGTTGTCAAATTTTCTGCCTTAAACTAGAAGAATTTTGACATTTCCAACTTGCGATATTTGACAACTGAGACTTAGAAGATGGTAAGAATCCTATCAGGTGCCAAATTTTGAGACTAAAGGCAAAGACTGGTTTTATTGAAGGATATCAATGTACAGCTCAGTGGTTTGTGCTGACCGCGGTTCCAAAGCAGGAAGACACTCACACCAACAACATTACCTTGCTAACAATGGTTGCATGTGTGTTCCTAGAATCCACATTCCTAGAATCCACATTCCTAGAAACTGTGCCAAGTTTGGAAGCCAAATATTGTCATTATAGAAGCCACACATTTAGTCCCCTTTTAATAGGTGTGAATTTCATATGAAAGGTAAAGATTAACTGAAACTAAACCTAAATGACAAAGTGACATTGTTAAAGAAAAAAAAAAAATTCCAAGGAATTTTCAGTATTACTTGAATATGTAAAATCAAACTTAGTTGGAAAACATAAATGAATTTCCTTCCTGTCTTTATATTTCTATAATGATAACTTTTTTAAATTTTTTTTTAGTTGCAGTTGGACACAATAGCTTTATTTTGTTTATTTATTTATTTTTATGTGGTGCTAAGGATGGAACCCAGCGCCTTGCATTTGCTAGGTGAGTGCTCTACTGCTGAGCAACAACCCCAGCCCCTGTAAGGATAATTTTTAATAACATGTGTAAATGAAGGAATTTACCACTTAAGGAAGACTCTTAAATGTAAAATTCAAAAGCAACTAATAATATTTGTAACAAAAATCTAACCCTAATGGGGGGGAAGCATTTCTAAGAATTTTTTTTTAATATTTATTTTTTAATGGTAGTTGGATACAATACCTTTATTATATGGATTTATTTTTACATGGTGGTGCTGAGGATCAAAGCCAGGGCCTCTAGGCGAGTGCTCTACCACTGAGCCACAACCCCAGCCCTAAGAAGAAATTTTAGTTGTTACCACAAAGTAAAGTGCTAGAAAGAGGGGAAGAGGGTCACATGTGTTTCGTATATTTAGATATTCCTAGATATGTTCAGGGACGGTAACTATAAAAACAATATCATGAAACTCATGGAAAGATACAAAAATAGTAATGTTTCATAAGATGCAATAAAATCTTAATAATGTAAATTTGACTCCTACCCCGATCAAATGTTTGATTTTGTTGTTGGTGGTGATGTTGCGTAATGGACTGTATAGAGTACCACTCCCCAACTTTATTCAATTGCTTACCCTCTCATTTATTTAGTCAACAAACATTAGTTGAGCATCCTCCATATTCCAGACATTCTGCTAGGCCCTGGAAATTATACTTTGTATACAACCAGAGATATGTAAAAATGTGCTCTATATGTGTATTATGAATTGTGATGCATTCTACTTTCATATACAAAAACTTCAAATAAAAAATTTTTTTAAAAAGATTAAGAAAATGTAGTTCTCACCCTTAAAAAGCTCCCAAGATAATGGTGGAAACCAGCAGGTACACGGGCAACTATGAGAACATGCAGGTTTGTCTCTTCCCTCTCAACCCACCCCATCCACCCATCACAAGGCTCTGTGGGGACTGGGCCTGTCCTCTAGTTCTTTGGCCACAGTGCTTAACTCAGTGCCTGGCACGTTACAGATATCAACAGATGCTTGCTAGATGTATTAAGTGCAATGGTAAAGACATGCATGAGATATAAATCTTTAAGAAACTTCTTATTGATTCCCATCTCAGAAGAGTAGCTGCATCAGGAGTTATACGAGTAATTTTGCTCCCCAGGGGACGTTTGGCAATGTCCGGAGATATTTTTGGTTGTAATAGCTGGGAGTTGTGACTAGCATCTAATGTGTAGAGGAGAAGGAGGTTGCTGAACATCCTATGATGCAGAGGACAGCCTCCCACCTCAGAGCCCTACTCAGTCAATAGTGCTGACTTTGAGAAACCTTAGTCTGGGATGATTCTCAGCTACAGGATTGTTATGGTGTAGATATTAGGTGTCCCCCAAAAGCTCATATGTGAACTTTAGAGGTGAAATGATTGGGTTTTGAGAGTTTTAACCTCATCAGTGCAGGTAGGCAGGTAGGATGTGATTGGAAGAGGTGAATCATTGGGGAAATGCCCTTGGGGTGTATATGTTGTGAGCTGAGAGCTTAGTGTGTGTGTGTCTCTCTCTCTCTCCTCCTCCCTTCAAGGTGTGATGTCTTCAGCCACTTTCCTCCACCACACTCTTCTGCAATGATGTCTACCATCTATGGGCTGAGACCTCTGAAACTGCAAGCCCCCAAATAAACTTCCTCCTCTAAAATTGTTCTTGTCAGGTCTTTTGGTCACAGAGTGTTCAGTGATCTTTGAGCTACTAGAAGCATCATATCATCTTTAAGAATGATAGATTTAAAAACGATTTGAAATTGGACTCCAAGCTCCCAATCAATAAAATAATTTCTTTTATGTTATTCTTGGATGATAATCTGCTATCAATTTTCCAGGGCAAAGAACAGTGACCATTTCCTCTGTTAGTTTTAATCTTTCTTTTGTATATTATGTTGAGGCAAAAGTTGCCTTTCAAAATGTCATACAGTGTGTCCTGGTTTGACCTTCTGGAGCAAGAGAAAAATTAATAAATCAGTAATTTCTTCCATGTGTCAGTCTCTAGGATTTGCAAATGGCGGTGATTGTCCTGAGTCTTTTCTTTTCACCAGACTCATCACCCCACTATTCTTCAAGGAAATCAGGAAGAATGGCACGAAGCACATTAGAAAACATTGGATATGAATCACTTGTGGAATGTGAAACGACTCTGGATGGTTCAGAAGATGATTTTAGCTGTCTCACAGATACTACATTAAACAGTATTGAATTATACATAATCACATAGTGATAACATTATTTCCATTTGAATGTTTTAATACTCTCTACATCAACTACATCAAGGAGATAGGTTCCTTTGGTATTAAAAAGTCTTTAACATCTCTATAACCTTGTTAATTTTCCTTTTTTAGCAGAGGGAGGAGACATTGTGGTTAGAACCTTCTGCAAGCAATGTATGTAGCTGGAATTCAATAGCACCATGTTATTTATAAGGTGTTTATGGTTTCCTTCTTCTCGTGACAAAGGGTGATGGCTTTTCTTTTATAGGATTGGAATAGTTGGTTTCTCATTAATAGTTTTGTATGCTGTTTTCTAGTTAAATAATTGAGTTTATGTTTCAAAAAGCAGGATTTAAATAAAAATTAAATAAATTATGGTACAGATTTGCATTTAAGGCAAAGTCAACACAGATGCCATGTATAATATCTGAAGTTGGGGAAATAATGGCAAACAGTGGTTGCAGAATCAAAGAAGGAGGTTGATCCTGAGTCCACTGCTTATTTATTATTTGATCTTAGGTGAATTATTTAGCTCTTTGAACCAGAGTTTCCTTGTATTAAAATTGGGGTTATGATAGATGTATTGAGTCTTAAATGCAATTATTCATGTAAGGTATCTAGCAAATAGCAGATGCCTAATAAATGTTAAGTCCCTTCTCTACTCTTTCCTGTCCCTATTCATCCCCACCCTAGGTCACTCCCTTTGGTGTGTAGTACTGTTTCGGAGAGTGATATAGTGGCATGAAGGGAGCCTTAAAGTTACATCAATCTGAGATCAAATTGCAGCTTCACCTCAAACAGCTTTTTAACCTGCGGTTCAGTTTTTACAACCTCTTCAGAAGTGCTTTCAGGGATGTTGTAAGATTTGAATGACGTAGATGTGAAATCACCAAATAGCCTGGTACATAGGTTAAGTCCTAAATAAACATTCCTTCTGTCATCTCTCACTTCTTGGTCAGTATCTGATTTAATGTAAGACACCAGAAACTGTTGCAATGTTGTTTTAAAAAGTACAACAAGTGCTTAGTACAGTGAAGCTTATCTTCATTGATTGGAACAAGATGCCATGTATAGTTGCAGCCTATGGTTACACGTGCTCCAGCAGCAGCAATCTCATGTTAGTTGAATATGCTGTTTTTTCATACTACTACTTCTTTTCTTTTCTTTTTACACTGTTATTGATATCCATCTTATGCAAACATAAGTGACTTCTTGAGCCTAAATCCAAAGATTTGCCTTATTCTTAATGAGGATTACCTTGCTAGTTTTTAATCCTATATGTCAGTTATTTCTCAAAATTTCATGCCAGTCACAAATTTTATTGTTTGCAAACAAATCAATGACTTAAGGCATTGTTAAAAGATATCAACAGGGCTGGGGTGGTAGCTCGGTAGTAGAGCACTTGCCTAGCATGCATGAGGTACTGGTTTGATTCTCAGCACTGCATAAAACTAAAAATAAATAAAGGTCTATCAACAACTAAAAAATATATTAAATCAAGTTATCAAGCCGGGCACAGTGGCACATACTTGTAATCCCAGAGGTGTGGGAGGCTGAGACAGGAGGATCGAGAGTTCAAAGCCAGACTCAGTAAAAGCAAGGTGCTAAGCAATTCAGTGAGACCCTGTCTGTAAATAAAATACAAAATAGGGCTAGGGAGGTGGCTCAGTGGTCAAGTGCCCCTGAGTTCAATCCCCAGTACCAAAAAAAAAAAAAAAAAAAAAAAAAAAAGATATCAACAGGTCAGGGGCAAAGAGAATGCACAATGGCTCATCTCTGAGACCCTGCTACGGTGGCTTTGACCGTTAGTCAACACATTTTGGTATGGGGGTCTAATCAACTCCAAATTCTTTGAATTGTTATATTATCATGTATTCGGTATTTCTACAACTCTCCCTCAAAGATTTTATGAAAGATGGTTTGATACCTTGCTGAAGTCAAGATATGCCATGCAGTCTGTTATCATGCTTATTCCTTAAATGGTATTTTCCCCTCTGTTTTAGTTAGCTTTTTCACTGTTGTGACCAAAAGACCTGACAAAGACAATTAGAGGAGGGAAAGTTTATTTGGGGGTTCACAGCTTCAGAGGTCTCAGTCCAAAGGCAGCCATTTCCATTCCTTAGGGCTTGAGGTGAGGCAGAACATCATGGTGGAAAGTGGCTCAGGACATAATCAGGAAGGAGAGAGAGAGACAGAGTGCTCAACTCAACAAAGGCAAACTATATGCCCCAAAGGCATGTCCCCAGGGACCCACCTTTTCCATCCACACCCCACCTGCCTTGTTACCACTCAGTTAATCCCTATCAGGGGATGAATTCACTGATTGGGTTAAGGCTGTCATAACCCAATCATTTTACCGCTAAATTCTCATGCGTTGTCTCACACATGAGCTTTTGGGGACACCTAATATCCAAACCATAATACCTTAAATTGTAAAATTTATTATTTCTATGAAAAATTATAGTAATCTTTAATTTCATTCATGTTCGCCTCTCAAGATTAGCTTTTATAATGCTCATCCAACTGTTAAATGAAGCTGGATGCGGACAAGGGTATTTTATTCATCCTTCTATCCACAGTGCACAGCAAACCTTCCTTAGAGTACATGCTCTAAGGTGAAGATCGACAAGCAGAGAGCCTGGGATTCAGAATCAGATGAAGCTGGATTCAAATCCTGGATCTGCTACTTACAACTAGGTAAGCTTGTCATGTGGTTTTATTTTCAGTCTCACTTTCTCAAAATGGGAATATAAAGCTGA
This sequence comes from Tamias sibiricus, assembly GCA_025594165.1. Classification (NCBI taxonomy): domain Eukaryota; kingdom Metazoa; phylum Chordata; class Mammalia; order Rodentia; family Sciuridae; genus Tamias; species Tamias sibiricus. The sequence continues at coordinate 145,291,878 of CM046657.1, forward strand.
CTCTTTTACACTACTAGAATGAAATGGAATAATATCTATACACATAACTTTTAGCACAATAGACAATGCTCAAAAATATTACTGCTATTCTTTTTCCTTGGTGCTGGGGATTGAATCCAGGATCTCAGGAATGCTAAGCACATGCTGTACCACTGGGCTACACCCCAACTAGTATTGCATTTTTATTATTTGCCCTTGTGGTTACTTTTGTTGACTGAAACTCTGTGTGTGCATGTACACACACACACATACACACACACACACACACACACACACACACACACACACATAGTCCATGAAGTTTAGGAGTATACTTTGTTCATTCTTGGTTTTTAAAATGTATATATGTATTTGAAAGAGGATGTAAAAATAAACCAGTTTGCCAATAAATAGCTAAATAGCAAACTATGGATGTTAATGTAGGAAAAATCAAAAACTAAGCAGGCTGCACATAGCTGACATTGTGTTCCCTAAAGCGTAAGATCTTGCAGTTACAGAGAAGTGCTACTCAACAGGAAACTAACCAACAAGAAACTCTAGAGTTATTCCCAGCATAGACCAATATGATCGGGACCAACTACTTCCTTTTCCAATAACATGATTCCACCAAAGAAGTGTGGTTGACTGGATATTCTCAGCACTGTGACAGCAATACCAGGATTATTGTAAGACAAAATTATCAAATGGACACTCCTCTGCTTCTTGATATGACTGACAAATATTCATTCATTTCTATGGACCCTGTACCCAACTCCTTTCCCAATAGATTTAGAGGCAGGATTTGTGAGTGCTTACAATATTAGAAGACAAACAAGTGTTTTTCCAGAGCACAGTGGGCTCTGGAAAAGTGGAACTCTTCAGAAATAAAAGTTTACAGCCAGGGAGGTGGGCAGGAAAGTTCTGGGAACTTGCATTTTATAGATGAAGTAATTGAGATAAAAAAAAATGGTATCATGTTCAAGATCACAACACTAGTTCTCTAAGATCTTTGGATCTTCGGCAAGTAGTTCAAAGCTATTTTCAACATCCTTTCTGGTCTTTTATATGATCAAACTATTTTAGCCAAAAACTGGTGTTTACCACCCGCCCCAACCTTTTCCCCCCTCCTATTTCCTCTGCTTACTCTCTTCCTGCTCCTTAGTATACCCATGGTTTTTACTCTTTGATGAGGAGTAAATAGGAGACCAATAGGTTCTTACACACTAAATGAGAAACACCAGGAGACTTTAATGTGAAACCCAAAGCTCAGATTACTAAGCATTGAAATTTGATGATAGCACACTCCTGTGATTGCTCAAATTCCAAAATAATGGGATTGCAGATTGACTTCAATCCCCACAGCAGGTCTCTTGGCACTCACCTTGGGCCTTGCATTAAAGCAACACTGCATTATATACATAGTGACTATTTTAGACACTTTTCATGGAGTTACAGCAGTGGGATTTCTAGCACCATTTGGGAATACATTTATAGGAAGAAATGAGGGAGCTTTCCTAATTCTCCCTAAATTTTAACCAGAGTGAACATCTATTCTGCCCATGGGAAATCAGAGTGCCTGAAGGCTTCAGAGTTCAGAAAAAAAAAAAAAAAAAAAAACGATCAGAGAATAATTGCTATGTGGGCTAAGGTCACTGAGCTAATCTAAAAGCAAGCACTCTCGGCTTGACGTTCCCAAAGAACAATGTTCACACAGATAAGGGGAGTCCAGGTCATATCAAAACCATACACATTGCTGATTTTTGAAATGGAAAAGAATTTGAGTAATAAAATAGCTGATATGCTGGAAACTGCAAATCAATAGATAATATGGATTGAGCCAGAAAAAGAAAGCTTGGAGATTGCTTTCTAAGCAAAAAAATATTTCTTGTTATCAGAGAAGAATAGTTCTGCTGAAATTGATTATCACACACGGGGCACTCGGCTGCCTCCTTTTCTTCCCCTGGACACCTTGTCCTTGCAGATGATGGAAACCATCTCTCAGTCAGGTGCATGTATGCAGGCTATCCTGTGTACTGGGGTCTCAAAAGTCAGAGCCAATATCTGGACAGCTGAGTGAGGTGTTCTGAGTTATTGTACTGATTGGGGTTGGGGTGCTGGGAGGTGAGGGAAATCTAAAAGCTCTAATGACTGAGGGTCCAGCGAACCCCCAGAGGGCTGGGAGTTGCTCAGTGTTCCTGGACTTCTGTTGTAATGACTTATGGGGCATCCTTGGGGTACTAATTTTGACACCAATCTGCAGTGTCTTGGCTGAATTGGAGATGTTCAGAATGATATAGCACCAATCAAAACTGCCCTTGTCATTTACTGTCAAGAGGGCCAGGGAGAAGAGATGCCAAACACTCTCCTCTCCTCTCTACTGTGCAACAGTCTGCCACAGCATTCCTGTTGTTTCCATCTCCCTTAGTTCGACATTGCTTTCGCCATGCTTCTGGAGTCATCCTTCACTTGTTCACACCCTCTCTCAGGTCCTTGTCAGAGCATCATTGCATCCTGTGGCAGGGAAGAGTGTTCTCATATCAGCAAATTCTCTTGTATCCAAATTTATCTTCCACCTACCTCGGTCAGGCACCCTCACAATCCAGCCCCAGGCATGTTCTCTCAGTTGACAAGTCTTGAAATTGGACTAAAGGAGGTATGTGTGTTTTCCTCTCTTATCAGCCCCAGAATATTCATGGCAGAATTATTTCATGACTTAACTCTGATGTATGGACCTAGTGGTTGGGAGGAGAGATGGAGGAGTATCCAAAGGGAGTGCATGATGTAGAGAAGAGACCTTTGCATTTATATCAGTATGAGCATGTGTGTGCACACACGCATGCGTACACATACCTGGCCCTTAACAAAGAGGAGTGATGGGCCATTTACACAGGCTCAGACAGTTCAGGCTCACCTGCAGACAAGATTCTTGCAGAGGAGGTATCAACACAGATGTGCTCATCTCTTGTGTGAAAGGCCCGTTCTCCCCAAGGGGGGCACAGCAGACCTGCCTCAGCTACTCACAATTGTACCCGGAACCTGATTTTCATATTTAAATACCTCTTCTCCCAATTCAAGAGATGAGAGCCTGTATTAGCTTCCCATTGCCGTGACAAAATATCTGAGAAAAACAGCTTAAAGGAGGAAAGATTTATTTTGCCTCATAGTTTCAGAGGTTTCAATCCATAATATTATGGCTCCATTGCTGTGGGCTTTGGTGAGGCAGAACTTCATGGGGGAAGGGTACAGTGGAACAAAGCTGCTGACTTTATGGCAGCGAGGAAACCATGGAAGGGTCTGGGACAAGACATAGACCTCAAGGGTGTGCCCCCAAGGATCCACTCCCTTCAGCTAGGTCCCCCTTTCTGTGGTCTTCATCACTTGCCAGTAGTCCATTCAGCTTTGAGTCCATAAATGGGTTAATTCATTGATGAGGTTAAAGTTCTTATAACAACTCAATTACAGCCCAAAAGCGCCACCTCAGAATATTTCTGCATTGTCAACCAAGTCTTCAACACAGAGCCCATGGGGGATATTCCAGAACCGAACTCTAACAGAGTCTCTTGGTATATTTCCAGGGAGGCCCTCTTCCCTTTACACTTAGCATTCAGTTGGTGCTTAATCAATATCAGCCTTTTGATATCTTTTTCCAGGGTATCTGTAACCTAACAAGAGCCAGCCAATTCCACTGTCCTTTTGGTTACTATTTCCCTTCTATTTCTCAAATGCCTAACTCACTGCTATAGCTAGTTCATTTCCTTGCATGGAAATACAACCCAGGTCACCACTGATGAAAGTATTAATGATTGCACAACAGCCTAGGCTATCTGAGTTCCACCCATCAATGACACACCTTCTCTGGTGTCCTGGAGCTAGTGATCAGCTCCAAGATCCCACTTTCGTGTCTGTACTCATGAGCCAATCCTGGCACCTGCTGTCACAGGCTGGGATCATTGAATGTAGACCCTGAAAAGGAGCTTAGTATGCAAGACATTTATTAGGGACTGGCTTTGGTATTCACCTCTGTGGAATGGGTGGGGAAGAAAGCAAAAGGGGACACAGGGAATGGCTGGGTTGCCCTGACCTGTGGGGAGCCTGAGGGCGGAGGTGGCTTCTAAGAGTGGACTGGGTGAGGGGTTAGGGAGCCAGGTCTTTATCCAGCCCAGGGTAATAAGTCATTACATGGGGACTACCCCAGGAAAGAGTAATGAACTCAGGTGAATTTTTTTCCCAGTGACATAAGACTGACAGCTAAGCATGGAGGAAATAAATCCTCATTCTGAAAAAAAATCAGGGTGGCACATCACAGTGTCCACCAAAATACCTCATTAATCACTGTGAAAACGTGCTGCGATTCGTATGGTGATTGCCATGTTACTGGTAAGGAAATTGGAGCATAGAGGGGTTCAATAGCTATCATCTCAATGACACACAGCTTGAGGGTCTTGTCATCACTGAAACAACTACTCAATTCAGCTGTGAATGCAAACACAGACAATACTTGAGTGAATGAGCATGGCTACATTCCAATAAGTTTTATTTACAAAAATGTAGTGGGCCAGATTTGGCTCACCACCCTCAACCTCATACCACCCACAACCTCAGTTGTACCCTGGGTTTAAAGATCAGCAAATCTACAGCACAGGATTCCTGAAGCCAGGGGTGTGGCAGAATGGGGAATAGGTTAAGGTCATGGTAATGAGTGTGGATGGGAGGTGAAGAAGATGGCAGATGAAAACACTGGAAACTTCAGAGTATTTACCCAGGCACTAGTATCTGTCTAGAACATATCCCCCATATCCTTTGCCTAATTAGGCTCTCTCCTTACCCCTCACAACTCAGTTCACACAAGAATCCATTTCACTCTAAAGCCTTCTGGGCCCTCCCCTCAGCCTCAGGTTGGACAAGGTGCCTGCCTCGTTAATCCACTACCCCTTTGGCCACCTTCATCACATAACACCTTACCTCACATCTGTGCTCACATCTGTCTGTCTTATATACTACTGGTTTTACCTGCAGCTGTACGTGCTGAAGTGGAGTTTGAGCACTCATACCCTCTAAAACTTCTCCAGGTGATTCTAAACAGCAACTAGAATTGAGAATCACTGCACTATAACATGAGATCCTCCATGACAAAAATGTCATCGTCTACTTTGTCTTTTTATATATCACAACTAACACATAGAAGTTGCTCAATAAATGATAATAAATTTATGAATGAATAAATGAAGGCTCAAGAACGCCATTATAAGCTGGCCATGGTGGTGCATGCCTATAATCCCAGCAGCTCAGGAGGCTGAGGCAGGAGGATCACAAGTTCAAAGCCAGCCTCAGCAACTTAGCAAGGCCCTAAGCAACTTAGTGAGACCCTGTCTCCAAATTTAAAAAATGGGGGAGGTGCTGGGAATGTGGCTCAGTGGTTAAGTGCTCCTGGGTCCAGTCCCCAGTACCAAATACATATATATAGCCATGATAAAAAATTTGGGCTCAATGTATGGAGACAATTTAGGAAAAATGCTTCCCCAGGTAAGACTGTTAGTAGCAACAGCCTCTGCTATTGCTATATAGTGGTAAGTTTGGATGAATTAGCACCTTGCTTTTTTTTTTTTATCATGATGTCTTATTTGTCCCTCAAAATATAATTTATACATAACCTTCTCTAAAAATCTTGTCTTGATCACTCCCAATAGAATTTCATTCTCCTCTCTATATTATCACTATTTTTTAAACACAGGTCATTGAATATAATATGCAGTACTGTAATTTCTTAACTGGACTCTACTGGACTGTGAAGTGGTTTTTGTCTGTCTGTTCTTGTAGTGACAGGGTTTGAACCCTGGGCTTTGCACATGCTAAGCCAGCACTTTACCACTGAGCTTCATTCCCAGCCAGACAGAGTTCTTGAGGATCTAGATATATGTTCTATAGTCATTCAGTATCCTCTGCATTAGGCTCAGTGCATATCTCAGGTGCTCAACAAATGTAGAATGAAACAAAATGAGAGTCCCCTGAGGCATCAATTAACCAGATTCTCCAGGTCTTATTTTCTATCATTTTCCCATGGCTCTGTTTTTTCCCCTCATATACTTGGTCTTGATAAACTACCAGTGTTTTTAAAGTCAACATGGTTAAAGTAGTAGACCAAAAACACATAAAGAAGAAAAAAAAAAAAAAAAAAAAAGCCTGACATGAGAGCTACGAACTGGTTCTAAGATTACAGCAATGGAGATGTCCATAATGACGGTTTCTGCACCCTCTGGATTTCCATCAGGGGTCCCCTACATCTACTTGTTCCTACTACTGTCTCATTCTCAAAAAAGGACCATCTTGGGGCTGGAGTTGTGGCTCAGTGGCAGAGTGCTTGTCTCACGCATGTGAGGCACTGGGTTTGATCCTCAACACCACATAAAAATAAACAAAGATATTATGTCCACGTATAACTAAAATAATTTTTTTTAAAAAAGAAGGGGCCATCTTCTTTTCCATCTCTCTCAAACTAGAATTGCCTTTCCTTATTTGGTGCATATCCATGAAATGATAGGAAAAACATAATCTGTCTATACTTAACTATGCAGAAAGCTTTGGACTGAGAGTTACGAAGAGCAAGTGTAGATTTTGTCTCTGCTTCCACCAGTTGTATGGGCTGCAGCAAGATGCTGAGATATTAAGTCTTAGCTGTTTCATATGCAAAGTTCTAAATTATAATTTTCTGTTACCCAAACATTAGATTCCATTAAAAATGATTAACTTAGGTACACTATGTTGTATTAGGTGGTCTTAAACCTCCTTCTAGTATCCATTTTGTAAAACAGTTCTTATCTATATAAATAAGCCATTAAATTACATTGAAAAACATCCATTTAGAATAAGCCTCCTTCCCTTACACACCTTTTTCCCCTTATCTCAACCTATTACTTCTATTTCCTCACAATGAATAAAAGAAAATGACTTGGCATCTTATTTCAGAAAAACAATTACTTCCTAATGTGAATGCAGAATTTAATTAAGGGCATTTCATGTCTACAGGCCATAAGTATTTGTTGTCTAACCATCTTTCTCTTAGGGAGTGTTCAAGGCAGTGTGCTGGGGGTGTGGGAGGCCAGGGGAAGTATTTCCAGTGATCATCCAACAATGTCTGATGAACACAAGTCATCTCCAGGGCAGGAAATTTCCAGGAGCAGAAATGTTCTGACTCAGGAATTTCCCTGATCCCATGTTGGTGGCAAGATGAGAGCCTTGGCCTGGTATGACCTAACCTAGACCTTTTTTTTTTTTTTTTTTTTTTTTTTTTTTTTTTTGGTACTGGGGATTGAACTCAGGGGCACTCTACTACTGGGCCACATCCCCAGCCCTTTTTTGTATTTTATTTAGAGACAGGGTCTCACAGAGTTGCTAAGTGCCTCGCCATTGCTGAGGCTGGCTTTGAACTCGTGATCCTCCTGCCTCAGCCTCCCAAAGTGCTAGGATTACAGGCGTGCGCCACCGCGCCCGGCTAACCTAGACCTTTAAATATTCAACTCTTCCTGCTAAATCCCCTGACCTGCTTTCATGCTAATGAAGAAAGCCTGTGATTAACATTTAACTTCTCATGTAGATTTCACTAGCAGAGGGTCTTTGTGGGCTAAATATCCTATTGGATTTAGTTTTCTATGGAGTCTATTGTGAACTAAATGAATATTAATGACTTATTTGGTAAATTCCAGGGCCCTAGCAATATCTCATCTGAGGAACTATAAGCCTGAAGACCAGAATATATGATGAGAAAAATATACTGCAATCGATATCATGAGCCCTGTGTATCGATCAGTAATGTTTCTTCAGTGATTCCTGGACCTCATCCTATGTATGATTCAACGCTCAACAATTCCTAACTTTGTCTGGAACCAGAGGGATGGCAGTCCTCCCTGGGGTCTGGGGTACACCATCAGCATGCCCAAGGGTCTGGAGGTAGAGTGGGGCGTACTCAGTGTGCCAGGAGCAGAAAAGCACAGTCAGCACAGGACCCATCTGTGCCTGATTATCCCCTGGTTTACTCATGGAGAGATGTTGCTGGCTTGTTCTGTTGAAAGCCAGAAAAATTTTCTTAAGCAAAAATTGGAGTAATTTTGTTCTGTCTCCCATTGCCAGGCAAAGACATACTTAAGACATCCTGAAAGAAAGTCCAGTCAGACCCCACTCAATCTGAGAAGTGTATTTCAATAGCTGTGATTGTATTGCTTTCCACTATTTTATTTTTACTAACCTGTATTATATTAACCTGTGACCTAGAGTGAACTTTGCTCATTATAATACTAAATTCTCCACCCAGGAGGCAAGCCTGTTTACCATTTTTGAACTATGAAGCATGACCTTGAACTGAGCATGCTCAGAGGTGCCTACCTCTACTCATTATACAAGTGAGGTGCTAGGCAAAAAAAAACTGAATCAGGCTCAAAGCCCTGCCTTGATAAAGATGCTGTCACCCAAACCATCTCACAGCACTCCTATGTTATGCAGAGCTGTCTTGAAAACTGGTAAAGAACTCCCTCAAGGAGTTGTCAAAATATTAATACAAATAATTAAACCACACTAATTATATTAACATTATATGTTCATTATCTTCCATTATTGTTGTAAAGATAATGGATATAAAATGCCTAGCATGTGGGAGGTGCTAAAAAATTATTGTAGTTGTTTTTAAATTATCATTATTATTATTGCAACTTGCAAACATAAGGTCAACATAAAGCAAAATTTTCCAAAGAATGGCAAGAAAACTACCCAACACCCCCCACCACTACCACCAATTCTACTTCTCCAGTGTTTGAATCACTTATTTGGAAGGTGGGGAGTGCACAAAGTAACACAGAAGGGTGAATTAACAAATTTGCTACTTCCCATTCATTAAGATATGGAGAGAGAGCCAGGTGCGGTGGCGCACGCCTGTAATCCCAGCACTTGGGAGGCTGAGGCAGGAGGATGGAGAGTTCAAAGCCAGCCTCAGCAAAATGGTGAGGCACTTAGCAACTCAGTGAGACCCTGTCTCTAATAAAATACAAAAAAAGGGCTGGGGATGTGGCCCAGTGGTGAAGTGCCCCTGAGTTCAATCACTGGTACCAAAAAAAAAAAAAAGATATGAAGATAGCTTTATAAATAGGTCAAGGGTAATGTGGTGGCATCAGGTCCAGAAGCAGCCACACAACTCTCATTTAATCTGTTTTTTTCTTTACCACTTGCATTCATAACATTCTGATATAAAATAATTTCCCACTTATTATAAGCCCTCTCTCTCTGGGATGTGGTTAACTGATAACAAAATATAGGTAATAGGAAATCTCAGAAGTCTTTGGCTGAAATGAAACCACAAAATAGTTAACGGGATCAAGATAGGATTCAAAGTCTTCATTAATACATGGTTTATAGTCTTGCATAGATAAGAAAAAGAACAAACAGGTCAACAGTAAAAGATAAACAATTGCATAAAAACTGAAGGGGAACACCATCCAACTTTTTTTTTTTTTTTTTTTTTGAGCAAATAGCTTCATCAATTGACAGTGACAGCACCTTATTTTTGATTCCATCTCATCATTAATTTCATTTGATCTTCACAACAACAGTGTACAGATAACACAAGAGAATTTCCAAAAATAAACCTGAAGGCAAAGAACATATATTGTTATTCTCCCAGGAAGGATTTTCTTTCAGATATTTTTTAGGTTGTTTTGTTCATTTCTTTCTTCATTTCAATAGAGATTTATTTTCCTATCAACTAATTTAAATAAAAAAAAAACTGGTTTGATTCAACCTGATTCAAATACTTATTTTCTTTTTTAAAAAAGGGATTAATATGTACTCCACTCCAACTTGAGTAGGCCATTACATATAACAAGTGTTATGCATGATAAATAAGATCTGGCTAAGTGTGACATAAATGCATATAAATTAAGGAGGCAACAGATTTCCCAATGATTTTGAACTGGGCCAATGGCCTGTTTAAATCATTAGGGTCTCAGAGAAGGAATAACTGATGACTATATGTTCCTCCCTGACTGGTCTATCATGGGCTAGTAATTTGCTAAAATTACTAGCTACTCTCTAGCCAGGTAATTTCAGGTGCAATCACATTCTTTCCAGGGTTGGGGTAGGAGGTGGGCACTGCCCCTTTAAATGACTGTATATGTTCCTTCAAAGTCATTTTTTACTTTTTTGTTTCAGATAAGGCTCTCCAGAAAAATTTACAAGGAACCTGGCAAAATCATGGAGGTCACTCTTCACTCTGACTTATTCTTTTTAGGTGACCTAGAGTGAACTTTGTTCATTATAATACTAAATTCTCCACCCAGGAGGCAAGACCGTTTACCATTTTTGAACTGTGAAGCATGACCTTGAACTGAGCATGCTCAGAGGTGCCCACCTCTATTCATTATGAGAGCCTTTCCTATATGAATATGTATCAGTTTTCCCAATAAAAGCCCCTTGCTTTCTTTGTCTGGAGAGGCACTGCTTTGGGAATTACTTGCAAAATAATCAACATCTCTTCACTGATTTCTCTCCTGGTTGTGTTTATTGGCTGTGCACTCACCAAGGCACAAACCCTCTGTGTTCAGATACTGTCGGAAAAGATCAAACAGTTAAAAGACAAATTTGAAACAAAAAGCAAAATATTCACCACTTCTTCAATATTCCTTTACATTATTATTAATTCTAATTCCTGCCTTGTTCTAACTGAGCAAGCGAATGTGGTCAGAATTAAGGTTCAGATGCCACCTGCTTATCACTACAGGTCATAATTACTACTCAACAGCTGGCAAGTTTGAGTTGTTAACATTTATTAGATAACCCAGCACTGTGTCTGGCATTTAATAGGTGTTCAAACAATGTTTGATGGATGGATGGATGGATGGATGGATGGACGATGGAAGGAAGGACAAACTAGTTACTGGAAAGCCAAAGAATCACTCCTTTCAACCAGGTCAGAATACTCCAAAGGGCCTTTATTTTAAATTATTCTTGAATCTGCCCTTTACATTAGCAACTCATTGAAAAGCCCCATTCATTTTAGGTGGGAGTCCACCTCCACCCCCACTACCACCAAAGTAACTGTTAAGGATTAGGACTTTGAGGATAAAATTAGAACTTTCCAGAATGTTTTTTAGGAAAAAGGGATGAAGACCATTCAATCAGAGAAGCAAGAGGAACTAAAGGGCCCTGAATTCAAACCATTGCTCTAACATGCAACATCGCTCCCATCTTCAGCCCAAGCTGCCCTAAGATTCATAATTCTGCCATTGACCTGCTGCTAAATCTTGGTGTTGAACGTGTTGGTAAACATCTATATCACTATATAACAAATATTTATTCCTTTACTATTTTGATAAAAGTATGCCACAAAACTGGCCTCCTATATAATTCTAAGTATTTTACTTTATGCATGTAACAATGTTGTTTTAAGAAAGAAATCCTGTTTTGGCTTCTCTGGGCAGCCAAAGAGGCCCATGGAACAAAAGCCACCAGAAACTAGTGCTTAAAAAGCAAGATTTCAATTTGCATACAGCATTTCCACCCTCATCTAATTGGTTAGAACTTAGTCACACGGCCACACCTTGCTGTAAAAGGAGACTGGTAAATGTCATCTTTATCTAGATCAATGCTGTTAACGTTTGAGTCCTCTCTCCTAAATCATCCAGGATTGAAACAAAAAATATCAGGCAGCACTAAAAATAGTATGAATTGGTTCTAAAGAAGGTAATGACTATTTTGCTATATTAGAGGTTAAAACCCTGCTCATCAGTGGTTTCCAGAAAGATTGGATATCAGAATCAGCTGATAACTTCATAAACTGCATGTCCTAGGCTACCATACCCAGAGATTCTGATTCAGTATATCTGGGAAGAAATCCACAGATATATTTTTTTTAATTTCTGTAGTGATTATGATGATCTTCAGATTTGAAAAACACCACTCTTGATTATTGTTTACTAAAAACTAATCTGCCTTAATGAAACAAATCACTCTTAATGGATAATTTATAATAATTATCTCATTAATACTAATTATCTTATGCTTATTATTTATTAATAAGTAGTAACTTATTAAAATTCAGATTTTCTTTTCTTTCTTTCCTTTTTAAATCCAGTCATTTTCCCTACTCTCCACACCTCTGCTCGTGCTCCCTCTCTCTCTTCTTTTTAGTTTTTGATCCATAATAAATAAGGCACTAGAATATTAAAATAAAGTGCATCACATCTTTTTTTTTTTTTTTTTTTTTTTTTGGTACCAGGGATTGAACTCAGGGGCACTCGACCACTGGGCCACATCCCCAGCCCTTTTTTTTTTTTTTTTTTTTTTTTTGTATTTTATTAGAGACAGGGTCTCACTGAGTTGCTAAGTGCCTCGCCATTGCTGAGGCTGGCTTTGAACTCTCCATCCTCCTGCCTCAGCCTCCCAAGTGCTGGGATTACAGGCGTGCGCCACCATGCCCGGCAGTGCATCACATCTTTTTCCTACTTGATAGAGTGACAGGTGGGTGCCCTGCATAATAGTGATTAAAAATAACCTGAAAAGGTATAGTAGTGTTAAAGAGTGTTTTTCTTAAAACACACACACACGTTAGGAACATGTGGGCATGTGTATGTCTAATCACACATCATCACAATTGACACTCATAGCAATCTTTCAATGTCAGTATGACAGTTATCACTACCCTATTTTACAGAAAATGACAAATTTGTAGCATTGGTGTGAGAAGGAATGAAGGATATGACTAGGTATTCATTACCTGATAAGTGCCAGGCAATTTCCACATGTTTGTCATCTTAAAGGCTCCCAGCAAGGCTGTGAATTAGGCATCACTGTTCCCATTTTATAGAAGAGAGAACTCCTCTGAGGAGTGATTTAGTGGAGGTCATGCACGTTGTAGTGGGCCTAACTTGGAAGGGAGCCTGTTCAATGAATGATAATAGCCAGGTTCTTCCATCAAGAAGTCTCAACCCACTTCAAAATGAAAGTCCTTTCTTCCCTCTCTCCACAATCAGGAAAAACAGAGCAGATACTAAATTCTACTGGTTCGATACACATACATACATCACTGAAATTTGAGGGTAAATTCTGGTCCAGAGAATATTATAGCTTAATTAGCAGCATTTTTTCCTTTCATAACAGCACAAAAATAATGGTGCATTTACAATCTTAACATCCTATATGTAATAAAATGCGGTTCCCCAAGAAATACTATACTATTAACATTTTTCTCTCCTTATACTGCTGTTAATAACTCTCATAGCTGCAAGAAAGAGGTCGTGACTAATGAAAAGAGAATCAAAGGGCATTGATAGATGCTACCACTAGGACCTGGAGAAAGCTCTTTTCTGTTCCTTTTTCTTTCCTGTTGCCACATGTTGGCTTTGGGGCATGTCCTAGTAGATCTTGTACTTCTTTTCTTCTGTACACACTTGTAAGCTAGTGTCCCACTCACCTAATGTTAGCATGACCTTAGATGTTTAAATTTATCCCCTCTAAATTTTCACTGTCTTAGTCCTACTCTGATAAAATTTTAATGAAATGAGCATTTTGTTTCATTGCACTTATTTAGAGACAGTACAATGCCTACTTCACAATAGCAGATAGAAAACAAAATGAAGAAAACAACTCTCTCAGTGGGAAGTATTTTTTCACGGAGAGATAAGCAAGAATAATCAACTTGAGGGAAGATAAATAATTAGGAAAGAGAAGAAAACTTCTAAAAAATTCTAGTGTTTTGGTGAGATTTGAGAAGACACCTTCTTAAAATAAGAATGCACTATTTAGGAAAAGAACAATTAAAAGAAACAAGTTGCAATTCTAGAGATTGATTAAGTAGGAGGAAACTAGCAAAGTGGGTGTTTTATGAAAATCCACCGAAGAGAATGCTGCCAGGCAGGTATTGTCGACAGTCAAGGGGTGCTACAAGCCCAGTGAGGAAGGCCTCTCAGCAGATCCTTTGGGTTTAGGAACAAGAAGGTGATTGGTGGTGTTGCCCAGAGCAGTTTCAGTGATGTCCTGAGGCATACACCAAGCTCTCCTGGTTGTGTGGGTAAAGTGAAAGGAGATAGAGAGTAATGCATAAGTCTTTGGAGCTTGTCTATGATGAGGTAGAGAGATACCAATTGGGTTCAAGAGAGAGTTTTTCAAAGACAGACAAGAGCAGAATAACATAGCGGTGAAGACATAGTCTTGGTATGCATCCCTGCTTTACCCCACATACAGCATACAGTTGTGTAATCTCGGACATGCCTAAGCTTTCTCAGCTTTATGTATTCTCTGATGTGCATACTAGTGAAAACAGCACCACCTTTAAGAAGAGATTGACAAACATAAGTTAATATGTTTAAAAGATATTAGCATCTTGCCTGGAATAGACTAAATGCTTAGGAACTGGGAGTTGCCATTTATTTACATGCTACTCAAAAGGATATTGCAATGCCCATGGTTGAAGCAGAAAGCTGAAGATAAAGGAGAGAGGGTTGATTGGTGGAATATAGTCCCTGAGAAGGCAGGGCAAGATGAGATCCAGAGCACAAGTAGACATATTAACCACAGAGAGGAGAGAAGATTGGTGGGTGTTGAGGTAGGTAGGTCTGTAGGTTTAGTGAGCAAAGCAGACTCACTTCCATTGCCTGCTGTCTTCCATTTTCTGATGATGCAAGTGTTGGGGTTGTGCGTTAGAGTAGGAGTGGAAGCATAGGCTTTATAAGATTAAAAAAAAAATTTTAAAGATGTGAATATCTCCCATGGAGAAGACAGAGAGCTACCTATTTCTGATCTTATACCACACGTTAGAGAATTTGGAACATGATATCACATGGGTATGTTTAAAATGGCATGTTTTATGTTTACTGGATCACATGATTTATTTCTCATCTACATGAAATGGATGACAGAAAAAAAAAAAAGACCCTTCTGCTTCTAAACAGCTCCTAATATCATTCAGTCACATAACAAATGTCATTTTGCCTAGAGGTAAAAAAGAATAAAAGGCTGCATATTTTTTAAAAGGTATTGCTATTGTAATTATTGATAATGACTCATGCATCCTATTGATAAGTGTGCTTACGTGGATCTTTAAATAGCACTGACAGGAGTGGGAAACAGGAAAGCAGCTTTTAGAACATCAAATTGCTGTTCTTGCTTATGGGATATACAAGGGTGAAGCTTAACGTCAGATACAATAGATTAAATTTTAAAGGTCAGATCTAAAAAATGTGGTTCCACAATTTATATGGAAATTTGTGACTCTTTCTGGTAATCTTTATAATATCATTTCAAAACCTGTATCTTTTCTCCAGAAAGCACTGTAGAAAAACATCCCACAATCTGTCACAAAAATATGACTAATTGGTTCTTTATGTTTAGTTTGGCTGACAAAGTATATGTCTTTATCAAGCCATCATTATTTACTGAAATAAAATAATGACATTAAATTGGAGTGATCAAAGTAAGAGATTTTTTTCCCTCAACTCACTCACTTGAACAAAAGAAACTTTATTTTCTTTCTCATTATAAAAACAATTCATGTTGAGTTCAGAAAAACCTTAAAAGTCAGCTAGCTCTCTTTTCATTACTGTGAAATTGTGACTTTCACATTTTACCATATATTATTTATGAATTTTTCTAAGCTTTTCACATATTCATGTTTTTAACAAAAGAAATGAGGCTATTCCAAAACCTTTTCTGATTTGACAATCTATATTGTGAACATATTCTAATGTTCCAAAATAATTTTCTGTGATGCCCTTTTTAATAGTTGTTATCACCTGTGTGTGCTAACATTTGGAAAGCTAATTCCTTTTTGCTAACTATTGTTATTTTCTCCATGAGCTTTTATTTTCTTGTTGATACTGTAACTTTTACAACAAGATTAACATCTTTATAGACAGTTCTTGCTATATAACTCATGTCTATAACTCATAAAGCCTTAAAAACCTAAATCTGGGTAAAATAAAGGCTATGCTTCCTTTTCAAAGCTTTTTTTTTTTTTTATTAATTCAGCAAACATTTAGTGATCATTGAGTAAATATGTAAAAGTAAACTATAAATTTCTTGAATTATTAGTGGTTCAGGCACCAGGAATACCCAGATGGAGCAAATACAGTCCCCACACTGAATGATCTTGAAGGGAAGGACACAGAAAGCAAACAATCCTTTTTAAGATGGAAACACAAAAGATATAGAAAGTGCACTACCACCATCAGCCTACGAGAGTACCAATTTCTTTCTAGGCTCACCAACCTTTAATATTAAGCTAAAGAAAAAATGCCAGATTAATGAGCAAAAAAAAAATGTTTCCTGTGGTAATTTGGATTTTTTTGATTACCAGTGAAGCTGAACATTTCTTTTTCACGTATTTATACTGTTCTGACATATTTTGGGGGGAAATGCTGCTTAAAAATCTGCAGAATTGCCGGGCGCGGTGGCGCACGCCTGTAATCCCAGCACTTTGGGAGGCTAAGGCAGGAGGATCGCGAGTTCAAAGCCAGCCTCAGCAATGGCGAGGCACTTAGCAACTCAGTGAGACCCTGTCTCTAAATAAAATACAAAAAAGGGCTGGGGATGTGGCCCAGTGGTCAAGTGCCCCTGAGTTCAATCCCCGGTACCAAAAAAAAAAAAAAAAAAAATCTGCAGAATTGTTTGGCTTTTCTATGCATCTAATAGTTTTACTTTTCTTCTTCATAAAATTTCTGCAGCTCTTCAGAGCTACAGTTGGAATAATCAATGTTGTGATAAAAATGTATATTCATAGTGTGATTTTAATAGAGCTCATTTGTCTTTATTGCACCATAAGGAAGAATGGGGGAGGAATCTTTATACAGTACATACAAATAAGGATTTTCATAAATTATCGAGGTACTTAGTGGCTCAATGCCTTCTCTCAATGCCTGAATTTATATTCTTAATGTCTTTCTCACACATGAATGTTTTTATTTTTATTCATTCAATCCGTATTTTGTGCAGAAGAGTCCCTATAATTAGCCTGGAGTAGCTGATCTCAATGACTGTTCTGTTGACAATGATTATTCCCCCATTTCTTCCACATTTGTAGAAACTACCCTTCAGGGAAAGTAACCCTCAACTCAACTCTGTGATACCCTAACCAGTTGAGGATGCCTATTGATTTTGCCACAGTGAACATGTTGAGTCTCAGCATGTGAGATACATTTTTAGCCAAAGAGTTAAGGGAGGAGTCCACAGGGTGAACTCTAGAAAGATCTTCTCACTTTTACAAATAACAATACAGAAAGAGATCATCTCTTCCTGTGTTGTCAAACACTGGCACATCTGCTTATAATATCTAGAACCCTGAGCACCACCTTGAAACCAAGGCCACCCTGTTGAACATGGCTGACTCTTGGGTTTGAACTTTACTTTAGAAACATTACTTCTGAGTTCAGTTTCATCTTGAGAAGGGGATGGTTGGAGAGATGGTTCTGTATTTCTCAAACCTTGTATAAAGGTCATTTTAGTGTTAAAAAAAATAGATAAGACATACTCTCAGGAGAAAATTTTGAAAATTGAAATAATCGAACCATTTTTTTAAACCTCAATATTCTGTCTTTATATTATTTCTTTTTTGAAGAGTAAAAATTCCAGAGCTGGGGTTGTAGCTCAGGCACTGGGTTCGATCATCAGCACCACATAAAAATAAATAAACAAATAAAGGTATTGTGTCCAACTATAACTAAAAAATATTAAAAAAAAAAAAAAAAAAGAATAAAAATTCCTGGGCTGGGGATATAGCTCAGTTGGTAGAGTGCTTGCCTCTCATGCACAAGGCCCTGGGTTCGATCCCCAGCACCACAAAAAAAAAAAAGAAAGAATAAAAATTCTGCCTGGCTTGGTGGCACATGCCTATAATCACAGCAGCTTGGGAGGCTGAGGCAGGAGGATCATAAGTTAAAAGCCAATCTCAGTAACTTAGTGAAGCACTAAGCAACTCAGTGAGACCCTGTCTCTAAATAAAATACCAAAAAAGGGGTTGGGGATGTGGTTAAGTGATTAACGCCCCTGAGTCCAATCTCCAGTACCAAAATAAATAAATAGATAGATAGATAGATAGATAGATAGATAAAAATAAAAATTTCTTCAAAATATGGTTGGCAATTCATGTAATGAAACAAATCATTTGCTCATAAACTAAATAATGATAGGAATATATTTCCAGTTCTATATAAGACTTCTGAAAAAATAAGAAATCACTGAGAACAGGAACACTTGGGAATCTTCAAAGAGGTGTAGAAGTGTAGAACATTAGCCACGTGGTCAGTAGGATTTCTATCCAGTTCTGAAAAAGAAAGGGGTCTAGCATTCTAGACAGATAAACCGCATAAACAAAAGTTCAAAACCAAGAATAATAAAGAATAAACAGACCCGGGGGAGAATTTCAGCTTGATTAGTTTGGAGATTTCATTTATGGTAATGTTTCCTAAAACTGGGGCTCATACACCTTGAAAATATGTTTTTCTCAGAAAACCTTGTTTTCAAAGACAATTTTTACATTTAACATTTTCTTTCATGAATAATCTAAAACATAAGTTTAATTGTAAGTAGATTGTCAGGATGACCACCTCACTTAAACCTTCTCACTGCCACATAATCATGGGACCCATTTGGTATTTATGTTTATTACCTGGTTCATGTTAGAACTTTTGGTTCCCTAAAAAAATTGATTTTTTAATCATAAGGAATATTCTGCTACATATTTATTGTTTCCATTTCCTTTTTAGCACATAGCCAGACTATATTTATTAGCACCTCCCCTTGCATTTGGATGTGGTCAGGTGACTGAGTTCTGGACAATAAAATGTGGGGAGAAGTAATGTGTACTATCTTAGTCCTTTTTGTGCTACTGTAATAGAATACCTGAGACTGGGAAATTTATGAAGAATACAGATTTATTTCTTGTAATTCTGGAGGCTAGGAAGTTCAAAGTCTATAGGCCTGTATCTAGTGAGGACCTTTATACTGTGTCACCCCATGGTAAAAGGCAGAAGAGTAAGAGAGCACAAGAGGGGAGGGAAGTAGAGAAACTCCCATTTATAACAAACCTACTCCCAAGATATCAACATTAATGCCCTCATGTTCTAAACACTTCTTGAAGATCCTATTTCTCAATGCTCTTGCACTGAGAATTAAGCCTGGGATATGGCTCCCTGGTAGAACACTTGCCTAGCATGCATGACCTCCTAGGTTCAATCCCTAGCACCACCAAAAACAAAAAACAAAAAAAAAACTTTGGGGCTGGGGATGTGGCTCATTGGTAGTGAACTTGCTTAGCATGCCCAAGGCCCTGGGTTGCATCCCGAACACAGCAAAAATAAAAATAATAATGATATTATATTTTTTAAAAGGATTGGGAATGTGGCTCAGTGGTAGAGCACTTGCTACCACAAACAAACAAATTAATATTGTGAATCAGGTTTCCAACACATAAACTTTGGGAGATACATTCAAACCATAGTATGTGCCATTTCTAGAGCTGGATCATAGAACTGCTACCATGTCTCCCCACCCCTACTCCACCACCACATACAGTCCTCAGTATATTTCCCCCTATGCCAGCTGAACAGAAAGCCCTCTGAGGACTAAAGGCAAGCGAAACCACAAAATGAAAGTAGACAAGTCCTCAAAGGACAATATGAAAGGTCCTGACCTTTCATGAGTGAGATGTGGGCTTTATTGGACTTAGCCATCAAAAATTCAGGACTTAACTGTTACAGCAGCTAGCACTATCATTACTACTATACAAAACTTTATAAAAGAGAAGAGTAGACAGAAAATTGACCATCATGGAGCATAGCAGTACTGTTAGATTTGGTGAACCCAAGGGAATCTGCTTTTTGAGGTACTATCAGTACCAGTTTGTAATTGGCCAAGAAAAATTTTGAATGGCAGTTATCATAAAATGAGAAAGGTTCAGTTGCACCTTCTGTTGAAAATTCAGTTAGATACTATTTAATATGGGATTTTTTTTAAAAAAGGCAAGATGCTTACTTTATATTCAAGTAGATACACTGCCTTGAAGCTATTAATAACTCCTGAACGTTACCTTTATATAAACACTCGCTGTGGACTCTGAATATCCACCTTAATGACTTTAATACCTTTTGGTATTTTTTAAGTGTAAGCAATTTAGTTTCAGCAAAACAGCGTTTTCTGTCAAGTGAATGTTATTACTAAATTTCATTGGTTTTATAATTTGTGTGCTTTTTATTTGCAATTTATTTTCACTTTATGCTGATTCAAGAAGTATGAGACAAAATAGGGAAGATATTTTGCACTTACTTAAGCCTTTTATAATAGAACAATTTATGTCAATACTGAGAATCCACATAAATTGTTCTCCTTAAAAGGGTTTGCGCTTGAGGAACACTGGACTAGATTAATTTTAAAGTCTCTCTAAGCACTAAGATGGAAGCAGTATAAACCAAGAATTGGGAAGAGGAGTTCTGCAATCAAGTCTATCTCATCTTGAGCCTCAATTCTTTTACCTACCAGATATGTGGCTTTGAGCCAATTGCTAGACCTCCTCCAACTCTTACTTAACCAGAAAGTTAGAACAGTGATTTTTTGAATGATTTTTTTTATTTGTTCTAATTAGTTATACATGACAGTAGAATGCATTTGGACACAACATACATAAATAGAGTATAATTTCTCATTCTTCCGGTTGTGCATGATGTAGAGTTACACAGATCATGCAATCATATATGCACATAGGATAGTAATGTCCAATTCATTCTATTATATTCTTACCCCTATACCCGCCCTCCTCTCTTCACTCCCCTCTGCCAAATTCAAAGTACTCTATTCTTCCCTAGCACCACCACCACCACCCCTTATTGTGAATTAGCATCCACATATCATAAAACATTCAGCCTCTGGTTCTTTAGGATTGACTTATTTCGCTTAGCATGATATTCTCCAATTCCATCCATTTACCTGCAAATGCCATAATTGCATTCTTCTTTAAGGCTGAGTAATAATCCATTGTGCATATATACCACATTTTCTTTATCCATTTATTTGTTGAAGGGCATCTAGGTTGGTTCCACAGTTTAGCTATTGTGAATTGAGCTGCTCTAAACATTGATGTGGCTGTGTCACTGTAGTATGCTGATTTTAATTCCTTTGGGCATAAACCCAGGAGTGGAATAGCTGGGTCAAATGGTGGTTCCATTCCAAGTTTTCTGAGAAATCTCCATACGGCTTTCCATAGTGGTTGCACCAACTTGTCCCCCCAACAATGTATGAGTGAACCTTTTCCCCCACATCCTTGCCAACATTTATTGTTGCTTGTATTCTTGATGATTGGCATTCTGACTGGAATGAGACGGAATCTCAGTGTAGTTTTGATTTGCATTTCTCTAATTTAAAGATGTTGAACATTTTTTCATGTATTTGTTGATCAATAAAATAGTGATTTCTGCCTTTTACCATTATGTTGTTGGTATAGCCTTGGCATGTGATGGTAGCTGCTCCTCTCACCTGCTGAATGTTCATTGGCATTCTCCCTCAGTCTCTAGCAGCTCAGCCTGATTGAATTTTGATTAACAATTGCACAAGTTTCTCATTTTGTTAAATTAATATTCCATTCATGATCAATAATTTCCTCAAGAAGATTTCTTGTATTTTTAAAAATTATGGTATTTTTTAAAGTATAATTTGGTCATCCTAACAATCAATAATACATAGTTTCTACATATAAAAACAGAGTTAGATGAATGTCATCTTGGAAATACATTAGCCTAACTCAGTTATATTTCTTTGATGTGAACATAAAAAACAAATGTTCTTTCTTATACATTATGTTGGAATCCAGTATTTTTATTAAATCTGGCTGGCCTCCCACGTAACTAGCCTAAGTTTGCAAGTCATGCAAATTAAGAAGTCAGTGTTCAGAAAGTCATTTTTGCTCAAGTAGTTTTCTGAATTGACATTCTATTCATACCCTGGTAATGGGTTAACTCATATCCTTTTCATATGGGTTCACAATGTAGAAAAGGAATCTTTTTATCATTAAATTGAGACCAATCAGAGACTTTTAGACACAGTGGGTTGTCTCAGCTGGGCCAGGAAATATTTTAAAGAAGGGGTTTTTTTATAGTCACAAGGAAGTATCAAAAAGAAAGGAAATGGAAAATAAAGAAATAAACTGTCCCCTGGAATGGTGTGGAACCCCAGGAGCTCTTGTGTACCTAGAACATTCTGATTTACATTCTGGGGACAGCAGGTACTCCTTCTCAACTTGCAGACTATTCATGCATAATTTCTTGTGGACAGCCTGACCATCTAGAAGCCGGGTCCTCCTAGGAGCTCACAGTGAACAGCCACGGGAGTGAATAAAAAGCCTCCTGTCAGACCAATGACTGTCAAGGAGTGAGCGCCTTCCTTTGGAAAAGTGTGTTCCTGGCCATTAGAATGCACAGAACTGATTAACTGAGGGCATTTTGACTTTTCATTGAGGAAACTCAGTGGTGGTCATGCTGTGCCACAGTCACATTTGGCCACAGTGGAAATCAGCCCCGAGAACTGGCTTCCAGCTTCTTGCATTTCATTCCACAGCAATCTGAAGCAAATGACAGAAAGATTTTTATATTGTGTAATATTCTTCAACTTCAGGCAACTTCAGCTAGAGTCTCAGGTGCACCAGGGTTAACAGAGAATATTTGATTGTTTTTTGTTTGTTTGTTTTTGGGGGTTGATTAATTTGTTTATTTTACATTACAATGCATTTTGACATATTGTACACAAATGGAGCACATCTTCTCATTTCCCTGGCTGTACATGGTGTGGAGTTGCTCCAGTAGTGTATTCACAGGTTTATAGGGTAATAATGTCTAGCTCATTCTACCATCCTCACAGCCCCACCCTCCCCTGACTCCCCTCCACACAAAGCAAATTTCCTTCATTCTTCCCTACCCCCACCCGACTATGGATCAGCATCTGCTTATCAGAGAAAACATTCAGCCTCTGGTTCTTTAGGATTAGTTTTATTTCACTTAGCATGATATTCTCCAACTTCATCCATTTACCTGCAAATGCCATAATTTCATTCTTCCTTAAGGCTGAGTAATATTCCATTGTGTATGTATACCACATTTTCTTTATCCATTCATCTGTTGAAGGGCATCCTAGGTTGGTTCCATAGTTCAGCTATTGTGAATTGAGATGCTCTAAACATTGATGTGGCTGTGTCACTGTAGTATGCTAATTTTAATTCCTTTGGGCATAAACCCAGAAGTGGGATAGCTGGGTCAAATGGTGGTTCTATTCCAAGTTTTCTGAGATATCTCCATACTGCTTTCCATAGTGGTTGCACCAATTTGCAGTCCCCCCAACAATGTATGAGTATTTCCTCCACATCCTCACCAACACTTATTATTGCTTATATTCTTGATAATTGCCATTCTGTCTGGAGTGAGATAAAATCTTAGAGTAGTTTTGATTTGTATTTCTCTAATTGCTAGAGATGATGAACTTTTTTATATGTTTGTTGATTGATTGTATATCTTCTTCTGAGAAATGTCTGTTCAGTTCCTTGGCCTGTTTATTGATTGGGTTATTTTTTTTTTGGTGTTAGGTTTTTTGAGTTCTTTATGTATCCTGGACATTAGTGCTGTACCTGAGGTGTGTGTGGTAAAGATTTTTTTTTTTTTTTCATTCTGTAGGCTCTAATGGAGAACACTTGGACAGTCAGGAAGTAGTAGAGTTATAGTAATTAGCAGGAGTTTGGAGTAAAAGGTGCATCTGTTTAAACCCTGGCTCTGATGCTAGAAGTTCAGTCATCTTGGATAAATTACTTAACCTTTCACTGATTGTTTTCTCATTTATTAATGTGGATGAAAATGTCTATGTGGTTTTTATTTTATTTTTGAGAACAAATGCAGTAACAAGAAAGAGGTAAATATGGTGGGTATTCAATAATTATTCATTTTCCCCTTCCTGTCCTGCCTCCTCCATCACCCTTTCCCCCATTCTCTCTCTCTCTCTCTCTCTCTCTCTCTCTCTCTCTCTCTCTCTCTCTCTCTGTTCCTTCCCTCTTTCTCTATAAAGCTGGTAGGTTTAGGTCAATTCATGGCCCCCCACTAAGTATGTGATCCACACAGAGAAAAAAGGCAAAGTCTAGAAAAGGAGATGTTTGTGTAAACAAATGACATACAATGATTTATTGATCTCCTAGTGTTGGGTTACAACTTAATAGGAAAACTTTAATTGTGCAATATTTCCTTCACTAAAGGCTCTCAAGTAAGACATGAGTTTGCAGCGCTAAGCTTCCTCTTCTTTCTTAAGAACACTTTGCTTTCCAATATCCACTTTTAGTGCTGCGAAACCTAGATTATCTGAGAAGGTAAGTGCTCTGAAATTTGAGAAACAGAGGAGCAGCCCAATTCTGGGAACAGCTGGACTCCCCAAGACTACGAGGATGGTGGTTACATCAGTGGTAAGCACATGTTTTCTCCCCTCATGCAGCGTCCCGAAGGTGGATGCCTAGAGATTCCCTACTGAATATCATCCTGAGAAGCCACAGCCTTGTTCTAGGAGCCGTGAAGGACAGAGAGGGAGTGTGTGCCAGTGCAGAGGAACTATCCACCTCTAATGGATCAGGAGCACCATAGGAATCATCACCATGGGCTTGGCCCACCCTGCAGATGGAGCAAGCAGGAGTTTTGTATGATTCACAGGGAGGAAATGGGGATGAAGGTTTTAAAAAACAAGTGATACTGTGTGTTACACCAATGCTGGTTAGGGCAGACTGTAGAAAGGACAAGACAAAATTAATTAGATTTAGAAAATTCAGAAATCCAACATCATGAATCCAACAGTTATGAACCAACTCACGCCATTCTCAAATAACCATCACCCAGTGTATTATGCACTTCACTGGTAGTGGGCTCAAAGTATGATTGAAACCTATGAAATTTCTACCCAGAAATTTCATGTGGTTTAATCTAATACTGTGGTTGCTCAGAGGAGGGCATGATCAAGGCAGATGGAAACCTTGTGGCCCAATGGATCAAGTCTGGTTTTGTTTTTAACCTACAGTATTTTTTTATAATGTATGGCACTTTTATTTAAACCCAAGGAAGAAAAGGCAAAGAAAGAGCACTAATTATTTTTTGAGCCAATCAATAGCAAAATTTATTTTTATAATTAATTTGAACATTTAATATAATTTTTTATTCTAAGTTGTTGTATATGACAGCAGAATGCATTACAATTTATATTACACATATAAAGCGCATTTTTACATATCTCTGGTTGTATACAAAGTATATTCACACCATTCGTGTCTTCATACATGCACTTAGGGTAATGATATCCATCTCATTCTACCATCTTCTTTTTCTTTTTCTTTTGTTTGCCCCCTTGTTCCCTCCCTCCTCCTCCCTCTACATTGACCTTTCTAGTGTTCCTCTAATCCTCCTATACTCCCCATCCCATCCCCACTATCAGCCTCCTTATATCAGAGAAAACATTCAGCATTTGGATTTTTGGGATTGGCTAATCTCAGTTAGCATTATATTCTCCAACTTCATCCATTTACTTGCAAATGCCATTACTTTATTCTCTTTTATTGCTAGGTAATATTCCACATTTTCTTTATCCATTCATCTACTGAAGGGCATCTAGGTTGATTCCACCTATTGTGAATTATGCTGCTATAAACATTGATGTGGCTGTGTCCCTGTAGTGTGCTGTTTTTAAGTCCTTTGGGAATAGACTGAGGAGTGGGATAGGTGGGTCATAAGGTGGTTCCATTCCCAGTTTTCCAAGGAATCTCCATACTGCTTTCCATATTGGCTGCACCATTTTGCAGTTCCACCAGCAATGTATGAGTGTGCCTTTAACCTACAATATTTTTGAAAAATTAAAACTCTAAATGTGTTAAATTTTGAGATTTCACATGAAACAGTGGCTCCTGGCTTTTCTGGAAGAAGAATATTTGGAGTGAAGGGCCTGTGTTATGACATGGCAAAATTTTGCTGAAGCTGCGTAGTGAACACCCCACTTTAGCACGTGTTCTCCAGTTGGCCAATCTCCACAACTCCCTACTGTCTCTAAGACTGAGGCCAAGGTTCAGTAGCACTGTTTTTCTTACACATGGCCCACCTCATTCACTCACTTGCCTCTGGTAGGCACTGGCATCTGTGACTCCTGAAGTGGACACTACAGGCAAAGTGAAAAGATGCTCCAAAAGAAGGCCTGGCATTCTAAAAGGCAGGATGCATGATGGTGTCTTTCGTGGAAAAGGGAACCTGGAGTGGGTAAGAAAAGAGAGCTGAGGATAACACCGGGGAGGAAGGAGGAGGAAAGACGTGAAGAGCATTGTGTGTGACGCTGGGGACTTTAGCTGCTGGGAGACGTGATTGGAGCAATCAGAAGTTTTTAAGCAGAAAAATGAAACTACCGTGTCTATAATTTAGACACATTACTCTGTTGGTAGCCAGGCAGATGGACAGGGGCAGGAAGAAAGTGAAGGTAGGGAAGCCAACTTGGAGGCTCTGGTTGTACTCTTGTTCCAAAGGTGATAGAAATCTGGACTACTGGGCTTTTTTTTTTTTTTTTTTTTTTTTTTTTTTCGTTTAAATAATAGGCAAGCCATATATTCTACCCACTTCTGAAGCTTCTTTTCCTTGTTTTCTAAGACTCTTAAAATATTAAGGACCTAGTTAACAATTGGGTCCAATGACCAAAATGTGCTACAAGTGAAGAAATGGAACAGATAGAAAACTGGAGCTGGGAATATTGGACAGGGTGTGCCAGGCAACTGTCAGCTAGCAACAGTTCTGTCCTTTCTTAGTACCAGAGCCCTGATTTTGTTTGGACTACAAAGTGCTCAGTCTTGTCAGATGAATAAAGACAGGCTTAAGTCGATCGTGGCAATCTCATCTCTCTTATGTTGATTGGACTAGGAGTGGATTTGTAAGCTATTTTCAGCCAGGGAGGAGAGGTCCACTGAGATCTTCTTGGAAAGATCTCCCCCCCTGCTAACAAAGGTACATGTGGATAATGTCTATTATCCTCCAGCACTTCCCCCCCCCCCCCAAAAAAAAAAAAAAAACACTTAAAAAGTTTCATTGAAATGATAAAATACAGAAGCACCAGATTCTCATTTTAAAGTAAAAATGACCGTATCTTCCAGAACTTTCCTAGTACCACACCAAAAACAAAACCAAGTTCCAGATCCAAAAGAACAAATGAACCTGCTGGCAAATTTTTATCATGGCTCTAAGCCCTACCTTAGTTATTTTTCTAAATTTTACATTGTACCTGGTTCAAGAATGAGTAGCTATTTTGAAAAACTGATTAATATTTGTGAGAACTGGACTTTCTTCAAAACACACATACACACGTCCAACTCAAACCCAGAGAAGATACACATTTGTTCATTAAGGCTCACTTGCTTTAGATTGCTTTTTTCTCTTTACACGTTTATTTGTTCATTCAACAAATATTTATCAGGAATTTACTTTTGCCAGGTTTTCTAGGCTTTGGGAATACACTAGTAAATAAAACAAACCGTCTTATGTTGCACATTTACCCAGAACCCTGCTAATGTTAAGCAGAAGGGATATTAGTGTCATTATTAAGACATTATTGTAAATTCAATATTGTGTTACTTGTAGCCCAAAGCTTTCTAATTGACATAAAAGGCTTTTTATATTATTACTACTATTAAGAGGTTAATGAAGCATCTAAACTAAGCATAAACTGGTGTTGACAGATTCCTTGAATCCCCAACCTCAGAGGTTAATTTGCATCTATCACTGTACCTGCAGGACTTAGCACCTCCATTCAGCCACCATACTCACAAAAAAGACAGGGTGCTTCTGCATAGTAATATGGACCAGAGGAAAGAAAGATGTGGAAAAGAAGGATAGAATCGTGTCTTTTATCCACTCCAACCCCTGGGAACTCCCTATGGAGAAGCAGCTTTTATAAATGAAAGCTGAAGTGTTATGATAAGAAGCTTAAAAGACACAATAACACATACACAATAGCACTGTGGCAGTTAGGTGCTAAATTGTTACCTAGAGAGGAAAGGAGCATGTCCCCAATCTCTGCATGGCACAGGGTGGCATCTGGCAGGAATCCCAGAGTGGTGGAGTAAGATGCTAGGAGACAGCATTCCCACTGAGAATCCAGGCCACAGCAGCTGTGCTGGGGAACCACTATACGATGGCTGGTACTGATGGACTTCAATAATGATACAAAACTAGAATACAAGTGGACTTGTTCCTGCGCTCAAGTGAGACACCCATGGAATTGCTGAAATTTAGCGTTGCGGATGAACTGAGGTCCTGATACTTGTCAGGAAGGACTGTGAGAAAGCTAAATTCAAGCCTTGTTATTGTTCCAGTGACCTCATTTGTACCCACTGGCCAGTAAGCAATGAGGACATTCAGGTTACCTTGTAATATTAAGATTAAGGGAAATGACTGATGACTGCAGCTTTTTTTTTTTTTTAACATTTATTTATTTGCTTTAGTTGTACACAATGCGTTTATTTTTACGTGGTGCTGAGGATCGAACCTGGGCCGCTCACGTGCTAGGCGAGCGCTCTACTGCTGAGCCACAATCCCAGCCCCTGCAGCTTTTCTTTCCTTCCTTGTTTTCTAATTTACAGGTTGATCTTCTCTGTTCCTTATTTATCAACTCCCCCACACACACCGGCCACAAAAAGGTCCACATATTAATTAGTCCAATTTTAGATTGCCAATAGCCCAATAGAATTTAACTTTCCACAGGAAAAGGAAATACTTTTTTTTTTAATTAGAAAGCATGGGGCAAAGTAGATTTAGATAAGAAGGATGCTGTGGAAAATACAGAAAATTCCTTTATGGTCAGAAGTTCATAAAGTTGGTTGGGTCAAAGACCCCTTTCAAAATCTGAGAACACCGTGGGCTTCTCTGCAGAAAAAGTTCATTTTCTTCTTTTAAAAAATTGTTTTAATTTTTTATTATTCTAATTTGTTATACATGTACATATAGAGTACATTTCATTTCATGTTACATATAAAGAGCACAATTTTTCAAGTTGCTGGTTTTATATAAAGTATTTTTACAACAATTGTGTCTTAATACATGCATTTAGGGGGCAAGGGGATAGGAATAATGGCAGACTGAGTTATCCATGATTACCTTGAAATTTTTTTTAATTGTTCTTTTTTAGTTATACATAACAGTAGAATGTATTTTGATATATTACATACACATGGAGTATACCTTCCCATTCTTGTGGTTGTATGTGATGTGGAGTTACACTGGTTGTGTATTAGATAAAGCTCATTTTCAAGTCCATCTGAAGCCCATCCTCTGCCCTCAAGCTTGGATGCAGAGGGATCCTAGGTTAAAAGCTTTTGCATGAGGTCTCCAGATTCTAGTACCCCTATGGGCATTAGAGCATGATGACAATGAAAGGAAGTCCATGACTTTGACCTATCTGCTGGTCAGTTGTACATCCTTGATCCTCATCAGAACTTGCAAACATAGATGAATTCAGAACTGATAAGTCACCCTGACAAGTAAGTGGTCCTGCCAACACAGGTGATAGTTTCATGCTCCACTGAGTACTTCTGAGAGCATCTTCTTCCAACACAGCTGACCACCATCATACTGGAGGGTTGTAAGGAGTGACTGACACCTTTCATTCATTGAGACAAAGGTCATCTTCCAACACTCCATAAATGTTATCCCAGTTCATTTGATGAGAACAGGCAAGTTCAGGGTGGTATGGATGTAGACTACCAGTTCATCTTCACAGGAGATATGTGAGGTTATGAAATATGACTCTCGCTTTGTAGGAGAGAAAGCCAAGGTAAGATACATGACCAAGGTCACAGAGGTAATAAGTGGGGATAAGATATCTCAGCCCTATGCACTGTTTGTGCTCTACCCCCACAGTATGTATGTGGAAAACCTATCCCCTAGCGTGATGGTACTGGCAGGTTTGTAGGCCTTTGGGTGTGTCACTGGCTCTGTGGGTTCTGCACTCTCTATCAGAAGAATCAGGCAGATGAACCAGCGTAATAAGAACAAGGTTCTTTTTTTCTTTTTCCGTGTGTGTGTGTGTGTGTGTGTGTGTGTGTGTGTGTGTGTCTACACGTGCGCATGTGTGCATCCTAATTATACAGAATGGTGGGCTTCATTGTGGCATTCTCACACATATATAAAAACAGAGATTGATCAGTTTTACTCTCCAATCCCCCCCTCCAGCCTTCCCTCCTTTCTCACACCTGAGATGCTCCCCCTACCCTAATGGTCTCAATATTACTTTCTTGGCATTCTTCCCCTCCCCAGCCCCCCATTTTTCCCCTTCTAGCTTCCACATATGAGGGAAAACACAATCCTTTTCTCTCCGAGTATGACTTATTTCACTGAAAATTATGGTCTCCAGTTCCATCCATTTTCTTGCAAATGACATCATTTCATTCTTCTCTATGGCTGAATAAAATTGCATTGTGTATATATACCACATTTTCTTTATTCATCATGGATGGATACCTAGACTGGTTCTATAATGTGGCTATTATGAATTGTGCTATGATAAACATAGATATGCATGTATCTCTTAAGTATGCTGACTTTAATTCTTTGGGATAAATATCAATGAGTGGTATAGTTGGATCATATGGTAGTTCTGTTTTTAGCTTTTTGAGGAAATTCCATTTTGAATTCCATAGTGGATGTATTAACTTACATTCCCACCAGTGGCATATAAGAGATCCTTTTCCCCCCACATCCTGGTCAGCATTTATTGTTATTTGTATTCTTGATGATTGCCATTCTAACTGGAATGAGATAGAGTCTCAGTTTAGTTTCAAGTTGTAGTTCCTTGATGGCTAAAGATGTTGAACATTTTTTCACACAATTGTTAGCCATTTGTACTTCTTCTTTTGAGAAGTGTCTTCTCAGTTTATTTGCCCATTATTGATTGGGTTATTTGTTTGTTTGTTTGTTGGTACTGGGGATTGAACTCAGGGGCACTCAACCACTGAGCCACATCCCCAGACCTTTTTTTTTTTTTGTATTTTATTAGAGACAGGGTCTTACTGAGTTGCTAAGTGCCTCACCATTGCTGAGGCTGGCTTTGAATTCGCGATCCTCCTGCCTCAGCCTCCCAAGTGCTGGGATTACAGGCTTGCGCCACCGCGCCCAGCTGGGTAATTTGCTTTATTAATGTTGAATTTTTTTTTGGTTCATTTTACATTCTGGATATTAATCATCTGTCAGTAAAATAGGGGGTGAAAACTCTCCCATTCTGTCAATTTTATCTTCACTCTGTTAATTGTTTCCTTTGATTTGCAGACATTTTTAATTTGTGCCATCCCATTCATTGATTTTTTTTTTTTTTCTCTTATTCCTGAGCTATAGGGGTCCTATTCAGGAAGTCTTCGCTTCTATGTGTCTATTGGTGAAGTGTTTCTTCTTATGTTATCTAACAGTTACAACGTTTCTGATCTCATAATTAGCCTTTTTAATTTTTTTTAATTTTGTTTATTTATTTGTATGTGGTGCTGAGAATCGAGCCCAGTGTGAGGCAAGCGCTCTGCCACTGAGCCACAACCCCAGCCCTCATAATTAGTCTTTGATCCGTGTTGACAGGGTGAAAAGTAGGGATCTAGTTTCATTCTTCTATGTATGGATATTCCATTTACCCAGCACCACTTATTAAAGAGGTGATCTTTTCTCCAATGTCTGTTTTTGTCATGTTTGTCAATATAATTTGAAATCAGTTATTGTGATTTCAAAGCAATCTTCAGCATTGCTCTTTTTGCCCATAATTGCGGCGGCTATTCTGGGTCTTGTGTTGTTCTATATGAATTTTAGGGTTGTTTTTTTTTTCTAGTTCTATGAAGAATATCATTGGTATTTTGAGGGGGATTTCATTGAATCTGTGGGTCAATTTTGGTAACATGTCAATTTTAGCAATATTAATTCTGCCTATCTATGAACCCAAGAATTTTTTCTATCTTATACTGTCTTTTCAATTTCTTTCTGCACTGTTCTATAATTTTCAGGTTTATTTCTAGCCTTCTGGTTTGCTGGTTGTTTGTTTGTTTGGCTTGTTTAGGTCTGCGTTTGGCTTTTGAATGCTGATTTTGTATCCTTCCACTTGACAATTTTTATTTATTTATTTATTTATTTATTTATTTATTTTGGGGGGGTACCGGGGATTGAACTCAGGGGCACTCAACCACTAGGCCACATCCCCAGCCCTTTTTTGTATTTTATTAGAGACAGGGTCTCACTGAGTTGCTAAGTGCCTCGCCATTGCTGAGGCTGGCTTTGAACTCACGATCCTCCTGCCTCAGCCTCCCAAGTGCTAGGATTACAGGCGTGCGCCACCACGCCCGGCGACAATTTTTATTTTTTATTAGCTCTAGAAAATTTCCAATGGAATCTTAGTGTCTTCTATGTATAGGATCATATCATTTGCAAATGGAGATAGTTTGACTTTTTCTTTCCCTATTTGTATCCATTTTATTTATTTCTCTTGCTTAATTGTTCTGGCTAAAATTTTAGCCACCATATTGCATATGAGTAGTGAGAGCAGGCATCCTCGTCAGGACCAGACCCTATTAGGAGGCTTCTCTTCAAGCCAGAAGGAAGACAGCTCTAACAGAAAGTATCATTCTGACCTGAATAAAGGACAAAGGTGTACCGCTCTTATGGTCTCAGTAGGGTACCCGTGGGGTTTAGTTGCACCTGTGCTCTTTTTCATCCAGAGTCTTTGTGTGTCACATCTCACTACCATCTCAAGTGTCCACCTGGGCCGGGGCATCTTAGTATGCAAATAAGGTACAAGTAATCATGATTGCTCCAATGACATATATCACATACATCATGTGATATGTATTTGCCCCTCACCATCTGGGATTTGCCTCTTGTCATCAGGGAGAGTCCCTCGTATTATTTTCAGAGCAGGGCAGATTATTGTCTTGAGTGGCCTTGTCTTGACGATTTTGCTTTGTCTGACTCTGGACTCTTTTTAGTATTTCTGCTGAACACGTAGTCTCAAAAGCTGAGTTGATTTCTTAGTCTCCCCGACCACATATGTGTTATTCTAATTTATAACCTTGGAGAGTGGTCCACTTTATTTAACCCCTAAGTTTCTGTATATGTGTTAACCCTAAGGCTGAGAGCTAGTTGGAATGTCCACTTCCTTTCGAGACATTTTATTTCCCTCTTAAGAGGTCCTGTTCTTCAAGGGGGGAGGTCCCTGACTGCCTCAGGAAGTAACTAGGTTTAGATGAGCCCATGAGGGTGGAGTCCCAATGATAGGATTGCTACCTCATCGGGAAGAAGAGAAGCCAGAGCTTCCTGTCTTTACCATGTGAAGTGAGAAGGTAGCGTCTGCAAGCCAGAAAGAGGAGAAGCAACTGGCCCTGAATCTGCAGACACCTTGATCCTGGACTTGTCAACCTCCAGAAGGGCGAGAAACAAAGCTCTGCTGTTCAGTCACCCAGTCTATAATATTTTACTATAACGGCCTGAATCAAGGCACCCAGGATGGCCGAGCTTATGTTTTTTCATTTTAATGCTTTTTGCATTCCAACAAAGATAAATGTTACACTTCATAATCTTAGTTCCCTCTGTCAACCCCAAATTAAACACATTAATAAAAACCACAAATACTCCTAAGTCTCTTGAAATGATTTCAATTAAATAAGACGGGATTTTGAAAGGCATTAAAATGTACTGACATAGAAAGGAAAAAAGATGTCTTTTCACTTAATTGTTAAAATCCCCCCATTTATTTCCTGCCCACATAATTCTCAACTAATAATAGCCTATTTCACTCAGTGTCAGCAAAGAATACCGAATGCTGTAATCCACATATGTGTTATTTTGTTGCACATGCCTGCAAACTATAATTAGCAGATATCTTCTTCAAACATCAAGTCAAACATTTTTGAGTTTTTTTTTCTTTCCTTGCTTACAGAAAATTCAGGAGAAGAAAGCTTGGAAAAACATTTTTTTAAAGGCAAAAAAAAAAAAAAAAAAAAAACCCTGTTCTATCTTATATCACGATTTGAATTTAAATCTATCATTATACTTGCTCATCCTTTTAAAATTATGTCTGAAAAGGTGTGACTTCAAGCACAGAATATATCCATCCTGATACAAACATCAAAGAAAACACATCAAACATCAAAGAAGACACATCAAAGAAGATGACAGCAAACGAGGGTCACATTAGAAGTCTCTGAAAAAAGAACTCGTTGAATTTAAAGTATGAAAATAATTGGTGACTCTAGAAGTCATTTTGTTATTGATGAATGTGGAAACACAACCGCAGGGGTTTATAGAAATTCTAGAACCTCCATTCTGTAGTGGTTAAACAGACTGAGGTGAATCTATAGGTACTAAGTTAGAAATATATCTATGAGTCGGGCACGGTGGCACACGCCTATAATCCCAGCACTTGGGAGGCTGAGACAGGAGGATCACGAGTTCAAAAGCCATCCTCAGCAATGGCAAGGCACTTAGCAACTCAGTGAGACCCTGCCTCTAATAAAATACAAAAAAGGGCTGGGGATGTGGACCAGTGGTTGAGTGCCCCTGAGTTCAATCCCTGGTACCAAAAAGAAAAAGAAAAAAAAGAAATATATCTATGAGAAAATCAAGTTGCCACCAATATGAATAGCATGATTTAAAATTTGCAAAGGTAAAATTTTCATTGTACAGAAATATGTGTAGATAGAGATACCCATATTTTATATTTGTAAATGCACGAGAGAAATGTCTAAAAGGACACATACCAGAAACATTTTAGGGATCTGTTAATAGTTTTTCATCACTATGACCAAAATACATAATAAGAACAACTTAGAGGATGAAAAGTTTATTTTGGCTCACAGGTTCAGAGGTCTGTACCCATTCCTGGATAATTCCATTGCTCTGGGCCCGAGACGAGACAAAACATCATGGCAGAAGAGTGTGGCAGAGGAAAGCTGCTCAGCTTGTGAATTCCGGGATGACCTACTTCCTTCAACTGGATGCCATGTCCCAGGGATCCATTTGGTACATTCAGCCACTGATGAGGTCAGAGCCCTCATGATCTAATCATTTTCCCAAAGCCCCTCCTCTGAGCACATGAGACTTTGGGAGACCGTCTAGATCCAGACCATAACAAGACCTGAGTCTCACCCATTCGACCTGTCTCCAATTCAGTCACAGCTGTGGAAGACAGTTCCACACAAGCTCTGACTCATGGTGATGTTCTTCCACCATAAAAGCATAGCTGTAGTCTTTTCGTATTCTACCTTGAGGGCTTCTCCAGGGAGCCCACACATCTTTGCAAACAAGAGCCACCTCGGAAAAATGAGTGAATGGCCCTAAGGTACAACACTCAGCCAACAGGGAATAAGCCACTGCCGCCTTTCAATGGTCAATTCTAGGAATCAGTTTGTATGCTTTTTTTGTTGTGGTGGTAGTGGTAAAAAATACACCACACAATTTAGTGTTGTAATCATTTTTAAGTATAAAATCCAGTGGTATTAAACACATTCACGATGCCATACAATCACCACCACTCCACATGTCCAGAACTTCATCACCCCCAACATGAACTCTATGTTAATACTGATCCACCCCATTCTCCCTTGTCCTCAGACTCTGGGAACTTCCATTCTACTTCCTTTTCTTATGAATTGGACCATTCTGGGTAAACTCATATAAGTGGAATCATTCAATATTTGTCCTTTTGTCTCTGGTTTAGGGCAGAATGCTATAGTTTGAAAGGTACCCTGAAGTCCCACTTGTTAAAGCGAGGTAGTGGAGACTTTAGAAAGTAGTACCTCCTGGGAGGAAGTTAGATCATTGGAGGAATTCCTTCAAGGAGGATCATTGGGTCCCAATTTTTCCTTTCTCTCCTTGCTTCCTGGCTGCCATGAGGGGAGCAGCTTCCTCTGCTATATGCTCCCACTAGGATGTACTGCCTAACCACAGGCCCAAAAGCAATGGGCCAACTCACCATGGACTGAAACCTCCAAAACTGTGAGGAAAATAAACCTTTGCCTCTTTATAAGTTGATTATCTCAGGTATTTTGCTACAGTAACAGAAAGCTAACACATTGATTTTTCTTCAAGTGTTCAAATGTTTCTAGGTGTGTTATGATATATACAAGCATTTTATTCCTTTTTAAAAACTGAATAATATTTTAAAAAATTTTTTGTATTTGTAGATGGACAGAATGCCTTTATGTTATTTGTTTATTTTTATGTGGTGCTATGGATCGAACCCAGTGACTTACTCCCCAGTGACTCACACATGCTAGGCAAGTGCTCTACCACTGAGCTACAGTCCCAGCCCAAGACTGAATAATATTTTATTGGGTGTACATACCACCTTTGTATATGCATTTAGCTGTCGGACATTTGGACTGTTTCCACCTTTAAACTATTGTGAACAAAACTGTTATAACATTGGTGTACAAGTACCTCCTTACGTCTCAGCTTGTAATTTTTTGGGGCATACACCTAGGAATGAAAATCCTGGATCATATGGTAATTTAGTTTAACTTTTTGAGGGACAATAAAATTGTATGTTTATATGTCCTGATAAAATCAAACCTCAGAACCTCAATAATATGTTCATATATAGTCATCTCCTTTCCTGCCCACCCCCTGCTTCCTATAATGCCCCATGTAGTTTAACTGCACCTAAGACCTCCAAGTCTTTGGTTTGGGCTCTTCTTTTTGGAGGAACCCAAGCTAGGACAACATCCACTTGTAATGGTGGTTACCTCTGGGAGTTAGGATTGGAGAAGGGGAGACATTTGCTTTTTAAACTTGTATATAATTATATCACTTTTGTCTCCTAGAGTTTTTAATGGTCATAAAAAAGTCACAGAGTGCAGTGTTACTCTATTCTGGTAGAATATACATGAATGGCTGCTCCCAAACCACATGAATCATCAACAGATCATTCTTATCACTTTGTGCTCTTAGAACGAGTTATAGTGCATAAAGGTTGATTTTTTTTTAATTCTTGATTGGAGATCATGTCCTTAAGGCCGGATCCCTGAGGGCTCTTCCCTAACTCACATCAAACTTTTAGTTTTAATTACCCTCATAACAACCCATTTTGCAGGTGAGTAAAGTGAAGCATAATTTCACTATTTGCAACAGATGCAAATAAGGAGACAGAAGTACTAAAAGGTTAAATGACTTGCCCTATGGACACTCAGATAAGTGACAGAGGACTTTGAGGTTGACATTCTTCAACACTATTTTGTATGGTTTCTTGGGAACAGTGTTCAGTTCTGTGATCACCCTAGACTGTCCTTGGTCTTTTTCTGAAATTCTTGTTTTCTGCTTTTCTGGCAGGAAAACGTCTACTCCTCCTTTGGAATCAACATGGGAAGTGAAGGCTTCCTGGCTCCCCCAGGTAGATCTATGCGCGATCTTCCCTACTTCCAGGGCTATCTAATGCCATTGACAATAGTTACTTCATATTGCTTCAGTTTCTTTCCATGTGTCTCACTTAATTGTCATAAGAATGGAGAAGAGGAGCTTAGTCAAAATATAGATTCCCCAGCCACTCACACACTTTGAGAACCACGGCCCTTAGGCCAGGGATTGGCAAATTTTTCAGGGTCAGATTGTAAATAGTTTAAGCTTTTTGGACCATGTAGTCTCTGTCACAATGACTCAACTTTGCTGTTAGCAGGAAATCAATCATAGATAATACATAAATGAGTAAGTATGGCTTGTCCTGTTATGGTTTGGATGTGAGGTATCCCCCCAAAACTCATGTGCAAGACAATGTAAGAAGGTTCAGAGGAAAAATGATTGGATTGTGAGAGCCTTAACCTAATCAGTGAATTGATTCCTGATGGGATTAGCTGAGTTGAGGCAGGTGGGGTGTGGCTGGAGAAAGTGGTTCATTGGGAGTGTGGCTATGGGATCTATATGTTGTATCTGGATAGTAGAGATCTCTTTCTCTCTCTGCTCTCTGATCACCCTGTGAGCTGCTTCCCTCCACCACACTCTTCAGCCATGATGTTCAGCCTCACCTCAAGCCCAGAGAAGTGGAGCCGGTCTTTGATGGACTAAGACCTCTAAAACCATGAGCCCTCAAATAAATTCTTCCTCCTCTATAATGTGCTGGTCAGGTCCTTTAGCAAAAAGCTGACTAAAACATGTCCCAATAAAACTTTATGGATAGTCAAATTTGAATTTCATGTGATTTTTTTTGGATCCTGAAATACTGTTCTTTCAATTTTTCCCCCAAGTATATAATAATAAAAAGCTCCTTTAAAAATAAAAGAATTTAAAAACTTCTTTAGCTCAGAGGCCTTGTAAAAAGGGGGAGTAGGTTAAATTTTGTCCAGTAAGCCATAGTCTACTGACACTTGTCCTAGATTATAGATTGTAGTCTCATATTCTTAGTATTTATTTGTTAAGAAAATGAGTAAATTAAAATAATCATAAACTGAATTCATTTATTCCTTATAATGTACTGTTTGTACCTGTAAAAAGTGCCTTTCTTTTTAATTTTAATTTTTTTCTCTTACTCCTGCAAATCTTTAATTTCTTTAGGTCTAATTGCTCATCAGGAAAATAAACTGTTAGGCAAGAATCAGTGAGTGGTTTCAAACTATTTTCCATTAACCTAAGGGTTTCCACCCAGGAGTCAGTGTAAAGGGTGAGATGGTGGTGCCAGCGTGTATCAGTGTCCCTGAATACTTACATCAACCAAAACAGCTTTACTATTACCTCTTTATATATTTGGTTTCCAAGACAGAGTGCTTTGAAAGAAAAGGATTTTTTTCTCTCATTTTATTTTGTTCTGGAACTATTATCTGTGTAATTAGAATGAATAAGGAATAAAAATTAGAAAGGAAGTATCTAAGTTATTGTTTGCTGCAGATGTGATTGTATATCTGGGAAACTCAGGAAAATAAACTGAAAAACTTTTACAAATAATAAGGAAAATCAGTAAAATGGATGAAATTATTTTTCCTGTATTGGGAAACAATCAATTAGAAAAATTAAAAAATATATACCCAGCAGTTAAACTAAAAAATAAAAATACAAAATTTATATGAAGAAAAAATTCTAATATTACTTGAAATCAAAGATTCAACATCATAAAGTATTTTTTATTATATTACTCACTAGTGTCACCAGAACTTTTTTTTTTTTTTTTGCTTTTTTGCATGAAACAAGCAGATTCTGAATTGTATTAGAAAAATAAGCAAGTCAGAATAGCTGGGAAATTCTGACAAATTTTAAATGAACAATTCTGGTGAATTAAATGAAAATCTGATTAATGATAAAGATAAATGAACCTTATGTTGTATTTTCAAATACATATAAATCTATGTGTAATTAACCAATTTGGCAGTGGTGCCTGAAAGACAGATCAGTGGAACAGAATGAATAGTCCAGAAATAGATTGAGACACATACAGGAAATTGAGAATATGATAAAGGTGGCATTTTAATTCAGAATAGAAAAGATGGGTTATTCAATAAACTATGATGGTATAACTGATTAGCCATCTGACAAAAGAAAAATTGGATTTCTTCCTTATTTTTAATAACAAAATAAATCCCAGATAAAAATTTAAGCCTAAAAATTAAAATATAAATGTACTAGAAGAAAATATGGGATTGTTTAATAATATTGGAGTGGGCAAGCCCTTTCTAAGCAAGAAACAAAACTTACGTGATATATTAAAAAGTTGACTGACACACTTAAAACAGGTAAATTGCACATGTCAGCATAGAAGAAAAAAGACTGAATTAAGCTAAAATTCAAGGGACAAACCTGGAGAAAATGCTTATAACACATATGACAGAAAAGAAGATAATCTTCTTTATCTCTAAGAGATCAAATCAATAAGAAAATGTACATTTAAATAAACAAGCAAAAGGCTTTTAAAGTGGTTGAGATGATAATTGTATGTAAAACGGCATAGAAATAATGTTTGTTTCATTACCAGAGAAGCAAAAAATAAAAATGTTTACAGCATACCATAAAGCTAGAATATTGGTAAATGGACAATATCACATATATTTGGAGGAGGTATATAGTATGGAACCTTCTGGAGGCAATTTGATAATAGCTACAAAAATTTAGACACAGTGAACCCCTCTAGAAATATATCCCACAGATTGTTTGCACGTGTGAGCAAACTTAGAATGATAACTATCATCTCATATTTATAGTACAAAATGCTGAAACATAATTAAATGTCGTTAGCAGGATTTTAGCTACGGTGAATCACATTAGTGCAAAACTCTGCAGGCATCGAAAACAAATAAGATGAATCTATATCAACAGATAGGGAATGATCTTCTAAACATTTTATATAGAAAAATCAAGCAAGAAATGGTGAAGTATAACTTGAAGGCTTTTAGATGCTTAGGGGAAAAAAGGAGTGAATAGAGGCTGGGGCTGTAGCTCAGTGGTAGAACGCTCACCTCACATGTGCTGGGTTCCATTCAGCACCTCATGAAAACAAATAAGTAAAATACAGATGTTGTGTCCATCTACAACTAAATTTCTTTTTTAAAAAGGAGTGATATATGTGTACACCTGTGCACGTATATTTATACAGAACATCTGAAGGTCACGCTAAAAATCTGGCAACAATGGTTGCCCAGAAGAAGGTGGGCTCAAGTCAGAGATTTGTAGAGATTTGTCCCCCATTATCCACTCTGCACTTACTCCTTTATGGAACCCACATTTTAGCTAATTCTATGGCCACCTTTAATAAAAATTATTTCCCAACTTTCTGGACTGAAGGAGCCTATAATCAAGGAGATAGCTAAAGATTGCGGTTAGCTGAGAGCCATAAAAGATGTTCTAGTTTCCACCTGATAGTAATACATTATCCAAAGAATCTTTGTATGCCCGTGAACACTGCGTGACGCACCTGTAAGCTCGAGCTGTAAGCACGTGTCCTTGTTAAAGCGATATGTATATAACTGGGTGAGTTTGGTTAGTGTGTGTGGGAAGAAGAAGAAGGTGGTGGTTGGAGTTAGAGCGTTTGGAGTGATTGCTGGAGCCGGAGAGAGAAGAAGAATAAAAGACATTTTTTCATTTTCATCCTGCCCGAATTTTCCTGCGGCGTTCGTTGCTCCAAGGCGGTTTCCGCTTCAGGCAGCAACACTGGACAAACAGGTGTGGCCAGTTGTGAGTCCTTAAAATTGACCAAGTGCCTTTCTCCTCCCCCTATTTTTCCTGCTGACCAGATTGTGGACTTGATTCTTGGAACTTAAGCAACCTACTGGGAGCAAGAAAGAAAACTCACATTCTGACAATGCCAGCCTTGGACTTTGTTTTTGTGGGCAAAAAAATAAATGTCTGGTTGTTTAAATTAATCTGTGGGGGGTTGTAATATTCATAGTTAAAGCAGGACAGGAAACAGACTTCTGTTACTGAGT
Organism: Tamias sibiricus; assembly: GCA_025594165.1. Classification (NCBI taxonomy): domain Eukaryota; kingdom Metazoa; phylum Chordata; class Mammalia; order Rodentia; family Sciuridae; genus Tamias; species Tamias sibiricus. The sequence goes on from CM046657.1 coordinate 145,333,273, forward strand.
CTGTGGCAGAACATGGAGGGTTTTGCGAGATTCTGCATAGAAAACTGTTTTTATTTTTCTTAAGTTCCTCTGCTTTCCAGGGGAAGTTGGGGGCATCTTCATCCTCTGAGATTATAACAGTTTTGGGAGATATTATTCATTGAAAAAGCCTAAAAGCCCACATGATAGACCAAATACTTTCTTACGGAGTGTTCTGGCTGAGAGGCTATGGAAAGAAGAGGTGGGCGGCTGTGCAGTGGGCAAAGAAAGGAGAGGCCCTCGATCTCCGTTGGATTCTTCCTAATTACAAATATTCTGAGGCTGAGGCTGAGGCTTTCATAACATCATAAATTACACTACTTATTGCTGGATCAATTCGTAGCTGGAGTCATTCCAATGCCCTGCTAGGAGAAGCAGCTATTTTATTTAATTTAGGATGTGCTGACCAGACTGCCAAACATCAACAAGAACCCAGGAACATTCTCAAACAGAAGGCATGATATACAGCAATGATGTCAAGTCTTTCCGCCTTCAGTTTTGATTTATGGGCATGGTTTTAAGAGGAAACAAAGTGAATTTGGGAATGCTTACCAGGATGCTGGGGCACAGGACCCCTTCCACTTTCCTAGTGGGTTAGAATGAATTATTTTCATATTCTTATTATATGTTACTGGTCTTCAAACATAGCTAAACAATAGAATCACCCTGAGGGGCTTTTATTTAACATGAATTCTCAGATTCCATATCTTAAAAATTCTGAATCAACAAATCTGTCAGAGTATTAATTTCTATACTTCTACAAAAAGCTGCTCTGGTAGCTGGGCATGGTGGTACACTCCTGTAATCGAAGTGAATAGGAAGGGTCTTGGCAATTTAGCAAGACCCTCAGCAACTTAGTGAGACCCTGTCTCAAAATAAAAAATAAAAAGGACTGGGGATGTAGCTCAATGGTAAAGCACCCTTGGGTTCAATCCCCAGTACCAAAAATAAAAATTGCTCTGGTGATTTGGGATAGATCAATTCAGTTTTGGGGAGTAGGTACTGGTGATTTAACCAAGGTGTGCTTTACCACAGAGCTACATCCCAAGTCCTTTTTACTTTTTATTTTGAGACAGTATCTTGCTAAATTGCCAAGGACCTTGCTAAGTTGCCGAGGCTGGCCTCGAACTTGGTATCCTCCTGCCTCAACCTCCCAAGTGGCTGTGGTTACAGGTGCACACTACTGTGCCCAGTGATTCAGTATTTTTAAATGGCCATTATGTGCTATTACATGGTGAGGCACAAAGTGGTATGTAGTTTGGTCTCTTGGCTATGGGTTAAGATGCTCTATGTATCTCTAGTATCGCCTTGTTCACAGACTCAGAAACAATACACTCACTTCATTTTTTTCTTTTGCTTTTTGTCCCCCAGTTAAGGACTACATTATCATTCCTCTCATACTTCTCTACCTGTATTGTCTAAGAAGATTTACTCAAACTAAAGGGAGATGGTAGAAAATAACCAATAAGTAGAAAAAGTATCATGGCTTCTTGCTGTTGGTTGGGGTCATTGGTGTCCATCAGCCCACCATGTTCAGGAGTAGGCACTTGTCTGCAACAGCTGGGTACTCTTGCTGAACTAGATGCAGGCTGAAGCTGCTGCAGATGCTCCCGCTTTGAAGTCAGGAGGCAACACTCATTTTATTCCATGCCAGCAGCACACCAGCAGCACAGTCTACCTGGGACAGCTGGGAGGGGATGTGACTGGTAGAAACTCTAAAATGATAACATAGGGGATTAGAAGTAGTCTGTCTTTTGTTATCACCACAAGCTGGTGATTGTAAACACCACCAGTGATAAAATACTCCTCTCTGGGAGAAAACAATCTTTTGTTGGTGGAAGTTTCTAAAACCAGTGGTTTTTCAAAATGTGGTCTTGAATCAGCAGCACCAGCAGCACCTGGAAACTTGATAGAAAGCGGGATTCCTGGGCCCCACTTAGATCAACTGAGTCAGAAACTTGGTGGAATGGCGGTGTGCTCAGCAATTTTTTTAATGAGCCCCCAAACTGATTCTGATGTGCGCTAAAGTTTGAAAATCAATGTTCTAAATAAATGCTGTGGTTACTATTGACCTTTAGTAATTTTTTGTTTGTTTGTTTGTTTTGGTACTGGGGATTGAACTCAGGGGCACTTGACCACTGGGCCACATCTCCAGCCCTTTTTTATATTTTATTAGAGACAGGGTCTCACTGAGTTTCTAACTGCCTCACCATTGCTGAGGCTGGCTTTGAACTTGCGATCCTCCTGCCTCAGCCTCCCAAGTGCTGGGATTACAGGCGTGCACCACCGTGCCCGGCTAAAGAGAAGACTTCCTGCTAGGGTGGTCGCGGGGGTAGTAATTTTATGTGTTAAATGAGCACATTGTTCTTTCTTACTATTCCTTTCATAAACATTGTGTTCTTCATGGACTTTCTTTCTTCTTCTTCTTTTTTTTTTTTTTTGGTACTGGGGATTGAACTCAGGGGCACTCGACCACTGGGCCATATCCCCAGCCCTTTTTTTGTGTTTTATTTAGAGACAGGGTCTCACTGAGTTGCTAAGTGCCTCGCCATTGCTGAGGCTGGCTTTGAACTTGTGATCCTCCTGCCTCAGCCTCCCAAGTGCTGGGATTACAGGCGTGCACCACCATGCCCGGCTTCTACATGGACTTTCTTTAACAACTGCTCAGCATAGGCCAACCCAAGTGCATGTCTTCATTTCAAGAGGAAGTTCCTAGGCACCTGGGATTGTTCCAACTTGCTTTAAGACAGCACATGTCTCAGATCCCCATGGAACTATGTATCGAAAGTAAATAGCAAATATTATCTCACACATAATCACTGTGGTTATAAAAATGAAGAAATCAGACTTAAGTTACTTCAACTTTGGCCATTCCATTTGAATTCTTATTTTTTATTTGTGTTTAAAATGTAAAATAGTAAAAGGTGTGAACTGTGATGGGCAATATTTTTTGTCTGGCAAGCTCAAACAAAATTTAGCTTATATGTAACATATTTGTTTAATTTCATTATTATTATAGAAAATATTTTTTTATCAGTGTTATGGTTTGGACATGAGATGTCCCCTAAAAGCTCCTGTGCTAATGCAGAAATGTTCAGAGGTGAAACTACTGGTTTGTGAGAGCTGTAACCTGATTAGTCCACCTAGATTGAATGGACTAACTGGGTGGTAACCACAGACAGTTGGGGCATGGCTGGAATACTTAGGTCATTGGAGGTGTGCCCTGGAAGAATTCATCTTCTCTCTAGCCCTATCCTTGCTTCCCTCTCTGCTTGCAGGTAGCTTTCCCCCATGATATGCTGCCTCACCTTGAGCCCAGAGCAATGGAGTCAGCCCACCATGGACTGAACCTCTGAAACCATGAGCCCCAAATAAATTTTTCTGCCTCTAAGTTATTCTTATTGGGTATTTTGGTCACAGAGAGGTAAGGCTGACTTTGAAAATCATATAGAGGAAAGGGTTGTTTAAAAAAATAACTGGGGGGTTGGGATGTAGCTCAGTGGCAAAGCACTTTCCCCATATATACAAAGCCCTGGGTTCGATCCCAGTTCCAAAAAAGAAGAGACAAAACAAATAAGATTTTCTCTGGGTAGGTACAATGCTGTCTATTCTTTTTTTAAATTTTTTATTTATAGTAGTATGTATTACAGTTCATACTATACATATATAGCATCTTTTTACACAAAACAGTTTGTATACAAAGTATATTCGCAGCATTCAAGTCTTCAATCATGCATTTAGAATAATGATATCCGTCTTATTCAACCACTTTTCCCCCCTTCCCCCCTTGCTCTCTCCTTTCCCCTCCCTTCCCTTTGACCATTATAGTGTTCCTCTAATCCTCCTATGTACCCGGACCCAACAATACTGTGAACCGGCTTCCTTATATCAGAGGAAACATTCGGTATTTGGATTTTTGAGATTGACTGATTTCACTTAGCATTATATTCTCCAACTTCATCCAATTCCATTATGTATATATACCACATTTTCTTTATCCATTCATCTACTGAGCGACATCTAGGTTGGTTCCACAACCTAGCTATTGTGAATTGTGCTGCTATAAACATTGAGGTAGCTGTGTCACTATAATATGCTGTTTTTAAGTCCTTTGGGAATAGACCCAGGAGTGGGATGGCTGGGTCATAGGGTGGTTCCATTCCCATTTTCCCAAGAAATCTCCATACTGCTTTCCATAGCGGTTGCACCATTTTGCAGTCCCACCAGCAATGTATGAGTGTGCCTTTTTCCCCACATCCTCTCCAACATTTATTGTTGTTTGTGTTCTTGATAGCTGCCATTCTGACTGGAGTGAAATGAAATCTTAGAGTAGTTTTGATTTGCATTTCTCTAATTGCCAGCAATGTTGAGCATTTTTTCATGTATTTGTTGATTAATCGTGTATCTTCTTCTGAGAAGTGTCTTTTCAATTCCTTAGCCCATTTATTGATTGGGTTATTTGTTTTTTTTTTGGTGTCAAGTTTTTTGAGTTCTTTATGTATTCTGGAAATTAGTGCTCTATCTGATGTGCATGTATTAAATATTTGTTCCCAGTTAGTTGGCTCTCTATTCACCTCACTGTTTCTTTTGCTGAGAAGAAGCTTTTTAGCTTAAATCTATCCCATTCATTAATTCTTGGTATTAATTCTTGCGCTACAGGATTCTTGTTAAGGAACTTGGAGCCTAATCCGATGTGTTGGAAATTGTAGCTTACTTTTTCTTCTATTAGGTGTATTTTCTCTGGTCTAATTCCTAAGTCCTTGATCCACTTTGAATTGAATTTTGTGCATGGTGAGAGATATAGGTTTAATTTCATTTTGTTGCATATGGCTTTCCAGTTTTGCCAGCACCATTTGTTGAAGAGGCTATCCTTTCTCTACTGTACATTTTTGGCGCCTTTGTCTACTATAAGATGGCTGAAATTATATGTATTAGTCTCTGTGTCCTCAATTCTGTACCATTGGTCTACTATTCTGTTTTAGTGCCAATACCATGCTGTTTTTGTTACTATTGCTTTATAGTATAATTTAAAGTCTGGTATGGTGATGCCGCCTGCTTCACTTTTCCTGCTCAGGATTGCTTTAGCTATTCTGGGTCTCTTATTTTTCCAGATGAATTTCATGAATGCTTTTTCTATTTCTGTGAGAAATGTCATTGGGATTTTGATTGGCATTGCATTAAATCTGTATAATGCTTTTGGTAGTATGGACATTTTGACAATATTAATTGTACCTATCCAAGAACAAGGTAGGTCTTTCCATCTTCTGAGGTCTTCTACGATTTCTTTCTTTAGTGTTCTATAGTTTTCGTTATAGAGGTCCTTCACCTCTTCCGTTAATGCTGTCTATTCTTGTGGCTTGCCATTGCCTGTCTTGGTGGCAGGGTCCCATGTTGCTGCCTGAAGTGGAAGCCGCCTGGAGCAACAAACGTCACAGGAAAATTCGGAGGCAGGATGAAAATGAAAAAAGGTCTTTTATTCTTCATCTCTCTCCGGCTCCGGCAATCTCTCCAAACGCTCTAACTCCAACCACCACCTTCTTCTTCTTCCCACACACTCTAACCAACCTCACCCAGTTATATACACATAGCTTTAACAAGGACAAGTGCTTACAGCTCCTGCTTACAGGTGCGTCACGCAGTGTTCACAGGCATACAAAGATTCTTTGAATAATGTATTAATATCAGGTAGAAACTAGAACATCTTTTATGGCTCTCAGCTAACCGCAATCTTTAGCTATCTCCTTGATTATAGGCTCCTTCATTTCCCCCCTTTAGTTTTAAAAGAGGGGATGTTCTAGGACATCCATGTGCAACCGACATTCTTACCCGTCATGGGAGTCTAGGCTGTCCTGACTCCTGGCTTAGGTTGACATGCCGGCCACATTAGACTGTCCCGTGCGACTGTGCCGTGTCTTAGGTTGTCTCCTCTCTGGAGATCTTACCCGTCATAGGCTAACCAGCCATCCAATCGAGCCCTTCAGGATAGACTGTGTGTTGACTAATAGCCGTCCAATTTTTAGGAGATGCTGCGGCTTTAAGGTGGCAAGCCTACTGCTGATGAGCCAAGTTTCCATAGCGTCTTTAAGCAAATCAGCTGCCCTTAGTTTCATCAAGTAACGCACTGAGTTCTCTTAGACAAATACCTGCAAGGCATTGTCCCGTAATGTCCCAAAATAATGGAAAATCAAAATGTCCATAAGTTATAACACATACATTCAGGAGGCCCCATGCATGCAGAGCAGAGGCCACACTGCTGGTGAGGTTGTTCAATGCTTGAGCAGCAGGGATGCTTGCAGCGACCGCGGTCCCTGCAGTTGTAGCAGCAGCCGTCTTTTTTATGTCTAGACACTGCCACAGGCAAATCTTCAGGGCCCGCTACCTAAAAACTCAAACATCCATTATTAAGGGAAAGGCAGTGCTATTCCAGCACTGAGATCAAAAGGTGAGCTATCAAACTAAAAAAAAAAAATTATTAGAGTAGAAAATAAAAGTTGATCTCTGCTCACACACATTGCTGCTTAAGCTCCCACAAACATAAGCTGGCAAAATATCACATTCAGAAATAATCAAAGAGAAACTGAGGGTGTTTACTGCATTAAAGATAAAGAAAAGCTAAAGGCACTTTGGAAAAATAATTTGTTAGCTGGAATCCTCAAGTCTCTATATATACAGCAATCCTATACCTGTTGAAATAATTCAAATTAATCAGCTATTAAACAAATGAAGTTAATAACAAATAAACGATCCTATGTCAAAATACCAAAATATCAGGTTATACAACATTAATCATATTCACAGCTGAAGAGAAGTCCCGGAGACAACCATAAATCAAAATCGATTATAATTATAATTGATTATTTAATTAGAATATTCTAAACTTATATGAATATCTATCTATATATATATATATTGATTATCTAATTAGAATATTCTAAGCTTAAATGAATTAAGGTTATTTGGATCTATATCTATCTTTTTTTTTCATAAGCGCTTAATTATTTGTGATGTCACACTAGACAGACGCACATATAAACATATATTTGTGACATCACAGTAACATGAAATTTAGACAAATGCACAGACATAAAGACATATATAAAAGAAAATAAATACAATTGTGTATACACTAAAGAGAGATCTTTTTGTCCTGGCCGGGAAGAATGAAATTTAAGTTGTGAATTTATTAGAGGACTCTTTTAAGGGAATCACTCCATACCTTCATTTTGGTCCTCCTGATTTTGTACTTGTTTATTCAATCTAGACTCCTCAATAACTTCATCTTGATCCTTTTGACTTTGTACCTGCTTTATCAATTTAGATGGTATCCATATTGGAGAGGATTCGTGCTTTGGAAAAACACAAACAGATCCTCTCCCCCAAATTAATACTGGGTCTGTACCCTTCCATGTACCTGAAAGAACATCCTTCCAGTAAACCAAAGGTTTATGTTGTTGGCGTGGGTTCCAGTGTCTATCTCCAGCCGAATATCCATTAGAATCTAAAGTTAAAAAATTTAAGGTAAACAGAGCAACTGCCAATCTGTCCTTAAGATTGTTCCAGTTTCCCTCTTTTTGCTTTAGTAACATATTTTTAAGTGTCCGATTTGCTCTTTCAATTATTCCTTGTCCCTGAGGATTATAAGCGATACCTGTTTTGTGGATTATTTTGAATTTTGAACAGAATTGTTTGAAGGATGCGGATGTATATGCAGGGCCATTATCTGTTTTAAGCATTTTGTGGATGCCCAATGCAGCAAAAGCTTGCAGACAATGAGATGTAGTATCTTTAACTTTTTCTCCGGAATGTAAGGAAGCAAAAATCATGCCTGAGCATGTATCTATGGTGACATGAATAAATCATAATTTTCCAAAACTTGGCTCATGAGTGACATCCATCTGCCACAAATGATTGGGCATCAAACCTCGTAGGTTAACCCCATAATGTGGATTGGGCAAATAAATGTGTTACACAAGATGGGCATTCTTTTACAATTCTGCGAGCTTGTTCTTTTGTGATTTTAAATTTTTGTCTTAAGGTAGTGCTATTAACGTGGAACTGGGAATGAAATAAAGTAGCTTGTTGTACTGTAGTAAATATAAATATTGTTTTAGTGAGGGCATCAGCTTTTTGATTATCTTCATGGAGAGGACCAGGCAGATTAGTGTGAGCTCTTATGTGACCTATAAATAAAGGTTCTTTTCATTGCCATAGGAGATTTTGGATTTGAGAAAGAAATTTAAAAGCTGGAGTATGTGGTGCTCTTGTACCTGCTAGCTCCAATTTAGGGACAGCATGTACAATATAGTGGCTGTCTGAAAAAATATTCATAGGCTGTTCTTTAAAATTTTCCAGAGCTATTATTATAGCTTCGAGTTCCACTAATTGAGCTGATTTTTGATTAGTGATATGAATCATTTTTTCATTTTGAGTGACTACTGCAGCAGTACCGTTAGAGGATCCATCTGTAAATACATTAAATGCTTTAGGAATGGGTTGATTTTTTATTACCTGTGGGAATATGATAGGATGATTGATACAAAAGGACAGCATAGGAGATTTAGGAATATGATTGTCAAAATTTGCAGAAGTAGAGCATCTAGCTATAGCCCAATCATTATCATTGAAGCACAAATATTCAACCTGAGACGATGAATAAGGAGTAATAATAGTAGCAGGATGAATTCCAAATATTTTAGTAGAGGTCTTAAGTCCTTGGAGAATAAGTTTAGCCACCATGGAGGTATAAGACTCAATTGTACTTTTAGGAGAGACAGGCAAATGTATCCATAATATAGGTCCCTGTTGCCAAAATACTCCTGTGGGTGTATGTTGTGAAGGGATAATAATCAATATTAGTGGTTGAGCAAAATCAAATCTATCACAATGGGATCTTTCAATGGCCTGTTCTACTATTTTTAGAGCTCTCCTGGAATCAGGAGTTAATGTTCGCGGTGAGGATGGATCAGGGTTCCCGCAAAGGATGTCAAATAAAGGTTTTAATTGTCCAGTAGTGAGGCTTAGTGTAGGGCGAAGCCAATTAATGTCTCCCAGTAGTTTTTGGAAATCATTGAGGGTGGTCAAATGTTCTTTACTTATTAGAATTTTGGGGGGGTTTAACAAAAGTATCCATGATTTTAAAGCCTAAATATAATATAGGTGATCTGCTTTGAACTTTTTCTTCTGCTATATATAATCCATATTTTTAAAATTTTTTTTTGTTATTTCACTAAATATATTAAATAAGATTTGTTGATTAGGGTGAGCTAATAAAATATTGTCCATGTAGTGTAGACACATGAGGTCTTGATATTTGTTTTTAATGGGCTGTATAGCTCTGTCCACATATAGTTGGCACATTGTAGGGCTGTTTGCCATTCCCTGCGGCAATACTTTCCATTGATATCTTTTATCAGGGCCATTATTATTGATAGAAGGAATTGAAAAAGCAAACCTGGGGGCATCCAGAGGATGTAGGGGAATGGAAAAGAAACAGTCCTTTATATCAAGAGTTATAAGGTAATCGTTTTTTGGAATAGCTACAGGATTAGGAAGTCCAGGTCGAGTAGGGCCCATAATTTGCATTGTTTTGTTAATTTGTCTTAGGTCTTGTAATAGTCTCCATATTCCCAATTTTTTCTTAATTACAAATATGGGAGAATTCCAGGGAGAGGAGGAAGGCTCTATGTGTCCTGCTTCTAATTGTTCTTTAATTAATTGATGGGCCGCTTGCAATTTTTCTTTGGATAGGGGCCACTGAGGAACCCAAACTGGCTTATTAGAGAGCCATGGTATTTTTTAAATTGTTTTCTCAGTGGTCCCTAGAAAAAAATGTCTTTTGCCTTTTTTATTATGATTAGGATTTTTATTCTTAACACCTGCAGGCTTGGTTGATAGGTGTAGCCCCATTTGATGTAGAATATCTCTTCCCCATAGGGTAACTGGCAAGCTGTTTAATACATAAGGTTGGAATGATCCCCTATGCCCTTCAGCATCTTCCCAATTTAAGATTACAGCACTTTGTGCTGGGGTATTACTATATCCCAAACCTCTTAAACTGGTTGAGGCTTTCTGTAGAGGCCAGTGCTTAGGCCATTGTTGTAGATTTATGATGGAAGAGTCAGCTCCTGTATCAATCAGCCCCTCCATCTCTATACCTTGAATTTTTATTTTGCACAGAGGCCTCCGTGAACAATCCTGAACCCAGAAAGCCATAGGTCCTGAACCAGTGGAACTGAATGCTCTGCTATTTCTATTTTGTGGCATGCTTTTAAAAGCATTATGGAGACTGGGAAGGAGGAGCAGCTGTGTGATTCTGTCTCCTTGATTTACAGAGATGATGCCCCTGTGTGTACTTAGCATTATTTTAATCTCTCCATTTTAATCTGAATCAATAACCCCTGGTATAACATTAAAGCCTAATAAACTCTTGGAACTACGCCCAAGGATTAGTCCCACAGTTCCTAAGGGGAGAGGTCCCCTGATTCCCGTAGAAATCAGCTGAACCCCCATTTCAGGTGTCGGGATCATCCAGGCGGTAGAACAGAGATCTAATCCTGCACTTCCTCTTGTCCCTCTGACAAGGGAGTTAATGGGTAGGAGGGATTGTGACGAGGAATCATCTGGATCTGAGGGCATTCCTCCTCTAGTGCCTCGTACATTTGTGGGCCCTGGGACATTGGGCCCCCGTGCCCCATTTTTTGAAATCCTGGACAAATCATTTCCATATATATCATATCTGGAATGGCATTGATTGGCCCAATGTATACCCTTTTTGCACCTGGGGCATCGGCCTAGAGCGCGGTATGAATTTGATCTTATTACCCTTGGGGGATATTGCTTAGCATATCTTGGTTGATTATAATAATTTTGTCTGGAATATACTGTTCTAGGTTGAATCCTTTGGGAATTTTGAAGGGAGGAATTTTTCATCACTGCAATAATTACGTTGCCTGTGATAACAGCCTAGTTAATGTCTTTGCACAGTCTGATATAAATTGATAAGTCTTTTTTACTTCTCCATGGCCTTATTGCATCTTGGCAATATTTATTAGTGTTCTCGTACGCTAATTGGATAACTAGGGGCATAGTTTGCTCGACTTCTCCGAAAACTCTAGATGTTGTTTTTAAGAGTCTATCTACAAAATCAGCGTAAGGTTCGTTAGGCCCTTGTATTACTTTTGATAGGCTGCCTTGCAGATCCCCTGTGCCTGATATTGTCTTCCAGGCTTTGACAGCTGCTGTGTGTATCTGGGCATACACACCGGGATCGTATTGTAGCTAATATTTTAGTTCAGCGAACTGACCTTCCCCTGTGAGCATATCTATATTGCGTTGAGGGAAACCTGCTGCAGCATTTCTCTTTGCTATTTCTGAACAAAGTTCCTGGAATTGAGTTTTCCAGATTAGGTATTGTCCCCCCACTTAGTACCGCTCTGCATAGACTTTTCCAATCTGAGGGGGCTAAGATTAGGGTGTTAAGTGACTCTATCATACTTAATGTGAATGGAGCTTGAGGCCCATAGGTCATTACCGCCTCTTTAAAATTCTTTATTGTTTTAAAGTCTAGGGACTGGTGATAACTTTGTCCCTCTTCATTTTGAAATACTGGCAGTTCTAGGTGCTCCTGCGGTCTATGTTGTTCGAGAGCGTATAAGCGCTCAGAAAGGCCGCCAATCTCTACCTCAAGGGCACGTACACTCTGATCAATACTCCTTATTGTTTCTGTTAGGTATTCTACCCATGAGGGAGCAGAGGGCACTAGTGGTTCCTCTATTTGACGGTCTTTTCTCTTTTTTAATTTCTTTTTGTTCTTTTTATTGGAGACTGTGCTCCCCGAATTGCTTTTTGATTCCTCCTCACTACTAGCTTCATAATTCCTAACCGGCTCATTGGAGGAGACCGTACTTTCATGGTTTGGCTCCTTGTTACTATTATCATTTTCACTAGTATCCTGAGTTTCAGCTTCTAAGTAGAGTACATACCCCTCGGATAATTTTATTAAGTTTCTGATGGCTTTTGCAGTTCTTACTTTTGAATTTACATTACTACTCTCCTTGCTGGTCTCAACTGAGTCAGAGGATATGCTTTCTTGTTCACTTTTCTCACTATCCTCTGAGTTCTCGATATCAAAAATTTCATTCATGGCTTTTATAAACCGACTTTTTGTTATATTTGCTCCCATTTTTTTAAATTTTCATTTGTCTTACCTTGCTGCCGAATTCCCCGTACAGGCCACCACTTGTTGCTGCCTGAAGTGGAAGCACCCTGGAGCAACGAACATCGCAGGAAAATTCGGAGGCAGGATGAAAATGAAAAAAGGTCTTTTCTTCTTCTTCTCTCTCCGGCTCCAGCAATCACTCCAAATGCTCTAACTCCAACACCACCTTCTTCTTCTTCCCACACACTCTAACCAACCTCACCCAGTTATATACATATAGCTTTAACAAGGACAAGTGCTTACAACTTGAGCTTGCAGATGCGTCACACAGTGTTCACGGGCATACAAAGATTCTTTGAATAATGTATTAATATCAGGTGGAAACTAGAACATCTTTTATGGCTCTCAGCTAACCGCAATCTTTAGCTATCTCCTTGATTATAGGCTCCTTCAGTCCCAGAAGCTTCCAGCATCAGCTATCTGCTGTGTCTAAACAGCTCCTAATTAGTCCCTGCCTAAGTCATCAATTAGACTTCCTTCTCCTCAAGAAAATAAAACTATGTTTTCCCTTGACAGATTACCTAGCTTGGAGCTATCTCAGTTCATCACAAAGGGTTTCCCTGATCCCAATGAACCTGAAAGAAAAAAAACTTTTTTTCTCTCCTACCTTCCAGAAAATTCTTTATATGCAAATTGAGCCACCTCTCTACCTTTTCCAAGTGATCAGCACTGCATATCAATATTTGAACAATATTTGCTCTCCCACATTTTTAAATGAAGAGTCTTTATTAGCATAACTGAAAAAGACCACTGTATGATTCTTCAAATGGCTATTGTGACTCTTCCCCTGACATGAGAGAGGTAGGCTTTCTAAGAATTCCCACTCAACAGTAATTTCATGAATTTCATGTAAGGTATTACATGCTATATAGATGGTGCATACATGTCATTGCAGATTGAGTGGAATTAGTGTTCCCCCAAAAGGTATGTTCAAGTCCTGGGCCTCAGTAACTGTGCATGTGATCAAATTTAGACATATCAGATCTTTGCACATATGATCAAATTAAGATGAAATGCTGGATTAAGGGGGGACCTAATTCGATGTCTGGCATCCTTATAAGAAGAGAGAAATGTTCACAGACATGGAAGGAGGCCATGTGAAGATGGGCAAAGCTAGGAGCGATGTTGCTGCAAGCCAAGAATGCCACACATTGCTGACAACAGCCAACAGCAAGGAGAAAGGGAAGCCAAGACCCTCCTCAGGGGCCTTCAGAGAGAGGATGGGCCTGCCAAGTCTTCATTTCAGACTTCCAACCTCCAGAAAATGATTTTGTTTTCTTAAGCCGTCCAATTTGTAGTAATTTGTTATGGCAGATCTAAGAAACTAAGACACAGGTTAAATAAGAGCTTTCAAAAACCAGCAATAAACAGTATCTATTAAGTGAGTGGTAAAGACACTAACTACCATGCTCTGTCACCTTGGAAGAAGTCTAATATTGTTCCTAAAGCCATATGTGCAAATTCACATGTAAACTAAAGAATGACAGCACCAAAGTTTGATTTGCTGGATTAAACCATCAAACAAATCCAGGAAACATGTATTTTTATACTTCTTCTTCCATACAGAGTATCTTTGATCACATCTATTATGAAGTCAGTCACATCTAAGTCAGCCTAATGGTCATATGAAAGATTTTTCTAGCCAGTCTTCTCAATGAAAAAGTACTAATATTTTTTGTTACTCACTAAAAGAAATATTAACAACACCATAAAAGCCTGATCCCTGAAAGAAAAATAATTGATAAACTGGACTTCATTAAAATTAAGTTTTTTCTGTATAAAGAACAAAGCTGGAATCATCACAATACCAGGGTTCAACACATACCATAAGCCTATCATGACCCAAACAGCATGGCTTTGGCATAAAAACAAACACATAGACCATTGGAACAGAGAACAGAGAATCCTGAAATAAATCCATGTGTTACAGGTGTTTTAGTCAGCTTTTTTACCTCTGTGACCAAAAGACCTGAAAAAGGCAAGTTTAGAGGAAGAAAAGTCTATTTGGGAGCTCACACTTTCAAAGGTCTCCATCATAAATGGCCAACTCCATGAACCTTGCTATATATCTAATTCGTAGAATAATCAGGCAGAGAGATATTATAACAAAGGACCTTAAAATACAGTAACTGTGGATTCCTAGGGTTGTATATTAGAGATATATCCTAAGGATAAAAAGAGCTGCAAAAAAAAAGTAAATAGTTTTCAGGAATCATTTGGTGGTGGTAGTGCCCATATAGTTATTTATGGCCATGTATATTGTATGGGAAAAATCAAATGTCTAATTAAGCTGGTGTCATATAGAGTAGTGAGATCTTGTGTGTGTGTCATTGCTAGGAGTTGCAATTATTTAATGAGGTTAAATGATAACTAAGTCATAACTTGGCATTGAAAGTATAAATATGTATTTATGATATGCTTATCTTAGAAACAAAAAATAAACAAACATCCCCTAACTCTAATCACTAAAAAGACAAAAAAAAAATCAACAACTAAGCCTATAGCAATGAGTGTACCTAGTGTCCAGATTTCCATCTTTGAATATTTCCCTCTTACAGCAACCAAGACTCTCTGGAAAATGATGACTTCTGGGTCTACGGCAGAGAATGCAAAAGATTGGCTGGAACATTTTGTTATCCAAAAAATCAAGGAAGCTGATGCCAAAAGGACTGTGTCAAAAGGACTCAGGAGCCAACCTAAATAATCTCTGCTGGGCTAGAATAGGAAACTTGAGCATCAATAAGTAAAGTAACTTCAAAGTACTGAAGCACTTCAAAGATTTTTAAAACCATCTTCAGTTTTAAACTAAAAATAAAAATAAAACAGTTGGTTGTGTTTGTTCAAATAGAGAAACATCTATTTGAAATCTGATAAAGGGAAAGAATTGTTTCAGTCCAATAGCAAATTGTTGACCTTATTTGGGATTACAATTGAATAATTTGGATTAAAGTAGAATAGTTAGTTCAATAAGGACATTTATGCAATGGTATTGATAGGTTATTATAAACTTGTTTACATGTGATGATAATAGGCAGTAGGCACATTTTTAAAAAGACAGTCTGTATTTTATAAAGAGACATATATTGGAATATTTACAGAAGAAATTGTCTGATGTTCAGGATTTACATCAAATAATCTCAATGAGGGGAGAGTCGAAGACATACAGGAAAAGAGCTTTAACATGTATTAATAATATTTGAAGCTGAGTGATGATGGCACTGGGTCCTTTATACTCTGATTTCTTTTATATGTTCACAGTTTTCTAAAATGAAAAGTTTTAAACATCACTATTTATTAAGGAGTGAGCTGAAACCCAATTGGTAGAATAACAGGATTTTATAACTCCCTTCTACTACTATAATCTTCTCCTTAAATTATCATTCTTTTTGGTGGGGAGCTCTTACACATCTTGGTACACTTCTACCTTAGCACAGTGACTGGCATATAGTAGTCACTCAATAAATATTTACTGAGCCAGGCATGGTGGCACACACCTGTAATCTCAGCTACTGGGGAGGCTGAGGCAGGAGGATCGCAACTCCAAAGCCAACCTCAGCAACTCCACAAGCCCCTAAGCAACTTAAACCCTGTCTCTAAATAAAATATAAAAAGGGACTGGGGATGTGGCTCAGTGGTTAAGTGCCCCTGGGTTTAATCCCCAGTACCAAATAAGTAAATAAATCTTAATGTTAATAACCACTTTTGGCATCAATATCAAATACTATTACTCTTGGCAGATGTGCTAGACATCTAAAACTCTAAAAGGCTTCCGATTTTGTTCAGAATTATTGGCCATAAAATAATGCTGGGCAATCTTCATCAAGTAAGGTTGGTTATAATCATCATTAAATGTCATACTATCACCCCAGAAACTCTGTACCAAACCTTAGTCATTAATGGATTTTTCTCTTCAAGTATCATTTCTTTCTCTCATGTGCTTCTCAGAAATAAATGAAATCTTAGTATCTTCTCTCTTCTTGCTTTAACTTTGGCCAAATGCTCAGTTTCTGAAATTTTTTTTCCTAACTCACTGAATTTGAGCACTGCCTAGTACTTGGTGGTTAGTGGGAGGTAAGAGGAAAATTCAGCAGAAATTACCTGGGAAGCAGAATCTAAATGACAAATGATTAAGCTATTTACATGTTCTAGAATTTAAAAAAAAAACTTTGACATCTCTTTTACAACCTGGGAATGTTTGTCTAAGGTTCTTAGTGTGAAAGCACATGCAGTGGGATGTTGAGCATCTAAATTTAGAAAAAAAAAATTCACAGGGGAAGAATGATTTGAGTTTCCATCTACCCGAAAGTGAATCTCACTAACATGGAATGATTTACAAGAAATGACAGAAGAGAGGTTTTACAAAGGCATCTCCTGTGTGCCTGAAGGCCTCTGACCACAACCACCAATGGGTCTGCAGAATGGAGAAAGCGACAGACCATCACTGAAACTTTTAGCTGATCTGGTGACTTCTAGATACCAAAAATATTGGAAGACCAAGCAGTTCTCTTTCCAAGATACTCTTTGCCACTAGATGTTCTTGTAGAAGACATCTGCTTGTAGGTGATGACTGAGAAATGGGATAAGAATATATCATAAATCTTCTGTCCCTGGTTCCCTACTTTGCCAGCCATTACTAGTACATGTGGGTGTTAATTTGGTAGCTGTCCCAGACTTCATAAAAGCAAGAGATGGCTTTAGGTTAAAAATGGCAACTTGAGGATGCATTTAACTACCATTTATTCCATCCAAGTTTTCTTCTGAAATAACCTATAGATATTATAAAACAGGGAACCTCTATAGCAAAGCTAGTAATTGAAAAAAGAAGGAATCTTTGCAAAAACACCATCAAGATGGGACCATGAAGAAAGGTCTATCACTTCCAGGTTTCTATGTAGTCTAGAAATTAAATGAAAAAAGATCTCAGTAAAATCTGACTCTGTCCTTCAGTGTGGTAGAAAGGGCTGGAGGTAACTGTGGGCAAGGGGCACATATGAGTGGGCCTTGCCTGTAGGTAGTGCACTGCACACTGCAGCTACAAGGAGAGGAGTGAAGGGAGTCTTCCCAGATACTTAACACTGACCATAGAGGCTGCTGATATCCCTCTCCAGATAAAGGGAATTCTTTTTTTTTTTTTTTTTTTTTTTTTTTTTATTGTATTTTTTTTATTTTTATTTTTATAATTTTTAATATGTACAACTCATAGTGCATATATTTAGTATCTTTTTACATACAACTGTTTGTATACAAAGTATATTCGTGCAATTTAGGTCTTCAATCATGCATTAAGGAAAATGATATCCGTCTCATTCAACCACCTTTTTTTTTTCCCCCCTCCCTCCCCTCTTGCTCCCTCCCTTACCCTCCCTTCCCTTGACCATTCTAGTGTTCCTCTAATCCTCCTATGTACCCCATCCAACAATACTTTGAAATAGCCTCCTTATATAAGAGAGAACATTTGGTACTTGGATTTTTGAGACTGACTAACTTCACTTAGCATTATGTCTTCCAACTTCATCCATTTACCTGCAAATGCCATTAATTTATTTTCTTTTATTGCTGAGTAAAATTCCATTGTGCGTATATACCACATTTTCTTAATCCACTCATTTACTGAGGGACATCTAGGTTGATTCCACAACCTAGCTATTGTGAATTGTGCAGCTACAAACATTGAGATAGCTGTGTCACTGTAATATGCTGTTTTTAAGTCCTTTGGGAATAGACCCAAGAGTGGGATGGCTGGGTCATAGGATGGTTCCATTCCCAGTTTTCCAAGAAATCTCCATACTGCTTTCCATAACGGTTGCACCATTTTGCAGTCCCACCAGCAATGTATGAGTGTGCCTTTTTCTCCACATCCTCTCCAACATTTATTGTTGCTTGTGTTCTTGATGGCTGCCATTCTGACTGGAGTGAAGTGAAATCTTAGAGTAGTTTTGATTTGCATTTCTCTAATTGCCAGCGATGTTGAACATTTTTTCATGTATTTGTTGATTAATCGTGTATCTTCTTCTGAGAGGTGTCTTCTCAATTCCTTAGCCCATTTATTGATTGGGTTATTTGTTTTTTTAGTGTAAAGTTTTTTGAGTTCTTTATATATTCTAGAGATTAGTGCTCTATCTGATGTGCATGTATTAAATATTTGTTCCCAATTAGTTGGCTCTCTATTCACCTCACTGATTGTTTCTTTTGCTGAAAAGAAGCTTTTTAGTTTAAATCTATCCCATTCATTAATTCTTGGTAGTAATTCTTGCGCTACAGGATTCTTATTAAGGAACTTGGGGCCTAATCCAACATGTTGGAAATTGGAGCTTACTTTTTCTTCTATTAGGTGTATTGTCTCTGATCTAATTCCTAGGTCTTTGATCCACTTTGAATTGAGTTTTGTGCATGGTGAGAGATAAAGGTTTAATTTCATTTTGTTGCATATGGATTTCCAGTTTTCCCAGCACCATTTGTTGAAGAGGCTATCCTTTCTCCACTGTACATTTTTGGCACCTTTGTCTAATATAAGATAGCTGTAATTAAATGTATTAGTCTCTGTATCCTCAATTCTGTACCATTGGTCCACCAGTCTGTTTTGGTGCCAATACCATGCTGTTTTTGTTACTATTGCTCTATAGTATAATTTAAAGTCTGGTATGGTGATGCCCCCTGCTTCACTTTTCTTGCTCAGGATTGCTTTGGCTATTCTGGGTCTCTTATTTTTCCAGATGAATTTCATGACTGCTATTTCTATTTCTTTGAAGAATGACATTGGGATTTTGATAGGAATTGCATTAAATCTGTATAATGCTTTTGGTAGTATGGACATTTTGACAATATTAATTCTACCTATCCAAGAGCAAGGTAGGTCTTTCCATCTTCTGAGTTCATCTATAATTTCTTTCTTTAGTGTTCTATAATTTTCGTTATACAGGTCTTTCACCTCTTTCGTTAGGTTGATTCCCAGGTATTTTATTTTTTTTGATGCTATTGCAAATGGGGTATTTTTCATCATTTCCCTTTCAGAGTCTTTGTCGCTGATGTACACAAATGCCTTTGACTTATGTGTATTGATTTTGTATCCTGCAACTTTGCCAAATTCGTTTACTAGTTGTAAAAGTTTTCTGGTAGAGTTTTTTGGGTCTTCTAGGTAGATTATCATGTCATCAGCAAATAGTGCTAATTTGAGCTCTTCTTTTCCTATCTTAATCCCTTTAATTTCTTTCGTCTGTCTAATTGCTCTGGCCAGAGTTTCCAGTACTATGTTAAATAGCAGTGGTGAAAGGGGACATCCCTGTCTTGTTCCAGTTTTTAGAGGGAATGCTTTCAATTTTTCTCCATTTAAGATAATGTTAGCTCGGGGCCTTGCATAAATAGCTTTTATTATGTTAAGATATGTTCCTGATATTCCTAGTTTTTCTAGTGTTTTCAACATAAAGGGGTGTTGTATTTTGTCAAATGCTTTTTCTGCGTCAATTGAGATGATCATATGATTTTTGTCTTTAAGTCTATTGATGTGATGTATTATGTTTATTGATTTCCGAATATTGAACCAGCCTTGCATCCCCGGGATAAACCCCACTTGATCGTGGTGCACTATCTTTTTGATATGTTTTTGTATCCGATTTGCCAGGATTTTGTTGAGGATTTTTGCATCTATGTTCATTAAAGATATGGGCCTGAAGTTTTCTTTTTTGGATGTGTCTTTGCCAGGCTTTGGAATTAATGTAATATTGGCCTCATAGAAAGAGTCTGGAAGAGCTCCCTCTTTTTCTATTTCTTGAAATAGTTTGAAGAGCATTGGTATTAGTTCTTCTTTGAAAGTCTTATAGAACTCGGCTGTAAACCCATCAGGTCCTGGACTTTTCCTTGTTGGTAGCTTTTTGATGACATCTTCTATTTCTTCGCTTGTAATTGATCTATTTAAATTATGTATAGCCTCCACATCCAGTTTAGGCAAATCATATGACTCTAGAAATCTGTCAATGCATTCAGTATTTTCTATTTTATTAGAGTACAAGTTTTCAAAGTAATTTCTAATTATATTCTGTATATCTGAGGTGTTTGTTGTGATATTCCCTTTTTCATCACGAATGTTAGTAATTTGAGTTTTTTCTCTTCTTCTTTTCGTTAGCATTGCTAAGGGTCTGTCAATTTTGTTTATTTTTTCAAAGAACCAACTTTTAGTTTTGTCAATTCTTTGAATGGTTTCCTTAGTCTCAATTTCATTAATTTCTGCTCTGATTTTAATTATTTCCTGTCTTCTACTGCTCTTGGTGTTGGTCTGTTCTTCTTTTTCTAATGCTTTGAGGTGTGATGTTAAGTCATTTATTTGTTGGTTTTTTTTCCTCTTAAGGAATGAACTCAGTGCAATGAATTTTCCTCTTACTACTGCCTTCATAGTGTCCCAGAGATTTCTATATGATGTATCTGTGTTCTCATTTACCTCTAGGAATTTTTTGATCTCCTCTTTGATGTCTTCTTCAACCCCTTGTTCATTCAGTAGCATGTTGTTTAGCTTCCAGTTGATGGAGTAGTTTTTCTTATTCCTTGTTTTGTCGTTGATTTCCAATTTTATCCCTTTATGGTCCGATAGCATGCAGGGTAGTATCTCTATTTTTTTATATTTGCTGAGAGTTGCCTTGTGACATAATATATGGTCTATTTTGGAGAAGGAGCCATGTGCTGCTGAGAAAAATGTGTATTCGTTTACTGAGGGATGAAATATTCTATATATGTCTGTTAGGTCTAAATTGTTAATTGTTTTGAGGAGGCTTAAAGTTTCTTTGTTTAGCTTTTGTTTGGATGATCTATCCATTGGTGAGAGAGGTGTGTTGAAGTCCCCTAGAATAACTGTGTTGTGGTCTATTTTACTCTTGAACTTAAGAAGCGTTTGTTTGATGAATGTAGGTGCTCCATTATTTGGGGCATACAGATTTATGATTGTTATATCCTGTTGATGGATGGTTCCCTTAAGTAATAAGAAATATCCATCTTTGTCCCTCTTGATTAATTTTGGTTTGAAGTCTACCTTATTTGATATGAGAATGGAAACCCCTGCTTGCTTCCGCCGGCCATGTGAGTGATAAGACTTTTCCCAGCCTTTCACTTTCAGTCTGTTGATGTCTTTTTCTATGAGGTGTGTTTCTTGGAGACAGCAAATTGTTGGGTCATTTCTTTTAATCCATTCTGATAATCTGTGTCTTTTGATTGGCGAGTTTAGGCCATTAACATTCAGGGTTATTATTGAGATGTGATTTTTATTCCCATCCATTTTTATTTGACTTATGGTCTTTAGCTTGATTTGGTTTCTCTTCTGGTTGGTATTTCCTTTAGTTTAATATCTCCCTTTGTTGATTTTCGTTATCATCTTTCTCTTCTTCTTCATGAAATATGTTGCCCAGGATGTTCAGAAGTGCTGGCTTTCGAGTTGTGAAATCTTTTAACTTTTGCTTGTCGTGGAAGGTTTTTATTTCATCTTCGAATCTAAAGCTCAATTTTGCTGGATATAAGATTCTTGGTTGACATCCCTTTTCTTTCAGAGCTTGAAATATGCTATTCCAGGATCTTCTTGCTTTTAAGGTCTGGGTTGAAAAATCTGAACATAATCTGATTGGTTTCCCCCTATATGTAATTTGCTTCCTTTCTCTTGTGGCTTTTAGTATTCTCTCCTTGCTCAGTGTATTAGGCATTTTCATTATAATGTGTCTAGGTGTGGCTCTGTTGAGATTTTGTTTGTTTGGTGTTCGGTATGCCTCTTGAACTTGGTTTTCCATTTCATTCCTCAAGCTTGGAAAATTTTCTGTAATTATTTCATTAAATAGATTACTCATTCCTTTGGCTTGAAACTCTGCCCCTTCCTCTACGCCAATCACTCTTAAGTTTGGTCTTTTTATGCTGTCCCATAATTCCTGGATGTTATGTTCATGATTATTAACAAGTTTTGCTGTATGGTTTAAATTCTTCTCTAAGACATATATTTTGTCTTCATTGTCTGAGGTTCTATCTTCCAGATGGTCTATTCTGTTGGAGATGTTTTCAATTGAGCTTTTATTTTGGTTTATTGCTTCTTTCATTTCTGGAATTTCTGTTTGGATTCTCTTTAGAGCCTCTATTTCCCTATTGAAGTAATCTTTTACTTCCTGTATTTGTTTTTGGAGTTCTTTGTCAAAATGATCTTTTGCCTCCTGTACCTGCTCCCTCATCTCATTTTTGAGTTCATTCTTAAGTTCCATAAACATTTGGCATATGTAATTTCTAAATTCCATCTCTGGCATTTGACCAACTGTGCTTGCCATGACATCTGCCGATGAGGTATCTTGATTTGTTTGTGTCATTTTCTTTCCTTGTTTTTTCATGTTGCTTGTGTGTCTATTCTTCCTGCACTGTGGGACCTTGACTGTTTCGATTTTACCTTAAAGCCTTATGTTGTTCCTGTAGTACAATGCTATCAGATCACCTTATAATTCCTTTATACTTTTAAAACCTAACACTTTCTATTCAGAAAATCCAAGTTTGGTCACAATGTACAGATTTTGTTATCCCAGATATTATTTCCAATTTACTCTGTACGTTTCTGATAGGGTTTTATAGCTTCAAGTATTGGATACAGAGGTGTTATGTTTGGGAAGAAGGAAGTGTCTTGAATTGTTCTTTCTTGGAAAGTATGAAAAGAGATATCTATTGAAATGGTTTAGTGGAAGTGGTTTAGTATCAGTAGACGATGGAAGAAAGAGAATGGGGTTGACAATTAGGTAAAAAGATCAATTTATATATATAGTAAGTTGGAAAAGAAAAAAAAATGATAAAGAGTAGGAATTGGTGTAAGAGAGAGGAGAGAGAGAATCAAGGAAATAGAGAGTAAACTGTATATAACACCACTTTGCTACCCAATTCAATTGCGCCGGTTCTAGAAATCCCAAGTTTTGCGTATAACTTGTTTTTGGCTCTGTTTAGTATGCACTGGCAGCATGTAAACATGAAAGATGAAGGAGGAAGAAAAGATACAAGGGTGAGAAGGAGTAAAAGAATGAAAGAAAAAAGGGAGCGGAAGCAGATAAACACACTAACAATCAATGCGGAAGGAAAAAAAAAAAAAAAAAAAAGCAGAACAAAACAAAGCCAAAAAAAGAAAAAGAAAAATAAACAAACAAACATACAAACAACAACAAAAAAAAAAAAAAAAAAAAAAAAAAAAAACCCCTCCCTGCAATCCAGAAAATCAAGCAGACCAATAAAAAGAAAGGGAAACAAAACAACAACAACAAAAAAAGTCAAACCCCAAGTCTCAGACAAAACGGGCCCTGGGAAGCCCCCCTCTTTTTTTCCCTTTCCAGTTCAAACCAATTGCTATTGGATCACAGTCTGTGATCCTGTCAGTGAAATCAAGGCTGCATCCTAGGCCAGCGGCTGCACGGTTCAGTGAAGGAGTGGCCCAGGGGGACTGTGTGTGTCAGCAGATGAATGGCGCCGGGAAGGGGGATCTTCCAGAAGGCACCACCTCCCCAAGCCCACCCACAGTTGCAGTCCCCTGTGGCTGCTGTGCCAGCCTCAGAAACGCCTTCCCCTGCTGACCAACCAAGTCTCACCCAATTGTGTGTTGTCTTCAGAGAGCTGTAGAGTCCCTGGGTGGATGCAGCCGTCGCTCTCCGTCTCCTCCCCTTTGTCAGGACCAGCCCCTGCAGCTTTCAAAGATGGCGGCGCTCTCCTTCCAGTCAACAGTAGCTCCGCAGACTCCCAGACTCCCGTATCCTTGCCGATCGCACGGGGAAGCCACACCGAGGGTCACGTCAGGCGGAGTGTGGATTCGAACTGGTGTGTGGACCCGCGGTCTCCCGTGGCTCCCCAGCACCAATCCCGCCGGCTGTTATCGCTGGTTTTTATCGCCGGTTTCACGCTAGTGTGCAGTGAGTTTGGCTGGGGTTGCAGCAGTAGCGCGGTCTCCTCACCCTGACCTTGTTTCGCACGGCCTGTGCACCGCCCAGGCGGTTTTGCAGGAGCCTCGCGGCTCCAGCCGCTGCAGACAGCTTGTCTCTTTCTCTCTCTGGTAGTGGTAATCAAACCATCCAGGATATCGGTATTTTCAGTCCATATATATATAATGAAAGGCAATTTATCTGCTTTGTTGGATTCTTTCTACGGAACTGTCCTGAAGTGCGGGTTCCTCTAATCCGCCATCTTGGATCTCTCAGAAGAAGTCCAGATAAAGGGAATTCTGCCAGAAAAACAACAGGACCGCTGGCCACTACAAATTTTTAAAAGGAACTCTTGGGCCCAGGGGACATACTCTTGTTTTCTTCCTTCTGCCCTGAGGATACTGGATTTCTGAACTGGAAAATTAAAAATAAATAAGTTGAATTGTTTACCCCACCCCCACCCCCACCCTTTTGGTTTTTTTTTTTTTTTTTTTTTTGGTTGTCCTGGAACTCCAAATCCACCCAGTCTCTAAAAGAACTTAAACAGCTAATGTTGGACAAGACCCGCCCTCCCTCTTTAATTCAGTAAAAGATTGGAAATAAGATAGTGCAAGTAAAAAAGGCACCAATCTGAGGGAGGATCTTCAATCTTCCTATATTATCTTCAATTATTCCTATATGAAATTTAGAAATTCTCTGACTAGTTGAGGAGGTTCTGCACATTGGACCTTAGAATATGTCATCATCAAATAGAACATCTGAAATAAAAAAAGACAGAAAAAACACACAAAATCTGATTGTCAAGTTTCAAACAAACCCATAAATTAGAATCCAAGCCCCAAGTAATCATCCTAAAATTTGGGGCAAAAAAGATAAAGAAACAAAAGCAGATGGTTTAAAGTTAAAAAAAAAAAAACAGATAAGAGTTATGGAGAATAAACCTAGGTGATCCAATCTATGTTGTATAAAACTGTCAAGTTAGTTTAAAAAAGGTAATTATGTAGCCGGGCGCGGTGGCGCACGCCTGTAATCCCAGCACTTTGGGAGGCTGAGGCAGGAGGATCTCGAGTTCAAAGCCAGCCTCAGCAATGGCGAGGCACTTAGCAACTCAGTGAGACCCTGTCTCTAAATAAAATACAAAAAAGGGCTGGGGATGTGGCCCAGTGGTCGAGTGCCCCTGAGTTCAATCCCCGGTACCACAAAAAAAAAAAAAGGTAATTATGTAACATTCGTATATGGGGAACATAAAAATATTTGGTAAATTAACCTAAGAGCTAGATTGTAAAATGACCAAACATACAGAAAGCCTAAACATGAAAATATTTTTAAAAAGCAAAATTACCAATCTATAACCACAGATTTGATGGACAAATCTGTATTATTTATTTAAAAATTCTTTGTGTATATATACCACATTTTCTTTATCAATTCATCTGTTGACAGGATCCTAGGTTGGTTCCATAGCTAGCTTGGCTATTGTGAATTGTGCTGCTATAAACATTACTGGGGCTGCATCTCTATAGTATGCTGATATTAGATCTTTTGGATATGTACCGAGGAAAGGGATAGCTGGTCATATGGTGGTTCCATTGCTAGTTTTTTGAGGAATTTTCATACTGCTTTCCAGGGTGGTTGCACTAATTTGCAGTCCCACCAACAATGTATAAGTGTACCTTTCCCCCCACATCATTACCAACATTTATTAATATTTGTGGGGTTTTTTGGGTTTTCTTCTAATTAGCTATATGTGACAGTAGAATGCATTTTGACATTTCATATATAAATAGAGTTAACTTCTCATTCTTCTAGTTGTACATGATGTAGAGTTACATGGGTCGTGTAATCATATATACACATAGGGTAATAATGTCAGGTTCATTCTACTATATTTCCTACTCCTGTATCCCTCCCTTCACTCTTCTCTGTCTAATCCGAAGTACCTCTGTTCTTCCCTAGCACCTTCCCCTTATTGTGAATTAGCATCCATATATCAGAGAAAACATTCCACCTTTGGTTCTTTGGGATTGGCTTATTTCGCTTAGCATGATATTTTCCAGTTCCATCCATTTACCGGCAAAAGCCATAATTTCATTCTTCTTTAAGGCTGAGTAATATTCTATTGTGTATATTTCTTTATCCATTCACCCATTGAAGGGCACCTAGATTTGTTCCAACACAAAACTCAACTCAAAATGAGTCCTAAGGACTTAGGCACTAGAACAGAGACCCTGAGCCTAATAGAAGAAAAAGTAAGCCCAAATCTCTACTGCGTTGGCTTAGGAATTGTCTTCCTTAACAAAACTCCTAAATCACAAGAAGTAAAATTAAGAATCAATAAATGGGGTGGAATCAAACTCAAAAGCTTCTTCACAGCCAAGGAAACAATCTATAACGTGAGGAGAGAACCTACAGGATGGGAGAAAATCTTCACCACCTGCATCTTAAATAGAGCATTAATCTCCAGGATATATAAAGAACTCAAAAAACTTAACATCAAAAAAAAAAAAAAAAAAAACAATCAATAAATGGACCAAGGAACTGAACCGACACTTCACAGAAGAAGAAATACAATTGATCAACAAATATATGAAAACATGTTCAGCATCTCTAGCAATTAGAGATACGCAAATCAAAACTACACTGAGATTCCATCTCACTCTAGTCAGAATGGCAATTATCAAGAATACAAGCAACAATAAATGTTGTCAAAGATGTAGGAAAAAAGGTACACTCATACATTGCTAGTGGGACTGAAAACTGGTGCAACCACTATAGAAAGCAATGTAAGTTTCCTCAGAAAACTTGGAATGGAACCGCCATCTAACCCAGTTATCCCACTCCTCAATTTATATGCAAATGACTTAAAATCAGCATACTACAATGGCTCAGCCACATCAATATTTAATATTTGTGTTCTTGATAATTGTCATCCAACTGGAGTGAGATAAAATATCAATGCAGTTTTGAAAGAAGAATGAAATTAAATTATGGCATTTGCTAGTAAATGGATGGAACTGGAGACCATCATGCCAGACCAAGAAATTCAAAGGTTGAATGTTTTCTCTGATATGCGGAAAGCAAAACCAAAATAAGAAGAAGAGAGAAAATGGGGGGAGGAGGGCATTCATGAAAACAGAACAGAGAAAGAGAGATGGGAGGAGGGATGGGAAAAGGGAAGAATGGTGGAAGAAACCTGACCAAACTATCTATATATATGAACATACCACAATGAATCTCACCCCCATGTATATCCAAATGGCACTAAATTTTTAAATAAATAAATAATAGATCATCAGAGTAGAGGGAAGGGAAGAGGGAAAGAAAAGGGGAAGTACTAGGACTGAGTTAGATAAAATTATATTCCATGCTTTTATAACTATGTCAAAATGAACCCTAACGTTATATATAACTGAGAACTAATAAAAGAAAAAAATCATTTGCATACATATGATAACATATTTGAAATCCATAGAGGAAAATATAAATTATAAATATACATATAAGTAAGTATAAGATATTAAAGTTTAAAAGTAGAGAAAGCTTGAATATTTAATTTTTACAAAAGAAGTTTAAAAACAACTAAAGCAACTTGCCCAAAATCACACCTTTTGTTAAGAGACAGAACATGAATTTGAAATTTTATAGCATCTATAAAAATATGGAAAGCTTCCCAATTTATTTTAAGAATTTCCATAATGCTGGGAGAAAACCTGACCCAAATAGCAAATAGAGACACTACACAAACCACCACCAACACCATCATGCAGATTCATTTCACTCCATAAAACTGGAGAAATCAGGGGGAAAAAAATAACAGAAAATGAAATGCATACTAAAATTAAATATTAATTCACTGCGACAACGTTCATTTCAGTAATGCAAGGATCATTTGATCTTAGAAAAAATTGCAATGTTACATGTCGTATCAATATATCAAAGGGAAAAACTCATGATGATTTTGATTGTTTCATGTATCTATCAAAGGCAGTTGATATAGATCAATATCACTTTTCTGATGAAAATTCTAAAGTACATTTTCTTAATTTGGTTAAGACATTTATTTCTTTTACTTTTATTTTATTTATGTTTTTATTCAGAAACATGGTCATCCCTGAGTTCAATCTCCAGCATCTCAAAAGCAAACAAAACAAACAAAAAGCCACAGTGGAACACATATATTTCCATTGAAATTTAGAATATTTAATATTCTCAATCTTCTCACTAAAGCAATAAGTCAGTGGTGTGGCTCAGTGATACAGTGCTTGCCTAGCATGCAGGAGGCCCTGGGTTTTATATTCAGTACCTCAAAAAAAAAATTACACATTTTTTGCAAACATTAAACTGGCACATTTTAATCCTCTACTCCCCCCACTTTAACTTATGTTTCTTTACAGTCTCTCATTCTTGTGAGATGTCAGTCCACTGAAGGACAGAATAAACAGCTGCTACATAACTTTGACTAAGTTCTTAATGGCTCCCACTTAACATGGCAAAAATTATTCCTATTAATAGTTATTCCTATGAATATTCCTATGAATTTATTCCTATTAAAGCAGAGTCCTTCCACTGGAGCACTGGAGTAGTTTGCAGAAAATGTTAATGATCATCATTATAGTTTAACCATAGATCTTAAATACTGTTAAAGGGTAATACGATATTGGGGAGTAAAAGTCCACATACTTTTTTTTTTCTGCCTGGGGTTAGCAGTTGGGACACTAAAGGGAGAAGGGAATAGTGTGATGATCACATGGTAATTCCAGAGTTTATACCAAGGTTTGTTTATGTAAAGCAACATGATGATATGAATTGAGAAATGAAGAAGTTCAAGGAACACATTACCTATCACCCTATTTGTGATTCTTAGGGGAAGCTGTGTAGAATGCTCTGTATCAGCATGCATAAAGTTAAAAGGACAGATGGACATAGATTGATAGAGCTTCCACAGTATTTTATCAAATCTGAGTCACTTTCAATTGGAAGATATAATAGAAAGCTCTAAAGACATAGTCCAATTTCAAAGAAGTATAACATACAAAAAAATGCAAAAATTAAAGTCAACCAAATAGCATAGCACTTCTAGAATATCACATCATGTCTCATTCATCTAGGCAGCCCCTAAATCAGCACTTGCATGTGGCAGGTACTCAATAAACACTGAAGAAAAAGGAAGGGAGAGAGGGAGGGGGAAAGGGAAAGAGAGGAGGGAGCCTTGACTTGTCTACATTTCAATCTCAAAACTATACATAACCTAACCTCTCTTTCAATCTTTTAAATATTAAATTTCAATTCATACTCTGCTTAGTGAACTTGGCTACAATCCCAAATTCTTCCTCCAAGAGACTTCAGCTTCCCCTGTTGCCTTAAATCTTCTGAGATCCTACATCCATTCCCCTTCCAATTTGGCACTTTCTGCTGTCCAAAGCATGGCTTAAAACTTTTTTGCTCACATTTTTTCTGGGGCCAATTATGACATGTGGAAAACAGAAGAAAACTTGGCCACAGGGAAGGCATACAAGAGTAGACAACTTGACCTGAGGCTTAAAACATGAAAGGACTATGTCAGACAGCAAAGTAAGACAGGTAGAGGCAGAGCAGGTTCCCCAATGAATTCAGCAAGCTATGTTGACAACTCAGTGCTAAAAACAAAACCCAAATCTTTGCTCAAACACACAGCTTTTCATAATTTTACATTGTAATTTGTGTTTCATGTGCATGAATGCACATGTGTTTTCTTCTTACAGCTGGGCTATTATTAGTCAAGATTTCTGAAGACAGAACCTAGGTGACTGAAAGGGGGCATACTTAACTGGATTGTCTTAGCTAATTATAGCATTGGTTGCCTTGACCCAATAGACTTACACATATTACCTCTCCTGGAAAACAAAGCCAGAGTCTGATTTTCCTCCTACCTTGCTGGCTTCTCCTTCTTGATCCCTTTGCTTGACAGAGCTCCTCTTTCAGAATAAGCCCTCTTTCCTACTTTATGTTTTATTTTTTATTTAATTTTGAAATTTAGAAATACTGGGTTAACTTAAAAGAATATGTGTATATGAGGTTTTGACAAGTTTTGGAACATGAGAACCCAAAAGACCATAATTGAAATAATTCATATTTAATGCAATATTCTAAAAATTAAAATTAATAATATGAAAAGTCCATGATGAACAAAATATTAAATTTTAAATAAAGACAGTATTAGTATTAGGTAGCAGTAATGAGCAGTGGAATGTGAACCAATAACATACAGGGTCATGACATTTCTTTAAATAGCCTTTAATGAAAAATCAAGTAACTCGTAGAAAAATAACAGGTGTACTAACCCTGAGAATAAACATGTGGAAACAAAAGGATCCAATTAAGAAATATGTCAGGAAGGAAAGGTCAATGGGCTAACTTCTGACAGGGTCTGCTGGGCTAATTGTTAAGTTAGGATTTATGACTATAGGTTTCTCAAGATTTTTCAAAAGGAAAATTTCATTAACAGCACAATGCACTAAGATGAAGACTGCCGGCTCATTGACGCCAGCACCAGCATTAACATATAATTGACTTGTGGATGAAGCCCAATGGTATGGCCACCATGACAGTTCTGGAGCGGACCAACTGGGATCAAAAGCTCCACCACCTGATGTGAAAAGGAGTTGAACATCTGACTGGTGAAGACTGCAGAAGGTAGACCCCAGTTCTCCTGACAAACATCCAATAACAATAAATTTGAAAGTCCTATTGTTTCCTTTGTCATTCTCTGCTTGGAGATGGCCCACTCTGTCACCCTTGAGAGTGTTCTTTGCTTGAGCCTTACTTTAGTTTCACTTATGATACTTCTCTTACTTGGCTTTTTGTGTGTGACTTTTAATTGTCTTTTGTCGGGTCTCAAAAACTGAGGTTTGGCGCTTTAGCTCCCCATTCACCTGTGGCAACAGGATCTGACCTTGTACTTTAACATCCCTAACTAGCCTCATCCTAACTCCAGAGCTGGTTTCTTTATAATTTTATTTACAAGCAGATGACTGGCCTGAGAGCTGTGATTTTTTTAAATAAACCATTAAAGTATGATTTGTCTCAATTTCTAAGCTTGTTGGTACACACTTAAATTTTGCACCGAAAGTCAGTGCCTCACTTACCTCTGCCTAATCCCATCCCTGCTCATTGCCTGGTTTATGGTATCACAAATGTCTTTGGGTTTTGCTTGTTTGTAAACTTTATGAGAATAATCTACAAACTTCATAAAACTCGAATGCATTCTTCAAGCATGCATTTTTTTCCTTGTCTTCATATTTGACTCAGAGTCCTCCATGTTTATGTAAGAAGCTATAGTTCATTTGTCCTCATGATTCTACAGTGTTTCCTTGTACAACTAAGTCATTATATATCCATGTTCCTATCAACAGATGAGGTTGTTAGCTGTTTGCTAGCCATGACGAACCCTGCTTCTGTGAACATTCTCATACCTGTCATCCATCAATAGACTGAGAGGTTCTCTAGGCTCCTTGGGAAGAGAATTGCAGAGTCACAGGTCTGTGCAAGTTGATACTTATGAAATAATGCCATCTTGTTACCCAAAATGCTTATGTATCACACACACTCCCAGAATTTCTGTTGCTCCTCAGGCCCAACAAATACAACTTTAAAACCTTTGCTAACCTAATGGGTTGAAAGAAATGTCTCAATGATGTTTTAATTGGTATTTCCATAGCTAATAAGAGCACATTTTCCTATGCTTGAGTATTCATATTTTCTCTTCCAAAATACATGCTGAAAACAACATGAAGAAAGGAAGCTTGCAAGCTCCTATGAGGCCTAATGGACAAGGGGGGTGGAATAGTCGTCATGTCCTCCTGGATTCCAAAGTCTCGTTATCTAGTTAATCTTAGCTTTTAGTCATTTCAACTGAGTTTCTTATAGATGTGCTGATGCACATCTATATGCACATCTATGTGCATCTATGTGCTGTGCAGTAATAAATAACTTTGAGAATGCTTGTTCCTGCTCATCACTGTATCTTTCCTGGAATGTATTATGTAAGTGACCAACAACCAATCAACACAATCTCTGCTTTTCTTGTTGGCCAATGCAATGGTAGCAACCAGTGTGCCTAACCTACTTCTTGCTCTTTTTGTCTATAAGAGCCCTCTTCCGGCTGTGGTGGGGCACCCCTGTAATCCCTTGGGAGGCTGAGGCAGGAGGATCATGCGTTCAAAGCCAGCCTCAGCAATGGTGAGGCACTTAGCAATTCAGTGAGACCCTGTCTCTAAATTAAAAAAGAAAGAAAGAAAGAAAGAAAAAAGGGCTGGGGATGTGGCCCAGTGGTTGAGTGCCCCTGAGTTCAATCCCCAGTACAAAAAAAAAAAAAAAAAAAAAAAAAAACTAGCACCCTCGTCTGCCATTTTGCCACTTAACCTGGACAATGAGAATATGTGTTTCCTAAGTGGTCATTCTTACTGTTGACTTCAGTAAACTCCATTTGTCACAAACTTTTGTGTGAGATTCTGTGTTTCAGATTGGCAATGCTCATGTATTTTGCCCAATCTTTTATTAATATATGACATTATATAATATGTAAAACATAGAAATAAAAAAATTGAATTTTCAGAAATTCTTTCTATATTCTAGATATAAATCTTTTGTTGTATGAATTTCAAATATTTTCTCCAAGTCTGCAGCTCATCTTTTTCTTTTTTTTTTTTTTTTTTTTTTTTTTTTTGGTACCAGGGATTGAACTCAGGGGCACTCGACCACTGGGCCACATCCCCAGCCCTTTTTTGTATTTTATTTAGAGACAGGGTCTCACTGAGTTGCTAAGTGCCTCACCATTGATGAGGCTGGCTTTGAACTCGCGATCCTCCTGCCTCAGCCTCCCAAAGTGCTGGGATTACAAGCGTGCGCCACCGCGCCCAGCTTTCTTTTTTCTTTTTTTTTTTTTTTTTTGATACCTGCATTTACAAAAGTTCTTAATTTTTTTTGAAATATTCTTATTAGTTATTGATGGACCTTTATTTATTTATTTGTTTATATGTGGTGCTGAGAATCAAACCCAGTGCTTCACACATGCCAGGCAAGCACTCTACCACTGAGCCACAACCCCAGCCCAAAAGTTCTTAATTTTAAAGTGTTAAATTTATCATTTTTATCTTTTAGTACTTTTTGTTTCTTGTTTAGAAAATCACTGTCTACTGTCATGAAGGTAATTTTTTATATTTTCTTCATATAGTATTGAAATTTTTACTTCTATATATATATATTTGGATCGATGTTTGGATATCATTTGAAGCACAAATTGAAATACATTTTTTTTTTTCAGCATAGATAACCTACTGGTGCAGGAGCATTTATTAAGCATTCATCCTTTCACAAATTACCTACAATGTCACATTTTCCATATATCGGGTTTCAACAAATGTGTTTGTCTTTATGCCATTGCGCTGTGGTCACATTTAATGTCATTTTCAAATAGTCTTGATTTCTAGTTGGTTACATATTTCACTCAGTAGTTATTTCTTCTTTTAAAATTAAATCATTAGGGAAAATCAGCTTAGCAAGGATTAACATCTTTATAATATTGTGTTGATAACTATGAAAATGGCCCATCCCTCCATCTAGTATGTTCTTCACTGCAGGTAATGAATTGAATGGTGGCCCCAAGAGATATGTCCATGTTCTTACCCCCTGGAATACAATATAACCTTACTTGGAAAAGTAAGTTTGCCGATACAATTAAGAATTTCAAGATGATATAATCCTGGACTCTTAAACCTAATACAAATGTTGTAGAGATAGCAGATTAAGACATGCAGACAAGAAGGAACAGACCATATGAAGATGGAGACAGAGATTAGAGTTCTGTAACTGCAAGTCAAAGAAGACCTAGAGTTGCCAGAGGCTAGAAGAGGAATGGAAGTCACCTCCCCTAGATCCCTCAGAAGGAGTATGGCCCTGTTGAGAGCTTTATCTTTTTTTTTTTTTAATCTTGATCTTGTACTTTTGGTATCCACAACTGTGAGAGAATACAATTCTGTTGTTTTAAGCCACCAAGTTTGTGATAATTTTTAGGGTAGTCCTAGGGAACAAATATACTTTCAATAAAGTTTTATAATTTCTTCATAATGATCTTGCATATCTTTTGTATGTATTTCCAAATTCCTTAATGGTATTACTATTATAAATGGCAACTTCTAAAATTTATTTTGTTAATGGTTTATTGATGATATTCAGGAAGGTAATTAGTATTTAAGCATGGATCTTGTATCCAGAAATTTTGCTAAAATCTTTATTTAATAAATGTGTCAATATTTTATTAAAATCTTGCCTGCGTGCAAGAAAAAAATTCTTTATAAGTCAATTAATTCCTGATAAGGACATTTTCTAGAAAAAGAAGATGAATACATATTTATTGTTAGACTAGATATAGACAGAGAAGTCATTAAAGGTCATTAGATCCTTGATTGGCAGTCAGCTAGTAGTCAACTGTGTGAGTCACTAGTTACCAGAAGAACTTTTCATTTCACCAAAATTCATTTCAAATTTCATTTCATGGCATAGGGATTTATTAGAACAGCACCAGAAGAAGGGTGTGGATTGCAGCCTATAAATGAATTACGTTCCCAGGTCATTATTTCTTTAATTTTGAGCTCATTGCTTCATCAACAGATCTTCCAATTTCAACTCATACTTAAATCCAATTAATCTTCAACATGCAATCCTTTTTTTCTTTATTACTGCATTATAGTTATGCATATTAGTGGGGTTCATTTTGACATATTCAAACATAGTCTTTTTCATTTCAATCCCCATTTATCATTATTTCCTAAACAACACAGTATGACAACAATTTACATAGCATTTATGTTGCATTAGGTATATAAGTAATCTAGAGATGATTTAAATATGTAGGAGGATATGTATAGGTTATATATTAACAGCATGTCATTTTATATAAGTGGCTTGAGCATCCTTTGATTTTGGTATCTGTGGGGTCCTAGAACCAATCCTCCATGGATAGTGAAGGGCATTTGTATTTGACAAGGCAAAGGAGCATTTTTAGTTCTTAAAAGCTGAGAAAAAGCCATTTACCAATGGATTTCTCTCAGCTTCCTCTTTCCCTCTCTTTCTCCCTCCCCCTCACTTCCTTCCTCTACTCTATTGGTCTTCCCTCTAGTCAATTTATTTCTTAAACTGGTATGTTATAGTAATATACAAAATAGGAATGAATTGTGAGATATTCATGCTTGCATATTGCATAATTTGGTCAACTTCATTTCTCAGTTCTTCCCCTTTTCTTCTCCTCCTTCCACCCCCTTAGTCCCTCACTTATACTCTACTGACTTCTCTCTGTTTTACTGAAACCCACTTTTTTTTCTTTTTAAATTTTTTTTATTTTTCTTTTTAGTTAGACATGAGAGTAGAATGTATTTTGACATATCATACATACAAGGAGTATAACTTCTCATTTTTGTGGTTGTACAGGCTATGGAGTTACACTGGTCATGTATTTATACAGGAACATAGGAATGTTATGTCTGATTCTTTCTACTGTCTTTCCCATTTCCACCTCCCACTCCCACCCCCACCCCACCCCCACCACCTGAACCTCCACTCCTCTGTTCCCAACCCCCACCTATTGTGAGTCAGCATTCCCATATCAGAGGGAATATTCAGCCTTTGGTGTTTGAGGATTGGTTATTTAACTTAGCATGGCAGTCTCCAGTTCCTTCCATTTACTGGCACATGCCATAATTTTCCATTTTGTATACATACCACAATTTATTTATCCATTTGTTAAGATGCTATTCCAAAATCTGCCCGGCTCAAAAAAAATAAAAATAAAAAAATAAAAACTTTTGGGTCTTTTTGAAACAAAGACAAAAATTTATTCTGGCTAGACCCAAGGGATCAGGAAGCAAAAATTTTTGAAGCCCAAGACACTGAATGATGGTCACAGACAGCTTAAAAACATAAAAAATACAAAGAAGTTGGATGAGAGAGAGAAGTACAATTATAAGACACATGTCATAAAGTGGAAAGCATCAAGTTCTCAGAATTTGCACTTTTTTGTACACACTCAGGAAGCAAGCTTGCGTTAGCTCCAAGGTTTAAAGACATTGTGGTCAGGGTATAAGTGGGTGAGGGTGGAAATGTCTTCTATGTGAGTGGACTCATGCAGAAAAGGAGGGCAATTCTGTGCAAGATGAGATATCTGAGCAAAGTGGGGTCAGCCTGACTTAATTTTCAAATCAGCCTGTAACACATTCATCTATTGAATGCCACCTAGATTGGTTCCATAGCTTAGCTATTGTGAACTGAGCTGCTATAAACATTCATGTGATAATGTGCAGGAGCCCTAATAAAGGAGATAGCTAAGATTGCGGTTAGCTGTGAGCCATAAGCATTACCACCTTCCATGGTCTCGTGAGACTTGGCCGGAGACATTGTGGATCCGGTCAGTGCCATTTGCATGGTCTCGTGAGACTTGGCCTGGGACATTGTGGATCGGGTCGGCACCATTTGCATGATCTCGCGAGACTTGGCCCGGGGGATTGTGGGTCATCGTCGGGGCCATTTTGTGGTTGTTGGAGGAGCGTGGACGGCGTGTAGGGGTATTGTTGGAGCCGGAGAGAGAAGCTGGCAGAATAAAGAGCCTGTTTGTTTCCAGTCTGCCTCTGAACTTATTCCCGTGGCTTTGTTGCTCCAAGCGGCCATCACTTCAGGCAACAACAATAATGCCACTATAATATGCTGATTTTAAGTCCTTTGGGTATAAATTGAGGAGTGGGAAAACTGGGTCAAATGGTAGTTCCATTCCATGTTTTCTGAAGAATCTCCATACTGCTTTCCAGAGTGGATGCACCAATTTGCAATCCAAACAAGGTATGAGTGTACATTTTCCCCACATCCTTGCCAACATTTATTGTACTTGTATTCTTGACATAATTCAATTCAATTCTGACATTGAATTTAATGCAGGCACTATGGCTAAAGGCTTATTCCTACAAGACTGCTCTACTATCTTTTTTTTTTCCATTTAAATTCTTTTATTCCACAAGTATTTATTAAGTAAGTCTAGAGTCTGTGGGGAAATTTACAGCCTGTTATGGGAGATAAGTGTGTACCAATGATTATAATTCACTAAGTAAAATTACTGCTTGATAAATATACATGTATACATATACCTATCTATGTATAGATCAACATATATATCAACATCATGAGTAAAAAAAATTGGTCAATGCTGCCTACATGGATCAGAGAAATAGTCACAAAGAAAACAATTTCAGGATTTTGCATTGGAAATTAAAAAAATTGAAAAGATATATCTCAAACCAAGGTGTTTAGAAGTCTGAATGTGTACAAGAGCTTCCCAGCCTGGACTGCATAGCAGATACCCAGTTTTGTTGTTCGTTTTTTCTCTCTAGCTTCCACGTATGAGATAAAACATTCAGTGCTTGACTTTCTGAGTCTAGCTTATTCCACGTACATCATGTTCTCCAGTTCCATTCATTTACCAGCAAATGGCATAATTTTATTCTCTTTTATGGCTGAGTAGAACTCCATTGTGTAAATATACCACATTTTCTTTATCTATCCGGTCTGTTGACAGGTACCCAAGTTTGGTTCCCTAACCTGGCTATTGTGAATTGTGCTGCTAAAAACATTGGTATGCCTATATTACTATAGTATTCTGACTTTACTTCTTTGGGATAAATACTGAGGAGTAGGATAGCTGGGTCATATGATGGTTCCATTCCTAGTCTTTTGAGGAATCTCCATACTGCTTTCCAAAGGAGTTACTAACTACAACTCTGTTCTTAAAGTACTATAGCCAATCTAATCTTGTTACTGTTGCTCTCTAGCAAAGCTACATTGTTCTTGAATAGAAGTTAAAATCATTGCATGGTCATTAGTCCTTTCAGACGTGGTCCCTTGTCTTAAGCCTCACCTCTCATTGTTCTTGTCTTATACTCTGGGCTATGACCACAATGGATTTCTCTCAGCTTTTAAGAACTAAAAAT
Organism: Tamias sibiricus; assembly: GCA_025594165.1. Lineage (NCBI taxonomy): Eukaryota > Metazoa > Chordata > Mammalia > Rodentia > Sciuridae > Tamias > Tamias sibiricus. Next base: position 145,371,414 of record CM046657.1, read on the forward strand.
GCTCCTTTGCCTTGTCAAATACAAATGCCCCTCACTATCCATGGAGGATTGGTTCCAGCACCCCACAGATACCAAAATCAAAGTATGCTCAAGCCACTTATATAAAATGACATGCTGTTAATATATAGCCTATACATATCCTCCTACATATTTAAATCATCTCTAGATTACTTATATACCCAATACAACATAAATGCTATGTAAATTGTTGTTATATGGTGTTGTTTAGGAAATAATGATAAGGAAAAAAGTCTGTACATGTTCAGTACAGGTAAAACAATTTTTTTTTCTTTTTTGTACCAGGAATTAAACTCAGGAGCACTCAACCACTGAGCTCTATTTTGTATTTTATTTAAAGACAGGGTCTCACTGAGTTGCTTAGCATCTCGGTGTTACTGAAGCTGGCTTTGAACTCATGATTCTCCTGTCTCAGCCTCCTAAGCCACTGGGATTGCAGGTGTGAGACACCATGCCTGGTAGTACAGTAAAATTTTTAAAAATATTTTTTATCCATGGTTGATGGGAATCTATGGGTGCAGAGCCCACAGATATGGAGGACTGACTGTACTTCTATAAGCTATATATCCTACCTCAAACCCTTCTACCCTAAGTCCTCTTCATCCTTCATAGTTCAGCTTATAGTACTTCCTCAGAGTCTTCCTTAAATCCTCAGAAAAACTAGAACCTCCCACCATTTATTGTTCTTTTTAATTTCCAATATTTTTCCTACCAATACTCATGAGGTTTTTTTTCTTATTAAAACTTTTTAATAGGGGCTGGGGTTGTGGCTCAGCGGCAGAGCGCTTGCCTCTCACGTGCACGGCCCGGGTTCGATCCTCTGCACCACGTAAACATAAATCATTGCATTGTGTACAACTAAAGTAAATAAATAAATATTTTAAAAAAACTTTTTAATAAACTTTTATTTTTAAATTTATGTTCACTAAAACTCACTTTTTGCCATACAGTTCTATGAGATTTGACAAATATACAGTCATGTAACCACTACCACAAACAGGACACAGAAAAATTTGATAACTTCCCCCAAATTTCCTCACAACATCTTTTTGTAGTCATGCTTTTCTCTTACCCTTAACCTCCTGCAATCACTATAGTTATGCCTTTTCCAGAATTTCACTGAAATGGTATGAAAGAATAAGGTTTTCAGGTACTGCTCCTGTCATTCGAGAGCACTACTGAGATCCTTGTATGCTGTTTGTACATCAACAATTCCTTACCTCATAATGTTGAATAGTATTCCTTTGTATGGACATCCCATGGCTTATTTATCCATTGGATGGAGGGATCTTCTTTTATACTATAGAGCAATTATAAATAACAATTTAAACACTCATGTACAAGTTTTTTTATTGTACAAATTTTAATTTCTAAACAAGTAAATATCAATCTCCATAACCCACTGAAGCAAAATATATATATGAAGAGCTGTCTTATTCTTATTCTGAAAATGAAAAAATTACTGGAGCCTCAAAAGGGAGATGGCAACGGGTGGTTATGTCCAGGCATGACTGGGCCATTTCTAGCTCTGACCTCACAAGGAGGAAATTTCAAACAGCAGGTATATAAGAAGGTGGCTGTAGCCTGGTTTTTGTCCATAAGTACAGGAAGCTCTTGGTGGTGACCTGTCAGACTCCCAGATAGTGCGTTTGGTGATTGGTAGTTGGTGGTTGTGGTCTTTGGATATTGGTTTTTTGATTTGGTTTTTTTTGTTTGTTTGTTTTGTCTTGTTTTGGTTTTTGATTTGTTGTTTGGGGTTTGTTGTTGTTGTTGTTGCCTAGAATTTTTAGTGGGTGTTCCTGTTTAGAACGTATATGTATAGCAAGAGTAACCAGTCTAGTGTAGAGTCACAGGGTCTCAGTTCCCGCAGTGAGCCATCCTTCCTGGACCAGTATGAAGTCCTGACGGCCATTGAGCATGGAGAGTTTGGCCAGGTAAACCTAGGCCGCCATCCCCTCAATGGGGCAAAGGTGGCAGTGAAAGTCCTGAAGATGGTAGTGCAGAACATCCCGGTCCTCTCTAAACCTCATTCTGGATGAATCTGATGGTCCATAGCATGCCTGGTCACTTCCTTGGTGATGCAAGAGCCGCCGGAAGGTAAGCATCGGACAGGTACCAAGTCCTAAGGTCGATGCGTACACATGCAGACACCTCTGGGGGTCTCAGGAGGCCTGCTGTCCACAGGCATGGCTGGCTCATCAGCGCGCCTTTTGAACTTGGGTGTTGGCTGTCCCCCACCTCAGCTTGTTGCTCTCACATGTCTCTCCTTCTACTACTTGGCTGGTCTGTCTGATAGCCAAGGTCTCAAACAAGCTCCTGGTCTCCAGATACTCAACATTCCCATAGGTGACCATGGCCAGAGTCAGGACTCCCAGCAGAATGCAGAACTTGCTGTTGACAGGAGCTATAACCCAAGGACATGACAAACCCCAGGGACTCCACAGGAAGTAACTGGCAAAAGCAGCTTTTTCCATCTTCTTAAAAAGAATGCCATAGAGAGCATTGTTTTTCACTGCCCATCAGCATTCACCATGCCCCACAGGCTGGGAAGCAGGAAGAACACTGCCATCTGGAAGAACCATGGATGCCACAGCAGGGGTTCCATGATGCAGGCAAGGTGGGTTGCTGCACCCACATGTAGATGGCTATCCTGCCTGTGTACTGGTAGAACTTGGGACAAGCTTTGGGGGTTTTTTAGGGGGTGGTTTTTTTTGTTTGTTTGTTTGCAGTGCCAGGGATGGCACCCAGGACCTCACCTGTGCTAGGTAAATGCTCTGCCACTGAACCATACTCATGCCCCATATGCAAGTTGTGGGGTTTGGGGGTTTGTTTGTTTGTTTTTCTTTGTTTTGTTTGTCTTGGTAGAAGGGAAATAAAACAATTTTATTGTTGAACAGTTTTGAGCCAGAATGGTCATCACAGGCACTTTACTAACAATACTGCAAAGACAAAATCTCTTTTATATATCTAAGTGGATACAACCTCTTACCTTCATGTTTTCAAAATAAAATGCCTGGTTTTCTTATATTTTTATCACTTTGGAGGCAGATGTCAACTGAAGTTAGGCTCAAGATCTCTCAGAGAGTGAAGATCAGCCATCTTCATTGAGGATTACATTTCAGAGAGTTGTCTTTTAAGTCTTCACCTTCTGCAAAATGTGACTGAACTGGGGGTATGGTGACTGCATAATACACTGAGAGGCTGGACCTGAGATCTCACAAAGAGCATCAAGCCCAAGTTTGGCAAAGAAGCAGTGGACCCTCATGCCTTTGAAGGCTTTGATAGCTTGGAAAATGTGCATATCAAACTTTACCAGTGTACCAGGGAAAGAAAATGACCATATTATACCCTTCTATTGTGTGCATGCACAAAGATGCAACAACAAAGCCCACAGCTATGTACAGCTACAATGCACAAACACACATAACACGCACACACACTCAAAATATCATCCATTCATCTTTCCATAATTTTATTGGTGCATTACAATCATCTATAATAGTAGGATTCAGCACCACACGCACTCACATGTGCACACAATATAACAGCACAATCTAGTCAATATTGTTCCCTAGTATTTCCCCTTGTCCTCCCCTCACTCCTCCCCCTGGCCCCTTTACTCTCCTGACCTCATTTTTTATTTTCTTGAGACTTCTCCCCCCACCCAGCTCCCACCACCATCCTTCTTTTCCTTTTTCCTTTCTTGCTTCTACATTTCAGAGAAAACATATGCCACTGACCTTCTGAGTTTGGCTTTTTCCACTTCACATAATGCTCCCATGTTCCATCCACTTTCCTACAAGTGACATGATTTCATCCTTCCTTATGACCAAATAAAACTCTATTGTGTATATATATCACATTTTCTTTATTCATCTGTTGATGGATACCAAGGCTGATTCCAAAATTTGGCTATTGTGAATTGTATTGCTCTACCCCATGTGCTAGTTTTTGAATAAAGATACATTTTTATTTCTCTTGGATAAATACATAAGAATGAGATATGGAACTTATATAGCTGGGGTATGTATGTTTATCTTTATCCAGAAATTACCAAACACTTTTCCAAGGAGGATGTGTCATTTTTCATTCCCACCAATAATGAATGAGAATTCCAGGAGACTTGTGTCTTCTCCATTACTTAGTATTGTTGGATTTTGTTTTTTATTTCAGCCATTCTAACAGGTATATATTGGTATCTAATTATGATTTCAATTTGCATTTCTCTAATGACTAATGATGTTGAGCATCTTTTCATGCACTTGTTTGCCATCTTATATCATCTTTCAGAAAATGTCTGTTCAGATTCTTTGCCCGTTTCCTTTAAAAAACTGGGCTGCTGGTTTTCATATCACTGAGTTTTGAACATTCTTTGTATTTTTTGAATACAAGTTCTTTCTCAGACATACATTTTCAAATATTTTCTTCCAGTCTATAGCCTGTCATTTCATTTTTATAACTGTCTTTTGGGAAGCAAAGGTTTTTGTTTTGATCAAGTCCAATTTATCAGAGATTCCCCCCACCCTTTCTGATTCATGCTTTTGGTGTCTAAGAACTCTTTGTTTGGCTGATAATCTCAAATTTTTTCCTATGTTATCTTCTTATCTTCTGGAAGATTATAATTTTAGATTTTTATTTCCATGATATACTCTTAATTTTTTTTTTTTTTTGTACTTGGGATTGAACTCAGAGGCACTCAACCACTGAGCTACATCCCCAGCCCTATTTTGTATTTTATTTAGAGATAGGGTCTCACTGAGTTGCTTAGTGCTTCACCATTGCTAAGGCTGACTTTGAACTCAAGATCCTCCTGCCTCAGCCTCCTGAGCCACTGGGATTATAGGCATGCCCCACCACACCTGGCTTAATTAATTTTTTGAATGAAGTTTTAGGTGAGGGTTAAGGTGCGTAATATTTTGTTTTGTTTTGGCATGGACAGATAATAATTTCAGAACCATGTGTTAGAGAAACTATCCTTTCAAGAAAAGCATCCTTTGCCAAATGTCTATTGACCACATATGACAGGCATACAAATGCATCTGCTTTCATTATAGTGACAGAATCTACTTCATATGACATATTCTTTTACATTGTTAAGGTTTGCTTGATAAATTATTATAGGTTTGTCTTAGTGAGTGTCCCATGTGTGCTGGAAAAGAATTCCAGGGCTCCTGCATCTTTGCTGGTTTTCTGCCTACTTGTTCAAAGAATCACTAAGAGGCTGCATCTGTTACTGTTACCATTTCAGAGGTTGCTGTAGGGATGACAATATATGCACCTTCCTCAATCTATTTAGAGCTAATATTCTGCCATCTCAAATAAATTGGATTCCTTTCAACCACATTTGCACTTCATATTCCCCTTTTTGTTACAGTTGTCATTTCTACAACACTGAACCCCACGAGACAATGTCATACTTCTTGCTTTCAACCATCCCAGGCATTTTAAAGAACTTCAGAAAAGAAAAAGTCTATCCTGTTTATCCAAATAATTGACATTTTTGTTGCTCTTCTTTACTTCTTGAAATCCCAAGGCTCTCCCAGGTGTTACTTCCCTTTAGTCCAAAGAACTCCAAATTTCAGTATTTCTTTTAGAGTAGATTTGATAGTGACAAATTATGCTTTTCTTCATCTGAAAATTCATTATTTTGCCTGAATTTATGAAGTATATTTCCTTTTGCTGGATGTAGAATTCAGGGTACATAATCCTTTCTCAATACCTTAATTATGTTGTTTTCCCTGTTCTTTTCTTACTTATTAGGGTTTTCTGACAAGAAATTCATAATCATTTGAGCAATTGTTTTGAGGGGTTTTTTTCCTTTTCTTTTTGTATTCTGTTAAACAAAACTAATGATTCACTGGGCGTGGTAGTGCACACCTATAATCCCCAGCAATTTAGCAAGACTCTGTCAAAATAAAAAATAAAAAGGACTGGGATGTAGCTCAGCAGTAAAGCACCCCTGAGTTCAATCCTATTTTTTTTTTTTTTTTTTTTTTTTTTTTTTTTTTTTTTTTTTTTTTGGTACTGGGGATTCAACTCAGGGACACTCGACCGCTAGGCCATATCCCCAGCCCTTTTTTTTGTATTTTATTAGAGACAGGGTCTCACTGAGTTGCTAAGTACCTCACCATTGCTGAGGCTGGCTTTGAACTCGCAATCCTTCTGCCTCAGCCTCCCAAGTGCTGGGATTACAGGCATGCGCCACTAGAGCTAATATTCTGCCATCTCAAATAAATTGGATTCCTTTCAACCACATTTGCACTTCATATTCCCCTTTTTGTTACAGTTGTCATTTCTACAACACTGAACCCCACGAGACAATGTCATACTTCTTGCTTTCAACCATCCCAGGCATTTTAAAGAACTTCAGAAAAGAAAAAGTCTATCCTGTTTATCCAAATAATTGACATTTTTGTTGCTCTTCTTTACTTCTTGAAATCCCAAGGCTCTCCCAGGTGTTACTTCCCTTTAGTCCAAAGAACTCCAAATTTCAGTATTTCTTTTAGAGTAGATTTGATAGTGACAAATTATGCTTTTCTTCATCTGAAAATTCATTATTTTGCCTGAATTTATGAAGTATATTTCCTTTTGCTGGATGTAGAATTCAGGGTACATAATCCTTTCTCAATACCTTAATTATGTTGTTTTCCCTGTTCTTTTCTTACTTATTAGGGTTTTCTGACAAGAAATTCATAATCATTTGAGCAATTGTTTTGAGGGGTTTTTTTCCTTTTCTTTTTGTATTCTGTTAAACAAAACTAATGATTCACTGGGCGTGGTAGTGCACACCTATAATCCCCAGCAATTTAGCAAGACTCTGTCAAAATAAAAAATAAAAAGGACTGGGATGTAGCTCAGCAGTAAAGCACCCCTGAGTTCAATCCTATTTTTTTTTTTTTTTTTTTTTTTTTTTTTTTTTTTGGTACTGGGGATTCAACTCAGGGACACTCGACCGCTAGGCCATATCCCCAGCCCTTTTTTTTGTATTTTATTAGAGACAGGGTCTCACTGAGTTGCTAAGTACCTCACCATTGCTGAGGCTGGCTTTGAACTCGCAATCCTTCTGCCTCAGCCTCCCAAGTGCTGGGATTACAGGCATGCGCCACTGCGCCCGGCTCTGGGTTCAATCCTTATTCAAAAAAACAAACAAAAAAGAATTGACTAAAACTAAATACTTTGGCTGGGGTCGTGGCTCAGTGGTAGAGGGCCTGCCTAGCACGTGTGAGGCACTGCACTCAACACCACATGAAAAATAGAGTTCTTTTTTTTATTGGGGGGGGGGGTACCAGGATGGTGTACTCAACCACTGAGCCAAATCCTCAGCCTTATTTTGTGTTTTATTTAGAGACAGAGTTTCACTGAGTTGCTTAGCACCTTGCAGTTGCTGAGGCCAGCTTGGAATTCACGACCATCCTCTCTCAGGCTCCCAAGCCGCTGGGATTACAGGGTGTGCCACCATGCCTGACTAAAATAAAGCTCTTAAAAGAAACTAAATACTTAATTTTATTAAGAGTTTGTCAATTTTAGGGGCTGGGGTTGTAGCTCAGGGGCAGAGTGCTTGCCTAGCACATGTGAGGCATTGAGTTCGATCCTCACCACCTCATAAAAATAAACAAACAAAAGGTATTGTGTCTATCTACAACTAAAAAAAAAATTTAAGAGTTTATCAATTTTAAGCCGGGTGCAGTGGCACACGCCTGTAATCCCTGCACTTGGGAGGCTGAGGCAGGAGGATCGCAAGTCCAAAGCCAGCCTCAGCAATGGAGAGGCACTTAGCAACTCAGTAAGACCCTGTCTCTAATAAAATACAAAAAAGGGCTGGGGAGATGGCCCAGTGGTCTGGTGCCTCTGAGTTCAATCCCCAGTACCAAAATAGAAAAAAGAGAGAGAGAGAGAGAGAGAGAGATTATCAATTTTATTAGCATTTCTAAGAACCAATGTTTTATTTGATCCATTCCTTTTCCCGTCTTTTCTACTATATTTAAACTGATTGTAGCTATTTCTTCTCATTTTTTTTTAATTCTTCCCCCTTCCACTGGTTTGTACCTTATTTATATTCTACTCATCACTAGAATATAAGTAGACACTTAACTTAATGGAATATAAAGTTAGTCTTTAACCTCTTCACATAAAAAACATAAATAGTTTGGAATGTTTGACTGCAAGTCATCTTCTGCTTCTTATTATGCAATATGACCCTATTTCTTCGTTGTGTGGTAATAAACTTCATCACTTAAGCACAATTAGTGTTTTGTGGCATCAATATTTGTTTATATATTCCTATATGCTTATTTTAATCTTTTCTCATTATTTTGTCTTGCATCTCAAACCATCTTTTAGGATCAATTCCTTCTTCTGTATCTTTTAGAAATTGTTTTGGGCAAAGGATATTTTGTTTGGGGTTTTTTTGGAGGGGGGTAAAGTCCATTTGTTTTTTACTGAAATGTCTTTGTAATTAATCTTCATACTTGAAAGATGAATTTTCTGAGTGTACATTCTAGGTCTCCAGTTGTGCTATCTCAGCATTCTGAGGACACTATTCTGCCTCTCCTGGGTCCCTCCTATGAGTTAGATGTCATGTCATCAGTGGCATTGTCATTCCTTTGTTTGTGATGTCTTTTCTCTCTGGCTACTTTAAAACTCTTACTTCTGTAAGATGAATCTGAACAATTTGAGACATTCATCAAATTGCCAACCATTAACTCTTAAGAATTTGTTTTTCACATTCCATTATCTTCTCTTGTAAATCTACTCGCTGTCATTTCGTCTTACTCCATCCCTTCCCTTCACCTGTCACGTTTCCTCAGGTCTTTGTATTTTTTAGGCAGCTGCTACTCCATGTCCCTATGCATACTGCCTCTTACTTCAACTTATCTTCTACTTTATCAATTCTTTTCTTTTTTTTCAGTTGTAGTTGGACACAATACCTTTATTTTATTTATTTTATTTTTATGTGGTGCTGAGGATCAAACCCAGTGCCTCATATGTGCTAAGCAACCGCTCTACCACTGGGGCCACAAACCTATCCCTACTTCATCAATTCTAACTTCCTTCCACTATGTTTTAAACTTTATTTCTCTGTCTAGAAGGTAAGCTCAAGATAACTAATAGTGTTTCTTTTGTTTGCTGTGGTAAACCCAACACTGGGAGAGTGTCGGTCACACAGCAGATGTTCAATAAATACTTGTTGGCAAACTCTTACACTTTTTATTCCTGGGAATTCCATTTACCTGTTTCCCAATCTATTTGCTCAGCGTAGTGATCACTTATTTCTTTTTCAAATTTTATTTCCTCCTTTAGTCTTCAGCACTAACATCTTATTTTGTATTCAGTAATTCCAGATCTGAATAGTTTACAGTTCTAGTTTTGTTTGTTGTTGTTTTGGCTATCCCTTGTTCAAAGTAGCTTGTTTCCTTATGTATTTTAAGTTTGCTTGGATTTTATTTGTAGGAATTCTTTGAGGCCTGAGAAGAAAAAGTAGTGTGTTAAGGAAGATCTGGGGCTGGGGTTGTGGCTCTGCGGTAGAGCGCTTGCCTAGCACGCACGCGGCCCGGGTTCGATTCTCAGCACCACGTAATATAAATGCATTGTGTACAACTAAAGCAAACAAATAAATATTTTTAAAAAAAGAGGAAGATCTGTGTTAGTTTTACTCTGTGCCTGAGGATCTCTCTATTTCAAGCTACAATCCTTAGCTTAGGTTCCTGAGGACCACAAAAATAATCTCAATTATGTCAAATCCATGAAAGGAATTTTTAGTAGACAGTTTTTTCCTTTAACTTCTATCCATCGCCCTAGCCAATGCTTCTGTATACTGAAGGATGAATTGTCTTTCTTTTTTATTTTTAATTTATTTTTGGTGGTACTGGGGATAAAACCCTGGGTGCTCTACAAACTGTGCTACATCACCTATCCTTTTTATTTTTTACTTTGAGAGAGGATTTCACTAAATTGCCCAAGCTGGCCTCAAATTCCCCATCTTCCTGCCTCAGCCTCCTGAGTTGCTGGGATTACACATCTGCACCACTGCATCCTCCGTGGGTTTTCTCTTCCTAGTTTCCCTTTTATCCAAGGACATAGCCCTTTCTAGGTCCTGCATTTATACGAAGTAGACTGCAATAAATCAGTGACTTATGCTGACCCAACACTTTGCCTCCAATACCCCTCATGCCCCAAAGATCTAGGCCACCCATATTTCAGTGACTTTAATATATGCAGAGGACCCAGGCCTTGTTTCGTGTATGATTCTTCTCAGGCGGCCATAACAGTAGAATGGGGTGGCTTAAACAACACAAAGTCATTTTCTCACAGTTGTGGAGACAGTCCAAGATCAAGGTTCTTACCAATTCCATTTCTGGTGAGGGTTTTCTTCCTGGCTTCTTATGGTCTTTGCTCAGGACGTGATTGGGAAGGTTAGCACAGAACAAACGCTCGGTGTCTCTTCTTATAAAGGAATTAGTCATATCCCAGATCAGGGACCCATTCTGATGACTTCATATAACTTTAATTACTCCTTTGAAGTCCCCTCCTCAAATAGAGCCACGTGGAGGTTAGGTGTCAACTTATGAATTTAGGGGAGACACAAACATTCAGTTCATAACTTTTTAAAAAAAATAAATTTGCAGTCCCGCTGACCTCCACTTGAGTGTGGCCAGGCTCAGGTCAGTCCCGCCAACCTCCACCTGAGCACAGGTGGCTCAAGGACAGTCCCACCGAACTCCGTGTGAGTGCAGGAGGGCCAAGGACAGCGCAGAGGACCTCCACTTGAGTGTGACTAGGCCCAGGTCAGTCCCACTGACCTCTGCCAGAGCACAGGCGGGCCCAGGTCAGCCCAGCCGACACCCACATAGCTCAGGCAGGCTTAGGTCCTCTCAAAGGACCTAACAGGCCTCTTCCAACCAACAGAGCTCAGATTCAACCAGTTCAGCCCACACCAACCTGCATGGGACCTGGCCTCAGGGTAAGTCCAGAGTCCACTACCCCACTACCACCTGGGAGAACAAGCCTAACCCACTTCCATCATGAGACACTGCAGACATAGCCATAGCCTTCCCCACGCAGTAGCCCCTACCTTTTGAGAACAGACAGAACCTAAAAGCAGCCGCATCTCAGAGCAAGCATCCCAAAGACATTATAAGGCCCACCCTTTCAGTCCCATCTCTGAAAGACAGTGCATTCATCTTAGGGCACCTTGAGTTACCTCCGCTACTGCCGACACCACCTTTATTTGCAGTAGCATACATCGAGGTACACCTGCAGGTTCTGAAAGCCCAACATTAAGGTGAGGCACAGACAACCTGCACGGATATTACAAGAATACAGGGTAGAAACTGTAATATCTCAGATCCACACTGCAAGAAAGGAAGGAAAATAGACAATATGAAAAAAACAAGGGAGGAAAGTACCCCAAACAAACCAGGATACTACAATTACAGAACCCATGCTCAGCAAAGTTGATGAAATGTCAGAGAAGGAGTTCAGAAGGTTCATAATTACAATGATCTTTGAATTAAAGAATGACTTAAATGAGCAAATACAGGCAAAAATTGCTCACTACAACAAAGATATAAGAGAGCAAATACAGGTAGGAAAATATTACTTCAATGGGCTGGGGTTGTGGCTCAGCGGTAGAGCGCTCACCTAGAATATGCACGGCCCAGGTTCAATCCTCAGCACCACGTACAAATAAATGAATTGTGTACAACTAAAGAAAATAAATAAATATTTTAAAAAATATTACTTCAAAAAAAAGATAGAAACTCTGGGAAAAAAAATCAGAAATCCTTGAAATGAAGGAAACAATAAACCAAATAAAAAACACAATAGAAAGCATCACCAACAGACTAGATCAACTGGAAGAAAGAACTTCAGATAATGAAGACAAAGTATATAATCTTGAAAATAAAGTTGACCACACAGTGAAGATAGTAAGAAACCATGAACAGAACATCCAAAAATTATGGGACAGCAGCAAAAGACCAAATCTAAGAGTAATTGGGATAGAGGAAGGAACAGAGTTTCAAACCAAAGGAATGCAAATACACTTTCTTCTCAGCAGCACATGGATCCTTCTCTAAAATAGACCATATATTATGCCACAAAACAACTCTTAGCAAATATTAAAAAATAGAGATACTACCCTGCATTCTATCAGACAATAATGGAATGAAATTAGAAATCAATGATAAAATAAGAAATAAAAGCTACTCCAACACCTGGAGACTAAATAATATGCTACTGAATGAACAATGGGTTGCAGATGACATCAAAGATGAGATTTAAAAATTCTTAGAGGTGAATGAGAACACAGACACAACATATCAAAATCTCTGGGACACTATGAAGGCAGTTCTAAGAGGAAAGTTCATTGCATTGAGTTTGTTCCTCATAAGAAGAAAAAGTCAGCAAATAAATGACTTAATATTACATCTCAAAGTTCTAGAAAAAGAAGAACAATCCAACACCAAAAGTGGTAGAAAACAGAACATAATTACAATCAGAGATGAAATCAATGAAATTGAAACAAAAGAAACGATTGAAAAAATTGACAAAACAAAAAGTTGGTTCTTTGAAAAAATAAATAAAATTGACAGACCCATAGTCAGGCTAACAAAAAGAAGGAGAGAGAAAAGTCAAATTACTAACATACGTGATGAAAAAGAAAATATCACAACAGACACTACAGAAACACAGGAGATAATTCGAAATTATTTTGAAAACTTGTACTCCAATAAAATACAAAACATCTAAGGCATTGACAAATTTCTAGAGTCGTATATTTGCCCAAATTGAATCAGGATGATATATACAATTTAAACAGACCAATTTCAAGTGATGAAATAGAAGATGCCATCAGAAGCCTACCAACAAAGAAAAGTCCAGGACCAGATGGATACACAGCCGAGTTCTACAAGACCTTTAAAGAAGAACTAATACCAATACTCTTCCATTTATTTCAGGAGATAGAAAAAGAGGGAGCACTTCCAAACTCATTTTATGATGCCAATATCACCCTGATCCCAAAACCAGGCAAAGACACATCAAAGAAAGAAAACTTCAGACCAATATCTCTAATGAACATAGATGCAAGAACTCTCAATAAAATTCTGGCAAAACAGATACAAAAACATATCAAAAATATAGTACACCACGATCAAGTGGGGTTCATTCCAGGGATGCAAGGATGGTTCAACATACGGACATCAATAAATGTAATTCATTACATCAATAGACTTAAAGATAAGAACCATATTATTATCTCAATAGATGCAGAAAAAGCATTCGACAAAATACAGCACCACTTCATGTTCAAAACACTAGAAAAACTAGGGATAACAGGAACATATCTCAACATCCTAAAGCTATCTATGCTAAGCCTCAGGCCAACATCATTCTAAATGGAGAAAAATTGAAAGCATTCTCTCTAAAAACTGGAACAATACAGGGATGCCCTCTTTCACCACCTCTATTTAACATAGTACTTGAAACGCTGGCCAGAGCAATAAGACAGATGAAAGAAATTAAAGGGATACAGATAGGTAAAGTAGAACTCAAATTATCACTAATCACTGATGATATGGTTCTAAACCTAGAAGACCCCAAAAAAGTCCACCAGAAAACTTCTAGACCTCATAAATGAATTCAGCAAAGTAGCAGGATACAAAATCAACACCCATAAATCAAAGGCATTTCTATATATCAGTGACAAATCCTCTGAAAAGGAAATGAGGAAGACTACCCCGTTTACAATAGCATCAAGAAAATAATAATAAAATACTTGGGAATCAACTTAACCAAAGATGTGAAAGACCTCTATAATGAAACTACAGAACACTAAAGATAGAAATTAAAGAAGACCTTAGAAGATGGAACGATCTACCTTGCTCTTGGATAGGCAGAATTAATATTGTCAAAATGACCATACTACCAAAAGCACTATACAGATTTAATGGATAGGTAGAACTAATATTGTCAAAATGACTATTCTATCAAAAGCACTATACAATTTCAATGCAATCCCAATCAAAATCCCAATGACATTCCTCATAGAAATAGAAAAAGCAGTCATGAAATTCATCTGGAAAAGTAAGAGACCCAGAATAGCTAAGTGATCCTTAGCAAGAAGAGTGAAGCAGGTGGCATCACTATACCAGACCTTAAATTATACTACAGAGCAATAGTAACAAAAACAGCATGATATTGGCACGAAAATAGACTGGTAGACCAATGGTACAGAATGGAGGACACAGAGACTAACACATATAACTTCAGTTATCTTATATTAGACAAAGGCACCAAAAATGTATATTGGAGAAAAGGTAGCCTCTTCAACAAATGGTGCTGGGAAAACTGGAAATCCATATGCAACAAAATTAAATTAAACCCCTATCTTTCACCATGCAAAAAACTCAACTCAAAGTGGATCAAGGATCTAGGAATTAGACCCGAGACACTATGCCTGATAGAAGAAAAAGTAAGCTCTAATCTCCAACATGTCAGATTAGGCCCCAAGTTCCTTAATAAGACTCATGTAGTGCAAGAATTAATATCAAGAATCAAAAAATGGGATAGATTCAAACTAAAAAGCTTATTTTCAGCAAATGAAACAATCAGTGAGGTGAATAGAGAGCCTACTAATTGGGAACAAATTTTTACCACATGCACATCAGATAGAACACTAATCTCTAAAATATATAAAGAACTCAAAAATCTTAACACCAAAAAAACAAATAACCCAATCAATAAATGGGCCAAAGAATTGAAAAGACACTTCTCAGAAGAAGATATACAATCAGTCAACAAATACATGAAAAAAATGTTTAACATCTCTGTCTTTTAGAGAAATGCAAATCGTTTCATCTCACACCAGTCAGAATGGCAGCTATTAAGAACACAAAAAACAATAAATGTTGGCAAGGATGTGGGGAAAAAGGTACACTCATATATTGCTGGTGGGACTACAAAATGGTGCAGCCAATATAGAAAAGCAGTATGGAGATTCCTTGGAAAACTGGAAATCGAACCACCTTATGAGCCAGCTATCCCACTCCTTGGTCTATACCCAAAGGACTTAAAAACAGCATACTACAAGGACACAGCCACATCAATATATATAGCAGCACAATTCACAATAGCTAAACTGTGGAACCAACCTAGATGCCCTTCAGTAGATGAATGGGTAAAGAAAATGTGGTATATATACACAAGGGAATATTTCTCAGCAATAAAAGAGAATAAAATCATGGCATTTGCAAGTAAATGGATGAAGTTGGAGAATATAATGCTAAGTGAAGTTAGCCAATCCCAAAAATGCAAATGCCAAATGTTTTCTCTAATATAAGGAAGCTGATTCACAGTGGGGTTGGGACGGGGAGCATAGGAGGATTAGAGGAACACTAGAATGGCCAATGGGGAGGGGAAGAGAGGGGGGAAAAGGGTGAAGAAAAAAAAAAGATGGTAGAATGAGATGGATATCATTACCCTAAGTGCATGTATGAAGACACGAATGGTGTGAATATACTTTGTATATAACCAAAGATATGTAAAAATGTGCTCTATAAGTATAATATGAAATGTAGTGCATTCTGATGTCATTTATAAGAACTTAGAATAAAAAATAAATTAATTCAAAAATAAATAAAAATAAATTTGGTGTGCTTTCTACTTATTTATTTATTTATTTATGTGTGGTGCTGAGGATCAAACCCAGTGCCTCACGCATATAAAGCAAGCGCTTTACCACTGAGCCACAGCTCCATCCCTCAGTTCATAACTTTTACTTCCAGGTTCTCCTGTCCTTTATTCCTAACCTCATAGCATTTTCATTAGTTTCTTTAAAGTCTTATTTAATTATTTCAAAAGGTTCTTTTTCATTGAATATTTTTAAATGTCATGCAGCAGACATGAGTTTTAGAATCTCTAGCTTTCCATATTGCCAGAAAAACACAGCTCTCCTCTGTGTATAATCTAGCAGTAGGCAGTTCCATCCAACCTCATATATATGCTTCAAGTAACACATAAAATTTATATTTCCAGTCCTGACTTCTCTCCTGTGATTGAGACTCATAGCCACCTGCTACTTGAAATCTTTACTTGGAAGTTTATAGCATAGTTAAAACAATGTGTTTCATTCAGAACTCAGTTTTCCTATCAAATTTATTTGTCCCTTTTCTCCACTATTTTGGCTAATACCATGATAAATCACTCAGTTGCTCAAGTCAAAAATCCTAAATATTGGGGCTGGGGCTATGGCTCAGTGGTAGAGCACTCGTCTCACATGTGTGAGGCCCTGGGTTTGATCCTCAGCACCACATAAATAAAATCATGGTATTGTGTCCACCTACAACTAAAAACAATATTTTTTAAAAATCCTAAATATTGACCTTGAGTCCTCTTTTTCCCTTTCTTCCTACATGTAATCCTAGAATAAGTGCTATCTTCCCTATTGCCTGTATTGGCCCTCCACCTCCTTTCCTACCACCTTTGGCCAAGCCACCATCACATCTCAGCTGGCTACTGCTCTTACCTCCTAAGCCAACACCTTCATTTACATTCACCCTCTACATCCCAGGCTCCACAAAGCAGTTAAATTGATCCATTTGAAATGCAAATTGCACCATATTTCACTAACTTAAAATTCTCTATTTGCTTCCCATTATACTTAGAATAATATCTAAACTTCTTACTGTCACCTACAAGACCTTAAATATTACACCTGTCATTCACTTCTCTAACCCTAACACGTATACCATCCCGCGTGCTCACTCCACTACAGGCGCTCTGGCCCTCTTTCTGTTGCTCAAATGCACTTTATTTATTCCCCACTCACAACCTTGACATTTGCTGTTCCACTGCAGGAATAAACTTCTTCATGGTCTTTGCTTTACTGAAGTCTCAGTTCAGATGCCATCAAAAAGACCTTCTCTGGACACCTCTAAATTGTCCCAACACACTCCTGCAGATTCACTGACTTCCTTTTTCCAGAAAGCTGACCTTCTGGGATATAGCAATAGAACCTCCTTGCTCTGTCTTTGAATTGGATTTTGCTTATGGGAAGCAATGGCAGGAGATAGGGCAGGAAGAAAGGAACATCTAGGCATATATTTCTCCAACGTCCCCCAAGATCCTAACAGTTGGTCTCTTTGATAGTGTTATACTGTGGATATGAGGTATCCTCCAAAAGCCCCCGTGATGATGCCAGAATATTCAGAGGTGATATGATTAGGTTATTAGAACCATGAATCACTTAGTCCATCCTAGTTTGAATGGACTGACTAGGTGGGTGGTACTGTAGGTAGGTGGAGTGGGCTAAAGTAGACTGACTCTACACCTTGTTTGTACAAGTAAATAACCATCTGCCTGGCACAACCATAAGGCATAAACAGATAAATAAATTAATTGTGCCAATAAAAATGATCACCTGTGAACTTACCTAATTAACAGAAGCAGATGGATGCATGGGGATGTTAAACTCAGAAAAATCAGGCCCAGGAAGTTATTGTGCACATCAGATCACCAAATGAAGCAACTCTGTCACCAAGACCCACAAAAGGAAGAGCACATCAAGACTGGACAAAGCAGCACACTGACCCTATCACCTGATCATTCATCACGAGCCTTGCCCGGGAAAACTGTCACAGTGATGAACCTCTGACTTCCTGTCCCTTTTGGCTGTAGCACAGCATAGTTTCTCCTGCAAGTGAAGATCATTCATGAAACAGTCCAAGCTGACATCTCAGGTTGATACACTGAGATTGCCTTCTATCTGGACCCTGTCCTAGAATAAGTTCTGTGCTTTGACAGCTCTCTACCCTGAACAAGTTCTTTGGCAGTTTCGTAATCTTTTTTTTTTTTTTTTTTTTTTTTATTTACTTATTCATCATGCACAAGTATAGTATCTTTTTACATACAACTGCTTGTATACAAAGTATATAAGTACCATTCAGATCTTCAATCATGCATTTAGGATAATGATATCCATCTCATTCAACCACCAATTTTTTTCCAACCCCCCCCTTACTCCCTCCCTCCCCTCCCTTTCCGTTGACCATTCTAGTGTTCCTCTGATCCTATGTACCCCCTTCCAACAACTCTGTGAACCAGCCTCCTTATATCAGAGAAAACATTCGGTACTTTATCTGACCACCTGCAGTGATTTTGCATTTGGTATCTACTCTCTGCCTTTGCTCTCGGTTCAGCCTCCTGAGGCCCCTTGGCCACACTAACCCTTTCTTAGTCTTTCTGTAACACACACACACACACACACACACACACACACACACACACACAATTTATGTAAAATGTGATGGGTAAGTTGAGTGTTATAGATATTAGAAATTAAGATTGCAATTAAAAAAAAATAAAAACTTGTGATTGCCCATCTTGTGGCTATCAGGTGACCCAAGAATATTTGGTGAACTGCCACCACTGAAAGTGGTGTATCCTGTGATTTTATTGTTATTCAATAAATTCTAAGATTGTGGAAAGACCAAATGCATTGGGTCTATCTTAATGGCATAGCGCACTCAGGACATCATCCCTGCTGGTTTCCCTTCATTGACATCTCAATCCCTCGAGTATTAGTTTGCTGGGACTGCCATAACAAAAGCATTATGAATCTGGTGACATGAACAATAAAAACTTATCATTACAAAGTTCTGAAAGCTAGATGTCCGAGAAGAAGGAATCAGCCAGGGTTGGTTCCTTCCAGAGAATTTGTTCTTCCAGAGGGAATTTGTCCCATGCCTCTCTCCCAGTTTCTGGGAGTGTGCTGGCAATGATTGGCATAACTTCATCTCCAACATGTCATTCTCCCTGTGTGTCATGTCCAAGTTGATCCTGTTTATAAGGTCACCTGTTACATTGGATTAGAGCCCACCCCCAATGACTTCATCCTAACTGACTGCATCAACAAGGACCCTATTTTGAAATAAGGTCATATTCTGAGGTATGTGGGGAGTTAGGATTTCTTTCTTCCTCTTCCTCTTCATCTTCATCTTCCTCCTCTTCCTCCTCTTCCTCCCCCTCCTCTTCCTCTTTTTCTTCTTCCTCTCCTTCTCCTCCTCCTTCTCCTCCTCCTCCTCCTCCTCTTTCTTCTCCTCCCCCTTCTTCTTCTTTTAATTTACCCCAGCATTGGGGATTAAACTCAGGGGTGCTCTACCACTGAGCCACATCCCAGCCCTTTTTATTTTGAGACAGGGTCTCACTAAGTTGTCCAGGCTGGCTTTGAACTTGTCATCCTCCTGCCTTGGCCTCATGAGTTGTTAAGATTACAGGTGTAAGCCACTGCACACAGCAAGGGGGTTAGGATTTTACATAAATTTCACATAAATTTGGTGGTGGGAGGAAGGCACAATTCAATGCAGAACACCTGCTGGGACTTGATGGATATTTCTTGTCCACCACCACTCTATATTACATTACCATGTGTTATTTTCTTACAGTACTTATCATTATTTAATTTTTATGTGTGCATATATATTTACTTTATGATTTTCTTTCTCTCCCAAAAGAATATATGATTCATAAAAACAAGATATTGCTTACTTTGAATTTTTTTCTTTTTGCTGAACTTGTATAGTAACTGATATATAGTAGGAGATGGATAAATATTTATTGAATAATGTATAAATGGCAATATCTGAAATTTGCCTTAAAATCCTAAACTTTTCTAGCTTCTAGTTATTATGGTACATAAAATATAATGTTCATGTGATAATGTAACATATCTATTATTCACACCAAAAGTTCAGACTCTTTTTTTTTAATTTTTTTTATTTAATTTAATTTGTTATACATGCTTTTAGAGTGCAATTCCTTTCATATTACATATAAAGAGCACAGTTTTCCAAGTCATTGGTTTTACACAAAGTATTTTCATACCATTTGAGTTTTTATACATGCACTTAGTATATTGATGTCCAACTCCTTCTGCCATTGTTTCTATCCCCTTGCCCCTTTCCCTCCCATCCCCCCTTTTTTCTATTTAACATTCCTTCATTCCTCTCATCCCCCCTCCCTTGCCAGTATAATTCAGTATCATCATAGCAAAGGAATCAATCGACCTTTGCTTTTCTGGGATTGGCTGACTTCACTTAGCATTATTTTTTCCAACTCCATCCATTTACCTGCAAATGCCATGATTTTATTCTCTTTTAGTGCTGAGTAGTATTCCATTGTGTATATATACCAAAATTTCCCTATCCATGCATCTATTGATGGGCATCAGGGTTGTTTCCACAATCTAGCTATTGTGAATTGTGCTGCTATGAACACTGATGTGGCTGTGTCCCTGTAGTATGCTATTTTTAAGTCTTTTGGGTATAGATCGAGGAGTGGGATACCTGGGTCAAATGGTGATTCCATTCCAAGTTTTCATAGGAATCCCCATACTGCTTTCCAAATTGGCTGCAACAATTTGCAGCCTCATCAGCAATGTAAGAGCATGCCCTTTTCCCCACATCCTTGCCAGCCAGAATTTATTGTTCTTTGTGTTTTTGATAGCTGCCATTCTGACTAGTGTGAGATGAAATCTTAGAGTAGTTTTGATTTGCATTTCTCTAATTGCTAGAGACGTTGAACATTTTTTCATATATTTGTTGATTGATTGTATATCTTCTTCTGAGAAGTGTCTGTTCAGTTCCTTGGCCCATTTATTGATTGGGTTGTTCTTTTGGTGTAAAGGTTTCTGAGAGTTTTATATATCCTTGAAGTTAATGTTCTGTCTGAAGGGCATGTGGTAAAGATTTGCTCCCATTCTGTAGGTTCTCTGTTCACCTCACTGATAGTTTCTTTTTCTGAGAAGAAGCTTTTTAGTTTGAATCCATCCCATTTATTAATGTTTGGTTTTAGTTCTTGTGCTATAGGGGTCTTATTGAGGAAGTTGGGGCCTAATCCAACATGTTGGAGATTTGGGCCTACTTTTTCCTCTATTAGGTGCAAGGTCTCTGGTTTAATTCCTAGGTCCTTGATCCACTATGAGTTGAGTTTTGTGCATGGAGAGAGATAGAGGTTTAATTTCATTTTATTACATAAGGATTTCCAGTTTTCCCAACACCATTTTTTGAAGAGGCTGTCTTTTCTCCAATGTATGTTTTTGGCACCTTTGTCTAATATAAGATAACTGTAGATGTGTGGTTTAGTCTCTGTGTCTTCTATTCTGTACAATTGGTCTACTGGTCTATTTTGGTGCCAATACCATGCTGTTTTAGTTACTATTTCTTTGTAATACAATTTAAGGTCTGGAATAGTAATGCCACCAGCTTCACTCTTCTTGCTAAGAATTGCTTTGGCTATTCTGGGTTTCTTGTTTTTCCAGATGAATTTCATGATTTTTTTTTCTATTTCTATGAGGAATGACATTGGGATTTTGATTGGGATTGCATTGAAATTGTATAGTGCTTTTGATAGAATAGTCATTTTGACAATATTAGTTCTACCTATCCATGAACAAGGTAAATCTTTCCATCTTCTAAGATTTTCTTTAATTTCTTTCTTTAGTATGCTCTAGTTTTCATTGTACAGGTCTTTCACTTCTTTTGTTAGGTTGATTCCCAAGTTTTTGTTTGTTTGTTTGTTTGTTTTTTGATGTTATAGTAAATGGGGTGGATTTCCTAGTTTCTCTTTCTGAGGATTTGTTGCTGATGTACAGTAATGCCTTAGATTTATGGGTATTGATTTTATATCCAGCCACTTTGCTGAATTCATTTATTAGATCTAGAAGATTTCTGGTGGAGTTTTTTGGATCTTCTATGTATAGAATCATATCGTCTGCAAATAGTGATAATTTGAATTCTTTTCCTAACCATATCCCTTTTATTTCTTTCATCTAATTGCATTGACTAGGGTTTCAAGAACTATGTTAAATAATAGTGGCGAAAGAGGACATCCCTGTCTTGTTCCAGTTTTTAGAGGGAATTCTTTCAGCTTTTCTCCATTTAGGATGATGTTGGCCTGGGGTTTAGCATAGATGGCCTTTACAATGTTGAAGTATGTTCCTGTTATCCCTCTTTTTTCTAGCGTTTTGAACATGAAAGGGTGCTGTATCTTGTCAAATGCTTTCTCTGCATCAATTGAGATGATCGTATGATTTTTATCTTTGAGTCTATTGATGTGGTGAATAACATTTATTGATGTCCTTATGTTGAACCAACCTTGCATTCCTGGAATGAACCCCACTTGATCGTGATGTACTATTTTTTTATGTGTTTTTGTATTCGATTTGCCAGAATTTTATTGAGGATTTTTCCATCTATATTCATTAGTGATATTGATCTAAAGTTTTCTTTCTTTGATTTGTCTCTGCCTGATTTTGGAATGAGGGTAATATTGGCCTCATAGAATGAGTCTGGAAGGATTCCCTCTTTTTCTATTTCATGGAATAGTTTGAGAAGTATTGGTGTTAGTTCTTCTTTAAAGGTCTTGTAGAACTCGGATGTGTATCCATCTGAACCTGGGCTTTTCTTGGTTGGTAGGTTTTTGATGGCATCCTGTATTTCTTTGCTTGAAATTGATCTATTTAAATTGTGTATGTCATCTTGATTTAGTTTGGGCATATCGTATATTTCTAGAAATTTGTTGATGTCTTCATTATTTTCTATTTTGTTGGAGTATAGATTTTCACAATAATTTCTAATTATCTTCTGTATTTCTGTAGTGTCCGTCATGATATTTCCTTTTTCATCACATATATTGGTAATTTGAGTTTTTTCTCTCCTTTTCTTAGTTAGCATAGCTAATGGTTTATCAATTTTATTTATTTTTTCAAAGAAGCAACTTTTGTTTTTGTCGATGTTTTCAATTGTGTGTTTTGTTTCAATTTCATTTATTTCGGCTCTGATTTTAATTATTTCCTATCTTCTACTGCTTTTGGGGTTAATTTGTTCTTTTTCTAGGGCTTTGAGGTGTAATGTTAATTCGTTTATTTTTTGACCTTTTCTTCTTTGAAGGAATGAACTCCATGCAATGAATTTTCCTCTTAGTACTGCCTTCATAGTGTCACAGAGATTTCGATATGTTGTATCTGTATTCTCATTTACCTCTAAGAATTTTTTAATCTCCTTTTTGATGTCTTCTGCAACCCATTGTTCACTCAATAGCATATTATTTAGTCTCCAGGTGTTGGAGTAGGTTTTGTTTCTAATTTTATCATTGATTTCTAGTTTCATTCCATTATGATCTGATAGTATGCAGGGTAGTATCTCTACTTTTTTACATTTTCTTAGAGTAGCTTTATGGCAAAATATATGATCTATTTTAGAGAATGATCCATGTGCTGCTGAGGAGAAAGTGTACTGACTCGTTGATAGATAATATACTCTATATATATCAATTAAATCTAAGATATTGATTGTATTATTGAGTTCTACAGTTTCCTTGTTTAGCTTTTGTTTGGAAGATCTATCCAGTGGTGAAAGCAATCTGTTAAAGTCATCTAGAATTATTGTGTTGTGGTCTATTTGGCCCTTGAACTTGAGAAGGGTTTGTTTGATGAACGCGGATACTCCGTTATTTGGGGCATATATATTTATGACAGTTATTTCTTGTTGATGTATGATTCCCTTAAGTAGTATGAAATGTCCATCCTTATTTCTTTTGATTACCTTTGGCTTGAAGTGTACTTTGTTTGATATGAGGATGGAAACCCCTGCTTGCTTACGTGGTCTATGTGAGTGGTATATTTTATCCCATCCTTTCACCTTCAGTCTGTGGGCATCTTTTCCTATGAGATGTGTCTCTTGAAGGCAGCATATTTTGGGGTCTTTTTTTTTTTTTAATCCAATCTATCAGCCTATGTCTTTTAATTGGTGAGTTTAGGCTGTTAACATTCAGGGTTATTATTTAGATATGATTTGTATTACCAGTCATTTTAAATTTTATTTAATTTTATTTTTGGTTTTTAGCTTGACTTGATTTCTCCTATGGTTAGTTTTCCTTTATTGTTGTTCTTCCCTTTGAAGGTTTTCATTGTTGTTTTTCAATTCCTCCTTGTGGAATATTTTGCCAAGGAAGATCTGTAATGCCAGCTTTCTTGTTGTAAATTCTTTTAGCTTTTGTTTATCATGGAAGGTTTTTATTTCATCATCAAATCTAAAGATTAAATTTTGCTGGATATAAGATTCTTGTTTGGCATCCCTTATCTTTTAGAGCCTGGTATATGTTGTTCCAGGCTCTCCTTGCTTTGAGGGTCTGGGTTGAAAAATCTGCTGTGATGTAAATTGATTTTCCTCTATAGGTTATCTGATTTTTCTCTCTTATGGCCTTTAAAATTCTATCCTTATTTTGTATGCTAGGCATTTTCATTATAATGTGCCTTGGTATAGATCTGTTGTAATTTTGTACATGTGGTGTCCTATACGCTTCTTGTATTTGGTTTTCAAATTCGTTCTTCTTGTTTGGGAAATTTTCTGATATTATTTCATTAAAGATATTTTGCATTCCTTTGGATTGATTCTATGCACCTTCCTCAATTCCAATAAATCTTATATTCAGTCTTTTGATGGCATCCCATAATTCTTGGATATTTTGTTCATGGTTTCTTACCATCTTCACTGTGTGGTCAACTTTATTTTCAATATTATATATTTTGTCCTCATTGTGTGAGGTCCTATCTTCCAAGTGATCCAATCTATTGTTGATACTATATATTGAGTTCTTTCATTTCAAGTATTTCTGTTTGATTTTTTCTCAGACTCTATCTCTTTCTTGAAGTAATCTTTTTCTACCTGTATTTGTTCTCTTATCTCTTTGTTGGTGTGATTGATGGTTGCCTGAATTTGATCTCTTATCTCTTTGTTGGAGAGATCAATTTTTGCCTCTATCTGCTCACTTAGGTCATTTTTTAAATCCCGAATCATTTTAATTATGTATATTTGGAATTCCTTTTCCGACATTTCACCTACTGTGCTTTCTATGGATTCTATTGCTGTAGTATCTTGGTTTGTTTGGGGCATTTTCCTGCCTTGTTTTTTTCATGATATCTATGTGTTTTCCTTTCTTGCAGTGTAAGTCTGAGGTATTCCTGTTTCTGTCTTATTGTCTTAAATCATCCCTACATGTTACCCAATGCATAACTTTTAAGGGAAAGATCAATATTACAGCAGTCAAAGTTTCCATTTTTATATTTACAATTTTGACCCTTTAACCATAAATGATGAGATCAATTATCTTCTACCATTTAGTCAGTATTTTTGTGTGGTGGTTCACAGTATCTAATGGTAGAAGGGGGGGACTTATGGGTTGGCTAAAACTTATGGGTTGTGAGGTAGGATGTGAGAATATAGAGGTATTAGATTATTTGACTAGTGAGAGGGTATTCATAGGAATTAGGGTATTAGTAGGAGAAACAAAAGATAGGTATCCCCATGTAATATTCCATGTTCCTGGGCCTGGGGCCTGTTCCCTGACCTGTAGGCAGAGGCGGAGAATACCTGTGGCTCCTGAGTGGGCAGGCAGAGCTGGAATGCTTGCAGGCGGGCCTAGCGGGAATGCTCACTGGCCTGGGCTTGTTCCCCTGCCCTCCCGAGCCAGGATGGCATCTCAGAGGTGGCCGGACCAATCTGGAACACTTGCAGGTCAGGGCTTGTTCCCCCCACGCCCCCCCCCCCCGCCGTCTTGAGCCAGAATCAAGTTCAGACTCTTTATGTAAATTTTAGAAGGTAGTATTGGGAAGAATAAGAATATTGTGTTAGTTTTTCATATTAGATCTACTATTGATTTATTGTGTCATATTGTGAAAATTTTGTAATCTTCTGGACCTGATTTCCCTGAATGGGAATAAAAATCTTTTTTATTCCTAATATCAGAAGCTTGTTAAAAGCAATTATGGAGCCTAACATGCTTTGTAAAGTGTAAATTGTAAAGTGAGAAATAATTTGCAAGCTATCATCATTATTATGATTATGGTTATTACTGGGACACTATTTGGATCAAAACTTGTTCTTTTTCTCCCCTCTACTAGCAGTGCTAGGGTTCAAAACCAGGGCCATGTGCATGCTAATTAAGTACTCTATCGATGAGCCACACCCCTAGCCCTTGCTATTGTATTATTTTGAGACAAGGTCTGATTAAGTTGATGAAGCTGTCCTCATAATTGTGATCCTCCTGCCTCAGCTTCCCAAATCACTGGAATTACAGGTATGTGCTACCACACCCAGCTAAAACTTAGATATTTTAATATTCCAAAGTACACTTAAGTTTTCCATTAGTGAATATCATATACTGCTTTTTCCAAATTTACCTGTCTATGCAACATTTTTTATTCAAAGCATCTCAAAGGATTAGGGGTTGAGAAATGATGAACTGAGGACATCAGTCTAAGTTAGAAAAATCAAAGTCACCTATAAGATACAGTAGACTTTTTTTTCTCTTTATTTTTCAGTACTGGGTATTGAACCTAGGGGTACACTGCCACTGAGCTACATCCCCAGCTCTTTTATTTATTTATTTATTTATTTATTTATTTATTTATTTATTTATTTAATGTAGAGACAGGCTCTCACAAAATTGCCAAGGTGATCCTGAACTTGTGATCCTCCTACTCCTACAGGCATGCATCACCACACCCAGTAAAATATGGTAGGCTGTTACACCAAAACTAGAAAGAGAGCTAGACATAGTAGCACATCCCTATAATCCCAGCAACTCAGGAGGCTGAACCAGGAGGATTGTAAGCTCAAGGCCAGTCTGAGCAAGGTAGGGAAATCCTTCCTCCAAATAAAAAATAAAACAGGGCTGGGGTTGTGGTTCAGCGGCAGAGCGCTTGCCTTGCACGTGCGTGGCCCAGGTTCGATCCTCAGCACCACATAAACATAAACACATTGCATTGTGTACAACTAAAGTAAATAAATAAATATTTTTTAAAAAATAAAAAATAAAACAGGCTGGGGGTGCAACTCAGTACCCCTGGGTTCAATCCCACATACTGTGGACAAACAACAGCAGCAAAAATCTAGAAAGAGAATTTCCAGGTCTAGATGCAATCAGGTTGTTGGCAATATTTTCTAGCTTCAAAGCCACATAACTCAGCATTAGTAAGCAGAGAATAAGATAACATTTATTCCATAGGTAAATCACTCCTCTTGCAATAAGTATTAAAGGGCTTTTGAACTTTGCTATTACCCTCCAGGACATAAAATTAAATTATGTCCCTTCATACTTTTCTCTATCACAGTATCTGTAAGAAAACAGAGGTAAGTTTCCACAATGTGACTCTAAGGAGAACTCTACACTGTTGTACCTGTGTGTCCACGGTGACAAGCAGTATGTGTATATGCAGATTAATCTTTATAGGAATGAGAAAGCAAGGTTCCTAGGTTATAAAATGCCATTTCCTCTACTGAGGACGTCTCACCTAGCTGTGATGTCAGAATTCCTCACTCTGCTCACTAATTACTACCTCAGTTTATAAGCAGATAGAACCATAGAACACTATAATCCAAGATTGGGGATATAGATCAATTGGTAGAATGCTTCCCTCAAATGCACAAGGCCCTGAGTTCAAACCCCAGTACCACACACACACACACACACACACACACACAGAATACTATAATTCAGAACCCTTATTTTGCAGGATGAAGGAGTGAATAATTAAGATTGCCAAAGATCTTTGTAATCTCAGAGATGAACATCCAGGAAGGCAGGGTGTCCTGATGCCCTGGAGAGAGAGACCTCTCCTAAGGTGCTCCAGCCTATCCAACTCTGAAAACTCAACCTCAAGCTAGCAAGGGTTTCAGGATTTCATTAGGAAAGTCACATCCTAGAGATCAGCTACTTCTCTCTTCTGTTAGGAAAGAACTATCTTAAGAGACAGCAAACCAACACAGGACCCCATAGAAAAACATAGAGTCTGTTCATCTCCGCAATCCTTAAGTCCCACCTGGGATTACAGCCTGCACTAGCCAAGCAGAGTTGACCCAATCTAGTGCCCATCCTCCTCTCTCAATGTCACCTCCTTCTCAAACTGTCATCCCCATACTACTCTGGAATCTTCCCCTCGCCCCACATCTTCCTTCCATCAGAAATATCCCATTTATTTGGCAAATACCTGTACTATGCTGGAGATACCAAGATGGCATTTCTTCATTCAAAGAGTTAAGAGTCTGGTGAGAGAGAAATTATACAGACAATTCTTACAAAATGTGTTAAGTGAAGACAATAGGTAGAGATGAGCACTAAGCTGCTCCCTCACACAAAGATCTTTAAGGTTAAATGTTCTGACCTTGGCACCTCTCATCTCTTTTCTCTTTGTCATCTTTCTGCCTCTGCTTCCGTTTTAACATTTATTTTTTCTTGACTGAGCTACAAGAACACCTTCCAACCATATGGACTTAACTATAATTTTTTTTTTTTTTTTTTTTTTTTTTTTTTTGGTACTGGGGATTGAACTCAGAGGCACTCGACCACTGGGCCACATCCCCATCCCTTTTTTGTATTTTATTAGAGACAGGGTCTCACTGAGTTGCTAAGTGCCTCACCATTGCTGAGGCTGGCTTTGAACTCGCAATCCTCCTGCCTCAGCTTCCCAAGTGCTGGAATTACAGGCTTGCTCTACCGTGCCTGGCTTTAACTATAATTTGCTTAGTGATTTCCTTGTGTTTGGGTGTTCACACTATATTTTTATTAGTGTTTGAATGAATTCATAGAAGTGGAATTACTGAACAGAGACTTTAACCTTGTACAAATGTTTTGATATTTGTTTTGTGTTTGTTTTTTGTTTGTTTTGTACTGAGAGTTGAACCCAGGGATTTGTCTCTCAGCCATATCCCCAGCCCTTTTTATTTTTTATTTTGAGACACAGTCTCCCTAAGTTGCCCAAGCTGTGATTGTCTTGCCTCAGCCCCCCAAGTGGCTGGGATGATAGGTGTACACCACCGTGACCTGCTTCTATAACCACTTTTTATACACCCTGGCAAACTATTTCTAGAGAAGTAATGTCAGTTTACAACTACAGTGTGGTATACTCATTTCTAAATCCCTAGTGCTTATCACAGTGTCTAGACCATAACAAGTCCTCAATTAATATTTTTTTCTCTTCTATTCCTTCTTGAAGTTTTCCTTTTGTGCAAATATCTTCATTATAAGCTTGTCTTTGTCCCTAATGAGCCACTGTTAGAAATTTACTTCCCTGAATGAAGGTGATATTACCTAATTAATCAATCAACAAACTTATGTGCATGTAAATATAAACTCTTAGGTATTACTCATGGGGTTACACATATTTTATCTATATTTACTTTCCTATAAGAATAAGCTATTTTCTTCATATTTTACATATCTATATCTGTTTTAGAAAGCAAAAGAAACAACGTGGAACCAGGTGTAGTGGTGCATGCCTGTGATCCCAGTGAATCAGGAGGCTGAGGTGTTGGGACTCATGTCTGCCAAGGGGAAGGACTTTGGCTGCTTACCACGCCCTATGGAGGACCGGGGCTGAGCAAAGGGGTGTGGCTATGACGTAACATGAGAGTCCAAACCGCCCTGCTGGCTGATTGGTTAGTTCTAGACCTATTTAAGTTCAGCACCTTGTCAATAAAGTTGAGTTTTTTTTGGCTTCTTGCTCTCTCTACAAAACTCCCTGGGTGTGGCGTGGTATCCGCCCAGCAGGCGGATGGGAGACACTCAGCGTATTTTTGTCCGCTAAGCCCATCTTCGCCCGGTAAGTTACTTTCTTTCTGCAGGCAGAAAGAAACCCCTTTTAGGGCCCAAAAAGGGGGGTAGCTTTAGACCGCGGCCCCATTAATAACTCAACAGTCCCGGCAGGTTGGCGCCCAACATGGGGCACGAAAATTATCGGTGGGCTTAGCACGGTTAGAGACGCAACGTCTCTCTCTCCGGCAAAAATACCCTCTATTATGGGGCAAGCATTAATATTTAGAAAATCTCAAGACCCAGCCCTCGAGGCATGGCGGTGTATTTTAAGAAAGCAAGGTCTCCAAATTTCTGATACACAAGCTGAAAATATTTGGAGTTCGTTAATACGGGCGGCTCCCTGGCTCCCAAAGTCTGATTTTAATTCTTGGAAAACATGGCGCGAAGTGGAACAAATTTTAAGAGAGCGAAAACATGAATATGGGGAAATCCCGCCTCCGGGAGTTTATCCAACTTTATCCGCCCTAAAAAACATGCTCTCTCTTGGAGACAGCAAAAGAATCTGCAGAGGCCACAGAGCAGGCACCTCAGATCATACGAGTTGAGGTAACAGAGCAGGCCCTGCGGGAAAATAAAATATCTAGTCTTTCCCGGTCCGGAGAAATAAACAATCCCTCCCAGGCCACGGATTTGGAGAAGCCTAACCAATCCCTAAAAACAAAGAAATCTCGCTCTGGGGAATTAGAAAAAATTACAGCCCCTCCCTTAGAGAGCTCTAACAAATTCCCTGAGGACAAAGGCCACCGGCCACATGGCTCACCACCTTGTGAGCGGGATCTGCCATTTTATGAGCCAGCCCCTGCTGAGCCTTCTGCCCCACCACTTTACCAAGAGGTGCCAATATCACAGCAGCTGCTAGCGCCCTCTGGTGGGCTTTCACCTGTAATGACATTT
The DNA here is from genome assembly GCA_025594165.1 of Tamias sibiricus. NCBI lineage: Eukaryota > Metazoa > Chordata > Mammalia > Rodentia > Sciuridae > Tamias > Tamias sibiricus. Next base: position 145,401,975 of record CM046657.1, read on the forward strand.
CCAGTTAATTTAAATCCGAGAGAAGACAAACCTCAGATTTGGTACCCCTGGGAGACTCAAGAGTTAAAAGAATTAAAAAAAGCTGTAGCAGAAGATGGGCCAAACTCGCCATGGGTAGAATGCATTTTACAAAGTCTCGCCCATCACGCCTGTATGAGTAGAGATTGGAAAGATCTAACCAAAGCTGTGCTCCCAGGACCTTTATTCCTTAAATGGTGTGCATATTTTTCTGATGAATGCCATATGCAGGCTGAGGGGAACCAAGCTGCAAATCCTCCCATACCAATAACCTTTAGAATGCTGTCAAGAACTAGTGACCAATATGCCACAGGTATTCAACAAGCAGCATTACCAGCTCCATACTGAAAGCAAGTGCGAGCTTTAGGGCTGGCAGCATGGAAGAAGCTAGAGGAAGGCCCTACAGAGCCTCCTATAGGTGGAGTCACTCAAAAAGCTAGTGAGGATCTGGCCACATTTATTGAGAGAATGGAAAAAAGCCTTCAAAGGAAACTTCCACCTGGTACGATGAGGGACCAATTTGCAAAAATGTTAGTTTGGGAAGGAATGACCACAGATCACAAGCTGGCCTGTGCTGGGTTAAAAGATAGATCTATGGGGAGATGGATTATTGCCACCAAAGATTTGAGTTCGACAACTCACCAGTCTCAAATATTGACCAATGCCCTTAATGCCCACACTGAGGTATTAGCAACAGTTTTAAATGGAAAAAGAACCTGTTTTAAATGTGGACGACAAGGCCATTTTAAAAAAGACTGCCCCAATGGCCTTAGTCGGCCTCCAGAATGCTCCCCTGGCCAGACTCAAAGTCCAGCTACCCCTAGAACACTTTGTCCTAGGTATAAAAGAGGATATCATTGGAAAAAATATTGCAGGTCTAAATTTGATATTCAGGGGAAACCTTTAAACTCCTGAAGGGGCAGCCTCCAGCCCTGTTACACCAAGGAGGTTCCCCTGCTCACAGTCCCCCTAAGGTCCATTGGACAGTTCCTATTGTTCCAGGGGTTAGACCAAAGATGGATATTTATATATCAGGAAAGAAATTTTGTTGCCTAATTGATACTGGGGCAGATCGTACTATACTAAGGAAGGAAGAGATTCCACCCCAATGGGAACTAATTCCAGGGCCTCAGTTACTTGGAGTAGGTGGAAACACTCATTCAGAAGAGACCAGAAGTTGGCTTAGATGGAGAGATATAGATGGAAACCAAGGGGAAGTTCGTCCCCTTGTGGCCCTTAGATTAACTTCTAATTTATTAGGCCAAGACATCTTAGGAGAAGCAGAGGCTTACATTACTACAACCCATAGAGAGCTTCAAAATGATATATTAACTAAAGATACAGAGAGAAAAACTTCCAATCATCAAATAGGGTCTCACCCCCAATTCTAAGGGCCACTGCTCCCCAAGTTCCTGCCATTCAATGGCGAGATGGCCCCCCAATCTGGGTCGAGCAGTGGCCCCTTCCTACTGAAAAACTAAACCATTTGAGGGCAATTGTCCAAGAACAGTTAGCCCTAGGACACATTAGACCTTCTCTTAGCCCATGGAACAGTCCTGTTTTTGTTATACAAAAGGCCACAGGGAAATGGAGGATGTTACAAGACCTCCGAAAAATTAATGATAGGATGTTCCTTGTTGGCACGCCTCTGCGTGGCCTCCCCTGGATCCCTTCTATCTCAAGAGATTTAACCTTAATTGTTATTGATATTAAAGATTGTTATTTTTCAATACCTCTTCATCCAGATGATTATGAAAAGTTTGCATTCTCTGTCCCCTCAGTCAACTTTCAGAAGCCAGATGAGCGATATGAATGGATAGTTCTCCCTCAAGGTATGGCTAACAGCCCAGCCTTTTGTCAATATTATGTTTCATGTCTTCTATCACCATTAATGAAAAAATCACAGCTCACCCTATATGTTTATATGGATGACATCATCCTGGGAGCTGCTGATGTCCAACAACTGAGCTTAGCTTACCTAACTAACCCTTCGAGAGCTCTTAGAAAAAGGAGGGTTGCACATATCCAATGATAAGATACAAACTATTTCTCCCTTTAAAATATTGGGGACAAAACAGCCTAGACTCAGTTTGTCCTCTCAAACCTCAACTAGTCATTCAAAAATCTTATTCCTTAGCCGGGCGCGGTGGCGCACGCCTGTAATCCCAGCACTTTGGGAGGCTGAGGCAGGAGGATCGCGAGTTCAAAGCCAGCCTCAGCAATGGCGAGGCACTTAGCAACTCAGTGAGACCCTGCTTCTAATAAAATACAAAAAAAATGGCTGGGGATGTGGCCCAGTGGTCAAGTGCTGCTGAGTTCAATCCCCAGTACCAAAAAAAAAAAAAAAAAATCTTATTCCTTGGCAAAGTTACAAAAGCTATTAGGAGAGCTAAACTGGTTAAGACCATGGCTTCATATCTCTACTGAGGATTTATTACCTCTCTTTGAGTTGCTACGGGGAAAATCCCCCTCTGATGTGATTTTACTAGAAGAAAGTCATCTGTCAATATTACAAAAAGTCCAAGATGCCCTCAATTCAGCCCAATTGGCTCGATACCAACCAAAGCAACCTCTATATTTGTGGATTTTCTCAGGTGCTAAGCTCCTTACAGCTGCTCTCACCCAGATGGGAAATCCCTTAGAATGGATACATTCCTCTGTGGGAGGAGCACCTCGAGTTTATTCCCAATTAGATCAATAAGCAGATCTTATAATAAAAGGGAGAGATACATCATTGAGGCATTATGGAAAAGACCCAGATATTTTAACAATTCCTTACCGTTTGTCAGACTTTGAGTGGATACGGAGAAACAACCCTAGAGTCTCCTATGCTTTAGAAGGATTTCTAGGAAAAGTTGACTGTCATTACAGGTCAACCAAATGGGCCTCTTCTTTTCCCAAACTGGAGTGGACTCCCCCCATCCTTTTTTCCATCAAGCCACTCCCTAAGGCAGTAAATGTCTTCACAGATGGAGGAAAAGAAGGGTCAGCAGTTGTAGTGTTTCACCCATCCTCAGGCCATAGGACACAATACTTTGAAGCAGTTACTGGTTCTGCTCAATTTAAAGAATTATATGCTATTGCATCAGCCTTGACCCATGTCCAAGAGCCTATGAATCTTTTCTCAGATAGTTTATATGTAATTAACCTATTACCTACTCTAAATGCCTCATATATAAAGATAGATAATAATCCTATCACCCCTCTGATGATTCAGGTTCGATCCCTGTTAAAGGGGCGTAATGAACCTGTTTTCCTCCAACATCTTAGGGGACATCAAGACTTATCTGGGCCCCTCTCTGAGGGAAATCAGGCCGCTGACCATTTGGCCACCACAGGTGTATTAACAGTTACAGTCCCATATCAACAAGACCTTCAGTTAGCCCAAGGTCTTCACGACCTTACTCATTTAAATTGGAGAGGTCTACATCATAAGTTTCCTTTAGTTCCTATAAAAGATTTAAAAAAGATTGTAAGAACATGTAAGTCCTGTTTGCCCTTCTTACAGGTCCTACCTCTCCAGTCCCCTGGGGTAAATCCCAGAGGCCTACGGCCCAACGCTATCTGGCAGACTGATGTAACCCATTATGTGCCATTTAGAAAATTAAAATATATATTTATGTCCATAGATACTTATTCACATGCTTGTTGGGCCACGGCACACTCTGGAGAAAGGGCTAAACATGCTAAAAGTCACTTTTTACAATGCTTTGCTATTCTTGGATTGCCAAAACAAGTTAAAACCGATAATGGACCCTGTTTTGTGAGCAAATCATTACAAAAGTTCTTCCAAACTTGGCATATTAAACATACCACAAGGATCCCATATAACCCAAAAAGACAAGCCATCATAGAGAGACATAATAAAACCCTAAAGGACCAATTAATAAAACAAAATGGGGGAAGCAACCCCCATGACCAGTTGAAAACAGCTATGCTTACTTTAAATATTTTAAATTTTTCCAAACAGCAGCCTCTGTCTGCGTTTCAAAGACACTGGTCTAACCAAATGCCTTATATAAAAGTTGAGATCCGATGGAAAGACCCATTAACTGGATTCTGGAGAGGTCCTGATCCGTTAATAAGTGCTGGCAGAGGTTTTGGATGTGTCTTCCCAATGGGAGAACAAAACCCTATATGGGTGCCTGCCAGAGATCTCAAATACTGCCAATCCGACCAAAATGACTACCCAAGAGCACAAGCTCTTGAGGAGTGATTCTTTCTTTTTTCCACAGAAATGAAAACACCGTGACAAATCTCCTGTCCTGCTGTGATTAAACTTCTCATCACATCCATTCCAAAGTTCATCAAAAAACACTATCTTGGACTCCTTCTTTGTCAGTATCTCAACCCTCTGCAATGAGAGAAAAGAGACTGTGCCATTCCTATGACAATTATCTGGACTTTGTGCTGGACAGTTTCCTTCGGACTCTAAGAGAAGAGTCCCATTCCTGTGACAATTGCTCAGACTTTATGCCAAAAGACTTCCTTTAGACTGCTAAATGGATGGACTTTCTCCCTTTGATAAAATCCCTGCTAAATGGATGGACCTTCTCCCTTTGGTGAAATCCCTGATTGTCATTGTCTTTGTGTGCACTTTTAGCCCTATAGAACTAACCAGATTAATACAGCTAGGTGGTCTGCTGTCACGCTGAGCTATAGCCCTACAGGCTTGGCCATGGTCCTTAATAGGATGCAGAGGTTTGCCATCCAGTCAAGCCTTCCCAAAGGTGACTGTCCTGTCCCGTGTGCTCCCCTTGGCCACTTGCTGGCCCTAGGTATGTCCACCTAAAGTGCTAAAGTGATAGCCAATGACGGGTAAGATTTTTCCCAGAGAGGAGAAATCAACCTAGACAGGCACACTCTCAAATGAGTTGGACACCCTACAAGATGGGACATCCCATTTTTGAAATATAAAATGGAAAGACCCCATTTTGAAAAAAACGAAAAAAGGGGAATTGTTGGGACTCATGTCTGCCAAGGGGAAGGACTTTGGCTGCTTACCACGCCCTATGGAGGACCGGGGCTGAGCAAAGGGGTGTGGCTATGACGTAACATGAGAGTCCAAACCGCCCTGCTGGCTGATTGGTTAGTTCTAGACCTATTTAAGTTCAGCACCTTGTCAATAAAGTTGAGAGTTTTTTTTGGCTTCTTGCTCTCTCTACAAAACTCCCTGGGTGTGGCGTGGTATCCGCCCAGCAGGCAGATGGGAGACACTCAGCGTATTTTTGTCCGCTAAGCCCATCTTCGCCCGATAAGTTACTTTCTTTCTGCAGGCAGAAAGAAACCCCTTTTAGGGCCCAAAAAGGGGGGTAGCTTTAGACCGCGGCCCCATTAATAACTCAACAGTCCCGGCACTGAGGCAGGAGTATTGCAAGTTTGAGGCCAGCCTCAGCAACTTAGTGAGGTCCTCAGCAACTTAGCAAGACCCTGTCTCAAAAATAAAATATAAAAGGGGCTGGGGGTGTGGCTCAGTGACAATGCACCTCAGAGTTTAATCTCCAATACCAAAAAAGAAGGAAAGAAGGAAGGAAGGAAGGAATAGATAGAGGAAAGAAGGAAAGAAAGGAAGGAAAGAAGGGGTAGTTGGGCCTAAAAGTGACCCCACTGGGTGTCTTGGAGTTTAGGGATGGACCTTTCCATCTGAAATGCTCTAGGAAGGTGACTGGATACAAAATAATAATGTACATGATTCCATAGGACATACGGAGTTCAAGAACAGGTAACATTAAATAGTAGTTACTAAAGTAGAATAGAGGTTACCTCTGGAAAGAGGACTGACTTAAGAAAGAGCATGAGAAATTCCAAGGCTGATGGAAGTGTTCTGTATTTGATCTGAGTGGCAAACATACACATATTTGTAAGTGTAAAAGGTTATTGAGCCATATACCTTAAATTTTTATGAAATAATGTCTTCAAGGGTGTACTGTTTTTATCTCCTTCTTTATTAGAGTGAAATCAGTGGAACTATGGTTCAGTGTTCAAAAGCAAAAGAGAATAAATACTATTTTTACAAAAATAAAATTTAAAAATATCATAAATATTTTCATATTACACTGTATATGAAAATACACAGAATAAAAAAGGTTGCTCTTGAATAAACTACAGGAAAATATATATATATATTTTTTTTTTTGGTACCGGGGATTGAACTCAGGGGCACTCGACCACTGGGCCACATCCCCAGCCCTTTTTTGTATTTTATTAGAGACAGGGTCTCACTGAGTTGCTAAGTACCTCGCCATGCTGAGGCTGGCTTTGAACTCGCGATCCTCCTGCCTCAGCCTCCCAAAGTGCTGGGATTACAGGCGTGCGCCACCGCGCCCGGCTAGGAAAATATTTTTTTTAAATATATATTTTATTTGCTTTTAGTTATACACAATGTGTTCACCTTTACATGGTGCTGAGGATCGAACCCGGGCCGCGCACGCATTAGGCGAGCACTCTACCGCTAAGCCACAACCCCAGCCCCTGGAAAATATTTTTTAAAAAAAGAAATCCAACATACCAATAATGAGGTTATTTTGGAGGAAGACAACAGGTTTGGTGGGAACGTGGTCAAGGAGATCTTAACATCCCTTATATTTTCAATATGTTCTAAGAAAATGTATTAATTTTGTAAAAGCAACATACTATAATGATGCAGCCCCTTCAATGTTTATAGCAGCATAATTCACAATAGCTAAATTATGGAATCAAGCCAGATGCCCATCAATAGATGAATGGATTAAGAAGTTGTGGTGTATATATGCAAAATGGACTTTTACTCAGTCATAAAGAAGAATGAAATTATGGCATTTGCTAGCAAATGGATGGAAATGGAGAACATCATGCTAAATGAAATACACCAGATTCAGAAACTCATAGGTTAAATATTTTCTTTCATATGTAGAAGCTAGAGTAAAATAAAGGACAGGAGAAGGAAAGGATAGGATAACATAAAGATAAAGGGAAGATCAGTAATGTAGAAGAAGGAGATGGAGAAGGAGAGGCAGAGTGGAGGGATGGGTAAGGGGAGGCAATGCATAATGAATTCTTTAATCAAGTTATGTGGGCTGGGGTTGTGGTTGTGGCTCAGTGGTAGAGCATTTGTTTAGCATGTGTGAGGTCCTGGGTTCAATTCTCAGCACCGCATATAAATAAATAAAAGAAAGTTCCATTGACAACTAAAATATATTTTTTTAAAAAATTATGTTATGTGCCAGGCATCTTGGCACATGCCTGTAATCCCAGAGGCTTCAGAGGCTGAGACAGGAGGATTGTGAGTTCAAAGCCAGCTTCAGCAAAAGTAAGGCGCTAAGCAACTCAGCAAGACCCTCTCTTTAAATAAAAAATACAAAACAGGGCTGGGGATGTGGTTCAGTGTTCAAGTGCCCCTGAGTTCAATCCCAGAACCAAAACACAAAAATCATGTTATTCGCCTATATAAATATACACAGGGAATTTCATCTTTATGTATAAGTTAAAATAATCAATCAAAGCCAGGCGCGGTGGCGCACACCTGTAATCCTAGCACTTGGGAGGCTGAGGTAGGAGGATCATGAGCTCAAAGCCAGTCTCAGCAATGGCGAGGCACTTAGCAACTCAGTGAGACCCTGTCTCTAATAAAATACAAAAAAAAAAAAGGGCTGGGGATGTGGCCCAGTAGTAGAGTGCCCCCGAGTTCAATCCCCAGTACCAAAAAAAAAAAAAAAAAAAAAAAAAAATCAATCAAATATAAATAAATAGATAAGCAAAAAGGAGTCTAGCAGAGTAGAGGAAGGAGAATGGGTGAGTGGAGGGAGGGCAGGAGGGAAAATGGGGTATTGTGAACTGAAGTCAAATTCCATGCACGTATGAGTTTGTCGGAGTGAACCCAACTACTATATATAAGTACAAAGCTTTAATAAGAAAAAAAGAAAATGTATTCATTTTGAATTATACATTAATTTAGAAACAGATGTTATTTTTTAAAATCAAAGTACTTTTTATATGCACCAAATTCTACTCTGAGGATTATATGATTTTTTTAAAAAAAATCAAGACCATAGTTGGAGGTCTAGCTTAGTGATAGAACACATGATCATCATGTGTGAGGATTAAATCCCTAGAATCAAGAGAAAAAGAAAATCAAGACCAAGCAGTTTACATAATAGACAGTATGCCTACATTACTATGTATACCCAGACTAATCTGCAGTACAGTAAACAAGAAATCTTTCACCAAATTTACAGTTTGTTGACTGCCTTAGCCTTATTAGTTATTTCATGAGTAAGGGTGCTCAAATGAAAAGTCCTCCTATCTGTCTCCCTGGGCAATTTTTACTGTTAAACCATTTGGAACCTTGTTGATCAGGCACTAGCTGTTGATTTCAGTTATAACAGACTTCATTGTGTCAGGGACTTTACTTGTTGTCAACCTTTTAAAGAAGTTCAGACCAATAAAACTCCCACAAGGCCTTCACAAAGAAGATCAGTAAGTTGTTAATAACTGAACTGCTGTATTTTAGCCAATCCAACAATTCCTTTCCCCACAATTTAATATTAACTATTGTTAACTATTGTGATTATGATTATTACAATTTTTTTCTCTTATATACATGGCTTTTTGCGATGAAAGCATTAATTTGTGAAAAAGCTTAAATGAATATTTTCCTTTTGGCCAAGGTTAGAAGAATTTCTAACAGGATGTTACTTTAGGAACGTCATCTATCTTGCTTCATATTTTTGTATGAAACAATTGTAATTCAAGGAGACAATGAAAGGAGGATGTAGGCTTTAATAATAAGAAGACATTAAAACTTAAAATGTTCTGGAATTAGAAGTTTTGTGGTGAATTTTTTTTACAAAGACAAGTGGTTTATTTTTCCTTCTTCACAAAATAAATGTACGTATACTTTCTTAGTGAAATCAATGAAACTTAGCCAGTTGTTTCCCTTTTAAAAATTGCTAACGTAAATGTGTGACTATATTACTTCCCCAGGAAAGGTTTAATGGTGGGACATGTCTTTCCTTCCATCTTCCTTTTGACTGCAAATCTAAGAATGAGAAGGATCGTCCTTGTTAGTGTTTTCATCTCATTCTGCCTCTTGGGTGGTAAGTTAAGAAAGTATAAATCAAAAGTAAGGAAAATTACATTAATAAATAGCAGAACTAGGGCTGGGGCTGTAGCTCAGTGGCAGAGAGCTTGCCAAGCATGTGTGAGGCACTGGGTTCAATCCTTAGCACCACATAAAAATAAATAAAATAAAGGCATTCTGTCCATCTACAACTACCAAAAGGAAAAAGAAAGAAAGGAAGGAAGAAAAAAAAAGAAATAGCACAACTATAATATGACTAAGTGGAAGGTGGCCTCAGCTGAGGTGATTTGAAAAAGACTAGTGTAGGAACACCTTCTCTTGCTGCTTCTTCCAAACCTACTCTTGGGTTAACCATCTTCTGACTCTTAAAAGACCCTGTTAACCTCTATGTGCTTTTAACATGGCTTAAGTAAGCACTCAACTAATAATAATGGGAGCTAAAATTTATTGAGCATTTACTGTGTTTCAGATTCTGTCCTAAACATTTAATTGGTATGAATTCACTTAATCCTTATGACAGCTGTTTTTCCCATTTTATAGAGGAGGAAATTGAGTTGGTAGAGCATTACAGATGATTATATTTATTGCTAAGTTAGAACACACCTACCAAAACTGGGTTTTATAAATACATGAAAGTGAGAGAACTATTTGGAACAAGAAAAGCATAGCCAGGGCCTCCAAGCACTTTTCCTATTCAAAGGGTTCAATTCCACAAACTCCAACATTCCTTCATTTATTAAAAAAAAAAAAAAAAAAAAACACTGAGGGAATTCCAGGGAATTTTTTATTCCTTTTGCAGAATTCCTAAAGTGCCTCAAACTAGGTATGTGTTCAGAAAGGTAATGTCTCCAAACAAGGGTGACCCAGCACCACATGGGCTTCTTCTCCCTCTCAGTGTGGTGGTAAGATGGCAGGGACCGCAGATGTTCTGTGCTGCACTCAGAAGTAAACAGAGTTTCTTAGAAGAAGACAGAGGAAGGAGCAAAAGAAGCTGGCTTGTACAGCACGACAGACATAGGAGGCACCTGGAGAGCTTATCAACGTGGAGAGAGTTGGATTTAGTGCGTCTCGGGGAAAGTCTGAGATCCCGAGATGCTGCATCTCCAACACGTTTCCAAACGTGGCTGAAGCTACTGGTATTGAGACCACACTTCAGTAGGAGGAATCTAAAAGGTACCCCAGAGTAAATAAAACTCTAATTTTGAGACTTGAGACATTGGGGACCAAGTACCAGGGTCAACAATCCAAATGCCCCCTATGTTTGACATATAGCATAAATGGGGGAAGCCAGCCAGCCTACAACACAAGAGGAAAGGCTCTGTCTAAAGGGAGGCAGTGAAAAATCACAAGAAATTAGGTGCAAAAGTCAAGTAGGTAAAAAATCACAAGAAAACATCTTCTGTAATTGGATATCAAGAACAATGGGTTCAGGGGATTGCATTGATTTTGCTGGACAAAAAGGAAAATGTGAGAGCCAAAGAAGAAAAGTCAGCATAAAGAGAAATTTTGTAGTTAGTACTTAACTTCTGCTTCTCAAAACTGACCATGAAATAAAGAGTATTTAAAAAGGTCACCATCGTCATGGTTTATATCACATTTTAAAATAACTATATATTTGTGACTTACATATGACTGTGTGTGTATATATAGCATATATACACACATATATACACATATATAAAAAACATATACATACAACTTATAATAGCTATATATGACATATAAATAATTATACATATGTATATATACACACAATTTTGGATATTCCTCCACTAATAAAGCCATACATAGAATAGCATATATCAGAATTAATCATGTAAGCAAAATATTCATCTTACATCTAATCTAAAGCATTAATCTTAGGTGCCAAATTGGAACATGCCATGTAGTAGAAATGTTAATAAAATCAGCAATAAATTTTTAAACAAAAGGAGACTGGAAGAAAGAAAAGGGGAATCTGAGAACATATTTGTAAGTATTCAAGTAGCTGCAGAATTACAGTCCCCAAAAAGGTTTGGCAGTCAAGATATCAACTTCATTTGCAATGAAGGATATCAGGGCCAAAGTTTTAGGAGGGAAAAGGCTGTGAACCTTGGGACTGGGAAGGTGGGACAGTTTGAGAGGGAGCAATTAAACCTGGAACAGGTCTCATCCAGAAACAGTCCAGGGGCCTCAGGCAAGGTGTGGGGGACAGGGGGTGATTTAAGTATTACGTGAGCACTCCATCTTGGGGCCTCCTAGCACCAAAGGTAATGTGGCAGATCTCTAAGGATAAGTTGTGAGATTGAGTAATCATAAATCCAGAAGAAAACTCATTTGGGTGATTTGAAGAAACAGTGATCCAGTAGTCAATAGACCCTCATCCAGGAGGAGCCAAGGTCTCCATCAGGAAGAGGTGATCAGATCCGGTATACATAAAAGGTGGGCAGGATGAGGAGTACATCATTGGCAGAGCTGTTGCCTAGCGTGCAAGAAGCCCTGGGTACTATCCCCAACCAGAACAAAGGGAAAAAAAAAGGATGGAGTCAGCGGGGCGTTGGTGCCGCACGCCTGTAATCCCAGCACTTGGGAGGCTGAGGCAGGAGGATCACGAGTTCAAAGCCAGCCTCAGCAATGGCGAGGCACTTAGCAACTCAGTGAGACCCTGTCTCTAATAAAAATACAAAAAAGGGCTGGGGATGTGGCCCAGTGGTCGAGTGCCTCTGAGTTCAATTCCTGGTACCAAAAAAAAAAAAGGATGGAGTCAATATTTTTGCCAGGCATGATGGTGCATGTCTGTAATCCCAGCAGTTTGGGAGGCTGAAGCAGGAGGATCAAAGGATTCAAAGTCAGTCTCAGCAACTTAGTGAGGCCCAAAGCAACGGAGAGCTTGCCTCAAAACAAGGTGGGGAGTGGGAGGGGTGTGGCTAGGGATGTGGCTCAGTGGTTAAGCTCCCGTAGGTTAAAAAAAAAAAAAGATGGGCAATTTTAGGGACATCAGGAGCTTGCCAAGAACAAAGGGCTTGGATTTCAACAAGCCCCCTGTCTCTGCCACTTAAGCAAACCATTAAGACCTCAGTTTTCTCCTATATGAAATGAGGGCAACTATGATACCTGGCAGAAATGTATTAAAGTTGGGTTAATTAATTTACTAATGCATGTAAATTGCTTAGCAGACTCCCTAGCATAAACTCCATTTAAAAAAAAAAAAATTTGTTCATCAGTCATTGATTAAGGATTGAAAAGTCTGTCATGATCAGCTAGAGAAAGAATGTGAAATTTTCTAAGTGCCCTTAGATGATGTTGAACCTAAGAGTAATCAACAGAAGTTAATAAGTCTCATCAGTCTGTTTTCTATTAAAAGTTAACTACAATATAGGAGAGGGAGATATAAAATACATTGTATAAAATGTCTAATAAACCCTTTTTGGGGCAGTTATCAGTGAATAGGTGGTGGTCATTATATATTTAGAAGATGGTCAAATTTTGGCTCAATTACATAAGACTCTTAACAACCTGAGTTTTGTTTGGTTTGGTTTTTTTGTTTTGTTTTTGGTGGTAGTGCTGAGGATTAAACCCAGGGCCTCGTGCATGCAAGGCAAGCACTCTACCAACTGAGCTGCATCCCCAGCTCCTGAACTATTTTTGATGGCGCTGAACTCTTCATCACTGACCAAGGATCTCTGTAGGAGTTTTAATAAAGGATTCCAGAACTGGTGGAATCAGTGATTCTCCAATACTGATCCAGACATCTATAAACAAATCATATCTCCTCAGCTACTTTAGCATATACAAAATATAAATTCCAGGGCTATTTTTCATTAAAGGTAAGACTTTTTTTTCTTTTTTTTAATATTTTCTTTTGTTAGAGCAGTATAATTATACATAGTAGTTGGGTTCATTTTGACAAAATCATACATGCAAGGAATTTGATTCTAACTCAGGTATATGGAGCCTTGGGAATCTGTTCATTTTAATCATTTAAATAAATCTGATGCCTATTGGAATTTGGAAACCAATATTCTAGATAATACCTTTACAATCTTACTTGTGTTTCCTAAGTTTAAGAATCTCAGGACTCAGTCTACATAAGCAGATGAATAACATATTTGAGCCACTAAATTTGAGTATTGAAGATAACCAATAAGTAAACATTAATCAAGTAATAAATATTCATGAAGAACCCATTATGTATTATATGCTGCCTTAGGCATTGAAATGAAGTCCTAACAGCAAATATGTAGCTGAAATTCTCTGGTGAAATAATTTTGGTTTGATTTAATGAGACACTAAAAAACTGAATAAATTTTAGCCAAGTCATTTAAACCACTAGTTCTCATTTCTGATTACTATCAGTTCAGGGTACTTTCAATTATTTGTGTAGCATATTCTTAAAATTTCCCCTGATAGATTATCAAAATTATTTTGATTTATGTGAGTTTTTTTAAATTTATGTGAGGTTTTTTTAATTTTAATATTGCTTATTTTTTAAAGTTGAAACTCACTATTTTTTCCTCTTCTTCCTCCTTCTCCTCTTCTTGCCTCTTTTTTCTCTCTGGTCTCCAGAACTATTTCCCCAAATGGTTATCCAATCTGACAAAAGTTTGATTTGTAAGTCATGCAATCTCTCAATCCCTTTCCATGGATGTCTTTTGGATTTTGGAACCTGCAGAACAAAACCTGGTCAGTATTGTTTAAAAGAGAAGCACTTTAAAGGTAAGTCTTTTTTTTTTTTTCATTTTTTAATTTTTTAATATTTTTGTTAGACCATTATAATTATACATAGTAGTTGGGTTCATTTTGACAAAATCATACATGCAAGGAATTTGATTTCAATCCCATTCCCCTTCTCCTTTTCCTCACTTCCATTCCCCTATTCTCCTTCCTCTGTTCTACTGGTCTTCCTTTCGCTCCTTTGTTTTTGATTGGGACTTTCTACATATATATAGGTGAAATTCCTTTTGGTATATTTATGAATGCATATAACAGGATTTTTATTAAATTCATTCCATATTTTTCCCCATTCCCATCCTTTCCCATCCTTCTCCCCTCCTCCTCATTCTCCTTCTTCTATTCCACTGATCTTCTCTATGTCTGTCTGATATCTGATCCCTGCCTCCATTGCCTTCTTTCCCTTATTTTATTCTAGCTTCTACATAGGAGAGAAAACATTTGACTCTTGATTTTCTGAGTCAGGCTTATTTCACTTAGCATGATGTTCTCCATTTTCATCCACGTACTGGCAAATGCCATTATTTCATTCTTTTTTTTTTTTTTTTTGTGGTACCGGGGATTGAACTCAGGGGCACTCAACCATTGGGTCACATCCCCAGCCCTTTTTTGTATTTTATTTAGAGACAGGGTCTCACTGAGTTGCTAAGTGCCTCGCCATTGCTGAGGCTGGCTTTGAACTCGTGATCCTCCTGCCTCAGCCTCCCAAAGTGCTGGGATTACAGGCGTGCGCCACCGCGCCCGGCTAATTATTTCATTCTTGATGGCTGATAAAACTCCTTTGTGTATATATGCCACATTTTCTTGAACAATTCATCTATTGATAGGCATAGGGACTGATTCCATAATTTGACTATTGTGAATTGTGCTGTTATAATCATTGAAGTGGTTGTATTGCTATAGTGTACTGATTTTAGTTCTTTTGGATAAATTGCAAGAAGTGGGATACCTGGGTCCTATGGTGGTTCCATTCTTAGCTTTTTGAAGAATCTTCACGCTGCTTTCCAGAGTGGTTGTACTAATTTGCATTTCCACCAACAAAGTATGACTGAATGTACATTTTTCTCCCCATCCTCACCAGCATTTACTATTATTTGTGTTCTTAATTATTATTATTGTGTTACTGCCATTCTGACCAGAGTGAGATGAAATCCTTGTGTAGTTTTGACCTGTATTTCCCTAACTGCTAGAGGTTTTGAAAAGTTTTTAACATGGTTGTTGGCCATTTGTGTTTCTTCCTTTTGAGAAATTTCTGTTTAGTTTCTCCTATATGTTGATGATTGAGTTTTTAGTTTGTTGTTGTTATTTGTTTGTTAGGGGATTTTTCTTTTTCTTTCTTTCTTTTTTTTTTTTTTTTTTTTTTTTTGGCACTGAGTTTTTTGAGTTCTTCTATATTCTGGATATTAATCCCCTATTGGAGGAGCAAGTGGCAAGGAATTTCTCCCATTCTGTAGGCTCTGTAGGCTCTCTTCACACTCTTAATTTTTTTTTTCTGTGCAAAAGCTTTTTAAAAAGTTTTCAGCATCCCACTTATTGATTCTCAGTTTTATTTCTTGCATTTTAGGGGTCTTGTTGAGAAAGTTGGTGCTTGCACCAATATGATGGAATGTTTACCCTATGTTTTCTTCTGGCAGTTGCAAGGTTTCTGGCCTAATTTCTAAGTCTTTGATTCATTTTGATTTGACGTTTGTGCAGGGTGAGAGATAGGGATCTAATTTCATTCTTCTTTATATGGATATCCAGTTTTCCCAGCACTATATGTTAAAAAAGTTTTCTTTTACCAACATGTACTTTTGGCAATAAAGGTAAGTCTGGACACTTGATGTACACATATTAAAGTTATAAGGGAGGGCTGGGGATAGCTCAGTTGGTAGAGTGCTTGCCTCGCATGTGGCACAAGGCCCTGGGTTCAATCCCCAGCACCACCAAAAAAAAAAAAAAGTTATAAGGGAAAACCCTTATAACAACAAACATTCATGAACATTGACTACTTGCCAAGTGTCATACCAAGGGCTTCCCCAGGACTACATTACACCAGCCATACACTGACATCTGCTGGACACATTTATCACTATCCCCATTTTAAAGATGAGAACGGCGAGGCGCAGATTAAATAACTTGTGCAAAGTTACACAGCTAATGAGTGTTGTAGCCAAGATTTAAATGCATAGAGTATGACTCTGGAGAACTAATAAATCTCTATATGGCCTCATTTAAACTATTCACATGTTAACAAAAAATTAATAGTTAATTTACAAGCCCTTGTAAACATGGGGCCCTGTGCCACTTCACAGACTACATGCCAGTGAATCTGACCTTGTCCACTTGGACTAAAAAGTTAAACCTAAAGAAAGGACTGAAAGCCGGGCGCGGTGGCGCACGCCTGTAATCCCAGCACTTTGGGAGGCTGAGGCAGGAGGATCGTGAGTTCAAAGCCAGCCTCAGCAATGGCCAGGCACTTAGTAACTCAGTGAGACCCTGCTTCTAATAAAATACAAAAAAGGGCTGGGGATGTGGCCCAGTGGTCAAGTGCCCATGAGTTCAATCCCCAGTACCAAAAAAAAAAAAAAAGGACTGAAGACATAGCTCAGTGGCAGAACACTTGTCTAGGATGTGTGAGGTCCTGGGTTCCCTCCCCAGCACCACAAAAATAAATAAATAATAAAGTTAAGCCTAAAAATTCACATGACTAAAACTAGAAGAAAATGTGAAAGAACATATATTAAGTTTGAAAAAAGAGAAGGTCTTCTTAACGTCCCAAACCCAAAAGTTATAAGGAAATGATAGATAAATTTAAATATATCAAAATTTTAAAATTTATTTTAAAAAACTCCAATATGTAAAACATAAGGATTAAGCTGGGTAGAAATAGTTAGAACATAGATAACAGAAAAAATATATTAACATTTATCCAGAATAAAGAATTTCTATTAAAAAAAAAGTTTAAAAATACCAATTACCAGGAAAAAAAGATTGTTAAAGAAAATATGAAGGCAATTCCTAGAAGAGAAAGTATAAATACACCTAAAAGCAAAAATAATGCTCAAATTTATTGGTAAAAATCAAGGCAATGCAAATTACAAAAATATATGTAATATTTTTAATCCATCAAATTGTTAAATACAAAAGTTTATTATAACAAGGGTTTATGATAGTGTGGGGAGATGGGAGTTTTCATACAATTCCAATGGCAGTTTACATTGGTTACACCTTTTTTTAGATAATTTGAAAATTTTCATTAAAATGTTAGATAATGGGCTGTGGTCATAGCTCAGTGGTAGAGCATTTGCCTAGCATGTGTGAGGCACTAGGTTCAATTCTCAGCATTGCATATAAATAAAATAAACGTCCATTGACATCTAAAAAAAATATTAAAAAATAAAATGTTAAATGAGCACAGCCCTCTTCAAAGCAATTATTTTTCTTGGTATCTGCTGCAGAGAAATATTGATGTGCATCAAGGTTATCATTACAGCGTTGTTTAACAGCAAAGCAGTGGAAACTATGCTGTATTCAAGCAATAGAGTGCTATGCAACACTTAGAATGAACTAGATCCATTTTTTTAACATGAGAAGATACTGAAAACATTGCTGACCTATACGATGGAATGTTTACCCTATGTGGGGCAAAAAAAGGGGGTGGGGAAAAAATCACTTGCAAAGTAGTACATATAGAATATTATATATGAATACAAATCAACAAAGCAAAACTCTAAATATTCTCCATGAAATTGGAAGGGGAGAACAAACATTAGAGGAGGTCAAATTGGTTGGGAGAAAGGAAAAGAATCATGGGTCACATCTGGAGGGGATTTGCAATTAAAGGGTTATCAAGCTCTGTTCAAACTTGATAGCCTACCTCTCCTCTCTACGCTCCACGTTAGTCAGATCCCCATCATTATTGACAGGAAACAGTACTAAGGTCCCTTATACTTTGTACTTTTGTTCATTTTGTTCATTCTTCACATTTTCTACAGAGAATGTTCATCACTTCTTTAACCGGGACAGGGGGTGGGGCGGGAATTACGGGGGTCATGAATAAGCCTCCTTTTCTGAGAAACACACATCTACATAATCCCTCTGTGGGTCCAGTCCTGTAAAAAACCCGTGACCTGGGTAAAACTGGGAGATGGGCATTGGTTCTCAGGCATTGCTCTTCTATTCCTGGACGTGGACAGAGTCATCTAGTCAGACTGACATCCAAATAGGAAAGGACTCTATGCATAAGAAAGAGCCCAGAAGCTTACAGAGCAAAACATCAGTGATAACTGTGGTGGGTCAAAAGCCTGGAGTGACTAAAATGTCACGGCAAGAAGAGTTTCCTAACCTGGAAATTTTGCCATTCCACACTGATGTGAAACAAACAGAACTAAAACTTAAATTTTTGATGGTTTTATTAACAGGGTTTCTCAACTTTGACATTATCAACATTTGGGGCACGTTAATTATTTGTTATGGAGGAGAGTTGCTAGTGTGGGTTTTGAATGTCCCCAAAGGGTCATGTATTGAAGGAATGATCTATATAGCTCATGGTATTATTGGGAGGTAGTGGAACCTTCAGGAGGTGGGGCCAGGTGGGACAAGGTTAGGTCATTGGGGGGGGGGGTTAACCCTTGAAGGGGATAATGGGACCCATTCATCTTCCTTTTTTGCTTCCTGGCCACCATGAGGTGAATGGCTTCCTCTGTCATGTTCTCCAACTAAGATTGTACCACAGGCCCAAAAGCAACCGACCATGAACTGAAACCACCAAGTAACTGTAACCCAAAACAAAACTTTTCTCCTTAAAAGTTGACGAAGGTGTTTTGTCACAGCAGCAGAAAGCTAACACAGAGATGTTATTTTGTAAGAGGCATAGTAACATCCCTAGCCTTACCTCCTTGATACCTAGAGGACCTTCCCACTCCACTCTTTTGCCCATCCTGTTGTGATAGCAGAACTGTCTTTAGACTTTATTGAATGTCCTGGAGTAGGGGAGTAAAAACACCTCCTACTGAGAAGCCACTGTTTTCTGGTTTGCAACCATCACTTGTATCACTGTTTTGTCATACAAGTGACTTGGGGTGACAGGATTACAGGAAGTTACTCTCTCTTACTTTGTACTTTTGTGCATTCTTCACATTTTCTACAGAGAATGTTCATCGCTTCTTTAATCGGGGGGGAAGAAAATTAGTGGGGTCATGAGTAAGCCTGATTTTCTGAGAAACACACGTCTACCTAATCTTTCTGTGGATCCAGCCCTGTAAATAACCCGTGACCTGGGTAAAACTGGGCGATGATTATCAGCAAGCTTCCAAACAGCTAACATTTCAGAAATTTCTATACAGTCAATAGCAATTACATGGCTTTTATAATTTGAGTTAGAAAGCTGTTTTGTTTTACAATTTCAAGGCCTGGGTATTGCAATGTATCCAACTAAAATAGTTTAAATGGGAGTATTGAAAGGCAAGATGATGAAATGAACTGTTCCCAGTAGTATGGACACTAGATTTGTATGTCTTGATAAACCTAGAGTTTTTGTTTTGTTTTGCTTTATTTATTTTTAATCTGTTAGTTAGCTGAAGCATCTGAGACCAGGTAAGTTGAACATCTCAAGATATTCCTCTGCCCCAACCTCTTCTTTCCTTTAGGTGGCATTCAATGGTATTCATCTAAAGGCTGCACACAGAGCACGACCCAGTGCTTCCAGAGAATCGTGTCTGCTCATGAAATTCACTCTACTCACTGCTGCGCTCATTCTATGTGTAATTTCTGAGGAAGTGGCCCTCACCCAAGCTTGACTGATAAGACTCCAAGCCTAACCTAGTTTTTCACAAGATGGCAGCTACCATCAGTTGAAGACCCTTTGAAAATCTCAACCTTTATAGGTCACCCAGCTTATGATCTGAAATGGATTTTGGCATTCAATGTGCCCAACTCCTCCCCCACCACCTCCCACTCAGAAACATCCCTTTCAACACCACCTCCCTCCTCTCTTCCTTCTGCTTAATTCCTCTTCCTGCCAATGGTCATGTCAAGGCTACAAAGAGGTGAATATGTTAGTGACTTTCCAAGTCCAACTATGCACGTCATCTCTAGTTACTTTATTTCCCTAAATATTCCCAGACTGCAAAATACATTTACAAATTAATTGTACTACAAAATGCCAAGTGAACTAAGTGTTTTCATTTGGTTTCCAAAACAAACTGCATTGTCTCCTTGGAGTGATTTACAGTATAGAAGAAACTGACTTAACAAATATCACAGGAAAAATAAGCTGTGAATCAACAAACCAGGCCTGTGGGAACTATAAACCCAAATGGCAAAGAACTGAAGCAGGTGGAAGGAGGGCACTTCTTTCTCCCATCTTCATCAGGATTTGTATAAATTCTGGATTTCCATACCTTAGCCATGCCCAAGTGCTTTATCTAATATCTAAGATTACACAGTCCTAGTTAAGCATAGGAATATGTTCTTAATCCATAAAGAATTTTAAAGGGGCGCAGGCACAATGGTGCACACCTGTAAACCCAGCTACTCAGGACACTGAGGCAGGAGGACCAGCCTCAGCAATTTAGCGAAGCCCTAAGCAATTAGTGAGACTGTCTCAAAACAAAAAAAAAAAAAAAAGGAAAAGGGCTGGGGATGTAGCTCAGTGGCTAAGCACTGGCCTAGCAGGAGGCCTTGGGTTTAGTCCTTAGTACCACAAAAAAAAAAGAGAGTTGTTTTTTATGTGCATTTTCAGCAGTTTGAAAAACCCAAAAGGCAAATATCAATAAGCTTTTTTCTTCAGGACTTAGTTCAACATCTGACACCCATACTTTTCTATTAACAAGCATTAAAAAAAAGAAAAGCTAGACTTTTCCCTCCATACTCATTTCAGGTCTATTCCTTAGGCATATGTCTGAATGTAAGAAAAAAATTTTCTTTGTCCTTGTTTTCAATCCACTTGGCCCTATTCTGTCATTTTCTGCATCAGCCCCATTGGTAAACAGTAGTTGTCTTAGATCAGTAAACTTCTTGAAATTTAACTTTTGTTTTTTTGTGTGTGTGAGTGGTTTTTTTTTTTTTTAATGTGATATTATTAACCCCATATCACTGATGTGGGGGGATGGAAAGATCACATCTCGACTAATTCCCAATCAAGGGGAGGTCATGAGAAGTAGGAAGTAGGTACACATCTCTTGTTCACTAACCATCTGTTGACCTTGACAGGTTGTATCAGACTCTCTGCACTGCAGGTATAAGACAAGAGAGTTGGATCACACAGTGTCTTAGATACCCTTGATTCTGACATTTTGTGACTTGACATTATACTTCTTTGTTGTTTTCTTAGGTTAAAAATAAAACAGGGAGCTGGATGCAGTGGCACATGCTTGTAATCCCAGCGGCTCAGGAGGTTGAAACAGGAAGATCACGGTTCAAAGCCAGCCTCAGCAAAAGTGAGGCACTAAGCAACTCAGTGAGACCTGTCTCTAAATAAAATACAAAATCGGGCTGGGGATGTGGCTCAGTGGCTGAGTGCCCCCAAATTCAATCCCCAGTACCAAAAATAAAAACATAAAACAGGATGGGTATGGTGGTGCATACCTGTAATCTTGCAACTTGGGAGGCTGAGGCAGGAGGATAACAAGTTTGAGGCCAGCCTCAGTAATTTAATGAGACCTTGCCTCAAAATAAAGAAAAAGAAAATAGAAAGGGTTGGGGATGTAATTCAGCAACAAGATACCCACGGATTTACTCCCCAGTACCAAGAATAAATAAGATATATGAATACAGCTCCAAGATAGGCCTTGGTTTGACAACTGATGCTCACCCAGCTCTATGTAATCCAGGAAACAGGAGAATTGCAAGCCATGACAGCAATGACCATCATGGAAGCTATTAACCCAAAAGTCACCATGGAAACATAGCTGAGTTTCACAGCCTTAACGTGGAAGGCTGAATTATGGCCCCCAAAGATGTCCCACATTCTAATCCCTGAAACCTGTGCATACATTTCCTTTCTTGGCAAAAGGATCTTTGCAGACATGCTTAAAGATTGTCAGATTGAGAAATTGCCCTGGAGTGTGTGAAGAGGCCCAATGCCATTACAACCATCTTTCTAAGGGGGAGGTAGAGAGGAGATGTAGAGATGGAAGCAGAGACCATAGATTTGAAAACTCCTCTGCTTGCAGTGAAGGCGGATGACAGAGGGTCACAAACCAAGGAAACTGGACAGCCTCCAGAATTTGGGAGAGGTAAAGAGACAGTTTCTCCCCTAGAGCCTCCAGCAGAATGCAATCCTGCTGATACATTTTCCACTTGTGACCTCCAGAACTGGAGGATAATAAATTCACTTTCTTTTAATGCACTTTGTCACAGCAGCCATGGGAGATGGATACACTTGGTGCACCGGGATAACGTGGCATTTCCCTTCCCCCAAGGCAGCTCCATCCCATCCTCTGATCATGTGGGATTTGAGCTGAAGAGGCAGCCCCAGCACCACATTGTCCTCCTTCCTTCTCAGGAGTTCTCAGTCATAATTTCCCCCGACACACACAGATGGCCTACAGACAGCCAATTGCACCTTCCCTGCTGACACCTCCCACTCAAGCCCCTATCCATTCAGGGTTTCTTCAGCTAACAAGTTTATTCTTTTCCAGTCCTTCACACCTAAAGACAAAGTGATACCAGATTAGCCCCAAAGCAATCTTTTTATAAAACATCACACTGACGGATACGAGGATCTCCCTTGATCCTCTGAGTACCAGCTTGGCTTCCTTGTTGATTACATTTTTTTTTTTCCTGCAACTAAAATAGAAACCTCATGCCTCTTAATGCATTTCAAAGTCTGTGGTTGATAAATTGGGGGCGTATGGAAAATGTGACAGGGTAGAGACTGAAATTATTCTCTCAGCAAAGGAGGTAACATTTTTCCTAGTGGCACTCAATTATAAGGTCTTCTGAACTTCCAGAGGGCATTCTTTTTGTAACTGAGATAGCCATTGCTGCTTTTTCCCACTGTGGAGGAGTCCTAAGCCCCTGTAGGTGGCAGAGCAGGAACTTCCGGGAACATGCCATATGACCCTCACCAATACCATCCCTTGGCAAAGTCCCATGGGTGGACAAGAAGCTGAGCCTCTCGGGTGCTGCTCCCCTGATCCCTCATCATATGCTTCAAGTCTCTGAGAAATGAGACTCAGGAATATTTGAAGGAAGCACAGGAGCAAAGAAAGAGAAGGAAATAGGATGGTTGAGGATTGGCCCCTTTCTGTGGACAGAAAAGCACGTCCACATTCTATCCTAGCCATAACTTCCTCATGTGAGTATATTTTATTTTTTGTTCCCACATGTAAAGTTAATAGTTCTGCCACTGAAAGGTACTATGTGCAGTGTAAATGTCCAGGCAGAGCTGGAACTAGCAATCTTGGTGCCAGGGCAAGCATAAAACATGCCCTCAAATCAACTTTGTAATTCATTTCTCAGCTCACATATGACTGCTATTGATAATACTCTCCATCTGGTGCTTCCTATTTTAACTGATTATTCTTGCTAACTAGGTGTTAAACTTAGTAATACATCATGCATGTGTATTTTGGTTCAATTTTTGTTGCTATAACAAAAAAGTGCTGGGTTAATTTATAAAAGATCTATTTAACTCCTGCTGTGCAGGCTGATCACCACCAAGGTCAGGTGGTCACCTCTGGTGAGGGCTTCATGTGAATGACATCACACAACAGGAGCACATGCAAGACACATGGGTTATCTTCACTTTATAACTACCTGCTCTTGCAGTAACTAATCCAGTCCTGCAAGAACTAACCCCTCCTGCAAGATGGCCTTTAATCCCTTCTAAGGGCGCTGTCCCCATGACCTAATTGTTTGCCACCATGTCCTGTCTCTTAATGATTCTACCACCTCTCAGTACCATTACATTATGAACCAAGCCTCCAGCACATGATCTTTGAGGGGTAAAACATTTCAAACCATAAGAATGTGCTACTGAATTAACTGAATAATAATTTTAAAACTGGAGCCGGTGGTGGCACATGCCTGTAATCCCAGCACTTGGGAGGCTGAGGCAGGAGGATCAAGAGTTCAAAACCAGCCTCAGCAATGGTGAGGTACTTAGCAACTCAGTGAGACCCTGTCTCTAATAAAATACAAAAAAGGGCTGGGGAATGTGGCCCAGTGGTTGGGTGCCCCTGAGCTCAATCCCAGGTACCAAATAATAATAATAATAATAATAATTTTAAAACCTGGCATATTGTACATTTCAGAGTGCTAGAGCAAAAGCATATTAGATCTAGTTACAGCTCTGATTATGGAGACAAAAGAGAGAAAAAAAGGTGGCCTACAATGGTAGAAATTTGAAGCACATAGGACTCATTAATTCAATAAATATTTAAGGAGCAACTCTTATATGTCAGGTACTATGGAGGAGATGCAAATACAATAGTGAATAATTTAGATGTTCATGCAGCTCCTGGTGTGAGGAATGAGACTGCAAAAATTGGCATTTGTGATAAAATAAATCTGTTCTCTGAATAAGTACGGGGGGGGGGTGATATGTGGGATTTGAAGGGGAGGTAAAAAACCCCAATGTTGGAAACAGGAGGCCCTCAAAGGAATTGGTGTCTAAACCAAATCTGAATGATAGATATGAGTCTGAAAATTTGGAAAATTGAGTAGAAAAGATTCTGTGATAATTCATTTTATTTATTTATTTATTTATTTATTTATTTATTTATTTATTTATTGGTACCGGGGACTGAACTCAGGGGCACTCAACCACTGGGCCACATCCCCAGCTCTTTTGTGTATTTTATTAGAGACAGGGTCTCACTGAGTTGCTAAGTGCCTCACCATTGCTGAGGCTGGCTTTGAACTCTGCGATCCTCCTGCCTCAGCCTCCCAAGTGCTGGGATTACAGGCATGCGCCACCGCGCCCGGCCACAGATAATTCATTTTATATGTCAATTTGGCAAGGCCAGAGCACCCAGAAATCTGGTCAAACATTACAGATGTTTCTATGAAGGTATTGTTTTTAGGCAAGATTAACATTTGAATCAATACACTTTGAAGAAAGCAGATTATCCACCATAATGTGGGTGAGTCTCATCCAATCAGTTAAACTGTGTTACTATTAAGGAACACATTCAATTACTTAATAGAAAAAGGATGGGAAGAAGAAATTCTGCCACTAGGCTGCCTTCAGACTCAACCTGTAACTCCAACCTGCCATGAACCAATTCCTTAAAATAAACCTCTCTCTACATATGCAGATGGCCCCTGGCTTACGATGGCTCCACTTACAATCTTTCCATTTCACAAAGGTATAAAGCTTGTCTGTAATCCCAGTACTTGGGAGACTGAGGCAGGAGGATCATGAGTTCAAAGTCAGCCTCAGCAAAAGTGAGGTGTTAAGCAATTCAGTGAGACCCCGTCTCTAAATAAAATACAAAATAGGGATGGGGATGTGGCTCAGTGGTTGAGTGCCCCTGAGTTCAATCCCTGGTACCAAAAGAAAGGGTATAAAAGTATACCCACATAACTACTGTGGCTTTCACTTTCAGTACATATTCAGTAAATTACATGAAAGTGTCAACACTTTCATAAAACGGGCTTGTGTTAGAGGGTTTTGCCCCACTATAGGCTAACAAAAGCGTGCGGAGCACTTTTAAGGTAGCCAAAGCTGAGCTGTGATGTCCAGTAGGTTAGGTGCATTACATGACTTTTGACTTTGAATATTTTCAATTTATGATGAGTTTATTGGGCCATAACCCGAAATAACTTGTACACATTCTGTGGTTCTGTTTCTCTGAAGGACCCAGACTAATACAGATTCTGAATATAATGATTGCGCGTGCCTGGGCCTTTGAGAGAAGCTCAACATGGCAAGACCCACGCTGAGCAGGGACAGACAATGCAAGGTCCTAAAGCAGGCCAAGGATTCTGAATTCATCTAAAAGTTGTGATAGCCTACTATGCTGTCTGTCCTACAGCTCCCCACCTTTTTCTTGGGATAACATGACACTTTTCTGGGAACCAATCCTCACCCGAATTTCAACCAAAGGACTTCCACCAAAATCTGTTTCTATTACCCCAACCCTTAACATTGTTGCTTCTGGGGCATATGAGCCAACACAGGCCAACCAGAGTTCTTACCTGGGATTTTTTTTTTTTTTTAACTAAATTTGAACAAAAGACAGGGAGAGTGAACAGTCATCTGCACAACAGGATGGAAGATCCAGAATTAATGAGACACTGTGTTTCCCATGTGTGGAAAACATGGATCTGCAGGAGCAAGAATAAAGCCAATAACATAGAATAACATCAGTTGCAGGGGGTGGGTGGGCAGAGAATCTTGGCAGCATTTGAATACCTCATTCCCTTTGTTCCTGAAGTCCAGCCGCATCCCAGTTCACCCCACAATTTAGTTACCAATGCATCCTTAGATTCTTATGCTCTAATGTTCCACATTTGGCTGAGCAAATGGATATAGTGAGTTTGAGACATTGATTAGACACCTATTTAAAGGTAGTTAATATGAAATAGAATTGACAAATGTGAAGTTCATAGGAGATCTCTGGCTAGAGGGAGAGTAATTAGCAAGCCTATGCTGTTAATTGCCTTTGAACTGTATGAAAGTACTTAAGCAATGTGAGTATAAAGAAAAAGGGCTTAGGACTAAGCCTGCAAAATTTAGAGGTAGAAGAGAAGAGAAGGATTTTTCTGGCCTCTCTACTAAATAGAGTCCACAAGAGATACTTAAAAAAAAAAAAAAAAAAAAAAAAAAAAAAAAAAAAGCCTTTCCAGCCAGGTGCAGTGGTACACACCAATAATTCCAGTGATTAGGGAGGCAGAGGCAGGATTGCAAGTTCAAAACCAGCCTCAGCAACTTAGCAAGGCCCCAAGCAACTTAGTGAGGCCCTGTCTTTAAATAAAAAATAAAAAGGGCAGGTGATGTGGCTCAGTGTTTAAATACCTCTGGGTTCAATCCCCAGTACTGAGAGAGAGAGAAAAAAGAGATCCTTTCCACAGAAGCTGTCACCCAGAAACTAAGGAAGCTTGTAGGAAAAGATGGTTGGAAATAAGAATGGAGTTCAGCTTGTTGAATTTTAGTACCTATCAAAATGGCACTAAGCATTTGGATAAATGAGTTTGAAGCTCAGCAGGGATGTCTTGGCTGGAGATGAATTCAGGATATATAGGTACAGGAATGAGGTCAGTATGAAAAGTGAAGAGAGAAGACACCAGGGCAGAACTTTTAGAAGGACATATAGTCATCTCTCGGTATTTATGAAGAATTGGTTCCAGGACCACCCTGGGTAAAATTCAAGGATGCTCAAGACCATTATAGAAAGTGACATAGTATTTGCATATAGCCTGCACATATCCTCCCATATACTTTAAATCATCTCTAGATTACTTGAAATATCTAATAGCATGTAAATGCTATGTAATTTGTGGTTGTGCTATCTTCCTTACAGAATAATGACAGGTTAAAGTCTGCATATGTTCAGTACAGACAATATTTTTAAAATATCATCATTTCATGATGTGGAACCCAATGATATAGAGGACTGTATTTTGAATGCAGTAGGCAAAAAATGAGAAAAATTAGATAGGCACGATGGCACATGACTGTGATCCCAACAACTCAGGAAGCTGAGGCAGGAGGATCAGAAGTTCAAGGCCAGCATTAGCAATTTAGTGAGAGCCTGTCTTAAAATGAAAAACACTAGGAATGTAGTCTTAGTGGCAAAGAGCCCCTGGTTCAAACACCACAAAAGAGAGAAAGAGAGAGACAGAGAGAGAGAGAATTCTGTGAAGGGTCAAGAGAAAGTCCAGGTTATTTTAAAAGGGGGGGGGGGTGGGCAGGAAAGGAACACATATTGAGACTTGGCATATGTAAAGATGCAAGATACTGTGTTTTAAACCCTGAAACTAAGTTAAGTAAATCTTTGCTATGAGATGATCAGAGGCCTTGGAGCTAAAACAAAAACAAAACATGCCTATAAGTTTAGTTCCACTATTTTCTTTTTCTTTTTTTTTTTTTAATGTTTATTTATTTACTTTAGTTGTACACAATGCAATGCATTTATGTTTACGTGGTGCTGCGAACCAGGGCCGCGCACGTGCGAGGCGAGCGCTCTGCCGCTGAGCCACAACCCCAGCCCCAGTTCCACTATTTTCTAATCGTGCATTTGCCTGAACAACTGGCTTTCCGTGTTTAGAAAACCTCTTAATAAAGTTTCTGGGATTAGATATTGTCCTGGTAGCCAGGCCTTTAGGACATCCTGGCATCTCCTCACTGTGCAACGTGCTGAGTGCCTCTGCCATCTGGTGGTCAATCATGGTAAGTGCACCCAACGGTCCAACCTGATGATTACCCTGGCAACTTGCCTGGACCCATCAAGCCAGGATGCTCTAATTATTATCTCTTTAGATCCCTGTGCCCCACACCAAATCAGGCAGAAGTAACAGCCCGGACTTATCAGAATGCATGCCAAATAGTCTTTGTGGCAAGTAATGAATCAAAATCTGTAATAGTGCCAGTGGAGGTTTAAAGCTTGGCAGAGAGGGCAAAGTGTAAAATTTATGATGAAAAAGGAAAGAGGGAAGATAATTCTTGGAATCTAGTGAATTTGATTGGCCCAGTAAAATATGTAGCTCTTAAACTTTAAAAAAAATAGAATTTTTTTAGACAATGTTAGGTACCTAACCTAAGGCATCACATGCTAGGCAAGGGTTCTACCAACTCAACAATACACCAGTCCTGACAATTGGGAATATAAACACTGGTGAGAACATAGTTGGATTCAATCCTAACCACACAACTGACCAGTCTGGGCAAGTGACCTAACTTCTCTGATCAACATCATTGCAATTAAAATATTTAGTCTTGGGGGTGGTTTGGTTTGGTTTTTTGTTTTCATTTCCATTTTTGTTTTTGGTAAATGGGGTTTAACCCAGGGGTGCTCTACCAATAAGCTGCATCCCCAACCCTTTTTATTTTTTGAGACAGGGTCTTGCTAAGTTGCCAAAGCTGTTTTCAAACTTGTAATCCTCCTGCCTCAACCTCCTAAATCACTGAGATTACAGGTGTGAGATACCATACGCAGTTGTGTTGTTCTGAAAATTAACTTAAATGCCTTATGAAAATACCAGCCTCAGTGAGTAGCAGTCAATAAGTACTCAATCATTGGTGGCTCTCATTAATGTTACAGAGATAATTCAAAGTGTCTAAATTTAGGCCAGGGATGTGGTTCAGTGGTAGAGCACTTTCCTAGCACTCAAGAGGCCCTCAGTTTTATCTCCAGCACCACTAAAACAGTATCTGAATTCTTTGTGTTAGAATTAGGCAAGCACTTACCATATCATGTGTTTATGTAGGAGAGAACTGCCAAAATTTAGAGGGGTGGGGGTTAGATATGCAGAAGAATCTAAAGGAAACGTTGGACGTGGGCCTTTTTATGTGTGGAGAATCCATTTAAAACCTTTGTAGGCTTATAAAAGACTCCCCCCATGGAGAACACTAACAGGTCACTGTCATGCCTCATGTCCACTAAAGGAAGAATCAAAGGGAATACAGCTGTTTTGCCAGTAATTATGCCTAAACCAAGAATACCTCCTAAAACCCTGTGGATTCCTTTTAGGTTTTAATCTTGAAAGCATTGTATCTTACCACCCAGAGAGAATAATTCCCAGATATAGATTGATATAACATGGCCTGGATTGCCACCTCCTAGTAAAAACTGTAATCAATCTGCCACCAAGGAGCTGGCTGATGTCCTCCAGATACTGTCCTCCCTACTGGGAGCTCAGTGACATTCAGCATTGACATTAACCAGTGGGTATGCCTTAGTAAGAGGCAGCCCCTTCTGTTGGGCAAAAGCAGAGCCTCCATTCCTACCAGCATAACTCCACCATCCGTAAGCCCCATGATTAAGCCCTGAGCCTAGGAAGAGTTTCTGGCTGATAGTCAGTGGGTAAGCCTGCTTGCCCACGTGGTTGTTGAGTATCTCCTCTGTAGTAAATGTTTTCTCACACTACATGCCCACTGATACAGGTCCTTCCTCTTTAGTCCATGCAAGCTACTATGACAAATCACCATAATACCTTTTTTTATATGTATTTATTTGTACACAATACCTTTTATTTTTACGTGGTGCTGAGGACTGAACCCCGGCAGCGCATGTGCTAGACCAGCGCTCTACCACTGAGCCACAACCCCAGCCCCACCATAATATCTTATAAACAACAGAAACATTTCTTACAGTTCTAGAAGCTGCGAAGATTTATATCTGGTGAGGATTATTTTTGGTCCATAGATGTAAGCTTCTCACATAATGAGGAGGATCTGGCTAGTTCTCTGACATCTCTTTTATGAGGCAGAACCCTCATGACCCAATCATCTCCTGAAGACCCGCACACACACCTTCTAATATCTTCTTAGTGTTTAAGTTTCAATATATGAATCTGGGGGCAGGGAGACATTCAGACCATAGCAATGCCCATGTCTCCAATCTTCCAATATTGTTAGTTTCACTCCCCTGGCCAAGTAATCAAGCCATCCTTCCCTGTCCAGAGGCCTATTTTTATCCATATCTCTGGTTACTCTTCCCACATAAAGTCAGCAGCCACGGATATTGGTTGCAGCTCTGTCCATGGAGAGTATGTTCCCTCACTCTATCCTTGAGGGTCAATTTTTTTTTTAATTGAGGGCTTGTTTTTAATGTAAAGTTAGTTTTTTTTCTTTTTTCACTTTTAGAAATTTACTTGATTATAAATGTACTATTACAAAACATCAAACAAAACAAAAAGCTTGAGGAATAGAATTAAATTTTTAAAAATACAAACGTATGTAATTTCCAGGCTACTCTAAATCTAAAGACACAGGTAGACTGAAAGCAAAAGAATATAAGAATGTTACATGCAAAAGAAAGCTAGGGTGGCAAAATTATGATACATAAAACATTTTATTTTATTTTAATATTTATTTATTTGTTTTTAGTTGTACACAATGCCTTCATTCTTATGTGATGCTTGAGGATTGAACCCCGGCCACGCATGTGCTAGGCGAGCACTCTACCGCTGAGTCACACACCACCCCAGCCCTACACAAAACATTTTAAAACAAAACATCATAGGAGATAAAATATATTCTAAATTTAAAAAAAAAAAAAGCTTTGAAAAGAAGAAGAGTAGAATAGTACATAAAGATAAAGGGACCTGGGGACTGGGACTGGGGCTCAGTGGTAGAGCACTTGCCTAGCACCTGTAAGGCACTGGGTTCAATCCTTAGCACCACAAAAAAAATAAATAAATAAATAAATAAAATAAAGTTTAAAAATGCACATAATATTAAGAAAGAAAAAAAAATATCAAGGGACCTTTCCCTAGGATACTGCAACAAAGAGTAGATGCACTTGCAACTCACATCATACTTCTAAAATATAAAAAGGCAAGATGGAGAAAATTGAATAAAGAAATAGAAAGCAACACTTTAAAAGATCTTGAGGGTCAGTGTTGACCAAGACTACACAAATGCTCCAACGATCCATTTTCTACTTCTTCCAATACACCAAGCCAAACTCACTGGGAATGAACTGCAAGTGATTTCTTCTTCCTCCGTCAGATCACTCAGAAGCTGCCATGAGGCCGCTGAGCCCACGTGTGTGAACAGAGGAAGAGGCACAAGGGCCACAAAGATGACATACTGTCTGGACCTGCTTGAGTATGATTCCATGAACCATTTTTCATCACACCATGACTTGTGGCAGTTCCTTATGATCTGGAGGTTATGACAATGCCCAGTCCACAGGAACAACTCCATTCTCACAGTCTGTTATGGTTTGGATGTGAGGTGCCTCCCAAAAGCTCACATGTGAGACAATGCAAGAAGGTTCAGAGCAGAAATGATTGGGTTGTGAGACTCTTAACCTAATCAGGGGATTAATCCCCTTGTAGGGATTAACTGAGTGGTAACTGGAATGGTAGGGTGTGTCTGGAAGAGGTGGGAATTGAGGCATGGCATTGGGGCATATATTTGTATTCGGCAGGTGGAGATCTCTTTCTCTGCTTACTGATCATCATGTGAGCCACTTCCCTCCGCCACACTCTTCCACCATGATGTTCTGCCTTACCTCAAGCCCAAGGAATGGAGCCTGCCATCTATGGATGGAGGCTTCTGAAACCATGAGCCCCTTTTCTCCTCTACAGTAGTGCTGATTGGGTCCCTTAGTCACAGCAGTGAAAAAGCTGACTAAAACACAGTCACTTGATATCCTATGGCCAGGTACTCATTCTCTTCATTAGTGGATGGCCACCACTGAGCTTTCACAATGATTCTGGCACCCCTCACTAGTACACCAGTTTGGGTTTTTTTTTTTGTTTTTGTTATTGTTTTTGTTTTTGTTTTGGTACTGGGGATTGAACTCAGGGGCACTCAACCAATGGACCACATCCCCAGCCCTTTTTTTGTATTTTATTTAGAGACAGGGTCTCACTGAGTTGCTAAGTGCCTCACCATTGTTAGGCTGGCTTTGAACTCACAATCCTCCTGCCTCAGCCCCCCAAGTGCTGGGATTACAGGCTTGCACTACCACACTGGGCTTCAGTTATCACTCTTGAAAAAAGAATGTCTTCTGGGCCCTCTTGGAAAAATAAGCAGCAGGTGGGTTTTTGGTCTTATACAATAAATCCTTTCTATCATCCCTCTTCTCTGAGCCTGCTCAGACTCTACACACTTCCATATCGGTCTTGACCTCTCCCACCTTATTTGCTAAAGGTTATCATCATATTTAAGCTTCAAGGAGTCATTTCAATAGCATAATGGGGCCCAGCTCCATGCCAAGACATCTCATTCTGAGTCAAACAAAACAGCAGCAGTTTTTTGTTTGTTTTGTTTTGTTTTGTTTTGATGCTGGGGATTAAACCCAGGACCTGGAGCATACTAGACAGGTGTTCTACCACTGAGCCACACCCCCAGCCCAGTGTCATTTCACTCACTTATCCAGGTTTATTTCTTGGTCCTCTACCCTCCCTTCTCAGTACTCTAACATTCCTATACATGCTTCCCTGGTTCCAGATGGTATATGTTGGTTAGGTCCTGCAATTATTTTTGGTGAATACTTATTTTTACTATAGCAAGTATAAAACCTTCCCTCTTGGGTTATCTGAGGCTTAGCCCAAGTTATTGGTCTGAAAGTGATGAGCTGGAAGATAGGAATAGGCATGTCCAATCTCAAGAACAAGCACTTTTCTTTTCTTTTCTTTTCTTTAGGCTGTATACATTTTTTTTTTACTATTATTAGAGCTTTATGGTTGGATACAGTAGTTGGGTTCATTCCAACAAATTCATACATGCTTGGAAATAGATTTCAGTTCATGATCTCCCCCTTTTCCCTTCCACCCTCCCACCCCTTTCCCATTCTCCTTCCTCTATTCTACTAGACTTACTTTCCCTTGTCTATTAATTTGTATTTGATTGGTTATTTATGTAATCTCATTCTTACCTTCCCCTTTCCTATATTTTACTCTAACTTCTGCATACAAGAGAAAACATTCAACATTTGAGTTTCTGAGTTTGGCTAATTTCAGTTAGCATGATATTCTCCATTTCCATCCATTTACAGAAAATGCCATAATTTCATTCCTTTTAATGGCTAAATCAAATACTATTGTGTTTGTGTTGTATACACACACACACACACACACACACACACACACACACAATTTCTTAATCCATTCATCTATTGACAGGCATCTGGGTTAATTCCATAGTTTAGCTATTGTGAATGGAAGCACTGTCTTTTGACACAGCAACCTCAAGTGAGGTCTTTCACGGTCTCCAGGCCATGTGTTCTTTGCAACCTTGCCACCTGGGCTGCATCTTAGGCCTGATTTTGAGCACAGGCTATTGTCCACTTACAGGAGACAAGACTTTCTTAATATGCTTCCAAGGAAGCCTCCTGGCTTTTATAGCTTCTTTTAAGTTAATAGCTGGCTGACCTACATCTGTTTCTTTCCTTCAAAGATGCCAAGGTAGAAATCAAATGGACTCTGTCATTTTTATAATTACCAATGCCCTATATCACTCAAGGGCTGAGCCTCTGAACAACTCAGTACTTCCCCTTCACTTACACCTTACCCTAGCCTGCCACGCTGAGAGCCTTAGCAACAGTGATGCCAGCACCAGCTAGAGGCAACACCACCTCCCTTACCACCAGCAGGCTCATGAGTGATTAGGAGAGCTCCAGACACCCATTCACAGGTCTGCTTTCTAGGGCTAATTCTGGTGTCTCTGTTTAGATGCTTCCTGAAGTAGAACTTGAGATGAGGACTTGCACACAATTTGTCTATTTGAGAGGTGATTCCAGGAAACAGGAATGAGGAAGAGAAGAAGGTGAATCAGGCAAGAAAGATAAGCCAATACAAGAGTTCATCAACAAGATTACACTTCTCCTGATGCCTCTGGTACTGCCTAGAAAGGTACAAAAACCTTCTAGAATTTTCCTCCTGAGGGATGGGAGCTTGGAACATTTGTTCTGGACTCCCATTCACCATTGATTTGAGAACAGCTGCTGGAGACACTAACTCCCCTCACTTGCAGGCTGCACTTGGCAGGGTCACCCTTCACTAATAATTAACAGTCTACTGAAATAGTAAATCATTATGAATTTTTAGGGCCTTGAACATAAGTCTTTTTTTTTTTTTTTTTTTTTTTTTTTTTTTTTTTTAGAGACAGGGTCTCACTGAGTTGCTTAGCGCCTCACCTTTGCTGAGGATGGCTTTGAACTCGTTATTCTCCTGTCTCAGCCTCCTGAGCCGCTGGGATTACAGGTGTACACCACCGTGCCCAGCCATAAGTCTTTCCATAACCCAAAGAGCCCTCATTGTCATAGGCTTATAGATAATATTCATGAAGCTATGGGATTTGTTAAGATTTATTCATGATAATACTACCTGTTGACTACATAAGTTCAATGAAATCAAACTCTGTGTGTGCGTGCGCGCGCATTGCCAGGGATTGAATTCAGGGTCTACCCAGGCTAGCCTTGAACTTGTGATCTTCCAGGGTTCCTGGGAGAGCAGGTGTGTGCCACCAAGCCCAATTGAAATCAACCATTTCAAAGCTCCTTTTCAGCTCTTTTCATAAGACTAGAAAGCCCACCCTGCAAAAAAAAAAAAAAAAAAAAAAAAAAAAAAAAAAAAAAAGCAATAGCAATGCTAAATGAATATTTAATGAGATTTATATATAGATACTAATTTAACTAAGATTTCAATAGGTCTATTGTATCTTCACTTTATTGTCCAAAATTATCTCGGCACTGAATTGAGACCTCTGTAGGTTATTCTGTGTAAATTTCATGGTATTAAATGCTATAGTAAAAATCCAACATAAGGGGCTGGGACTGTATCTCAGTGGTAAAGTGCTTGCCTCACATGTATGAGGCACTGGGTTTGATCCTCAGCACCACATAAATAAATAAAATAAAGGTATTTTGTCCATTTACAACTAAAATTTTTTTTAAAAAATCCAACATAAGCATTCAAAAGTCACTATGGAATATTGTTTTCAACACACAAGTACATTTAATAAGATGCAGAATAATTTAAATGTTAGTAAACAATCATGGAGATTGGGGCTGGGGTTGTGGCTCAGTGGTAGAGTGCTCGCCTAGCATGCATGAGGCACTGGGTTCGATCCTCAGCACCACATAAAAATAAAATAAAGATATTGTGTCCCCCTAAAACTAAAATATAAGTATATAAAAAGGGCTGGGGGTTGGCTCAGTGGTTAAGCACCCCTGGATTCAATTAATTACCAATTAATTAATTTAAGGCTAATGATAAATATGAAAAATATTCATAGAAGAAAGAGCTGAAAAATCTGTATACACACATGACTATGGAAGGCTCTTGTCAAAGATCAAAGCCACCATATGACTGCCTCTTGGTAGGTTTGAAAGGTAATAAGTATTCAGTGGGTCAAATCATTGGGAAAACATGAAAAAAATGGAAACCTCTTTGGCAAACAGGTCTGAAGCTATGGGTACAGGAACAGTTCCACCTTGAAGTTCCTAAATCTCCTAATCTCTAGCAGAAGTCACTTCATCCATCCTTTCCTTGTGGAAGAAATTGTAGTTTAGGCTTTTGAGACCACATCCTTGACCATGGCCTATTGAAGGGTCGCACCCCTTAAATTCTATAATCCCCCTCTCAGCAAAACTTTAGAGCTTTTCTTCAATCCAAGCATCTCAATGAATTAATATCAAGAACACCTATGGTTCTATTGACCCAGGTTTGAGCACTTCCAGTTGCTAGAGACCTGCTGTTCGGTTCAGTTTAAGAGATGGTTCCCCCTTGGAGACCCTAAGAGGCAGTAAAACCCAAATCAAAGAGCATGGATTTGGGTACTAGGCATATTTGGATGTGATACTCAGCTCAGTGAGAAAGGCTGACTGAGTATACTTCTTGAATTCTTTTTTTTTTTTTTAATTTTTTAGTTGTTGATGGAATTTTATTTTATTTACTTATTTATATGTGGTGCTGGGAATTGAACCAAGTGCCTCACAGGTACCAGGCAAGCACTCTACCGCTGAGATACAACTCCAGCCCCTACTTCTTGAATTTCTATTAGCTATCTATCACAAGAAGAGGCTAACAATGGTGTTATTTCAGAGTTAGATCATAATCATTTATTTAGACCTGCTGTACATATTGTTCACTCAAAAAACAACATCATACTATGGGATTAGAAGTGTGGGCTCTAAAATTCTTAATACTTACTGGTTATAATATACTGGTTAAATTTTTAACCTTTCCTTACCTCAGTTTTCTTATATATGTTTGGAATATTGACAAAATCTTCTTGCTCTAAATTCATTGACCTCTTTGTATTCATCAAACTTACTCCTATTTCAGAAATTTTGTCTTTTCCTGTACCTGCAATGTTCTTTTAAAGACAATTTTTTTTGTTTTTTTGTTTATGTTGGGCTTTTTGTTTGGTTGGCGGGTTGCTTGGTTGGTTTATAAGACATTTAGAATTGTGTTCAACCGAGTGAGTGCTCCCTAAGATTGAGAGTGTTGTAATAATCACTATTATTTCTTTACCCTGGCTATACTTTGAATACAGTATTGTTTGAATTAGGTTCCCCTCAGAAAGTGAAGTGGAAATTTAATCTCCATTATGAGATGGTAAGAGATGGGAACAGGAGAAATCTTTAAGAGGTAATTATGAGGGCTCTGACCTAGTGGATGGGTTAATCCATTCACGTGATTAATGAAATAATGGATCAATGAGTTAATGGGTTGTCTCAAGAGTGGTCTGCTATAAAAGCCAATTTGGCCTAGGTGTCTTAGACATTCCATCCCTCTTTGTGTAATATCCTGTGCTGCCTTGAGACTACCTGTGCCACCAGGTGTGGCCCCCTCAGACCTTGGACCAGACTATAAGCCAAATAAACCTCTTTTTCCTTAATAACTTGCCCAATCTGTGGTATTATGTTTTGGTTTTGTTTTGCGAGTTTTGTTTGTTTGTTTGTTTGTTTGTTTGTTGTTTTTTCTTTTTGGTACCAGGGATTGAACTCAGGGGCACTCGACCACTGAGCCACATCCCCAGCCCTATTTTGTATTTTATTTACAGAAAGGGTCTCACTGAGTTGCTTAGTGCCTTGCTTTTGCTAAGGCTGGCTTTGAATTCTCAATCCTCCTGCCTCAGCCTCCAAGATGCTGGGATTACTGGCATGCACCACCTCACCAGGCCAGTATTGTGTTATTAACAACAAAAAAAGGACTCAGACAACCTCCAAGGCTAACTGAACTGCATAAATTTATCCACTGAGAAATACATCTCTCCAGGACAGACATACACACATCAAGTCCTTTATCATGTACTTAGGATATTCATAAATAAAGTGCAGGACCCACCTCCCACCCTTGCCATTAATCTTACTCTGTGCCACTGTGGGATTTCAGATCTCTTGTTTGATGTCACCCATCCTGGGATCAGTCGTTGCTTTGGCCTAATTCCCATCCTTCCCTAATAGATTTAACATCAATGAATGCTAAGTGTAGTTCTCTACATATTTCAAAATAACTATATGCTGTTCTATATAGTGTTATATATATTTTACTTTTTCATTAAAATCTGAAGAAATTTAATTGAATCTCTTGATTATTTTCTTTAATATTCTACCTTTTATTACCTAATCTATATTCAATAATTGATTTATTCTCAAAGGAAAATATAATTAACTTTGTTATTTTACAAGTTCCTATTAAAAAAATAACTTAAAAAAATAACATTTTTATTACAAGAACTCAAACTTTAGTAGGAGACTAGTGAGACCACGCTGTCGTCCTCACAAAATTACTCTGAAAGGACAACAATATGGGAGATGTCTGGCATGTGGGACCCAGGTAAATGATGCCTTTGAAAAGGTCTTTCCTAGACTATGTTATGCACTTCACTGGTTAATAGTACGAATGACATAGTTTAGTGAAGATGCTTGCTTTTGCCCCAATGTCATCTACAAACTGGATTCATTTTTGGACATTAGAAATAGTGTCAGTGGCACAGATGAAAAGATTCAAAGCAGTAGTGAGCTGCTTTCCACTCAGTCCCCATTCCTCGGTATATGATTGACTTGCTTACCTGGGACAGGTACAGCCTGGGTTTGGTTTCTACTCTTACAGAATCTATACCAAGATCTCTTGATTTAGGTCAGTCCCACTCAGTGGTTTCTGGATGTTGGTTCCCACAGTCTTCCTAGCCTCAGGGCCCTTGTACAAGCTCTTCCTTCCTTTTGCCAGGGACAGATTCAACATCCGTATGCCTGTGGCTTCTTACTGCCTATAGCTTGGCTCAAATGTTAACTCCTTAACCAGGTCCTCCCACTGGGAAGTAAATTCCTAGAGGGCAAGAACCTGTCTGTCTCATTTATCCTTATATCCTCCCACTCCAGGACAATGCCTACCCCATAGTAGTTGCTCAATAAGTATCTATTTATTTATTGAGTGGCAAACAATTTCAGATTTTTTGCTGGTGTGTTTATATTCACAATTCTGTGTTGTGAAGATCTCTACTATCTCCATACTTTGTCAATTATCTGTTTAGCTTGAAGATAAGAGCATTGGGGGCTGGGGTTGTGGTTCAGCGGTAGAGCGCTCGCCTAGCACGTGCGCGGCCCGGATTCGATCCTCAGCACCACGTAAAAATAGAAGCATTATACAACTAAAACAAATAAATTAATTTAAAAAAAAAAAAAAAAAGACAAGAGCATTGGCTTCAGAGTAAACCAGACATTGGTTTTAATATTAATGTTAACATCTGGCTTTCTATGACCTTTGACAAATCATTTAAGCCCTGCTTGCCTCTGTTTCCTCTTTTTTTTTTTTTTTTTTTTTTTTCTTGGTACTGGAGATTGAACTCAGGGACACTTGACCACTGAGCCACATCCTCAGTCCTATTTTGTATTTTATTTACAGACAGGGTCGGACTGAATTGCTTAGCACCTCACTTTTTGCTGAGGCTGGTTTTGAACTCTCGATCCTCCTGTCTCAGCCTCCTGAGCTGCTGGGATTACAGGCATGCACCACCGTGCCCAACTCCTCATTTTTAATTTTACAAATAACATCTTCCTTACAGGCTAATTTAAAAATTAAAGCCAGGGGTGGTGACTCACGGTTATAATCCCAGTGACTCAGGAGGCTGAGGCAGTAAGATTGCCAGTTCAAGATCAGCCTCAGCATTAGCAAGACCCTGTCTCAAAATATAAATAAAAAGGGCTGGAGATGTAACTCCATGGCAAAGTATACCTGGGTTTGATCCCCAGCACCAAAAAAAAAAAAAAAAAAAAAAAAAAAATCAAGTAGGCAACTATATATAAGGCTTGATGCAAGTCTTGGCACATAACAAGTTCTCAACCATTAAAATTATAATAAAATATGATTATATTATTATTATATGTGCCTTTTATCACGTGCATGTCTTTTATCATGCATGCACTTTGCCCTAGGAACAGTGTGATTTAGCAAACTTGTCACATGCTTATTAAGCAACCACTCTGAATCTTTTTTTTTTTTTTTTTTTTTTTTTTTTGTGGTACCGGGGATTGAACTCAGGGGCACTCGACCACTGGGCCACATCCCCAGCCCTTTTTTGTATTTTATTTAGAGACAGGGTCTCACTGAGTTGCTAAGTGCCTCGCCATTGCTGAGGCTGGCTTTGAACTCGGGATCCTCCTGTCTCAGCCTCCCAAAGTGCTGGGATTACAGGCATGCGCCACCGCGCCCGGCCACTCTGAATCTTAGAGGACAGGTGGACTTTTGCAAGGCTAGAGATGAACATGCCAGGGCACTTCACATCGAAAGGAACTTGGTGAAGGAAGAGAGGAAGTTCCTAGAACAGCAAATAGTTCCACATAACCAGATCGTGAGCTATAGTCAACCATTTATTCATTTGAAAAACATTTTTCAAATCATCTCTAATTATGGGCACTGTGCTATAGACTAGCCTCTGCCCTTAAGGAGCTCAGTGTAGACAAAGGGCACAGCTGTGGAAGACACTGTGCATGGGCTGCTGCTGTTGCATGAGCAACATGGACACAGGTGGGAGGAAGTGAGCAAGAGCTGCCAGTGGGAACTGGACCCTGCTGCAGAGGCAGCGAGGGCAAGGCTGACAGGAGTGTTCCATGCCCACCCTCCAGAGGTTTTGAATCCAGGAGTGATCTGAACACCAGAACCAGAAAAGATAAATAGACCAGCAATTATTCATGTTAGAAAACATTCATATTCATCCATTTCAAAGCCTAGACTGTTATAAAGATCATCAATATCTCTTAATTAAAGTTGCAGCTTCCAAAGTTGAACATGGTAAAAGTCTCTTTGTACTGGAAGGGACAGAGGGACTTGGAAATCCTGACTCCCTAGAGTTACATGCAGCTCCTTCTCTTTGGTTGCTGTGACCACATGGCCTCCAGAGGGCGCTGCTCCCTTTAGTTCTCTGGATCAAGCCTACATCAGAATCCCCTAGGAGGCTTGTTAACAAGATGCTTGTCTCAGAGTCCTTGCCTCTGAGTTCCTGATCCAGCAGGTAAGGGTGAGCCATAAGAATTTGCGATACTCATGCATTCCAAGGGATATGCAGATTCATGAGAATGTGCTCAGAAAACCATTGCTTCCAGGGAGCTACAATTCTTCTCAGAAGCATAGGTGAAACATAGCCGAATTATGTTATTTTATTTTGTTTCCTTGATTACTACTAGGGATTGAATCCAGGGGCAATTTACCACTGAGCTACATTCTTAAGCTCTTTTTATTTTTTATTTTGAAAGAAGTTCTCGCAAGATTGCTGAGGCTGGACTCGAAATTGCAATCCTCCTGCCTCAGCTTATAGGTGTGTACCACCACTCCGGGCTAAGGTTAAAAATTTAGAGGAGGGGCTGGGGTGGTGGCTCAGCGGTAGAGCGCTCGCCTAGCATGTGCGCGACCCGGGTTCAATCCTCAGCACCACGTAAAGACCAATGCATTGTGTACAACTAAAGCAAATAAATGGATATTTTAAAAAAACATAAAGTATGCCGGCCCTTTAAAAAAAAAAAAAAATTTAGAGGAGACCTTTCTAAACACTTAGAAGGGGGAAAAAAATGTGTGTGTGTGTGTGTGTGTGTGTGTGTGTGTGTGTGTAAATAAAAATTTTAAAAGTAGGGACTGACAGTGTAGCTCATTGGTACAGCACATGCTTATTAGCATGTGAAAGGCTCTGGGTTCAGTCCCCAGCACCAAAACTAAACAAAAACAACAGAGCTACACCCAAGCATATAATGTAGCTTATGCTCTGCAGCTTTAAGTTCTGAGTGCTGGCTGCCCTCTCTTTCCCAGCCCCTCTCTTCAGGGCAGTAGTACATCCCTTATAAAGACCAAGAGGTTTTACCCCTTAAGAGAAACAAAGGCAATGAGAACATAATGCAGAATGCACAAGAACTGTATATTCTGAAGAAGCAACATACACAT
Organism: Tamias sibiricus; assembly: GCA_025594165.1. Lineage (NCBI taxonomy): Eukaryota > Metazoa > Chordata > Mammalia > Rodentia > Sciuridae > Tamias > Tamias sibiricus. The sequence continues at coordinate 145,443,748 of CM046657.1, forward strand.
CAAATAGAAGGAAGTTTGTTTGTTTGTTTGTTTTTTTTTTCTTAACAGTGTCTTATTTATGTTGTAGTTGTAACCACTTCCTAGAGCAGGACTTTGTACATTATGTGTGCCTAATTAATGTCTGAAGTGAACTGAATTTCAGCATACATAGAAACACAGTTTCGTGCATAGAAACACAATCTACTTTACCAATGTTACTCATTTGTTCTCATCTAGCTATATTTATACAGTGGACTTTGAATCATTTATTATTCTTCACATAGCTACAGCTTCCCACACAGGCTCAATAAATACAGATTTCTTCTTCCTTATCTCCGCACTGTGTCTTCCTTGGATCATTATTTTGCCAAAGATCATTATTTTGCCAAAGAAATGAAATACTGCTTAGAAACCTGTGCTTAAGGACTGGGGTTGGGGCTCAGTGGCAGAGTGCTTACCTAGCATATGTGAGGCACTGGGTTCCATTCTTAGCACCACATATAAATAAATAAAACAAAGGCCCATTGACAACTATAAAAATAAAGAATTTGGGCTGGGGTTGTGGCTCAGCGGTAGAGTGCTCGCCTAGCACGTGTGCAGCCCGGGTTCAATCCTCAGCACCACGTACAAATAAAAAACCCATTGTGTACAACTAAAGCAAATAAATAAATATTTTTTTTTAAAAAATTAAAGAATTTTTTTAAAAGTCTTCCATCTCCTTAATTATCTTACTTCAAATTAAGCAAGATATTCTTTAAAAAAAAAAAAAATGAAGAAACCTGTGCTTAACCGCCAGCCTCACGTTTATTTTAGTTTCAGGCCTTGTCATAAATATAGGTTATTTCTGAAAGAAAACATATATGCATAAAATTTCTCCCTTTAAGGTGAACAATCAAGACACCATCCAGGAGCCTCTTGGAAACTAAATTAAAACTCCCTTGTTGTGTTTCCCTTTTTTTTCTTGTTGTCTGCCCCTCTGAGATGGATGACCAGTAAAACTCCATCATGTTTCCTAAGTCCCAGATGTCTTCAGAACACAGGCTAAAGCAGAGATAGGAGAACATGAGGATGGCTGAGGGCAGATGGCAGTAGTGTCCAGATCCCATGAAGCTTCCTGTGAACATCAGTTTGGATTCCAAATAAAGCAAGGCAAGACAGAGGGTGGAAGGGACAGAGGAGGAGCCATGGGAATTCAGACCAAGTCCACAAGTCCTCTTGCCTGTCCAGCCCTGTCATGCCTCAAGCAAGAGCTTTGGACTAGTCCTTAAAAGAAATGCTAGAAGCCGGGCGCGGTGGCGCACGCCTGGTGCACGCCTGTAATCCCAGCACTTTGGGAGGCTGAGGCAGGAGGATCGCGAGTTCAAAGCCAGCCTCAGCAATGGCGAGGCACTTAGCAACTCCGTGAGACCCTGTCTCTAATAAAATACAAAAAAGGTCTGGGGATGTGACCCAGTGGTCAAGTGCCACTGAGTTCAATCCCCAGTACCACAAAAAAAAAAAAAAAAGAAATGCTAGAAGGAAACAGGAGTTGAAATAGACAGGAGAGAAAGAGTGAGAGTTCTAGAGAGTTCAAGTGAGAACAAGAGCAAATGCGTGAGAGCATGCTGGAGAGAGCAGACTTTTCCAGAATGATGAATTGTTTTTGTCATCCAACTACACACACACAAACACACACACACACACACACACACACAAGTTGTGATGCCTCACAAGTTCCTCATCCTGGAAGTCGGAGCTGACTCACCACCCAAGCCCTAAATAAACTGCTTGACCTACTTCTGAAGAGATTAGTTTCAACCTGTCACTCAGGGATTATTCCTTCATATGTGCAGTGGTCACCCATCCCATCCACCTCAGGTGACTGATGGACTAAAGTCATTCTTCTGGACATCAACTTTGGGACATCAACTTCAAGTAGCCATGTTCAAAAGACCAGTTGGACTGATGCCAACAGAATGTGGTTCCAGGATTCTCCACCAGGAGCCAAACCACTGAGAATAGTTCCTCATTCCTAGAGAAATGAAAACAAAGAAATCAGAAAAAATAAAAACATGGTAGCTGCTTGTAAACACTTATCGAAGTAAATCTTTTCTGAAAAAACAATACCTTGAAGAGCAGGTATCTTATTTTGCAGATAAGGAATGAGGGAACTTAAGAACTTTCAAATTAATGATTTATGGTTGAAGAAAAAAAAATTACCACAGAAAAAAATTCATTGGGTCCTCATTTCCAGTAAGGAAAATCAGTTTTATTTTACACATGAGGAAACTGTAGGTCAGAGAAAGTAGGTGATATACCTGTGATCACACAGTTAAGAATCCAGAACAAGGTAGAACAAGGTAGAACCCAGGCCTTCTAACTTATAGCCTAATTTTTTTTTTGGAGCGGGGGGGGGGGGGGGGGTTTACTGGAGATGGAACCCAAGGGTATTTTACCACTGACCTACATCTACAGCTTTTTTTTTTTTTTTTTTTGGGCGGGGGATGGGGGTGGGGGGTGGGGCGCATACTGGGAATTGAACTCACAGGCACTGGGCCACTGAGCCACATTCCCAGCCCTATTTTGTATTTTATTTAAAGACAGGATCTCATTGAGTTGCTTTGAGGCTGGTTAAATTGCTGAGGTTGACTTTGAACTCGAGATTCTCCTTCCTCTGCCTCCTGAGTCTCTGGATTACAGGCATGCCCAGTGCTCTTTTCACTTTTTATTTTGAAACAGGGCCTTGCTAAATTGCTGAGGCTGACCTTGAACTTTCAATCCTCCTGCCTCAGCCTCCTGATCCACCTGGTATAGTCTAATGTTCTTCCAAGTACATATAAGCAAAATGTTGGCCCTCATAAAACTTAAGACAAAGAAATATGGTTAGTACTATTAAGGGTTATGCCAAATTGACATTCACTTATAGAATACAAAGAATTGTTATATAAAAAAATTAAGGGGGCTTGGATTTTTTTTTTCCCTTCAAAGATAATAATATGGGAGCTGGAAATGTAGCTCAGTGGTAGAGCGCTTGCCTGGCATGTGTGAGGGCCTGGGTTTGATCCTCAGCACCACATATGAATACATAAGATAAAAAGATCCATTGACGACTAAAAAAATATTTTATAAAAAGACTTAAAAGCCGGGTGCAGCGGTGAACCCCTGTAATCCCAGCACTTGGGAGGCTGAGGCAGGAGGATAGTGAGTTCAAAGCCAGCCTCAGCAATAGTGAGGCATTTAGCAACTCAGTGAGACCCTGTCTCTAATAAAATACAAAAAAGGGCTGGGGATGTGGCTCAGTGGTAGAGTGCCCCTGAGTTCAATCCCGCGTACCAAAAACAAAAGACTTAAGCTGAATTCCCAAGAAGCAGTGACTTAACAGCCTTCAAAGGAGTTAAGGAAGAGAAAGAAAAAAAAAAAAAAATAATAATAATAATAATAATTAATAAATAAACAAATTCTCAAAAAATATGTAAGTTGAAAAAAAAAATGACACTCAAAAAATTTTGATGCTTAGTTCAAAAACAACCAGCCAAAGCAAATTGTTGTTGTTTTGTACTAAGGATTGAACCCAGGTGTTTAACCACCGAGTTATATCCCCAGACCTTTTTATATTTTATTCAGAGACAGGGTCTTTCGCTGTGTTGCTTAGGACCTCACTAAGCTGCTGAGGCTGGCTCTGAACTTGCCATCCTCCTGCCTCAGCCTTCTGAGCTGCTGGGAGTATAGTCATACACAGGTAGCAAGTCCTTTTTATACTTTAACTACCTCTCACTCTCCCTTCACAGGATGTTTGGTTTTGTTATGAATCAAAAATAGTCAGACATTATGGAAAGCTTCAGGTATGAAAACTAGAGGTACACACACACACAAGGAACACAGAGGAAATAGTTATAATGCAGGAAGCAGAATAAAATATTTTTTAAATTGCCATTATTTACAAGACAAAAAAAAAAAATTTTCACCCATAAAACTAAAAAAGATGCTATTGATAGGGGACAGACAGATGTTAATGGTGGGAATATGAGGTTAAGGAAATAATTCTCTAAAATGGGCCCATTGTGCTGACCCCCCCCACAAGCTTTCACTTTTAAAAAAGCAATTTACAGCCGGGTGTGTGGTGGCACACGCCTGTAATCTCAGCACTTTGGGAGGCTGAAGCAGGAGGATCGCGAGTTCGAAGCCAGCCTCAGCAATGGCGAGGCCCTTAGCAGCTCAGTGAGACCCTCTCTCTAATAAAATACAAAAAAGGGCTGGGGGGCTGGGGTTGTGGCTCAGCGGCAGAGTGCTCGCCTTGCACGTGCGCGGCCCGGGTTCGAGCCTCAGCACCACGTAAACATAAATGCATTGCATTGTGTACAACTAAAGTAAATAAATAAATATTTAAAAAAAAAAAAAAAAAAGGCTGGGGATGTGGCCCAGTGGTCTAGTGCCGCTGAGTTCAATCTCCGGTACCAAAAAAAAAAAAAAAAAGAAAAGAAAAAAAAGAAGCAATTTACCTGCAGCCCTGTCTGGCTTAAGTGGACAGGATATGTAAAATTCTTCAACAAGCTACCTGCTCTCTGAAGAAGAAATGCAGGCTCTGAAATGCTGATAAGAAGAACACAAGCTGAGAAGGGGGACTTTTGTGACCCTTACACTAACCAGATCCCAGAACTCAGGAAGATAAGGATAATTCCCCTAATCATAAAAGCTATAAGGATAGGTTCCCATTAGGACCAGTCAGTACAGGCCAAAGTGACCCAGAATGCGCATGACAGTGGCCTTTGAAAGTCTGATGTCATGGGCTGGGATTGTGGCTCAGCGGTAGAGCGCTTGCCCTACCAAGCACGCGGTCCGGGTTCAATCCTCAGCACCATGTAAAATTAAATGGATTGTGTACAACTAAAGCAAATAAATAAATATTTAAAAAAAAAAAAAAAAAGAAAGAAAGAAAGTCTGATGTCATCCTGCTGTCAGTCAAAAGTCAAGAGGTGGACCTGGGCGGGAATGTTTGGAAAACCAGTAGGACTCCCCAACAAAAGTGGAAGACAGGAGAGGTGTGTTTTCCCTCTCCTCTCTGAGACACACTCTCTCCCTTGAGAGTGTCCCCTTTTTCTCTTTCCTATCCATTTTAATAAACACATGTCTGTTACTCTGAACGATATGTCTGAAATATTTCTGACATAGTTGCAAGAATCAGGGTTTGAAGGAGGGGGTCTTCACACAGCTCCGTTTCTCTGAAGCCCCAGCCCGTAACACTCTGAAAAGGACACTGAGAATAGTAAAGAGTTCTTAGAAACACAGAGTGTGACTAGAACAATTATAATTTCAATTAAGAGCCAGACTGGGTGGCACACACCTGTGATCCCTGCAACTGTGGAGGCTGACAAAAATATTTAAGGCCAGACTGGGCTATTTAGGGAGTACCTGTCTCAAAATAAAAAATAAAAAGGGCTTAGAATAAGCCGGACGCGGTGGCACACGCCTGTAATCCCAGCACTTTGGGAGGCTGAAGCAGGAGGATTGCGAGTTCAAAGCCAGCCTCAGCAATGGCGAGGCCCTTAGCAACTCAGCGAGACCCTCTCTCTAATAAAATACAAAAAAGGGCTGGGGGGCTGGGTTGTGGCTCAGCGGCAGAGTGCTCGCCTTGCACGTGCGCGGCCCGGGTTCGAGCCTCAGCACCACGTAAACATAAATGCATTGCATTGTGTACAACTAAAGTAAATAAATAAATATTTAAAAAAAAAAAAAAAAAGGCTGGGGATGTGGCCCAGTGGTCTAGTGCCGCTGAGTTCAATCTCCGGTACCAAAAAAAAAAAAAAAAAGAAAAGAAAAAAAAGAAGCAATTTACCTGCAGCCCTGTCTGGCTTAAGTGGACAGGATATGTAAAATTCTTCAACAAGCTACCTGCTCTCTGAAGAAGAAATGCAGGCTCTGAAATGCTGATAAGAAGAACACAAGCTGAGAAGGGGACTTTTGTGACCCTTACACTAACCAGATCCCAGAACTCAGGAAGATAAGGATAATTCCCCTAATCATAAAAGCTATAAGGATAGGTTCCCATTAGGACCAGTCAGTACAGGCCAAAGTGACCCAGAATGCGCATGACAGTGGCCTTTGAAAGTCTGATGTCATGGGCTGGGATTGTGGCTCAGCGGTAGAGCGCTTGCCTACCAAGCACGCGGTCCGGGTTCAATCCTCAGCACCATGTAAAATTAAATGGATTGTGTACAACTAAAGCAAATAAATAAATATTTAAAAAAAAAAAAAAAAAGAAAGAAAGAAAGTCTGATGTCATCCTGCTGTCAGTCAAAAGTCAAGAGGTGGACCTGGGCGGGAATGTTTGGAAAACCAGTAGGACTCCCCAACAAAAGTGGAAGACAGGAGAGGTGTGTTTTCCCTCTCCTCTCTGAGACACACTCTCTCCCTTGAGAGTGTCCCCTTTTTCTCTTTCCTATCCATTTTAATAAACACATGTCTGTTACTCTGAACGATATGTCTGAAATATTTCTGACATAGTTTGCAAGAATCAGGGTTTGAAGGAGGGGGTCTTCACACAGCTCCGTTTCTCAGAAGCCCCAGCCCGTAACACTCTGAAAAGGACACTGAGAATAGTAAAGAGTTCTTAGAAACACAGAGTGTGACTAGAACAATTATAATTTCAATTAAGAGCCAGACTGGGTGGCACACACCTGTGATCCCTGCAACTGTGGAGGCTGACAAAATTTAAGGCCAGACTGGGCTATTTAGGGAGTACCTGTCTCAAAATAAAAAATAAAAAGGGCTTAGAATAAGCCGGACGCGGTGGCGCACGCCTGTAATCCCAGCACTTTGGGAGGCTGAGGCAGGAGGATTGCGAGTTCAAAGCCAGCCTCAGCAATGGCGAGGCACTTAGCAACTCAGCGAGACCCTGTCTCTAAATAAAATACAAAAAAGGGCTGGGGATGTGGCCCAGTGGTCGAGTGCCCTTGAGTTCAATCCCTGGTACCACAAAAAAAAAAAAAAAAAAAAGGGGCTTAGAATGTAGGTGAATGGTAAAGCACTTGCCTGGTATATGTGAGGCCCTGGATTCAAACCCCAGTACTACCAAAAAAAAAAAAAAAAAAAAATTCTTTTTAAATTCATGATTAGAGAAAATAAATATTGAGTAAATATCCCAGAATGGAAAAATCACAAGAGACAAAGAGATGAAAAAAGGAAGAAAAGGCAAGAGACTCAGAAGAGAAATCAAAGATATCTATCAAGTGACTATTAACAGTTCCAGAAAAAGTAAACAGATAAAATGAGGAAATGGTAGCCTCAAAGAATAAACACCTGTCAGATATGTAAAAATGTGTTCTATAAGTATATTATGAAATGTAATGCATTCTGCTGTCATTTACAACAACTTAGAATTTTTTTAAAAAGAGTAAAAAATTTAATCCATGTACATTTTTCATGCTAAACTTGTACATATAAAGTATTCTACATTAAAAACTTCTGCCAAAAAAAAAAAAAAAAAAACTTGTCAGGGCTGGGGGCACATGCATGTAATTCCAGTGGGAGACTGAGGCAGGAGATTTTTGAAAGTTTGAGGCCAGCCTCAGCAACTTAGTGAGGCCCTAAGCATAGTGAGACTCTGTCTCAAATAAAACATAAAAAGGGCTGGGGTTGTGGCTGAGTAGTTAAATGCTCCTGGGTTGAATCCCCAGTACTAAAAAAAAAAAAAAGACAAAAGACAAATACACTGGGGGAGGTGGAAAGTATTGGAACACCTCTTAGCAAAGGGGTTTATTAGGGACCACGTGGAAGGGTAGAGAGGTAGGGGAAGAACGGCGTGGAGGGGCAGGGAAAGGAAGGGAAGGGGAAAGGAAAAGAGAGGTTTCAGTCCTCAGCAGGCTTAAATAGGACACTCGTGACCAGCCGGACCCCTGGGCGAGTCCGTGTCCCCATAGGCTGCCGGAGGTCAAGAGGGGGCGGAACCTGAGGGCTGTCCAGCAGAACTGGTCAGCCTGAGGCACCTGGGAGGTGTATAAGTTCTACAAAAGAATTATAATAATGACAAACAAAAGCAGCCAGCACAGGATGCCCAGAACAGAGAACCTAGCAGGGCAGAAGCAAAGGGAAGTCTCAGAACCAAGCAGGGGGTTAAGGCCAGTGTTAACCAGCTCCCCAGTGCACCAGCTGCTCGTTTAACATTAGAAAATTTAAGAAGACCCCTCATTGTCCTGCTAAATTGTTCTTTTAATTATTTCTCCATTCCAACTTCCTACAGACAATCATCTCATGCTGAGAATAGAATCTGAATGGAAACTGCTCCCTCAAACACTGGGCGCCAGGAGGATGCCTGCAGGACCGGAAAAACCAGATGTGCAGCCTTGCACTGTCTGATCCACACGCATATCTCCACCCTCCCCCTTAGGTTCAAGAAGGCAGGCTAACTGTAAATAAATTCGTTTTTCTTTTCTGTGTTTTTTTTTTCTCCCCTTAATCCCATGTGAATCCAGCCGGTGCTGGCCCCGACTACCAGCAGGGGGGAGGCTGAACGGAAGGAGAAGATGGAACATACCAATGGTCAAACGTGAACCATAGACTCAGTAAAACTCTTTTCCTTTTCAGAAAAACAAAGACTAAAATTGTTTACCACCAAATGACTCTCACTAAGGAAACATTAAAAAATATTCCTGAAGATGGAAAATGATCACAGAAGACAGAAGGAAAGGTGGAGAGGAGCAGGCTGACATGCTGGTAAATGCAAACAGGAGAGATGAACCATATAAATAAGTAATAAAGAAGTCTAATTTGGAGGAGGAAGGTGGAGAAGCCAGGGCTAAATCCTTACAAAAATAATATGTAAGACTAATGGAGATATTGCAATATCCCTGAATTTAGGTAGAAGAGAGTAGAGATATTTTTTAACAATATTTATTTATTTACTTTAGTTGTACACAATGCAATGCATTTATGTTTACGTGGTGCTGAGGATCGAACCTGGGCCGCGCACGAGTGAGGCGAGCGCTCTGCCTCTGCCTCTGCCGCTGAGCCACAACCCCAGCCCTGAGAGTAGAGATATTGAATCATTTAGATTTTTCAAGTTTTCAAAGTACATACTGTCTTTGAAATAAGAACAACATTTAAAAGTAGCCAAAGAGCCCTAGAAAATGAAAAATACTGCTTATCAAAGGATTCCAGCTCATGTATGTAAAAGAAATAAAGAACCAGAAAGTTACTATTTTGTAAAAACTTAACTGAAAACAGACAGGTGCAGCAAGGATTACCAAAGGATGCTAAGACTGTCCAGAGAAAAGCTGATGGAGAACTGAATATTCGCAAAGTAATAAAGCATCACGCTTACAGGTTACCTGTGAGTCACAGGAAGAAAAACCAAACATTACAAAGAAGGCATTAGGCTTCCCCCTTCCTAATCCCATGGCGAACATTAGCATCACCTACAGTAAGGGCACAGGGATGTCCTACAGGGATGAGGTGTGAAGTCAACAGCACCCTCAATGTTATGTTCCTGTCCAAAGTGTTTACCCTGAATCTAATTAAGCTTCCTCCCACTCCAGTTTACAGGAAACACAGGGCTTAATTCAACAACACTAAAAGAAAACAATCAGACAAATCTAGACTGTAACTTCTACAAAACATTTGACATGTCTATACAACCAGGTGATGTCGTAAAAAGAAAAGGAGGGAGGGTACTCCAGATTTAAAGAGGCTGAGAGACATAAAACCTAATGGCCAAAACTATATACAGACCAAGATTGGATCCTAAGCAATTAGATTAATGCTAAACAATAGCAAAAGCTATTTGGAAAACAACTAGAGAAATTTGAATACTACTTAGTGATGTAAAGTGATATTGAGGAATTATGGTGAATGTCATTAAATGTCACAATGGTACTGTGAATATGTAGAAATATCCTTACTTTAAAGAGATCCATTTCAAATGATTTAAAGTAGATAGGTTGTAATTTCGGTAACTTTTAAATATGTAAGGAAAAATAAGTATATGAAGCAATTATAATAAAATGTTAACATTTGTTAAGCAAAGGAGATGTGTATTCATTAAACCAGTGCTACTCATTTTAACATGCACAAGAATCAACTAGGGATCTTGTTATAATACAGGTTCTGACTCAGGGCTGGGGGGAATGTTAGATTCCGGGCAGGGAGGATACACCTCCCAGGTAGCTCAACTAGCCACACCCCCCAGGCACCTTAAAGACTCCCGAGCACCTCAGGTTGACCATGGGGCTGGCCACGACTCAGGCTGGCCATGCTGCTGACCACACTCCACATGCCTTAGTGAGCCAATTACGACACACTGGGTTTTCCTTTCCACCCCGGCAGCCTATGGAAGTGGGGTTCCCTCTGGGGGGGATGTCCCTCAGTCCACGGGTCACTACTTAAGTGCTCTCCGGACCGAAACTCCTCCCTTCTTTCTTTTTCTTCCCCTCCCACCACTGGTCTTCTCGCACGGATTCTCCCTCCCCCCACGTTTCCCTTTGGCTGATTAATAACCGCCCCCCCCCCTTTCTACACGGCGGTTCCAGCGTGTGTCATCTGCCCTTCAGGGAAGGGTTGAGATTCCAAATTTCTAAACAGCTTTCAGTTTCTGGGTCGTGAACCACATTTTTGATAGGCAAGATATTATCATATTTTCTCTGAAACACCTGATTGTTTGAAAAAACATTAAGGCTAATCACAAAAGAAATAGAAATCATTATACAATTTCCAAGCAGAAGAAAGTAAAAGTCAAATTTTAAAAAATAATCCAGAAGAAAGCAATAATGGAAAAAAAGAATATAGGAAAAAGCAGGACGAGAAAGCAAAAAAATAAAAAATAAAATAATAATAAATAAATAAAATTGAATACATCGGGAGTGGCAAAAATTAGTATATAAATAACCTCATCTTACTAGTTAGAAGACAGAGATTATCAGGTTGGAAGATAATTTTTTTCCATATCCTATATACAAGAGATGAAACTAAAACACAAGGACATAGAAAACTGATAGTAAAAGATTTGTGGGCACCAGCGTGGCTTAGTGGTAGAGCACCTACCTAGCACATGGGAGGCCTTGGGTTCAATCTTCAGTACCACCAAAAAAAAAAAAAAAAATTTTTTTGAAAAATAGATATCTGTATTTACATGCAAATACTAATCAATCCAAAAACTGTTGTTACTATAGCAATGTGTACAAAATAGAATTTAAGACAAAAAAAAAAAAAAAAAAAACCATTAGGCTTAAGATCATTAGGTTAACAAAAGTTCCACTACTAAGTTGTGGTGTTCTCATAACATGAAGAATAGTAAGAAGGAACTAGCCAGAGTAAAATGCTAAATTACAGAGAGATATGCGTAATATCTATCATACCACTTCTATTATATATAAAACCAAGAAAAAACACTAACATATTTAATATTTTGGGGGTATATATATGATACCACCGTTTACCAGCGATGAGTTCTGCTCCCCCAAATGTTGAAGTTTGAACATTAGAGAAGCATGCTGAGGCAAGCATATAAAGCAGGGTTTATTTAAAAGGGGCAACATAGACTTCTCCTAGGAGGGAGAAAGGGGCCCATTGCTGGTATCCTGGTATCCCAAGAAGCAAGGCAGGTCTACCTTTTTATATGTCCTAGGCTTCCTTTGTTCTCCTGTCCTCTTCCCCTTATCTCTCTCTTTCCTGCCTACATGACCAATGACCAGGCCCAGAAATTCTTTTGGGATGGCCAAGAGGTGAGAAGCAGCTGGGCTAAAGAGGGAAGGGCAGGATGGTGCAGCCCAGGACACTATAGCTCCCTGTAGAGAGGGGCAATTCCTGGGACAGGTTACCTTGGCAACAGGTTGGGGCAGGGACAGGTTTTTTTTTTTTTTTTTTTTTTTTTTTTTTTTTTTGTACCGGGGATTGAACTCAAAGGCACTAGACCACTGGGCCACATCCCCAGCCCTTTTTTGTATTTTATTAGAGACAGGGTCTCACTGAGCTGCTAAGTGCCTCGTCATTGCTGAAGCTGGCTTTGAACTCACAATCCTCCTGCCTCAGCCTCCCAAGTGCTGGGATTACAGGCATGCGCCACCGCGCCCTGCTAGGGACAGGTTCTTGATAAGGGTGGAGGAAGGACTCTGAAGGAATTAACACTCCAATCTCTCAGGGGATAGTCTCCCAACAATCTCCAACTTCCCCTGACTCACTCAAACTTGGCTTTCTTGATCCGACCTGACTCAATTTACCTGTCTATACTGACTGCCTATCAGATTCTGGCTTCATATGTATACATGTGCACATCTAAACTGTGCACACGTGTGTATGTAGTGTCCGGATGCGCAGACATGAGGGCTGGGGATGTAGCTCAGTGGTAGAGCACTTTGCTTAGTAATGTGCAAGGCCCTGGTTTCCATCTCCAGCACCTCAAAGGAACAATAAAAGTTCACGAGAATGATAAAACATGAATTGAGCCAGTTTAAAAGCTGATTGGTTCTCTAATCCAAAGACATACATATAAAAATGAAGTTTGGGCTGGATCAGGCTTACAGATGTATTTTGCTTAGCCTGCAAAGCACTTACTGGAAAGTTTTAAATTTAAAAAAAAAAGGACGATTTCAACTTCACTTAAAAACCAAAATTAAAGGGGCTGGGGTTGTGGCTCAGCGGTAGAGCGCTCGCCTAGCATGTGCGCGGCCTGAGTTCAATCCTCAGCACCACATAAACATAAATGCATTGCATTGTGTACAACTAAAGCAAATAAATAAATATTAAAACAAAACAAAACCAAAATTAAATACTAAGGGTGGGGCACCTGGCCCCCATTTCTGACTGTGACCTGTCAGGACCCTGCTGGACCCATCTGTGGTCTTCAGGGTCTGGAATTCCCATTATCAGCTTCAGACTTTTACCTGCCTGGCCCCTAATGCACTTTCACTTTGCCCTGGATTTGGATTTTCCAGACTTGTTTTGTTTTGTTTTGTTTTTCAGTACTTGCTAAATATACACATTTCCAGGTCTTTGCCTTGAAGATTCTGATTTGGCAGTGTTATGGGTTGAACTGTTTCCTCCCCCACCCCCCAAATTCATATATTAAAGTCCTTAACCAGGCTGGGTGCAGTTGCCCAAGTTTGTAATCCCTGCAGCTCAGGAGGCTGAGGCAGGAGGATCATGAAATTCAAAGCCAGCCTGTCAATGGGAAAAAGTGTGACATCTGCAGTCGAGGGGAGAGATAAAGGGCAGATGCTTCTGCCCTTTTCAATGTTTTATTCACTCAAATCACTTAATACAATCTCACTCTATAGGTTCTTAATCGAGGAATGACAATCCTTAATGCTGGGCATTACAATAGATGTAATCCATTCAAAGCAAACAATTCTATGTTAACTTCTAAGCACTGCAAACACACTTCATCATGACAGACCTATTACAGACATTCCCTCTGCAGGCTAAGCTTAAGTGCTAGATTTAAAGTCTTAAGTCTTAGATCTAAGTCCGGCAGATGAAAACTCTCTCAGACTGCAGTGACCAGGACAGGAATCGATAGAGGCTTCTCCTGGAGTGGAGCTGATGGCTGGCTGAGGAGACGGTCACAAGGAGACTTCGTTGTCTCACCAGAGTCAAGAGGCTGAGGCTGCTGTAGAGTTTGAGAGCGGTGAGGACACCGCAGAGGATCAGGCAGATGAGAAGGGTTGGGATGTCAGTCCAGGTCCTCATCAGGCCCTCAGGCTTGTGTGCATAGGTATGGGCTAGCTGAATGTCTGTTCTTTTGCTCTATTATTATACTACATTTTGGGAGCTTCTGTTCACCCTTTGGGTCTCTATGGGCTGTTACCAGGTTTCTTAGTGACATCCTGCCTCCTAGAGTCCGGACAGACATAAAGTCTGGTGATTTCCACCCTGATATCACACTTCTGACTCTTATCAGGGTTACAACAAATGACACGTGACATCACCCTGACTCATACCAGGGTTGTGGAGAGTGACTTGCTTTTATCAGGCTAGGCCTGATGACAATATTGGAGGGCTCCATAGGTTTGCCTGGTGGGGACTGCAGTTTTATTATTTTATTTTATTTTGGTACCAGGGATTGAACTCAGGGGCACTTGACCACTGGGCCACATCCCCAGCCCTTTTTTGTATTTTATTAGAGACAGGGTCTCGCTGAGTTGCTAAGTGCCTCGCCATTGCTGAGGCTAGCTTGGACTCTCGATCCTCCTGCCTCAGCCTCCCAAGTGCTGGGATTACAGGCGTGTGCCACTGCGCCTGGCTTGTAGTTTTATTTTTAAATGGAGTTTTAAAATGGAGTTGCTTAGGCTAAGGCCTAAGGCCATCCTTACACAGCCTCAGCAAAAAGCAAGGCGCTAAGCAATTCAGTGAGACTTTGTCTCTAGATAAAATACAAAAAGGGCTGGGGATGTGGTTCAGTGGTTGAGTACCCCTGAGTTCAATGCCCAGTACCCCCCCCCCCAAAAAAAAAAAGTCCTAACCCTTAGTTCCTCTGAATGTGATTTGATACAGAAATAGGGTCCTGTAGAAGTAATCAGGTTAAAATGAGCTCATTATGGTGGGAACTCACCTAATAATGACTGGTATCCTTGTTTAAAAAATCAAATTAGGCTGGGCGGTGGCGCATGCCTGTAATCCCAGCACTTGGCAGGCTGAGGCAGGAGGATCCCGAGTTCAAAGCCAGCCTAAGCAATGGCAAGGCACTTAGCAACTCAGTGAGACTCTGTCTCTAATAAAATACAGAAAAGGGCTGGGGATGTGGCCCAGTGGTCGAGCGCCCCTGAGTTCAATCCCTGGTACCAAAAAAAAAAAAAAAAAAAAAAAAAAAAATCAATTAGAAGGAGTAGACAGACAAGTATAGAGGAAGGATGATGTGAAGAGAAACAGAGAGAAGAGAAGAAGAGAGCCATTGATAGATCAAGGGGAGAGGCCTAGAACTTCCTCACAGCTCTCAGAAGGAAACTACTTGACAATAGCTTGATTTTGGACTTCTAGCCTCCGTAATCATGAAGCAATAAACCACTGTTGTTTAAACCACCCAGTTATGGTACTTTGTTATGGAAGCCCTAGCAACTAATAGGGTAGGCTTGGTACCGAATCTGAAAACCAACATGGTCATATATTGCAATGACCCACGTTAATCAAGAGTTGTATGAAAATACTGATGCCCAGGTTCTGGGTCCAAAGATTCTGACCTAATTCATCTAGGGTGGGACCTAACATCAGTATGTTTTGTTCTGTTTTGGTTTGGTCTGATTAAACCCAGGGATACTTAACTACTGAGCCATATTCCCAGCCCTTTCTATTTTTTTAGACAGGGTCTTACTAAATTGCTGAGGCTGGCTTTGAACTTGTGATCCTCCTGCCTTGGTTTCTGAGTGGCTGGGATTATAGGCATGTGCCACCACACTCAGCAGCATCAGTATGCTTAGTATGTCTTAAGTGTTCTAGGTGGCTCTATGAGTGGCCATGCTCAGGAACTACCAGTTGGGAACCACTAAGACCCAGATTTCAATAACAGTTACCTTTTACTTCACATGTTTTTATTTCTTCACTTTCTAATCTGTGAATAATTTTAATAGCTACCCTCTATTGGAGCCCTTAAAGATTTTCTGCAGGTCACACAGGCTCATAAGTGGTAGTCTATGCACTCTCCTCTGCTGTTTGGTCTCCCAACAAAATAGAGGCTAAACCAAATAACCTCTAAGAATGTATTTTGCTTAAAAAAAAAAAAAAAAAAAAAAAAACCGCAAACTTTGATTTTAAAATCCTTGAATTTAATAATGCCTCTGTCAACAGAGCCTGTAGGCTCTGGAACCTCCTACTTCTAACTATAAATAAATGAATAAATTACATTCTCTTTTTTCTTTTTAAGGCAGGAAAGCATTACCAATTCACTTATATCTATTTCAAAGGAATGAAAGGTAAAGAGACATTATAGCATATAAAACAGAGCCCTGGCAAGATGAGACAATAGGAGGTTGAAGCTCCTGAATTATTCTTTTTGACATATTTAATGAAATAAAATGGTTTGGGTATCCATTTCTTCTGGAGGTCTGAGATTAACTGTTCTCTGCCATGTACACCAAATATTACCGCAGTAATTTGTTTAAGGATGTTTTATATTCAAACACAATCGTATATTTCTCTGAATCTGTACCATTCAGTTTCTACGAGATTCACTGTAAAGCCAGTCATGATGCTGCACACATTCAATCCCAGGGTCTTCAGGGTGCTGAGGCAGAAGAATTGCAAATTCAAGCCCAGCCTGGGAAACTTAGTGAGGCCCTGTCTCAAAATAAATAAATATAGAAAGAAAGAAAGAAAGAAAGAAAGAAAGAAAGAAAGAAAGAAAGAAAGAAAGAAAGAAAGAAAAAAAAGCTGGACATATGATTCAGTAGTAGAAGTTCTCTGAGTTCAATCAGCAATAGTGATAAACAAACAAACAAAATTAAAATGGTTCATGGTGGGGTTGAGGATATAGTTCAGTTGATAGAATGCCTGCCTTGCATGCACAAGGCCCTAGGTTCAATCCTCCATAGTCTAGTGGGAGATGATGGTCATTGTAAAATTTATGGCCATAGGTTTCTCAATGTATTTCAGAAGGGAAATCTCTCTCTCTCTCTCTCTCTCTCTTTTTTTTTTTTTTTTTTTTTTTTTGCACCAAGGATTGAACTCAGGGATACTCGACCACTGGGCCACATCCCCAGCCCTTTTTTGTCTTTTATTAGAGACACTAATTACACCTGTAATCCCAGCAATTTAGGAGGTTGAGACAGGAGGATTGCAAGTTGGAAGCCAGCTTCAGCAGTTTAGTAAGGCCCTATGCAACCAACCAGGATGCCAAAGGATAGAGTCTCTGAGGATGAATAACAATGTGGATGAGATCATCAGGGAAGTTGTCTCCAAGAAGGAAGCATCTAAACTAAAAAGTGGAGATCAAGAGGAATTGAGGCCTGTAATCTCAGGAGGCTAAGGCAGGAGGATGGAGAGTTCAAAGCCAGCCTCAGCAAAAGCAAGGCACTAAGCAACTCAGTGAGACCCTGTCAATAAATAAAATACAAAATAGGGCTGGGGATGTGGCTTAGTGGTTGAGTGCCCCTGAGTTCAATCCCTGAGTTCAATTCACCCCCCCCCCCCCCCAAAAACCAACTTTTATTATGAGTGAAATTAAAGTAAGGCTCAAGCAAAGAACACTCTTGGAGAGAGTGGACCATCTCTAAGCAAAGAACAGCAAAGGAAACAATGCTGCTTCAAAATGTATTGCTTTTTTGTTGGGTGTTTACCAGGAGAACTAGGATCCACTTTCTGCAGTCTTTCCAGTCAGATGTTTATCTCCCCCTTCACATGGTAGGGGGAAGGGAGTTTGTTTTACACTAGTTGGTCCTCTCAGGAATTGTTGTGCTGGCCATCCTATTCAGGGGAGCTTCATCTACAAGTGAATTCTATGTTAATGTGGGTGCTGAGGTTGATAACCAGGCAGACTTCATCTTAGTGCACCTGCACTACTAAAGAGATTTCCCAGCCAGGCGCGATGGCACATGCCTGTAATCCCAGCACTTGGGAGGCTGAGGCAGGAGGATCTCGAGTTCAAAGCCAGCCTCAGCAATGGTGAGGCACTTAGCAACTCAGTGAGACCCTGTCTCTAATAAAAGACGAAAAAGGGCTGGGGATGTGGCCCAGTGGTCGAGTATCCCTGAGTTCAATCCTTGGTGCAAAAAAAAAAAAAAGAGAGAGAGAGAGAGATTTCCCTTCTGAAATACATTGAGAAACCTATGGCCATAAAGCCTAACTTTACAATGACCCAAAGAGACTCTGCCAGGAGTTAGCTCCATTGATCTTTCTTTTTTTTTTTTTTTTTTTTTTTTGGTACTGGGTATTGAACTCAGGGGCACTCGACCACTGGGCCACATCCCCAGCCCTTTTTTGTATTTTATTAGAGACAGGGTCTCACTGAGTTGCTAAGTGCCTCGCCATTGCTGAGGCTGGCTTTGAACTTGCGATCCTCCTGCCTCAGCCTCCCAAAGTGCTGGGATTACAGGCGTGCGCCACCGCGCCCGGCTTCTTTCTTTCTTTAATTAGCTCTCTTTTATCCAAATGTGTTTAATTCTCAGGGTTAGAACCTGTTGTCCTACAAGTTACTTGATTGTTCATTAAAGGGAATTCAAAGAAATCCCATGACCCCATTATGTTATTGGTTCACATTTCACTGCTCATTACTAAATACTACCTAACAGGCGGCCTGGCTAGGAGCTGGAAGAGTGAGCTGTCCAGACCTTTCCACAATCTTCACGATGCTTCTGATGTACCTCCAGTTCCAAACAACTGCTCCAGCAGATCACAATCCCAGGGAGATGACACATTCTCATATTTGCTTCTCCTATAGCTATTGTTTTTTTTCAACTCAAAAATCATAAAGCACCTCAATAAACAAACTGTCATTTGTAGCGTAGGTAAAGCAGTGGATGTTATTAGCACACTACCTTCTAGAAAAGCCAAACAACAATGTATATAACTTCCAGGATTGAGTTCTAAAACCTGCATCTCAGTGCTTCCTGGTTAAGAGAGCAGCAACAGAATTCTGGTAGAATCAACTCCCTAAATTCCCTTAAAACACTTATGAGGGGCTGGGGATACAGCTCAGTTGGTAGAGTGCTTCCTTGCATGCACAAAGCCCTGGGTTCAATCCCCAGCACCACACACACACACACACACACACACACACACACACTTATGAGGACCAGGTCATAAGGACTTCAATAAAAACATCCTAGCTGGGCACAGAGGTGCACGCCTGTAATCCCAGCACTTGGGAGGCTGAGGCAGGAGGATCGCGAGTTCAAAGCCAGCCTTAGCAATGGCGAGGCGCTTGGCAACTCAGTGAGACCCTGTCTCTAATAAAATACAAAAAAGGGCTGGGGATGTGGCCCAGTGGTCGAGTGCCCCTGAGTTCAATCTCTGGTACCAAACAAACAAACAAACAAACAAAATCCTTCCATAGGTAGGGAGATTTTAATTTTTCAGTAAATATCACATGGTTGAGAAACCATTACTACCTAATACAAATTATGCTCTTTGAAACTGAACTCTGAAAAAAAAAAAAAAAGAAAAGAAAAAGAAACTGAACTTTTTTCTTTTGATTGGTATCAGGGATTGAAGCCAGTGGTACTAAACCATTGAGCCACATTCCCAGCCCTGTTTTTTTGTTTTTGTTTTTGTTTTTGAGACAGGGTTTCACTAAGTTCCTTGGGGCCTCTCTAAGTTGCTGAGGCTGGCCTTGAACTTGTGATCCTCCTGCCTAGGCCTCCCCATTCACTAGGATTACAAGCATGTACCACTGTGCCAAGCTCCAAGAAACTTTATTTATTTATTTATTTATTTTTATTTTTGGTACTAGGTTTGAACTCAGGGGCACTCAACCACTGAGCCACGTCTCCAGCCCTATTTTGTATTTTATTTAGAGACAGGGTCTCACTGAGTTGCTTACCACCTCACTGTTGCTGAGGCTGGCTTTGAACTCATGATTCTCCTGACTCAGCCTCCGGAGCCGCTGGGATTGCCGGTGTTAGCCACTGTGCAGGCGAGAAACTTTAAACTTTGAAAAGAAAAACAGTAGAACAAAACCTCCACAGGGATGGCCACAGTTGTGGATCAATCGGTACAGTTGCAAACATCTGCAGTGGGTACAGGGTGAACATAAACTAGGTGAGAATCAGATCAGTTGCTTCTGTTCACCACTAGAGAGTCAAAAACAAACCAAGGGGTCACTCCAAATCTATGGGGCCTCTTCTGAGACTAGGGCAGTTACCATATCCCCAAACCCAATTATTACTTCTTCTCTATCTATTCTGAGTCTATAAATCCTAAAATCCACAAGTACCAAGTTCCAACCCAAGCAAGCAAAGCTTCAATAGAACAACTCTCTGGGCACACCTGTAATCCCAGTGACTCAGGAGGGTCATAAATTTAAAGCCAGCCTGAGTAATTTAGCAAGACCCTGTCTCAAAATAAAAAAATAAAAAATGGCTGCGATGTAGCTCAGTGGTAATGTGCCCCTGAGTTCAATCCCTGCTACTGCCAAAGAGGGGGGGGACAATTTAAAGAATCAGGTTTCTACCTGGGTACAGTGGCACATACCTGTAATCCCAGCAACTACAGAAACTGAGGCAGGAGGGTCACAAATTCAAGGTCAGTGTGGGCAACTTAGTGATCTGGGGATGTGGAGCAACGCTGGGTTCAACCCCTAGTACCTCAAAAAAAAAAAAAAAAAAAAAGGATCAGATGATCAGATTCCTGCCTCCTTTGAATTCTTGGGAAATGGGACTGCTGCATGAATCTTGATAGAAAGATTTTTGGAAGTGAGAATCTTTCTAAAGAAGACCAGTAGAGATGGCTATAGTAGAGAGATTTGTTTTCTACTGCACAGCTGGAAGCTCACAAATGTGAGGGATTTTCACACACCAAGTGAACCCTTGGTAGAAAACCAATCATTTTCTTTTCAATGTATTTACATTGAAGTGTGGCATGGAAAAACACACAAATCACATCTAGAGCTTCATGGATAATAAGTATCAATAATAGGGGACTAGTGAGATAAGTTCTGATATGTATATAACTCTACACAATAGAATATCACACAGTTGCAAAAATGAATGGAGAATGATTCTTGAAGCAGCTTGAAAATATTTCTAGATACAATGAGTAGAGGAGAAGGCCTCTTGCAGAAATGTACAACATACTGTCTTGTGTGTATGAGAGAGAAAAGACCAAGCGTCTACTATCCATCCAAGTAAATAGAAAAGCTCTGGAAGGATGCTGTGCTGGATAGCCTTGATTTTTTGTCTCTCCAGCTTCAATCTTCAACTTTCCCTGCCCCCTTGTCTCCTGTAAGCCAAATGGGTTAGAGATGCCCTCTCCCAGTGGGCTGCCATTGGCAGACAGGAGGAGAAGCAGAAGGGGGTAGAGAAGAGTGTGGTCAGTAATACTTATTTTCCAGTCCTTTTTTTTTTTTTTTTGGTACTGGGAATTGAACCGATGAGTGCTGTATCACTGAGCTACATCACCAGCCCTTTTTATTTTTTGAGTCAGGGTCTCCCTAAGTTGCTGAGGGTCTTACAAAATTGCTGAAGCTGACCTTGAACTTGGGATCCTCCTGCCTCAGCCTCCTGAGTCACTGGCATTCCAAGTTGGTACCAACTCCTTTCAATCTTTCTCCTTGCCTTAACTCAGCTCTACACTAATTTTAAAACCCTTTCTATTTCCAATAATTGCTTCTTCATCTTGCACTATAAACAATACAACTATAAACAATACAACCTAAACAATACAACTCCCTAATCCTTTTTGCTTTTGCCTACTATGCTTAATCACACACAAAACTCTGTAGATAGTCCCTCCATTAAACTCTCCTCAGTTCCTCCACTTCTGTTTGCCATCTATTTCTTGCTGGGTCCTCAACTGATATCCATATTGAGCTGATGGATTTTAGGAATAAAAAAAGATTTTTCACTGTATACTGCTATATATCTTTTGGTTTCTGCATCATTTAAATCTGTATAACATTTTTAAAAACTTTAATTTTAAAATAATCATACATTCACAGGAAGTTGCAAGACAAAAGTAGAGAGAAGTCCCTGTAGCCCTCAACAAGTCTTTCCTAACAATTACATTCTGAAGAGACAACGTGGAGAACAGTATCAAAATGAAGAAACTGACACTGGTACACAGTGTGTGTCTGCACCACTTTCTTTCTTTCTTTTTTTTCTTTCTTTGTGGTGGTGGAGATTGAACCCAGGGCCTTGTACATGCAAGGCAAGCACTCTATCAACTGAGCTATATCTCCAGGTCCTGCCATTTTTGTTGTATAGCAGGTATAGATCCAGTGCAATCAGCATATAAAACTATTCCAACCCCACAAAGACCTCCTTTCTGCTGCTCTTTGACAGTCATACCTACCCTCTTTCCTTCTTAATCCCTTGCAATTTGTTTTCTACCTCTATGATTTGTCATTTTGATTGTGTTGAATGGAATTATGCAATACTTTGTGTTTTGAGATTGACTTTTCTCCCCTTAGTATAATGCTCTTGAGAACCACCTAACTTGCTGCACGCAACAACTTTTTATTTCTGAGTAGATAGTACTACATGGTATCAGTGTACCCATTTATTTACCCTAACCAGAAGAATATGGGCTGTTTGCAGTTTGGGCTATTGTAGATAAACATTCTATGAATATTAATGCACAGTTTTATGTGTAGACATGAATTTTCATTTCTCTGGGATGAATGCTTTGGAGTCTGCCTCTACGTCATATGCTAAGTGTGTTTAGTTCTTTAAGAAACTGCCTATTTCACTTAGTACGATATTCTCCAACTCCAACCATTTACTGGCAAATGTCCTAATTTCACCCTTCTTTAAGGTTGATTAATATTCCATTGAGGGGCTGGGATTGTGGCTCAGCGGCAGAGCACTCGCCTTGCACATGTGCGGCCCGGGTTCGATCCTTAGCACCATGTAAACATAAATGCATTGCATTGTGTACAACTAAAGTAAATAAATAAATATTTTTAAAAAATTCCATTGAGTATATATACCATATTTTCTTTATCCATTCATCTCTTGAGGGACACCTAGGTTGGTTCCATAGTCTAGCTATTGTGAATTGAGCTGCTATAAAACATTGATGTGGCTGTGTCACTATAGTATGGTGATTTTAAGTCCTTTGAGTATAAATCAAGGAGTGGTATAGCTGGGTCAAATGATGATTCCATTCCAGGTTTTCTGAGGAATCTCCATACTGCTTTCGATAGTGGTTGCACCAATTTGCAGTGCCACCAGCAATGTATGAGTGTATCTTTTCCCCCACATCCTCGCCAACATTTATTGTTGCCTGTATTCTTGATGATTGCTATTCTGACAGGAGTGAGATGAAATCTTAGAGTAGTTTTGATTTGCATTTCTCTAATACTAGAGATGTTAAACACTTTTTAATATATTTGTTAGGGGCTGGGGTTGTGGCTCAGTGGCGGAGCGCTCACCTCGCACGTGCGCGGCCCGGGTTCGATCCTCAGCACCATGTAAACATAAATGCATTGCATTGTGTACAACTAAAGTAAATAAATAAATATTTAAAAAAATATATTTGTTAATCAATTGTATTTCTTCTTCTGTGAAGTGCCAGTTGAGTTCTTTAGCCCATTTATTGATTGGGTTATTTGTATTTTTTGTGTTAAGTTTTTTGAGTTCTTTATATATCGTAGAGATTAATGCTTTATCAGAGGTGCATGTGGTAAAGATTTTCTCCCAATCTGTAGGCTCTCTCCTCACATTATTGTTTCCTTTGCTGAAAAGAAGCTTTTTAATTTGAATCCATCCCATTTATTGATTCTTGATTTTGCTTCTTGTGCTTTAGGAGTCTTGTTAAGGAAGACAGATCCTAGGCCGACATGGTGCAGATATAGGCCTACTTTTTCTTCTATTAGGCTCAGGGTCTCTGTTCTAGTGCCTAAGTCTTTTATCCACTTTTAGTTGATTTTTGTGCAGGGTTTAATTTCATTTTGCTACATATGGATTTCCAGTTTTGCCAGCACCATTTGTTGAATAGGCTATCTTTTCCCCAGTGAATGTTTTTGGCACCCTTGTCTAGTATGAGATAACCAATCCCACACAATCAAAGGCCAAATGTTTTCTCTAATATGTGGATGCTAATTCACAATAAGGCGAGGGGGGGGCACCAGGGGAAAATAGCATTAGATTAGGTAGAGGGAAGTGAAGGGAGGGGATGTGGGGATGGGAAAGATAGTGGAATGAAACAGACATTATTACTGTATGTATATATGTGACTACATGACCAATATGATTCTGCAACATGTATACTTTGAAAAGTGAGAAATTATATCCCATCTATATGTGATATATCATAGTGCATAAATGCATTCTACTGTCACGTATAACTAATTAAAACAAATAAAAAAATTAAAAAAGAAACTGCCTGAGTATTTTCCCTGAGTAGCTAGCTGTATCATTTTATATGCCCATTAGCAATAATGTATTAGAGATCCAGTTTCTCCTCTTCCTTGTTGGCATTTTGTATTGTCACTATTTTATTTTCACTGTTATAATAGATGTATGACAATATCTCATGGTGATTTTAATTTGCCTTTCCCTAATGGGTAATGTCATTTAATTAATTAATTAATTAATTAATTGTAGTACAGGGGATAGAACCCAGGGCTTCACATATGCCAGACAAAAGCTCCACCACTGAGCCACATCTCCAGCCCCTCATTGAATATTTGTTATGTGTTTATGTTTATTTGCCACCCAAATATCTTTTTTTTTTTTTTTTTTTTTTTTTTTGGTGCTGGGGATTGAACCCATGGCCTTGGGCATGTAAGGCAAGCACTCTACCAACTGAACTATATCCCCAGTGCCCAAATATCTTCTTCAATGAAAGGTCTCTTCATGTTCTTTGCACATTTTTCTAACTGCATTCTTTGAACACATATTTCATGTGTGTGTGGGAATGAGGGTACTGGGGATGGAAACCAGGGCCTCTCCCATGCTAGGCAGGTGCTCTGTCACTGATTCACATCCCCAGCCTGAACATATACTTTTTAAAAGTTTATGGATTGTCTTTGAAAATGTAAGTTTATTTTGTAAGCACAAGGGGAATATAACAAGGTTATTTAAAGATAGCGTGGGTGTATAAATGTAGACATGGGAGACAGAATGAGACTAAGACAAATAATGGCAATGTAGTGTCAAGATATGAACATAAGAGAGAGGAAGATGGAAGGAGAAGGGGAGTGGGGTGAAGAAGAAAATGGAAGGGAGAGGGAAGAGAGGAAATAGTACAGGGGCAGGGAGGAGACACGGATGGACAGAATAGGAATAAAGATGAAGGGAGAAGAGAAGGGGCCATACAGTGACTCCGAGGAGGAAGATGAACAACGTCAAGGTTGAGAACATCCCGGAAAACAAGGCCTTTTCCAGGGCTAGAAAATATATTTAAGATGAATGGCAGGGGAGACCGAAGCTGTCCATAAAGAAGTTTTTGGCATTTTAAAATTGAATTGTAAGCTGTAAAATGATGAAGACACTGACTCCCTTCAAACTAAATCTGAGGTGACTGATAGGGGTGAAGCTGAAAGGGAACTAGAGTCAAAGGATCTTTAAGTCCAGTTCTACAGAACACGGAGACCTCTGACCAGCCTGTTCATCTGTGACTGGGAAACTGAATCATTTCCTGTCTCTCAGGAGTCCCATGCCAGGTAAGACCCTTACTAGGAAACACTTCACATCTGTTATGGTTTGGATGTAAGGCGTCCCCCAAAAGCTCTCCTGTAAGACAATCAAGAAAGTTCAGAGGAGAAATCACTGTGTTGTGAGAGTCTTAACCCAATCAGTGAATTAATCCCCTGATAGGGATTAAATGAGTGGCAATAGAAGTGGTGGGTTGTGGCTGGAGGACAGGGAATTGGGGCGTGGCTTTGGGTATATATTTGTATCTGGCAAGTGCAGACCTCTCTCTGCTTCCTGATCACAATGTGAGCTGCTTCCCTCTGCCACACTCTTCCTCCATGATGTTCAGCCTCACCCTAAGCCCCAAGGAATGGAGCCGGCCTTCTATGGAATAAGATCTCTGAAACTGTGAGCCTCCAAATAAACTTTTCCTCCTCTACAGTTATTCTGGTCAGATCTTTTAGTCACAGCATCGAAAAAGCTGACTAAAACATCTGTAAGGTGTTACACAAGTAAAAGTTGTGACTGCTGATGCTATTTTGACTTTGTGTTCCTCACATTAGAGTTAAGTTTAAATCCTCTGTAAATGATACTGTAATACTACCACAGGACTGCAAAGCTTGAGGCAGAGGAAGGAGACACAGAGGCAGAGTTTGTGACTTAAGAGGCTGTACCCAGGACCTCAGTGTTTGCCAAGAGCCTCCTCTCAGCCTTGCTTCTTCTACCAAGGCAACACTAGGAGGAGGGGGACCGTCCAGCACATGGAGAGACAATTCCTGAGGTGGTCTTCCCTCCTTCCGATTTTCCATATTCCACCCTCTTTCCAATCTAGTCAGACACAACTCAAGCCACTTTTCCTTCCCAAAGCCACCACCCTCATCAAAATCCTTATCACTTCACACCAGAACTTTTTGCATCAGCCTCCAGCTCAACAGCCCAGCAGCCCAGCACTTCCCCTAAACCATCTTTTTTGATTCTGCTATCTCAGCCAAAAGATGGCAAAATTTAATCTACCGGTTTATCTATTTTCATTTCTAAGTTTGAAATCATCCTTGAATCCTCTTATTCTTAACCATGGGCACATTGTGGGTTTTGTAGGCCCTAGGCACCTTTGCTTTTGTGGGTCCTTTGCTCCACTAAAATACATACAAGCACACACACACACACACACAAACACACACACACACAAATACATTTAACAAATGCATAGGTATAAGGCTGAAGATACTTGAGACTGAATTTAGCTTATATGTTCATTATTATCATACTCATTTTTTTTTCATTTTGAGATAAAATCAGAATTTTATTTATTTATTTATTTATTTATTTATTTATTTATTTATACTGGGGATTGAACCTAAGGGCATTCTACTACTGAGCTTTACATCTCCAACCAGCCCTTTTTATTTTTTATTTCAAGGTAGGGTCTCACTATGTTAATAAGGTTGACCATGAACTTGCAATTTTCCTGCCTTTGCCTCCAGAGTTGCTGAAATTGCAGGGGTGTGCTACTTCCCCTGGGAAAATTAGAACATATTTATGAGATCCTGTAAGTATCCTGGGTACTAGGCACCGTGCCCACTGTGCAATAAAAGGAAGTCAGGGCTGCTCCTATCCCAATCCCACTGTTCACTAAGATCCATAGCCTGTGAATCATGACCTTCTAGTCTGACTGCTGCTTGCCATTGCAAATCTTTTTGATCCTGCTTTCCCCAAAGAATGCTTTTATTCTGGGGCTGGAGTTGTGGCTTAGTGGTAAGAGCATTTGCCTTGCTTGTGTG
This sequence comes from Tamias sibiricus, assembly GCA_025594165.1. Classification (NCBI taxonomy): domain Eukaryota; kingdom Metazoa; phylum Chordata; class Mammalia; order Rodentia; family Sciuridae; genus Tamias; species Tamias sibiricus. The sequence goes on from CM046657.1 coordinate 145,470,695, forward strand.
AGGCTCTGGGTTCAATTCTCAGCACCACATATAAATAAATGAATGAAATAAAGGTCCATCAACATCTAAAATTACATTTAAAAAAAAAAAAAAAAAAAGAATGCTTTTCTTCTGTCTAGCTGTCCTGCCTATCATTCCTGCCACCATTATTAGAATTGCTTCTCTGATTTTTGAACCTCATTCCCCAAAATATTTACTGCAGTTTATATTTGTCATATGAAGCCCAATCCAATTTTTGGAGAGAGAGAAAATCCATGTGCATAGTAGAGACAGAAGGTCATCAAGTAGATTTAGATAGGATTAAATTCCAGCTTTTCACTGAACTAGTTACCTTTCTTCTCTGAGCTAAAGTCTCCTTATTTCTAAAATTGAGATAACAATCTCTTAGAATTGTCATGAGGATTAAATGAGATAAAGTAGAAACCAAAAGAACCTGGGACAGTACCTTGCATACAAGCATCCTTTCTTACTTTTCCTTCTCACTTTCTCTTAATTATGAGAAGCTTTCAGTGATCTGCTTCCCTGTTGCAACTCCTGCACCATAGGTTAATCCAAACGAGGCAGTTATTTTCCTGGAATGGGATATATAAAGAACTTTATTAGGATATTTAAGTGACATGCTATATAAATTGCACTTATTTAAAATATACCATTTGATGAGTTTTTAAAAAATATTTTTTTAGTTGTAGTTGGACACAATACCTTTATTTTACTTATTTATTTTTATGTGGTGCTGAGGATTGAACTCAGGGCCTCACATGTGCTAGGTGAGTGCTTTACTGCTGAGCCACAACCCCAGCCCAATGAGTTTTTATATATGTATAAATCCATGAAACTTATCACTATAATAAAGATCCAGAAAGAGCCGGGGATTGCGGCCAATGCCTATAATCCCAGCTATTATGGAGACTGAGGCAGGACAAGTTCGAGGCCATCCTGGGCAACTTAAGTGATAGCCTGCCTCAAAATGAAAAATAAAAAGGGTTGAGGATGTGGCTCAGTGGCTCCTGGATTCAATCCCCAGTACCAGAGGAAAAACAAAAAACACTGGAAACAACAACAACAACAACACAACACTGCCCTATGTATTCTATCCAATTCCAATAGAACATCACAGTGATTGGAATACAATGGCACAGTGTAATACTTCAAAAATGACTAGGTCAGGTAAAACTGAGAGCATTTAATAGTGTAACAGCTATATAAAGATTTCTGCCCTCCTTGAATGATTTCATAGGTAGGCATCAGTAGTCCAGCCCCTGCTTTGGATTAACAGTGTTTAGGATGAACTCCCTGAAGTGATAGCTGAATAATGGATGGTAATTTCCTTTTCCACTGGATTTTTGCGCATTTGCTAAGTGACTCTGGTTTTCATTTTCCTAACACATTTTTCTTCCCTGAATGCCCTTCAAATATGCCTTGTTTTAATGGTAAATAGCTTAGTACAAATTGCAGGAATGTGTTTTCTCTCTGCTACAGACTGATTCTTCTTACCTCACCTTGATTTGTTAGGATGCATTTGACCTCCTATTACTGACAGGAGAGGGGTAGGTCTTTCTCTGAAAATAATAAAGAGCATGTGGTTTCATTTCTTAGATTTATTATCAAATTTGAGGAGAAAGAAAGAGATAGCAGAGAGTTTCTGGAAGAGATTCATACACTTGGCAGAATGTGGGCTCTGGACACAGGCAGATATTCAAAACAAACTAAAGCTTTAAATAGAGACCATGGGGGCTGGCAGTGTAGCTCAGTGGTAGAGCAATTGCCTAGCATGCATGAGGCCCTGGGATTGAATCCCAGAACTACAGAAAAAAAAATACATGCCGCCACCCTCTTAACTTGGGACCATAGGCATTGACATATACATTTTATCTTAATACTAACATGAAATCAAATTGCTCCGTTCATCTCATATTGACCACAGATGTCACACACACACACACACACACACACACACACACCCCTAGTCTACCAAGTAACAGTGGGCTGTTGTGTTATTCACCTTGAGGATTATATTTCAATTTTTGTAAATATTTATTACTGTAACATATATAGAGTAAAAATGTAAAAGTGTAGCTAAGAATGTGTGTGTGGTATGTATATATGCATAAGTACCATCAGGTCAAGTAGAAAATTTCTCACCTTAGAGTGTTCCCTTGTGCTATCTTCTAATTATTGGTATTCCACCTATAATGGTAATCACTAAATTCTGATTCTGACCTCCATTACCATAACAGTTTTATCTGTTTTCCTTTTTTTTTTTTTTTTTTTCCTGTACAAGGGCTTGAACCCAAGGGTGTTTTGCCACTGAGCTATGTTCCTAGTCCTTTTCATTTTTAAATTTTGAGATAGAGTCTAGCTAAACTGCTGAGGGTCTTCATAAATTGCTGAGGCTGGGCTTGAACTTGTGATTCCCTTCTGCCTCAGCCTCCCAAATCACTGGGCTTACCACTGTGCCAGCCTACCTGTTTTTGGTTTACATTTATTTATTTATGGTGCTGGAGATTGAACCCAGGGCTTTGTGCATAGAAGCAAGCACTCTACCACTGAGCTATTTCCCCAGTTCCTTGATTTTCATTTAAAAGAAACCATACAAGTCCGGGTGTGGTGGCATATGCCTATAATCCCAGTGGCTGGGGAGGCTGAGGCAGGAGGATTGCGAGTTCAAAGCTAGCCTCAGCAGCGGAGAGGTGCTAAGCAATTCAGTGAGACTTTCTCTAAATAAAATACAAAAAGGGGCAGGAATATGGCTCAGTGGTCAAGTGCCCTGAGTTCAATCCCCAGTACCAAAAAAAAAAAAAAAAAAAAAAAAAAAAGAAAGAAAGAAACCATACAAGCCAGACATTTTTTTTAAGCTACAACCCAGCCCCAAAACCAGTTTATTTTTTTATTGCTGAGTAGTAGTCTTTTTCATTTTATCATTTCAATTTCTTTCAACAAATTTAACAAAGTGCAAGTGAATATTTAACAAATTGCACTCAGATATAAATCACTGAATATCCTCTTACCAAAGACACATTCTCCTCCTGTGCATCTCCAAAGGTAGTTTTAAAAATGTTCTTCTCTATTATAGCAACACCTAGTGGCTTAAGCAAGATACAAGTCTGGAGGTGTGCATTTACAACTTGGAACACACTGACTTGTTTTAGAAGACCTTGGAAAGCATCTAGACATATGTTAGAACCAACACTGTCTAGATCCCACCTAAAACCATTTAAATCAGATTCTTTGGAGAGTGGGTCCAAGATTGGTAGGTTATAAAATCTACCCACCTGATTTTAATGTGCAGCCAAGGCTAAGTACTACTAATCTGGACCAGTGGTTGGTTTGTCCAACATCAGATTCACCTGGAGGGCTCCTTCAAAGGCAGATCGCTGGGCTCCACCCTGGAGTGTGTTTCAGCAGGCCTGGGGCAGAGTCCAAGAATCTGCATGTCTAACAAGTTCCCAGTGACACTAATGCAGCTCCTCTGGGAAGCATATCATGAGAACCACTGATCTAGACCAACTCTGTTATTTTATGTAAGAAAAGACTGCAGGCAGATAGTTGAAGTAATTTGCTGGAGTCTCCAAGTAAGTTAGTGACAAAAGTTATAATTAGAACAGAGGCCTCACAATCACTTTCTTCTCATCTGATAGATTCAAAACTGCATATTGATGAGGGTTATGTCATCTGAAGCTGTGTTAACTGAGCACTTTCCCCCAACAAAAATAGACAAAACAAGGAAAAGTTTGAAGGGCTGGGTGAAGTAACTTTTTTTTCATAAATCTACTTGCAAAGACATAAGCACCTGGAGGATGAGGAAGCAGATCATACACAAGGGACAGGAAACAGGGCCTGTTCCTTTGGGCAGCCCAAATGCTAGTCCCTGCTCATAAATAGGTGCATCTGCCCTAGCGCCTCTGTCTCTTTCAGTCACCCTCCAAAGACTTGGCCACTGCAAGCTATCTGGCCCACATGGACACAAGTCACCTGATCAGGAGACATTATGGCCAATAGTCTCTTTCAGATCTTTCTCATAACACAGGATTTATGCTGTTCTGTGTGGGGGTGTGTGTGTGTGTGTGTGTGTGTGGTGCTGGGGATTGAACCCAGAGCCTTGGACATACAAGGCAAGCACTCTACCAACTGAGCTATATCCCCAGCCCAAGGATTTAAGCTGTCTTATTGTCTTTCCCTATGGCTCCTAAACCTGTAACACTTACTATAGGATTTCACCCAAATATGGCTGCCTTGTGCCTGAGAGCTAGGCCCCACACTGGGTCTGTAGTACAGTGGCTGTGGGCTGAGTGCCGGCTCATCCTCCCAGCTGTGCAGTATGACGTAATGCACGGACAGCATGGACCTTGTCTGGCCGAGCCATTGTGGCCTGCCTAGTTGATCCCTAAAGTGGATCAACATGTGTCACCTGGCAGGGGAGCCTTCCCTACAGGGCTGGAAATTCTGTATTTTAAATTCACATCACAGGTGACGCTAACCTACATCTGTTACCTTTGGGATGTTCAGTCCCGAACAAGGAATTGAGTGAGACACACAAGAGTAACAGATAGAATACAGATTTACTGAAGGTGAAGATAGCACTGTTAGGTAGAATGGAGTGGGCCAAGTGAGAGAGAGAGAGAGAGAGAGAGAGAGATAGGAGAGGGGGGCAGAAAGAGGCTCAAGGCCCCAAAATCTGAAACCCTGAAAGGACCTGATTGAAGATCTTACCCCATGTTTTCCCATTGGTTACCTTATGATACCTCATTAGAATATTTTCGAATCCCCCCTCATTGGTTACTTTAAAAAACCTACTTAGAATACTGCCCACTTTACTTCCATTGACCATTTACAAATTTGAACCTGTGGCAGGAGTTATGGTGAGGTCCTTAGTGGCAGGAATTGTCATGGTAATGGGATTTATTGTAAACAGGGACAGGACCACATCTTGTCCTCCAGGGGTTTCTTTCTAAAACCCTGTCTCTGCCATCTTGGTGTCCAGACCTAGATCTGGGGATCATTGACAATATCATGTTGGGCATTTACTGAGTAATCATTTGCCTATTAGTTGCAGGTTTCCTTGGCATGAGTGAAGGATGGGGGCGGTGTTCCATGGTATTACAATTTTCATAATGTCTATACTTTGGGGAAATACAGAAAATATTTTCAACTCAGGATTCAAGCAGGAACTGATTCATTCTATCAAATGGGACTAGAGAGAAATGAAACTGTCAGCCAGACTGCAGGTGCAGAGCATTCACATATGTTTTTAAAGTTTTCTGTAGAAAATAACTGATTCAAACTCATCTTTAATAAGAACATAAGCAGAGTCAGGGATTGAGCAAAAGTTGGCCAGTCCAGTGGTAAACAATGCCAACTAGGGAAAAAAACAAAAATGAAAAGCAAAAAGAGGATCTAAATGGATCAAAATAAGCCTTGCAACTACAATGGTTACATCACTATTTCTTAGTAAGAATCAGAGTCTGATACCGGAATTCATATTATCACTTTATTATCTGCTTTACATACAGTTTCTATGGTTGAAGTTAGGTTTAGTTATTGTTTCCTTAATGCAGTCCCTGGTTGAACCACTCACTCCAGGAATGTTTACACCCCCCCCCCCACACACCCCCACACACAATTCTTGGCATCCCATTTTTTTTTTTTTTTTTTTTTTTTGTTGTGGTACCAGGGATTGAACTCAGGGGCACTCGACCACTGGGTCACATCCCCAGCCCTTTTTTTTTTTTTTTTTGTATTTTTATTAGAGACAGGGTCTCACTGAGTTGCTAAGTGCCTCGCCATTGCTGAGGCTGGCTTTGAACTCGCGATCCTCCTGCCTCAGCCTCCCAAAGTGCTGGGATTACAGGCGTGCGCCACCGCGCCCGGCCATGGCATCCCATTTTGATTAAAAGATAATAAAAGCCATTTCTTCACATTCTCAGAGGATGTTACTCTCCCTTCCTTCCATAATCACAAATCATGTTGGATAGCCCCACAATATATCCACCACAGAAGTAAACAACAAAAAAATTTTATATAAACACACGTGTATATATACATATTTGGTATTAGAATTGAGCCCAGGGGTCCTTTACCACTTGAGCTACATAAATAGTCCTTATTCTACTTTGAGACAAGTTTCTGAGACTGGCCTTGAACTTGAGATCCTCTTGTTTCAGCCTCCTGAGTCACTGGGATTACAGGCATATACTACCATGTCCACTTAGAAGTAACAAAATTTCTTAAAAGTTTATACTAATTTATCCATCATGGCAATGAGTTAGATTATATGCAATTTAGCAAGGTACTTAACAATTCAGTGAGACCCTGTCTCTAATAAAATATAAAATAGGGCTGGGGATGTGGCTCAGTGATTGAGTGTCCCTGAATTCAATCCCCAGTACCTCCACCCCCCAAAAATTATACAAGTTAAAACCACAATGAGACTTCACATACTCACCAGAATGGCAATAATCAAAATGGAGTGGCAATTACAAGCATTAATAAGCTTCCACTTCTTTGTGTGGAACCACTGCAGAGCTGGTAGGATCATATAAAGATGCAGCATCAATTTATCACACAATCTAGATTTTATTCTCTGGGAGATATACTTAGGAAAAAAAAAAAAAAGAAAACACATCCACATGGAGATTTTATATGCAAATGTTCATAGCAGTATTTTCATGATAGCTCAATGTGGAAAAAAAAAACACCATATTTGAAAAGGTAAACAAAATTAATATGTCCATTCAATGTAATGCTATTCAGAAAAAAATATAAAAAAGGAATGATGAATTACTGGTACATATTATAACATAGATATGCCTCAAACATGTAAGTTATGTGAAAGATGCAAGGACTCATATTATTTCATTTATATATGAAGTTCATTAGGTTTTTTTGTTGTTGTTGTTGTCGTTGTAGTGGACACAATACCTCTATTTATTTTTATGTGGTACTGAAGATCAGTGCCTCACACGTGCTAGGCAAACACTCTGCTGCTGACCCATGACTCTAGGCCTCATTACAGTTTTTATATTGTTAAGGTACATATTAAATTTTCTCCCATTTTTGGCACTTACCAAGTCCTTAATAGATTTTTTTAATTGGTGCATTATAATTACACATAAAATGGGATTCATTGTTACATCCATGTACTCACACATGATATGACAGAAAAAAATTTATAGACATAAAAAGGAGATTCATTGCCTGGGGCTGGGGATTAGGGATGGGGAATCACAACAAATGGTTGTGAGGAATCCTTCTGGGGTGATGTTCTAAAACTGCATTGTGGTGATAATTATACAATCTGTAAATTTGCCAAATCATTAAATTATATTTAAAATGGGTGAATTTTATGCTATGTGAATTATACCTCAATAAACATTTAAAACACATAGAAACACACATTATAGAAAAAGCTTTTTATGGCACTTTATAGAATTGACAGCACAATGAAGGTTTGTATTTTTAATCAGTAGCTTCAAACCTTTCCACAGAGTTCCACCCCCCACCCCCCTGTTTTTGGTACCAGGGATTGAACTCAGGGACCCTCAACCACTGAGCCACATCCCCAGCCCTATTTTGTATTTTATTTAGAGACAGGGTCTCACTGAGTTGCTTAGTGCCTTGCTTTTTGCTGAGGCTGGTTTTGAACTCTCGATCCTCCTGCCTCAGCCTCCTGAGCTGCTGGGATTACAGGTATGTGCCACTATGCCCAGCTCCAGAGTCCCTTAAAAATAATAAAACACACAGTCCTGAAACAGTTGAATTGAACCCTAAATATAATTTGAGGGAATACATAACTTAGGGAATGCTAAGAATCCAGTAAAATTATTTTAATTGAATATGCATAATATTACATAGAAATGTAATATTCTGTGGTCAGTCTAGTAACAGCGCTAAGTGCACATGTGAAGCCACCAGCACCTTGATATAGGGCAGTGGCCTCTAAGTTTAAACTCCCTCAAAAGCTTTTTGCTTCCTTAATGCAGCATTTAACAAAGAAAAGCAAATTTCTACTAGCTATGTCTCAAGTTTGGGCTAAATGTACTTGATAAGAGAATTGTAGAAAAAGATACCTCTGACTGGAAAAATACAGAAAGCTTGATTAGTCAGATGTTTGTCCAAACATATTCACTGAGCCAGGCGCGGTGGCATACGCCAGTAATCCCAGTGGCTTGGGAGGCTGAGGCAGGAAGATACTGAGTTCAAAGTCAGCCTCAGCAAAAGCAAGGCGCTAAGCAACTCAGTGAGACACTGGCTCTGAATAAAATACAAAATAGGGCTGGGGGTGTGGCTCAGTGGTCCAATGCCTTCATTCAATCCCTGATACCCTCCCCGCCAAACAAAATTTAAGGAGCTGTTTTGTGGATTCCTGTTTTGTCTCCATTCTGTCCCCCAGGGAACATTTCAGTGGTACCTGGCCTGGCCATGCCATGTCTACCCAGCAGACCTCCTATGAATGACCCTGCAAAGACAGTGTGCCCCTTGCATGGTTTCCTTCTGCGGGATTTTTGTTTTCTGTAGGATATCCTCTCAAAATTTATGGACAGTAGTGTAGCATCAGTAAGTATTTCCAGCATTCCCAACTGAGGACTTCCCACACATAAATCAATCACTTAACAGGATCTGAAATGTACACACTGCCAAGAAATGAATCCCAAATTTGTTTCCAAATTATTTATAAGAAATGCTTATTTCAGTAAGTCTTGTTTTTTTGACACTGCCCACTGGCAGAGACTCACACTGCACCTGTCTTGTGTCAGCTGGAGGTCACAAGTGCTGCCACGGCAACACACACAGGAGAGAATCACTTTTAAACAGTGTGTAACTGTTCAGTTATATTTCCAACTAGTGAGCTCGGTATGCTTTAGGGTGAAGTAAATAAATGAATTATTCTTCCTGTATTTCCAGACTTTCTGGGCACTTTGTACTGTATTAATTATACTTTTCTCCCCCACAGTAACAACTAGACCTATTACAATAGAGTACCAGAAAACACAATGAATATACTGCTGCAAAGCAAATGTAACAGCTTAAAAAACATTTGTATCTTATGTTTCCTGACTTGGCGGATATGTTGTAATATCCTCTGCTGAGGGATGTCAGTGTTGTCCTATAGTAAAGCATCTTTTCTAAGCTCAGCTGCTCCTGGCAATTTCCCCAGGGCCAATTCATTTCCTCTATTATTTAGGTCATTGTTCCCATGCTCCTATGATTTTTCTTAATAATGGCAAAAGAAATAAACAACTCTAACAGACTAAACATTCCACAAATAAGCAATTAAGTAAATGAAAGGTGAAATAGGTAAAATCATACTCAATTATTCAAACTTTGTTAAATATGCAAATTTATAAATTAAAGTTCACTGTAATGGACTACGATTTTTTAATTCACTTTCCAGTTTTAGTTCACTGTGTAGTTTGTTTTCTTTTTTTGCGCTGGGGATTGAACCTAGGGGTGCTTTACCACTGTGCTACATCCCCAGTTCTTTTTATTCTTTATTTTGGGACAGGGTCTTGCTAAGATGCTGAAGTTGGTCTCAAACTTGCACTCATCCTGCCTCAGTCTACTGAGTCACTGGGATTATAGGTGCATACCACTGCTCCTGGCTCTAAATAACAAATTTTTTTTTTTTTTTTTTATTTGCTTTACTGAAGTTTCTGCCTGTGGATATATGCACAGGCTATTAATAGTTAAAAATATGGCCTTTGTTTTGACAAAGAAATGAACAGTGGCTGAAGATGTAGCTCAATAAGCCTAGCATGTGTAAGGCCCTAGGTTCCATCTCCAATATTATAATAAACAGATAGATAGATAGATAGATAGGCAATCATTGCCCAGTGCAGTGGCACATGCCTGAAAGCCTACAATCCCACCAACTCAGGAAGTAGAGGCAAGCAGGGGCAACTCAGTGAGATCCTGTCTCAAAATAAAAAATATAAAAGGGCTGTAGGCATAGCTCAGGTATAGAGTACCCTGGGGTTCAACCCTTTGTGCTGCCAATGAAACAAAAAAGGAAATGAAAAGTTGTTATAGTCAGAAATATTTTTTCTAAGCTTGATATTGTACTCACTTTTGTGAACAGAGTTACTGAGGTATCTATATCTCTTAAATATCATAAATAGCCAATAATAAGTTGGGCACAGTTCAATCCCCAGTACATCCCTCCCCAACAGCTACAGAAAAAAGGCCAATTGTAAGCCTGACATTTCCTGTATAACATTCTCATTGGAGGGATTTGCTTCATCTTTCAAGTGAGACAGGAATTCTTTATCATGGCTTCTTTCTTCTATCCAAGAATTTAGTTTACCTGCTTCCCATGTCCATAAAAGCTCTTAGAATAACTTGAAGTGTCTAAGCCCAAATTTACAAAGCAATGTTTCCTATGTGAAATACAAATAAAAAATAAAAAGGACTGGGGATGTAGCTTAGTAGTAGAGCACCTCTGGGTTCAATCCCTTGTACTACAGGAAAAAAAAAAAGTCTAATGTTTGGGGAGGCATAATTTTTCCCATATGCATAATGGCTACACAGAATTGTGAGACTCACTGGTAGAGAACTCAGCAAGCACTGCCAACATACTTCTTCAAATTTATAAATCTGGCCAATAAAATCTGTATAAAACTGAAGGAACCTATAATCAAGGAGATAGCTAAAGATTGCGGTTAGCTGAGAGCCATAAAAGATGTTCTAGTTTCCACCTGATATTAATACATTATCCAAAGAATCTTTGTATGCCCGTGAACACTGCGTGACGCACCTGTAAGCTCGAGCTGTAAGCACGTGTCCTTGTTAAAGCGATATGTATATAACTGGGTGAGTTTAGTTAGTGTGTGTGGGAAGAAGAAGAAGGTGGTGGTTGGAGTTAGAGCGTTTGGAGTGATTGCTGGAGCTGGAGAGAGAAGAAGAATAAAAGACCTTTTTTCATTTTCATCCTGCCTCCGAATTTTCCTGCGGCGTTCGTTGCTCCAAGGCGGTTTCCGCTTCAGGCAGCAACAAGTGGTGGCCTGTACGGGGAATTCGGCGGCAAGGTAAGAAAAAAGAAAATTTAAAAATATGGGAGCGAATATAACAAAAAGTTGGTTTATAAAAGCCACGAATGAAATTTTTGATAGCGAGAACTCAGAGGATAGTGAGAAAAGTGAACAAGAAAGCATATCCTCTGACTCAGTTGAGACCAGCAAGGAGAGCAGTAATATAAATTCAAAAGTAAGAACTGCAAAAGCCATCAGAAGCTTAATAAAATTAGCTGAGGAGTATGTACTCTCCTTAGAAGCTGAAACTCAGGATACTAGTGAAAGTGATAATAGTAACAAGGAGCCAAACCATGACAGTACGGCCTCCTCCACTGAGCCAGTTAGGAATTATGAAGCTAGTAGTGAGGAGGAATCAAAAAGCGATTCAGGGAGCACAGTCTCCAATAAAAAGAACAAAAAGAAATTAAAAAAGAGAAAAGACCGTCAAATAGAGGAACCACTAGTGCCCTCTGCTCCTTCATGGATAGAATACCTAACAGAAACAATAAGGAGTATTGATCAGAATGTACGTGCCCTTGAGGTAGAAATTGGCGGCCTTTCTGAGCGCTTATACGCTCTCGAACAACATAGACCGCAGGAGCACCTAGAACTGCCAGTATTTCAAAATGAACAGGGACAAAGATATCACGAGTCCCTAGACTTTAAAACAATAAAGAATTTTTTTTTTTTTTTTTTTTTTTTTTTTGGTACTGGGGATTGAACTCAGGAGCCCTTGACCACTGGGCCACATCCCCAGCCCTTTTTTTTTTTTTTTTTTTTTTTTTTTTTTTTTTTAATATTTATTTATTTGCTTTAGTTGTACACAATTCAATGCATTTATGTTTACGTGGTGCTGAGGATCGAACCCGGCCGTGCACGTGCTAGGCAAGCGCTCTACCACTGAGCCACAACCCCAGCCCCCAGCCCTTTTTTTGTATTTTATTTAGAGACAGGGTCTCACTGAGTTGCTAAGTGCCTCGCCATTGCTGAGGCTGGCTTTGAACTCGCAATCCTCCTGCCTCAGCCTCCCAAGTGCTGGGATTACAGGCGTGAGCCACCGCGCCCGGCTAAAACAATAAAGAATTTTAAAGAGGCGGTAATGACCTATGGGCCTCAAGCTCCGTTCACATTAAGTATGATAGAGTCACTTAACACCCTAACCTTAGCCCCCTCAGATTGGAAAAGTCTATGCAGAGCGGTACTAAGTGGGGGACAATACCTAATCTGGAAAACTCAATTCCAGGAACTTTGTTCAGAAATAGCAAAGAGAAATGCTGCAGCAGGTTTCCCTCAACGCAATATAGATATGCTCACAGGGGAGGGTCAGTTCGCCGAACTACAAAATCAGCTACAATACGATCCCGGTGTGTATGCCCAGATACACACTGCAGCTGTGAAAGCCTGGAAGACAATATCAGGCACAGGGGATCTGCAAGGCAGCCTATCAAAAGTTATACAAGGGCCTAACGAACCTTACGCTGATTTTGTAGATAGACTCTTAAAAACAACATCTAGAGTTTTTGGCGAAGTCGAGCAAGCTATGCCTCTAGTTATCCAATTAGCGTACGAGAATGCTAATAAATATTGCCAGGATGCAATAAGGCCGTGGAGAAGTAAAAAAGACTTATCAATTTATATCAGACTGTGCAAAGACATTAACGAGGCTGTTATCACAGGCAACGTAATTGCTGCAGTGATGAAAAATTCCTCCCCTCAAAATTCCCAAAGGTTTCAACCTAGAACAGAATATTCCAGACAAAAGTATTATAATCAACCAAGATATGCTAAGCAATATCCCCCAAGGGTAATAAGATCAAATTCATACCGCGCTCCAGGCCGATGCCCCAGGTGCAAAAAGGGTATACATTGGGCCAATCAATGCCATTCCAGATAGCCAAGTTTTGGAAAATTACGATTTATTCATGTCACCATAGATACATGCTCAGCATGATTTTTGCTTCTTTACATTCCGGAGAAAAAGTTAAAGATACTATATCTCATTGTCTGCAAGCTTTTGCTGCATTGGGCATCCCCAAAATGCTTAAAACAGATAATGGCCCTGCATATACATCCACATCCTTCAAACAATTTTGTACAAAGTTCAATATTATCCACAAAACAGGTATCGCTTATAATCCTCAGGGACAAGGAATAATTGAAAGAGCAAATCGGACACTTAAAAATATGTTACTAAAGCAAAAAGATGGAAACTGGAAAAATCCTAAGGACAGATTGGCAGTTGCCCTGTTTACCCTAAATTTCTTAACTTTAGATTCTAATGGACATTCGGCTGGAGATAGACACTGGAACCCACACCAACAACATAAACCTTTGGTTTACTGGAAGGATGTTCTCTCAGGTACATGGAAGGGTCCAGACCCAGTATTAATTTGGGGGAGAGGATCTGTTTGTGTTTTTCCAAAGCATGAATCCTCTCCAATATGGATACCATCTAGATTGATAAAGCAGGTACAAAGTCAAAAGGATCAAGACGAAGTTATTGAGGAGTCTAGATTGAATAAACAAGTACAAAATCAAGAGGACCAAAATGAAGGTATGGAGTGATTCCCTTAAGAGTCCTCCATTAAATTTACAAATTAAATTTCATCTTCCCGGCCGGGACAAGAAGATCTCTCTTCAGTGTATACACAATTGTATTTTTTTCTTTTATATATGTCTTTATGTCTGTGCATTTGTCTAAATTTGATGTTAATGTGATGTCACAAATATATGTTTATATGTGCGTCTGTCTAGTGTGACGTCACAAATAATTAAGCGCTTAAAAAAAAATAGGTAGATATAGATCCAAATAACGTTAATTCATTTAAGCTTAGAATATTCTAATTAGATAATCAATAGATAGATAGATAAATAGATATTCATATAAGTTCAGAATATTTTAATTAGATAATCAATTATAATGATAATCAATTTTGATTTATAGTTGTCTCTGGGACTTCTCTTCAGCTGTGAACATGTTTAATGTTGTATAACCTGATATTTTGGTGTTCCGACAGAGGATCGTTTATTTGTTATTAACTTCATTTGTTTAATAGCTGATTAATTTGAATTATTTCAACAGGTATAGGATTGCTGTGTATATAGAGACTTGAGGATTCCAGCTAACAAATTATTTTTCCAAAGTGCCTTTAGCTTTTCTTTATCTTTAATGCAGTAAACACCCTCAGTTTCTCTTTGATTATTTCTGAATGTGATATTTTGCCAGCTTATGTTTGTGGGAGCTTAAGCAGCAATGTGTGTGAGCAGAGATCAACTTTTATTTTCTACTCTAATAATTCTTTTTTTAGTTTGACAGCTCACCTTTTGATCTCAGTGCTGGAATAGCACTGCCTTTCCCTTAATAATGGATGCTTGAGTTTTTAGGTAGCGGGCCCTGAAGATTTGCCGGTGGAAATGTCTAGACATAAAAAAGACAGCTGCTGCTACAACTGCAGGGACCGTGGTCGCTGCAAGCATCCCTGCTGCTCAAGCATCAAACAACCTAACCAGCAGTGTGGCCTCTGCTCTGCATGCATGGGGCCTCCTGAATCTATGTGTTATAACTTATGGACATTTTGATTTTCCATTATTTTGGGACATTACGGGACAATGCCTTGTGGGTATTTGTTAAGAGAACTCAGTGCGTTACTTGATGAAACTAAGGGCAGCTGATTGGCTTAAAGAACTTGATACGCTATGGAAACTTGGTTCGTCAGCAGTAGGCTTACCGCCTTAAAGCCGCAGCATCTCCTAAAAATTGGACGGCTGTTAGTCAACACACAGTCGATCCTGAAGGGCTCTATTGGATGGCTGGTTAGCCTATGATGGGTAAGATCCCCAGAAGGGGACAACCTAAGACACGGCACAGTCGCACGGGACAGTCTAATGTGGCCGGCATGTCAACCTAAGCCAGGAGTCAGGACAGCCTAGACTCCCATGACGGGTAAGAATGTCGGTTGCACATGGACGTCCTAGAACATCCCCTCTTTTAAAACTAAAAGGGGAAAATGAAGGAGCCTATAATCAAGGAGATAGCTAAAGATTGCGGTTAGCTGAGAGCCATAAAAGATGTTCTTGTTTCCACCTGATAGTAATACATTATCCAAAGAATCTTTGTATGCCCGTGAACACTGCGTGACGCACCTGTAAGCTCGAGCTGTAAGCACGTGTCCTTGTTAAAGCGATATGTATATAACTGGGTGAGTTTAGTTAGTGTGTGTGGGAAGAAGAAGAAGGTGGTGGTTGGAGTTAGAGCGTTTGGAGTGATTGCTGGAGTCGGAGAGAGAAGAATAAAAGACCTTTTTTCATTTTCATCCTGCCTCCGAATTTTCCTGCGGCGTTCGTTGCTCCAAGGCGGTTTCCGCTTCAGGCAGCAACAGAAAACAGTCCTGCAACATTCAATATTACTGACAAATATGAAAAAAATGAGTGATAAAAATCTTATAATATAGGATATTTATAATCTTTATTAAAAATATAGCTTTGGAGCCAGGTGTAGTGATGCATGCTTGTAACCCAAGCTACTTTGGAGGCTGAGGCAGGAGGATCACAAATTCAAGGACAGCCTCAGCAAGTTAGCAAGGCCCTAAGCAACTTAGTAAGTTTTGCTAAAATTGCTGAGACTGGCCTTGAACTTGTGATCTTCCTACCTCAGACTCTCAAACTGCTGGGATTACAGGTGTGCACCACTGTGTTGAAATTTACAGCAGCCTAAACTACTAGAAACAGCTGAATGATTCAGAAAATGCATGTCTTAATGAGAAACTCCTTGCTATCTATTTTATCCCAATAGGCTTTTCTAGGACTTTCCCTATTTGCAGGGGTTCCTGGATTATATATTTTTCCCTACGTTTGAGCCTGGCAATATTAAAATGCATAGAATAGACTAACAATATCTTCAAGTACTTTAATCATGTGTCCCATATAAACCCCACATGATGTTAAAATTTTTCCTGCATAAAGTACATAATAAGCCTACATATAATATAAACTGGATTCAACATTTGCGTATAAATATTTTTAAATTTGGCAAATTGGGAATACATTCATCCATATTTCTAAATCTGCAACAATAACTATAATTTGTATGTGAAATAAGAATGCTTAAAATTCACAGAATATCTACCATGTATCAATATTGCTTTTAACCCTTAAACATTACAAAGTTGCTATTATAACATTTCACAGAAATAAAATGAAATAAAGCTCAAGAGATAACAAATGGTATACCCAAAGTCATTTGACCAAAGGACCTATTTGAATCTAGATTTTTCTAGTTCAAAAGCTATCTTCTAGGACTGGGGTTGTGGCTCGGTGGTAGAGAGCTCACCTAGCACATGCAAGGCCCTGGTTCCATCCTCAGTACCACATAAAAATAAATAAATAAAATAAAGGTATTGTGTCCAACTACAAATAAAAAATTAAACATCAAAAAGTATATCTTCTATCCACCACACTTTGCCACCTCTCTGTATTTGCTGCTTCTTTCATAGATCGAATTGTTCCTCCCATCAAATTTGTATAGTGGGTTGAATAGGTATTAGTTAGTTATTCCTATTGAAATTAAGGAGAAAGTAAGGCTCAGCAGATTCTGATGATTTGACGACGCTCAGACTGAATTGATTTGAACACCCTTCTCTAATTCCAATTTTATTTTTCCTGATCTTTGATGAGGATTCCTGTGTCACCTGTTTCTAACTTGACTTGGGTGGTGCTTTTCATTTTAAAAAAATCTATAAAATATTTTTTCCTTGGCTATATCAAATTCCTTTGGAGTTATATGGGCTTGGTATGACTCAAGTGCCTTCAAATTTTATAAAAACGAAAACAAAATTAAACCTATAAAAAATAGGTCTTCATCTTACATGACACTCATATTTCCCAAGATCACATTAGATTCATGGCCAACATCACACCCTTCCACTTGGACTGCCAATGTCCCACCCACTTTCTTTTCACTTATTTTGTACATGCTTATTAGGATATCGGGAACCTACCCGGTACCCTGCCCAAACTTCTTGTATGATTCTTGATATCCTTACATGGAATCTCAGCATCAAAATCGTTTCTCCCTCTTTCCCTCCACTCTCATCACCAATTAAACCTTTCATTGTTGAAAGAATCTCTCTCTTGCCTAATTAAGAGAAAAGTCATCAGAGTCCTTACAGAGCCCAATGTCCTGGCAAGGGCCCCTGGCTGAGTCACAACATGGAAGTGAAATGAGAAGGAACCAGCTGTTTAGAAGAGACCAAGAGTGAGTGATCTAGATTTCACAATCTGCTCCTGGCCACAACTCACGCTGGTGAGAACTATATCAACTCCTTGCAAGAGCCGACCCAATTACCTTGCATTGAGTCCCACCTTTTAAAGATTCTGCCACTTTAACATCACCACAATGGGGACCAAGTTTCCAGCACATAAACCTTTGATACACTCAAGGCACACCCAAGCCACAGCAGTTCTCATGTTAACTAGTACTAACATGTCAAAGAAAAGAGAGAAAACAGGCAAAGATGGAATATTTCAACTATTTAAAGCTTTAAAAAAAAAAAAAAAAAGATTGCTGGGTACAGTGGCTCATGCCTGTAATCCCAATGACTAAGGAGGCTGAAGCAGGAAGATCACAAGTTCAAGGCCAGCCTTGGCAACTCAGCAGGACTCTAAGCAACTTAATGAAATCATGTTTCAACATAAAAAGTAAAAAGAGCTGGGGATGTGGCTCAGTGGTAAAGTGCCCCTGGGTTCAATCCCCAGTACCCCACACACGACATTTTAGAACTATAAAATTCAGTGTCTGATATTAAGAACATATCACATAGGTTTGAAATAGATTGTACACATTAATCCTATCTCCCTAGAAGAGAGGATGCACAAATGCAAAAATGGCAAATAGAAAATATACCAGCTACAGCCCAGAGAGGAGAGAAAATGAATGCACAAAAGAAAGTAGGGAAGACAGACACTGGAGACAAGCAAAAAGGTCTAACAGTGTGTGTAACTGGAGTCTCAGAATGGGAAAGATTAGAAACAACAGACTTTGGAGAAATAATAGTTGACAATTTTTCAATTCTCTTTAAAGACACTCAACAACAGATTTCAGGAACTAAGAAAAACTTACATAAGACAAATAAGAAATTCACACCTTAGGAATCAGTCAAATGGCTGAAAATCAAAGATGAAGAAAAAAAAAAATCTTTTAAAAGCAGGCTTCCATGGTGTGGCCTTCCATCACTTCTCTGACTTAGCCTCTTGGGACTAACTTAATCACTCCCTTCCTTGCAGTTCCTTGAACACATCAACCACAGTCTTGCTTTAGAGCTCTTGCAGCAACTATTTCCTCTGCCTGAACATTCTTCCCGTCTTATACCTTTTCAAGTTTTTGTACAAATGATGCTTTTTCACTGAGGCCTAAATTTAAAACCACATCCCACCCACTTGTGTACCTCAACCCCAGTCTATCCACACCCTCAGACTCACAATCACCCTGCTATGACTTACTTTTTCCCATATCCCTTTTCACCTACTAACATATAACCTGTTTATTTAATGTCTATCTCCAACCAAATGTTATCTCTGCAAGGCCAGAGATCTTTGTTTTGTTCACTGTTGTATCCCTACTATCTTGAACAGTGCCATGCACACACGTCAATGATTACCTATTAATGTTAGATATTATTATCATTACAGAAATTTTAGTCACCAAATAACCTGTCATGCCATGCAGTCTAATATGCTTTCTCTACCTTTAGAAATGTCTTTGGCATATGCAGTAGTTAAAAAGCAGACTCTGCAGCTCAGGAGGCCGAGGCAGAAGGATCACGAGTTCAAAGCCAGTCTCAGGGAAGCGAGACACTAAACAACTCAGTGAGACCCTGTCTCTAAATAAAATACAAAATAGGGCTGGGGATGTGGCTCACTGGTTCCTGAGTTTAATCCCCAGTACTCACCCCTGGGGTGAGGGGGGAAAAAAAAAAGCAGACTCTGAAACCAGTGAACATGATTCTAAATCCTGGTTCTGTCACTTGCCAGCTATATGACTTGGCAGAAATTCATCTTTCTGTGCTTTGTTTCCATGAAGTTGGTAGGAGCATTAAATGTATTAAAAGATGCAAGATGCTTAGAATCTATGAGTACTATATACTTGATATTCTAATTATTGCTACTATGTGATTAGTAATAATTTAATCAGAATTGTTGTGCAGAGCAAAGGTAAACAATGAAATTAATGTCATTACTAGTCATTTTTTAATATATTAACTAACCTAGTTGTCATAGCACACAATGGGTTCTATAAAACAAGGTTTACCAAATTTGCTGTGTTATCAGCTGGAATTCATTTTACTGCAAACACCAGATTTCTGATTAGTAATAGCTTATACAAGTAGGCACTTATTTACAAGAATTCACAAGGATTCATTATGTCAGTTGCTTAACAACATCAGGGCTCTGGATTACTGTCTCTGCAGCTCAACTTCCTCATTAGGGATATAAGTTCTAGACATCATGTCTTCTCACAACCACATTTAGGCAAGAAGAACATGGTTTAAAAACAAAAAACAAAAAAAAAAAAAACAACACTTTCTTTTTGCCAGTAAGACCAATCTTTCCTAGAATCTTCCAGTGGAGCTGGCCAGCCCTAGTTACAAGAGTGGCTAAGAGAGAATGTGACAATAGAGTATGGTATTATGGTAGCTAAAAAGAAGCAGGTAGGATGAAAATGGCTTTTTGGCATATGCAACCAATTGCATGCAGTAGCTGATGATCGGAATCACCTAAGGACTTGGGGGGTGGTGGAAATAAGGGTCTATAATTCAGACCAAATGAATCACAATATCCCAGGAATAAGATTTTTCTTAAAAGCTCATCATATGGATTTAATGATGATAATTTGGGACTTCTGTAATAAAGTGCTGTAATATTTTTGAATATGTGATGCTGTCTTGATAATCAAATATTAAGGAGAGATAAGCTAATTCACTATATTAAACTGATTCATTACGTTAAAATAAAACAAGGTCTTCATTTTGTTTTTATGTGCTGAGTTCCAATAAAAAAAGTTTTGAGATTAGAAAGAATAATTCTTAAAGGAATATAAGGAAGTTAATATAACAAAGTTTGCTTAAAAAACAAAGCAAAGAGCAAAGGCCAGGTGTAATGGTGAACAAATGTAATTCCAAGAGCGTGGAGGCTAAGGCAGTGGGATGGAAAGTTCAAGGCCAGCTTCAACAACCAACCAAGGCCATAATCAACTTAGCAAGGTCCAGTCTCAAAAATTAAAAAAAAAAAAAAAAAAAAAAAAAAAAGGTTTGGGATGTGTCTTAGTGGCTAAGTGCCCCTGGGTTCAATCTCTAGCACCAAGGGTGGGGTGGGGGGGAGAAAAAAGGAACAAAGCAAAACAACTTTTCTTACTATTAAAGAATAAAATGCAGCTGTTGATATATGTCACTAGGTGATGCTCTGAGGAATTACAAGTATTCACGTGGAAAAGAATTTATGCTGACCCACTCATAATTTAGTTGGCTCTTTAATCACAAAAGTTAAATAAATCTACATATAAGAAGGGAAGAAAACAAATTTATAGATACCATAATAAATTTATATAAAAAGGAAAGCCACCCAAGTTAATGAAGAGAGAAACTTTTGTGAGACTAGAAGCTTAGAATATTGAGACTTCTAAATCATGAGCATGGTTTTTCTATTTATTTATTTGGTACTGGGGACCAAATATTTGGTATTGCAATATTCAATATTTGGTATTAAACCCAGGGGTGCTTAACCATTGAGCCACATCCCCTACTCTTTTTATAGTTGCTGATGCTGACCCTGAGGCTAAACTTGGAACTCATGATCCTCCTGCCTCAGCCATCTGAGCTCCATTTATTTTTGTCCATGTTTTCTTTAATATTTTGATAAGATTTTATATTTTGGTTGACAGTTCTTGAGGACTTTTTATTTATTTCTAAGTAACATTTTTTTTGATGTAACTGAGATGTTATCTGTATCTTTACTTTCTTTACAACAAAATAAGGTAAACTGACATTACACCCTTATGTAATTCATATACCTTTTTAAAAATAATATTATTATACTTAAGAAAGTTATTTCTTAGCATTACCTATTATAAAAAAATCACTAATAAACATAAAAAGGGGATCAGCGTTACTACTAATTTTAGAAATACAAATTAACAATAACATAAGGAAATACTGTTGTACACATATCAAATTGGCATAAATTTAAAATTTTGATACCAAGCATCAGAAAGGATGCAGAGCACAGAAACAGTAATATGTTGCTGAGGGAAGGGAGGATAACCGTACCTCTGGAAAAAGTTTCAAGCTATATAGGAAAACTGAAGATGCATATACCTGATTTTTTTTACCACTGATATATACCTAACAGAAATGCACACATGTACCAAAAGACACATATAACAGTGCTTATACCAATATTGCTTACAATAGGAAAAATGTGAGTTAACTCAAATGTTTTAACACTAGAAAAGATAAACTATGCTATGTAATTCCATATAACAATATAAAATGAACAAATTATAACTTTTGTAACAACATGAATCAATCTCCCAAATTTTATAAAAATGAAAAAAGAGATACAAAATAATATGCATAGTGCAAGTCTGTTCACACATAGTTCAAAATCAAATGCTTACTTAGCACTTATTTTCAAATGGTCCTGCAAACTAAAAATAAATATATGTCCACTCATGGAGCTATAAAGAAACATGGTAAAATGCTAACAATTGGAATCTAGGTGAAGACTATACAAAGGTTCATTATACTACTTTGCTACCTTTCTGTAGATTTGAGATGTATCAAAATAAAAAGATAGGAAAGTTTAAAATCAGAAAAAGTAAATTTATGTTGTTTAGGAGTAGTAAAATGATAAAGAAAATAATTATCAAAATTCAGGTTAGAACTGGGCATGGTGCACACCTGTAATCCCAGTGGCTTGGGAGGCTGAGGCAGGAGGATCTAGAGTTTAAAGCCAGCACAGCAATTTAGCGAGGTGCTAAGCAACTCAGTGAGACCCTGTCTCTAATTAAATACAAAATAGGGCTAGGGATGTGGCTCAGTGGTCGAGTGACCCTGAGTTCAATCCCTGGGACACCCCCACCACCACCACCTTGCAAAAAAAATTCAGGTTAGTGGCAACTCTGATAGAACAATGAACTTGTGACAAGGGAGAGCTTCCTGGGGAACTTCTGGTCCCAGTAATTTCTTCATCCAGGTCTAAGTATAAAAACTCTTTTATAATTATTTAGTAAACTGTACATATAAGTTCTATGCATTTTTCCTGGATGTATATTTCACAAGAGAAAAAAGGTATAACAATGGGAAGAGGTATATAAAAATACTTTCGAAGGAAAATTGCTATACATTATTATAAAAACATAAACTGCTATTGCTTTGTAATAAGCAAATATAAGTAAGGGAGCTTTTGTCAAAGGGCTGTTTTAATAGTAGTTATAATAATATCATCTAAGTTTTACATGAGATAGTTCTTATATAATCACCAATTCTGAGTTTTGTTTATTTTGATAACAAATACATTTATGTATTTAGGTAATACATTCTTTTAAATAATTCTCACGAATGGCAACAGGATACTGCAATATGTGTTTTGGCAGATATTATTCTAGTATTATGCAACCTAAAATTTTGTTATAAAAAACTCTGGATGAAAGTTTGATAATTATTCAAACATTTTACACAATTTACATTGTTCATATATACATTTTATCTATTTTCCATAGCTTTTTCTGATTTCCTCATTAGCATTTCACAATATTTTTTGTAAGCCCTTCAAAGGCAAAAGCTGGTCAAAATTTCATATTCTTTAACTTTAGTCATTAATCCTCTTGATTATTATCTGTATCATCTAAATAAATATCAAAATCTAAATCAGCGTCACTTTCTTCATGGCTTTTGCAGTTTCTTGTATGGCTGTAACTTTCATTATTTTCAGTCTTTTCTGGATCTTTATTCAACCTAAAGATGGAAGAAAAAAAATTCTAATTATTTCCCAATCATGCAGGTTGAAGAGACCTTTACTACTACATTTCTTCTTCTTCTTCTTCTTCTTCTTCTTTTTAATATTTTTTAGCTGTCAATGGACCTTTTATTTTATTTATTTATATGTGGTGCTGAGAATCGAACCCATGCTAGGCAGGCACTCTACCGCTGAGCCACCACCCCAGCTCCACCACTACATTCCTTGAAGGAGCTTAATAAAATAAGTAGAGTTCAAGATTCTTGAAAACTAACTTAGGATTCAACTAATTATAATACTGTTGCAATAGAATAGGCTCTAAGAAATTAATAAAAGGTATCCATTAAAGGAAAGTTGTTACATAATGAGCAATTCTTTTGCAATAAAGGCGAACTTCATAGCTAAGTATCTGACGTTCTTAAAAATATAAAGAGGGGCTGGGGCTGGGGCTCAGCAGCAGAGCGCTCGCCTCGTGCGGCCCGGGTTCAATCCTCAGCACCACGTAAACATAAATGCATTGCATTGTGTACAACTAAAGTAAATAAATAAATATTTAAAAAAATATAAAGAGTCACTTTTATTGTATGTAATAATAGAAAAATTTAACAAAATAGTGACTTTTCCCCTATAGATAGAAAAATGTCTACATTAGTGATAGGTTGTAACTTCAGACAATAGTTACTGAATGTCTCATTAAAAAAAAGTTTAGCCCAGCACAGTGGCACACGCCCATAATTCCAGTAGCTCAGGAGGCTGAGGCAGGAGGATCATGAGTTCAAAGCCAGCCTCAGCAAAAAGTGAGGTGCTAAGCAACTCAGTGAGACCCTGTCTCTAAATAAAATACAAAATAGGGCTGGGGATGTGGCTCAGTAGTCGAGTGCCCCTGAGTTCAATCCCTGGTACTCCCCCACCCTCCAAAATAGAAAGTTCAGGGGCTGGGGCTATGGCTCAGCAGTAGAGTGCTCATCTCGCATGTGTGAGGCCCTGGGTTCGATCCTCAGCACCACATAAATAAAATAAAGGTACTGTGTCCACCTACAACTAAAAAAATATTTAAAAAAAAAGAAAGTTCATATATCAATTACTGAGAATAAAATCTAAATGTGAAAGGATATACTCACGGAATAACAATGTCTTCTTTCTTTCCGCATTTTGCACAAACTTCAAGTTCAGAGGCACATGGTCTACACATTATGTGGTAAGAATCCTTCACTGTCTTTTGTAAACATTTAACACTAAAAGTGAAAGGGAAAAATCAAATATTGACTTTTTTTTTTTTTTTTTTTTTTTTGGTACTGGGGATTGAACTCAGGGGCCCTTGACCACTGGGCCACATCCCCAGCCCTTTTTTGTATTTTATTAGAGACAGGGTCACTGAGTTGCTAAGTGCCTCGCCATTGCTGAGGCTGGCTTTGAACTCACGATCCTCCTGCCTCAGCCTCCCAAGTGCTGGAATTACAGGCGTGTGCCACTGCGCCTGGCTAAATATTGACTTTTATTAATTATGATTTAGTTGATGAACTAAGAGGGTGTAGCTAAATGTATGGATGAGAAGTCTAAAAAATCAAAACTCTTACATTTCAATCTCAGATATTTATTTTATGTCATTTTAAAATTACAAATACAGCTTTTCTAGATAACAGTTATAGCTGCAGAATAGTACTTGATGTTTATCTTTCTTAAAGCTTTTTAAATGTTATTAAAACATGTCAGCTGGATGCAGTGGCACACACCTGCAATCCCAGTGGTTCGGGAGGCTGAGACAGGAGGATTGCCAGTTCAAAGCCTGCCTTAGCAAGTTAGTGAGGCGCTAAGCAACTCAGTGAGACCCTGTCTCTAAATAAAATACAAAATAGGGCTGGGGATGTGGCTCAGTGGTTCAGTGCCCCTGAGTTCAATCCCCAGTACCAAAAAAAGAAAAAAGTCTAAAAACAAAATCTATATACGAAATCAACTGCATTTCTACACACTACTAACAAACAATTCAAAAAAGAATAAAATACTTAGGAATAAATTCAACAAAAGACATATAAGACCATTACACTAAACATCACTATAAAACATCACTGAAAGAAACTGAAGGCCTAATGATCTGGAAAGATTCCTGTATTTATGGATTAGAATACTTAATATAGGCAATACTCCCCTTAACTAACCTAGAGACTCAATGCCATCTTTATAAAAATTCTGGCTGGCTTTTTTTCCCCCCCAGAAATTGGCAGGATGATCCTACAATTCATACAGGGATACCTTATTTTACTGTGCTTCGTTTTATTGTGTGTCACAGATATTGTTACTTATAAATTGAAGGTTTGTGGCAACCCTGGGTCAAGCAAGTCTATCTGCACCATTTTTCCAACAGCACATAGTGTCTCTGTGTCACATTTTGGTAATTTCCATAATGCTTCAAACTTTTTCATTATAATTATATTTGGTGTAGTGATCTGTTGTTGGAGATATTTGATGTAACAATTGTAATTGTGTGGGGATGCCAACCACAGTATTAATATAAAACAACAAACTTAATTGATAAATATTGTGTGAGTTCTGACTGCTCCACTAACAAGCTGTCCCCTGTCTCTCTTCTCTTCAGGCTTCCTAACTCCATGAGACACAAGAGTATTAAAATTAGGCCAATTAATAACCCGAAAATGGCCTTGAACTGTTCCAAGTAAAAAGAAAAGTCACAGCTCTCTCACTTTAAATCAAAAGCTAGAACTGATTAAGCTTTTTTTAGTGAGGAAGACATGGAAAGCTGACCTGATTGAAAGCTAGGCCTCTTGTACCAGTTAGCCAAGTTTTGAATGTAAAGAACAAGTTCTTGAAGGAAATTCAGACTAGTACTCCAGTGAACAGAGGAATAAGAAAGTGAGTCAGCCTTACTGTTGTTACAGAAAAAGTTTGAGTGGTCTGGATAGCAGATAAATCAGCCACAATACTCCCCAAAGCCCAAAACTGATTCACAGCAAGGTCCTAACCTGCTTCAATTCTATGACAGCTGAAAGGGGTGAGGAAACTGCAAAAGAAGTTTGAAGCTGGCAGAAGCCATAGCAAAAGTTATTCCGAAGATACAGCAAAAATAATTGACTACAGAAGCTAAGACAAACACCAGATTGTTTCTTCTTCTTCTTCTTCTTTTTTTTTTTTTTTTTTTTTTTTTGTATTATGGACTGAACCCAGGGATACTTAACCACTGAGCCATAGCTGCAGCCCTTTTTATTTTTATTTTGAGACAGGGTCTCACTAAGTTGCTCAGGGCCTCACTGGCTTTGAACTGTGATCCTTCTGCCTTAGCCTAGTGTTGCTGGGATAATAGGCATGTGCCACCACAGTGCCCAGCCAGTTTGTCAACATAGACAAAATAGCCTCATATTGGCAGATGGCATCTATGACTTTCATAGCAGAAGAGGAGTCAGTACATGGCTTAAGAGCTTCAGAGGACAGATTGACTCTCTTTGTAGGGGCTAATGCAGCAGTAAGTTGAGGTCAATGCTCATTTACCATTCCAAAAATCCTAAGTCCCTAAAGAATCATACTAAATCTACTCTGCCTGTGCTCTATAAATGGCACTAGAAAGCACAACTGTTTACAACATGGTTACTGAATATTTTAGGCCTACTATTCAGATCTCAGGGGGGAAAAAAAGATTTCTTTCAAAATATTACTGCTCATCAACACTGCACCTGGTCACTCAAGAATGTTGATGAAGGTGTAAAGGAGACTTTTGTTGTTTTCATGCCCGCTAACAGCATTCATTCTGTAGTGCATACAAGAAGGAGACATTTCAACTTTCAACCCCTATTATTAACAAAATACATTTCAAAAGGCTACAGCTGCCATAGATGGTGATTCCTCTGATGGATCTAGGCAAAAGTAAATTGAAATCCTTCTGGAGAGGAGTTATCATCTTAGATGCCATTAAGAACATGGTTTATTGGAGTTCAAAATATTGACATTAATAGCAGTATGGAAGAAACTGACTGCAACCCTTATGGACACTTTGAGGAGTTTAAGTGGAAGAAGTAACTGCAGATGTGTTAGAAATAGCAAGAGAACTAGAATTAGAAGTGGAGCCTCATGATGTGACAGAACTGTTGCAATCTCATGATAAAGTTTTATGGATGAGAAGCTGCTTCTAATAGATGAACAAATAAACTGGTTTCCTGAGATGGAATCTATTTCTGGTGAAGATGCTATAAATATTGTGAAAATGATAACCAAGGATTAAGAGTGTCACATAAATTAGGTGATAAAGCAGTTAGTTCCAGGGTATCAGAGGGCTTACTCCAATTGTGAAAGAAGTTTATCCGTGGGTAAAATGCTACCAAACAGCACTACATGCTTCATAGAAATCTTTTGTGAAAACAGGATAATCAGTCAATGCAGCAAACTTCCTTGTCTTAAGAAACTGGCACAGCCACCATAACCTTCTGCTCCCATCATCAGGGCTGGTCAGAAGACATCAACATTAAAGGAATACCTTCCACCAACCAAAAGATTGCTGAAGGGTCATGGGGTCATTAGGATTTTTTTATGCAAAGAAGTACTTTATTTTTATTGCTTCTTTTTAGTTATACATGACAGCAGAGCCCATTTTGATAAAATTATACATGCATGGAATATATCTTATTTAAATGGTGGTTCCATTAAGAAGCACTTTTTAATTAAAGTATGTACAATGCTTTTCTTTGTTTCTTTCTTCTTTTTTTAAACAGGGGATTGAACTCAGGGGCACTCGACCACTGGGCCACATCCCCAGCCCTTTTTAGTATTTTATTTATTTAGAGACAGGGTCTCATTGAGTTGCTAAGTGCCTTGCCATTGCTGAGGCTGGCTTTGAACTTGCAATCCTCCTGCCTCAGCTTCCCAAGTGCTGGGATTACAGGCGTGCGCCACCGTGCCTGGCTATACAATGTTTTTCTAGACATAATGGTATTGGACACTTAACAGACTGCAATACAATATAAGCATAACTTTTACCTTTACTGGAAAACCAAAAAATTTGTGTGACTCGTTTTATGGTAGTATTTGCTTTGTTGTAGTAGACCAGAACTGAACCCACGATATCTCCCAGGCACCCGAAGAAATACTAGGCACTCAAGAGAGCCAAAACAATGTTCAAAAGGAAATATAAAGTGGGAGGATTCACATTCCAGATTTCAAAACACACTACAAACCTACAGTAAACCAGATTGTGTAATACTGGCAAAGGATAGACGTATACATCAACAAAAGAGAATTCAGTCTTGAAATAAACCCTCACATTTTGATCAAATGTTTTTTGACTAGGGTGCCAAGATAATACAACATGGAAAGAATAGTCTTTTCAACAAATTGTGCTAGGCGAAATGAATATCCAGGTGCAGAAGAATGAAGTTTGTATCCACTCTCTGCTACTTCACATAAATTAACTCAAAATAGGTCAAAGGCCTAAATATAAGAGCTAAACATATAAACTCTTAGGAATAAAAGTAAAGTCTAGAAAAAAATCAAGGAGAAAATCTTTGCAAACTTGAGTCAGGCAAAGTATTCTTGCATATGACAACCAAAATTAAATACTTGTGCATTAAAGAAAATTATCAGCTGGCATGATGGTGTACCCATAAATCCAGTGACAAGATCAGGAGTTTGAGTCCAGCCTCAGCAACTTGGTAAGACCCTTGAAAACAAAAATAATTGTAAAAAGGCTGGTGATATACTCAGTGAGAGAGCACCCTGGTGAGTTTAACCCCTAGTACCACATAAACAAACAAAATTTCTGAAAAAATATTAGCAAATCAGACCTAGCAACATATATATCTTGGCCAAGTGGGGTGTATTCTGGGAAAACAAAGATGATTCGATATTCAAGAACCAATAAATGTAGTTCATCAAACTAATGTTCTAAGGAAGAAAAGCAATGACTTTAATTAAGAGATATAGAAAAAGCTTCATTTAGCCAGGTGCAATGGTGCATACCTATAATTCCAGAGACTCAGAAGGCTGAGGCAAGAGGATCACAAGTTTAAGACTAGTCTCAAGAACTTAGCAAAACCCTGTTCTCAAATTTTCAAAACAAACAAACAAACAAAAAAAAAAAAACCCCAGCTTTATTGAACAAAATTTTACATTTATTGGTTATATAGTTCTCAGTAAATTATAATTGAATGAAATGTCCTCAAGCTGACAAAAAGTTTTTTTTTTTTTTTTTTTTTTTTTTTTTTAACAAAGAACCCACAGAAAATATCATACTTCATAATAAAAGACTAAATGATCAGGAATAGGGTAGGAATATCTGCTTTCACCACTTCTTTCCAGCATAATACTGGAGGTCCTAGGTAGTGCAATAAAGCCAGAAATAGCTAACTAAATGTCAGATTGATTGGGGAAGAAGAAAGCAAGTTGTCTTTATTTAGGGGGAAAAAAATCATCATTGTCTATGTAGAAAATCCAAAAAATCTCCAAAAATGTTCTAGAAGTTAAAAATGAGTTTAATAAAATCATAATATATAGGATCACTAAACAAAAGTAAACTATATTCATATATATGCTGGTCAATTCTAGCATTGACCAATGACTTCCTGTAGAAAGTGAAAAGCTGATTTAAATTAAAAGTTATATGAAAAAGCAAAGAAACTATCACAGACAAAATAATTAAAAAAACAAGGTTGGAGGCCTCTCAATACATAATTTCAAGACTTACCAGAAAACTGCAGTACTCAAGGTGCATTCGTGAAAGAACGGATGCATAGACCAATGAAACAGAATAGTATCCGGAAACAAACCCAAACTATATATATAATTAACTGATTTTCAACACAGTACAAAGGCCATTGAATAAAGAAAGAATGGTCTTTTCAACAAAAGATGCATAAACAATCAGACATCCCTAAAATTAAAAGGAAATAAATTGTAAGCCCACAACAGAATTAAACAATTTGGAGAAAACATAGGTGACTATTTGTGATTCTTTGCTAGGCAGAGTTCTTAGCTACAATAATAAAACCATGAGCCATAGTCATGATTTATTAGCTGGATCTTCATCAAGATAAAACTTTCTCCTCTTCAAAGGACACTAGGTGTCTCCCACTTGAGTCCATGAGTTTGAGACCAGCCTGGACAATACAGACAGACCCCATCTCAAAAAACAAAAGACAAAAGACACTCTAAGAGAACGAAAAAACAAACAAAATAAGCCAGAGATTGGCAGAAAATATATGTAAAACACAGATTTGATTCGTATCCACAATATACAAAGAATTTTTGAAACTCAGTAATAAGAAAACAAGATAAAACCTGATTAAAAGGCCTTAACAGAAACTTCAAAGAAAGATGTGAATGAACACATGAAAAGATGCTTATCTTCATTGGTCATCAAGGAAATGTAGATTAAAATCGCAATGAGATATAACTATTCATTCATGGCTAAAATAGAATCAAGGGAAAACTGAAACAAAAAGCAAAAACTTAACAATCCTTGGTGCTGACCAGGATGCAGAACTGGAATTCCCACTCCCTATTGGTGAGAACATAAAAACTTAAATATCCTTCCACCCATGAGTAAATTAACAGTCTGTGTTGCACTCTTACAATAGAACACTACTTGGCAATAAAATGGATCTATATACTAATTCACACAATGTGGGTGAATCTCAAATCATTATGTTAAGCTAAAGAAGCTATACTCAAAATTCTACATACTATGTGATTCTAAATACAGGACATTCAGGAAAGGTAAAAGTGTAGGAACAGAAAACAGCAGTACTTGCCAGGGCGGGCAGTGAGCAGGAGTCTCTATAAAGTGGTATGGAGAAATGTCTTAGGTAATGGAAATGTTTTTTTTTTTTTTTTTTTTTTTAATTTTATTTGCTTTAGTTGTACACAATGGGTTTATTTGTACGTGGTGCTGAGGATCGAACCCGGGCCGCGCACGCGCTAGGCGAGCGCTCTACCGCTGAGCCACAATCCCAGCCCCTGGAAATGTTTTTGTTTTTGTTTTGGTACCGGGGATTGAACTCAGGGGCACTGGACCACTGGGCCACATCCCCAGCCCTTTTTTGTATTTTATTAGAGACAGGGTCTCGCTGAGTTGCTAAGTGCCTCGCCATGGCTGAGGCTGGCTTTGAACTCGCAATCCTCCTGCCTCAGCCTCCCAAGTACAGGGATTACAGGCGTGCGCCACAGCGCCTGGCTGGAAATGTTTTATATACATATATTTTTATTAGAACATTATAGTTATACATAGAGTAGGGTTCGTTTTGACAAATTCAAGCATGTATGGATTTTGATTTACTCTATTTTAGTTCCTGTTGTTCCTTCTCAATTTTCTCCCCTACTGTCTCCCCCTATTCTCTACTCTACTGATCTTCTTTTCATTTATTTATTTTTTTTCAATTGATGCTTTTCACATATACAGAAAGGTACGAATTCCCTTTGGTTATTTACATATGCACCCAGGATGATACATAGCATGATTTTGTTAGATTAATCCCATAGGAAATATTTTATATTTTGATTGTGATGTTGTTCTTACAACTATATACATTAGTTTTATATGCATATTTATATGAATATATAATAATATTAGTTTTATATGCACATATGTATACATATATATGTAAAAACTAGTTAAAATTTAAACTGTATGCTACAAAGGGTGAATTTTGCTGTACATAAATTATACTTCAAGAGCCCTAGTTGGGAAAAGTTTAAACAGAAACCAAACCCTCTTTGACATATGATTTAAATGAAAATAATTATTAAAATGTCTGTGTTGAATTATTTTGGTATACTTGTGTTTTAGTGTTCCAAAAAGCTTTACTTAGCTACTCTGCAATAAAAAATAGATCAACAATTTCTAAACCATTAGAATGAACATGAAATCAAGTTCCAATAATTCAAATGGATTAGAAAAACCTTCATAATGTTTTCTGGCTTCAATATTTTTAAAAAGTTTTAAAATAATGTTAAAATCTCTCTTGGTTAGGTTCATCTGAGGCTTCAAAGGAAATCAGAATGTGGTTACATACTAGAGACCCCTGGAGAAAACAAATCTATAATTGCTAATTTGAGGATAAAATTGTATCAGCAGCACTGTTGGTGTTAACATTTACATGTAAAGAAGGTTTAAAATGGCTAACTTGTTTTGCAGTCTGGAGTCAAAAGATCCTAGTTCTTTAGTTCATCTACTCCCAAGAATGGTGACTCCCTAAGAATCCAATCATTTGCATAGCCTTTTAAAATATAAATTCCTGGGCTCCCCGAATTATTTAGTTAACCAGAATCTTGGGAATGAGTCCCAAGAATCTGATTGGTAAACTCTTTAAGAAATTCTTAAGCTTACAACCCTTTGAGAAGTCTTGACCTATATGAAAATAATATTGCCTTCATACTCAAATGGGAGTTTTCTAGTGTTCCTGTTGCGCGTTGAGACTATAATATCCAATTCTGAGAACAGAATGAATTCTATTGCTGAAAGCAACTATGCTCTTCTAAGATTTAAACTCCTTCTGAGAATCATTTGTATTTTGTTGGGATAGTAGTTCTGACTATAAATCTCACAGTAAAGCAAATATGCACAATTAGATTGATATTTTTTCCTTTTTTTAAATAAATGTGACATGTTTGTGAAAATATGAATTATAAAATTTTGAGCTTTTTACAACTTTCTATTTTCCCTGTCATAAAAGTACATGGTACCTTGGTGTGCCTTCTCTTTCAAAACTTTAAATCCAGGCTTTATCTGAAGAGTACAGTGAGAGGCTGTCTAAACATAACTGAACGCTGTGTTCTCTTCTTGCTGGGTGCAAAGCTCATTAGCACAACCAGAAGATAAAAGCTCATTAACACAACCAGAAGATGAAAGCATGGAGAGAGGTTTGTTACTTGCAGCAAATAAGGACAACAATATTTGTGAAACATTGCTCTCCTATGACAGAGAGGGATTCATTGGGGAAACTTACATTTATATATAGGAAAGCATGTGGAGGGGGGGCTAGTACCTTCCTGAACATGCTCAGTTTAGGTACACTTTCCTGAGTATGTTCAGTTCAAGATTACACATCACATATTTAAAAAGGAAGATGGTAGACACATTTTTTATGTGTCTCCAAAGAGCCTTAGCTGAAACAAAAAAGAACAAACTTTGTGTGTTTATGTGTATGTGTGGGAGGACTGCTGGGGATCCAGGACTTCTCACTTGCTAGTCAAGTGCTACTGCACTAAGCTATACCCCCTAACCCCATTTTATTTGTTGTTTTTAATCTTGAGACAGGGTCTGGCTAAATTAACCAGGGTAGCCTTGAACTTGCTACCCTCCTCTTGCTTCAGCCTACTGGGATTACAGCTATGTGACACCTTGCCTGGCTGAAAACTCCGAAGGTATTTTAAGTTTTCTAAAGGAACAGCAGTTTTTTACCCCCTTGTAAGTACAGGAGTTTGCTCTTAAAGGTAGTAGCTTTTGGTTAGCAAAAGTAACAGGGTTTCTGCATTATTTTTCCACCACAATATTATACTTACCTATCCAAATAATCTTGATCTCAAATATGAAAATGGTTTAGACATCATTTTAATAAGAACTATACATTCCAAGTAGTCACAAAACCTATAAAGTGTTATAAAATATATATATATGAATGTCTTTAAAAATATCTATAAATTCTTTAATCACTCTGGGATATTTTCTTTCCTTATAGAATCCATGAAGGAATAACTTTAAATTTACCTAAGTAGGGCTGGGGGGTATAGCTCAGTGGTAGAGCACTAAGGATTCCATTCCCAGAATCAGAAAACAACAACTAAATATTAAGTTTTTCCTATTTTTCCTTGAAAATGGTTACATTTGAATATTTTTCCAAGAAAACTTCAGAGACGTTAAATAGTAGTTTTGACTTAATTTCTCTGTGGAATACAATTTCCAGAAACAATCATTTGAACAATGGTCATGCCTATACCGCAACTAATAATTTTAGTGGAACATACAAAGAAAAATACAGATCACTTCTATAAACTATGTTTACTGACAAAGGAGATAGTAAAATATTTTTAAAAAATGGTACTGTATTTTTTTACAATGAAAAACATAAAAGAAAGATTAAATGAAGCTAATAAATGTCATATATGTTTTTGTTTGTATGGTACTAGGGATTGAACCCAGGGCCTCACTCATGCTAGGCAAGCACTCTACCATTCAGCTATCTTCCCAGTCCTCTTCATTATATATTTATGAATTAAAATTAGAGATAGAATTTGAAGTTTTCCATGGACCACCATAAGCACTAGAAAATAATTTTTTTTTTTTTAAATAAAAGAGAAAGAACACTACTTTGGGAATAGGAGACCAAGATTCTAGCCCAGCTTTGACATGTCCCTGTCATATGATCTTTGAAAGTCACCTTCACTTCTTTGAGTCTCATTCTTTATAATGGTACTAAAAGTGCTGACACCTTAATATTAATAACAGTAGTCACTGTATTTATAATCTCTATTCAATTAAAAACCATATCCTTTAGGACTTTTTGACAATGTTGTGTTAACAGTAACATGACTTTTTATATTGTATAATTAAACATATCAGTAGTTGGAACATTTGTCAGTGAGGTAAAATTTCTCCTGTACTCTTAGGGTTTTCTATGGGGACAGGCTTAAAACAGATTAGTACTTGACAGAAAGAAAATGTTCTCTGTTACAACTTTTCTGACACTGCCTTCATTTCCTGGTCATTACACTTTAACCTATACCATAATTCAGCTGCACTTGTATTCTCACTTAAGTGATGATGAGGAGCTTTGGTAAACAGTGGCCTGTGGTACTCCACCCTCTTGAGTACAATAGTGGACACTCAATATTGGTAGAGTTTCACAAAGTCACATTTCCTGAAGTGACTGTAAGTCATCTATGCCCAACAGAGGAAGATTCTAATACCATATTATTGGATTACATCATATGCTACTTATAAGATGTATATAAGGAAACAATACTCTCAAATTTGAAGTACCCTGAATATACATATTTACAATTCACTTCCTTACATCTCTAGATTATATATTTGAAAGTAAATGGAGAGGTTATACTACTTCTTATTGCAACAGTAGATTGGATGAGAATTCTCAAGAGTGCAACATATTCACGACTCTGAACAGGAACAATTTAGGGAGGGAAAAAAAAGAGAGAATGAAATTATTTAGGGCAGACAATTTGAAATCAAAAGTTGCTGCACCAATCAATGTCAACCAGTAATATTCACATACAGGTAAGTGAGTAATGGAAGTAATGAAAACTCTACTTTTACCTTTAAAAATATGAAAGACGACCCAAGATCCTAAGCAAGAGTAAAGTCAGGGGTTAAAGTCACCATATAATACACTCATATCAAGAGCAACCTATAAGTAAAACTTCACTCTTAGATATTTTGATACTCCTCAATGTGGTGACACAACTTTCCTATCACTGATTAACTTTCAGAGCATGTCTATTACAAGAAATGCTGGAACTGAAAAGCACAGCCATAGAGGCCAACATATATAGCTTATTGCCACATACTTACTGTCACATGAAGGGACTGATAAAACTGTAGTGCTTATCATTTTTATATAAACAAGACTGTAATACACATTTACTTTGGTAAAAAAAAAAAAGTGATAACCCAGTTTTTAAGGCTAGGAATAAATCTACAAACCAAAATTCCAGTTCTTATTTTCTCTTCATTATATATATATATAATATTTATATATATATATTTTCTCTTCATTATATATATATACATGTATATGTGTATATATATATATATATATATATATATATATATATATATATTCAAGGAAGAACAAAACCTCCTTTTGATTGGTAACTTTGATCAATGTTCATGGATCACCAAAGTAATGAGGGGAAAAAAAAAAAAAAACAACAACAAAAAGGATAATGAATTTACAAGGAACTAACAGGAGTTAGTTAGCCCAAGAGTTACCAGTGAACCCTCTTCTCTTAATAGATTGCAAATTTATTGGTAGCAGAGATTCATCTTGGTATGAATGCAGCACAGTGTCCTGTATATTGAAGATACTATTTAAAATAATTGCATATTGAACCGAGTTTCCTGTCATTCCTAGCAATCCTTTTAGCTCTGAAATTCAGAGCTATGTCTGGGGTAATATCCTTTGCTACTACCCTGGACTTTTCCTACAGAAAATTGTTTTTTAACCTAATAAAACAAGTAGATTATATTAAATTATCTTTCAAATTCAGCTCAGTCTCTTGGTTGTTGTAGGTTAATAGAAATTTGGTTATACAATATGAGGTTTTCTAACAGGCATATTTTAATTTTATAAATGAAAATTCTGTTTTGGTTCATTTAAGACATACAAATGGTTCAAGTCTTGGAAGATGACTTTGTGTCAAACCTCTAGGATCTGATATTGAAATGAAAGAGAGCAGTGAGAGATTATGATTAAAAAAAAAAATTGGATTCTAACTGTAAATCTGCTTGGTAGCTGAATAGGATAAGTCATCTAAATTTCTAAGGCCACTTCCTCACTGTTCCTAACTCTACAGCATGGTTAATAGAATGCAATACATATGGCAGAGCTTTGAAAAACTGTTAAATTCAATAAAATATCTTAATTATTCACTGGTTTAAGATGCAATCTGAAAAAAGAAAAAATTGGCATTCTCAGGTTAAAGAACAGCTAAATGTGACCTCCTTAGGCCAGCTCTAAGCAGCTGAGATCTTTTCCTTTCCCTTTTACCCTGCTTCCCCAAACTGAATCAGCTTCCTGAAAATTCCCAGAAGAATTTTTACAACAATTCTCACAATTACCATCAATAGAATATAATTTCTAATTTTAGAGGACTTTTTGCATACTGGTTTCTACCTTTTTACACTTAAAATCCAAGTCATAAATGATACATCATTTCAGAACCTCAACAGTAAAACTGCATTTCTAAAATACCATTAAGGGGGAATGCTCTACAACAGCAGCTATTTCTATATCCCAGAGGACAATCCTTGCTAAAAGTACTTTATTGATCTAAGACATATTCTCTGCAATGTCATTCCTAATCCTTAATTCATGAAGACACACTGTATTAGTGGGGGACAGACTCCACTTCTGGGGGGTTGGTGGGGGCAAGGTAGGGTTTCCACAGCTGTTAACAGCAGATCTTACTATGCATATGAAGGGTGGAGGCAAGGAAGGAAATAGGGCTAGAAAGAAGATGGACAAGAAAAAAATACTATAGTTGTGTTTTTATTATCTTTTAATTCTGTTTGGATTCTGAAAGGTGGCATGTACTATTCAACTATTTTCATCCCAACAACTTCTGCCATCACAAACTTACCCGAATTTTCAAATAAGCTACACAGAGAGAGGAACAGGCTGATCATCAAAGTTTAATCATAGCCCTTTCTGTTGTAGTTTAGAACAATATTTTTCTTCCTAATCAGTTAATTATATCTTATAGCCGTAAATAATCAACTTTTCATTGATCTGGTAATGTGATACATAGTATTTAATTCTAGTAATGTATTTATTTTGATGAAAATTGTTGGGATGTCATCTGGAGTTTAAACTAGTAAAAATTTAGTGAAATATAATACAACATTTAAAATACCAATCCTAGTCTCTTAGTCAATAAACTTTATAAAATATAAAGAACACACTGCTATTTACTTTCAGTCTAATATCCTAAATTAATAACAAAAAATGATAGTTAAAACATGGTGGTTTGTAAGGTATCTGATAACGTACAAACTGAATAAGTAATCCAACTACTATATTTAAGTGGTAAAAATAAAACAATTTATAGAAAATCAGTCTTTAGGCAATAAACACAAATTAAACATTTGATTTTTGCCAAACCTTTTGTAGTCTCTCTTTCTTCACACTATTCCATTCTTAAGGTATTCATCTTTGCTTATTACTCTTTAGCCATTTCCCTATAGAAACATTACCAAGTCAAGAGTCTTCTCTGGCTATCATATTACTATGATAAAGTATGAAAGCTTTTGCATTTCCATTCCAATTATAAACTGTGATAAGCACCAACGCTTATCAGCATTTAGACAGTTTTTCTATTAAAGATTTTGTAATAAGGCATTTAATTTGTAGATGTCCTGGTATAAATACACTCTTTAAATTCAAAGACGTTTTGAAAAAATAAGGAAAAATTCTCCACAAGGTAATTCATTTTAAAAACATTCATTTAGTGCCAAGCATGGTGACTTATCTCATTTCCCTTGCTCATTTTCTTCCAAATAGATTTGACTTTTTTGTTTCTAATGCATTGTAGAGGCAGGCCTCTCTCCCCAACCTATTGGCTTTTCCCACACTACAGTAGACATAAAAAAGCAGGAGTTCTCTGGAGACAGAGCTTCAGGGAGCCCCCTGCTGCTGCAGACTCACCACTTCCCCACTGGAGGTCTTGAAACAGTTAAGAGGATTAAAGCTCTCCCCACCCCCACCCCAAACCATGGACTTATTGGTCTTGTATCTGAGTATAGTTCAGATGAGATGCAAAGATATTAAAAAGGAGAAAATTTACTTGTTCAAAGTAATGAAGTTTAACAAGATAAGGGCTATACTAGGGCATTCAGTGAGAATAAAATAAGATAAAAATTATCAATCAGGAGGTACTAAAGTTTTGGATGTGAGACCCAAGAGCCTAACTTTATTCAATAAAAAAATTTAGTTGGGCATAGTGGTGCACCTCTGTGATCCCAGCTACTTATAATTCCAGCTACTCACAAGGCTGAGGCATGAAGATCACATGTTCAAAGCCAACCTGAACAATTTAGCAAGACCCTGTCTGAAAATAAAAGGACTAGGGATAAAGTGTCCTCAGTACTGCAATAAAAATAAACAACAAACATTACAAATAAAAAGATTTAGTAAAAAGGGAAACAGTTTGTTGGATTCCGGGCAGGGAGGCTGTGCCTCCCTGGTAGAAGGCCATACCTCCCCAGGTACTTTGTGAAACGACTACATTTCCCAGGTGCCTCAGCCTGGCCAGCAAACCTGGCCAGCAGGTGCCCTCGCCACTGCCTCCTGACCTCCGGCAGCCTATGGAGACACTTGCTCCAGGGGTCTCTCTGACCACCAGTTGGCTATTTAAGCCTGCTCCAGACTGAAACCCTCTCTGTTCGCCCTTGTTCTGCACTCTTCTTGTCCTGCCCCTTTCCCATTCCCTACCCCTCTTCCCTTCCCTTCCTCTCCCTATCCTTCCTCACGTGGTACCCCAATAAACCCTTTTATTTCACTAACACGGTGTTCCGGGCTAAGTTAACTTTGTTCAGCACTTTCCAACACAGTTCCTTAGTTGTAAAAAACTAAAGCAACATAAAACTGTCAGGCCAAACATTTCTAGAGCAAAGTGGATTCCAAGGCAAGGTATACCAATTTTTCCATTTTTTCACTTGAAATATCTTAATGATCAAATCTAAT
The DNA here is from genome assembly GCA_025594165.1 of Tamias sibiricus. Taxonomy (NCBI): domain Eukaryota; kingdom Metazoa; phylum Chordata; class Mammalia; order Rodentia; family Sciuridae; genus Tamias; species Tamias sibiricus. The sequence continues at coordinate 145,510,125 of CM046657.1, forward strand.
TCCAGTGAACATTCATCTCACAGCATTTAAGTTCTGGGCCCTCTTCTCCGCATTAAGGACAGGTGTTTTAAACTGTTGTGTTCATGGGACTCCTGAGTAAGCTTCTGACTTATTAAAGAATTCTATAGCTGAAAAGTTTGAAAACTATAGTGACCTAAGATACAGGACAATTCACACTGGGCATGGAAGCACAGACATCTCTAATCCTAATCACCTGCGAGGCTGAGGCAGTAGAATAAAAAGGCCAGCCTCAGCAACTATGCAAGACCCTAAGCAATTTAGTGAGACCCTGTATCAAAATAAAAAACAAAAAGAGCTGTGGATGTGGCTCTGTGGTAAAGTGCCCCTGGATATGATCCCTAGTACCAAAAGAAAAGAAAGAAAGAAAATGGTCTCCAGATTCTGTCAAATGTCCCAGAGGGACAGAAAACTGATATAGAAAACTTATAGGTTCAACTGTAAGCTCAGACCCCAGTCTGTTTGTGGCCTGCTGCTGTTTTATAGCAGCTTTTCTTTTCTTTTTTACTACCATGGAGATGTTAATCATGAGCTAATGCTGTATCCATGATGATATAGCCTTCATTCGTTTATTTGCAGCACTGGAGAATGAACCCAGGCATTCACACATGATAGGCCTGCAGATTTTTTTTTTTTTTTTTTTTATGGCTATAAAGAGGAAAAGAAGTAGGCTAGATATTTTAACAGAAATGTGCACTATTTGCCTACCATATTTCTAAATTAATAGAAGAAAAAGGTTGCTTGATTACCTGAAACAAAAGGCATTTCAGGACCTGGAAGCAAACCTATTTAATACTTTCCATAGAACAGATATTAGAAAACAAAGCAGGATAGTACTCAGCAGTATGTGGTAACAGCACACAGCAGACAACTTCCATGAAACAAGATTGGTGACATTTGTAAAAATTAATGAAGCATCAGACTCAGGCTGAGGAGGGGGGAAAAGATCTTTTGGATGAATAATACAATACTGAAAAATCACTGTGAAAGAGTAGGAAAATGGCTTTAGAATCTGACCAATTTGCATTTGAATCTTCATTCATTCTACTTTACTTTTGTCTAGGGTGAAACATCTAATCTCTCTAATCCCAGGTTAAAAAAAGAATCTCTTTCTGGCCTAAGATTGAAGAAGGGAACAAAATCTTTTTAACAGTTTATATTTCAAGTACCTGGAAAAATATAAATACATATTTAAAATATTTGTTTACTTGTTTGTTTGCTTATTTATGTGTGCTGGGGATTGAACCCAGGACTGTGCACTTGCGAAATACACTCTCTACCACTGAGCTACACTCTTGGCCCCCATACATGGTTTTTAAGTATTACAAAATATGATTCCTTCCTCCTTCTCAAAGAGTTATACAAATCATTTTATAAGATCTCTTGCTTTTCTAATAATTCAGCTCTATATCCAAGGTTATTTATAATGTTGGGCATGTCTTTTTTATTATTATAATTATTTGGTGGTGCCGGGGATTGAACCCAGGGCCTTATGCATTTGAAGCACGCATTCTACCAACTGAGCTGTATCCCCAGACCCCTGGGCATGTCCTAATACACAGAAAAAGCAAGGTGGATATAGATAAGTTATATACTCTATAACCCTTTCAGTCATGGTATTGAAGTTTGAAAGCTAAGCTTTCCTGTGTGCCTAATGTACTATGTGTCCAGGACCATCAGAAATTCATGATGTCCTAGGATAGGAAGGTAAGATGTTCAGATTGACAGGGTTCAAAACATGTTAGTCTAAAATATGGTGTCTTGGCAAAATGAATATTTTAAGATGAAGGAATCTGAGAAATAGCAGGTGTGGGAAAAATCTCTCTGACTTTCCCCTTATAAGACACTCATTTAAGACATGCCCTCCTGATACCTGGAGGAAAAGAGCATCATTATTTCCAAAGGCAGAAAAATCAAATGAATAGGTCTAGCTAAGTTTCCCTGAGTTTACTACTTTGTCCAATCACATTTTTCCATGGCTTTCCATTCCTTATCAAACCTAATACAAAAGCACTTGGGTTTAATCATTTCTTCAAGTCTTTATTTCTTTATGAAGGTTCCCATGGCACATACAATTTAGGTGGGGCGTAGTTCAGGGGTAGAGTACTTGCCTAGCATGTAGAAGGCCCTAAATTCAATCCCCAGCACTGCCTAAAAAAACTAAACAAACAAAAAACTGTGTAAACCATGTCACATAAAACTCATATTAAATAAAAGTGTTCTTTTCTCTTGCTATTGTACAGAGTCTCAACTAAGAACCTAGAAGGTAGACAAAAAAATAACTTTTTCTTCCTTTACAAGATCCTATTTTGACTAGTGTCTCAGTCTCATAAGCTATGACCTGTTTTGCATTAGCTTGGGTTTCTTTACTCTTAGAGATCTTCCTTTAGGCTTTGATATCTTGTTGTCTATATTTTGGCATTTACACAATATTTTCCTCAGTTTGCTTTATTGTGAGCTGAAGTATGGCTAACCACATCTACCCCAATGTAATGCAGAATAATAGTAGTTCTTTTCTTTTTTTTAACATTTTTTTAGCTGTAGGCGGACATAATACCTTTATTTTATTTATGTGGTGCTGAAGATTGAACCCAGGGCCTCACACATGCGAGACGAGAGCTCTACGGCTGAACCCCAGCCACAGCCCTAATAGTAGCTCTTGAGGTCCTCCTTAGTCCTCATCTCCTTGACACAATGGTCTTTTTAAGACCTCTGAATCACTGTACTACGGCTAGTGGCAATATAACCACAAACTCCCCTGACTCCAAGGACTTCAACAGCTTTGAGTCAGAACAAAGTTGTAGATCTCTGAGTTAACGTATGCACATCCAATCATTTTCAAAGATTGGTGTGTTATAAATTTTCTGGAAAACTAAATACAATTATGTATTACACAATGATATTTTTGTCAATGATGAATCACATACAGGATAGACTACAGTGGTAGCCATCCCTGCCATTAAGTGATGTGTGACATACAAAAATTTGCCACTAGCCGGGCGCGGTGGCGCATGCCTGTAATCCCAGCACTTTGGGAGGCTGAGGCAGGAGGATCGCGAGTTCAAAGCCAGCCTCAGCAATGGCGAGGCACTTAGCAACTCAGTGAGACCTTCTCTAATAAAATACAAAAAAGGGCTGGGGATGTGGCCTAGTGGTGGAGGGCCCCTGAGTTCAATCCCCGGTAACCAAAAAAAAAAAAAAAAATTTTTGCCACTAACACTGCTTTTCTTTTCTTTTTGTTTTTAACCAAATCTTTGTGTTTGTCCAAATAAATATTTGTTCTTCTAAGATTTAAAGTATGCAAATTTTTCTGGCCATGAAAAAAAATTTGGGGGGGAGGTACCAGGATTGAACCTAGGGGCACTTAACTGCTGAACAACATCCCCAGCCCTTTTTCATATTTTATTTAGAGAGAGGTCTCACTGAGTTGCTAAGTGCCTTGTTAAATTGCTGAGGCTGGCTTTGAACTTGCGATTCTCCTGCCTTAGCCTCCCTAGTCACTGGGATTACAGGTGTGCGCCATAGTGCTGGCCATGAAAATATTAAGATCATAGTACAGAAAAGAAGGGAAAATCTAAGAGCCATATAAGTATGTCTGGAAATTCTATAGCAAGCTATAGCCTGTGGAAAATTAATAACTGATATAACCTTTTACATACTGGCACATTCATAATGAAGATAAATACCTAGGAGATATCAGGGGCACTTGGCTACTGAGCCACATCCCCAGCCCTATTTGGTATTTTGTTTAGAGATAGGATCTCACTGAGTTGCTGAGGCTGGCTTTGAACTCTTGATTCTCCTATCTCAGCCTCCAAAACCGATTACAGGCGTGCGCCACCAGCTAGCATATATTAAATATGGGTGATTAGAATAATTCCTGCTGAGGCAGGAATGTTCTTAAATGATTTCCTTTCTTAAACAGCATTCGTCTATTAAAATCCTATGAGTATGAAAATATTTATTACCTATACTTCCAATTCTTTTAGGAAAAAATGCTAGAAAGAGAAAATGGAGATTGATGAAATCTTAAAATATCTTTATAGAAAGAATGCCTTGTATAAAATACTCTGAAACCTACAAATCTTGTATTAGGCCTATTAACTAAAAGTACATGATTCTATTACACAACTAGCATCTAACTGCTATCCAGAGAACACACTTAATTCATTCATGGAAATCTAAAATTGGATATTGCATACACTTTCCCTATTGCTAAATTTCCCTACTGCTAATTTGGGCCAGTGAGAATAAAACTCATCAGACTTGTTTAAAGGTGTTTTGTTCTAGAAGGGGATGCTGAAAAATAAGAAGAAAACACTGAAAGACAGAAGTAAGAAATTTGTAAAGCTTTTTAAAAGGGGGATCAACTATATCCAAAATAAATCTGAAAGAGTAGTACTAGAAAAAAAAAATCTGACTTTCCATACTAAAAAGAAGCATCCTGTGCACATTTCATTGTCTTTTGAGGGAAAGATCTCTTTCTTTCATTCTTTCCTTTTGTTGGCGGGGGTGGGGGTGAGTATACTGGGGATTGAACCCAGAGGTGATTTATCATGGAGCCCCATTCCACAGCCCTTTTTAATTTTTTATTTTGAGACAGGGTGTCACTAAGTTGCTTAGGGCCTTGCTAAGTTGCAGAGGCTGGTCTCAAACTTGGGATTCTCCTGCCTTACCTTCTGGAGCTGCTGGGATATCATGTCTGACAAAAAAGATCAACAATGTGCTAAACAAACCTGACGGTAAAATAACAGCATGACTATCTCAGCCATTGCAGTCAGTCACCTTCAGACATGTATCAAAAAACTTCATGAAAAAATTTGCATATCTAAAAAATTGAAAGTATTTCAGATGTTTTAGTATCTGTTTCATAGAAAGTATAATTCTTAATTTAATGAATTGTATAGAAAAAATAAAAAGTTAAAGAAGCAGCATCTCAGGCAAAATAAATCACTCAAATTAAGACATTCAAAGCTATCAAATATTCCCAAGTAAACAAATTACTCCATAGCTTGAGTTTTATGCTGATATATATGTATATATTTATATTTATTTTTTGGTACTGGGGATTGAACTCAGGGCCACTTGACCACTGGGCCACACCCCCAGCCCATTTTTTTTTTTTTTTTGTATTTTATTAGAGACAGGGTCTCACTGAGTTGCTAAGTGCCTCGCCATTGCTGAGGCTGGCTTTGAACTCGCAACCCTCCTACCTCAGCCTCCCAAGTCCTAAGATTACAGGCATGCGCCACCGTACCTGGCTATGCTGATATATTTGAACAAAATAAACACCAACTGCTATATTACATGCTATATTTACATATAAAGTGAGATTGTAGACAGACCTCCCAAACTTTAAGTAAAATTTTCTTTACATAAAGTGAGAATACCCCTGAGTTCAATCTACTGCAGTGGTACCCACCAATAATAATCTTGGCAACTTGGGAGGCTGAGGCAGGAGGATCAAGTTCAAGGCCAGCCTCAGTAATTTAGCAAGACACAGTCACAAAGTAAAAAAAAACTCAGTGGTAAAGCACTCCTGTGGTGAGCCAGCCATGGGCTATGGGCTGTGTGTCTGTGTGTGAACTATGAGCATGAGTACATGAGTGGACTGGACTGACGTTACCTCTCTGTCTAGGCTGTGCACGTATGTGTCACTCACTCTGCCTATGATCCCCACACAGCACATGAGATGGGAGTAGCCTTTCAAGATGTCAGTCAATCTGCTGACCACAAGACATCATGAACCTGGACTCAATCCCCTGAAACCTGACCCCCTCATTGGGGAGAACTTTCTCAAGTTTCTTCCCCTCAATAAAAAGGGGCTCTAGAATGTCCTCCTCCTCCTCTCTCTCTTTTTTCTGCCTCACTTGTGGGAGCTGGAGCAGAGGAGCTGTTGCTGAAGAATCCCAAGAAAAAAATATTTCTCTCTCTTGGTGTGGTTATTTCGTGCCAGCCCAAATTCACCTGGAGTGACCCTGAATGACTTAGTCATGTGTTGCAGCACACTCCTGAGTTCAATTCCTAGTACAAAAAAATAAATAAACAAAAACATAAAGAAGGAATTCCTTCAAGGAAGATGAAGCTACTGAACAGTTAAATAAAGAAATAATGAGTAAATGTTCTTTTTTTTTTTTTTTTTTTGGTACTGGGGATTGAACTCCGGGCACTCAATCACTGAGCCACATCCCCATCCCTATTCTGTATGTTATTTAGAGACAGGGTCTGAGTTGCTTGGCACCTCACCATTGCTGAAGCTGGCTTTTTGAACTATCGATCTTCCTTCCTCAGCCTCCAGAGCCACAGGGATTACAGGTGTCTGCCACTGTGTTCAGCTTGAGCAAATGTCTTAATATCTACTATACAGATTACCAAATTAAATTCATAATGTAAAAAGAATATGCTATATTCTACAATGAAAGTAATTTCAAAAAATTTTGTGGGTTGAATTAAAAGTTCAAATTCCTTTTAAGAATTGGTAAAGATGATCTAGAGTAAATATTGTTATTTCATTAGTAGGAGACTTTTTGTAACACAAAGTTCTTCTCAGCCCCAACTCTCTTTTTATAAACAAGGTTCTATGAGTGATGCATTATTTATTTGTAAAAGAATGAATCAGGGAATGATGAATCTACCGAGATTCAACATGCATGCAAGACAAAATGCTAAAAGAGAGGATTTTTTTTTTTTTTTTTTTTTTTTTTTTATGATGCTAGGGATTGAACCCAGGGCCTTGTGCATTCAAGGCAAGCACTACACCAACTGAGCTATATCCCCATCCCGAATGGAATTAAAAAAAAAAAAAAAAAATTGACCTTGATATTTATTTGGACACAATTTTGGAAATTAGGAAATGAAATAACAAAGTACGATATACATGTCACTGGTTAAGGTAATGAAGAAAACTTAACTCACCATTTTTTAGGTTTTGATAATGGTTTGTATTTGTTGTATTTTACACGCCATTCAAGAACTTCTTTACAGCGCTGACATACTCCATCATGAAGTTTTTGATTAATTTTCTTAAAAACAAACAGAAAAACAAATTGAAAATTTCATGCATGAGTAAGTATAGCAAACCCCTTAAAAAGGCTCGTGAGAAGTTTACTTTTGTTTTCTTTAGTTGTAGATGAACACAATATCTTTATTTATTTATTTTTATGTGGTGTTGAGGATGGAACCCAGTGTCTCACGCATGCGAGGCAAGCGCTCTACCATTAAGCCATAACCCTAGCCTGAGAAGTTTACATTTGTTAAAAAACCATAACTTTAATCTGTATAACATTCTATGAACTATTACATATTTTATGTATATTACTCTCTGGTTCCTTAAAAGGCAATTGTTATTAACTAGTTTTAGCTCAGAATCATCTAGGAAACTTTTCAATTTTCTGACCAGTGTATTTTGGGAAAGTGTTACCACTGACCAGATGATATCATATCCTGATGGGAGGAATCAGTCCTGAATTATCTTTTTTTTTTTTTTTTTTTTCTGTCTCTAGGGTTCCAACCCAGAGCCTGGGACATGCTGGGCAAGCTTCTATCACCTAGCCGTACCTCCAGCCTGAGAATATTAAAAAAAAATAGGAAAAAGAAGACTGGAAACATGGCAGCATGTCATTACTTAACCCTTTTGCATTCTTACATGAGGAAAATATGTTTCCAAAAAGTTCTTCCTGAGGCTGGGTATAGTGGCACACACCTGTAATCTCAGTGGTTCAGGAGGCTGAGGCAAGAGGATCTCAAATTCAAAGCCAGCCTCAGGAAAATCGAGGTGCTAAGCAACTCAGTGAGACCCTGTCTCTAAATAAAATACAAAATAGGGCTGGAGATGTGGCTCAGTGGTTGAGTGCACCCTGAGTTCAATCCTCAGTACTCCAGAAAAAGGGCTGGGAATGTGACTCAGTGGAGTTAAGTGCCTCTGGGATCAATCCCTAGTACCAAAAAAGAAAAAAAAAAAAAATTTCTCCTGGCTTTAACAAAATAGAAAAAAAAAAATTGTACATGTGAATAGCTTGGTGAGAAAGGGTTTTTTTTTTTTGTTGTTGTTTTTTTTTTTGTGGTACCGGGGATTGAACTCAGGGCACTAGTCCACTGGGCCACATCCCCAGCCCTTTTTTTTGTATTTTATTAGAGACAGGGTCTCACTGAGTTGCTAAGTGCCTCGCCATTGCTGAGGCTGGCTTTGAACTCGCAATCCTCCTGCCTCAGCCTCCCAAAGTGCTGGGATTACAGGCATGCGCCACCGCGCCCGGCTTGAGAAAGGGGTTTTATGAGGAAAGAAAACATTTTTAATTATGATTTCCTTCTCAAAATATGTTGGGATAGAAATGTGATAGTAAAATTTTAAATGTATCATACAATCTCTGTAGTAGTTTTATATAGTATAAAATATTCATTTGATTCAGAACCTAAACTATATATTTTCAAAGTACTCTGAGAATTTTCTGATTTCTTTGGCTGAGGAAGGTTGGTCTTTGCCTATTACTGAACTGATGACTAGAGGACATTTTAATTCTTTTCTTTTTTACTCCCTTTGTTCTTTTTTTAATTTCTCAAGGGGAGAGAAACACATTATAAAGATGCCAATTCTTTGGAAGGGTATTTGACAGAGAGTTAAAAGCACAGTGTTTAGACTAGATCATCTGAAGGAAAACAAAACTTTTGAGAAGTGCTTGATATTATTGAAAGCTCTGAACAAGATGGCAAAAATAATTTGATAAAACATGTATTCAAAGAGAAAATATTTCAAGGGCATTTTCAAAATCTATAAATTAAGCTGTGAATATATTATGTTAACTCTGGTGAAAAAACATATTGTTACAATGATTATGTATGGGTATATCCCTTTCCTCCTGGCTTATGTAGAGTTCCCAGGAAAGTCAGTTCTGTCTCTCACTATATTGGCTCCATACTGTGGTACACTAGTGTCAGAAAGAAGGGATAGCTATGCCCACAGGCCAAACTCCTCTTCCTCCCAATCTTGGTCCTCAATGATCACATACAAAGCTAGTTAAGAAATATGCAGAACTAAAGTTCACATTTCATCATTTGTTCTCACTGCCTTCTATTGCCTAGAATATTTTACTAAAAACATTACTTGTATGTTCTAAACTCTAATAATAATAGGAACAAGTTAATGACCTTGAACTATAATTACAATATGAACATGATATAAACTTTCTAAATGGAATATTATTAGTATGCAAAACATTTTATGACCTGCAATTTTACTACACATAGCATGCTCAGCTTGTTAACTACCATGTTAACCAGGAAGTATTATTTGGTTTCTTGTTTGCTTCTGTATCCAATTTCTGACCAGTTCATCTTGATTTACAAAGCTGTGCATAGTTTGGAAACTGGTTTCTTCAGGGTGGATTGACAGTAGAACAAAAGAGGTCTTTGTGGGAACTTGTCCTGAGAGTGATGTGTGAAGCAGTATAAACGGAGATGTTGTACAGCATTCACATGACCAACTGGCCCTACTACAAAATTAAAGTTAATGTTTATGTGTCAAGAAATGAATGAGGGTGGGCTGGGGATGTATCTCAGTGGTAGAGCACTTTCCTAGGAAGTGTGAGGCCCAGGCTTCCATACCCAGCAAAACACACACACACACACACACACACCCAGCAAAACACACAGCACACACACACACACACACACACACACACACACACACACACACACACACACAGAAAGAAAGAAAAAACAAATGAATGAGGGCAAGGTGGTAAGGAATTTTCACTTGAAAGTAAAATGCCAAAAGAAAGATATACACCTTATTTTACTTCACTTTGGCAAACCAGAAGTGAATTCCAAAGATGTGAGCAAAGAGAGCTAAATCCTGATTCTAGGAATTGTTCCACCGAGGGCAAAAAGAGATGGCAATCTTACTTCACTCACACCTAAGTGAACAACTAACCTGTCGGGAGCTACAAATTAATTGTGAGCTTGTCTGAGCCATCTCTAAGCGGAGGTGTGCCCCTCAAAGAACTCTCTGTGCCATCTCACCAATCTGAGACCACTCTGTTGCCTTGGCAACGTCCTGCTCATAGAGAATTCTGTGATACTGCGGAATTTATTGGTTCAGACAGCCCTAGGTTCAAGGAAGTAGAAAGAGATACCAGTGCACTCAAATAGCCTTGAGGTGCCTGCTGCCTGGAGGAGGAAAAATTACTTCACAAGAGATAAGGCTCCAATCAGGTCAACTTCCCCACAGCCTCTCACTTCTTGTTTATACCTTTAAGAACCCTTCCTCACAATAAATCCTTTGATGTGTGGACCCTCATTCATTGTTAGAGACAGGACCCATCAGGTCCAATCCTCCCACCAGGCCCCTGCTGTTAAACTATTTTTCTGAGTCTTTTGTCTTTTATTTCTTATTATTTCAGACTTAATTTCTCAGCTGGCTCACACTTCTGTACGGTTAAATGATCCCTTGTTGTGCAGGACACAGCAACACTAACCCTCTTTTGGCAATTAATTTGAGTATACCGCTCAAGATGGAAGATCACAGGTTATTAAGGTCAGATTTAAGTATGCCCAAATATAAAATGAAAACTTAAGTTTTGCAAATACAAAAGCCTTTAAAGGCTAGACATGGTGGTTTATGCCTGAAATCCTAGCAACTCAGGATACTGAGATAGGAGGATCAAGTTTCAGGCCAGCCTGGGCAATTTAGGGAGACCCTGTTTCAAAATAAAAAATTAAAAGGGCTGGTAGCTCAGTGGTGAAGCGGCCCTGAGTTCAAGTCCTCATACCAAAAAAAAAAAGGTTCTTTGGAAAATTTTACTGAATGAATGAAAACTTTAAAAAGTTAAGCTTAATTACCTACCTAACATACATATAATGTCTCAAAATTGTCTTAGCCATCATTAACCTACACATTTTAGAGTAAGTGGTATTATCCCTGTCATAAGCACTCTGTTGTAGCACAATGATATAACAAAGCAATCCCAAACAGAAATAGGATGAGGACTTTTTTTTTTAATATTTATTTATTTACTTTAGTTGTACACAATGCAACACATTTATGTTTACGTGGTGCTGAGGATCGAACCCGGGCCGCGCACGTATGAGGCGAGTGCTCTGCCGCTGAGCCACAACCCCAGCCCGGATAAGGACTTTTGACTCCCTGAAAAGTAGCAAGAGCAAATTGTAAATATGTGCATCAACATGCTGATGCTGAAAAGTATTTCATAAAATGTAAAGTCTCATTCAACAGAAGGAAGATACTACTGTAGGACAGGGAAGGAATTTGAATACCATTCAAAAGCAACTAATGTTATTGTATATCACAATTCTTTCAGAAATGTTAAAGGGACTACAAATAGCATATTTTACTTCCCTTGATTGAAAAAAAGAAAATTGAAATTCTCAAAGGAAAAATGCTAATTCCAACTGCTGCTAAATATTCATTTTCATGGACAGGCCTTGTTCTTTGTCCTGAATTACTCCTCCCCATAAAATAAGGAATTTTACTGAAAACAGAGCAATAGCAATGTTATTCCAGAAAACGTTTATATCTTACTTATTTTTAAAAATATACGGTTTTAATTTTCTAGAAACAGTCTCTTATTCTTAAATTGGCTAAAGGGCAAAGAAGTACTGCATTTGGAAGCAGGAATTTATTGGATTAATGATAATAATGTGAAAATCTGTCTTTTAGATATGACTTTCAAATCATAAACTGTTTTATTTTAAATCCTTTTAATATGGCAAGAAAACTGTTAGACATAAATCTTACAAAGTAAATACAACAAAAAACAGATAAAAGGGGCTGGGGTTGTAGCTCAGTGGTGGAATGCTTGTTTTGCACTTATGAGGCACTGGGTTCGATCCTCAGAACCACATAAAAATAAATAACAATTTAAAAGTAAATTTTTAGTTGTGCCCATCTACAACTAAAGATATTAAAAACAAACAAACAAACAAGATAAGAGAATCAGAATGAGGCAAAAACTAAAGGAAGTAGAGAAAAGCTAGAAGTAGTCAGGGGCACACCTAGGAAGACCACTTTCTGGAGATGGCTACAAGTGAGGTCTGACCTTTCCAGTAGCCAGAAAAACAGAACTTAATGTCTGTAACAGGCCAAAAATCCAGTTTCTCAGAAGCAGCTTAACTATTCCTGTTACTGAAACCCAAAATTTCATGCTCCCCAAAAGGACATCATGTGATATAATAAGCAAAGCTCTCCAAAACACCTTTGTAATACAAATCATTTAACAGAACTGTTTTCTATCCTAGTTATTAATGGAACCTGTGTTATGGTACTCAGACACAGTCTGGTAAAAAATGTTACTCAGGAATATATGGTTGTATGATGTGTAGAATGCACTGTATATCATAAGGTCATCTTCAATAAATACTATTTTTCTCATTTAAGTTCTAAGTACATTCCATTCTATTATGAAAAATGTCAAATTTGCAGAAAAATTTGAACAATAATAATGATATTAGCCACATACACACTACTAGAGATAATCATTAACATTTTACATATTCACTTTTTATGGGTGTATACCCTTTTTTATGTGTGTGGTGGTGGGGGATTGAACCCAGGGCTTTGTGCATATGAGGCAAGCACTCTACCAACTGAGCTGTATTCCCAGCCTGGCTGTATACTTTTTTTAAGTCATGGGCATAAAGGCATTATACCTCTTACTACTTATTATACTCTACAAATACTTTCTCATGTTGAACCATAATACTGTTACCATACTGAAGAAACAGGGAAAATAACTCCCTAGTGTAAATGAGTATACCTATTCTACATTGAAACTTCCTTGACTGCTCACATATTTTTCATAGCTGTCCCTTTGCCTGCCTCTGCTCTCCAGCACCAAATCCAGGATCAAATCAGTATTTAGCTCTTATGTCTCTTTTGATACACCCACTTTTATCCTTTATTACAAAGATGTTTTTGAAAACATCAGGCAAATTGTCTTAGAGAATATCTCACATTCCAGATTTGTCTGATTGTTTTCTCATACTGGAATTAAACTCATTGCTTTATCTTCTATATTTCCTATAAAGTGGAAGTTAGATTTAAAGTCTTCATTACATCTGGGCTAAATGATGTATTTTGATCAGAACAATTCATACATGTTGCTGCTGCTGTCTATTATATATTATTCCAAGTCAGGAGGCATAAAATGTCTAGTTCTTGCTTAGTTAACCAGTGCTAGCCGGGCGTGGTGGCTCACGCCTGTAATCCCAGCACTTTGGGAGGCTGAGGCAGGAGGATCGCGAGTTCAAAGCCAGCCTCAGCAATGGCGAGGCACTTAGCAACTCAGTGAGACCCTGTCTCTAAATAAAAATACAAAAAAGGGCTGGGGATGTGGCCCAGTGGTCGAGTGCCCCTGAGTTCAATCCCTGGTACCACAAAAAAAAAAAAAAAAAAAAAAAAAAAAACCAGTGCTAGATTACCAATATTAAATTTTACTCATGTAAAACTTTTGAATCTATAAATCCTTTTTTATTTATTTATTTTTTTGGTACTGGGGATTGAACTCAGGGGCACCCGACCACTGGGCCACACCCCAAGCCCCTTTTTTGTATTTTATTAGAGACAGGGTCTCACTAAGTTGCTAAGCGCCTCGCCATTGCTGAGGCTGGCTTTGAACTCATGATCCTCCTGCCTCAGCCTCCCAGGTGCTGGGATTACAGATGTGGGCCACCATGCCCGGCAAATCTATAAATCCTTTTAAAAATGTGACATCTACTATTCTCAGAAATACATTATTTAGATAAGTCACTTCTTTTTGTGTTTTAGTATTTGGGGGGGGGTAACAGGGATTGAACTCAGGGGTACTCGACCACTGGGCCACATCCCCAGCCCCTTATTGTATTTTATTAGAGACAGGGTCTCACTGAGTTGCTAAGTGCCTCGCCATTGCTGAGGCTGGCTTTGAACTCTTAATTCTCCTGCCTCAGCCTCCCAAGTGCTGGGATTACAGGCGTGCGCTACCACGCCCGGCTCTTTTAGTATTTCAGTAAATGAGCTAATCATATATATAGTTCAGAAATACTTTTGAAGCAAGTTCTAGTAGTAAAATTGGTTTTACTGTCACTTGAGGAAAAACTTGAAATCAAAGTTATTATTGATTTACCTTTTTTTTGGAAACTAAAGTTGTGCAACATTGCTAATCAGAAATTAACTGTCAACATTTTTTTTTTTTTTTTTTTTTTTTTTTTTTTGCTGCACTGGAAATTGAATCCAAGGCTACTTTACCACTGAACTACATCCCCTGTCCTTTGTATTTTATTTTGAGACAAGATCTTAATAAGTTGCCCAGGCTGGACTTGAAATTGTGATCCTCCTACCTCGGCCTCTTGAGTTACGAGGATTACAGGCATGTGTCACTGTGCCCAGCAGTTATCAACATTTTAAAGATTTTTTAAAATATTTATTTATTTGCTTTAGTTGTACACAATGGAATGCATTTATGTTTACGTGGTGCTGAGGATCAAACCCGGGCCGCGCACGTGCTAGGCGAGCACTCTACCGCTGAGCCACAACCCCAGCCCCATTTTAAAGATTTTGTTACCAAAACATCAGCTCATTCTCCCTCAAGCAAAATATTACTCTAGTATTTAAGAATGTCCAGGATACATATACACATTGAATACATATTTAGTTTTTGTATATAAAAATTGAATTAAAAGGCATAAAACAAGGTAAGTCTCTACTATGAGATAAATTAATTTTCTTGAAGTATAGCTCATCTTTCTCTCATTCACTCTAAAGTCATCACAAATCTTTAAAATACCAATAACAGAACTGAAAATATATGCTAAAAATGTTCCTCTTGTTCAATTTAGAACATAAGCTTTTCCTAGAAGTAAAGAAATAATATTTGATTCCCTCCTACTTTTCTTGTTATGGCTGGAATCTTTAACAAACATCAACTGCAACAATAAACAATCACATTTGCATCTGAAGACATCTGAATCTAAAATGAGTTCTGATCATCCCAAACAGAGGGCTATTCTCTGAATAGGTGGATTCGATACAGATACTGTCAGTTGCAAATATACAGAGAGGGTCTATGCACAGACTATCTACTGGTTTGTTACAATAGCCAAGCAAACTATCTCAATTTTCATTGACAAACTTAATGCAGACACTTAAATAGAACCACACCTGTCTATAGGCAAAAACACGATGTGGCAGTACCTTTTTCTAGCAGTAAGAGAAAATCCATTAAAGTGATTTACTTTTCCAAAATATATCCCCTCTCTTTTTTCCTCTAGTGTTGCGGATCAAACCTAGGGCCTTGCACATGGTAGGCAAACATTCTACCATTGCGTTACAACCATGTACACACACACACACACACACACCAAAATTCACTTTTTTTTCTTTCCTTTAATTGAGTTTTATTCCCCCCCGAAGGGAGTATTCCGTTCCTGGAGGTACTGCAATACTAGATTGATGTGTGTCATGGACAGAGCAAGCTCCTATTCCATCTCCTACATTTTGAGACAGGGTCTTACACAAAGTTGCCCAAGCTAGCCTTGAACTTTCCTCTTGAGAAAATATTTTTTTTTAAGAAAACATCCCCAAAACAGAACACACACAGAATTCTCTCTCAACAGCAGGTAAATGTTGCCTTAACAACAATTAAAAAATGGGTATTAAGTGTTTTAACATAATGTGGCTTCACTTATTTTTGTATCTTCGTTGCTGATTACAGAACATTTTCGGTAAATAAACAACCCACAAAAATTGTCTCTGAATAGAGGGCTGGGGATATAGCTCAGGTGGTAGAGCTATGCACAAGACCCTAGGTTCAATCCCCAGCACAAAAAAAAAAAAAAAAAAGTCTCTGAATAGAAACAAACAGCTTTATTGTCAGCACTATGGAGAACAGGCCTTTTCTTCCTCAAGATTTCACTGTGAATGTTCAAAATGTCTCTAAATGGTTAATCTAGCAATAGTTTGTCTAAAGACTCACCGTAAGTGTAGGTAGGGCAGCACCTCCAACCCCATGTGCTCCTTTCAAGATCCTTTGCTAAGGCTTCTTCCTCATTAGTCATTAACTCTCCTCTCTCAGTACAGGTGCCTGCTGGGTCCTCCTTTTTTTTTCACACTATGTATTCATGGTCAACTGAATACTTAACTCCAGCCTCAGGAATAAACTCAATGAAGATTATGTCCAAAACTACATCTCCAGTTCTCACTGTTGTCTCTCTAGCAAGTCCAATATCTCATTTTCCTCCTCACAGCAATCTTTGAGACACCTCACATTACAAATTAAATAGCAATCATAATCTTAGAAATCTGTTCCTCCTCTGTCCTAAACTTCATGAGCTCAAATTAACAAGTTTCAGGTCACATTTTACTCCTCCATAGCCTTTCACCAACATGCCAATACTGACAAAATCAATTCTTCCACATAACTTACTATCTTAGCCATTTAAGTATGTAATTCAGTGGTATTAAATATATTCATACTGCTGCACAACCATTACTACCATCTATCTTCAGAAGTCTTTTTATCTTACAAATTTAAAACTCTAGTCAAACAGTAACTTTCTTCCTTTTCCTCAGCCTATCAACTATTATTCTACTTTCTGTCTCTACAATTTTACTACTTCAAGTACTTTGTATAAGTTGAATAATAGCATATTTGTCTTTTTGTGACTAGTTTATTTCACTTAGCGTAATGTCCTCAAGATTCATAGATACAGTAAATATATCACAATTTCCTTTATGTATATAATACATCTTGCTTATCTATTCATACCTCGGTAGACACTTCGGTTGCCTATTGTTTTCCTATTGTGAATAATGCTGCTACAAATACCAGTGTATAAATATCTCTTCAAGACTTTGCTTTAGCTGGGCATGGTGGCACATGCCTATAATCCCAGCTACTTAGGAGGCTAAACCAGAGTGAGCCACCAGTTCAAGGCCAACCTGGGCAACTTGGATCCTTCTCAAAATAAAAAGTCTGGGGTGTAGCTCAGTGGTAGTGCACCCCTGGGTTCAATTTCCAGTACCAAACAAACAACAAAAAAAACAACTTGCTTTTAATTTTTTTGTTTGGAGTACATGCCTAGAATGATTATTCTGTTTTAATTTTTGTTTGTTTGTTTGTACTAGGGATTGAAATCAGGGGTACTTGACTGCCAAGCCACATCCCTAACCCTATTTTTTATTTTATTTACAGACAGGGTCTCAACCTCACTTTTGCTGAGGCTGGCTTTGAATTCACGATCCTCCTGTCTCAGCCTCCCAAGCCACTGGGATTACAAGCATGTATCACCGAGCCCAGCTCTGTTTTAATTTTTTGAGGAACCTCCATGCAATTTTCCACAGTAGCTATACCATTTTATTTCCACCAACAGAGCACAAAGGTTCCAATTTTCCCACAGTCTCATCAACATTTTTTTTTTCATAATAGGCATTCTAATGGGCAATCCTATCTTGTAGTTTTACCTGCAATTCCCCAATGATCAGTGATGATCATTTGTATGTCTTTGGCAAAATGCTTTTTTCCTGTTGAACATTATTCTCTATAGACATACTACTGTCTAATAATCCTTTTTATTTCTGAAGAATGGGTATTAATTTCTGCAATCTATTTCTGGTTTTAGTAATTTAATGTTTTTTTTGTTAGTCTATCTAGCTAAAGGTTTTACAGTTTTGGTGATTTTTTTTTTAATATTTATTTATTTGCTTTTAGTTGTACACAATGCGTTTTTACGTGGTGCTGAGGTTCGAACCCGGGCCGCTCACGTACTAGGCAAACGCTCTACCACTGAGCCACAACCCCAGCCCCCAGTTTTGGTGATATTAAAAAAAAAAAAAAAAAACAACACTTAGGCAAGCAGGGTGGCACACACCTGTAGTCCCAGTGGTTCAGGAGGCTGAGGTAGGAGGATTGCAAGTTCAAAGCCAGCCTCAGCAATTTAGCATGACCCTAAGCAACTTAGTAAGACCCTGTCTCAAAATTAAAAAAAAAAAAAAAAGGGTCGGGGATGTGGCTCAGTGGCTAAGTACTACGGGATTGAATCCCTGGTACCAAACAAAAAAACATTTAGTTCCATTGATTTTCTCTATTGTTTTTATGTTCTAATTCATCTCTGCTATAATATATTTCCTTCCTTCAGTGGCTTTCAATATAGGTTCTTTTTTTCTAGTTTCTTAAATTGTAAAGTTACATCGCTAATTTGAGATCTTTCTTATATTTTAACATAAGCATTTGTTTACAGCTATAAATATCTTCCATAGTGTTGTTTTGTAGCATTCCATAAATTTTAGTATATTGTTTTCATTTGTTGCTAAGCATTTTCTAATTTTCCTTGTGATTTCTTCATAGATACATTGGGTAAGACTGTGTTTAACTTCCACATATTTGTGAATTTTCTAGTTTTTCTTGTGTTACTAATTCCTCACTGCATCCCACTATAGTTGGGGAAGGTACTTTGTATGATATCTATCCTTTTAGTCTACTGGTGCTTAACAGGTTTATTCCTAATGTCCTGTGTGCACTTATGAAGACTATTTTGTTGTTGTTGGTTAGCGTTCTGTAAATGGTAGTTATATGTAGTTGGTTTGTTGTTAAGTCTTCTGTTTCCTTCTGTTTGGTTATTCAATCCATTATTCAAAATAAGGTATCCAAGGTCTCCAGTTATTATTATTATTATTTTTAAATATTTATTTATTTACATTAGTTGTACACAATGCAATGCATTTATGTTTACGTGGTGCTGAGGATCGAACCCGGGCCGCACTTGTGTAAGGCGAGAGCTCTGCCGCTGAGCCACAACCCCAGCCCCTCCAGTTATTATTATGGAACTATTTTTCCTTTCTCCTTTCAATTTTTGCTTTACAGATTTTGACGGTCTGTTATTAGGTACACACATTGTTATGGTTTGGATATGAGGCATCCCCCAAAAGCTCACAAGCAAGACAACGCAAGAAGGTTCAGCAGAGACGTGATTGGGTTGTGAGAGTCTTAACCCAATCAGTGATTCATCCCCTGATAGGGATTAACTGAGTGGTAACTGAAGTGGTAGAGTGTGGCTGGAGGTGGTGGTATAAATTTGTGGTATAAACTTGCATCTGGCAAGTGGCAACCTCAATCTCTGCTTTCTGATCACCATGTGAGCTGCTTCCCTCCGACACACTCTTCTGCTGTGATGTTCAGCTTCACCTGGAGCCCCCGGGGAATGGAGCTGGCCTCTATGGACTACAACCCCTGAAACCATGAGCCCCAAAATAAATTATTCCTCCTCTACAATTGGGTTGGGTCATTTAGTCACAGTGGTGAAAAAGCTGACTAAAACACATTTATTATTGTTATATCCTCTAAAACTTTTTATTAATGTCTTTTGCCTCTGTAAAAATTTTTTTTTTTTTTTTTTTTTTTTTTTTTTTTTTTTTGTGGCACCAGGGATTTAACTCAGGGGCACTCGTCCACTGGGTCACATCCCCAGCCCTTTTTTGTATTTTATTTAGAGACAGGGTCTCACTGCGTTGCTAAGTGCCTCGCCATTGCTGAGGCTGGCTTTGAACTCGCGATCCTCCTGCCTCAGCCTCCCAAAGTGCTGGGATTACAGGCGTGCGCCACCGCGCCCGGCTTCTATAAAATTTTTTAAATTTAAACTATTCTGAGATTGTCAAAGCCATTCCTGCTCTATTTTGGATACTATTTAACATGGGCTATTTTTCCCCCATCATTTCACTTTTAACCTATTTATATTTTTGGATCTAAAATGAGTCTTTTGTAGACAATAATACTGCCAAATTCTTTCTCTTGATTGGAGTGTTTATCCCACTTACACTTAAAATAGTGATAAGGAGGGATCTGAGCTGGGTGTGGTGTCACATGCCTGTAATCCCAACACCTTGGGAGGCTGAGACAGGAGGATCACAAGTTCAAAGTCAGCCTCAGCAAAAGCGAGGCACTAAGCAACTCAGTGAGACTCCATCTCTAAATAAAATTCAAAATAGGGCTGGGGATATGGCTCAGTGGTTGAGTGCCCCTGAGTTCAAGCCCTAGTACCATCACCAGGGGAAACAAAAAGGGGGGGGGGTTGATTTTGTCATTTATTTTCTATATGCCTTATTGTTTTCTTGGTGGTGGTTGTTTTGGCAATCATTTCTGTCTCCCGTTGTGTTTTGTTGATTTTTTTGTAGTAGAATGTTTATAAATTATTTTATTGTTTCCTTATGTTTATATTCTATAAGCTATTTTCTTTGTGGTTGCCATGGGGATTGAACTTTAACTTAAAGTTTTAGCACAAGTTTATAATATAGCTTGACTTTAATAATACAAATACTTGGCCCCTTTAATTTTTTTTCCATCCTTACCAGTTTCAGTTGCTGATGTCATAAAATAACTTCTTTAAATATGTGTGCCCAGGCCGGGCGCGGTGGCGCACACCTGTAATCCCAGCACTTGGGAGGCCGAGGCAGGAAGATCGCGAGTTCAAAGCCAGCCTCAGCCATGGCGAGGCACTTAGCAACGCAGTGAGACCCTGTCTCTAATAAAATACAAAAACGGGCTGGGGGTGTGGCCCAGTGGTCGAGTGCCCCTGAGTTCAATTCCCAGTACCAAAAAAAAAAAAAATAAAAAAATAAACATGTGTGCCCCAAAACACAATTACTTTTTAATGGATTCAACTCTTAAATTATGCAGAAAGAAAAATGTGGAGTTATAAACTAATGTTACAATAATTCTAGCTCTCAGACTAATAATTTTTTAAAAAAAAAATATTTATTTATTTTAGTTGTACACAATGCCTTTTATATTTACGTGGTGCTGAGAGTCGAACCTGGGCCGCGCACGTGCTAGGCGAGCACTCCACTGCTAAGCCACAACCCCAGCCCCTAATAATTTTTTTAAATGTATTTATTTCTCAGATCAAACAGAAAACAAAGAGTGGAATTACACCCTGTTTAACATAGTGTGTATAACTGTCCATGAATTTACTTTAACTGAGATCTCCATTTATTCACACAACTTTGGGTTACTACCCAGTGCCTTCATTTCAACCCCCAGAACTCCCTTCAGCATTTCCTGCAAAGCAGGTCTCCTGGTTACAAACTTTCTCACCTTTTATCTGGAACATCTAATGTTATCAAGGATCGCCTGTGTGATGAGTCACTCTCTTGCTGCTTTCAAGATTTTTTAGATTTTTAACTGCACGATATAATGTGTCTCAATGTACATGTCCTTGTGTTTATTTTCCTTTATGTTTGTTGGGATTTTTACATTCATGTCTCACCAAATTTGGAGACTTTTCGGTCTTTTTTTTTTCTTTTTTCTTGTTTTTTCAGTTGTAGATGGACACAATACCATTTATTTATTTGCTTTGTTTCACCTGGTGCTGGGGATTGAACCTAGTGCCTCGAACCTGCCAGGCAAGCACTCTACCACTGAGCTACAATCCCAGCCACTCAGTTGTTATTTTTTCAAATATTCTTTTTGCCATTTTCCCTCTTTCTGGAACCCCCACAATATATATATATAGTGTTCCACTTGAGGGTTTCCCACAGTTTCTTTAGACTCTGCTCACTTTCCTTCCATTTGTTTTTCCTTTCTGTTCTTCATATTTCATAATTTCCACTATCCTATCTTTAAGTTTGCTGCTTCTGTTTTACTCCTGCTCAAATCTACTTTTGAATTCCTCTAGAGAATTTTTCACCTCAATTATTGTACTTTTTAGCTCCTGAATTTTTTTTTGGTTTCTTTTTGGGGTTTTCTATCTCTTTACTGATATTTTCACATCGTTTTCTTAGCTTCTTATCTTTCTCTAGTACTTTGAGTATCTTTCAGATAGTTGTTTTAAATTCCTTGTTTTGTACATCTACCATCAGTTGTCTTTCAGGGACAAGGTCTATTGATTTACTTTTTTTCCATTTAGTGGGTCATACTTTGCTTTTTCTCAGTATTTCTTGTGAATTTGTTATTGAAAACTGGACATTTGAATAATGTGGTTGTTATGGATTGGATATTAGGTGTTCCCCAAAAGCTCAGATGTGAGACAATGCAGGAAAGCTTAGAGGTGAAATGATTGGGTTATGAGAGTCTTGACCTAATCAGTGCATTAATCCCCTGATAAGGATTAACTTGGGTAGGGTATGGCTGGAGGAAGTGGGTCATTGGGGGATGTGCCTTTGGGGTATATATTTTGTTGCTGAAGAGTGGAGCGCTCTCTTTGCTTCCTGGGTGCTATGCCCCAAGGCTTTCCTTCACCACATTCTTCCACCCTGAGGAATGGAGTCCGCTGTCTATGGACTGAGACCTCTGAAACTATGAGTCTGACCAAATAAACTTTTTCTCCTCTAATTGTTCTTGCCAGGTCCTTTGGTCACAGTAGCAAAAAATCTTACTAAAACAGAGGTTTTTCTGGACGTCAGATTCTCCCCTCCCACCAGGGTTTTGCTGTTTGTTTAAAATTATTATTATACGCTGTCTCTGTGTCAACAATCAGCCTGAGGTATAAATTTAAAAGTGTTCTAA
Organism: Tamias sibiricus; assembly: GCA_025594165.1. Lineage (NCBI taxonomy): Eukaryota > Metazoa > Chordata > Mammalia > Rodentia > Sciuridae > Tamias > Tamias sibiricus. Next base: position 145,532,630 of record CM046657.1, read on the forward strand.
ACTGTTTTGTAAAGGAGCCGGTACCTTCTTTGGGTATATAGCGTGACTTTCTAATTTTCCCCACAAATGCATTTGCCTTTGAATGTCCTAGTCTTCAATGTCTGACTCCCAGAGGGGGAAAAAAAAGAGAAAAATGAACACAGGGAAAGAAATGTTGGGTCTTTAAGTTTCCTAGAAGTCACTTCATTGAGAGGAGAAAAGGTTTGCAACAGGCATGGATGAACTCTACTGTCCTAAGTACTGAAATTGACCAAAATTTATTATCCAAATCTTCCCCTGAAGCTTCAAGCCTTCAACAGACTCCAAAGTACCAACCATTTATATAAGACAGATTTTGCCAGTGAAATTTTTGCTTAGGTGGTGAGACCAATCCCCAATGCCTTCTACTAAGCCATCTTTCCAGAATCCTCTATTCTATAGAAACATTTTAACAGATACCCGACTATATTTCTCTTCTGGTCAAAACACATATTCCTTAAGGCAGTTCTTAGACAGATATTCAGAGCTCTCCACAATTCAATATCTACTTTCCATTCTGAGCCTATAACCTGTTTGTCTCTCTCAAGCATCTAAGCACTCCCAAGTAAATAAATCCGGTAGTATAAAACCTGCACTCTTCTTCCTCCTAAGTTTTTATAAAACTGCTTTGCCTACAATGCACCTCCTTCCCTCCATATTTATATGTTAAACTCTTCATTTCTATTCTAGCTTTGCTTTTCAAGCAATCTTCCAAAATTACCTGTGGTACTTCTCATCAAATTCTGCACTGAATTCAGAAGATGCACAGAATACCTATTATTGGCTAGGCATATAGGAATACAGGTTAAAAAAAAAAAAAAAAAGACAGGTAGGATCCTTGTTCTTGAGCTAGTAAACAGACAATGTCCTTTCAGGGACAATGTATGCTGATTTACATTTTTTCCATTGAGATAAATACAGCAGTGTGGAAGCTACTATGACAGAGACAAAGTATGCTTCGGTATCATTCTATACCTAGCAAATCCAGTGCCAGTACACAGGGAATCCCTCACTGAGCAAGAGAAAGCATATAGTTTATTTGGAAAACTGCAAGCAGTTAGAAGGCTGGATAAAGGCGTATGGAGACAATGGGAAGAATATGCTAAATCATGAGAGAACTTGTTTGCCAAGCTAAAGAATTTGGCCTCTTTAGGGAAGGGATATGACTGGATAAGATCCTGGGCAGCAATTAAAGATAAAAAGAAAGGATGGAGATCACTTAGGAAGTTACTGAAGTAATCTAGAAATGATATTCTTAAACAGTACAGCTGGCTGTGGCAGGGTTGACAGAAAGACGGACACAAACATGAGAGATAATGAAGATGAAAAATGACCTATGGTTAGTGATAAAATGACTAATATAATGTTGGGGCAAAGTCAAGACTGGGGAGAGTCTGGGAAGAGTGACTTTTAAGCCTGTTCTGAAGTCTCAATTTTAGAGTATATTAAAATTCGGATTTCCAAACCCACTCCTTGATATTTTAATTTTGTCATTTAGGAGTTTCTGTGGCACAGATCACACTTAACCTACAGTTAAGGGATAGAGAATGCTCTAGAGCAGGGTACAATTAATACCAAGAGCTCATACAGGGTGAGTTTATAGTAACAACCCATCTCCCTTCATCACCCCCACCTTCCCAAGGTAAACTTAAAAGCACAAACTGAACAAGTCTGATCCTTGGAAAGTTACTCATATACAGTAGAGTGGCACATCCATATGGGGGAAGGTAACTACCTGGTACTTTCATGTGTGGTTTGAGGACCATGTATATCAGAATCACCTTCAAGGCTTGCTAAGAATGTCACTCCTGGGTTCAACTCCAAGATATACTCATTAAGAATTTCTGGCAGCTGGGATTCTGCATTTTGAACAAGCTTTCAGATGAATTTTAAACACACCAAAATTTAAGAACTTCTCTTCTAAGCAGACAAAACAAGTTGACATTGCTAAACTATGTTCCTGAAACCTCACCTCTGCTACTGGGAATACAAGTCTTAATAAGATTATATACTTTACCTTAGAAAGAAAGTTATTATTATTGCAATTGAAACAGCACTAGTTAGTATAGATAAGAAATAATAATAGCTAGGCGTAGTGGTGCTTGCCTGTAATTGTAGCTTCTAGGCAGGCTATGGCAGGACAATCTCAAGTTCAAGGCCAGCCTGGGCAACTTCGACTTTGTATCAAAATAGAAAATAAAATGGGCTAGGGGTGTGTGTATGTGTGTGTGTGGGTGGCTCAGTGGTAGAGTACCCCTGGGTTCATTTCTCAGCACTTAAAAAAAAGGGATATAAGTAGCTGGCAAGTGTACTGTACAGTTCTAAGTATCTGTCAGCTATTACACTTAAAAATCAATTTTCTAAATTAATTACATTAATTACCTTGACGGATAACGTGTTATTCTTACTTTATACATAAAGAAATCCAAACAGGTTAAATAATCTGCTTAAACTACATGTCTACCAATTATTATTCAAGACAATACCCATGACTCCAAATTCCATATTCTGCCCCATTATTACATATAACTTTTCTTCTAGAGACTAAATCTATAGCTTATTTTTAGTTTCACTATTGAGAATATCAATTCTTTGGCAAGATGTATCTTGAGTCCTAAACAAGTGACTTGAAAAACTCTTTGGGGCTGGGATTGTGGCTCAGCGGTAGAGCGCTCGCCTAGTGCGTGGGCGACCCGGGTTCGATCCTCAGCACCACGTACAAATAAAATGCATTGAATAAAACACATTGTGTACAACTAAAAGCAAATAAATAAAAATATTAAAAAAAACTCTTTGAAACATATTGTGTTATACTAGACTGCCTGTATGCTTGAGGAATGTATCAAATATGTTAGTCCCCCAAATAACCTCAGAATTGACAGGAAAAGCTATGCTAGAGGCATAAATCAGTAATCCAGAAGAGCTATTATTTAATATATTATTTAAGAAGCTTTTCTAACATTTCTATCAAAGGACATCAGCCCCAAATGTAATTTTACCAAGATTTTTCAATCTGTTTTTATAAAGTTCCTTAATTCAGATATGGTATCACCCTGGCATAGCACTACATAGAAAACATCTGTTATTTCTACTGACTTCCTCATGATTAGAAAAAATAGAACTTATCCCCATTCCTGGAATTTAGTCCAATCAAAGTACAATGATGGCTGGAAAACTATTCCTCCTTCATTCTTTTCTATTTCTTAATCCTGTAATAAGATCAAATGTCAGACCAATAATTAATTAGTTAGGGAATCTAAAATTAGGAAACACACTAGGAAATGTGAGTAATTTCTAGATCAGTTACTCTCAGTCTTTGTTCCTGCTTCCACTGTGCACATGCTCTTATCACATACAGAAGACATTACATCTTAAAGGGCAAGTAACAAATATTTTGGAGAAGGACAAAGAAGAGAATTTCTGATATATTAGTTCCCAGCAAGAGACATCAAAACTGTACATATGTGTGTGTGTTTCTATCTTCTAAAGGGGTCTTCTGCTGTCCTTGTCACTTAAATCCCTGCCTGGTTTGATGTTTCTGATCAGTGTTCTTCTTCTTACACAAGTCTTCCAGTGATTTCACATGCATAGACATAGTTGTGCTTTGGTCAGTGTATTGGGGAAGAACTCTTTACATGGTTTACTATAAAACAGGTCTTTTGGTTTTTATCATAAAAATAATAGCAAGCTAAATAATTTGTACACAAAAGACTGCTACCATAAATCTATAAACCACATGTCTAATCCTTTTAAAAATTCTCTCTGCTGTTTTTACAACATTCCTATGGCTAGGAGTAGGCATAATTATCCTCATTTTGCAGATGAGAAACCTGAGGCTCAGAGAATTAAGAGATTTGCTTGAGGTCACAAAATTAATCGGGAGCTGCACAGGTAGCACCCGTAAAAAGATGCTTTTTAGTTTAGGGTATGCTATTAAGTTACAAGTAGAAAGTGTTTCCTCTACAGCCTTCAAGTTCTTCTAAATGTTAAAAAAAAAAAAAAAAAAAAAAAAAAACAAACCACTAGCCCCCCCTACACACACACACAATTTTGCAGATTATACATTTCAATTTATATAGTGTTCTGACTTATTCTAACACTGGTATATTAACCGCTTTATAGTATGCAGTACATAATTTGTTTAAAGAGCACAAAGCAAAATTCCAAAGTTAGAAAACCTCATTTAGAAAGAAACCATTACTTTTATTAAGCAGTGTTCTAAGACAGGAGGATTTAGTTTTCTATCATCACCTATCTAAACAATGAAGGGTACCTAATTGTTGAGCAATATAGGCCAATGCATGTACAATTCAACTGGAATGCAAAAAGCCCTATTCAAGCACTAATGGTATAGTGTCACAAGGCTACACAAATGTTTTTATAACCACTCATTAGAAGTTAGTCACAATTTGAGATCTTGTCCAACCAGTATGGTATGCCCTAAGTTAGTGATCTTAAAAAAGACAAACTATTGACTGACCACTGTTTAACATGTACTAAATGAAAAAAAAAAAAAAAAAAAAAAAAAAAAGAATATTTCTTTCCTCCTAATACCATATTTAGGAATTTGTGGATTTAACACTTTCCAAACACACTAATTGGTAATATCCACAAACCAAATGATTTTATTTTTTAAAATAAATCCACATTTTAAGTCATTTACTTGGGACAGATGTAAGAAGACAATTATAATCTTGAAGCTAGTAAACTTCTTCAAGGATAGTTGCCCTGCTCTGGTCATATTAACACATCAAAAAAAATCTATTTATGCTGATAATAGATTCAGGAGTCAAGTCACATGAGGAAAAATTTAGGTTTGTACCATGATTCATTTAGTTTAAAGCTCAGTTTTCACATATGACTTATCTAACCTTCAGCTGAGAGCATTTTCTTCTTGTTAAAAGAGAAATAGCATAAAGATATCTTTGATGACAAGAATATAAAATTAAAATATACTGAGTGAAGAATGCAAATCACCTGTAACAAAATATACTCCTACCTTGTATTTCTATAGTTAGAAAAACTGAATTTAATTTTTTTTCTTCTTTTAGTTGTAGGTGGACACAATACCTTTATTTTATTTATACATGGTGCTGAGGATTGAATCCAGTGCCTCACACATGCTAGGCGAGCACTCTACTTCTGAGCCATAACCCCGGCCCTAAGATCTGAATTTGTCGTACAATCCTTGTCTTGTGTTTTCTCAAATCATCCCTGTATGGAGGGAAGAAAGTGGTATTGTATTTGTTGTTATTCTAACTTATAGCAAGTTGATGTAACTCACCCAAGGTTACATAAAGAGTGACTCAGTAGCCACACTAGCAGTCGGGGGAGTCTACTACTGGTGTTGCTCTAACTCCAAGTTTAGGGCTGTTTCAATTTACCAAACTATAAATATAACATAGATTAGAATTAAGCACAGCATGTATCACGACCATCTCTCTGCTGCCTACAGAAACAATTAAAAAGAGTAAGGTAGCTGGTATGCACACCAGGCATCTCAAAAACTCAAAAGATTTATAATGAAATAGTTCCTTCCTCCTGTTACTTAAAATCTAGTTGAAAAAACTAAAGTAATGGGCATGAAATAAATCTGAAGAGAAAGGATTATTTTTAGACTTAAAATGGCATTTAAAGTAAGAGATTAACTGGTTGGATTCTTAAACTGGGCTTTTTAGAGGATATCACTACAGACCCAGGCTAATTGATAGTCTCCAGATTAAAAAAATTTTATCAAATTTCATTCAACCCCAATCCAATGTGAGTAATGTATCTCTATTACGTATGACAAATTTATGAGGAGTGACAGATGGGAGAGGCATTTTATGCTTTCCGTGGCTATTGTTAATCTTAAATAGAGTAAGTCCTCAAAAGGTTTCAGATCAAAGTCTACAGTGACACACTGGCAATTTACAACAGCAACTCCTCTTCCTTCAAACCTTCCTTATACCTCTAACAGTCAGACCAGAAATGGCTTCAACCACAAGCAGAAGCAGGAAGGATAATGTGGATAATGTATAGATAATTCTCTCAGGCCACTGTTGACAGTCTTTCCTGACATGCACGTGCCTTAATTTGGGACAGAGAATGAGGTGATTCAGAGAGCTGCTTCAATCAGAAATCCCACATTTTAAACGCTCAGGTATCTGAACAATATTGCAGTTCAAATTTTTACTAATTGAAAACTCATTTCAAACGCTTAATTCAGCTATTTTTAATTTAAAAACTTGTTTTATAAGATGCTCTTAGTAAAATGACTAGTTTGCTCACTATTGCTTCTGTACAGTGATCTTATGGCCCCCGCTAGACTTTCAACACCATGAAAGCTAGAGTTGTTCTTATTTTCATCTCCACAATGCCTAGCACAGATATCAAGCAACAATAGGCAGTCAGACTTGAAAATCTTGATGGCAACACTGATTTTTCTTCTATGTGGCGTCTCTACCACCCCAAACCAGACAAAATCTTTAGCCTGTATTTATTGTTAACTCCTAGGCTTGGTTGAAATCTGGAGCTATGGGTCTAGATACTATACTTCTAAAAGATTTACCTCTTCTATTTTATGATTCATTTTAACAACAGCATTACATTTCACTGCCATATTATCAATCTTTACTTAAAGTTAATTCAGTCTTACTAGATTTGTGATTTACCACTATTTCTTCTTCCATATCTTTTTTTGTTTATATTTTATTTATTTATTTATTTTTGTACTAGGGATTGAACTCAGGGGTGCTTTGCTACACAGCTATATCCCCAGTCCTTTTTATTTTTTGAGACAGGGCCTCCCTAAGTTGCCAGACCTGCCTTGAACTTGTGATCTTCCTGCTGAGATTACAGGCATTCTCCACTGTGCACACTATCAAGTCTTCCTATAGTCTGGAGAAATCCCTAAGCATACTTTTCCCTTTTTTTTTTTTTTCAAGCACTAGGAATTGAACACAAGGGCACTCTATCACTAAGCTATATCCCCAGTTCTTTTTCACTTTTGTTTTGAGACAGAGCCTTACTAAATTGCTGAGGCTGGCCTTGAATTCGTGATCCTCCTGTATTAGCCTCCTAAATCACTGGGATTACAGGAGTGTGTCACCCACTGTCACTGGCTAGTACACAATTTTTTTTTACAAAATTTAGTGCAAATGATTTTTTAGTTCTGTTAAAAAAAAAGAAAGAAAGAAAGAAAGAAAGCCATAACTTAGATCTACAAAGAATTCTAAATTAAATATATTTCTATTAAAGCACTTTGTAGACCTTGCCCTATTTTTCACAAGTAGCAAATGAGAAATCTGATGCATGTAGTGTTATGGCTGCCTTATGGGTATTTTTTTCTTTTTCCTGGAAGCTGGTAGGAATTTCTATCATTAGAGTTCAGAAACATCACAATGTCATGTCTAGGTAATAGCTTTTTTCTGCAATAGTCCTATAAAGCACTTGACAGAAACTTTCTATCTGAAGGTCTAAGATTTTCTTCAACTTTGGGAAAATGATTTTTTTTCTTTATTTTTAATCAATTCTTCCTCACCTTCCTTGATGTAAACAAGTCTATTACTACCTATTTTATACCTCAAATTTTCTTAACTTTTTATTATGAAGATATAACTGTTTATTCTTATTTTATCTGCTTAATTCATGCATGTAAAGGGTCTCTACATTCAGATACATAAACAGCTTGATCATTTCCTATAAAAAATCTGATTTTTGTCAGAAGCCACCAACTAAGTTAAAACAGTCCCCTCAGATATGTGTTCAGTTTTCCAGAATTCTACTTCTTCCTCCCATTTCTCCCCAAGCCACACAGTACACAAGGGAGTTAGTCAGCTGTCTCCTTTGATTTCAATAATGAGCATAAATTCAAACGTTATGTATGTAAAAGTAACCATAATATTCTTTTTCTTACTTTTTGCACTGTGGATTGAACCCAGGGGCACTTAACCATTGAGCCACATCCCCAGCCCTTTTTATATTTTATTTAGACAGTGTGTTGCTAAATTGCTACGGGTGGCTTTGAACTTGTGATCCCCTTGCCTCAGCCTACTGTAGCCACTGGGATTATAGGCGTGTACCACAGCGCCTGGCCATAATAATATTCTTTTATACAGATAATACATGACAAGTTACCCCACATGACCATTCTAACTCTATTGAAGACTAGATCAAACACAATTATGTCATTGATGTTTACAAGAAACATGATATCATGTTACATAGTATCTTGTGATAAAGGTTAATGATGGTCTACTGAACATTCAACATACACAAGTATATACTATGTTAGCAAATATATTATGCAAATTGATGACTTCAGTGACATGAGTAATTTCAAAACAAACAAGTCAAACACCTGGTAGGAAAGGGCTGAGCATTTAACAATATATAAATCTTCACAGAACAACAAAGTATGTAAAATAATCCCAGGCTCAGATTAATATTTCATATCCATGATTTGTGAATGACTTAATATCAAATGACCTTCAAAACTGAGTTTGAGTAATGCAAAGTTAATTCTATTGCTGAAGGACCATCACTTGAAAATTACCTGCCAAAACATACAAGAAAAAGCTCCAGCTGAAACAAACAAAAAAAAAAGCTATCAACTTAGGTGCAAAAGAACAATTTGAATAATTACATTAACTTTACAAAGTAAACCCAATTGTTCCAACCAGAAATAAATCTGATATCAAAGAAAAGTCTTCCATTAAATTCTAAAACTGTCATTCAACTTCATGAATAATCAGATAAAAGAGAAGAGTATTAGGAGGGCAGTTGAGATAATCAGCTCCAAAGCTATGGGAAAGTCCAAGTTTACACCTGATATTTTTAGAAACCCCAAATCCTACGGGGACCAAATTAATCACTGTTGAAAAATCAAATCACACTGATTTCTTTCAGTCCAAAGGAGGATTATCTGAGATTGTACTGTACATATGAACTAGGAAGATGATCCAAGAGGATGTTTTTCCACATCCACTAACATTATTTCTGAAAAGAGGCTAGCCATCCAGGTACCTGTATGTTCCTCTCCTTTCTTACCCAAAAGCTATGACTGATTTTAAAATATTTCATATTTTTCAAGACAATGGTTCTATATTTGAGAAAGAGAGATGATACTAACCAAGCAAAGTTGAAGGCATCCTCTGGATCTAGGTGGTAGTTATATAACTGTGTTCATTTGTGAGAATTTGTTGGACTGTATTACAACCTACATACTTTTTAAAGTTATTTTTCTTTTGTTTTCCTGTGGGTTTTTTTTTTTTTTTTTTTTTTTTTTGGTACCAGGTATTGAACTCAAGGGCACTCTCCCACTGAGCTACATCCCTAGCCCTATTTTGTATTTTATTTAGAGACAGGGTCTCACTGAGTTGTTTAGCACCTTGCAGTTGCCAAAGCTGGCTTTGAACTCATGATTCTCTTGTCTCAGCCTTCCAAGCCGCAGGGATTACAGGAGTGCACTACCACATTGAGAAATTTAAGTTATATTCATTTAAAAAGTTTATTAAGTGAAAATGCTTCATGTCTCCCTTTTTCTACTTTTAAAATTAACTACTAAAATGAGATTCCTGAATGAAGAATTCATATCATACTCATCTTTGTCAGTGTTTGGTACATGATAGTGACTTAATAACAACAGGTGAATTAACAGATCAGTAATTGATTATACCATGCCAATAAACTACGCAATTTCCATACTTTCATGCTACCTCATAGGATTGTTGCTATAGGGTACATATTAACCTATCAACTTAGTTGCAAAAGAACAATTTGAATAATTACATTAACTTTACAAAGTAAACCCAATTGTTCCAACCAGAAATAAACCTGATATCAAAGAAATGTCTTCCATTAAATTCTAAAACTACCATGAGTAGTTCAAAAATGTTTTGAGTCCCTGTATGTAGTAGATGGTATTTATGTACGTGTATAAGAAAGAGAAGCCAAGACATGTACACTAATAACTAAGAGGACATGCATCCTATGTATGGTGAGGCTAACAAATGCCACAGGGTAGTAGAGAGACATTCCAGCCAGGATCAACCAGGAAAGGCATCACTGAGGCAATAGCATGTGATCATGATGAACATCTTAGCAAGATAAAGGAATGGATCAACATTTACAAAATGCTCAACAATATATGTCAGGTGCCATACAGGCATTTTCAAAAACTTTAACACTTAAAAAGTACAGTTAAAACCCATTAAGATTCTGAGAACTTAAGAAATTTGTCCAAGATCACACAGCCAGTAAATAGCAGAGAAACTGACCTACATCTTTTGACTCCAAGATCAGTATCTTTCTTCCAAATCAAGTTGCCTTTAGTTGATATGGTCTTGAATGAGAACTTGATAACTTTGGGCCAAAAAATAAAAAACCTCATATCTGAAATCTTACCAGAACAGGAATTTTTTCTCGACCTGATGCAAATACTTCAAAATGTCTTTACTTTTCACAGTAAACTGACCAAAGCCAAAACAAAACCAACTATGTGTCTACTCATAAGAATGATGGCCTAAATTGACGTATTCAATTTTTTTGAATAATCACGGGGGGGGGGGGAGAGGAGGGGGGCGGTGTTGTAACTTCACAGATTCTTAGCCTATTCTTGCCTTCCCTTCTTCCTTGAAGAGACCTTTAGTCACTCAATGGAATACTTCTGAGGCACCTCTCAATGTCTCAAGAACTCTTCCCTCAAAGATAAATGAAGAGAAGCCCTATTTCTAAGATTGTCCAGTATAATAATTTTACCTGATCCTGATCCTTTTTCATTTCACTTTGTTTTCACATTAAACTAAACTCATTCAACTTCTTCATCAAAAACCTATAAACTCATATGCACCCAGTCTTCCATCTGGTTCATTCCTCCTTGATCCCACATCACCAAGCTCTACTATCTCTTTGAGGAAAATAATTTATCAGTTATTCCCTTTCTCCCCCATTATTGCTGAATTATAATGGTACTCCTCTTGTCAAAGCATTTAATAGTTATATTTATTTAATTTCCACCAACTATTTACTGAATATCTTATATGTACCAACTCCTAGGTATTGAAGATATAAAAAAAAAAAATCCTTGCCTTCATTTATAATATTCTAAGGTGAGCTATAAATAAAACAAACAATATAATGTCTTATTTTTATAAGACTATAAAAATAAAAATAATACAACAGTTCAGTTTTGCTGATGAACTGAAACATGGAATGTGAGAAAGGCCAAAAGTATAGGATGATACTTTTATTTTTGGTTTAAGGAACTGGGTAAATGGTGGGGTGCTTTACAGAGTTAAGGAACATGGGGGAGAAAAAAGTTTGAGAGAGAAAAAAAAAAAGAGTTCTTTCTTTGCCATCTTATGCTGGAGACCCCTCTTAGAAATCCAAGAACAGAGGTCAAGTAGGTAGTTAAACATACAACTCTGCAGCTCAGAAGAAAGTTTGACCTGGAGTTCAAAATCCAGGAATTATAAGCACAAAGATGGTATGGTAAGTCATGAACTGAATTGTTGCTGCCTGAAGCGCTTGGAGCAACGGAGCCGCAGGAAAAACTTCAGAAGCAAACTGGAGACAAACAGCTTTTTATTCTGATAACTTTTCTCTCTGGTTCTAACAACGACTAACACACGCCAAAACACACCCTAAAAATGGCGCTGACCCGATCAGCAATTTCGGCCAAGTCACTCGAGATCCCGCAACAAATCCCGTGAGACTACGGGTGGCGACAATGGCCAAATCTCCACGGCTCATAGTCAACTGCAATTCAAGTCAATCCCCAAACAGGGCTCCTGCATTTCCCCCTTTTTGTTTTAAAAGAGGTAATGCTCTAGGACGTCTATGTGCAACCAACATTCTTACCCGTCATCGGATAATCAAGGCTGTGCCCTTGACTCCTGTCTTAGGTTGATATGTCGGCCACATGAGACTGTCCCGTGCGACTGTGCCTGTCTTAGGTTGTCCCCCTCTGGGGATCTTACCCATCATTGGCTAACCAGCCATCCAATGGAGCCCTTTAGGATCGACTATATATGATGACTAACAGCCGTCCAATTGTGAGGAGATGTTGCGGCTTTAAGGCGACAAGCCTTTTGGTGATGAGCCAAATTGCATAGCATATCAAATTGTTTAAACAAATCAGCTGCCCTAAGTTCCATCAAGTAACACACTGAATTCTCTAGACAAATACCCGCAAGGCATTGTCCCGTAAAGTCCCAAACAATGAAAGATCAAAATGTCCATTTGTTATAACATGTTGATGTAGGAGGCCCCATGCATGTAGAGCAGAGGCCACACTGTTGGTGAGGTTGTTTGATGTTTGAGCAGCAGACGTCTTTTTTATGTTTAGACAATGCCACCGGCAAATCTTCAGGGCCCGCTACCTAGAAACTCAAGCATCAATTATTAAAGGAAAGGCAGTGCTATTGCAGCACTGAGTCAAGAGGCGAGTTGTCAAACTACAAAATAGAATAATTAGATTAGAAAATTAAAGTTGATTTTTGTTCACATACATCGCTGGTTGAGCTTCTACAAACATAAGTTGGAAAAATGTCATATTTAGAACAAAACAAAGAAAGACTGAGGGTAATTACTGCATTAAAGATAGATTAAAGAAAAGGTAAAGGCACTTGAGAGAAATAATTTGTTAGCTGGAACCCTTGAGTCTCTGTATACAGAGCAATCTTTTACCTGTTGAGATAATTGAAATTAATGAGCTATTAAACAAATGAAGTTAATAACAAATAAACAATCTTAAGTCAAAACACCAAAATATCAGGTTATATAGCACTAGTCATATTGTTTGCTAAAGAGAAGTCCGAGGGACACCTATAAATCAAAATTGAAAGTACCTTCATTTATAAAATTATTTACCTAAATTGAATACTCTTAACCTAAAATGAATTAAAGTTATTTGGATCCATATATATATATATTTTCTTTTTTCATAAGCGCTTTGTTCTTTGTGACGTCACACTGGACAGACGAACAAACATACAAACATATATTTGTGACGTCACATTAACATGAAATATAGACAAATGTACAGACATAAAGACATATATAAAAAGAAAAGAAAAAAAAAATACAATTGTGTGCACACTAAAGAGAGATCTCCTCGTCCCGGCCGGGAGGAATGACACTTAAGTTGTGAAATATTTTGAAGGACTCTTTTGAAGGGAATCATTCTATACCTTCATCTTGGTCCTCTTGATTTTGTACCTTTTTTATTAATCTTGATTCTTCAATAACTTCATCTTGATCATTTTGATGTGGTACCTGTTTTATTAATCTAGATGGTATCCATATTGGAGAGGATTCGTCTTTTGGAAAAACACAAACAGATCCTCTTCCCCAAATTAATACTGGATCTGGACCCTTCCATGTACCTGAAAGAACATCCTTCCAGTAAACCAAGGGTTTATGTTGTTGGTGTGGATTCCAATGTCTGTCTCCAGCAGAATAACCATTAGAGTCTAAAGTTAAAAAATTTAAGGTAAACAGGGCAACTGCCAATCTGTCCTTAGGACTTTTCCAATTTCCTTCTTTTTGTTTTAATAACATAATTTTCAGTGTTCGGTTTGCTCTTTCAATAATGCCCTGACCCTGAGGATTGTATGGGATGCCTGTTTTATGGGATATATTGAATTTTGCGCAAAACTGTTTGAAAGATGAGGATGTATATGCGGGGCCATTATCTGTTTTAAGCATTTTGGGGATGCCCAATGCAGCAAAAGCTTGCAAACAATGAGATGTAACATCTTTAACTTTTTCTCCAGAATGTAAGGAAGCAAAAATCATGCCTGAGCATGTATCTATGGTCACGTGAATAAATCGCAATTTTCCAAAACTTGGCTCATGAGTAACATCCATCTGCCACAAATGATTGGGCATTAATCATCTAGGGTTAACTCCGAAATGAGGATTGGGCAAATGCGTCATACAAGATTTACAATCTTTTACAATTGTTCTGGCTTGCTCCTTTGTGATTTTAAACCTACGTTGCAAGGTGGTGCTGTTGACATGAAACTGGGAATGAAATAAAGTAGCTTGTTGTAGCGCTGAAAGTATAAATACTGTTTTTGTAAGTTCATCAGCCTTTTGATTACCTTCATGGAGGGGACCAGGCAAATTAGTATGTGCTCTAATATGGCCTACGAATAGAGGTTCTTTTCTTGCCCACAAAAGTTTTTGTATTTGATAAAACAATTTAAAGGCTGGAGTATGAGGTGCTATTGGTCCTGCTAACTCTAATTTTGGGACGGCTTGTACAATATAGTGGCTATCTGAAAAAATGTTTACGGGCTGGTCCCTAAAATTTTCCAGAGCTCTTACCACAGCTTCCAGTTCCACTAGTTGAGCTGATTTGTGTGCAGTTATGTAAGTCATATTTTCTTTTTTAGTGACTACTGTAGCAGTACCATTTGAGGACCCATCTGTAAATACATTAAATGCCTTAGGAATAGGTTGATTTTTTATTACCTGTGGAAATATAATAGGATGATTAATACAAAAAGATAATATAGGGGACTTAGGAAGATGATTATCAAAATTTGCAGAAGTAGAGCATTTAGCTATAGCCCAATCATTATCATTGAAGCATAAGTATTCAATCTGTGATGATGAATAGGGAGTAATAATAGTAGCAGGGTGAATGCCAAATATTTTAGTAGAAGTCTTAAGTCCTTGAAGAATAAGTTTAGCCACCATGGAAGTATAAGATTCAATTATACTTTTAGGAGAGACGGGCAAATGTATCCATAATAAAGGCCCTTGTTGCCAAAATACTCCTGTGGGTGTATATGTGAAGAAATAATAATCAACATCAGCGGTTGAGTTAAATCAAATCTATCACAATGAGCTCCTTCGATGGCTATTTCTACTAACTTTAAAGCTTTCCTAGCATCAGGAGTCAATGTTCGTGGTGAAGATGGATCAGGATCTCCACGAAGGATGTCAAATAAAGGTTTTAGTTGGCCAGTAGTGAGATTTAGTGTAGGGCGAAGCCAATTAATGTCTCCCAGTAGTTTTTGGAAATCATTGAGGGTGGTCAAATGTTCTTTATTTATTAAAATTTTTTGGGGTCTAACAAAAGTATCCATGATTTTAAATCCTAAATATAATATGGGAGATCTGGTTTGAACTTTTTCTCCTGCTATATATAATCCATATTTTTTTAAATTTTCTACCACATCACTGAATATATTAAATAAGATTTTTTGATTAGGGTGGGCCAATAAAATATCATCCATGTAATGTAGACACATGAGGTTTGGATATTTATTTTTAATGGGTTGGATAGCCTTGTCCACATATATTTGGCATATGGTGGGGCTATTAGCCATTCCCTGTGGTAAAACCTTCCATTGATATCTCTGATCAGGGCCATTATTGTTCATAGAAGGAACGGAAAAAGCAAACCTGGGGGCATCCAGAGGATGTAGGGGAATAGAAAAGAAGCAATCCTTTATATCAAGAGTAATAAGATGGAAATTTTTTGGAATAGCTATGGGACTAGGAAGTCCAGGTTGGGTAGGGCCCATAACTTGCATGGTTTTATTAATTTGTCTAAGATCATGTAACAATCGCCATTTTCCTGACTTTTTCTTGATCACAAATATGGGGGAATTCCAGGGAGAGGTGGAAGGTTCTATATGACCTGCTTCTAATTGTTCCTGAACTAGTAGGTGGGCCGCTTGTAATTTCTCTTTAGATAGGGGCCACTGAGGGACCCACACTGGCTTATCAGAAAGCCATGGTATTTTCAAAATTATTTTCTCAGTGGCCCCGAAAAAAAATATCTTTTTCCTTTATGACAATGATTACTTTTAGGGTTAAGATTACTCTGTACTTTTTGATAATGAGTTCTTTTATGGTTAAGATTACCCTGTAGGTTTTCACATTTAACATCTGCAGGCTTGGTTGCAAGGTGTACTCCCATTTGTTGCAAAATATCTCTTCCCCATAAAGTAACCGGTAGATTAGGTAAAACATAAGGCTGAAATGTTCCTTTATGGCCTTCATCATCCTCCCATTTTAAAATTACTGCACTTTTATCTGGGAGGTTATTATATCCCAAGCCTCTTAAACTGGTTGAAGCTTTTTGCAGAGGCCAGTGCTTGGGCCATTGGCGTAAATTAATAATGGAAGAGTCAGCTCCAGTATCTATTAATCCCTCCATTTCTATTCCTTGGATTTTTATTTTACACATAGGCCTCCTTGAACAGTCTCGAACCCAGCAAGCCATGGGACTTGAGTCAGTGGAACAAAATCCTCTATTGTTCCCTTCTTGAGGCATACCCATTTTAAATGAATTATGCAAATTGGGAAGGAGAAGCAACTGAGCAATTCTATCTCCTTGATTAACAGAACTTATACTTTGGGGTGAGCTAAGCATTATTTTTATTTCCCCTTTGTAGTCTGAGTTTATTACACCTGGGGTCACTTGCAAACCTAATAAGCTTTTAGGACTACGCCCGATAATAAGTCCTACAGTCCCTGAGGGAAGAGGTCCCCTGACTCCTGTGGGAATCAGTTGAACCCCCATTTCAGGTGTTAACACTATTCGGGCGGTGGAACAGAGGTCTAATCCTGCATTTCCTCTTGTTCCTCTGGCGAGGGAGTGGATGGGTAGTAGGGATTGTGTCAGGGAAGCATCTGAGTGGATGCTTGAGGATACTCCTTCTGCAATGCCCCGTACATTTGTGGGCCCCGGGGTACTGGGCCCCGTGCCCCGTTTTTTGAATTCCTGAACAAAGGATTTCCATGGATGTCAAATTTTGAATAGCATTTGTTGGCCCAATGATTTCCCTTTTTACACCTGGGGCAGCGGCCTGGGGCACGGTATGAGCTTGGTCTTATTTCTCTTTTGGGATTTTGCCTAGAATTGCCTGATTGATTATGATAATTTTGCCTGGAATATCCTGATTGATTATAATATCTACGTTTAGCCTTTGTGAAATTTCGAGAGGAAGCACCTCTCATTGAGGCTGCAATCACATTTCCTGTGACAAAGGCGCCATTTATATCTTTACATAGTTGTATATATACGGAAAGATCCTTTTTAGTTCTCCATGGCCTGATGGCTGCTTGGCACCATTTATTTGCATTTTCATAAGCTAATTGAACAACTAATGGCATAGCTTGGTCAACATCTGCAAACACACTACCTGCAGTTCTCAAAAGTCGATCAGCAAAGTCGGCATACGGCTCATTAGGTCCTTGAATCACTTTTGACAAGCTACCTTGTAGATCCCCAGGTCCTTGTACAGTTTTCCATGCCTCTAAGGCAGCTGCATTTATCTGAGCATATACATCTGGGTCATAATCTGTTTGAGCCTGTAAGTCTGCGAATTGACCTTCTCCTGTGAGCATGTCTATATTATAGTTTTCAAACCCTGCAGCCGCGTTTCTTTTAGCCGTTTCTATACAAAGTTCTTGGAATTGCGATCGCCAAACCAAGAATTGCCCCCCGCTTAATGTTGCTTTACATAGACTTTTCCAGTCTGAGGGGGTTAAGCTAAAGGTGTTAAGGGACTCCAGCATACTCAACGTGAAAGGAGCTTGGGGCCCATAAGTCATTACTGCCTCTTTGAGATTTTTTATTGTTTTGAAATCTACTGACTGATGGACACTCTGTCCATTTTTCTTTTCAAATGCTGGCGGTTCCCAATGTATCTGTGAGTTGTCCTCGAGAGCGCATAAGCATCAGAAAGACTTTTTATTTCTGTTTCTAGGGTATGCAAATGCCTAGTAATACCCTTCATATTTTCTGTAATGGATTCCACCCATGGGGGAGTAGAGGACACAAGTGACTCCTCTGCCTGACGGACCTTTTTTTCGGTCTTTTTAAATTTCTTTTTCCTCATTTTCTCAGGATCACTTTTACTAGATTCCTCACCACTGCTAATTTCACTGACAGCAATATCCTGAGGCCCAGGTTCCAGTGAGAGCAAGTATCCTTCAGCTTTCGCCAATAACTCCCGAATAGCTTTAATAGCTTGGATTTTTGTCATTTTGGGGTCTTTTCTAATACTCTCTTTACTGGTCTCAGTTGGCCCAGTGGAATCTACACTTTTTTGATCACTTTCACTTTTGTCTATATACTCCTCACTGAGAACAGAGTCAGGTATATCAAGGAGTCTTTGCATAGCCTCTATCACTTGGGATTCAGTTATATTCAAACCCATCTTTAGAGACCTTTCAGTTCTTACCTGTCCGCTCTGAAGTTCCCCGTACGGGCCGCCACCTGTTGCTGCCTGAAGCGCTTGGAGCAACGGAGCCGCGGGAAAAACTTCAGAAGCAAACTGGAGACAAACAGCTTTTTATTCTGATAACTTTTCTCTCTGGTTCTAACAACGACTAACACACGCCAAAACACACCCTAAAAATGGCGCTGACCCGATCAGCAATTTCGGCCAAGTCACTCGAGATCCCGCAACAAATCCCATGAGACTACGGGTGGCGACAATGGCCAAATCTCCACGGCTCATAGTCAACTGCAATTCAAGTCAATCCCCAAACAGGGCTCCTGCACAAGTCCAGGGACACCTAATAAATCAAAATTGAAAGTACCTTCATTTATAAAATTATTTACCTAAATTGAATACTCTTAACCTAAAATGAATTAAAGTTTATTTTGGGATCCATATATATATATATTTTCTTTTTCATAAGCGCTTTTGTTCTTTGTGACGTCACACTGGACAGACGAACAAACATACAAACATATATTTTGTGACGTCACATTAACATGAAATGGAGACAAACTGTACAGACATAAAGACATAGTATATAATAAGAAAAGAAAAAAAAAATACAATTGTGTGCACACTAAAGAGAGATCTCCTCCGTCCCGGCCGGAGGAATGACACTTAAGTTGTGAAATATTTTGAAGGACTCTTTTGAGGGAATCATTCTATACCTTCATCTTGGTCCCTCTTGATTGTGTACCTTTTTTTATTAATCTTGATTCTTCAATAACTTCATCTTGATCATTTTGATGTGGTACCTGTTTTATTAAATCTAGATGGTAATCCATATTGGACGAGGATTCGTCTTTTGGAATATATACACAAACAGATCCTCTTCCCAAATTAATACTGGATCTGGACCCCTTCCATGTACCTGAAAGAACATCCTTCCAGTACAACCAAGGGTTTATGTTGTTGGTGTGGATTCCAATGTCTGTATCTCCAGCAGAATAACCATTAGGAGTCTAAAGTTAATAAAATTTAAGGGTAAACAGGGCAACTGCCAATCTGTCCCTTAGGACTTTTCCATTTTCCTTCTCTTTTGTTTTTTTTTTTTAATAACATAATTTTCAGTGTTCGGTTTGCTCTTTCAATAATGCCCTGACCCTAGTGATTGTATGGGATGCCTGTTTTATGGGATAATATTGAATTTTGCGCAAAAACTGTTGAAAGATGAGGAATGTATATGCGGGGCCATTATCTGTTTTAAGCATTTTTGGGGATGCCCAATGCAGCAAAAGCTTGCAAACAATGAGATGTAACATCTTAAACTTTTTCTCCAGAATGTATAGAAGCAAAAATGCATGCCTGAGCGATGTATCTATGGTCACGTGAATATAATCGCAATTTTTCCAAAACTTGGCTCATGAGTAACATCCATCTGCCACAAATGATTGGCATTAATCATCTAGGGTTAACCTCCGAAATGAGGATTCGGGCAAAATGTGGTCATACAAGATTTACAATCTTTTACAATTTGTTCTGGCTTGCTCACTTTGTGATTTTAAACCTACGTTGCAAGGTGGTGCTGTTGACATGAAACTGGAGTGAAATAATGTAAGCTTGTTGTAGCGCTGAAAGTATAAATAGACTGTTTTTGTAAGTTCATCAGCCTTTTTGATTACCGTTCATGGAGGGGACCAGCAAATTAGTATGTGCTCTAATATGGCCTAGCGAATAGAGGTTCATTTTCTTGCCCACAAAAGTTTTTGTATTTGATAAAACAATTTAAAGGCTGGAGTATGAGGTGTCCCTGATTGGTCCTGCTAACTCTAATTTTGGGACGGCTTGTACCAATATAGTGGCTATCTGAAAAAATGTTTAACGGGCTGGTCCCTAAACATTTTCCAGAGCTCTTACCACAGCTTCCAGTTTCACTAGTTGAGCTGATTTGATGTGCAGTTATGTAAGTCATATTTTCTTTTTTAGTGACTACTGTAGCAGTACCATTTGAGGACCCATCTGTAAATACATTAAATGCCTTAGGAATAGGTTGATTTTTTTCATTACCTGTGGAAATATAATAGGATGAATAATACAAAAAGATAATATAGGGGACTTAGGGAAGATGATTATCAAAATTTGCAGAAGTAGAGCATTTAGCTATAGCCCAATCATTATCATTGAAGCATAAGTATTCAATCTGTGATGATGAATAGGGAGTAATAATAGTAGCAGGGTGAATGCAAATAATTTTAGTAGAAGTCTTAAGTCCTTGAAGAATAAGTTTAGCCACCATGGAAGTATAAGATTCAATTATACCTTTTAGGAGAGACGGCAAATGTATCCATAATAAAGGCCCTTGTTGCCCAAAATACTCCTGTGGGTGTATTGTGAAGAAATAATAATCAACATCAGCGGTTGAGTTAAATCAAATCTATCTACAATGAGCTCCTTCGATGGCTATTTCTACTAACTTTAAAGCTTTCCTAGCATCAGAGTCAATGTTCGTGGTGAAGATGGATCAGGATCTCCACGAAGGATGTCAAATAAAGGTTTTAGTTGGCCAGTAGTGAGATTTAGTGTAGGGCGAAGCCCATTAATGTCTCCCAGTAGGTTTTTGGAAATCATTGAGGGTGGTCAAATGTTCTTTATTTATTTTTTAAAATTTTTTGGGGTCTAACAAAAGTATCCATGATTTTAAATCCTAAATATAATATGGGAGATCTGGTTTGAACTTTTTCTCCTGCTATATATAATCCATATTTTTTTAAATTTTCTACCACATCACTGAATATATTAAATAAGATTTTTTTGATTAGGGTGGGCCAATAAAATATCATCCATGTAATGTAGACACATGAGGTTTGGATATTTATTTTTAATGGGTTGGATAGCCTTGTCCACATATATTTGGCATATGGTGGGGCTTGATTAGCCATTCCCTGTGGTAAAACTTCCATTGATATCTCTGATCAGGGCCATTATTGTTCATAGAAGGAACGGAAAAAGCAAACCTGGGGGCATCCAGAGGATGTAGGGGAATAGAAAAGAAGCAATCCTTTATATCAAGAGTAATAAGATGGAAATTTTTTGGAATAGCTATGGGACTAGGAAGTCCAGGTTGGGTAGGGCCCATAACTTGCATGGTTTTATTAATTTGTCTAAGATCATGTAACAATCGCCCATTTTCCTGACTTTTTCTTGATCACAAAATATGGGGGGGGGGAATTCCAGGGAGAGGTGGAAGGTTCTATATGACCTGCTTCTAATTGTTCCCTGAACTAGTAGGTGGGCCGCTTGTAATTTCTCTTTAGATAGGGGCCACTGAGGGACCCACACTGGCTTATCAGAAAGCCATGGTATTTTCAAAATTATTTTCTCAGTGGCCCCGAAAAAAAATGTCTTTTTTTTCCTTTATGACAATGATTACTTTTAGGGTTAAGATTACTCTGTACTTTTTGATAATGAGTTCTTTTATGGTTAAGATTATACCCTGTAGGTTTTCACATTTAACATCTGCAGGCTTGGTTGCAAGGTGTACTCCCATTTGTTGCAAAATATCTCTTCCCCATAAAGTAACCGGTAGATTAGGTAAAACATAAAGGCTGAAATGGTTCCTTTATGGCCTTCATCATCCTCCCATTTTAAAATTACTGCACTTTTATCTGGGAGGTTATTATATCCCAAGCCTCTTAAACTGGTTGAAGCTTTTTTGCAGAGGCCAGTGCTTGGGTCCATTGGCGTAAATTAATAATGGAAGAGTCAGCTCCAGTAATCTATTTAATCCCATCATCATTTCTATTCCTTGGATTTTTATTTTACACATAGGCCTCCTTGAACAGTCTCCGAACCCAGCAAGCCATGGGACTTGAGTCAGTGGAACAAAATCCTCTATTGTTCCCTCTTGAGGCATACCCATTTTAAATGAATTATGCAAATTGGGAAGGAGAAGCAAACTGAGCAATTCTATCTCCTTGATTAACAGAACTTATACTTTGGGGTGAGCTAAGCATTATTTTTATTTCCCCTTTGTAGTCTGAGTTTATTACACCTGGGGTCACTTGCAAACCTAATAAGCTTTTTAGGACTACGCCCGATAATAAGTCCTACAGTCCCTGAGGGAAGAGGTCCCCTGACTCCTGTGGGAATCAGTTGAACCCCCATTTCAGGGTGTTTAACACTATTCGGGCGGTGGAACAGAGGTCTAATCCTGACATTTCCTCTTGTTCCTCTGGCGAGGGAGTGGATGGGTAGTAGGGATTGTGTCGGGGAAGCATCTGAGTGGATGCTTGAGGATACTCCTTCTGCAATGCCCCGTACATTTGTGGGCCCCGGGGTACTGGGCCCCGTGCCCCCGTTTTTTGAATTCCTGAACAAAGGATTTCCATGGATGTCAAATTTTGAATAGCATTTGTTGGCCCAATGATTTCCCTTTTTACACCTGGGGCAGCGGCCTGGGGCACGGTATGAGCTTGGTCTTATTTCTCTTTTGGGATTTTGCCTAGAATTGCCTGATTGATTATGAGATAATTTTGCCTGGAATATCCTGATTGATTATAATATCTACGTTTAGCCTTTGTGAAATTTCGAGAGGAAGCACCTCTCATTGAGGCTGCAATCACATTTCCTGTGACAAAGGCGCCATTTATATCTTTACATAGTTGTATATATACGGAAAGATCCTTTTTAGTTCTCCATGGCCTGATGGCTGCTTGGCACCATTTATTTGCATTTTCATAAGCTAATTGAACAACTAATGGCATAGCTTGGTCAACATCTGCAAACACACTACCTGCAGTTCTCAAAAGTCGATCAGCAAAGTCGGCATACGGCTCATTAGGTCCTTGAATCACTTTTGACAAGCTACCTTGTAGATCCCCAGGTCCTTGTACAGTTTTCCATGCCTCTAAGGCAGCTGCATTTATCTGAGCATATACATCTGGGTCATAATCTGTTTGAGCCTGTAAGTCTGCGAATTGACCTTCTCCTGTGAGCATGTCTATATTATAGTTTTCAAACCCTGCAGCCGCCGTTTCTTTTAGCCGTTTCTATACAAAGTTCTTGGAATTGCGATCGCCAAACCAAGAATTGCCCCCCGCTTAATGTTGCTTTACATAGACTTTTCCAGTCTGAGGGGGTTAAGCTAAAGGTGTTAAGGGACTCCAGCATACTCAACGTGAAAGGACTTGGGGCCCATAAGTCATTACTGCCTCTTTGAGATTTTTTATTGTTTTGAAATCTACTGACTGATGGACACTCTGTCCATTTTTCTTTTCAAATGCTGGCGGTTCCCAATGTATCTGTGAGTTGTCCTCGAGAGAGCGCATAAGCAATCAGAAAGACTTTTTATTTCTGTTTCTAGGTATGCAAATGCCTAGTAATACCCTTCATATTTTCTGTAATGGATTCCACCCATGGGGGAGTAGAGGACACACAAGTGACTCCTCTGCCTGACGGACCTTTTTTTCGGTCTTTTTAAATTTCTTTTTCCTCATTTTCTCAGGATCACTTTTACTAGATTCCTCACCACTGCTAATTTCACTGACAGCAATATCCTGAGCCCAGGTTCCAGGTGAGAGCAAGTATCCTTCAGCTTTCGCCAATAACTCCCAAATAGCTTTAATAGCTTGGATTTTTGTCATTTTGGGGTCTTTTCTAATACTCTCTTTACTGGTCTCAGTTGGCCCAGTGGAATCTACACTTTTTTGATCACTTTCACTTTTGTCTATATACTCCTCACTGAGAACAGAGTCAGGTATATCAAGGAGTCTTTGCATAGCCTCTATCACTTGGGATTCAGTTATATTCAAACCCATCTTTAGAGACCTTTCAGTTCTTACCTGTCCGCTCTGAAGTTCCCCGTACGGGCCGCCACCTGTTGCTGCCTGAAGCGCTTGGAGCAACGGAGCCGCGGGGAAAAACTTCAGAAGCAAACTGGAGACAAACAGCTTTTTATTCTGATAACTTTTCTCTCTGGTTCTAACAACGACTAACACACACGCCAAAACACACCCTAAAAAAAATGGCGCTGACTCCGATCAGCAATTTCGGCCAAGTCACTCGAGATCCCGCAACAAATCCCATGAGACTACGGGTGGCGACAATGCCAAAATCTCCACGGCTCATAGTCAACTGCAATTCAAGTCAATCCCCAAACAGGGCTCCTGCACTGAATTACTATTGATGTATCTACATTGACACATTTTTTTTTTTTCCACCCAAAATGACTGAATTTTGTTTAGTATTACTGTAGAATGGAACTGAGGGCCTCTCACACATGCTAGGCAAGCACTCTAACTGCTGAGCAAAAAGGATTCAGTATTTTTCGCCAAAGATCTTATATCACAGAGATCAAAGACCTCATCATGAGTGATTTTTAGAGAAATGATGGATACAAAAACAATATGAGTAGAGATGAAAAAGAAAAAAAATGGGGAGGGCAGGTAAAGAAGTGGAAAATCAGGAACTTTTCTATAAAGGGAAGAAAAAATAGGGTGGTAGCTAGAAAAAATAGATTCTAAGGAGAATTTTTAAAGAAGTTGTAAAACCCCATTAAAGATAGAAAGATTATGTAAGAGTACATGAACACTAAGGAGTTTTGCACCTTTAAGTCTTTAGTTAAGCAAGATAGGATGAACTTCAGGGTACAAGGAGCTGGTCTTAAGGAGGGATTGGCATTTCATCTATTGTAATAGGAAGGTAGAATATATTGGTACAGACATAGGCAGTTTGGTAGGTGTGGTAGTAGAATAATAGAAAGCTAGATCTAAGTAGGGTTAGAATTCTGTCAAGAAAAGTCATATTGATGGAACCAGACTCTTGAGTTAGAAGTAAGAACATGAATGAAGTACTGTGGAAAGTAGAAATATTAATGAACAGGAGCACCTACTGGGGTTTAAATACACACACACACACACAAATTTATATTTGAGGAATAAGCAAACCAGTAGATGGTGATACTTCTTTGTTGTTACGTTTATAAGTACAAGAGTTACCAGCAGCAATAAGGTTAGAGTAGACTCCTGATGTGGGAGGATGTTTAAGAGCTGAGAGGTCAGATGTTAGATGGATTATCCAGGTGTATGTAGCAATTACTAAGTATGATGACAGGAAATATGAAAAGGCAGTGAGCCAGTCACTAATGAGGGCGTGTAACAAGAAGGTTAGTACAGGGATGGAGGGGATACTAGTCTGATGGTATGTATTTCAGAAGAGCTAGAGTATTTTTGAATGAGAAGAAATGAACTGATACAACAAATGGGAGTGAGGGCTCTACCTGGGAGGAGGTAAAGATGTGGGGTAAAAAAATATATATATCATGTAAGAGGTCTATATGGAAACAGTGCTCCAGAAGAATCAGGTATGGCAAGAAAGTAACAAATTTTAAGTATATGGCTCTATTTAATGACAACAAACTATAAATTCATGAAGGCAAATGGAAAGGGGGTGAAGGAGGGGGTGTCATAAGGTTGGTAGATTACACTAGATTAGGAGATGTGCAATCCAATGGGGTAAGATTTTCCAGTAATGATGGCTGACTAGGAAATCTTAGATGCTAAAAAAATCAGCCAAGCAAGGCACAGTGGTGCAAACCTGTTACTACAGCTACTTGGGAGGCTAAGACAGGAGGATCAGCCTGCGCAACTTAATAGAACCCTGTCTTCCAAAAAAAAAAAAAAAAAAAAAAAAAAGTGCTGGGGTGTAGCTGAGTGGTAAACTGCCCCTGGATCCAATCTCCAGTAACAGGGGCTGGGGAAGAGCCAAAGAAATAAACACCCTATGTAAGCTTCATAAGACTAGCTTAGGATCTTTCCAACAAATTCCCTTTCTGCTTAAGTTAGCAGCTGAAGAATCTTAATGATAAATACCTTTACATACAGTACCTTGCACACATCAGATAAGTTCAGGGAAAGAATGTTTATTTACTTCATTCAATACATTTAAATGCTATTTGGACTAGAGTGATAAGGAAAAGCTGAGAAAGAAACCTTGAGCATGTTAGTTATTTCTTTATCCCCTTCTCATTCTTTATCTCACAAAAGCCACTGGTTAAGAGAGAGGGAGGGAGAGGGAGAGGAGAGAGAGAGAGAGAGAGAGAGAGAGAGAACACTGACCATTGAGGATGAAGTGAGCTAGCAGCAGGGATGTTCTGAGGACAAGCAGGATTCTCAGTGCACTTGCCTGTGACCTCACGATAACACTTCTGCAGGCATGGAAAGAGCCCTATGGCTTAAAATAACAAATGCCAGACTGTAACTCTCAGTCCAGTTCTTTGTCCAATTGTACTACTCTCTGCATAGTGTTTTCTGAAAGGAAAAAGGCTCATTTTGGGGGGTAATTCATATGACTTCCCTTCAAATGAACTAGTGTGCCTGGATGAAGAATTCTGAGAATTATTTGTTTCTAACAATGTAGTATTTAGCTTTATGTAGAAATAAGTATTGACAACATAATTATAAAATGTCATAATTAATTCAATTAGTGAACATAGTACCATTACTAACCCAATAGATCAAGTCAAGACAAATTAATTTCAGTTGCCATTCATTATATATAAAAGGAAATGTCTAAAATATATGATTAATGCAGAAAAACAATTATATTGCAGTAGGTGTCAACATTAAGAAATGTGCAGAACTGTTTTTTCTGGCTTAAGCAAAAGCAAGTTGGGAATGAAAGTATATGGAAATCTCAAAGAATTATTTTGTGTGAAAGGGGAGAAAACAAAAGGTAAAAAGTAGTATAGAATGCAATACTTAAAATAATGAAAAAAAGATACAAGGAAAAGCAAATAGTTCTACTATCGCTGTGACTTTCATTAGGTATGATATTTATTATGTACATAATAATACCTTGCATGTCACAAATTAAGTCACTCTGTCAGTTGAAAAGGTATATTGAATCTAAAAACAGATCAGTGGAGCAGGAGATACATTTAACATAATCTCATCTAATAGCAAAAGAGAGTGATCTCTATATCACTAGAATGATCTCTAGATTACCTGAGATAGTCATCTCAAAACTAATGTGGAGTCTACATCTGCTCAACTGCTTTGCTCAATGGCAACCCACTGGTTTAACCCCCTAATCGCTGACACCCATTGGTTGAGAAATAAAATTACTCACACCAAGGGTTACTTGAACCAATCTGGGGCAGTTCCCTACAGCTTAACATTCCTGGGCTGGTGGAGATAGGACAAAGATCCTGTAACATCCAATTTCCAAAGTACCTGGATTAAAAAGAACCTTCTCAATAATACAGAGGTTTTTACACAGCAAAGTTTTATTTCATTTTATTTATTTATTTTGGTACTGGAGATTTAACCCAGGGTAGCTTTACTATTCTGCTACATCCCCAGCCTGCCCTCCCCATTTTTTTTTTTCTAAATTTTGAGAAAGTGTCTCACTAAGTTGCTTAGGGACTGAATGAGTTGCTGAGGCTGGCTTGTACTTGAGATCCTCCTGGCTCAGCCTCCCAAGCTGCTGTGATTATAGGCATGTATTCATTCATTTTACAGTGTCAGGTATCACCAAACACAGCCAACTAAATTAGGATTAAAACTATCTACTAGAGTGAGATTAAAAAAAAAAAAAAAAACAGAATCCAAGCTCAGTAACTTGATGTACAAAATCAACTCTGTAATTTATTATCTGTACTTTTACAGAAAGACAAACTCAAGTATCATTAGTTTGTAGATAAAAAGTTTATGAATAGGAAAAGCTGAAAGACAATTAGTAAAAATTGTTACTTGTGATTAGCTAATATATTCAATACCTGTTAAGACTGTTAACTTGTTTTTGTTATATTCCCCAAGAGTAAAAGTTTTCTTTTTTCAAAAGGACTGATATAGTGTTCCTGCAAATTTCCCCAAACAAAAGCAAACGTTTTATTCATTTTATTTATTTATTTTGGTACTGGAGATTTAACCCAGGGTAGCTTTACTATTCTGCTACATCCCCAGCCTGCCCTCCCCATTTTTTTTTCTAAATTTTGAGAAAGTGTCTCACTAAGTTGCTTAGGGACTGAATGAGTTGCTGAGGCTGGCCTTGTACTTGAGATCCTCCTGGCTCAGCCTCCCAAGCTGCTGTGATTATAGGCATGTATTCATTCATTTTACAGTGTCAGGTATCACAGCCAACTAAATTAGGATTAAAACTATCTACTAGAGTGAGATTAAAAAAAAAAAAAAAAAAACAGAATCCAAGCTCAGTAACTTGATGTACAAAATCAACTCTGTAATTATTATCTGTACTTTTACAGAAAGACAAACTCAAGTATCATTAGTTTGTAGATAAAAGTTTATGAATAGGAAAAGCTGAAAGACAATTAGTAAAATTGTTACTTGTGATTAGCTAATATATTCAATACCTGTTAAGACTGTTAACTTGTTTTTGTTATATTCCCCAAGAGTAAAAGTTTTCTTTTTCAAAAGGACTGATATAGTGTTCCTGCAAATTTCCCCAAACAAAAAGCAAACTCAGTTCTTTTGTTGAAATGCCTATTTTTTGGTATGAGGGATTGATCACAGGGGTACTTTACCACACAGCTACATCCTCAATTCTTTTTTCTTTTTTGAGATAGGGTGTTGCTAACCTCGTAATCTAAGTTGCTGAGGCTGGCTTCCAACTTGGGATCCTTCTGCCTCAGTCTTCTGAATTGCATGTGCTACCATGCCCAGCTAATACCTATTTTTAATTGAGGTAAAATTTACATGAGTGGCATATGCAGACCTGAAACATACAATTCAGTATGATGTGACAAATGTATTCACTTTGTGCTCTTCACCCATCCACTACCCCAAAACATCCTTCTGAGCCTGTCCTAGTCCATCCCCCTACCACCCAAGACAATCACAGTTCAAATTTCCACACATGGAATCATACAGAATGTTCTTTTGTTTCTTTCCTTCCACATAATGTTTTTGATAGTCACTTACAGTTTGTATGTATCAGTAGTTCATTTATTTATTTATTTTTTATTTTTTTAGTTGTAGATGGACACAATACCTTTATTTTTTATTTGTTTATTTATTTATTTATTTATTTTTAAATAGCAGAGTACAGGAGGCTGAGGCAGGAGGCCAGTCTAGGCAATTAAGCAAGAGCCTATCTCAAAATAGAAAATAAAAAGGGTTAGGGGTATAGCTCAGTTGTAGTGCATCCCTGAGTTCAATCCCCAGTACCATTAAAAAAAAGAAAAAAGAAAAGAAAGAAAAGTGTTCTGTCCATTTTCTGTTTCTATAACAAAATACTTCAGGCTGGGTACTTTATAAAGAAAAGAGGTCAATTTAGCTCACAGTCTTGGAGACTCAAAGTCCAAGATCTGGTGGTCCCATCTGTTCTGCCTCTGGTGAAGGTTCCCTTTGTTGCACTACAACATGGCAGAGGGGCAAAATGGGAAACAGCCGCATGCAGAGGTGGCCAAGCTCACAGCATAGTCTTACTTTATAACAAATAACAAGCCAACTATTATGAAAACTAACTCACTCCACAAGACCAACATCAATTCCTTCTGAGAGCAACGCCTCCCTAATGACCTATCACCTTCCACCAGGACCCATCTTTTAAAAGTTCCACCACCTCTCAACACTACCACATTGAGGACCAAGTGGTCAGCACACACACCTCTGGAGAATAAACCATATTCAAACTATAACAGATGGAGCAGCAATAAAGTTCACATATCTCTGTCCTGACCCCAGTCACATGGCCTCTATTGCACACAAAAATACAGTAAAAGACATCCATACACACTTATATAATAGAGGACTTTTCAATTACTTGCCCTTTAAGGTCTCCTTAAATAGACTCCACATCACCAATGGATAGCTACATGATAATTTATATAACTTTGGGTGCATCATTCACTCCCCTAAGCGCTAAATTCCCAGCATGTGATATAGGATAATTATGGCATCTATCCTAGGGTTATTTTGAAGAGTAGATCTTGTGTAGCAGGTTGGCTTAGTACATAACACACTTAACGTGCACAAATATTAGCTATTATTAATATAAATATATTTCCAAAGCTAGAGTATAGTCAGACTTTCATTTTCTATCTTCACAGCAAGGTGAAGATCAGTTTCCAAAATGAGTGTGTTCCTCCATAAATTAATTCAACAAGTATTCTGTAAACCAGAGTTCATAGCCAAGGAAGTTTTGGCTTAATATTTAAAAAACAAAACAAAACTGCAGAACATCTCGGTCCTTCATGACAGTGTACACTATGCCTTCTCCCAGAGTGAAAGCTAGCATATAGCATTTTCAAAGTAATGACATTTACTATGGCCCTATTGCAAAAATCCTATGTCCGTGGGGCTCTAAAAAATACACTTTAGGAAATACTAGTTAAAAACAATGCAGACTATTCATGTAAAACAAACAGCAGCCTCCTAAGGATAATATATGCTCTTCCCATTTCATTCAGTTAAATAGTATCTATCCTTCCAATCTCAGCAGAACCTTCCTAAACACTCCAAACTGAATCCTGCTAGATATTCTTTGGCTCCCTAGACTTTTCTTTCATAATCTTTACTGCTATTGGCATTAGCATACTTTAAAGATTATTTGATTAATGTCTGTCACCTGTCCCACCAAACTATAGGTTTCAATTAAGGTAGTGACTGTATATTTTACTTAACCCTATATCCCTAGCATCTTGTAGACTGTGGCTGGTACCAGATACTAGATGCGGAATAAATGCATGGATACAAAAATTTCACTGTGGCCTTTTGGGCACAATAAAAAACGAAAAGAACTCAAATGTTTATTAACAGAAAAGCAGCTAAGTAAATTACTGTTTATACTATATTACATTATTCATCCATTAAAAACAAAGAACTTAATATCTATGTTCTGATACACCCACTTTACTAAATGAGAAAGAAAATGTATTTTATTGTATACGCACTATAGATGTACACACTATAGATATACATAGATGTCTAGAAACATACACAACAAACTTAACAGTGATTAAACCTAAACAGGACTAGGGCTGGGAACAGCAATTTTCACTTTCATGTTTTATATACTTCTCTACTGTTTCCACATTCTTCAACAATTTTGAAGTTCTTTTCTAATTAATTTTTTTAGGCTTTGAGCAACTACAGATCAAAATAAATTATCATACACTTTATGCTTAGTGCAGATTTATATCCCTATTTTTTTTAAAAAACATTTATTTATTTGCTTTAGTTGTACACAATGTGTTTATTTTTACGTGGTGCTGAGGATCGAAGCCAGGCAACGCACGTGCTAGGCAAGAGCCCTACTGCTGAGCCACAATCCCAGCCCCTATCCCTATTTCTTAAAAAATTTTTGCAATGATCCTCACAGCGATCCTGAGAGAAAAGCAAGACAAGAGATTGTATTAACCCAGTATTATTAACCCAAATTGCCTGACATAACAAAACAAATGATAGACCTGGAGCTAAAATGTGGTTCTTTTCTCTTAGTTCAAAATTCACTATGTATCATTACCTCTCCAGTAGAGGAAACAAGGCTAACTTGACAGAATTGACATTTTAGTACCAAATTTAAACATATCTCCATCTTCACCCTTCCCAACCCGTGTAAATGGTTTGGGGACACTACTGACCAATGACCACAGGGGCAGGGCCTTTAAAAATAACTCCAGTGATAGGAGGTTACAAAAGGCTAAGCCACTTTACTGTTAGATAATTTCCTCATATTAAGCTGAAACTTACCTTTCTTACTCAGACCCTTTGGAAATCTGGTCATTTGAAATGCCACTATGAAGTTTCTCTCCTCTCCTAGAATATATTTTAAGTATGAGAATGGGTGCTTTATCTGGATATACTTCCCAATAAAACATCTATCATTACCCAACTTCTAATTTCAGTGAAGTCCTGACAAATCACTTGGCAGAGGAGGAACAATTTGTACAATCTGTACAGCTTCTAGCAAATTATGAGGTAAAACTAATCAATTCTGACTGCAATACTTTAAGGGAATTACCACACATTTCTTACCAGTCCTAAGATAGAGTCAGATGCTTCTAGAAAGTCTGAGCTTTAGACAGCATATTTTTTAGCCAGCTATGTATATTATTTATTAGTTCTCCATTAGACAATCCTTCCTTAGTAAAATATTTCTTGCTATTTTTGTCAGAACTTCCAATAACAAATAATCTGGTGGTCTGACCCATTGACACGAGACTTCTTCACAATTTTAAAGAGGAAAAGGAAATCAAAATCAAATCTTTATGACAAAAAATGTTGACATCTGTTTGGTATAGTGCAGTTTTTTTTGTTTGTTTGTTTGTTTGTTTGTTTTGATTTGTTTTTGTTTTTTTGGTACTGGGAATTGAACTCAGGGGCATTCAACCACTGAGACACATCCCTAGCCCTTTTTTGTATTTAATTTAGAGTCTCAATGAGTAGCTTAGTGCCTGGCTAAGTCACTGAGGCTGGCTTTGAACTTGTGATCCTCCTGCCTAGCCTCCTGAACCTCTGGGATTACAGGCTTGCGCCACCATACCTGGCTAGTGCTGCTTTTTATTCTGGTGTAACCTACTAATAACTGGCACAGTCTTGGAAAAATCTTTCCAAATATTGCTTACGTTTTTCTTTCTGAAAATTTGCTCAACTTAAGTGGGAGAAAGGAAAGGTCCTTGGAGGACAATTTACCAAAACTGTCTTGCATTTCACCAACATGTATCAATTTGTAATTACATACCTCTTGTCTTAATTATTGTCCACATTATGCAGAACACTGCAAGAGTCAACACTTGTGAACACTGCACAACCATGAGCATAGGGCCATGCACATGGAAGGTGCTCATTAAATATTTGTACAGTAAATGAAGAAACAGAAAAAACGAAACAAAAAATAAAACTACAGGTTACCATAAACAGATGACTTTGCTTTCTCACTCAACTAACTTACTGAACATCCATTATGATCATTTAGTTTAGTATCACAACAATCCTTCCAGATTTCTCACTTGAGACAAAATTAAAGCTCGGAGAAATTAAATATTAAATAACTCAAGTCTCAAACCTAATACATTTGAACTCCAGTTTACGTATCAAGTTTATCTGATGTAATGCTGGCCTCCAATATGCCCTTGTGTCATCAATTATGTCCTCTCCATAGGGCTAAGGGTGCAGGGAGAGATAACCACAGTAAATTAGTAGTTATATACAACCCAATTCGTCTGGCTATTGAAACAGTCTGAATTTTCTACCAGCTTACAGAAGTCCTGCTAAAGAAGTAAAAAGACTTCATAAAGACCAAAGCTACCATTTTTACACAAATCAAATAATTTGCTCTTAAAAACAATCTTAGGAAAAAGAGAAATTCCCATGACGCTGGCGAGGACACTGAGGCTAACATGATTTAATCATTCACACATTCCCTACAAACTTATGAGCTTCGAGTTTTCCAAGAAGAAAAATTGCTTGCATAAACTTGGTGCAAAATTTGAAAGAGACACTCGTGCCATAATCCTTGTTTTCCTACTGCAAACGAGAAAGGATCCAGATGGGAGCGTTCAACCACTCAATTTTCTCTTTGGCACCTTAGGTTTGACGAGGGTCCCGGTCCACTCTGTGGAATTAGTTAAGTGTGAAATAGATTTACGAGGAGACAACATAGCCAGGTCAAACAAAGGGCGTGGGAATAACATTTTAGAAAGGGTTGCATTGCAGCCAAGAAGAACCCTGGGCTGCGGTCCACAACTCGCTCTCGCCAACTCTGATTTCCTCACTCCCCCTCCAATGAATCATTTCTTCCTGGAGTCAAGAGTTAGTACACCAGGCAGGTTCCTACCTTGGTCTGAGCACTCTTATCGAACTTGTCATTTTTGAAGCTAAATGTATTCTGGTGCTTCTGAGGCCTGGAGCGAGCCACGTTGCCCTTCTGGGAACTCATCCCCGAAATCACACCCACCTCAAGTGGGGTGTACCTAAAAAGTTGCAGGGAAGACCAGAGAGGTTCCTCCCTAGGTGTTGATGCTTCTCTCGTGACCCGGAAGGAACTCATCCAGGCTTTCCGCCCCCAGTCGGCACACGTGACTCTCCGCGGTGGCAAAAGGACATCCTCTTGCCCTCCCAGCACTCGGTCCAGGAAACTCCACGAGGCTCTGCCTCTACCAGCGCCCCCTCACCCCCCGCCCACGCAGCCCTTTCCTTTAACTGGGTGAACAAGTCCCGCTTTCTTCGAAGTGAGAATTCTCCCATTGGCCCGAATGCGGCAGTCCATCACGGCGGAGGGGTGGGTTTCCTCTACTCCTATTGGCTCTTCATTTCCGCAATCCCCGCCTCCTGCCGTATCCGTTCAGCCTCTCCGGAAGTCGGGTGCGCTACCGACTCCACTGAGCTGCTTGTGATTGGTGCAAATTCGGCGAGAAAGGGCTTCGTCCCTCCCCACACCCGCTCGCAGGCTGGAGCCCGGGTTAGCTTTGGCACCTTCCTCCAGTCAGTGACCAACTCTTGGTGTAGGGAGGACTAGGCTTGCCCCCTTCGTTCCCATCCAGTGTCTCTCCCGCTACAGGAGCAAGCCCCGCGCCTGGCGGGTTGAGGAGGAGCAAAGAAAGGCGAATTGAAGAGAAGAAAGACCTGGCTGGGACTGGGTGTTGTCTACAGTGCCAGAAAAGGAGGGGGTCGGTGGCAGCGTCTGCGACCACGGCCGCTCGGGACGTGAGGCCCGAGAGCAGCCGGCGCCGGCGGCCGCCGCTCCAGCTCCTCGAGCCGGGGCCGTTAGTCAGCAGAACGCGAGCTCGTGTGGAGGAGAAGGGCCGGCGCGAGGCGAGACTCGGGGCTCCCTCAGACCCCGCGGTCCTTCGTCCCATCTCCGGGGACTGCAGCCCTCTTCCCCTCTCCTCGCCCGGGCTCGTCCGCGAACCGGGAGAGTCCGGTGGCCGGAGGGCGGGTCGCGCCTCGTGGAGGACAACGCGGCGCAGACGTTCTCTCCCGACCCCCTCTGCTCGGCATCTCGGCCGTGGCCGCCTCTGTGCAGGTGCGTGGGGCCGCGGATGGGACGCGCTGAGGCCGAGCTCGGGGAGGGGGCGCTAGGCCGGGAGCCGCAGCGCGGGAGGGACGGGCCGGGGCCGGCGGGGGAGGGGAGCGGGAGGCGTCTTTGTTGTTGGCGACTGAGATCCCTCTCGCGCTGGCGAAGGCCGGAGAGCTACTCCGGGT
Organism: Tamias sibiricus; assembly: GCA_025594165.1. Lineage (NCBI taxonomy): Eukaryota > Metazoa > Chordata > Mammalia > Rodentia > Sciuridae > Tamias > Tamias sibiricus. The sequence continues at coordinate 145,567,983 of CM046657.1, forward strand.
CGGGTCTGTGTATTGGAGAGGACTCTGGTGTCTGGGGAAGGGGGAGGTGGGAGGGTCCTTGCGTTCCGCGAAGCTGCTGGAGTCTAGGGGCTAGGGAGGAACGGACGCTTGGGAAGGTCTCGGGTCCTCCCCAGCGAAGGGTCTTGTTTCAGTTCCTTTGCTTTTCTCCCAATGGACCTAAAGATGGGGTCGGGTTCACATTCCTCTCCATGACTCTCTGAGGTTCGCGGGTGCCTAGCAGCTTTGTACTCAAGGTCCTCATCCGTGCCAGCCTCGGTTTTAGATTGAATCTGCGCCGAGCTTGGCGATTTTATATTCTGGCCGGGCCGTCGCAGGGTTCTTCTTTAGATGGTGGAACTTTTCATCTGCTCTGCGGAAGAACTCTAGAATATGCTCATCAGGAATCGGCTTTGAGTTGGAAAATTTAATAAGAGTTTTGGTTTGGGATTTTATTTTACCTCTGAAACAAGAAAGTTGTGTCACATTGTATTGTGTGGAGGATGTTCATGGAGAGGCTCTAACCTCGGCTTCTTGTTTTTAAAAAATGTTGATCCAATGTGAGATTTCTGCCTGTGGCAGAACCGAATTCTTTGAACACGATGCCTTAAATCAGTGTAAGGTAGATTTGGTAAGCAAAGGGTGAATAACGGAATACAGAGATTGTGACCTTTAAATTTTAGCTGTTTAGTTTCTTAAAGGTATTCCTTTAACTCTGATTCATTGGCTTTTTTAAGTATACGGATTTTGGATGACTTGTGTCAGCATTTGAAACTACCAGATTTGGACTCGAAAGTTAGTACATGTAATAAAATTAATATGTTTACATTGATAGGAAGATTTGCAATAAATTGACTTTTCTCCATTAAGAATTTGTCTCTTCGTGTGTTTATCTTATGAACTCGGATAACAGTCATAATCAAGACATTATTTTCATAATCCAGGATTGCTAGTACTCTAATCTGGGACTACCCAATTTCATGCTTGTTGGTAAAATTTATTCTGGAAGAAGTGGTAGTGGCCTTACTTAAAGATCAGTGAGGTAGTGTGTTAAACTTAAAAAGATACACAAACTCTTTGCTGTGTCATAATTGATCTCTTATTTGAGATCCAGGAGAAAGTGAATAGCACCCTCACCCACATTTTGACCTCTCTTTTCTCATACTCTAGCATTAATAAGGTTAATTGGCAAGGATAGGATTAGATGTTCAGCAGGCTAGGCGGTTTTAATTTTGTCCCTTGGTGTTTGGTTGGTCCTCTAGTTGATATGTGTTTTGTTTCCCTTGCGTATCTTTGCCCATTTTGAAATGTGTATGAAATGACAGTTGACAAAGAATTTTTTATTTCATGGTACAATCACTATACAGTATCCTAACAAAAAAAATTTTTTTTAGTTAGCTTTGTGAACACAGTAGAACTAAGCAAGTGGTATCTGTTCCAAGTTCTGTTACTGAATTAGTATACAACTCCAGGCAATGCTATCTCACATCTGAGTCAGTTTCTCCATCTGTAATATAGAGCTAATAAAATGTGCCACCTGCTCACTTTATAGAAAAGGCAGTGCGAACCTTATAAGCAACAGTTACTCTGTGTGACATTATACTCTGTTTAAGAGTATTAACTGATAAAGTTTCTTTCATGTTAGTATCGGTGTCATATCCTTAGAATCAGTGATAACAAGAAAATAGTTTATTGACTTGGTTGGTTTATTTGCTGGTAGATTTTATTTCTCATCTAACCAAAGTTTTTCTTTTAATTCTCAGAATTACTCCCACCTTTCCTCCTCTCACATTGCACTATTTGTCTTTCAAATCTAACCTTATGAGGTAGAGAGGAAAAGTGGTTTTATGGCTTTTTCAAATTTTAGTTTTTAGAGGTGAGACAAGTAAAATCTTTTTAAAAAAAATAATTGCTTGAATTACTTAAAGCTAAACAATTAGTGAGAAGCAGAATTGAGACTTGAATGTGTGTCTTCTGATCTCTAGTCCTGAACGCTATGCTTTGGAGTAGTGTTTTTCCCAACACATACATGCCCAACAGTTTCAGTCCAGAAACTGAGAAATAATATAGCAATATAAATATTGATGACCCACAATATAATGATTCTCCATTTACCTATCACTCAATTGAAGAAATAAAGCTACAAGTCAAAATGAGACAATGTACCTTATAAATGCTCTTAAATTCTATTCACTTCACCCCAGCCACTAACTTAATTGATATCCATCCTTCCTGTCTACTTGTTTATACTTACTATCTACCTTTATATTCCAGAACACTGCTTTTATTTTGATTGTTTAAAATGATTTAAGCTGGGTGTGGTGGTATTCACCTGTAGTTCCAGCATTCAGTAGGCTGAGGCAGAAAAATCAGTTAACAATTTTGACCAGCCTGGATAACAAAGACCCAGTCTCAAAACAAACAAAAAAAAAACTACTTAAATATAATGTTTACATCTTTATGTAGCTTGCTTTTTTTTTTTTTTTTTGACACTAGGCCAAGATTTATCTAGATAAATCTTGATAGCTCTAGTTTATTTTTATTGCTAATACAGTATGTACTCCATTATGTGACTATACCAGCTTTCTGTAGTTGATCATTTTACTTGCTTTGAAATTGTTTGCTATTAAAAAATTAAGGAATATTCTTGTGTACAATCATGTACCACATAATATTTTGGTCAACAATGGACCACACAATAGTGGTCTCATAAAAGTGTATCACCCATTGACATCCTAGCCATGTTTAAGTATATTGCTGACATTCCCACAACAATTAAATTACCTGATAACAATTTTCTCAAAATTTCTCTTTGTAATTTTGGCCCTACATCTAATTTTATCAAATTTTTTAGTTGTAAATGAACACAATACCTTTATTTTGTTTGTTTATTTTGTTATGTGGTGCTGAGTAATGAACTTAGTCTCTCAAATGTTATACCACTGAGCCACAACCCCAGACCCCTATCTCTCATTTTTAAATATTTTACCATTTCTTGTATGCTATCATAAAATGAAAAGCTTGATAACATTCACTTTTTTTTTTTTTTTTTTTTGGTACCCGGGATTCAACTTGGGCACTCAACCGCTGGACCACATCCCCAGCCCTTTTTTGTGTTTTATTAGAGACAGGGTCTCACTGAGTTGCTAAGTGCCTCACCATGGCTAAGGCTGGCTTTGAACTCACGATCCTCCTGCCTCAGCCTCCCAAGTACTGGGATTACAGACGTGCGCCACCGCACCAGGCTAACATTCACATTTTCTAAAAACTATGTCCTCACTAACATTTAAGCAATTAATTACAATAAATTAATATGTATTTCACTGTGCAAATGCTTCATTCAGTTCAACTATACTCAAGTCTTAACTGTGTGATGCTAGACCAGTAACAATAATCACCTGACAGCCTGTTAGAAGAGTAGAATCTTAGATCCTATGCCACTGATTCAGGTGCTGTAGGTTAATAAGATTCCCAGGTCATTTGTGTACACATTAAATTAGAAGCACTACTAGAAGAAATTATGGGTACTTTGCATCAATGGATAGTATCACTGTCAATACAATAGCTACCAGTGCAGATTTTAATTGTTACATTGAATTGGGCATTCAGATACTCCAGCACTGTTGGTGAAAAATGATTTTCTAAAACTATTTTCAGTAAAGTTGAATCAAAGAAAGTGAATCTTTTTAACACAGTAGTTGAATTCTTTAAAATCATCACCTGTATTAGAGCAGTACAAAAGCTGTATTAAAGCATTTGGTTACAAGTCCTGTTTAGAAATATAGGGTTCTTTTTGCTTTTCTTCTCCCTGAACCTCTCTCTGAAAGTCTGTAGACCAGTTAAAAGTCAAGGGACATGGATCAGCATTATCTTTATTCAGAAAGTGTGCCTGGCTCCTTGACTTCTAATTAAGTAGCACCCCTATTCATTAAAACAACCAAAAAGCTGTTATTGAGAAAGATCACTCTGGAATATAAATCCTGTAGTCGTCTTGTGGCACAGGGTATAAGCTTATTCCACTTTTTTTTAGTTAACTGCCAGTTTTCTCTCCAAAGTGATTGTGGACAAGAGATGTGTTCTCTGCCTTACAAGTACTTCAGACCTAACTTTTGCCATTCTAAGGAGTATGAAATGGCACATCATGGTAGTTTTTATTTGCATCACCCAATAACTTGTGTAGTTGCTAAGACTTTTACTTATTTATTGGTCATTCATTTTCTTTTTCTATAAATTGCCTGCTCAGGGTTACCTTTTCTTATTGTAATAATTTTTCTATTTTCTGTATAATAATACTTGGCAGGCTTTAAAGATCTGTTCTTTCAGTTTGGGGCTTGTCCTTTTTACTTTAAATATGGTATCTTCTAGTGACTAAGAGGTTTTTAATGCCATATTTATCATTTTATGATTTGTTCTTTTTCTAAATAAAACCTTAATAGCTTTTCACATTTAGGACTTAAATTTACATGGAGTTATTTTATATACTGGCATGCATGTGAATTCAGTTTGTTGAATAAAATTCACTCTTTTTCTGAAATTGTCTTTTGTATGTTAATATGCTCTGATAAAATTATGGTGATAATAATTGTATTTAGTTCTTAATATCTCTTTAAGTTAAAAGTAAAACATTGCAACTCAGCCATTTCAACTTTCTCCTCTTCCCCACCCCAAACCATTGCTTCAGAGTATAGGCTGACCATCAGTATCCCAAAAATCTGAACAGTTAAGGATTTCTGGTTTTTCAGATTAAGGATGCCATGCAGATATTCCAAAATTGGAATGACTTCTGATCCCACACATTTTAGATCTCTTTTAAATACTAATCACTGATCATTATCTGCATCCTACACTTTGTAGTTTGTTTTAGGTTTCTTTTCATTTGGCTAGAATTTTTAAAAATTACACTCATAATTTCTGACTTAATTTTTTTTCAACTATTTAAGATTTTAGAATATATTTTATATGCAAATTTGACTCAGATATAAGACCTATTTTGTTTTCTAAGGAAATAAAAGTGAAAATGAATAAACTAGTTTTTACATACAGCTAACATTGAAAAATGTGAAAGGAAAAATAGGCCAGTGTTTATGATGTATGTACCAGTCACTTTTAGGTTTTTGTTTGCTTTTTGTTCTTTGTGTGTGGTGGGGTCCATCTGTGAGTGAAACACACAGATTCCTAACTTCCTAAAATCTTCTGCCTAACAAAGGAAATATTGTGCATAGTAAAATGCACAATAAATAAAATATCTAATATCTTAGTGATAACTACTTTTGAATAAGTAGAAGATAGCAAGGGGGAATCAAAGGAAGTGATTTGACCTGTTCAATATGGTGATCACGTTAGGCCTCATTGAATAGGGGAGAATGAAAAAAACGAACAATGATATGCAGTTGGGGAAATCATAGCTGGGCAGATATTAGTCAAATCCAGGAACAGTGGACAGAAGACAGTCTTTAAGTTAAATCTGTGTTCTGGCTCTCCCACTTACAAGTTGTGTGAACTCAGACAAGTTAATAACTTAACAACCCAAAGTCTTAAATTTCTTTATGTGTAAAGGGATGATAGCCTGAGAAAAGCATTAGTAAGATTAAGAGAAAACAAGTGAAAGGGCCACCTTCCACCCCCTACTTTGTTCTCATATAGCACTCTGTACTTTATTTTCTTAGTATATATTATGCTTATAATTATCTGTGCCATCATTTGTGATAAGTTTATCTCACCCATTCTAAAATATAGATGGGTTAAAACTAGTCTGTGCAATAATATATTAGCATATAATGATTTCTTTTTTTTCTTTTTAAACATTTTTAACCCTTTTTCATTAGAAAAATCATCATGTGCAGATTTGTCAAGCAAGTGTTTTATATTTATAGTGTCCTTAACTCCAGAACTTCAGATTGCATTGTAGGCATTAGCACATTAATAACTACACATCATCTTTGTAATGAAGGCAGTAGGTATGTATAATGTTGTATATGAAGAAACTGAAGCTACTACATTACATATTGATTGAAAATCAAAGCAAATTAGGATTGAATCAGATTATATTTGGTTACATTTCCTCTATGTTGCTTTTTTACTTTCTACAATAGTACTAAAATTGACTCTTTAAAGTATAAATGCGCAAAAACATAACTTACGTTATATTGTTTGGTCATAATCTTTGAAAAAATCTTTAGGAAACATGCAATGGATATTCTAGTTGTGGTTTTGTTTTCAGTTTTCCCCCATGAAACTTTTCCTAGTATCTTAGAAGGTAGTATTAGAATTGTCAATAGTCAATTATCAAGACTTTACTATTAAAAATACTATATGCAGTGAAATAAATTCTTTTCACTATGAGTATTTGAGATTTATTTATTCTATAATATGAAATAAGAAGATTTAGGAAATAGGTATAGGGCTTGAGGTAAATATAGCTCAGTGGTAGAGCTCTTACTTAGCATACAAGAAGCCCTGGGTTTTATCCCCTGTATTGCAAGAAGTGTAATATGTGCATCAATATAGATCAGGAATGAAGGGGAGTTGAAGTAATCTCATTAACTTTGGTGTGGTTAAGTCTCTATTTCAATTCCAACAACCTGAATCAAGTACCTCCATGAACAAAAATAGAAGATGTTATCAGTTTATCAATTGAAGCAAACTTGTTTGACTTCTGAGTTTGGATTGTTCTTTGTGTGTTTTGAAAATTAAAATTAGTTGCCATACTCCTTGTAATAAACTGTTCCAAAATATACCACCTGCAGATTGTGACCTAGATATTTTGTTTTTGATTAGAATCCTGCTTAGTATGTTGATAATTTTTTACCCTCTAACATCTGCAACCCTAAAAGTAAAAAGTATTCTCTGCCTATTGGGGGGGGGGGGACTGTTTAGTGACTTCGGTTGTCAAACTTAACATCTAAAACACCACAGGTTACATTTGGGGTTTTGCTTTTTGTTTGGAGATGGGTCCTTTCTTTATTACCCTGGCTCTCTTTGAATTCCTGGGCTCAAGCAATCCTCTTGCCTCAGCCACCCTGATAGCTGGGTTAACAGGAGAATGCTACCATACCTAGTTTACATTTTATGCAGCTTTTTAACAGACCTCAATGTTACTTTTATTAAAGATTTGGGCAGTAAAATAACACAGTATGGAGGGCTTGCATAAATAAAGGACATTCTGATATAAATCCCTACGGCAATGTTTTTCAATTTTTAATGTGTTAGAATCCATAAGAAAGACATGTTGCTTCATAATATAAATAAATACCCAGTTCCAAACATAAAAATCTCTGAAGAGATTATCTAAATCAGCATAGACATAGTTCAGAGGAGATTTTTATTTTCCCTAGAAGAAGCTAAACTGTAACAGAGGGTTAAATAAATTAATTTTTTTTTTTTTTTTTTTTTTTTTGGAAAGGGGAGTGATGAGTTGGAGGATTTTACCAATGGTGAATTAGCAGTATGTGCAAAGGTATAGAAGTGAAAAAGAACACACAGTGTGTTCAGTAGAATGAATGGAGAAGTGCTCAAAACTAAGATAGAATCCAGGAAGCATATAGAATCCAGGAAGCAGGAGGTAGGAATCATATATGGCATGCTAATGAATTTATGCTTATTCAACAGCGCTTTCTAAGTCCCGTCCAAAGATTTTAAACAGGAATAGTGACATCACATGGCAGTAATGTAGAGTATGGATTAGAAGAGTATGAGGTAGATATTAGTCAGTGAGTGATTAGTAGGTGAGTGATCTCAATGAAAACTGGTTGAACAAAAATGTGATTGAGAGGATTGGAAAGGAATTCATAGGAAATGAGCCTTGAGCCAAGCATGGTTGGCACATGCCTGTAATCCCAGCAACTGGGGAGGCTAAGGCAGGTTTGATGGAAGCCTAAGCAAATTAGCATGGCCCTGAGCAACTTGGTAAGACCCTGTCTCATAAAGGGCTGGGGATGTGGCTCAGTGGTTAAGTACCCCTGCATTCAATGCCTAGTCACAGCTCCCCTCTCCCCCCAAAAAGAGGCCTTGATTTTAATGAGTGGGCGGGTAGTGGGTTACACACTGAGGATGTCCAGGATCAGGAGTTGAAGGGACATCTTTGAAGTCTTTAGATTTAGGAGTCATTAGTCTGTAAGTGGTAATTAAAGCTCTGGGTTTGACTGGTATAAAAAGACAAAAGAATACCAATCTGTTTAAAATGAAACTTTTGATTGAGGCAACCAAGAAACCAAGTTCGAACATTAGTTTTAATGTTTAATAAAGGAAAGTGGTGCTACTACGTGCCACAAAGTAAAAGTTGCACAGATCTCAATGTACTTTGAAATTATAAGAGGTTGTCAGAGAGTCTAAATGATAAACGAGGATAGACACTGGACCAGCACACATTTTGAGCCTGATGGAGTAACTGCAAGATGGAGAGGTAAAGCAATTTGATTCTAAAGGATGTTGAGATGTAGGAGATAACCTCTAGATACAGATATATAGGCATACATCTGTTTATCTATACACAAACTTTTCTTTAAAGAGAGGAAAGTCTTCAATATAAACAGAAGTGATGAAACTAAAGGAGGAGAGACTGATTAGTTGGGGTCTCTGAAGATGTTAGCAGTAATGGAATTCTCCGGAATATATGTGGAGGGATTGGTCACAAGCATGTGATGGAATGAAAAGCCAATCAGGATTTGATGAACTTCCAGGGCCCAGAGAAAGATAAAATAACATATCTGCCAAGTAAAAGAACATTTTTTTCTACATGTAGCCTGTGCAGAACTTTAAAAGGTTATCTCATTTAATCTTCCCAGCAACTCTACAAAGTTTACGATTGAGAGATTGAGAAAATTGAGACTCAGAGAAGGAGTTTGTCTAAAGTCTTACAACTAAATTGTGATTTGAATGAATTTATGTCTAGCTCCAAACCCAGGTAGTTTTAAAACCTAATGTCTTGGAACCAGTTAGATTTCAAAAAAGGTGGGAGAAAGCTAACAATTTAAGTTTTGTCCAGTAAAAAATCAACTTAAAAGAAATGAAACTTGACATCTATTACCATTATTTTATTTTATTGTTTTACAAATGTTTCAATTTCATGAAAAATACATTTTAGCATTAGCAAAGTAGGAAGAATATAATCTGAATAAAAGGCATTCCCTTCAGTAGAAATGTATTAAAGTTAATTTAATACATTTAACTGGTCCATAATTGTTTACATTTTGCCAAAGAATAATGAAAACATTATCATAGACTAGCACCAGATCTCAGAACTTCGCTTCCAAGAAGTAGTCATGATATGGCAAGTTATCTACAAAAATATTGTATATTGTTACTTTTTTAAAACAAAATACAGTTATGGCTGAACATTTTATTGTATTCAAAAAATTATTGTCATTTCCCTCATTTTGTAAATTTTTTCTTCATATTTTATTTTGTTCAGATTGATTTTTGAGGATTCTACCCATTGCCAAACTGGTAAGAAACTAATGAAGTGACAGACTGAAACAATTCTGAGAAATGTAGTTCTTTGTTTTTTGGTACCTGGGAATGAACCCAGGGGCACTTAACCATTCAGCCACATCCCAGCTTCCCCCCCTATTATTTTTTTAAATTTTGAGACAGGGTCTCCTTAAGTTGCTGAGGCTAGCTTTGAACCTGCAATCCTTTTGCCTTAGCCTCCCAAAGAAATAGTTATAGCAGTGTGTGTGTGTGTGTGTGTGTGTATGTGTATACATATATATATATGTATGTGTGTGTGTATACATATATATATGTATGTGTGTGTGTGTGTGTGTATACATATATATATATGTATGTGTGTGTGTGTGTGTGTGTGTGTGTGTGTGTATGTCTATGTCTTAAATTCTGCCATCTACTAGTGAAGATGGCACTGGAAAGTAATTGAGAGTGGGACTGGGGGTGTAGCTCAGTGGTAGAGCACTTGCCTGACATGCATGAGGCCCTGGAGTGGGTGTCAGTGTTTAGGAGCTTTCGGCTACCATTAATACCATCGTTTGTTTCCTCTAAGTCCTGAAGAATGTAGAAATAGCAAAACACAGGCTAGTATCTCCTGTGTTGTGCTGGGGGTGGAAAAGAAGGGGGGAAAACCATAGGATTCTTGCCATCTCTTGAGTATCTCAGACTTGATCCTAGGAATGCTTTATTGCCTGAGGTCTTCAGCACCTGTAGTTGACTGCCCTAATAGATGGCAAGGAAAGTTCCTTCTAAGCCCATTGCTCCTTTTATAGTGTTTAGGGCATCAATTTAAAGAATCACATCACTTAAGAACATATGCTGTACCTGAAACTAGGAACAAATTACTCATTGTTTTTAAATGCACACTTAAAAATTAATTTTTCAGTTATAAAAGTCTTTCCCATTAGCACACATTGCAACAACTTTATTACATCATCTGAAAGAGAAATGTTCAAACATAAAGAATGTTTAGTTTTTGCCAAATTATCTTAAATTTATCTCATGAAAATAATAGATGAGGACCAAGCTCTTTAAAATATCCTTCCATGTCATCTTTTTTCCCCACACACTCCAGTGACTCTTTAACTAAAAGGGTTTCATGGCTCTGTCAGGGAATGTTCAAGATATAACTTGATAGAAAAAAAAATGTTATTGTTTAGACCTTATAATCAGAGAATTGGTGGGGTTTTTTTGGGGGGGAGGGGTTCCAGGGATTGAACTCTGGGGCACTCAACCACTGAGCCACTCCCAGCCCAATTTTGTATTTTATTAGAGATAGGTTCTCACTGAGTTGCTTAGCACCTCACTTTTGCTGAGGCTGGCTTTGAACTCGTGATCCTTTTGCCTCAGCCTCCGAGCTGCTGGGATTATAGGCGTGCACCATTGCAAGAATTGGTTTTATATGTTACAGTTAATGGGCATGAAGCAAGTAAAACGTATTCTAGCAAATTAGTAAGTTGTACCTGTGGGTGTTAACTCTCATCTTAATGGTCTGTTTTTTTAACCTCCTTTCTTTAATGTAGTAAAAGAGTATTGGTCAGATGCTACCTGTATAAATGCTGAAGAAAATGTTGTTACTGACCTCAGGGAGCTTTAAGTTTAGTAAAAGATAGTAGGCATTAATCAAGTGAACCCACAGATGATATACATGGTGGGGATCACAGTTTTTAACTATGAATGGAAAGGACTGGGTGCTGTAAGAAAATAACCTAATTTAGATTTGGGGCTCAGAAGATCTCTTTGAAAGGGTGGTATTTGAGACTGGAATAGAGAGTAAGCAAAGCATGTGTGCAAGTTTTAATGTGGAAACAACTTTGTGCTTTCAAGGTACTAAAAGATGGTGAGACTTCAACCATAGTGGTGAATGGGGAGAATATTCAAGTTGGAGGGGGAAGTTAGGTTAGGTTCATGCAAGGTCTTTAAGGACCCATGGAGAATTTTGAATTTATTATAAGTCTGGAGGGAACCTTGCAAGGAGTTCTTAAACCAAAAATCACCTTTAGACTTTCTAGAAAAGGAAGTGTACATTTAGAAAACATTTGAATGGGAGAAATTTGCATTTACTCTCAAGTATTTTTTTTCATTTATCAACTCAATACATACCGAGTTGTTCTTCTTTAGTCTTATTCTATACAACCCTGATCAGTCCTTTTTTTTTCTCAAAGCTAGGAATTACTACTACAAAAGGGTAGAAGAGATACTCTCAATAAATGCAGAGAATTGTATGGACCATTCCAAATAAGGGTGACAGAAATTGGATGATTTTCCAATCAATTTTTTAGTTTTAGACATTAGGATATTTAGATGAACGAAAATTTTCTGCCTTGGTAATAGTGTTTTGGCTTGTTTTCAGTAATGCTTCTAAAACATTTACTTTATTTTTTAAATTTTTAACCTTTAGAACTGTCATAGCTAGAGACTTTTTATATTCTGCTTTTTTTTTTTTTAAAGAATGTTTTTAGTTGTAGGTGAACACAATACCTTTATTTTATTTATTATTTTTTATGTGTTGCTGAGGATCAAACCTAGTGCCTCACATATGCTAGGCAAGTGCTCTACCACTGAGCTACAACCACAGCCCCATGATATCAATATTTTTTTAATATTTATTTATTTGTTTTAGTTGTACACAATGCCTTTATTTTTACATGGTGCTGAGGATCGAACCTGGGCCTCGTACGCGCTAGGCGAGCGCTCTACCGCTGAGCCACAACCCCAGCCCCCATCTCAGTATTTTTAATGGAATATGAAACCAGTTTTTTCTGCTGGGGGCAAGGAGAAAAAGTTGTGTAATGTTAGCCCTGTGTGGTGGTGCACACCAATCTCAGCTACTGGGGAGGCTGAGGCAGGAAGACTACAAGTTCTGGGCCATTCTGGGCCAGCCTGTCTCAAAATAAGAAACAAAAAGGGCTGGGGATGTAGCTTAGTGTAAAGTGCCCCTGGATCCAATCCCTGTACTACAAGGAAAAATCAAGAATTGGCAATGTTAACATAGATGATGATGTCCCTCAAAAATCTAGGTGTTGCTGGGTGCAGTGTCTCATACCTGTAATCCCAGCTTAGGCAGAAGGATCCCAAGTTTGCAGCCAACCTCAACAGTCTAACAAGATCCTTGGCAACTTAGCACAAGACCTTGTCTCAAAATTTAAAAAAAGGCTAGGGATTGTAGCTTAGCAGTAAAATGCCCTTGGGTCCAACTTACAGTACTCCATAAACAAACAGATAATTCAATAAAATGTCTTGCTGGAAAAGCTCTATATCTCATCAGTCTTTTCACCTCAATTGAGGTAGTTAGAGGCCTAAGAGCTCATTTAAGTAGAATTATAACTACAACCTGAGTTTCTTAGTTTTATAAAAATGAGCTGTGTTGGGTTTGGGATGTGGCTCAGTTGTGGAGCACTTGCCTAACACACACCAGGCACTGGGTTCCATCTTCAGCACCACATAAAAATAAATAAATAAAATTTTTAAAATGAGCTGTATATAATGGAAACAAGATTTCTTCAGTAGGCAAAATTTTGTGCAATAGGAAAAAATCATCAAAAGAATTTAATATTTCTTTGCCAGGCACTGTGGCACACACCTGTAATCCCAGCAGGCTCCCAACGGCTAGGGAGGCTGAGGCAGGAAGATTGCTAGTTCAGAGCCGCCATCAGCAAAAACGAGGCACTAAGCAACTCAGTGACTCCTTGTCTCTAAATAAAATACAAAATAGGGCTGGGGATGTGGCTAAGTGGCCAAGTTCCCCTGAGTTGAATCCCCAGTAACTCCCCCCCCCCATTAATATTTCTTTGATAATTTTGCATGCCTGTGGCATCCATGCTGGAAACAGTATATAATATTTAGTATCTAAATGAATGACCTTTGTAAGGATGAATGGAATACCTTTCTTAAATGCTTGCTTGTTGCCGCCTGAAGCGCTTGGAGCAACGGAGCCGCGGGAAGAACTTCAGAAGCAAACTGGAGACAAACAGCTTTTTATTCTGATAACTTTTCTCTCTGGTTCTATCAACAACTAACACACGCCAAACACACCACTAAAATGGCGCTGACCCGATCAGCAATTTCGGCCAAGTCACTCGAGATCCCGCAACAAATCCCGTGAGACTACGCGTGGCGACAATGGCCAAATCTCCACGGCTCATAGTCAACTGCAATTCAAGTCAATCCCCAAACAGGGCTCCTGCACTTGCTTTCTTCCTAAAGTATGCTAGACATGTTGGCTACCAAATAATAAACACTCAAACTATCAGATTCATCTCAAAGAAGCTGCCTTAACCATTTTTACAAACCTCTGTTCCTCTTCCCCCATCCCACTCTTCCTCCCATTGCATTACTTGGCCTACAGGTTCAGAAGTGTTGTCCTCTGTCAGCTAAAACACTTTTCAGGCCTACCCTAGAAGTTGTCTTTAAAAGAAAAACCCACTGTGTTTGCTGAGTTCTTGCTACTTGCCTCTTTTGAAAGGAGAATATAAAACAAAATTTATACTCATTCAAATATCCAGCAAATCATGGTTGTCTTTATTTTGTGTAGTAGAAATTTATATTTGTTATAATTTGGAGAAAACAGTTTATTTTAAATGTGGTCAAGTATTTAGTAAAGAGTATGGTTTATACATTTTGCAGTACAAATGATAGCCGTATATTAATTTTCTACCTAGCAGTGCTTATTTATTTATTTTTTTGAAGTATTAATTTTTTTGCTTTAGTTGTACACAATGCGTTTATTTACATGGTGCTGGGGGTCGAACCTGGGCCGCTCATGTGCTAGGCGAGTGCTCTACCGCTGAGCCACAACCCCAGCCCATTTATTTATTTTTTGTTGTTGTATTTTGGTATGGGGATTGAACTCAGGGGCACTTGACCACTGAGCCACATCCCCAGCCCTATTTTACTGAGTGCTTAACACCTCCTTTTTTGTTTTGCTGAGGCTGTCTTTGGACTCCTACCTCATCCTCCTGAGCCAATGGGATTACAGGTGTGGCAGCAGTGTATATTTAACACACCTCCACGTACCAAGTTGGAATATATTTGAGATTTGTTTTTCAAAATCTTAGATTTGTAATCTTATTATTTAAATTATTTAACAGTACATAAGTCACAAAGTAATCAGTAGTATCAAATTCTGATGTCCCTATAGGCTTAATTGCAGCGGCCTGAATGACTACTTTATTCTCTCTGGGCTTAAAGAACTATAGGTTTTCTATATATTATTGAACAAAGATTTGTTTTTAAGTTTCTTACTTAATTCCATTGTTTCCCATTTTCTCCTCTTCCTTTCAGTGTACGTTGTTTGCTTCAGTTCTTTACATATGTTGGCCTGCTAGCCTAAGGGTTTTCCCTCTATTTTTGGAAAACCCTAAAGTTACAAAAACCCTAAACTTTAGGGAAAACCCTAAAGTTACCCTAAAATTACAAAATTTTCCTAACAACTGAACTATTGTCATGCTTGATTTCTGAAGCTATTCCACATTACTTTGCACTTATTTTTTTGTAAAATGAAAAGGCTGTATAGAGTCCTCAATTTTTTAATAGTATATTGTTTATTAATTATGTGTCTATAAAATATTTAAAATATTAATTACCATTTAGAAAATAGTATGTGAATTTAGAATTTTAAGAGACTTGAATGAAATTAGCTTGGTTACCTTTTATTTTCAAATGAGGGAACAAATTCTGCTCTTAAATCATTTTCACAAGATCTTGAAAAATTAACTGGCTCCCAGTCTGTTAAATGTTGTTCTTATTTTCTTTAAACATTTAGATTTGTTGGAATTTTTTGTTTTATTCTCTTTTGTGGATAGAACTCCAGGGTCTTGCCTACGCTACTACTCATCGCTGAGCTACACTTTCAACCCAGGTAAGTGTTCTTCTGAAAGGCAAAGTGTTGACTTTCTGAGGCTGGCTATGGTACTGAACACATGTGAGAAGTATTTATTTCACGTCTTCTAAAGCAGCCCTATTTCTTCAAGTCTTTTCTACAGATAAGTATGATTAAGATAAAGCAGCTGGCAGCCAAAGGAAGGAAAAGGAAGTGGTAGAGATGGCAGTTTATGTAGTCAGACTGTGAGTAGACAACTTAAAGGCTACATTAGTAAGGACTGCCACGTCACACCATCTGTGTAAAGAAAGTTAGAGAATCTTATATTGAGACTACATAAATATTGTCATTTTGTATCCCTACCTAAAAGGTATTGTATGTATGAAAAGGGATTGGTAAATAAGAGGAATGTTATTAGGAAATAATTTCTACTTTGTTGGTGACTTCATAGCTAATGTAGAACAGGGTTATAAGAAGTTCAGTAATATGAGGTGGTTGAAAACTTCTAAGCAAACTGTTCTTAATTTATTGCTAATTCTTGAGAGCTGCTACTTTGAAGGAGGGAAGAGACCTATAGTTTTTCTTTATCCTTATCATACTTCACGGCTAATTGTTGCAGATTTTACTTTTTTTTTTTTTTCAATTATGCTGTGAAATATGGTATTTAAGAATGCGTGCAGATCGATATATAAATTTTCTTATTATTCCTTCCTTCCTCCTAGGAATCTACAATTGGACATCTTAAGCCTTATTCTGAGAAGTTTTCCATATAATTAGCCCCCAGTTCTAGAAGAGACAAGACATTTCATTAACTTAATTTAGCTTCTTTAGCTCAGAAAAAGATGATCCTGTTTGTACCAACATGAAAATGTATATTTGGATTTGATCAATTTTCTCTATCCTATTTTTTTTTAATCCTATCATTTGCCTTTAGAAAGATAAGGGAATGTTTGTGTGTATGTGTTTGCGGAAAAGAGAAATGTTTATATTGCATTTCCTTGGTTGACATTGTAATGATAATCTTACCTTTTTAACAGATCTTCTACAAGGAAATCTAGCAGCATCACTCCTTTATTTATAGACTGCAATTCTAACCGGCCAGTATCTCTAAGTATATCTCAGATAAGGATTATGAAGGGGGGAGTATGAAATTGACCAAGTTCTCTTGAACTTCCATGATTATACAAAGACATATACCTAGACCAGGAATAAGAAGTCGGTTACCAGAATTACAATCTGGGTTGTGTGCATTGTCAAAATGAAAAAGAAATTGAAATTAGGAATAAAAAGTAGAAATAAATTCCTATCTAGAGCTGAGAATGTTACTCACATAGAAGTGCAGTTGGGACAGAATGAGCATTTACAAAATCAAGATGTGAATAGATTTGAATAGATTAAGATCCAGTTTGATTTATTTTGTAACAAAAATGCTTCAGTGCAATACTGGAGTTATCCTTTTTTTTTGTACCGGGGATTGAACTCAGGGGCACTCGACCAGTGGGTCACATCCCCAGCCCTTTTTTGTATTTTATTAGAGACAGGGTCTCATTGAGTTGCTAAGTGCCTTGCCATTGCTGAGGCTGGCTTTGAACTCTTTGATCCTCCTGCCTCAGCCTCCCAAAGTGCTGGGATTACAGGCGTGCGCCACCGGAGATATCCATTTTAACCACAGATTAGATAGGTGTAAAAGGGATGGATTCTTTTAGCTTTCCGAATACTTCTGTAGAAATTAAAATACTACAGCTGTTACAGAGTGGCAAATGGTAAGTCTTGAGAAGCATAAAATAAAAATATAACATGTCTAGGTCCAAAAAATTCCAATTGTTTTAGTACTGTTGCTATCTAAGGTAATTGTCAGGTTTGACCCAAAGCTGTTGGCATGTTAACTGATTTTGCACTAAAGTTGATTAAATAATTTTGAGCTTAGAAACACCCAGAGTAGGTTTTATCCCAAGTCAGATCTGAGAGTAATATATAGTAGTATATTAATCCTGATATTCTCAAATATAGGGTATTCATTAGAAACAGTTTAACAAGCATTAAAATGTTGACAAGGTGACTACAGAGGCTGAGGAGCTTGATGCATTCTTCAAATTGCCCAGACTTTACAAAGAAAGATAATATAGCACTTCTCTACCTTAAATATCTATACTGGGTTGTACTCTCCTCCATCTACCCTTAGATTCAATTTCATTAATACCCAGACTAAAGCTGATATAAGAGGGCAGAATGAATAGAAATGAGAACAATTGTCTCTTGATTAAGATTGGTAGAGCCAGGCACAGCGGTGCATGCCTGTAATCCCAGCTGCATGGGAGGCTGAGGTAGGAGGATTCAAAGTACAAGGCCAGCTTCAGCAATTTCACAAGACCTTGTCCCAAAATAAAAAATAAAAAGGGTTAGAGATATCACTCAGTGGTAGAACATCCCTGGGTTTAATCCCCAGATGACCCCCCCCTACACACACACACACACACAATGTGGAGGGGAGAGCTGATATTCTCCACACTAGTATGGCAAAAGAATCTTGAGTAAAATACAAAAACGGGTAACTCAGCCCTGAAAGATAATACAGTATCCTTACCCATTTTACTAGAATATAGGCATTAGGCAAGTAAGTACTGGTCTACTGAGTTAAAGGGTTTATAACTTCTTGGTTTCCAGATCTGAGAATACCTTCTCATGGCAACCTGTGAAACCCATAAATATACTGTTAACATTATGGAGAGATATAAAGGCTAAAACTTCTAAGCAGTCTGTAATCATGGGATTGATAATGTCTATTCAGGTATCCCCAGCATTCACTAAAAGATAGCATGTATTTATGCAGCTTCTCAAAGCCCCTCCTAGACCTCTAGGGCATATTTCTTGTATAACATGTATGAGTTTATTCACCTACACCTGCTCATTAGTGACTGCTTGTTGGTTTTAATCTCACCATCAGTGAGTCCTTTACTTTTGCTCAAGTTGTATAGACTTCCCTGTGCTCAGGAGTCTGCCATGCCCACGGCTTGTAATACTTTAAGAGACACTGTTCTCAAGGAGATGAAAAGTCGAAAATGAAACATAAAAACAAAAGGATGGATCTAGCCACACTGGGTTATTTTCTGGTTAGAATTGAGGAATAGAATTGTTTAAATATCCTGTCACAGAGTTAACAAGCAGAATTATGTTCATGCTTTCTACCAGTAAGCATATGCAGTGACTTTAGATTCTCTCCAGTTAAAAGCCACACAGAGCCTCTGGTAGCGCTGGTGATTGTCTCAGCCTGGTGACTAACATCCGTTCTGACCAAGGTACGCCTGATAGCCAAGTTTGTCTGATATTCTGTCTAGTGCCCTCTGTGCATCATTCTCTTTCTCTCTTTCTACCCACGTAGAAGCCTGGATTTAAAGTAGTATCGGGGTAGATGATTTGTGTAATTTTTGAGTCAAGTAAACCATGTGACTAAGCTCTCAAAAGTGACAATAGAAAGTAGAAAGCAATAGGACAGAAACCAGAAATAATAGACTAGAGCATGAGAGTTCAAAAAGAAGGGCAAAATGTAAAATCCTTAAATATTCCTTGAGATAGGGCAGCATGGCCACATATGTCTTCATCTCCAGCTGGGGGAGAATGCTATTATTTAAGGATTTTAAGCTGGCTCGGATTCCAAGTTGGTGTGCTTGGTTCCAAGTGTGTTGGTTTCACCAACACCACTCCCCCACTCTTCTCCCTTATTCCCAAGTCCTTGATAATATGTATCCCAGGGAGGCCAGATATACTACTTTGAGGTAGAATTCTGTTACTAATAGCTGATAAAACCTCATTTCTTACTTCTTCCTGCAACAGCCTCTCAGTTTAAATTTTAGATTTGTATTACATGTTTCACTTAGTTCTCAGAGCAACCCTGTAAAATAGATTTCCATAATATACATTATTCCTGGCATAGGTGTCTGCATTTGTCCTCCATTAGTTAACTGAATGTTAAGTCCATAAATTGCAAAAGTGTAGTATATATCAAGCATGCTCAATTAAGACTGGTCATTAGTTTCTGTGCAATAGGCAGCTTTTGTTTTTATAGCTCTAACAGCAATTTTTAAAATTTATTTATTTTTTATTTTAAGATGTTATAAATGGGGCTGGGGTTGTGGCTCAGCGGCAGAGCGCTCGCCTAGCACGTGCGCGGCCCAGGTTCAATCCTCAGCACCACATAAACATAAATGTATTGCATTGTGTACAACTAAAGCAAATAAATAAATATTTAAAAAAAGATGTTATAAATGACAGCAGAATGCATTACATTTCATATTACACATATAGAGAACTTTTTTACAAATCTCTGGTTGTATACAAAGTATTTTCGCATCGTTCGTGACTTCATACATGCACTTAGGGTAATGATATCCATCTCATTCTACCATCTTTTTTTTTTTTTTTTTCATTCACCCTTTTGACCCCCTCCCTTCCCCTCCCAAATTATACTACAGAGCAATAGTAACAAAAACAGCATGGTATTGGCACCAAAATAGGCTGGTAGACCAATGGTACAGAATAGAGGACACAGTCTAACACATATAATTTCAGTTATCTTATATTAGACAAAGGCGCCAAAAATGTACATTGGAGTAAAGATAGCCTCTTTAACAAATGGTGCTGGGAAAATTGGAAATCCATATGCAATAAAATGAAATTAAACCTCTATCTCTCACCATGCACAAAATTCAACTCAAAGTGGATCAAAGATCTAGGAATCAGACCAGAGACACTACACCTAATAGAAGAAAAAGTAAGCTCTAATCTCCAACATGTTGGATTAGGCCCCAAGTTCCTTAATAAGAATCCTGTAGCACAAGAATTAATACCAAGAATCAATAAATGGGATAGACTCAAATTACAAAGCTTCTTCTCAGCAAAAGAAACAATCAGTGTGGTGAACAGAGAGCCTACTAATTGGGAACACATTTTTACCACATGCACGTCAGATAGAGCACTAATCTCTAGAATATATAAAGAACTCAAAAAGCTTAACACCAAAAAAACAAAGAACCCAATCAATAAATGGGCCAAGGAACTGAACAGACACTTCTCAGAAGAAGATATACAATCAATCAACAAATACATGAAAAAATGCTCAACCTCTCTGGCAATTAGAGAAATGCAAATCAAAACCACTCTTAAGATTTCATCTTACACCTGTCAGAATGGCAGCTATTAAGAACACAAACAACAATAAATGTTGGAGAGGATGTGGAGAAAAAGGCACACTCATACATTGTTGTTGGGACTGCAAAATGGTGCAGCCAATATGGAAAGTAGTATGGAGATACCTTGGAAAACTTGGTGGAACCACCAGCTATCCCACTCCTTGGTCTCTACCCAAAAGATCTAACAGCAATTTTTAAAATAAAACTTAAAATTTTTAAAATTAAAGACTAAAGTAAAGGGGAAAATTCTAAAGATAATTCCTTTTATTAAAAGAGAGAAAATAGCAAGAGAAGAAGCACAGAAAATCTGGAGGAAATAAAATGAGAGAATCTGATTATTGGCTATGAGAAAATGTAACTAATTTTTCTTTAGCATAGAAAGCGTGCTCCTCAACTAAATTTTATGAAGCTAATGTAACCTTAATACAAAAGCCTAATGAAAAGTATGAAAGAAGACAATTAAAGGCCATTCTCAATCATGGTATAAGCACAAAAAATCCTATGTAAAATATTAGTAAAGCAAGGCTATCAATGTGTAAAGATTATACATTATCACTGAAGTAAAGTTACTGCAGGAATGCATAATATGGTGTTTACTTCACTAAAACTGAAAATAGGAAAAAAATGCTCATACAAAACTCTACAGTAAAAGTTGATCTTAAAAAGACTACTGTCACCACTTTGACCCTGAACGGTGTATTGGAACCCCACTCAGTGTGGTAAAGTAAGAAAAAGTAATGCACATATAAGAATTTGATAATAGAAATATGGGGATTAAAAGGATGCAAAGTTGCTATGTACAGAGTCAGTGAACATAATCTATTTCTATTGTTTTAAGATGATATAGAGAGATAGATAATATGAGAATACAAAGACTACAAAGATTTCAGTTCTTCCCAAATTGATTTCTAGATTCAGTGCCCTTCATCGGCATCCCAGCAGCAGTCTCACATTCAATAATTTGTCAAAGTGAATCTAAGCGAGAAATATACAAAAGTTGTGTAGATATTACTGCAAACTGATATACTTTTGAGAGTGTATCACAGGTTGGCATTCATTTTCAGGTACATTTTATAAAATAGATATTTAACAATAGCGAGGCATATATCCAAAGACTTCCAGGAATCTTTATATGTTTGAAGATCATTGTAATATGTTGACTTCTTCCTTTAAAAAAAAAAAAAAAAAAGTCACCTTTCAGAACAATGAAGCTGTGGTTATATAGATACCAACCCAGGTTTTTTGGTTTTGTTTTTAATATTTTTTAATGGATCTTTATTTTGTTCATTTATTTATATGCGCTGTTGAGAATTGAACCCAGTGCCTCACACATGCTAGGCAAGCGCTTTACCACTGAGCTACAGCTCCAGCCCCAGTCCAGGTTTTGTTGCTTTATTTGCCTCTAGTTGCCAAGGCCACTCCTTTCTCCAAATACATCTTCTCACTCACATATTCTGAACAGCTGTTCCACCTTTTAAAAAATCCAATAGTAGGATTTTGTTGTAGTTCACTGAAATCTTTGGAGTCTTTGTGTTCTCAGATTATCTCTCAGTAGAGAAAAGTTTGATTTCCTACATATTAATATAACTAAGCATCAAGAAGCATTCACTGTGTACTCAAAATTGCTGAATATAAATACTGTCTTTACCATTTACTAGGATTGTGATCCTACAGAAGTTGAACTTTGCCTCTATTTCCTCATCTGTAAATGGGATCAGAGGAGGTGCTCTGAAGAAGACTTATTAGTAAATGCATTTTGGTAAATAAACACTAGCCTAGCTTTCATAACCTAGCAAAAGGTCACCCCTACAAAATTAGAATATTCATTGCCACAAATCAAACTGTTTGATTTGGTGTCACAAACTTTAATTTTTGAGTGACATCTGTGTGGAAGCCATTGTCAGCTCTAGGTATCCTTAAATTTAAGTATGCTCAATAAAGGAATATGTGAGATAGTGTTCAAAACAACTACAAACATGACTTAATGGTTAGAAAATAGCTGGCCATTGAAGAGGAAACAATTTGAAGCCCAAGAAATCTAGCTCATTTTGAAATGGGACTTTCTGGGCCATTAATACATTTCCATGCTTTTAGAAGATACCTTTTAATGATGTATGTACACACTGCTGAAGGAGCCCCAATTAGGGAGATGGCTATTGCGGTCAGCTGGAAGCCATAAGTTCCACCTGATAATAAGTATGTATGTGATGCACCTGTAAGTGCACGTGAGGCACCCGCAAAGCTAAAGGTATATAACCGGGTGAAAGCGGTCGGAGTCAGGAGAAGAATGAATTCATTCAGTCAGTCATGCAGTCACTCGGTCGGAAGAAGAGTTCGGGTCAGAGAAGAAGAAAAGAATCAGAGCGGCCAGAACGTAGGCAGAGCGGTTACAGAAGAGAAACCAGATAGAAGAAGTAATTGCTGGTCAGAGTCAGGCAGAGGCTCCCGAGGAAGAAAGAAGAAAAAGAAGAAAGAAGCTCTAAAAGCTAAGCTCTCTCTCTCTCTCTAAAGAAGAAATCTCTCTCTTTCAAGCTCTCTCTCTTTCTCTCTAAGCTCTAAGCTAAGCTCTCTCTAAGAAAGTAGAAATAAAAGTAGTAATAGCTTTACTCTGCCTCCGAGTTTTCCTCCCGGGTTACGGTACCAGGTAGCTTACACACTGCAATTTAATTTTTTAGTGATAATTCACTGGGTACTAAAGTAGAAAATTTCTGAAAATTTTAAGTTTAGAGATATTGCCAGGGAAGAGATTGGACTTGTGAGTCTTTGCCTGCTAATGAGTACTCTCCAAGTAAACTACACCCTGGCTTAATTTTTTTTTAAAGCTGAAATGTTTGAAGTTTTTGCTTTAGGATTTTAAACAATATTTTGAATACTTCATTGCTCCTAATTTTAATATTTAAATTCAAAATATTTTTTATTCTGATTTTAAGACTTACTTTGAAGTGTTAATTTAGCTTTATTTTATATGTATATACAAGTTGGTTAGATATAGTATCTATCTTGTTTGCAGTTGATGGGAAGTAAGAAATAATTCAAAACAGTAAATCTACATTAGAATAAAACTAAAATATTTTTATGCTGCTCAAAACATTGTTTCCTTCCAAAAAGAAATAAAAACAGGGACTTGACTAGTTATTCATTTGTGTTCATAGCAGCATTATTTATAACCGCTAAAATATGCCCATCAATGGAAGATTGGATAAACAAAACATGAAATATAAACATAAAACTAGAATGTTATTCAGGCTTAAAAGTAAAGGAAAATTCTAAAATATATTACAAGCTGTACGAACCTTAAAGACATAAAGGAAATAAGCCAGTAAAAAAAAAGGATAAATATATGATTCCATTTATGCCAGGTACCTAGGGTAGTCTCATTTGGAGAAAGAGTAGAATGGTTGTTGTTGGGGACTGTGAAAAGTAGAAATGGAGTTATTGTTTATTGGATATAACATTGGAGAAGATGAAAAAAGTTCTGGAGATAGATGGTGATGATCATTCACAACATTTGGGTACACATAATATCACAGAATTGTACACTAAAAAATGGTAAGATCTTGGTGTATTTATGTTTTCACAATTTGAAAAACAAAACATTTTCCTACAGTGCCTGGAAAACATAGAAAACACTCATTTTGGAAAACAGTTCTGGGAAATTTGAACCTCTTATGAATACCTCCCTACCTGCCCACTTGCCCATTCCCCAAAATTACAACTCAGGAACTATACCTTGTTAAATATAAATAAATGTGCTATAAACTAGGTACTTTGTTTTTCAGTAGTGGGGTGAGAATCTTAAATCTTAAGTTTTACAAGTGATTTCGTTCTTTCACGTGCAGTGGAAGATGAAGTGAATCTGAAGCATATGAGAAGAATCTTAGTCACAACAATGTTATAGAACTAGAAGAAACCTTAGTATCTAGTTCACACTACTCATTTTATAGAAAAATAAAATGAGTTATAAAGAGATTGACTTCCCCAAAGTTGCCAGCTGTTTAGGAGTAAAACTAGAACTTAAAGCTACATCTCCTAATTCTTAGTGGGTTTTGGACTACAGTGCTGCGCAAAAGACTGCATTGCCGTCTGTGTTAGACTTTGTCACTGTGAGCAAAATACCTGACAAGAACAACTTAGAGGAAGGAAGATTTATTTTGGTCACAGTTTCAGAGGATTCAATGCATGATCAGTGGACTCCGATACTTTGGGCCTGAGGTGAGGTAGAAGAACATCATGGCAAAAGGCATGGTGGAGGGAAGTTGCTCAGCTCTTGGAGCCAGGAAGGAAGGAGGGAAGAGAAACCCTTCCAAGCCACGGCCAAAGTGCGTACTTCCTCCAGTTAGGTCCAACCTCCTAGTAGTCCATTCAGCTATCAGTGGATTAATCCAGGAACCCTCAGGATTATTGCTTTAAATCCTCACCTCTGAGCCATGCTGCACTGGGGACTGTATATGCCTTCAACACATGAGCTTTTGGGGGACATTGCAGATCCACACCTTCTCAATAGAAGAATTTACTGGGTAGAATCCCTATTGCATAACTGGACTAAGTAATTAAATCTGTGTTGTGTTCTATAATATTTATAAAGTATCTCTCATAGAAGATTAGGTAAAGAGGACACATTTATTTGCCCTGTAGGCAGGTGTGAGTGAGTGAGAGAGAAGAAAAGAATTTAATCCCATCCCCAGAAATCTATCTTTATTCAGGCAGTTAAGGGCATTCCAAGCCTATAGCCAGTTGATCCTCCTAGTCAAACTATGTAAGTCCTCTGGGTCAACAAATATAAATGAAACTCAATTTAGTTCTTTCCTCATAAAGAAGAAAAATCAGTGAAGAAGCAATGAAAGCCCAAGGAACAAATACCTGAAACATGATCAGAATAGCAAAAAAAAAAAAAAAAAGTATTAAGAATTCAGAGACTATTGCACCCATAAAGCAAAAAAAAAAAAAAAAAAAAAAAAAAAAAAAAAAAAGTGGGTTACCAGTAGTACAAGCCTTTCTGAAATGCATGACTGCCTTGATCAAATTGTTTGTGGTATGGATAGATGCCATATGGTGTGAAATGTGTTAAATAGGTAGTCACCTGAAAAGTTTCCTAGTAACTTCTTTCAAGTAAGGAGGGAATAATGTGTATTTGTAGAATGTTTCTAGACAGCTTTTGTGTGAACTTTCAAGATATGTGTGATGTACATGCCTTATAGTAGAGGTGCCAAAACTAATGATTAAGGTGGAAGAACATGTGTCTGTTCATGTTTAGCTTATGCTCAGCAACATGTGGAGGTGTGTCTTGGAAATCTCTGAGATAATTGTACTTTCCAGTTACCAAAAGCTTTATGAGAATCTGGTACTAACATATGCAAAAATTGATAACCTGTCCTACTGTTTAATCAGGAATACTTGATTTGCATTTTAGGGCATTGCCATAGTGGATTATCAAGATTGTAAAAATATTTACAATTCTATTTTGGCTAGTTCAGAAAATAGCTGGCTAATAGTCACAAGATATTTTAGTTTCTTATAGTTTGCTTGCAACTCTAGCTTACATGTAACCTTCCTAGAACACAAATCTTTTTGATAATCAAAACCATACTTTAAAGCATATAAATATCTTGATTGATTTTCATTTTTTTTATATAAAACTGGCTTTTATATTAGAATTAGATTAGAAATAAGTCTGTGATATAATATTTTTATCAAGATGTGGTCTTCTAAAACAGTATTGTATATGTAATCTCAGTGCTTCATCAGAGAATCTATCAAAATTGTGTGCACAGAATGAGCTTTTGAAATTAGTGTGAATGTGATGCATGTAAGCTCTATTTCTGAGTTGTCTGGGCTTCTAAGGTTGTAGTTTAGCACTGCCCAATAGGACTTGGAATTGTTACTGTATGCTGTACAATTTGGTAGCCACTAGCCACATGTGAGTAAGTGGGACTAACAGATTTAAATTGCTACACATAGTCATGACTCTCCATATTAGCTAGTATAATATCTGGTAGGTAGGGGTATTTTGCAGTGCTGAGGATTGAACCCAGGGCTTCAGACATGCTAGGTAAGCACTCTTATCATTGAGCCATACTCCCAGCCCCTTCTAATAGTGTTAAAAACTAAGAAAAGACAAAAGTATAGAAATATCTGCATTGAACTGTGTGGACTTCTGATCCAAAACATGTTTACATGGTATAGTATATAGGCTCTTCAGCCTTTATTTTCTTCTTCTTTAGTATCATAGATACAATTTCCTTATTTCTGATCTTACTGCCTTTTTATTAAATAATAATTTATAACTTACACAAGCTCTGAACTGTTTTGATGTCTCTTGGTTAGATGTTTTTTATCTTCTCAGTTTTTTTAGTCTAACTCCCAATTTTTCTCACCAGTGGAAGAGAAATCTTAGTATTACCCAGTACGTTTTTTTTTTTTTTTTTTTTTTTTTTTTTTTGGTACTGGGGATTGAACTCAGGGGCATTCAACTCCTGGGCCATATCCCCAGCCCTTTTTTGTATTTTATTAGAGACAGGGTCTCACTGAGTTGCTAAGTGCCTCGCCACTGCTGAGGCTGGCTTTGAACTCGCGATCCTCCTGCCTCAGCCTCCCAAGTGCTGGGATTACAGGCGTGCGCCACCGCGCCCGGCTCCCGCTCAGTACGTTTTTTCAATTTGAGAAACTTCTAAACTAAAGTCAGAATTATCAAAGTACTTGTCAAATATCAAGTATGATTCCTTTTCAAAGAAGAAAATAGTTCTGCTAAAATTTCTTTCAGTTTGAAATATAAAA
The DNA here is from genome assembly GCA_025594165.1 of Tamias sibiricus. Taxonomy (NCBI): domain Eukaryota; kingdom Metazoa; phylum Chordata; class Mammalia; order Rodentia; family Sciuridae; genus Tamias; species Tamias sibiricus. Next base: position 145,595,205 of record CM046657.1, read on the forward strand.
GATCTGATACTCTTAAAAGTTTTCCATTTGTTTCTATTCCCACATAGTAGTCTGTGCAGCATTTCTTCAAGCAGAGTTGAATGTTGCTAGCAAAGTCACCAAAATTTCAGATTCTATGATCTCACAGGCAGTTAAGTGGTTTTGCTGCTGATTCCTGTTATAGTCTAAAAGAAGAAAGAAGTACAACCTATCTCATAAAGACAAGAGTTTCACTGGCTATATTTCTCCATAAGGCATTCACAGAAAATGTGTTAAAACATCATATTAAGCACCTCCTTTTAAATATTCTATATGTTCCAACTGTACTGAAAAGGACCATTTCGACAAACTTCACTGAAGGAATTCAACTTCTCTGTATGTATTAAATTGTAAATATATGGCTCTCTAAAGACTGTAACACGTTTTGGGTGTATTTTGGTGAATGCTGTTACCTGTTACATAGTGGATTTGGGGTGACAGTGCATGGCATACATGATGTCCTTAAACAGTAACTGAAATGAGCCATGATATGCCTTTGTTTTGATTTTGTGTGTGTGTGTGTGTGTGGTGCTGGGGATTGAACCCAGGGCCTTTTGCAAAGGAGGCAAGCACTCTACCATCTGAGCTATATCCCTGGCCCCTCCCTACACAATTGAGTTGTTATATAATTGACCATCTTTATTAGGATAAATTCCCTTGGGTTACTCTGCTTCTATATGTTGGGCTCCAGGCCCCCTTTCCACAGAACTGACCTAAATTCTGATTTTTATTTCTACATTTTCATAGTTGAGTGCCTTTGCTGTCACTCTAGTCTACTCTGATCTTTTCTTTCGTTAATAAACATCTATCTACCCTGTTTGTTCACATCAGGTGTTAGTAGGTTCTGTTTTAAGGGTTTTTGTTTTCTTCATCTATTCATCTAAAACATCAGGATGTGATATTTGTTACCAGAATAAGCATCAGTGGAACTGGGGAGTGTATCTGAGTGGTAGAGCACTTGTCTAGCATGTGCCTAGGGGCTTCAGTCCCCATCACTGCTGGAGCCTGAGGCAGGGAAACATCAAAATTGGTGAGTTTTTTTCCTTACAACAGCAGACAGATCATTTTTACACTTTGTACAGTCCTCATGTTTTTAATTATTTTTGTTCTTGAGTTATCAGAGATTTATTTTTAAAAATCTAGGAAATGTTTGTTTTCAGGATTATTGGTATTCAAGAAGCTATTTGTTAAATTGAGTTAACTTGAAGTAGTTTCAGATTCTTTGTGACATAAGTTCTGACATCACATAAAATGGAGTATGTGAAATTTACTTTCCCAGACTTATACATACAGAAGCCAGGTCCAAAGTAATTCATCTTGGAGACTTTACAATGGATTTTTTTTTTTTTTTTTTTTTTTTTTTTGTACCGGGGATTGAACTCAGGGGCACTGGACCACTGGGCCACATCCCCAGCCCTTTTTTGTATTTTATTATAGACAGGGTCTCACTGAGTTGCTAAGTGCCTCTTCATTGCTGAGGCTGACTTTGAACTCACGATCCTCCTGCCTCAGCCTCCCAAGTGCTGGGATTACAGGTGCACCACCACACCCGGCTACAATGTATTTTTTAACATGAAATCTAGTATTAGCAAGGTTTGTTACTTATTATGTACTACCCACTGTAAATAGGATAAGATATTGAATCAACATAGATTTTATTTAGAGCACAGCTTTCAGAACACCACACAAAATAAAGGAAAGATAAGCTTTCTAATATAATGTTTTCTCTGACCCTATTTTATAAAAGTTTGCCAAGTTAATCTGTATTACCAAGAAACAACAGGGAAATGAAAAGAAGTTTTTCAGTAAATCATAATTACCTCAAAAATTGACATGAATCATGGTAGTAATTTATGTTAGAGTGGAAGGAGGTATAGTAGTAGGTCATTCTATTAGGGGTGTAAAAGAACTGATGTTCATCTTTTTCCTTTGTCAGTGAGCAGGAAAAAGTTACCATGAGAAGCAAATTCTTAAATTATTTCATATAATTTTAGGAAATTCCTCCTGATATAAATGACGTAGCTAAGAATCCTGTGTGGGGGATGGGGGGTAGTAGCTCAGTGGTAGAAATCTGTGGGGTGTGAGTTCTTCAGCACCACACCTTGGGGGGGGGGGGCGTAGAAAAGAAAAGAATCCTTTGTTGAAAGTAAACCCTAATTTTCACAATAGGCCTGCTTCCCCACAACTTAGATTTTTAGGTTTTCTTTAATGGCTTCTGTTTTGTTTCCACGTACTAAACATAAGCAATAGTCCCCAAATTTTTTGTGCATTCTTTGTAAACACATATGTTCAAAAAACTTTTTCGTTCCTTTTTATTCCATTATGTGGATATACTACATTTTGTTTACCAATTAATCAAACATTTGTGGTGTTTTCACCTTTTACCTTTATAAATATGTTGCTGTGAACATTCATGTACACGTTTTTCTGTAGACATAAGTTTTCATTCCTCTTGGAACACCCAGAAGTTAAATTTCTTGTTGAAATGGTAACTGCCAGACTGATTTTCAAATTTGCGGCATCATTTTATTTCCCTTGAAAATGTCCAGTTTTTCCACATTTTAGCTAACCTTTGCAATTAACTGTCTTTGATTATAGCCATCCTAGTGGGTGCGAGGTGGTATTTCATTGTGGTTTTGATTTGTATCTCCCTAATGACTGTTGGTGTTGAACATCTTTTCACACGCTTAATTGGCCATGTGTCTTTGGAGAAATGCTGTTCAGATCCTTTGCCCATTTTTGAGTTGTTTAGAATTTTTGTTGTTGAGTTTTTTTATATAAGGTTATCTTTTTTATTGTTAAATTATGGAAATTCTTTTTATATTCTCGATACAAGTCTGTTCAACAGATTCATTATTTTCAAGTATTTACTCCCATTAAGTAGGTTGTCTTCACTGTCTTGATAGTGTGCTCTCAAGCACAAAAGTAAGTCCATTTGTCTATTTTCTTTGTTAGTTGTGCTTTTAGTGTCATAGCTGAAGAATCATTTCTCAGTACAAGTTCCCAAAGATCTATGCTTTTATTTTATTTTTTAATATTTATTTATTTGCTTTAGCTGTACACAATGCGTTTATTTGTATGTGGTGCTAAGGATCGAACCCAGGCTGCGCACGTGCTAGGTGAGCGCTCTACTGCTGAGCCACAACCCCAGCCCTATGCTTTTATTTTATAGTTTAGAACTTACTGTTTAGTCTTGGACCCATTTTGAGTTGATTTTTGCATATGTGTAATTCTATTCTTTTGCATGTGGATATCAAATTGGAATTTTCATTGGAATTATCTTGAATTTAATTTTGGGAGAGTTAACAGTCCTTGTATTATAAAGTCATTCCATGTTTTTAAGTTTTTGTTTAAATTTTTTTTTGCAGAAAGATTTTCTACATGCTACTTATTGTATTTTTAGTTTAATGCTAACATAGAAGTGTGTTTTCCCCTAATGCATGTATTTGCCAAAATTGCTGAGAACTCTTTATTAGTTTTAATAGTTTATTGATTCCATTGACTTTTATATCTAGACAATCATGTAATCTGTAAATCATGACTTTCATTACTGTGTTATTTATTGGTTTTTCTTAGTCTGTTAATGTAGGAAATTACTTTGGTTTAACGTTGGAAGAGTCATCATTCTTTCAACTATAGTACTTCATGTTTTATGTGCATTTTACATATTGTTTCTTTTTCTTTTTTTTTTTTGTGGTACGGGGATTGAACTCAGGGGCACTCGACCACTGGGCCACATCCCCAGCCCTTTTTTGTATTTTATTTAGAGACAGGGTCTCACTGAGTTGCTAAGTGCCTCGCCATTGCTGAGGCTGGCTTTGAACTCGCGATCCTCCTGTCTCAGCCTCCCAAAGTGCTGGGATTACAGGCGTGCGCCATCGCGCCCGGCTTTTATTTGTTTTTTAACGTAAAGTTTTTGCAGGCATGTTCAAAATGAAATAGTTCTGTACTTCTTTTGTGCAGTCCTTACTCACTTTTGGTATAAAGATTATAATGGCTTCAGGAAGTGAGTTTTGAGCATTTATTATTTCTGGAATAACTTTTCTTGGAAAGTGTTTCAGGTGAAGGTGACTTTTTATTTCCTTTTCAAATTCTTATGGTTTTTTGTGTATTCTTGCTTCCTGTTTCTTGTGCCAATTTACTCCTTTTGCATTACTCAAGAAATTATGCATTTGAGGTTTTTTAATTTATTGACAAGTACTTTTTGGGGAGTGGTTGCTGGGGATTGAATTTGGAACCTTTTACCCCTGAGCTACATTCCCAGCCCTTTTTATTTTTTGTTTTAAGACAGGGTCTAGGTAAATTGCTCAAGGCCTTACTAAGTTTCTGCGCTGGCCTTGAACCTACAGTCCTCCTGCATCAACTTCCCAAATTGCTGGTATTACAGGCTCTTGCTACCACACTCGAGTTGTCTTTTTTTTTAACTTTTTCTGTAGCTTTTTCTCCTTACATGTAGTATTTTGTTAGTCACTTTTCTGCCACTATAACAAAATATAACCTGAGGTGATCAGCTTATAAAGAGAAAAGTTTTTATGTTTGAAGGTTCCTGTTTATGATTAGTTGGCCTCTGGTAAGGAAGCACATCATGGCAGACATGTGAAAAGTGAGATTGCTTGCTTCATATGACCAGAGAGCAGAAGAGAAGCAAAGGGAATTGGGATTTCAAGGACCCCTTCAAGAGCAAACTCCTAATGACCTAACACGAGGACCCGCCTTCTTAGTGTTTCACCACATACCAATAGTGCCATCCTGCTCATCAAGGTTTTCAACACATGGGCCTTTGGGGAACATTCAGAATCTAAACTTATAACATTTATGTCTTTATGGTCAGTGTTGTTTGAGGACCCTTTCAACAAAATAGAGATTATGAATTCATGTTCCAGAGTCATTCCGTTTATTACTTCCAACATTTACCAGTTGTGTGACCACAGGCAGTTCTGTAACTATTCTATGCCTGTTTCCTCAATTGCAAAGTGGGTATAAACATAGTACCGATGAAGATCAATAGAAGTAGAGGAAGGAACCAGGGGTGGGAAGCAGGGAGGGAGTGGGGAAGGGTTAGGGGAGGTGTAATTGACAAATTATATTGTTATATTGTCATCATGTACAACTATGATACACCAATAAAAAATGTGGGGGAAAAAGATAGTCCCTATGTCAGGGTGTTGTTGAAAGAACCAAATGGGCTAATATATTTTTAAAAAGCATTTAGAATGGTCTATGGCACTGAGTAGATGTTCTGTTAATACTATTTGCTAATAGTCACAATGGAAACCTTTTCTAAGAATCAGGTTTTGTTTCTTTATTTTGTTCTCTATTTTGTTGATATCTACCATTAATTTTTTTTCTTGTTCCTTTCTCTTACTCTTTTCTTGTTTTGAGTACTCTGAAAAAAAAAGCTAGATGTAACTACCATTAGATGTAGCCTACAAACTATAATTTTCCTGCCACTTACAGCTGACTTGTTAAGAGTTGCTTGTCACTGTCATTCTGAACAAGTCAGATTCCCCAGCACATCTTCATCTCTTAATATTCCCTAACTATACTCCAATTCTCTCCATGTTGGCATTCTCCAAAACTTTTACTTGCACATTGTATTAACTACTCTCCTTTATTTCTCATAATCTCAGATATGAATTTTCTTGGATTTATTTCCTTCCTTGCTGGTGTTTTTTCAAAGAAGGTCTTTGGCTTGATAAGTCTTTTGAGTTTTTGTATGCCTATAGCTATCTTTACTTTATTCTCATAATAAAATTGTATTTCAACTGTGTGAAAAACATAAAGTTTTGAATTTCTTACTTTTTAAACTGTCTTCCAATGTGTTTTGGTTTCTGGTGTTGCTGTTGAAAACTGATCCTTATTCAGTTGAAAGTGAGATCCAGTCTTCCTTTTTAGAAACTTCTGAGTTTGTTTCTAGTGTTTTTCAATTTTACTGTAGTGTGTCTAGCTGTGAGAGTTGTCTTCAATATCCTGTTGTCACTTTTTGAGCTATTTTAATATGAATTATCTTTAATCCTAAGAAAATCGTAGTCTTTTTATCTTTTGTTATTGTTTTGTGTGTTTTTTTATTTTCCTGAGACTCTTATGGCAAATATATTGGCATTTCTTCTAAATTTTATTTCCTGTTTCCTCTTATCACCCTTTGCCCTGAAATTCTAGTGCAGTCCTCCAACTTAACTAATGTGTTCTTAAACTGCTAAACCAATTCTTCTTTCCAACCCATCAGTAGCTTTATTTCACCTATTAATTTTAATTTTTATTTTTTTGGTACCGGGGATTGAACTCAGGGACACTCAACCACTGGGCCACATCCCCAGCCCTTTTTTGTATTTTATTAGAGACAGGGTCTCACTGAGTTGCTAAGTGCCTCTTCATTGCTGAGGCTGGCTTTGAACTCGCAATCCTCCTGCCTCAGCCTCCCAGCCTCCTAAGTGCTGGGATTGCAGGCATGCACCACCATGCCTGGCCACCTATTGATTTTTTAGACTAGGAATTTCCAGTAGGGTTTTTCTTTATAACAGTTCTTCCTGCTTCATCTTTAAGTAATTTTCCTCATTTTTTAAGGATTTATTATAACTTATTTTAAATCCTTAATTTGTCTGGTTCAAAAGTATGCTTCTACTATAAATTCAATTTGTTGTCTCTTTTAAGACTTATCATCTTCCTATAGAATGAGTCACTGCCTTGTCATTTCAGGGTTTTTGTTTGTTTGTTTTATGTTGGTTTTGTTTTGTTGTTGCTGTTTTGCCAAGGATAACTAGTAAATATTTTCATTCAGATAAATTTATATGTTGGACTTAAAGTTATATAAATTTAACAAGCTATGTCTTGATTTTTTTTTTTAATCAAGAATAAAATGTTTTCCCTCAGTAACTTGCTCAACTCAGTTCACAGTAAAACAGCTTTTATACCTTTTGTGAGAGTTTTCAAACTTACAGAGGAGGAGACAGTAACTTAAAAAGCAGGTCTATATTCCTGCCCTATTTCACACCTGTTATTTGGAAAGTGATAGTTTGTATGGGCTGTAGTTATTTGGCTTTTGGGCAGTGGAGGTGAGAATAATTTCTTCTGCCACCATTAAGAAGGCCAGATTGTCTTTTCATTACAGAAGACCTTGGCATTGCGGTTTTTTGTGCTTCTTTCCTTTGGTGTTCATCCTTAGAAGCATCTGCAGCATTATGTATGTTCTGTCAGCCAGGTTTATTTTAAAACTAATTTAGTATATATGAGTCTTCATGGTTAAGAGAGAAATTATAGGAATATAGTCTAGCTATATGTAGTTTAATTATTAAGCATTCAAAGACAGGTAAGGTAGGTACTTGATTATTAAACACACTGCCTTGATATATTGTACCGTCTACCTCACCTCATCTTTTTTCTGTAGGTCAACTCCTCTGGAACAGACCTTTTGAACTTCTTTCCTTGCCATCTTCACCAAATTCTTTATCCTCCTGTGAAGGACAGTAAATTCATAGTCAAATTTCTTCAATAGACACCATTAATTCATTACATATTCTTTGCCCTGCTAAGCCCTGTGCATGTCCTCAGAATCCTCTCAGCACAGTACTTCAGGAAGCTAGTTAAAAGTTAGCACTGTAGATAGATACTTTTGTAATTGATGTTTCTATTCTAATTCTCTTTCCAACCAGGCTAACACTCAGACTTTACTTTTCTTCTTCTTCTCCTCCTCCTCCTCCTCCTCCTCCTCCCTCCTCCTCCTCATCCTCTTCTTTGCTATTATTTTTTTTAAATTTTGTACATATGGCAACAGAATGCATTACAATTTATATTATACGTATAGAGCACAATTTTTCATATCTCTGGTTGTATACATACAGAGCACAGTTTTTCATATCCCTGGTTGTATACAAAGTAGAGTCACCTCATTTGTGTCTTCATGCATGTACTTAGGGTAATGATGATCATCGTATTCCACCGTCTTTCCTACCCATATGCCCCCTCACTATATTTGTTTTGAAGATCGAAAAGGAATTCAGGTAAATAGTAAGTAAAGGTGTTTCCTAATCAGATACAGTGATACATATCTGTAATCCCAGCTTCTTCAAAGGCTGAGGCAGGAAGATCACACATTTGGGACCAGCCTTAGCAACTCAGTGAGATCCTGTCTCTAAATAAAAAGTAAAATAAATAGGGCTAGGAATGTAGCTCAATAGTAGAATGCCCCTGGGTTTTAAAAAAAAAAAAAAATGTTTACAATATCTAGTACCCTTTTCTGCCTTCTTTTACTCATTTTTTAAAGCCTTTTATGTCATATTTAGCCTTGTTTCCCTTTTTCCTGCACTATTTCTGCTTCTTTCTAATTAATGTGTTTACACTGGGAAATTAACACATTGTGTTACTATAGAGTATATTTTGATTCAGTAGTGAATGAAAGGGCATTCTTTCCTTTTCGTATATTTTCATATATACTCAATTCTTCAGACACTCCCCTGAAGTGATTTCCTCTTGTTTTTGGTATAATGATGTACATTTTTTTCTACCCTTGTATTTAGATATTTTGTAGAAAATACTATCAGATCTTAGAAAAGTACATGTTTTGGATGGATTCTTTCTGAGCAGTGGTTTACGTCTACTAAAAAAGAGATAGTTTGAGAAAGGACAATGCTGGTAGAGCAAACACGTATTACATTTCTTTTTGTCTTTGAGTTAATATAAGCTGGATATTCTACAAATATTAATTGGAAAAAATTCAGAGAAAGTAGATCATTGAGTGGGCTAACTATATAGCCATCACTGTATTATATGCCTTCACTACAGGACTGTGTTCAGTGTAGGTATTGACCTTGTTTACTTATGAAGAAAATAAGAATAAAAGAGGTGAATAATTTACCTGGGGACACACAATTAGTAAGTGGTATGTTGAGATTCTACTTCAGCTCTCTGAATTTCAATCTTAAACTTTAAACCTTTCTCATTCAACATAAGGAAATTTTACCTTCAGATTTTATCTTTTTTGACTTTATATCCTTTCTAGTTTGGGCAATAATTGTGTACCTCCATATGAGCATATATACATGCATTTTTATATTTTATTGGTCATTTGAACTACCCGTACGTAAGCTTCTCATACAAATAGGGTTTTTTTTGTTTGTTTGTTTTTTTGGTTTTGGTTCCGGGGATTGAATTCAGGGGCACTTGACCACAGGGCCACATCCCCAGCCCTTTTTTGTATTTTATTGGAGACAGGGTCTCACTGCGTTGCTAAGTGCCTCTCTGTTGCTGAGGCTGGCTTTGAACTCTGGATCCTCCTGCCTCAGCCTCCCAAGTGCTTGGATTACAGGCATGCGCCACTGCACCTGGCACAAATAGGGTTTTGAGCCTGTAAGCCAGTCCCATTTGACTTAAACAGAAAGAACAAACTAACCTAAAGATAATTTGCATCATCCATATTATTTGTAAAAGAATACCTCTGCACCTTTCATATTTTTGTTAAATGAGACAATGATCATCACTATTTGAAACATAAAATATTGGAGTCTGCCTGTTGGCCAGGAATATTTGCCTCACTTCAGGATTTAAAGTATTCCTAGAAAGATGCCAAAAAGCTCTTTAGGAGGATAATTGAAATTATAGTAATAGGTGTTGAACATCAGAAGTATTTGCTCAGGTCTTTGTTTTAATTTCCTATTATGAGAATATAGAGTCCACATTCAGTTATTAAAACCTGTGTGATTTCCTTTTCTTTTTCAGAAGATGAATAATCTTTCATTTAGTGAGCTGTGTTGCCTCTTCTGCTGTCCTCCTTGCCCAGGGAAAATTGCTTCTAAACTAGCATTTTTGCCACCTGATCCAACTTATACACTGATGTGTGATGAAAGTGGAAGCCGCTGGACTTTACACCTATCAGAACGAGCAGACTGGCAATATTCTTCTAGAGAAAAAGATGCTATCGAATGTTTCATGACTGGAACCAGTAAAGGCAACAGAATTGCCTGTATGTTTGTGCGTTGCTCACCCAATGCCAAATATACTTTACTCTTTTCACATGGAAATGCTGTTGATCTTGGTCAGATGAGCAGCTTTTACATAGGACTGGGATCACGGATTAATTGTAATATATTCTCATATGATTATTCTGGATATGGTGCAAGTTCTGGAAAGCCAACAGAGAAGAACCTCTATGCAGATATTGAAGCTGCCTGGCTTAGTCTTAGGACAAGGTAAATTGTGACTGGGAATTATTTTTTACACAGTAGTTGGTTTTACTATAAATTCCTTGAACTATCACAAAGATTATATTTACCAATATTCATAGTCCAACTTATAGGTTGCAGTTTTAAATTTTATATAATAACCAAAAAAAAACGTTTTTTTTTTTTTTTTTTTAAACATAGTTCAGGTTTGTGTATGTATTAATGCATGTATGTGTGTGAATTTTTAAATTTAAATGCACAATGAATATTTGGTTTTATAAAATTTATTGGTGTGTCACATATAAGTATTGACTCAGAATTGCAGCATTTTAAGGGAACGAGGGAAAAAAATGTAATTTAGTATTATTTAAAAGTGAGATTTTACTTTACATTCTGGACTCCTAAACTTTGGAGAAATAATCTAGAGTTTTAAAAGAAAAAGTACTGCCGGGTGCGGTGGCACGCACCCCTGTAATTCCAGCACTTGGGAGGCTGAGACAGGAGGATGGTGAGTTCAAAACCAGCCTTAGCAATGGTGAGGCACTTAGCAACTCAGTGAGACCCTGTCTCTACATAAAATACAAAAATGGGCTGGGGATGTGACCCAGTGGTCGAGTGCCCCTAAGTTCAATCCTCGGTACCAAAAAAAAAAAGAAAAAGGAAAAAGTACTATTTTTGTAAATTACTTAAGAAAATGTTCTTTATCGATTATTCCTTTTTCCATTTGTTTATTTATTTATCTACATGTGGTGCTGAGAGTCAAACCCAGTGCCTCACATGTGCTAGGCAAGTGCTCTACCACTGAACTATAAACCCAGCCCATCAATTATTCTTTGATTATAACAAAGAATATATTTTTTGCAGACTAGAAATTGCAGTAAGTCACCAAGATACAAATTTTTCTTGAAAAAAAATCTCAATTTTGTAGACTTCAGTGCATTTTATTTTCGGTGCAGTTAGTATACAATAAATAGATATCTCAGTGTACGTTTTCTGATGTTATATATTGGTAAGCTTCCTGACTTCCAGAGTGTTGTACTGAAGAGATAGGACCCAAAGAAAAGTCACCATTTCTAATTTAATATTTAAAATATTACTGGTGTCAAAGAACCTCCTCATTGTTAGTAGGTTTAACCTTTTTAAGAAAATGTCTTCAAAAATATTTCTTCTCCAAGAAATGTAATCAAGCTCTGCTCTCACAGCAAATTTCTGTATAAAGGGGATTCTTATTAAATCAATTAAAATATTACAAAAACATGAAAAGTAAGGAAAAAAAAGATGGTGAGTACTAGTTAAAGATTTAACAGGGGGACGATAATATTGTTTAATTTATAAATTTTCAAACTGCATTATATAAAACTCTTTTTCAACTGTACTAATATTAGTTCCATCAGGTCTTAAATAAACTAGTACCCACTTTCAAAGTCAGCCATTTGAACATTATATTTCAGAAAGTATTGTAACCTTTTTAAACACTGAAATAATTGATATGATTCATATAACATAAAGAGTATACTTATAAAGTATAACATCAGTGAAATAATGTGATTTTTGGAGAGATTCAAATCCTTTTAAAATTAATTTTTATTGGTGTATTATAGATATATATAATAGTGGAATTCATTTTTATACGTAATAGTGGGATTTATTTTGTCATATTTATACATGCATATAGCATGATTTGGTTAATTTCATCTAAAATATTGATTTTGAAGGTGCCAAGTTAAAGTAGATAGCCTCTATTATTAGTGCTTAACACGGAAGGACAACTTTTTTTGAAACTAAACAATGAATATATGTCTATCGAAAAATATTCCCTCTTTTGAATAGTCAGCTTTCTTTTTTCTTGTCAGATTTTGTTTTGTTTGTTTTCTGGTTCTGGGGATTGAACCCAGGAGCATTCTACCACTGAGCCACATCTTCAACCCTTTTTAATTTTTTTTAAATTTTTGAGACAGGACCTTGCTAAGTTTATTGATGCTGGCCTTCAACTTGTCATCCTTCTGCCTCAGCCTCTTTAGTTGCTAGGATTACATGCATGCACCATTGCACCTGACCAGATACCAATTTGAAGGAAATCATTTCTAAAATGATTGCCTGTCTTGAATAATTAATTTCAACACATTTGATGACAAATATTAATGAGGAACAAGAGCAGAATAAATCTTTAAATAACCCCACATACTGTTTAAGCTCTCCTATGCTTTCTCATGCTGAACCCTAACTAAATACAATTGAAAAAATTAGTAGTCTTGGGAAATTTCTTTAACTCCTCTGAGCCTGTTTCCTCTTCTTTTTAATGAAAAAAGTTAAGTGAAATGATCTCCAAAATCCTTTGTAGTTCTGAAAATCTATCCTCTAACAAGATGTATGTAATTAGAATACATGCCTTGTATTTCTTTTACCAACCAAAAGTAAAATGTTACGTAATCAGGAAGAGAGAAATAAATAAATGAACTTTTCAGGAAAAAATTCCCAGTTTCTGCCCTTCTGATGGATCAACAGAAAATAAAAGCCTGGTGTTCACCATTCAGCCTTCTCCCACAAATCTTAAGCTCCATGTGTGTGCGCTCATGGAAAGAACACTGTACCAGGAGTCGGTTTACCTGGGTTATAATTATAGGTCTATCATTAACTTTGAACATCTGCTCATTAAGCAACTCAACTAGATTAGATGGTCTGTAAAGTCCTTTCTAACTCATACTATTCTGAAATTGTTCATGCTTAATTAGCAGATGCCCCTGCTACTCTTGCCATTGCTTACTTGAGCCCAGAACCTATAATTGCCACCAATAGTGTTGCTGTTCATCTGACAGCAGTACTGCAATGTTAGGAGTTGTGCTGTGGCTGCACACATTCACTCTCTTAATATATTTTCTATGGAGCATATACAACTAGGTCTGTTATAAATAAAAAGGCATTTCTGAGTTGAGTGGCATTTAGAGTCAGTCAGGTATAGCTAGAACCCCACTTCTGGGTCATATCACAAATGTTTGTGGAAGAAACTATGTGAGATATGTCATTACCTGGATAATTCAAATAATCTTGTGCTCCTGGAAGAGAACACATGGGTATTTAGCCTTGTTCTTTCCTGGTGAATGTTTAGATTCTCAGAAAGCTCCCTTACCTTTCCAAAAAACTAGATGCTGTGGCTGGAGTTGTGGCTCAGTGGTAGAGCACTTGCCTAGCATGTGTGAATCACTAAGTTCGATTCTCAGTACCACATATAAATAAGTGAATAAAATAAAGGTTCATCAACATCTAAAAAAAGACTAGATGCTGCTTGCTGTGCAAATGGCTCTTGGCTACCAGAAATAACTATGTCTGCCTTGTATGTGGAAAGACATATTTAAGGTCACTATAACCCTTCACCCTACATTCATTAGCTTCTGTAGCACTTCACCTACAATTGAAGTGGTTTACAGTTGGGACAATTATACTGTGGATAAGTAACAGTTTCTGGAACATAGTAGATAAGCAATAAATATTTATTGAGTTAGTGAGTTCACATTTTTAGATCTGTAGCAATAATTAACCAACCATATGGTGTTTGGAATTTGTTTATCTGTCGATCTTTTCAATCATTATTCTATTTCTACAAGTAAACAAATTTTAAGATAAATTGTAATTTGATTTTGACTAAAATTGTTCATTATATTCATTCAATACCATAACTATGTAACATTTCCTTCTCAATATCTAGAGAAATAAAGAACTTTTGTTACATTGAATGAAAAATAAACACTAAATATCAATTAAGGTACTAGTAATATAAGGTATTCCATAGGCAACAATATGCCAGATTTGAATTAGTTGAGCTTAGTAAGTGATTTAATAAATTGTGTGTGTTTGTGTGTATGTGTGTGTTTGGATGTGGTACTGGGGATTGATCCCAAGGGCAATTAAGCAGATAAAATTAGCTGAGAATATAGAGCTTACTATGTAGAATTAAAAATGATGGTGATAAGCCGGGCACGGTGGCGCATGCCTGTAATCCCAGCACTTAGGAGGCTGCAGCAGGATTGCGAGTTCAAAGCCAGCCTCAGCAATGGCGAGGTACTTAGCAACTCAGTAAGACTCTGTCTCTAAATATATACAAAAAAAAGGCTGGGGATGTGACCCAGTGGTCAAGTGCCCCTGAGTTCAATCCCTGGTACCACCAAAAAAAAAAAAGATTGTGATAGTGCTGGAGGTATAGTTCAGTGGTAGAGCACTTGCTAGCATGTGGAAGCCCTGGGTTCAAACCCCAACACACAGAAAAAGTAAAAAACAAAAAGACCTCAACATCATAATGGTGATAACTAAGAAAGCTCAATTTTAAATATAAATTTATATTGTCTCATTCTTTCATTCTAATAGCAAATCTTTAGGGAATGATGGAATATTTCTAGTCCAACTTTTAACTTCTGAATTTTATAGATATGGCATTCGTCCTGAAAATGTGATCATATATGGCCAAAGTATAGGGACAGTACCATCTGTGGATCTTGCTGCTCGGTATGAGAGTGCTGCTGTTATTCTTCATTCTCCTTTGACCTCGGGAATGAGAGTTGCTTTTCCTGATACCAAGAAGACCTACTGTTTTGATGCATTCCCAAAGTAAGTGGCAATATTCAAAATAGTTCAATTCCAAAAAGCTTTTAAGGGAATTTTTTCTATCATTTCATACATTGATGTGGAAGGTGGTGGGGAAGTTCATTCAGTCATGAGCTTCTGTTTTACATAGAAATCGTGAAAAACTAATATGAAAAGGTGTTGGCAAGTGACCAGCAAGGAGGCTGAAGCGTTTGAGCAATAGTAATCCACATAAGAAGTACTGAGGGCCTTGTACCCTTGGTAATGGCACTAGTATTGCAGACAAAGGAATAAGTTTGCAAAATGACAGAACTGAGTAGACTCCCAAGTTTCTGCCTCGAGCTGCTAACATGATGATGCCATTGAGTAAGATAAATAAAACTGAAGAAGACTAGGTAGAGAGAAAAATGAGTGAATAATTTCTAGTTAATGATAGTTAATTTACAAAAAGTTGAGTATTAAATGAACTAGAATAAGTATTACCATCACAAAATCTGCAATCACACTATTAAATGGATTGAAAGAAAGGCAGCTACTTAATGTTTCTCAAGATAAGCAGATATTCTCTCCTGCTTCTCTTCATAGTTGGAAAAATCGATGGCCTGTTTTACTCAGAGGGGAAAAGTCAAGAAAGGAAGAAATAGGCAAATTTCAAATTTCTTTCCTTTCTTTACTTGGCAGCAACACAAAGGATTTTTTTGTGAGTGACAGGCCAAAAGTCAATCTATCCTTTTGTTCTTTGGAAGAACTGCAAAGGTTATTTCAAACCATAAATCTTTTTATATTGTCCAGAATATGATCATTTTAGTAGGGAAGCTTATGGGACCATGTGATCTTATCATTCAGGCAGGCCATGGGAGGTGGTAGGGAAGGGATTTTGTTTTGTTAACTTTTTTATTTTGCTTTATTTTTGTGATGCTGGGATTGAACCCAGGACCTCCTGCATGCTAAGTAAGCACTCTACCACTGTGGGTTTTTAATTATTTGGGGTTTAATTTTGTTTTAGGTATATACATCACACTACTTCTGTTTTGCTGAATGGTAGTAATGAATATAGGGAAGTAATTGAGTCTATACCATTGCCGTCTTATATTTCTGTCTAGCTACCATTTTCGCTTGTAGCACATGAGCAGAAATAGCAGCATCAGTTGTAAATAAACTATTTTAAAATAGTTTATGCTTTTTAAAAGTTTTAATTCCTTTACAGCTAAACATTTTTCTGATAGGAAATAACACAAGAATTTTTCTCAGTAAATGCAACCTTGAATTATTTCACTGATTAATTTATTTCTTTGCAAGATTTTTTTTTTTTCTTTTTAACTGTTACTGGGGATTGAACTCAAGGGTGCTTTACCACTGAGCTATATCCCCAGCTCTTTTTATTAACTAATTAATATTTTTGAGACAGTGTCTCACTAAGTTGCTTAGGTCCTTCCTAAATTGCTGAGCTGGCCTCAAACTTGCAGTCCTCCTATCTCAGCTTCCGGAGCCACTGGGATTATAAGCATGTTCACTGCACCTGGTGATTTTCTCTTTTTAAGGCTGTAATGTTATCTTTCTCTCTCAGAAGTTTTTGAAAGACTTGTTTGTTTATAAGATTTCTTCTCTGTAATTTCTGACTCCTCCAAATTGTTTCTTGAAAATTCTGTTTATTTTGATCTCTATCTTATATTTGAGGTATTCTCTTCTAAATCTAATAATTCTTGGCTATCTGCTTATATATAAGAGTGAAGAACTAAAGAACTAATCTAATGTAATCAATAAAGAAAGCTCTTTTAAAAACTTCACCTTGGACAATGAAGTCCTAGCTTCCAGTATTGTTGGAAACCAAGTAGGGTTAATAACAGCCAGTATGTATGAGTAGTCTGTGACTCTCTGATACCTCTACCCTAAACTCTTGACAATCTTGAGTCCACAGACCCTTCAGTCTTAGGGGAAGGCAGTTACCACCTAGCTGCAATTGAGAGGCAAAAGGGACCTGTGAAAGAGGGGGATATGTTTTAACAGACTGAACAAATTCTCTATATTCTAATCACCCACCTTCATCCCCATAGCAGATTCCTTAGCTTTCTTTGTTACAAATTGGGTTGCTTCTTCACTTTACCTTCTGTCTGCTTAATTGTATTTGCTTTCTCTTATCCTTTTAATCAGGTGTCTCTCACATTCATTTACTTTCCAGCTTTAACATTTTGTTACATTAACATTCTTCTTATGTTTGTGTTTTATACCCTGAAAATAAGAATAAAACCCAAAATATTTTGATGTAATTTTAGCATGAAATTAGGAGGGAGAATATGAGTGCAGAAGGAGATAAAATTGGTACATACTTGAAATTGTCCTTAATTTTTGTTATGAAACCTTAAGTTTTCCTGAGCTTAAAAACAAAAATCAGTATTTTAGAACAGTGCAACAGGGTGACAGCATTGAATGACTCCACCAAAACAGAAGTACATAAAGGTCACTTTCTTTAGTTACTAAGTTAGACTTAATATAAAAGGCAACTTTTGAATCATAAAATCTAATTAATCTTAAAGATCAAATATTTGAATTTTCTGTTTTAGCCCTAGAAAATTTTTCTTTTTACATAGCCATGTTATTGATTCTTCTTTCCCCCCTTTCTCTTTTCCCTATAGCATTGACAAAATCTCTAAGATAACCTCTCCAGTATTAATAATTCATGGGACTGAAGATGAAGTTATTGACTTTTCACATGGCCTCGCATTGTTTGAGCGTTGCCAAAGACCTGTGGAGCCTCTGTGGGTTGAAGGAGCAGGACATAACGATGTGGAACTTTATGGACAGTACCTCGAAAGGTTGAAACAGTTTGTGTCACAGGAACTGGTAAATTTGTAAAATATTCTGTAAATTTGCATACTGGGTTTTTTTTTTTTTTTTTTTTTTTTTTTTTTTTTTTTTTTTTTTTTTTTTTTTTTTTTTTTTTTTTGCTGAACTGTACTCTTGGTAAATAATATAAAACCTGAAGGTTTTGTTTGCAAATCATGTCAGTTGCCTTCAAAAATGTACAGGTAATGATTTGTTAACAGACTTAATGAAGGTTTTAATTATCAGAACTACAAACTGGAAATAACAGTATCATGCAGTCAGGCTGTGTAATTTATATTTTTTCTGTGAATTTTTTTTTAAACATCAAGATGAGTACTGTATGAAATTTTAATTAGTTCTATAAATCAAATGCTGTAAAAGTATTGCCAAATGCTTTTGCATATCAAACAAATTTATAAATATTTTTAAAACATCTCAATGTACTAAATCTTATCCTGATATACAAATGATGTAATATTCTTTAAAAAAAGCTGTATATCTAAAGCAATTCAAGTACTCAGAATAAACTGTAAAAATAAAATTTTAAAACACGCAAGTTAAATAGAGTTGATCTAACCCTGTTGTACAGGGATAGAGGCTTAAATGGCTATTTTATTGTAAAGTACATTGAATTTTCTGTATTCTCGTTATAATACATTTATCCTAAAAAAATGAAGTAAGTCTTAATTTTTATGCCATCTGTTAATTTACCAATTAGTTACCTTGTAAATGCAGTCATAGTTGCACTAAATTTTAACTAGTTTGGATTTATAAGTTTGATACCGTGAGGCAACTGCTTAAAATTTTATTTAGTTACCTAAAAGGTGTTTAGGATTTCAAGACTGATTTGTATGCAACGTTGTTTTCAAATTTTGACTAATCTCATAGAATTGTAGTACTCTTCATTGTATGAAAACCTGAAAGTCCATTAGTTGTTCTTCAATACCACAAACAGACTGGCTATTTGGACCTTTTTCACTTTGGCTATTTTTAAAAATAGGACCCACTCATTTGGGTTACTATCTAAGAATTTCATGGATTTACTCCTGTATGCAGGAGGTAATAAAACATGTAATTCCTAAGTTTTATATTAACCAGTATAGTAAAAAATAAAGCTCACACACAAAAACTAAGTTGCCTTTCCTTGAATGAATCCTGCCTGAATAAAACAATGAAAGAAAAATAAAAATAAAATTAACAGTATGTAGTCTAATTTGTAAATGAATGAATATTGAAATAATACACACTGTGGATATCTTTTAAGGCCTTATGTAGTTTTAATTGTTCTGCTTGTTCTGTGGTTATGTCTAAGACTATAGTATATGATTCTCTACAACGTATATCAAGTATTGTGAATGCTTTGGTTCAGATGTGTCAAATTAACAGTAAAACAACAAATATACCACTCAGCTGTGCTTGTTTGCCTTCTTCTATCCTCCTCACCCCTACACAAGAGTGTAAAATGCCCATTCACCTTTATAAGACTTAGTTTTGAAATTTTCTAAATTTTTTATTAACATCTATTATTCGTATATACTAATAGGGTTCAGTATGATATTTCCATACACGTATATAGTATGAACTGATAAATCACCTTACCTCTTCCACTCCTTCCTGCCCCTACACACCCTCCCCTGTCTCCAATAATCACTATTCTATTTTCAGGTCAATTCTTTAGTTTCCACATATGAGAGGGACTATGGCAGTGCTTATCTTTCTGTGTCTGGCTTATTTCACTTAACATAATGTCTTATAGTTTTGTCCACCTTGCTGCAAATAACAGGACTTCATTTTTTGTGTCCAAATAATGTATGTGTGTACGTATGTGTACACATGAACAAAATGTATTTTTAATATATTTCATATATGTATATCTCTTCATGTGTGGATTGGGTATCTAGGCTGACTCAATATCTTAGCTATTATGAATAGTACTACAATAAGCAAGGACATGCCACGGTTCTTTTGGTATGCTGATTTTATACCCAGAAGTGGGGATAACTAGATCATATGGTAAGTCTATTCGTTTTTTGAGGAACTTTCTTACTGTTCTGCTTAATGGCTGAACTAATTTACGTTACTATCAACAATGTATAGGAGTTCCTTTCTGTACCTTCTCACTGATATTTTGGGTTTTGTTTGTTTGTTTTTGTTATTTTTTAGTTCTTTTTAATATCCTTTCTAATTGGGGTGAGATGGTATCATTGTAGGTTTCATTTGCATCTCCCGGATGGCTAAACGAAACTGAGCATTTTTTCATCTATTCTCCATTCGTATTTCTTTTGAGAAGTGTCCATTTGGATCATTTGCCTGTTTTTTAATTGGATTGCTTGGGGTTCTTGTCAACTTTTTTGAACTCCTTATATATTTTGATATTAACCATGTGTCAGATGAATAGTTAACAAATATTTTTCTCCCGTTCTGTAGGTTGTTTCTTCACTTTCATTTCCTTTGCTTTCGGGGGTCCTAGCCAGAAAATCATTGCCTATGCCAGTGTCTTGAAGTGGTTCCACTTCCAGTAGTTTCAGGGTCCTATATTTAGGTCTTTGGTCCGTCTTGAGTTTATTTTTGTCTAGAGTGGGAGATTGGGTTCAAGTTTCAGTTTTCCCAGCACTATTTATTCAAGAGGCACCATAGTGCCTAGCTCTTTTGATTTCTTTGATGACCCATTATTATGCGGAAATGAGTTGTTCAGTCTCCATGTATTTGTATAAATTCTAAAGTTTTTCTTGTTGACGCCTGGTTTCATTGCATTATTATCTAGTTTCTTTGTTATTAGAAATGATATAGAATATGATTTCAGTTGTTTTTAATTTTTTAAGACTTGTGTCCTAATATATTTTCTAGAGAAAGTTCCATGCACTCATGCAAAGACTGTTTTTTTGCACTAGTTGAATGGACTGTTCTGTAAATATTAAGTTTATTTGATTTCTTGTGTTTTTTTTTGTTTGTTGTTTTTTTGACACTGGGGATTGAAACAATAGGTGCTTAACAACACTGAGTCACATCCCCAGCCCTTTTTCTTTTTCTTTTTTTTTCTTTTTTTTTTTTTTTTTTTTTCTGGTCTAAATGACTTGTGCATCAGTGAAAGTGGGGAGTGTTAAAGGTCCCCCATTGATTTGGAACACATTTTTCCCTTTTTGTCTAATAGTGTTTTATAAAATTGGGTGCTCTGACATTAAATGTATATAGATTTACAATCATCTCTATTATTTAGTTGTTCCCTTAACCATTTTAAAAGTGACCTTCTTTGTCCCCTCTTACAAATTTTGTCTTAAAGGCTATTTTGTATTGATCATGCTACTTAGTATTTGCTCATTCATTAACAATTATTGAATGTCTAAGCCATACAAAACCCTAGCTGGGTAGATAGGTACATAGATAGATAGATAGATAGATAGACAGATAGATAGATAGATCATGTCTTTGTAGACTTAACAGTAGCTCAGAAGATAGACACCTCATTGCACAAATACTGTTGGTTTGATAAGGGCTAAAAGAGATTTATAGGTAATGCAACAGGTAAAATGTACCTTAGGAGAAGACATGGAGAGAGGGGAAAGACCTAGGAAGAAAGATATTTGAATAGAACTTTGAAGGATGACTAAGAATTGGCTAGATCTGGGTGACCCAGGGGAAATGATTCCTGGCGTGAGAGGAAACACTAGAATAAAAGGATGTACTTGAAATCTAAGAGTAGCGGAAGGGCAAGGGAAAAATATGGTATAGGAATGAGATTGCTGCATGCCAATTAGGGGTACAATCACAGATGGCATCCTGAATCTTGGTCTTTACCCTAGAAATAATAAAAAGCCATTGACAGAAATATGAGAAGGTGAATTGTATAAGCTCAGTGGCATACAGGAGGTCCTGGGTCTGCTTGCCAGCACCACAAAATAGAGTATAAGTGGGAAAAGAAGAAAAAGTACAGAATTTTGCTTGTTAGAAATAACATATAGGAACTGGGGTTGTTGTCTCAGTGGTAGAGCACTTGCCTAGCATGTAGGAGGCACTGGGTTTGATTTTCAGCACCACGTATAAGTAAATAAATGAAATAAGAGTCCATGAACAACTAAAAATAAGAAATAACATATAGCCCATTTGTTTAGAAAACTGATTTACTCTTAGAGTGCTGAAAATGCGTTATGAGGAAATAATATGAACAGTGGCAGACAAATCATATTGCAATATTAATGTAATTTTAGGGTGCTGTGAAAGAGTGATCACAAATTAGAAAATCCTGAAGTGTTTTACCAAGTCAAAACCCCAAAGACTTTGAAGGATAACTAAGGAAGTTAACTATCTTCAAATATTTGAGAGAAATTTACACTTTATTCTTTTGGATCTCAGAGTGGAACTAGGTGAATGTTACAAAATGGCAGATTAGAGTACAATGTAAGGAAAACTTTGCTGGGCATGGTGACACACCCACACACCTATTAACCCCACAACTGCTGAGGAAGTACCCCTGGGTCAAGCTGAGTACCAAAAGAAAAAACTGGTTATTTGTCCACCAAAGAGGAGAATTGTCCTCCTGAGGGTTAACAAGTGTCTTGCTACCAGAAATACAGCAAAAACTGAATGGCATCTGTTATTTGTGCTTCAGAAGAAATTCCAGATTTAAGTTGCATATTGAACTAGATGTGCTACAAGTCCTTTAATATTTTATATTGCATTTAGATTTCCCCTGCTTATTCCTCAGAGGATCATTTGCTCTGTGCTTTCTAGAAGACAGTATGATGTAGAAGAATTAAGTTGCCAGTCAGGTCTGGAATATACAGTGATCCTTTAAAGTGCTCCAAGATTCTTCCTTATCAGCTGTTTTTTTCATTGAATGGTAAATTGGTAGGTTGTGCCTTTGCAATTCTCAAATGAGTGATTTGTGTATTTAAGGTAATTCTTTTTATTAGGTACATTGACAGCTATTTAGTTGTTAAAATCTAATAAGGATGGTGACCATGGTCAATGAATAGTGTTTATTTCAGCAGCCTGCAAATGCTGAGAATGTAAGCAATTATGTTGAAAAAATAATCAAAGTGGCCATAGTTTGTTACGTTGATTTAAGCAATATACTCAAATATCATGATAGTATATTGCATTCTAATAAAGTATACCTCAAATGTTCAGTAACCAAAAGAAGTAACAATTTATACATATGATACTCAAAATTCTCTGAATTTGAAGAAGGGAGAAAGAAGGTATCCTATTTTTAAATGCATTTTGCCTCTGAAGGAAGTAAACACCTTTGTGCTGGAAATGACCCACTTGAGATTAGCATTAAAAAGTAAAAGAAAAGGAAACAGGAAGTAAAGAATAGAGTCTTTACAAATGTCATTAAGCTGAAAGCTGTTAAAATGGTTCTTCAATATGAAGCAAGGTGGACTTAATTATTTTTTTTCCTCTATTTCCTCTATATATGGTATAATTATAACACTTCTCATAAAAATATTTTATTAGTGTATTTCAAGAATAGGATTCTTATATTGGGAAAATAGGGGGAATTGCTTTTTGTTTTTTTGGTACCGGGGATTGAACTCAGGGGCTCTCGACCACATCCCTGGCCCTTTTTCCTATTTTATTAGAGACAGGCTGAGTTGCTAAGTGCTATTGCTGAGGCTGGCTTTGAACTCTCAATCCTCCTACCTTAGCCTCCCAAGTGCTGGGATTACAGGCATGCGCCACCATGCCCAGAAATGCTATTTTTAATCACATTTTAATATGATAAAAATGTAAATTTCATCTATTTTACTACTTTATCCAGAATTGAAAAAATTTCCAAAGTAACTGCTTACAGCAGTAATGGTATAGAGGAAGGGAGAGTAGTAGGGAGGTATGTGGATATAGTGGCATCTGAATCAAAATTTTAAAATGTACCATTCATTTCCAAAATCCCTATGGATTATGGTAGATTATTTAAATGCCTAATAACTCTCTAAAAGTCAAAGGCCATCAATTTTACTTCACCAAAGTATGAAATTTTGCTGCTTTTTGAAGCCTTTTTGAGTCTGGATGTCTCCAAACTTTCTATGTCTACCACTAGACAAAAGAAGGAAGGAGGGAGAGAGAGACAGGAGATTAGCCTATATATCCCTGAAATATGTGATGTCAAGAATATAATTAGCCATACTTGTTGATGCAAGACTGTGATCTTAGGCTGAGGCAGGAGGCTTGCAAGTTCAAGGTCAGCCTGGCCATCTTATTGACACCCTGTCTCAAAGAACTAGAGATGTAGTTTAGTGGTAGAGCATTCCTGAATTTAATCCCAGCACCACCAAAGAGGAGTGGGAAGAGTCTTTGGCCTCCCCAATACCTGAAAAGAATAAAGAATAAGTACTGTCTAACTAAAGTATTTTCTAGACAATGACTATATATATTACATCTTAATGTTATAAATACAATCATGCATTATAATGTTACTTTACTATCTATAGTAATTTTCTTAGCCCATTACCACATTGGTTGTACTACCTTATTTTTGCTATTATTGGCAGATATGTTACATACATATTTATGTTACAGGCAAAACAATTCATTATGCATATTATTTTTGAAATTGCTTTTAAATCAAGAAGAGAAAAACATGTTCTTAAAGTTATTAATGTTCTTTGTTCTTATAGATTTGTATTACTATAGGGTTGCTTGCTTTTAGGCTGAAGAACTTCTTTTAGTATTTTTTATAAAATAGTCTGCTAGCAACAAATTCTATTTTTGTTTATCTCAGAAAGCATTTTACCTTGATTTTGAAAGATACCTTTGCTGGGTATAGAATTCTTGGTTGCCAGGTCTTTGTGTAGTACTGGGAACCAAACTCAGAGCTCTCTACCACTAAGCTATATCCCTTGCCCTGGTTGCCAGGTTTTTCACTTTCAGTACTTTGGATGTTTTCCCACTACTTTCTGGATTCCATTGTTTCTGATGGGACACAAGGTGTTAATCTTAAGTAAGCTTCCCTTGTAAGTGCTGCGTTGGTTTTCTCTCGCAAATTTCAGGATTGCTCCTTGTCTTTAACCTTCAGCATTAATATATGTATGTCAGTTATGGGTCTCTTCACATTTACTTTGCAGTTCATGAAGCTTCCTGGATGTGTAGGTTTTGTTTCTCAATGAATTTGGAAATCTTTCTGCCATTATTTCTTCAAATATTCACTCTCCTTTGGTACTCTCAACTCAAGCATTATAAGATCACATCTGCTCTCATGTGGTTGGGAACCAGGCTGCTTTCTTTTGTGGGGTCTTCTATTTGCTTTCTGAGTTTTCTTTGTTGTTTTTTCACACTACTAACTGTCACTACTTAAGAATTATGAGTTTATTTCATCTGCTCCAATTTGCTTTTTCTACTCAGACAATCTAGAAAACTAGATAATTGGTTTTACTAAATTATGTCTAAATTAAGAGCAAAATGATCTTGCTGAAGCCCTGAAAGGTGATGCTACAAGCTACATCCAGAAAGCTTCAACCAAAGCTCCCCCGACCCAGAAATATGAATTAATTACTGTCCACCCAGTTAATTGGATTCTGTCCAGCAGATCTAGATTCCTACGATTGGCTGCTAGGAGTCTGTTCCTCTGGTGAATGTTCCTGGCATTGTCTTCCATATTTCTCTGAAAAAACAAAGTCAAGAATTTTCAAGAAACAGCAACATACTCTTGGCAAGTTTTGCCAGTGTTGATAGCCATGATTGACAGATGGATTTGAAAGTGCTCTCTCTGGATCAAAGACAAAAAGTGGAGCCATTGTAAACACCAAGGAATATGGAAGAGAGTTTAAAAGTGACTGAATATGAAGTAACTCGGTTCTTGAGTGCCAGAAGCAGAATAGAAGGAAACAATGTAATGTTTAAGTCCATAAATTCTTCCAAACAAATACACATAATCAGGAAAAAGGCAAGGTAGATACCATTTTGCAATTCATGAGATACCCTGAGCACAGCATTAAATAGAAAAAGATACTGCATTAAAACCTAATTTGGATATAAATAAGCAGTATGGAATTCTTTGAAGTGCTGGAAACAGGCTGTATCAGGGAAGTATGACTAGGAATTAATCTTGTCTTCACTATTTAAGCCCTTATTTTGGTCACATTTGAACTATTTTTTTTAATCCACTTGGGTTGTAGGTGTATGTGTGTGCACATACAGGCACATACTTAGGAAAATACAGGGTCTGCCTGCAAAAAATAATTACTAAAAGAACATAAGGAAGTCACAATCGATGGCATGCCTGTAATCTCAACTACTCCAGAGTCTGAGGAGGAGTGCAAGTTTGAGGCCAGCCTCAGCAATTTCATGAGACACTATCTAGAGGTAATAAAAAGGATCGGGATGTAATAGCTCAGTGGTAGAGTGCCTTGGGTTCAATCCCTAATATTGCCAAAATAAACAAATAAATAAAAACATAAAGCCCAATAATAGCTATTGGTGGCTGCTGTACCAGTGTTTTCCAGGAATCATGTATTCAAAGCTTCACTTCAGAAGACGTGAGACAGGAGAAGTAGTATTGTGTACTATCCCTTTTAAGACTTCACACTTCTTGGTAGTTCTCTAAACTACTGCAGAGTTGAAAGAAGATCCTCAGAGATGCAGGCCCTTCCCACATAGATCTGGCCTCCCAGAAGCTAACTTGGAGAGAACATGACCTTCTTACTTTTTTATCTCTTTACCCCTCCCTTGGTAACTGAAAGCTTTCTAACAATTTAATTCATTAGAAAAGAAGAAGATGTTTCAAAGAGGTGAGACTTGTTCTTTTTGTCCCTCGTTAGAAGTTTTAAGTCAGTAGGATGGCCTCATCATTCAAAGTTGTGACTTTTATATTTTCCTTGTGTTTCTTTAAATTATAACATTTGAGAAGAAAGTAACAAAATTAAAAGTGCCAGGGGTAGAGGGTAGCTTTGAAATTTTAGGTATTAATCTATGAGCCTGTTTCATCATCAAAGGTGAATAATTATAATATCCTTTTCTGTTAACCTTGGAGGATTTTTTTTGAACTTTAAATAATAATCCTAAATGGGAATACTTTCAGTGTTCTAAAAAGAATGTGAAAATAAATAAGGGGTTGTTTATGTCATAGGTGAATCTGCTTATCAATGAAGAGTATCAGGCCATTAATCACTGATAATTTTAAGGGAGTTTCTATTGATAATGTGCCAGTTTACCAATGAACGTTCAGAGAACGTTCACTGAATCTGTGAAACTCTGTGATTAAAGTTGCCCCATTTCTTACTTTGGCTGTGTGTGTGTGTATTTTTATAAAAGCCACTGGAGAATCTGGTCTGTAGTATCTTTAAATGGTTCAAGAAACTGGTGCAGCTAGATGAACTCTAGTAAATTAAAGCAAATGTACCTTTTGTTCTGTTCAAATCTGTCCTGCTCTCGTGATCCTTCTCCAAATGTGTCCTCTCATCCCCAAACATGCACTTGGTTTTGTGGGTTAAACTAGATAGGCTGTAGGCAAGACAAATACCATTAGAGCAACCTGAGTCTGAAAACCCCTTGATTTTAGAAGATTTAACCTATAGTGGCAAATCCTTACTGCTCACTTTTCCTTTAAAAATAATTCTGGGCCAGGTGCAGTGGCATACTTCTGTAATCCTGGCAATTCGGAAGCCCAAGATAGGAGGCTTGCAAATTCAAGGCCAGCCTCAGTAACTGTATAAGACCTGTCTCAAAATAAAAAATAAAATCAGCTGGGGATGTAATTCAGTACTAGAGTGCCCTGGGTTCAATCCCAAATACCAGAAGGAAAAAGAAAAATCCTGCATGTGTTTTTCTATCTCAGTGCTTCTCTGCTAACATAATAATTAATCAAATTTAACTTGTTAGAGGATTGATGCTTAAAAACAATAAATTACTGGCATACTAATAAATAATATTTAAACTCTTTTAAGGAAGATTTAACCATCTTTTTGCCAAAATATTAGCTTTTGACAAAAAGATGACTTAAAGAAATGCTATACCTTGACAAAGTTCTTTTAATTTGTCATTTGTTTTCTCATTCTATTGTGGTAAAAGAAGATTGCTGTTTTCATTAACCAAGAATCAATGGACACATATGGGAGAATTTATTAAAACAGCAATTCAACCCATAAGGAATCATCTCTTTAAAACAGTTGTCTGGACAGTTATTCATTTAGCTACCCTGAAACACAAGTTAATAAATACAAAAATCTTCTGAGTCCTGGAGCATTCCCAATATTTCTGAGGTGGTTTCATTAAAGCTCATCTTACCAGGCCTTGGAGAAGGAGGAAGGGGAAGCACCTCAATTTAAACCACTTCTCATATTGTGATACAGAATACATACATGTGAGTAAATTTTATTGTTTGACTTAAACTTCATCTGTACATGCTTTATTTCTGATTCTAGCAACTGATGTCTTTTTAAAATTTTTTTTTAGTTGTACATGGACACAAAATCCTTTTTATTTTTTTATTTTTATGTGGTGCCGAGAATTGAACCCAGTGCTTCACTCATGCAAGCAAGCACTCTACCACCGAGGTACAGCCTTAGCCCTGTTTTGTTTGTTTTAATGAGATTCTAAAATACTGTTTTACCTTGGATAGTTCTGAAAAAGAGGTCCTACTCCCAACTGTGCCCTGCCAAAAAAATTATACAAATTACCAAAGTAAGAATGATTGTGACTTAAAATAATCAACTTCTATTAAAGAACTCTCAAATTTATGAGAAGTCCTCATGGAGGAGACAAAATTTATACATCCTAAAGAGTGTTCAATACAAATGACCAAGTTTATTTTTATGTTAACTTTCCCATTTTCACAATGGTGCTTACATCAAAGGACTGTTTATTTTATAACACCATACACCTCTGTGGGTTGGTAGTGGCTAAGCATGAAGGCTTTACAGTTGTACTCAATCATCATGGACTCAGCAGAGTTAGAAAGATGAGTACAATGTGCTCATTGCATTATCCGAAATATTCAACACCTTCCCACCGAGGTTTCTGTGAATTCCTAAGGAATTCTGCTCTCTAGTGACTATTCCTGACCTTGTTTCTGCCAAATTGTTATGAATCGTCTTCCTTTTACATGTACAATGGCTCATTTTGTATTTTGTTGAACCAGAGATAGAATACAGCCTTTTTCTTTGATTTACACACACACACACACACACACACACACTCTCTCTCTCTCTCTCTCTCTCTCCCCATGAAGTGTTTGTACATGTCAGATTTATTGAAAGTTTGGAGTGACAGGGAATTTATACTTGGGACTCACAAAATTTAACTTTGAATATTAAATATTCCTGTTTGTAAAAAGTCCTTTAGCCATTGCCTGCCATATTTTTCAGCCTCTTTATTTTATTTTTTAAAAATATTTTTAATGGACCTTTATTTATATGCGGTGCTAAGAATTGAACCCAATGACTCACACATGGTAGGCAAGTGCTCTACCACTAACTAAGCCACAACCCTAGTCCAGCCTCATTATTCTTGAACTATGCTCCCAAATTTCTGATCCTATCCTAGGTGACATTTTAGCATTTCTTTACTTCCTTTACCCTGGTGAGTTTGTAACCCAAGTTCTTGCTTTCTACCCCCAAGCAGTGCCTCGTTTTTTGTTGTTGTTGTTGTTGTTGTTGTTGGGTTTTTTTTTTTTTTTTTTTTTTTTTTAATAATTTTCTAATATGGTAGGCAGGGAGATGTGGCTCTCTGTCCCTTTAAGGGAATCTGGTGCCAGAGCAGAATCTACTAACAGCCTCCAGCTGTTCAGCTGTCACCTCCACTGTGGCATTCACACTGAGACTGTGTTCCCCAGGCTGCTCCCAATAGGTGACTTACACAGTGAGGCTGCTAGAGTGGGCCATTCTTGACTAAGACTTCACTACAGAAACCCCATGGGTACTTGGGTTAGGGATGCTCCATTGACCTTGACTTGGCCAGACTCTCAAAACTGTGCTGCAGTCCAAGGCCCATTCTAAAAATTATTCCTTTCTGGTTTCCTTTCATAGAAGTCAGAATCTCATCACAATCTGAAGGCTTTCCTTGCTTGCTCTGCCCTCCCCATTTATCTTTCACATGTTCCCACCTACTACTAAAGCTATTGCCCATGTAATTCCATCTGCTTTTTGGAAGATGTGAACTAAAAACACTCCCTAAGAAGAATTATAATGCTAGTTTTTAAGATCATTATTATTAGATGGGCATGGTGGTGCTTGCCTGTAATATCAACTACTTGTGAGGCTAAGGCAGGAGGATTTCAAGTGGGAGGCCAGCATTAGATACTTAGTGAGGCCCTGTCTCGAATTTTTTTAGAAAGGGTTGGATGTAGCTTAGTGGTAGAACACCCCTAGGTTGAATCTCCAGTTACCCGCCCCCCCCCCCCCCCCGCCCAAAAACGGGGTGGGGGCATTTTTTCCTACCCTGTCATGCAAAGCATAATCATGGAATATCTTTGCTTATGATATTTGGGAAATGTGAATTATATCTATTTGTAGTTAATATGCTTTCTCCATAACAATCAGGTTAAATTTGGTCTGAGGACCAAGCACCAAAGTCAAATAAAGAGCCAATCTTAAGAATTTACTCTTTATTCCTAAGTTAAAGAAAATGATGAGGTCCTGATCCTCAGTCTAGAATTAATTCAGGAATCACTTCAGTCCACTGAAAGGCTAGTGGTCATACAAGTAGTCACACTACTGGTGTCTTAGAGACTAGAAGGACACTTAGCACCTGGTTCATAAAGACAGTCCTTCCCATAAACAACCAATAAACTCAACCTTGTGAAACTTACAAATCTGCAACCCTTTACCCAGTTTTTAGGGACGAAGCCCATACAAAATGGGATTATTTTTACAGTACTCCTTAAGTTTCTTTTATTCTTCATAATGAAGCATTCAAACTAAAAAGTGTATGTAGTTATCCTTAGGGACAAGATCATATATGACACAAAAGCTTGATTATCCCTCTGGGCCCAGAGTGGCGGTAAGTAAATCAAAGGCTGAAAAAACAAGACAGCTAATTTTATGGTAGGTTGCTGTGCTGTTAAATTAACAAATCTTTAGCCAACTACGCATATTCTCATTTTTGCATCTCACACACATTCTCATTTTTGCATCTCTTTAATGGTGGACAGTTGAACAAAGCACATCTGGTGGTGTCAGTGTTAAGCTCCAGGAAAATTCTAGCAGTACAACCCCCCTTTTTAGCAGCCACTTAATAGGGATTTATTCTTGGTATCTCTACCATACTTTGACTGAAGTAGAATTAGTTGACTGCGGAGACACTGTTATACCTTAAATACTTTGGAGATTAAGCATCCTCAACTTCACAGAAGAAATGGCAATTCAGAGTGTTCACTTAGTGGTACAAGACCATGCAGTCAATGTTAATGCAAAAAAATAAAGTCTCTTGGCTCAAAGGTACAGGAAGGTAAGTACAAAAGATGAGGAATTTCACATAGAATTGATCTTGCTACTTTTACACTCTGGGTAAGCTTAGACATTTCTTATGTAATCCTTTTTAAACTTTGCAGTCTTAACACACACCTTCTTGAGTTATGTGGAAGATAAATACTTAATAATCAGATCTTGGAGTTGATGCCCTGATAAGTAGCATTTGATTATTTCCATGGTATAAATATTCCTCCCATGGCCAATTTCAAGCTACCGATGGTTTAGCAAGTAGCTGGCAAAATTCCTGACAGTTTAACAACTGCCTCTCACATAATCCTGTGAGGCACCTGAGCCAGCTCCAGCACACTGCTGAATGTATAACACTTGGCTTACAGCAGGTACTCAATAAATATTATTGCCTTGTCATCTTCATGAGTCCCTTCAATCAAGCTGTATAACTGTTCCTTGATAAACACTATTTTAGTTCCTCAAGATATGAGAATTGTCATTGTATTTATCTGTAAATAAAGCTAACTCTCAAGTATGCCTTCATAACATTTCACAATTGTTGAGGCAATTGGGATTATCTTTCTAAAAAACACAGGATGTGCAAAGTACAAGGACTTCATTTTGTAGGACCCTCGTGGCTTACCAGAAAGGTGGACATTCCCCAGAGAGCTGAAACTGAGGTATGTGTGGAAACCATAAAGCAGGAGAGAGAGGGTGACTTCAAATATAAACATTGAATAGCAGACATATGCTCTGGATTATAATTTAGCTTGATTTTACACAGCAACTCTAGCATGAGGAGAAGTAACACACTTCTTTACTCTTAATGATTCCTCTGAACAATTCTAGAAGGGTCAGCTGTCCCATTTGTTTGTTTGCATTAAATTTAAAGATGTCCTATCAACTTCCATTTCAAACCGAAAAGGAGTAACAGAATTATTCTCCCTTTGTAAACAACTATAAAACTGGATAATATGTAAGAAACAACTGGGTTCCAACATTCAGATCTTAGTATGTTCGAGATTTTGATCCCGAGAGAAGAGAAACAATTGAAGTGAGCCTCACAACTGTGGATTTCTTCCTAGAGGCAGGGTTACTAGATAAAATGCAAGGCATTTAGTTGAATCTCAGATATACAAGAAATTTCAGATCACAACAGCATAAAATTTTTAGTAGAAGTATTTATAATTCTCTATTTTTATTTTCTAAATCTGGCAACTCTACTTAGAGGCAATTTTTAGGCTCTGACATAGGAAAAGGAAATCCAAATAGAGGGCACTAATTTCAGTAGGGTGTGACAAATACTAGTTTGGTGAGGCTGAAGTAACTAGGGGTTTGTAGGGCAAAATACTGGAAGGGAGCACACTATGTCATAGGAAGGAGCCCTAAAAAATTTCACAAGGACCTTCTTGACTGGGTACTATTATGTGCTTGTATAGGGTGAAACTCCACAAGGCCAAGGCCAGTGGCCAAATAACAATGGCCAAAGAGTTCACACAGGGGTAAGGAACATCTGAATTCCACCCATCGAGGTCACAGAGGCTGAACATTCAGGGCTATCAAAGGAAATCTAAGAGTTCATACCTTAGTAATAGGACTGTATTGGTGCTAAAATAAAGGTAACATTAGACTCAATGTAACAAAGCTTTAAAACAAGCCTCAGGCTAGGTAGCTCAAGGGTAGAGCACTTGCCTCACATATGCGGCCTTGGACTTGATGCCCAGTACCACAAAAAATTAAAACAAGCCTCAAAAGAACATGATGCTTGTAAGTAACTTAACTGCCTACCTAAAGAAATTAACTTTTTTTTGTTTTTGTTTTTTAAATTGGGGGTTGAACCTAGCAATGCTCTACCACTGAGCTATACTATATCCCCAGCCCCTTTTATGTTTTTTATTTTGAGACAAGACCTTGCTAAGTTGCCCAAGCTGGCCTTAGGTCACTGGGTTTAAAGGTGTGTGGTGTACCACCACATCTGGCTTTTTTTTTTTTTTTTTTAAGGACAACAAAATGTCAACACAAAGTAACATTGTAATGTTCAGCATCCCTTAAATTTTTTTTTTTACTAGACATACAAAAATGTACCAAATTCTGACCATTAACTAGGAGAAAAACTATAGACACAGTACCAAATATGACAGAAATGAAGGAATGCGCTAATGAGATTGAAAACAGTTATGCTCAAAGATTTTAAAGGAAAACAAAATGGGAGGAAGATTAAAAATATAAAACAAATTGGACAAATCATTTGCCTTCCTAATACCACTTCACTTTAGGTTAATATTGTGTCCCATGAACACAGATCGAACAGCACATGAAGGCAAGAAAAATTTTTCTGAACTCCTCATTTTCCATTAGACATCAGGGAAAAGTGGGGGAATCAGAGAAGATTGAATTTCTCCTAGAGTTTATTCTCACATTCTGTAAGAAAATAGTCAGTTTTTAGACTGGTGAAATGGAACACATCCATAATCTCAGAGACTGGGGAGGCTGAGGGAGGAGGATCATAAGTTCCAGGTCAGCCTCGGCAATTTAGGACAACCCTGTCTGAAAAGAATTAAAAGTTAAGGACATAGCTCAATGAATAAAGCACCCCTGTGTTCAATCCCCCATGCCAAAAAAGAAAGATAATAGTTAATACTTTACTGTAAATCATTCCAGAAAATATAGATCTGAAATACAAGGTTTTGCCTTAATCCACTCCATCGTAGAGAGGTGGCTGCAGAACTTCCTGTCATGATTGCAGAAGAGTTAAGGAGGAATGGGATATACAATAATATACTGCAGTGAGGTTTCTTTAACCTTTTTATATAATTTTTTTGCAGTGCTGGTAATCATAACAGGTTCTCACACTAAGCAAGTGCTCTACCACTGAGCTACATACAGCCCCAGCCTCTGCAGATAGGCTTCTGAATGTTTTCTTTCCATATTAGGTACAAATGTATTGATTTGTATTTGGATTAGTCAACTACTTTACCTGTATGTTAAGAAAAGATTGGTGCTTTTTAATAAAAATTAAAAAGGAAAAGGTTTTGCTGCTGAAGAAATGTAATTTGTATTCATGAAGTTTTGGCTTAGGTTTTATGTTATTCTCTGTAGCTCTTTTCTCTTCTTCCCACATATGAAAAAAAAATATGTTTTATCTTTGGCATTTTGACTTTACCCTTCATCTCTTTCTTTCCTCCTCCTCTCCTCTCTCCCTTCTTTTGAATCACATTCAAAATTTTCTGTGCTCAGTCAACATTAGATAATTTTACCAAGCTGTTGTATCATTATCTTGGAAAATAAAAATAAACACTAACCACTAAATAACCCCATGCTTACTATCTCATGGTGAAAATGAAATCTCTGGTATCAAGAAGTAACTGATATGTTGATCCACCATGAAGTAAAATAGGGTCCAATCTGCTCAGACACAGCTGTGTTGGGTGAGATGGGGCTAGTCAGATTGTTTATTTACATTAACTGACTGCATTTTGTCCCCACCCCCCAGCATGTTCCAAGAGGCATGTGCAGCCACAATGACAAGAGAATACATTTTCTTCTGTTGCCAAACTTCAACTCAGTTGGCAAGTACAGTACGAGGGCATGCAAGGACAGTGCCTTTTCACAAATGAGTCCAATATTAATTACATCATTTGAAATTCAAACACAATTAGCCATGCCCAAGCCTTAGCATTTTAAAATGCCACTTCAGAGAACCTAGAGACTGAAGAAGACTCCATAAAACAAAATCCAATTCAAATCGAACTGTTTGCCATAGCCTTCAGGTCAGTGTCTTGGAAAGGACTAAAGGCTCTCCCAGATTGTCTCTTGTGAACACGATGAGAAAACAACTGAGTGAACATACCGGAGGATTACAGCCTGTTCTCCAAATTCCTGTCATCGAATGTGGGGGTGGGGCGGGGGAGGAAATCGGGGAAATACTAAATGGCAAGGCCCATTTGTATGGGAGAAGAGTTTAGAGAGAAGGGGGGAAACGAAGAATAGACGTCAGTAGAGGGGATGATGTTTTTATTTGTTTATTCTGCTTGGGAGAGAGGAAGTTGGCAGATTAATATATTCTTGCTCAGACCATGTCTAGTTGAGCTTTCTGACTGGCTGGGATGCAGGGATAAGGAAAAGAGGGAACTTCCCCGAAGATGGTGCAGCATATATACAAAGAGGACTCAGAGATTTTAACTGCTCACCAGGCTTCTGGTTGAAAGTATTTAGGAGTATTCTGGATACTGTTCTAAACTGAGAATCACATAATGACTAGTTGATTTCTATGGTTTAAGAGGGAGGCGGAATTTAAGAACAGTGTCCAAAGGCTCAAACACCCAAAGCTCTCATTACTGAGAAAATTAGAGTAAAACTGGCAATAGACTATGTATAGAAATACAACAAATGGCATGTCCATGTTCCTCCCAAATTTTCAGTCTCTGCAAAAGCAGGGACCATTCTTGTGCTTGGCACATAGTAGAGACAAAATGTTAAAATGAGGGGGATATAATCACAAAGCACAATTTTTAAAGCTATTAAATACTGAAGAAGACATAGTTTGGGGGGAAAGGTGCTTACTATGGAACACAGTATTCTCTTTTATAGTCTGTCATTCAATAAAAGATTTTAGTTTGGTTAAAATAAAGTCAGCACTCAGGAGCTGAGGCAGGAGAATAGCAAGTTTGAAGATGGACTGGGCAACTTGGTGAGGCCCCATTCTCGCCAATGACCTGCGCTAACGAGATGAGCTGGGTTCAAAAGAGCTGGCTGCAACATTAAACTCAGAAAACGGTGAAGAAATCATGCAACACACAGACATGAGTGTCTCAGATTGAGGGTGGGACGGCTCTGCAACCCTAAGGGTCAGCTTCCATGCTGGAAGGTGCTAGAAAAAGAGAGCAAGCACCCGGCATCTCCGTATTTTTATAGGGAAATTCGATGGACTGTTCTTCACCAAATAAGGCAGGGGATAAGGTTTCAAAGGGGGTTGTCCAATCCCATTGGGTAACACCCAAGTCCAGGGATAAAGCAGACTTCTTTGTGGAGCAAAGGTGGAGATCACTTGCTTCGCATAGCACGATGCCAGACCAAACAAACACACCCTTTACTCAAGGTTGAAAGAGGATGCTCAACTCATGGGTGGGCAGCCTCCTGCACCCCATTCCAAAATAAAATATAAAAAGGGCTGGGGATGTAGCTCAGTGGTAGAGTGCCCCCAGGTTCTACCTCTAATACCAGAAAAAAATAAAGTTAGGTGATATTTCTCCCCATACATTAATACCTAAGACCTCAAAATGAGATGGAGTTTGCGCATTTTGAGATGAAAAAGTGGAAAGGAGATTCAGACTAGCATCGTTTGTTGACTGCTCCGGGTGGTAGAAAGCCAGCACAAACCTTTGTCTTTCTGCATCTCTTTGTTCTTCTCAATAAAAAGAAGATTAGTGACTTCTTGTTGAGTTGCTATGAGGACTTGAGCAAATAATGTTGGAAAAGAGAGGTGTGTAAACTTAGGGGCTGGGGATGGAACTCCGTGGTGGAGCTCTTGACTAGTATTCTCAAAGGCCTGGTTTGATCCTCAGCATTGCAAAAATAAATGAATAAAACTGAAAAAAGATGTTTATAAAGAACAGAGTACTTTCTGTGTCCTTTTTATAAGAAAATTAGCTACATTGTTTGCTGTATATACATTGAAAAATATTCAAACAATGAGATTTTATCCCTTTAGGTCATTTGATTCTAGAAGCTGAAAAGGAATTGGTCTCATTTCCAGATGGAATTAATGTTATATGTGGTTGTTGCATTTAATTGAAAACGATAATTTTGAATGTAATTTTCACTAGAATGTTAAATTTAAACAACTTTAAATATTATATGCATTGCAGAAGTTAGCCAGGTGTGGTGGT
The DNA here is from genome assembly GCA_025594165.1 of Tamias sibiricus. Classification (NCBI taxonomy): domain Eukaryota; kingdom Metazoa; phylum Chordata; class Mammalia; order Rodentia; family Sciuridae; genus Tamias; species Tamias sibiricus. The sequence goes on from CM046657.1 coordinate 145,632,015, forward strand.
ATATGTCTATAATCTCAGCTACTTGGGAGGCCAAGGAGGATTACAAGTTTGAGGCTAGCCTCAGCAATTTAACAAGACCTTGTCTCAAAATAAATAAATAAATAAATAAATAGAGCTGGGTATAGCTCAGGGTCAGAGTGTCCCTGGGTTTAATTCCAAGTACCACAGGGGCTGGAGAGCATTTATGGGTATAGCTCAGGGTCAGAGTGTCCCTGGGTTTAATTCCAAGTACCACAGGGGCTGGAGAGCATTTAACTTATTTTTAAAGACATACATCTTAATTTTGCCACCTAAATACTTAGAGACCAGAAAATATGCATGAAAGTTATAAAAAGTTATGAAAACCAAAGTTTCTCCTTAAAATTCACCTGAGACAACTTCAGTGAATGAATTGTATTACCACGTGTTTGCTTAGTATATGTGTGTCAGCTATATATCACTGTGATAAAGCACTTGAGATGGTCTACACAGCTGGGCAACAGCATAAGCCTAAGCTGCCCACTTGGCCTTGGCTGTTGTGATGTGGGAGGGTCACATCTGTTTCCATGGTATTTGGCTAAAGTAGAGCAATTATGTCTAAAAATGATCTGTTTTGCTAGGCCATCACCTTTCCTTGTCCTGTAGCTAAAGGAAGAATAGACTTTTCTTCGGACTTTTTTTTTTTTTTTTTTTTTTGTCTGTACCTGTTAGCATTTTAAGACTAGACTGCCTGCTTCTCTACAACCAGTCTGAGAAGAAAGTCCACGTTGCCATGTCATTCCTTGAGCCCTGAGATCGCTTGTCAAGCCCATCTTTTCTCTACTTTTGTTTCATATACGATATGAAGACACATACAGGCTGTACTTAGCAGGAGAAATAGGATGATGTGTATATATCCATTTTGAACTAGAGACTCAGAGTCAGATTCCTGTGGTTCTGCCCTCACTGCACCATAAACAACCAAAAGTAGTTTTATGACATTAAAACCCATATACTTTTTTTTTTTTTTTTTTTTTTGTACTGGGGATTGAACTCAGAGGCACTTCACCATTGAACTACATCTCCAGCCCTTTTTATTTTTTATTTTAAGATAAGATCTCGCTAAGTGGCTTAGGGCCTCGCTAAGTTGCTGAGGCTGGCCTCAAACTTGCAATGCTCCTGCCTCAGCTTTTGAGTCTCTGGGATTACAATGTGTGCCACCATACCTGGCAAAGCCCATGTAATTTTTATTGCTAATACCCACCACCCCTAAGTTCTGGTCCATCTAGATAGGTACTAAAGAAGGTTTTAACTCTATTCCCAACACAACACAGCTCTCCCCTTTCAGTGTCAGTATAGCAGGTAGAAAATTAGTTATTTCTGGTGCTAGAAATCTAAATTTCCCCCATGTTGGGTGGCTTATGTCTGGCTTTGGAAGGGTGGCCCCACCAGATGTGCTTCTTCCAGAATCATGCCCAATAAGGCAGGAACTCAATTCTCTATCATGAAGGCTCTACCTGCTTTCATTGCACCTTTCAGCTTAATCGACATTTTTTACCTTGTAAACAAACTCTATGTTGTGGTAAGAGAAGGAGCGAATCACTTCTACATTTTTCAGGTATACTCTCGAACAACCAATGCAAGTGCTTCAAGCCTTGAAATCTTTCTAGAGGAGCCAAGGCTACCACTTAAGGGAGTGCAGTTTGTGCACTGCACAAAGGCACTCAGCCAATGGGACAAAAGGAAGCTAAGATCCAGCCCTAGCTCTGCCTGCCAAATCGTGTACCCACGGAGCTGCATCACCCAGGGGTGCCTCTTCCAAGTTTACACAAAGCCTCCCTATAAGACATCAGCTGGGCCCTAAACCCAACAATAGCAGTATTGCAGTGTCTCCAAAGAAACATTCTCTTGTATTCCATAAACTCCTTATACTTGAATATTCAATTGGTACTCATACATAATTTATGTCATCACTTCACAATGATTTATTCTCAGATTTTTCAGGCTTATTGAAGTGAGCTCCAAATCATCAGAGGAAGGACACATTGCAAATTTTGGCCACGGTCAAAGTAGCTTTTGAAAGGGATTTTCCATTCTCTTCCTGGGACAACACTTTCCATCAGTGAGGATTGTTAGTAATCAGAGGTCATGGGCCTCCTGATAGGCACAGTTTCCTGCTCCTTGGCTGCAAACACATCTGATCTGTTACACGTCGGTGTCCTTCCAAGGCAACTGCACATCCCTGCCACATAGGAATATTTGTGTCACTGAATAAGTCTGGATACTGAAGCTTTGAACTGTAGCTAAACAGCTGTAAGAAAAGATCTTTTTCCTTGTCTACTTAGCCAGCTAGTGACCACTTAAGGAATCTCTCCTTTCAGAAAGAGAGCTTTACTATGTTCCTTGGACCAAAGGAACTTCATAAAATGCACTATTGGTCCTCATCTTTACCATAAACTAAGGGTTGGTTTAGGTATGACAAAGTTTAACCAAAATTTCAGTCAGGCTCCTGAGTTCTCTGCTTGACTGGGACTAGTCCTAGGCTTCCCATTCTGTCCTTGTAGAATCCAGTGTGAGAAAGACCTCTGCTAAATGGGGTCAGGTCTTTGTGGCAGATGCTGATAATCCTAGCTACTTGAAAGACTGAGGCAAGAGGATCACAAGCTCGAGGCCAGCCTGGGAAATTTAGTAAGTGCCTGTCTCAAAATAAAAATGAGAGCCGTGCACAGTGGCAGGTGCCTATAATCCCTGCAGTTCGGGAGACTGAGACAGGGGAATGGAGAGTTTAAAGCCAGCCTCAGCAATAGCGAGGCGCTAAGCAACTCAGTGAAACCCTGTCTCTAAATAAAAAAGAAAATAGGGCTGGGGATGTGGCTCAGTGCTCCAGTGTCCCTGAGTTCTATTCCCATACCCCCAAAACAAACAAACAAATAAACGAATAAGAGAAAGGGCTGGGGGTATAGCTCATTGATAGAGTTTTTATCTAGCTTTTGCTAGGCCCTGGGTTTAATCCTCGGGACTTAAAACAAAACAAAAAAGAAACCCACTTTGCTTAGTGAGAATCCCCCCAACCTCTGGTGTCTTCACCCTCCATATTTCATCATCCTGGCCTGCCTGCAGCAATAATCCTATCAAGTCAGGTTATTCTTGTTTTGATGTCTCCTCTTGGTAATTTTGGTCTTGTTGACCCCCACCTTGCTCCAAATCCCACTTGTCCTTGGAGGAGTCAGAGTTAGGTCCAATCCCTGCCCCCTGCCTCAGTGTCTCCATACCTATCACTATGGACCCAGTTGAATATCTGCCTTGCCATCTTTAACAAATATCTGGATACCTGATTTAAGCAGGTGTAACACAGTCAGTTCATACCAAGACAAATAACCAAAGAGTACCAAAGCATGCCATGACGTGTTAATACTCAACACTGACCCTTTATTTCCTGGCTTCATCAAAATATTGAACTATAAATTAAAAAAATGACGATGATGAACTGGTCACAATGACAAAAGCCCTGAACCCAGGATTGAGCTGAGCTCCATCCTCATTTTCTCTCAGTTTAGCAGATCTCTGACCACCACCACAGGGTCCATGTCTACTAGATGAAGAGTTTTAGCTGCTTTGCCCATTCTAATTTTTATGTGTCCCTGAACAGTACACCAAGGACAGCTTGAGGGACTCCTTCAACTTGCTTTTTTTTTCCCTTTCAAATATTCACTTTCATTTTACTAATTCATTGAAAACATTTAATAATATGGAAATTGGTTTCCCATCCTCTAACCTCTCCTTTCTCAAATGTAATAATTTCTTACAGCAAATAAAAACAGCCATACCCCTTTTGCAGAACACTATTATACCAAATGGAGGATTCTTTTTTGAAAATGTACTGTAAAGAAAAATAAAATCAAGGGTGGAGACATAAGTTTTCATTTAGTAGTTAGGAGTGAGCAGAATAAATTATTTATATCTTTCCACTGCTAAATAAAAATTATGGGAGGTGCATTATGAATATGTAACAACAAATCCCACCGCATGTACAGTTTATAATGCCCAAATAAAAATATGGGGAAAAATAAAAAGCAACTGGAAAAAAATAAAAATTAAAAATTACAGGAAGCCTTTGTTTTGGACTAAGCTTCTGAGGTAAGTCCCAATAGACCAGACTCAAATAAAAATGAAATTTCTCATACTAAAAGTCATGCTAAAACAAAGTTGTTATATGACCATCCAAGAAACCAGGAGAAATGAGAGATAACAACCAAATTTCCCAAATAGGCCAGTTTCAACTGGCATGATAATGAAGCTCTCTGTGCTTTAATCCTTACACAAACAGGTAACTTGAAATAACCTCATATTAACCAGTTGGTTAGTTTTCTATTGTTCTGTCTGCCTGTTCCTGCCTTACAAGAAATGTACCTTCAGAATGAGCAATCTACCTTTTGCTTCTGCTTTTTTCGGCTCTTTCTTATCTATAAAACCAACCTCTGCTGCTCAGCTCATAGGAGCACTCAGTCTATTTTATAGAACGAAATGTCTGATTTTAGAATTGAAAATAAGGTCCATTAAGAATTTTAAACTAAATGATAATAATTTTATCCTTTGACACCATTAATAATGTTGCCCAACATTCTATGATGAGTGGTATTTTGAAGAGTATACTAAATCACAGATTTCAGTTAATGTGTATCTCTGATATGCTAGTCATAAACCTGTAATTTTGTCTTGCCCCATAAATGGACTTTCACTACCAAAATGCATAGTTTTGAAATGTCTAGTTTGGAAATATTCAACCAATGTGAAAGATTAATACAAAACAAACTGTTCAGTTGGTGTAATCCCTGTAATCCCAGTGACTCTGGAGGCTGAGATAGGGAATGGCAAATCCAGGCCAACCTCAGCAATTTCGCAAGATCCTGTCTCAAAATAAAACATAAAAAGGGTTGAGGATGTCACCCAGTGGTAGAGCACTCCTGTGTTCAATCCCTAGTACAGAACAAAAAAAAAAAAAAAAAAAAATCAACCCAGTATTAAAAGACTGTATCCTAGCAGGGCACGGAGGCACACACCTGTAACCCCAGTGGAGACTGAGGCAGGAGGATAGGGAATTCAAATCCAGCCTCAACAAAAGCGAGGCACTAAGCAACTCAGTGAAACCCTGTCTGTAAATAAAATACAGAATAGGGCTGAGGATGTGGCTCAGTGGTCGAGTACCTCTGAGTTCAATCCCTGGTACCCACTCCTCCCGCAAAAAAAACAAAAACAAAAACAAAAAACTGGGTTCTGAGGGGTTGGAAATGTAGCTCAATGTTAGAATGCTTTCCTAACATTCAGGAGGTCCTGCGTTCAATCCCCAGCACTGCAACAAACAAACAAACAACAAAAGACTCTTTCTAGAAAAGAACCCATTGGGAAAAAAAAAGTACTGGACTACTTGAGAGTTGACCTCTAGTTTACCAACACAGTTGGTTCTCGCGTGTCATTCTTGGACCTGGGCCTGGACCAGAAACATCAGTAATACCTGGAAACTTGCTAGAAATGCAAATTCTCAGGCTTCATTCCATATATGCTGGGCTATAAAATCCAGGGATGGGGCCCAGTGGTGTTTGTTTGTTTGTTTGTTTGTTTAAACAAATCCTCCAGGTGAGGCTGATGCACACTGCAGTCTGAGAAACCCTGAGCTAAGATGTATGACCTTGAGCAATGAAGGCAACTCTGAGCTCCAGTCGCCAGTTCCGAAGCCCTATGGTACTTCTATGATCTAACATCTGAATTATTAATAGAAGGATAGATTGGATTCATAGCCCTAATTTTGAGAACTGATACCTGATAAAGTGAAGAAGGAGAAAGCAGATGAGAAGGGCGAAAGGACATCCTTTCATATAGCCCAAAATTAGTCAAAGCAGCAATTTGGTTGGTGATGATTTATGGCTGTGATGCCTATGACATCTCAAATTAGAACATCTTTTCTGGAGTCACTCTGAATGCAACTAGCTCTCTGGGAATTTAAAAAATTTATTAGGCAACTTGAATCTCAGCTCAAAGAAAGACACAATCAATTAAAAATATGCTTCTGTTTCCTTAGCCCTGCCTTAAGTCATTCAGGAGATGGTTTCTGGAAATGGACTCTGATAGATTAATAGATCTTTTTTTGTAAACTGGAACAAAGTACTATCTCACTTCCCAGGAGTTAAAACCTTTCCTTCCCCACCCAGGAGGTGACATATATTTCAGGATCCATTTCAACCAGAGATGACATAACCAACCCTCCAGGTAGCTTCAGGAACTCATGTTTCCCCAGCTTAGCAATGACTCAGCGGACGTCGGAGAGTATGAATGGCCTTGAGTACCAAGCTGGCGCCAAGGGTTACATTGTCATTACTTATTAAACATTTTGCTTGCCCAGAGCTTAAGTCTCTGCCACTCCATTCTTATGAAGTGCATGGCCTGGGTCAGACTTCTCTCCATTAGGTCTAGCCCTGAGGTTGGAAGAGACGCCATTTTTCATCTGTGTGTTTGAAGCTACTTATCTATTATCAAAATAGCTTGTACATACTAGCTACTCAATGAATATCTGTCCGACGAAGCAATGAGCAAACTAAAACACTGCACAGGTTTAAATTTAATTTCTAAGGAGTGGCAATAGTTGTATGCCATTTTGAACACTCATTCCTATCTCTTTCTTTCATGAGGGGGAGGGAAGTTAATGTATTCTTAGCACTGTGTCCCAAGAACATGGTGCATGTTTATTATCTCATTTAATTGTCATAGCAATCCTGTAAGATGGCATTGTTAGTCCCATTTTATAGACAAGAAAACTGAGGCAAACACATTTTGCGGGGAGATACTGGGTAGTGAATATGGGGTCCTCTACCAGTGAGCTATATCCCCGTCCCTTTTTACTTTTTTACTTTCAAACAGGGTCTTGCTGAGTTGCCATGCTGGCTTGGAACCTGTGATTTTCCTGCCTCAGCCTCCCTGAGTTGTTGGGATTACAGGTGTTTACCACTGTGCCCAGCCTTGCCAACACTTAACAGCTGGTAAACAGCAGAGCCAGCATTGGAACACAGTTCTTATCTTCTACATCCCCCAACTGTCTAATATCAGATTTAGTGTATGGGCATAATGGCTCATCAGAATTGGGACTCAAAGAATCATAAGCCCTTTTAAATACCTTGAGATCACAGAGATGATTGCTTATGGCAAAAAAATTTTATAATAGAGAGGGAAATCACTACACCCCTGCTGTTTTGTTTTATCAAATGTTTTATACTTGTGAAATCATTTGTTAATGTTATTTATAAATATAAAATATGTATAAAATATAATTTATAAAGTATATGATAAGCAATCATGTGTCTATCACCCAGCTACATGTATCATTTCTTTACTATATATATATGTATATATATATTTATTTTTATGTATATATATATATATATATATATATATATATATATGTATATGTATTTTTTTTTTGGTACTGGGGATTGAACCCAGGGGTGCTCTGTTACTGAGTTCCATTGCCAGCCCCTTTTTATTTTTTGACTTAAGCCAGGGTCTCACTAAGTTGCTGCTTCAGTCTTCTGAGTCATTGGGATTACAGGCATGCACCACCACACCCGGTGTGTGTTTTTCTAGGTATATGGTAGAAACAAACATATAAGTATGGTAAAAATGAATCCTGAATCATAGGATACACACATATTTTCCTTAACAAGGTAATAATAGGTTCTCTCCTAAATAGCTTGGACCAGCTTATCCTGCTCCCAGCCATGGTTAAACCTTCTATTCTCCCAACATTTGGCCTTGTCACACCTTTTTATGTTTACCAGTATGGTAGGGGGAAAATAGTGTCTCTTTGTTTTAATTTATAATTCCTGCATCATTTCTCAGGTTGAGTATTTTTCATATGTTTATTAGATTTTCTTTTTTTTTTTTTTTTTGCATAAGATGAACTTTTTATTTTTAAGATGGATGACTTTTTTATTTATTCATTTTTTTAAAATTCAAAGTTGTGTATTTATAACAGTAGCATGTATGTCTATTAGATTTTCTTATTTTCTCATTTAAGAAACAAATCCCAGTTCTTATCTTTGGTCTCCACATTTTCTCTTCATCTTCACTCTCTCAACACTTTTTTTGTCTGCAGTGTGGATGAGACATTGGATAACAGGAGTAACGATAAGCCACATGAAGAGAACTGGGGCAGGATCAGTGCTCCCATAAGAGTGGCTCCATGACTGAAAGCCCAGAAGTCAGTGAGAATGTGATGTGTTTGAGAAGCAACAGAAATCCTATGTAACACAACATTAAGTGCAAGCTTTCACCTTGAGGTAAGAGAGAGATCAGAAACTAAAGCGAGTTCCAAGATAGACTACCCTATGGTGCTTTCAGAGTAGGTATCCAGAAACTAGATATATGACTGAAATCCCTCAGCCACATAAGGGTATGAAAAGATTGAGATAACAGAGATGCAGGAAAGATCTATGGAAATGATATCTGGAGGGAGAACTGTTTCCTCTGATCCCTCCAAGAGGCAGGGGAGGGAATACTACTCTTTTACTTCCAGAAAAAAAGAGAAGGAGTTTCAGTGCAAACAGTCAGAATTTGATAAGTATCCTGAGGAGTTCAGGGAACATGGTGGACTGATGTCAAGTCATGCTTTAAAGGAAACAGGGGAGAGGAAGGGGACATATTGGGGAATGATATTGTTGTAGAGACAGACGAGGCAAGGCACTGAAGATAGCCAGAAAGAATTTTATTTGGCTGCAGCCTGGTTCAGAGGGTACAGCTTTTGCTGTAATCAATTAATCCCCTGAACCCCAAGTTCAGGTAGTTTCAGAATTTTATACTCAGCAAGTAAGGGGAGGGGCTCAGTGTCGCTGCCTGAAGAGATTGCCGCTTGGAGCAACGACACCGCGGGAATAAGTTCAGAGGCAGACTGGAAACGAACAGGCTCTTTATTCTGCTAGCTTCTCTCTCCGGCTTCAGCAACAACTCCAACACCCTCCACACTCCTCCAATCCACCACAAAATGGCCCCGACCCGCTCAGCAATGTCCTGGGCCAAGTCTCGTGAGACCATGGAAGGTGGTAATGCTTGAACCTCTTTATGGCTCACAGCTAACCGCAATCTTAGCTATCTCCTTAATTAGGGCTCCTGCAGCTCAGAAGTTCACAGTTCATAGAAGTTAACATAAAAGCAGTTTTTTCTTTCACTGTTCTGGGCAAGTTAACCCTTCAAGGACAACACCTAAGAAGGGGAGAGCTTCTTCTCCCCTTTCTTTCCTCCCCCTGCCAGCTGTTACCTTGGAACCCAATTAGTAACTTCTCTTATCTCAGAAATGTAGACATCTCTGTGAAGCTCCAGCTCAAGGCCAGAGGCCTTGTTAAAGAATTTGCCTTTTTATTATCACATTTTGCATTTGCAAACACACTTCTACAAACTACTATACTGGATACATGTTTGTGAAAAATAAGTAAAGGGGCGTCCAGCACCTGGAGTGCTGATTTCTTCCAGGCCAGTGGCCAAGTAATAGAGCAACAGGAAAATAGGAAGTTTATCTACATTGAACTCTTCTATAGAGACTCTTTTGCTGACAGTCCTAAAATCAGCCATGGTGAAGATATCTGGAGAAGCTTAGTTAAGATTTTCTGTAAAGAAAGGGAGTGCCACTACAATACTGGCCAAATTATATATATTGTATGTGTACCAATATGTAACACTGAATCCCACCATTATGGATAATTATAATGAACCAATAAAAAATATGAGGGTAACCCACCCACCCCTCCAAAAAAAGTCCACAGGCAAAATGGCAAAAGTTGTCTCCAGTTGCAGTCAGGAGAGTCCAGCTGTGGGAGCAGCTTGACTTTTATATTTTGTTTCTGATATCTCAAATATCAGCTGAGAATGAACTTTAATCCTCCCACCACCTCTCTCTCTTCCTCCCCTACAACCTCCTGATGGAGTCAGAAACCAGATTTTGCTGGAAGGAGGGGTTTGGAGAAGGTGGGGAGTACAAGAGAGAGAGGAAGAGAAGGAGCCATTGACCCACCTTTTCCCCCACAAGCATAGGGCCCCAGTGTGGGGAGGGTCAAGATTTAATTTGAAATCAAGTTTGTTATTTTGCTGGGTGCAGTGCTTCATGCCTGTAATCCCAGCACTTGGGAGGCTGAGGCAGGAGGATTGTGAATTCAAAGACAGCCTCAGCAAAAGTGAGGTGCTAAGCAATTCAGTGAGACCCTGTCTCTAAATAAAATACAAAAAAGGGCTGGGGATGTGGCCCAGTGGTTGAGTGCCCTGAGTTCAATCCTCAGTACAAAAAAAAAAAAAAAAAAAGTCATTTTGATGGTTATATGGAACTAATATTTTAAAATATGGAACTGAATATGTGCTTACCACTTATTCACTTGCCACTTATTCGGACTATAATACTTTTTCCCTTCTTTGTTTTTTTTTTTTAATGTTTCTTTTAGATGTTGATGAACCTTTATTTTATTCATTTGTTTATATGTGGTGCTGAGAATCGAACCCAGTGCCTCACACATGCTAGGCAAGCGCTCTACCACTGAACCACAACCCCAGCCCTCTTTTTCTTCTTATTTGTGTGTGTGTGTGTGTGTGTGTGTGTGTGTTTGCTAAGGATTGAATCTAGGGCCTCGAGTGTGCTAGGCAAGTGCTCTAACACTGAGCTTCATCTTCAGCCCAACTATAATATTTTGTATTATCCAAAAATGAACCAAGGAGTCATTGAAACTCCCAGCATTTTCATCCACGTGTCAGAGAAGTAACAGTCCCAAGGAGGGACAGTGGGAGACAGATACTATTTTCTGATTAAGTTATCTGGGTCCTAATTTTCAACAGAGATTTAACTAGAGGGTGGCAAGAGAAGAGACTCTAGAGAGAGTGGCAATGGCCTCATGAGAGGGTAGAATGAGTCATGGGAAGAATGTGGGACTTTCTTTAAGGGCCCTTCTTAGAAAGCCATTCAGCAGTTCAAGGTAGGCAAATTTTGTGAGCAACATGTTACTCATTAAAATCTCTCTAGTTTCAGGCTAAATGACTATTTGAAGGGTAGTAGAGACCAGGATCATCAAAAAGAAGTCTGGAAAAATATTATGTTGGCCCAGAGCTGAGATAGCGAGGTTAAATAGAGAATTTTAAGAGAAATGATGCTCTTGATATCACAGTTCTGATTTGAACTAGTCAGTAGTTAGCAGCACTGTTTCCACACACTGGGAATTCTTTTGATCCTTTAACATGCTTGGGAAATACACAAGGCAGACAATATTGCCTCCATTTCCACCCCACCTCCAGTACTGGGGACTGAACCAAGGGCCTTGTACCTGCCAGGCAAGCAATGAGCAGCATTCACAGCTTTTCAGTTTTGTTTTGAGACAGGTTCTAAGTTGTTGAGGCTGACCTTGAACTTGCCATCTTCCTTCCTCAGCCTCCTGAAAAGCTGGTACTACAGGCATGCACCACCATGCCTGGGAATACTATCTTTTTTTTTTTTTTTTTTTGCTGTAGGGACTATATTCAAGAAATCTAATAATTTGTTCTAGTCCACATATCTCATTACATATTGAGAGCTTCTGGCTTCTTAAATACTGTTATTGAAGTGACAGTGCTTGAACTGTTTGCTATACAGTTCTTTTTGATCATATCTGAAAACAAACGTAGTGCCACACATGAAATTAAGTGTGAGATTGGAAGAAAGAGAAGGAAATTGGGTTCTGCTATCATCTCAAACTTAAAAATGCATAAATGTTCAGCAACTGTGCTATGTGGAATCATGGAAATGTTCCACAAGACCCTAGATTTCAATACGATTGAGAAAAGTCAGAATTGGCCTAGGTAAACTTTAGTTTCTCACCCAGCCATAGGATTCTGAAATTCATTTTTTAGAACACTGTTTCTCAAACCTTAACATGCATGTGAACCACTTGGGGATCTTGTAAGTAGTTCTGCTTCAGTGGGTCCAGGGTGGGGCCCCAAGTTTCTGCATTTTTAACAACCTCCTAGGGGACACCCATGCCATCAATCTGACTTTTAAGAAAGCAAGGTTTTAGATGAACTTCTCCTTTTTTTTTTTTTTTTTTTTTTTTTTTTTTAATTTTTACTTTTTGTGATCCTAGGGATTGAACTCAGAGCCTTCCTCAGGTAGGCAAGTGCTCTTCCACCGAGCTACACCCCAGGTGGGAATAAGTATGCACATGGGGAGAGATCAGAGGCAAAGAACCCAAAGCAATCTCAGAAAAATGTAATTATGGTGGGGACAGACGAGGCAGACAAACTACGGCAGGACCATTTCCCTGTTTTACAAGTTCCATTCCTCATTGAACACCTTGCCTGGGCCTTCCTCCTTTTTCTGCAGTTAGTAACAACTGTCCAGAGGCAGATTGGAAGGTGGTTTTTTTCTGTTACACTTTCCCCATCCTCCCTCAGGAAAGCTGTGTTTTCAGACACTCTTTCAAATATCAAGACCCCCAAAAACAAAAGTTTAATGTGGAATGACAGGCTGTGCTTTGATATTTGTGGGGCAGGGTCCCTGTTGTACACTCCCCCAGCATCAGTTAGGTACAAATCCTGGGGATGAAACTCAGCTTGTTTAAGTGGTGTGTCCTGTAAGGGAGGCTACATTCTCCTGCTTATTTCCCTGTGCCTTCTTAAAACCAACCTTTAAAGTATGTCAAACATTGAAAAGGAAAGTGTTTATCGCCAAAGATTATCGGTTGGCAACTTTTCCGGTGCTCTCTTCAGTCAGAGGTGATGTGGGGTGTAGGGAACACTGTAAAACTCTCAGTGGGTTATGGGATAAACATGTTGAGATGGATTGGATTAGACAGCATTGTTCCAATTAATCACGCTGAATTTAGAGCCAGGAGACGTTGGGTTCTGCTCTTGATTTTGACATTTGCATTCTCTGTGACCTTGGGCAAGCCAGTTCATGTTTTGGGTTTCAGCTTTTTCACAAGTAAAATGAAACAAAAGGACAAAATGTTCTCTTACATTTCCTTGTGGTTCTAAAAACTCTGTTTTTGGAATTTCAGGGGAAAAAAACTGTTTTAAGCTATATGTTTTCAATGGCTGGCCAACAAAATCACTTTGGAGAGCTTTAAAAAATATATAGCCCATCTCCTGCTCTGATAATTTGAGATGCAGCCTTGGAAACTTTTCATAAAGTTCTCCAGGTAAATTCTGTCCATCAAAAAATTTGGGGGGCTGGGGATGTGGCTCAGTGGTAGAGCGCTCGCCTAGCACGTGCGCGGCCCGGGTTCGATCCTCAGCACCACATAAAAATAAACGCATTGTGTACAACTAAAAGCAAATAAATAAATACCAAAAAAAAAAAAAAAAAAAAAATGGGGAATCATGAAGTCAAGCCACAAGAGGGCGCTGGGGAGATGCTGATTTTTTTCATTCCAGTGATTTAATATTATATTAAATATAGAAATAGGAATAAAATTGATTTGTCCTTTCCATATATAAGTTTGTTTTACTTAATTTGAAATAAATTTGTGATTGAAAACATCCTTTACTTTTTCGTATTTTGGTTAGTTTGTTTTTCCGTATTGAGTTAAAGCAATTTTTTTTTTTTCCCTTCTTCTTGATACTGGGGGTTGAACTCAGGGGCACTCTACCACTGAGTTACATCCTTGGTCTTCTTTATTTTATTGTTTTCAGTTTTGAGACAGGGTCTCATTAACTTACCTATGCTGACCTTAAATTTGTGACCCTCTTGGGGGAGGGAGAATGATAAATCAAATGGGAAAAAAATGTTAACAATAAATTAATGTAAGCATATGTTCTATGTAATCTTTTTTATTGTTACAACTTTTTGGTAAGCTTAAAAATGTTTTCCAAATGAAGTTAAACAAAACAACATGCTTTGCTGGCTTTCCTCACAGTCCCCATCTGAAGTCTATACCCAAGACTCAGATCCTACTGTCACTCCCCCTTGATGTTTAAGCTTCAGTCATATTATGTAATTTCAATTTATTATATTTGCCTATGCTGTTCTTCAAGTTGGGATGCTGTGGTCTTCCCTACCTCCTATTTATACCTCAGTACTTGCAGTATAATCTCCCAGTAAGATGCCTGTGTAATTTGACTGAATTAATCACCGGCCTTTCCTGGGGCTTACTGTGTTCCTCAGTTTGACTCTTGTCCCCTTTTATCACACAGTGGAATTAATCTGTTTCTTTTTCTTTCTTTCTTTTTTTTTTTTTTTTTTTGCTACTGGGAATTGAACCCAGGGATGCTCCACCACCAAGCCACTAACCCAACCCTTTTTATTTTTTTTTATTTTGAGACAGGCTCGGTTGCTGAGGTTGGCCTTGAACTTTCGATCCTCCTGACTCAATCTCCCAGGTTGCTGGGAATGCAGGTGTGCACCACTGCACCTGGAGTCTGTTTCCTCTTCTAAACTCAGAATTCTTCAGAACAGAGACTTACTCATTATGTTCTCCCAAGAGTCTGAACTCCTGGTTCTGTCCTCCTGAGTTCATAGATCCATTTTTATTTGTTGGTTGTGCTGGTTCCTTCCTTTCTGCCCTTTGAGGTGGCCACAATGACACTCATTTTCTGCTGCTTCCTGTTGTTTACAGCTGAGGCATGACTCCTAGCTGCTCTCCCAATTTTTTTTTCCCCTGACTTTTTCTCCATGTGGAGGAAATGAGCTTTTACTGATGAGGCGCTGAAATCTAGCAGCTGGTCATCACTATTACTTGTGGAGTTCACCCCATTCCCACATCCTCAGTGACTACCTTCCCTCTACCTGAATTCTGTGTGTAAGAGCCAATTGCTTTACCTCTTGGCAGCCCCAGTTTACTCATCTACAACAAGAGTACACTTTAGTCCAACAGCCCTCTTGTAGGAGAATTATTTTCTGTTTAATTTGCTTAGATCTCCTATTGAGACAGTTCACATGGCCTAAACCTTTGTGCTCATTTGTCAAAGTTCATCAAATATTAGTGGAAATGGTTCTTCAGCATTATATACTTCAAAAACCAGTGTGACACACTGTAGGTGATAGTGAGTCCCAGGGAAGTCTTATGTCTTCACTCTGCAGAGAGTTTAGGGTGGGTAGCAATACGTGACTCATATCAGAGTTCTAAGTTTTCATTACTTGTTTTTTAATATTATTCAGCTACGCATTTTATAGGCTGGGCAAGGCAGCACACTCCTGGAAATCCCAGCAACCCAAGAGGCTGAGGCAGGAAAATGGCAAGTTTGAGGCCAGCCTCGGAAACATAGTGAGGCCCTGTCTCAAAAACAAAACAACAACAACTAACTAACTAACTAACTAACTAAATAAATAAATAAAAAGCTGGGGATGTAGCTCAGGGGTAGAGCACCTGCTTTCAATCTCTAGTGCCACAAAAAAATAAAAATATAACAAAATAGTCAGCCATGGTGGTGCATGCCTGTAAGAGCCTTAATGAGGAGGTAGCTAAGATGGTGGCTGGCTGAGAGCCAAAGAGGAGGTGTTTAATTGTTTTCTCCTGACCTTAATGTAATCAACTAAGAATCTTTCTGTGCCCGTGAACACTGTGTGACACACCTGTAAGTTGAGCTTGTGACACATGTATACTTGTTAAGGTGAAGAGTATTTAACCAGGTAGGGCTGGCGAGAGAGGTTGGTTGGAGTTGGAGAGAGAATACAGAAGAGAAAGCAGAGAAGAAGCAAGAATAAAGAACCTCCTCATTTCTAGTCTGCCTCCGATTTCCTTCCCGCGGTATCGTTGCTGCAGGCGGCAATAGCTGCAAGCGGCAACACATGCCTGTAATCCCAACAGTTTGGGAGGCTGAAGCAGGAGGATCGTGAGTTCAAAGCCAGCCTCAGCAACAGTGAGGCACTAAGCAACTTGGGGAGACCCTGTCTCTAGATTAAATACAAAATAGGGCTGGGAAATGTGGCTCAGGGGTTGACTTCCCCTGAGGTCAATCCCCAATACACCCCCCTGCCCCCCTCAAAAAGAAGGAATCCCTTGTAGAAGAAAAATTTCAGTATTGGTATTAAAACACATTCACTCTGGGGGCTGGGTTTGTGGCTCAGTGGTAGAGCACTTGCCTAGCAAGTGTGAGGCCCTGGGTTCGATCCTCAGCACCACATAAAAATAAATAAAATATATTGTGTTCATCTACAACTAAAAAATAAAATAGAGACACATTCACTCTGAAATGTCACTTGTGAGTAGTGAGTATTTTCTACATGATGAAACACAGCACATGCTTGGGATGTGCCCTTTGGGAGCAAGAGAAGTCTGACTCTGGAGCATGAGCTTCATGACAGCAAGGCCCTGTCCATCTTTTTGAACGTGCTGTGTCCTGTGACTCAGACTGTGTTTAACCTGTAGTAGAAGCTCAACAAATATCTGGTGAGTGCACTCACTGTACCTTGTTTTGGGGAATGTCATAGCTCAAAGAGCCTAAATATAGTGAAGCCAGTGTGAAAGAGAACCCTAAGTAGGTAGGTTCTTGAGCCCCCACATTTGCCATAAAGATACCACATGTTGCTTCTGCTTTATCTAAGATGGAGCTATGCAGCTGTACCTAACTAAGCAAGGTCTTCAGGGTCTTTTCATGGGAGATTCTCTAAATGTTTCTGCAATTGAAGTTTTTTTTTTCTTTTTCCTCTTGTACTGGGGATTGAACCCAGGGATACCCTACCACCGGGGTACTTCCCCAATCCTTTTTTTTTTTTTTTTTTTAAGATAGGGTCTTGCTAAGTTGCTTATGGCCTTACTAAGTTGCTGAAGCTGGCCTTGAACTTGAACTTGTGATCCTCCTGCCTCAGCCTCCTACGCCCCTGGAAGGCATACACCATCATGCCCAGAGCAATTGAAGGTTTTAAAGATGTCGTTCAGTCATGCGTTGTCAGTTTTATGTTGCACAAATACCTGAGAAGGGTTTATTTTGGTTCATGAGTTCAGAGGTTTCAGTCCATGGTCATCTGGTTCCATTGCCATTGCTATGGGCCTGCAATGAGGCTGAGCATCACAGTGGAGAAACTGCCCACCTGATGGCCCTCCAGAAGCAGAGAGAAGAAGAAGGGACTAGGGACAAGAATTGGCACAAAGGCATGCCCCCAAGGACCGACTTCCATCAACTAGATTCCACCCTCTACAGTTTCCACTACCTTCTGGTAGTCCATTCATCTATAAACCCCTCAACAGATTTTAGAGCCCATGATCTAATCACCTCCCTAAATCCTCACCTCTGAACATGGCTGCATTAGAGACCAAACATTCAACACAGGAGCCTCTGAGGAACATTCCAGATCCAAACCGTGGCAATGTCCTTTGTGTTCCTGCTGTTGCATATTTTGAGTCTGATTTTTATTCTTATTTTTTTTTTTTTCTGGAATAGTTTTACTGTAATGAAGGGCTGAGTTACCGACAGCTGTCCGCTTGCTCATCTGCCCTTTATCAATGCAGCACAGTTTCCTGTACTAGTCATGATGGGGAAATGATACAGCTGACGTTCGTACACATGAGTAATCTAAAGTTATTCCGTATTAATCTTATTAATCTCCTGAGCCATATACTCTAACTTTATTTGCATTTTTGAATGATTGTTAGTTACGTTCTTTTTTTTTTTTTTTTAATATTTATTTGCTTTAGTTGTACACAATGCCTTTATTTTTACATGGTGCTGAGGATCAAACCTGGGCCATGCACGTGCTAGGCGAGCACTCTACCGCTGAGCCACAACCCCAGCCCCATTAGTTATGTTCTTAAAGACCATTTTATTTTCTGTTTGAGTTCATGTTCATTTGCAGAGCAACAATTCTAGATATTCTTTCTCTCTCTTGTTTTCAGTTCCTTTCACTACCCCTCAGAACTGGGAATTTCAACGCCAGACCTTGTGCATGTTAAGCAAGTGATCTACCACTTAGATACATCCCCAGCCCTTTTTATAATTTTTATCTTGAGACAGTTTTTGCTATGCTAAATTGCCCAGGTTGGCCTTGAACTCCAGCTTTGGGCTGTCACTTAGCTAGGATTTAGATATTCTTGATCTATTGTCTTTCAGGTTTTCTGAAGCATTTATTCCTTTTTCTGCTCTTCAAATTTGGGAAACTGACAAATGGCAATGTTGTGGGGGAAGCTATAGGATATACTCTATAAATCATCCAAATGTGAGGTCCTATACCATCTCAGCATGAACTGGAAATGAAAAAAAGTGCTGCCAAGAGGATTGACTCCTTTGGGCTCGAGTTGGATTGGCAGCCAAGCAGATTCGGCTGTGGGCTGAAGTCATTTTCTACTTCAGCACGGCTCAGTCTAGGGGGAATGGTGGAGTCATGATTTAGCAGCAGGATTCTGGGAGCAGGCCAGCAACTACATCTGTTCTGAACTGTAAGTGGACTGGAAAAACACTTGGACAAAAAGCCAGGGGTGGGAGGTGAAGGAGAACACAAAATCTTTATTCTCCAAAAAGGCCACAAGAAATGAATTGATTGGTTATAAGGAGATTGGAATTAGAGAAAAGATTTTCTATAAATAAGATGTACACATTTCTTTCTTCATCTTCATCTAAGTTTCTCTCTCTTTTTCTGATAATACGAGAATTGCAATTCATAATACAACAAACCCTTATTTGGAAAGCCTAAACCATTACTTATAATACTTGGGATGTGTCTTAAGGATTGAAATTTAGTGCTTTGGTGACAGGAAATATTCAACACATTTTAGTGAAATGCATAATGGGTCTCTTTTCTCCAGATATGTGTCTGACTGTACAACATCTTGTAGAAACCATTTAATTTAATTTTTAAAGCATCTTTTGCATCAAGATATTCTTTATCAATTGAATATCATTAATAGCATGGCTTGGAGCAAAAGCAGTTGACTTACTGGAAAGAGTTTGGAAACAGATTGGCCTGGGTTCAGATTCCAACCGCATCCTTTCCTGACTGTGTGACTTCAGGCTGGTTGCCCTCTGACCCTTTGCTTTCTCATCTGTAAGGGGGATGTAAAAATTCACTGAGTTGTTGTGGATTGAGTGAGTCCCTGTGTACATAGAAAGCACAGGAAAAATGCTAACACCCTTTCTGTTTAATCTTTCCTAGTTCCATTTTTTGAAATTTATTAATTTATTCTAATTTGTTATACATGACAGCAGAATGCACTTCAATTCATAGTACATATATAGAACACAATTTTCATGTCTCATTTTTTATATTGTATTTTTTTATTTTTTAAAGTTATTTTATTTTTTATTTAAATATTTATTTATTTGCTTTAGTTGTACACGATGCGTTTATTTGTACGTGGTGCTGAGGATCGAACCCGGGCCCCACACGTGCTAGGTGAGCACTCTACCACTGAGCCACAACCGTAGCCCTAAAGTTATTTTATTTTTTGACTGACATGGTAGTTGTTCATTGACATGATAATTTATGGGTTATAATATGATATTTTGATACATGTATCCATAGTAAATGATCAAATCAGAGAAATTAACATATCTATCACATTTATCATTTCTTCAAGGTAAGAACATTCAAAATCCTCTCTTCAAGCTATTTTGAAATGTACAATACACTATTGTTAACTATAGTCATCCAACTGTGCAGAACACCAGAATTTCTCTGTGACATTGTACCCATTGACTAACATTCACCTCTCCCCTCCAGCCTCTGGTGACCATCACTCTAATTCTTTGAGATCAACTTTCTTAAATTCTACATAAGAGTGAGATCATGCAGTACATATCTTTCTGTGTTCTTTCTATTTTCTTGTTGCCTCCTGACAATGTTATATATCTAGTTTTGATTCCTAGGAAAGGTATTTCTGTCTGTTTGAAGCCAACGATACAAACTTGGCTTGTCTAAACTAGAAATTACTTTTTGGACTAGTCAAAGTGAGTAGGAAAACCAAGAAGGAAAAGTAATACAGGCTGAGCAGCATATATGCACAAGGAGGAAATTCTGAGTCTCTTTGGATCAATCACAGTAAATTTTGTGAAGCTGAGGCAAGGTCAACCTAATTATTTAGCCAAAATGCTAAATTCTTCTTGGAAAGACTTTGTGAAATCACAGAAAAAATTTCATTAAGCAGCAATTAAATGGTTCAAAATAATAAAAATGGTAGAAATAATTTCTACATGGTTTGCAAAAAATATTTCTTCCTTTCTCAGAAAGTATATTTCCTAACTAACAGGATTTCATGTAAAAAGGCCAAAGCAATTCAGAGGCATCTCTGGCTCCCACACAGTCTCTCTAAATTATTATTTCCTTATGGATAATGACATGATTAAAATGAAATTGTTTATTTCTAAGGTCCGTTTTAAATGTAACATTTCACAATTTTGTGTTTCATTTAAACTGATACTAAAATTATTTTTATTTATGTATATTAACAACAGTAATAGAAATTTAGTGAGAACTTACTTGACATGGTTCAGGTCATTTACTCCCCACAGTAGTACCTTGGAAGTAGGTATTATAATTCCTATTTTAAAGATGAGGAAGCTGAAGCCAAGAGGATTTAAGTAATTTTTCCAAGGTCAACTAGTTAGAAATGGTAGAGCCTAGATTTAACTGGGACTCTTTGATTCTAGATTTATGCTTTTTAATATTATCTTCCAGTCTGCAGGACACATATTACTCATTGACAGTATGATTAGAACCTCTGTTGGTGGACTGGGGGTAAAGTTCAGTGGTAGAGTGATTGTCTAGCAAGCAAGCAAGGCTGGGTTGGATCCCCAGCACTGTGAAACAGCATAAGAAGCTTTATTGGGAACAGAGAAAAATATATCTTTATGAAAAATATTATCTAAAAAAAAATGTTATCATGGTGTGTTAGCTTTCCATTGCTGTGACCTGATATAAAGAATTCAAAAGGAGGAAAGATTTTCCTCATAGCTTTGGGTTTGTGGTGAGGCAGAACATCATGGAAGGGGAAAAAAAGAGAGAAGAAGGACCAGGGTTTCAATATCTCCTTCAAGGGGTTGCCCTCAGTGACCTCACTTCCTTTTACTAGGCCTCCTCTCAGAAAGGTTTCATTACCTCCTGGTAGCACTACAGGCCGGTGACCAAACCTTTAGCACATGGCCCTTGGGGGACTTTTCAGATTTAAACCAAAATAAATAGATGGACATACATATTGGAATTGGGAAGTTCTTCAGTGCTGTGCACTGTGTCTTGTGGATGGACACAGTGATTTATTTAACTGGCTCCTCCTTGTCACATAATGAGCAGTGAGCATATTTTTATTGACTGAAATGCATATTTTATAATTTCATTACAAATCACTCTAAAGGTTTTGAAGACTTGAAGCAACTCTACAGTTCATTTCATCTGTCTACTGCCCACCCCCCCAGGCCCATTGTTTTATAAAAGAAAGAACTGAAATTCAGAGGGATGGGAGAAGGGAGAAGTAATGAACACCAGGGCTCCGGGTTCAGAGTCCAGGCCTCCTCCCGCTTTGCTGTTATATGGAAGTCATGGCTTCCTCAAAGACCGTGACTTCCTCACAGTGCTCAAAACCAGCTCCTAACTGATTGAGACACACAGGTCTCTGTTTAAGCCCTCTCTGTTTTTCACCCATGATCTACCTTTGAAACAGGCTGGGGGCATTGCTGGAAATGCCAGCTGGCATGGCACAGCGCTCCCTTGAGAAAGGACTAATTTTGCCTGGCCTTGGAGAACTTGCTTGCCTTTTTCTGCTGTGACTGCACCAATATGGCTGCATGTATGAGAGCCAAGAGGATGTTTCGCCATCTGTCTGTTCAGTGGGGAATTGGCCTTTTCTGCGACTCTAACAGGGTTTTGGAAGGCTTCATGGCTCCTGGCCAGCCCACTGAGGTGCTCCTTCTTGGATCATATGCCTCTAAAGGAAAAGAGATTGTGCCGGGCTCCAGAGCCAAGGGTGTACTTGAGGCCTGACAAATGGTTTGCACACAACTGCAGCAGCAAGCGTGATCTGAACACATTGTGGCACTGTTGCAGACTTTCTGCTAAATATATGTGCTCATCACACTTGGACAGTTGACTGAGAAAGTCTGAGCTTTGAAGCACAGAGATTCTTCTTAATTACAAAAGCACTACATGGGCGCACACACGCGCACAATCACAGAATGTGTGTGTGTGCTTTTTGTTATTGTCACTGTTTTTATTTCTAATTTTTTAAGATCTAGGTGGACACAATATCTTTTTAAATTTATTTTTAATGTGGTGCTGAGATTCGAACCCAGTGCCTCACCCATGTGAGGTAAGTGCTCTACAACTGGGCCCCAGCCCCAGCCCTTGTCACTGGTTTTTGAGGCAGGATCTTGCTATGTTGTCCAGGTTGACCTTGAACTTTTAATCCTTTTGCCTCAGCTTCCTGAGTAGTTGGGATTATAGGCATATGCCACCACACCTGACTGCTTATCAAAATTCTAAACATTTGTTTTTAATTTCCATCTCATGGAGAATCTTCAGTTTTGATGATATAAACCCATTTGTTGACCTTTTATTATATATATATATATATATATATATATATATATAACATATATATATATTTCTGCAAGTTCTATTTGGTTCTTTTTAAAATATGCTAATATTTTAAAATATTTTCTTATACCACTAAATCTTACTTAACAATAATTTCATCAACTGTATTATGCATTCTTCAATTCTTCAGGTTTTTTTTTTTTTTTTTTTTTCTTTTTTTTTGGTACCGGGGATTGAACTCAGGGGTACTCAACCACTCAGCCACATCCCCAGCCCTATTTTGTATTTTTTTTAGAGAGGGTCTCACTGAGGTGCTTGTTTTCTGAGGCTGGCTTTGAACTCGCAATCCTCCTGTCTCAGCCTCCCAGCCGCTGGGATTACAGGCTTTTTTTGCTCTTTTCTAGAGATAAACCTCCTTTCTCCCTAACTCTGATTGTTTTCTTAGGCAAATTCTTAAAAACAAAATGGTTGAGTCAAAGGTCATGACTAGTTTCTAGATTTAAAATTTTTGTTATTCAATACTAAGTTGTTCTCCAGCAAGTTTATGCCAATTTAAATCTCCACCCATGATGTATTGGAGGACAAATGTCCCAGTGTCCTCACCCACACAGGGAGTTAACTTTTAAAATCTTTGTCAATGTGAGAAGTGAAAAATATAGCATTTGACCATTACATTTAAATGTAGGCTGCTGACCACCACACATTCCCTTCATATAAGCCAAGCTTAGCTTGCAGATTTCATGACAGTTGCATTTATTCCCAGATAAAGATAACCTGAGCTATTTTGCAAATTATAATCTTTTCTTTGCTAACCACACTTAAACCTATGATGCCATTCTGGATGCAGTTTGCAGATGATAATATTCATCCTGGAGCAGATAACCCCATAAAAAATATAACAACATATTTTTTTAATTTCTTGTTCGTTTTTGGCAAAGAAGAAAAATGGTTATCCTGACTTTTGCAGTGATGATAAAGAATATTTTCAGTAACAGTTTATTTCTGGGAGTTTCTTAGGTATCTATCAGGAAAAATTATCTATCAAAATAAATGCTGACAGTATTTGTAATAATATTTTGATAAGATGGAAATGTAGGGGTTGGGGATGTGGCTCAGTAGTAGAGTACTTGGCTAGTATGTGTGAGGCCCTGGGTTCAGTCCTTAGCGCTGGAAAGAAAGAAGGAAAGGAAGGAAGGAAGGAAGGAAGGAAGGAAAGGAAGGAAGGAAGGAAGGAAGGATGGATTGTATTGTTGTGTTTGCATGATGTAGAGGTATCTGGGAAAAAAAAATTTGAATCACTTTGGTGGAATTACCTAAAAGATTCCAGCAAGGAAGGTGGCATTTTGCTTGTTGGCATGTTTCAATAATCAGAATCTAGGTTGTTTTCCTGGACCGAGGAGCTCTGGAGAATGACTGAACCTTGCATTGCTAATGTCTGTGATGATGCTGGGAAAGATGTTCTACTCAGAATTTAGTATCATTCTTGAAGAATTGTACTTGATCTCAGAATAAAACCAGAGATGGTAAAGGAGGAAAAACCAAAAACAAAACACCAGCTCTTTATTTGTTTCCAAAGAAATGGAGATAAGGAGATAAATTTCAATTAAAAAAAAAAAGCTTCGAGGTTGATTTTATTTTAAGACAACTAGTGTAATGTTATCTACACATGGTTTTCTCAATATATTTGCAAAATACTTATTTGCATATGGTTTTCCTAATATATATATATATATATATATATATATATATATATGTGTGTGTGTGTGTGTGTGTGTGTGTGTGTGTGTGTGTGGTGCTGGGGATTAGAACCCAGGGCCTTGAGCATGCAAGGCAAGCACTCTACCAACTTGGCTATATCTCCAGCCCCCTCCCCCCCAATGTATTTATACTTTTATAAGAGTATATATACTATATTTTTCTTTCTTTTCATTTTTGTGGTACTAGGGATTGAACCCAGGGGTACTTAAGTACCACTTTTTACCACTGAGCTACATTCTAGCCCCTTTTATTGTTTATTTTGAGACAGGGTCTTGCTAGTTGCTAGGACTGGCCTCAAGCTCTTCCTATCTCAGCTTTTCTGCCTCAGCCTCCCAAGTTGCTGGGATAACAGGTGTGTTCCACTGGGCCTGGTTCATACACTATATTTTTGAAATCTTTACAGTGTATAATTTCGAAGGAAAATGTTTGCAATCAATAAATAATTGATTTAGTATTTACTTTATTATCTGTATAGGTAGAAAAGTTTTTCTATAATTGTAATGGAAAAGGAAAATCCTAAGAGAGATGACTCGTTGTTGCCAGGAACTGAACCCGGGGATTGAACTCTTTACAGACTCAGTTTCTTTCCTTTCTCTTTTTGGTAGTATGATTGTCCTATCATTTCATATATGGGATCCTTAGAAAGAGTCTTTCTAGAAAATCATAATATGGAAGAAAGGAAGTTGAATTATTATTCCACAGAGGCAAGGGCAAGGAATTACCTAAGGGGGAAAAAAGAATGAAGAGCATGAGAAATGAGAAGGAAGGCTGGGCCCAGTGTGGTGGCTCTTGCCTGTAATCCCAGGATTTGAGAGGTTGAGGCAGGAGGATCACAAATTTGAGCCCAACCTGGGCAACCTAGTGAAACTCTGTGTCAACATTAAAAATACAAAGGGCTAGGGATGTAGCTCAGTGGTAAAGCTTCCCTGGTACCAAAAAAAAAAAAAAAAAAAAAAAAAAAAAAAAAAGTGTGGGCGTGGGGGTTGGTGGGTGGAACAGAAAACAAGTCCATGTACTGAGTACATATCAGTCACTTCACATACATTGTCTCTAATATTTTGAACAATTCTACAGGGTAGATCCCCTTTCTATATTAAATTCTACCTCTGGAAAGCTGGGCAAAATTCTCCAT
This sequence comes from Tamias sibiricus, assembly GCA_025594165.1. Classification (NCBI taxonomy): domain Eukaryota; kingdom Metazoa; phylum Chordata; class Mammalia; order Rodentia; family Sciuridae; genus Tamias; species Tamias sibiricus. Next base: position 145,657,310 of record CM046657.1, read on the forward strand.
GCTCTTTAGACAGTCTTAATGAAATCTTTTAAAAAAGAAACATGTACACTTCAGGAATTTCTACATTAATCTCAGTCAATGTTATTTGTTCTTTGCTAGTTTGAAAATTAGTTGGATTAACCTGAGTTATGTTAACATTGCATGGTTAAAATAAAAATTTGCTGGAGTTAAATCTTTAAATGTATCCTGCACATAAAACTTGAATGTATTCTTCCAAATATTTAAGTGATCAGAAATATCGATTCCCACAATTGTAATAGCAGAGTAAATAAAATATGAGTAATTCTTAAATCGAGCAGGTGTAATAAAAGCCAACGCAAAACTTCTAACTGTATGTGGGACTTAGTTTCTCCTCTTAGTTTATACAAAGTGACACAAAATTTGGTACAACAGAATAGAGACAGGTCCCCTGACCACTAGCTTGTTCTGATTTTTGTTACATGCACTGAATCACACACCAAAAACCCTCTTCAACTCTCACTCTTTGTCCATTTTTAAAGTAACCACCAAAAACATCCATTTGATTATAATTACACTGTGTTCCCATTTGGGCCAATGAAGAACTCAGACTCTTTGGGGACTTGTCTGCTGAAAAGGATGGTAAAAAAGCTTGAAGTTCCACAGAACTGCTGTAGCAATGTACAGCTCAGCTGTGATTTCCATCCACACCTACACTGGCTGGGTTATCCCTTCAAAGAGAATGAAAACAAGGCAAAGAGGAGGATATACTTGACCATAACCTCTGCCCAGTACGCAGATGGTGCCCTCTACTGGCAGAATGGAGCCATTGCCAGAAAGGGGATGGAGCGTTGGATTGCTGATGGCTCTGAGTGTTCAACTAAGTCAGAACAAAAGTACAAACAAAGATCTTCCTGATAGCTTTTTGGTTGTTTATTGTAAGCTTTATTTAAATTAAAAGTGAAAAACAATATAATTTTATTTTCAATTTAATGATGCAAGTTGCCATCATTAGGAATTATAGTAATTCAAAAGGAATTATAGTAATTCCTTTTTTTATGCACATCATCATATCCTTTTAAACAATAATCAGAATATTTTCTTTTTTAAAAATTTTTTTAGTTGTAGATGAACACAATATCTTTATTTATTTATTTTTATGTGGTGCTGAGATTCGAACCCAGTGCCTCACGCATGCAAGGCAAGTGATCTACCACTGAGCTACAACCCTAGTCCCAGAATATTTTCTTCAAAATAATTTCTTAATATGTTGTTCATGTAAATCTCATAATTGCCAAGATATTTTGTTGGGAATGAACCCAAGTTATTAAATAAAAATAAGAGCATATTTGTGGGAAAAAAAGTATCATAGAAGAAGGTGCAAAAAGATATGCTTTTATACATACATTTATATATATATATATATAATTTTATATATATATATATAATTATATATATATAATTTGGTGGGGGGGTACCAGGGATTGAATTTTTGTCTCAGACTCCAGAGCAGCTGGGATTACAGGCGTTCGCCACTGCACCTGGCCATACATATTTTTTAAAAGTACAAAAACTGCACTGTTTCCCTTCAAACTTCCCTTATTAACAATATGCAGCAGAACTTTGGATGTCCAAATGCTAATGTAGGAAGATGATTAATGGAACTGCATGCAGAAGCACTTGTCTATGATGCACAGAAAATACAAAGATAGCTTTTCAGATATAAAGGTTCATAAAATTAGCTTTTTTGGGGGGTACTGAAGATTGAACCCAGGGTGCTTTACCACTGAGCTCAGGGTGCTTTACCACCGAGGATGTAGCTACATCCTCAGTCCTTTTTATTTTTCAAAAGTTTGAGAGAGTGTCTTTCTAATTTGTTGAGGGTCTCACTAAGTTTCCAAGGCTGGCCTCGAAATTTCCATCCCCCTGCTTCAGCCTTTAAAGTTGCTGGGATTATAAGCATGTGCACATGACAAAAATAGTTCTTTAGGTAATTAATAAATTAAACAAAACACACACACACACACACACACACACACACACACATTTTTTACTCCACTAGAGTAAAAATCTTGGATGGCTTTTGCTTTACCACTGAGCTACATCCCAGACCCCTTTTATTTTATTTTAAGACAGTGTCTCCCTAAGTTACACAGGCTGGTTGGCCTGGAACTTGTGATCCTTTTGCCACAGCCTCCTGAGTCACTGGGATTATAGTTTTGTGCCACTACAGTCAGCTAATGTATAGCACCTTCATCTTTGAAATGGCTTTTCCAATTTTTTAAGCAGGCAAACCTCTCATTTCTGTGCTGTTTTGGAGGCTGGCTATGTATAATATGTTCATTTGTAAATAGATGCTTATTTACAATCAAATACTGGTCAATTTTGAGAACCAATTACTTCTCCTAAGCCCTAATGCAAAATAGACATATTCTAAATATGAAATGCTTAGCATGTAGTCATTGCATTTTTTAAAAGAAATGCAGTCTCCAAAGTTCCCCATGTTTTTTTTCATATCGCATAGCTGCAAATTCATCTACTGCTCATAAAAAGTATTCTTGCTAACCTCAGTGCTGCTCACTTGTGATCCCAGTGACTCAGGAGACTGAGGCAAGAAGGTTGCAATTTCTAAGCAGAGTTAGCAATTTAGCAAGACATTCAGCAACTTAGCAAGAACTTGTCTCAAAATAAAGAGTCTGGATGTAGTTCAGTGGTAAAGCACCCTGGGTTCAATCCTTTGTACAAAATAATAAATAAATAAATAAAAATTATTCAGTTCCTTTGAGCAAAGTTTTCTCCAATGTTCAATTTCCTTCTACCACACTAGCATACTCGGGAGTGGACCCACAAGTTTACTGTAAATGTGCATTAAACCTTTAAAGTATTTCACAGTGGTGACTCTTTGTTCTAAAGTAGCATCTTCATTACATCCAAAAATAGTGGGGATGCTGCTGGGAGACCGAAATTGTCTGTGTGACATTGGTTCTTTTTTTTTTTTTTTTTTTTTTTACCGGGGATTGAACTCAGGGGCACTCGACCACTGGGCCACATCCCCAGGCCTTTTTTGTATTTTATTTAGAGACAGGGTCTCACTGAGTTGCTAAGTGCCTCGCCATTGCTGAGACTGGCTTTGAACTCGCAATCCTCCTGCCTCAGCCTCCCAAAGTGCTGGGATTACAGGCGTGCGCCACTGCACCCGGCGACATTGGTTCTTTCTTCTATTGCTTTGTGCAGGGCAAATGCCTTGTGTTTGCCTGGTAGATGGATCCTTACTTCCAATTGAAAGACCCATTCTTCCAGGTCTTTTATGTTCTTTTCAAATTCATCACATTTTGCTTGTAAACTTTTTAGAAACTTGCAGCATTCTCATAAAAAAATATGAGCATGATTAGGGTCTATATCAATATGCTTAAAAAGTGATTCCCTGAGTTCCAAACCCAACACTGCAAAAATAATAATAATAAAAGAAATTTTTCCACATATAAGAATGGCAACTTTCAGAATGAGTGAATGTGTTTTGGGAAATCCCATATTTTCATCCTTGCTAAGTGTCTTCCCTTGCTGGGAGCCGTGGCACATGCCTGAAAACGGTGGTAGAGCACCCCTAGGTTCAACGCCCCCCCATATATACATATATGTGATTTTCCAAAAATATTTTATCATATTCAAAAGAAAGACCTTGATTCTTATGAGAGTCTTTTAGTTTTTTAGTAACAATAAAGGTATATTCCAGGTGGTCAGGCTGACTCTTCTGATGGTAGGACAGCGGGAACCCCTAGTAGCTTTTATAAAAGGAAAAAATTAGCTGGTATAAACTGCATTATTAAATACTTAACTTTAGTATTTTCATTCTTCTCCCTGGGAAAGAATTGTGAATATCCACCTACACAGCACTAGCGTCTGAACTTGAAGTTATTTACAGAGTAATCTGGGTGATGCTGTGAGTTTGGTTATTCATTTATTTATCTATTTTTGGTACTGAGGATTGGACCCAGGGGTGCTTTATCATTGAGCTACACCCCAAGTCCTATTTATTTATTTATTTATTTATTTATTTATTTATTTATTTATTTTAAATTTTGAGACAGAGTCTCACTAAGTTGCTGAGTATCTCTCTATGTTGCCCATGCAGGCCTTGAACTTGGGATCCTCCTGCCCCAGCTTCCTCAGTTGCTAGGATTACAGGCGTGTGTCAAAGCACGCCCAGCCATGACGCCACAATTTTAGATTCAGCGACCCAAACTGTATTCTACAAAAAGATATAAATGCTGCTTTCTATTTTAAAAATTTCAACTATTCTATTCCTCTTAGTCATTAGAATTTCCTAGTTTTTTTGTGCTGGTATAAACACATACGGGTGTAAGTGCTAAAGATGATGAACTGTTTGACAATGAACCAGCTTTGGAGAGGCGAGCTGAGTGTCATTTATGAATAGAGAATGTAGCAAAATAACAAGGTTGGCTTTGTATCTTCCTTTCATGGTGTCAGTGCCAATAAAAGCCTGAAATTATCCTGTAGCCAATGGTTGAGGACTACCCTGTTTTGGGAAATGAAGAATTTGGCACAAACAGTCTGATGTCCCAATGTGGTATTGAGTTGCTGCTCATCTTCTGTGAGGCACCCACCTGCTCCTCCTCCTCCTTCTTCTGCTCCTGCTCCTCCTTCTCTTTCATTTTCTTTTTTCTTTTTTTGATACTGGGGATTGAACCCCAGGGCCTCACACATGCTAGGCAAGCACTGTACCACTGAGTTAGAGTTATACCCCCAGGTCCTTATTTTTATTTCTAATACATATTATGAAGCATTCCTTTTTTTTTTTTAATGCTCTCTTTATCTATGTAAAAGATTCTAAACCAAAACCTAACTACCACACATAGTAGATGGCCTAGAATTCAAGTTCAGTTTCAAACACTTGAAACTGGGGCACCGGGCCCTTCTTTTCTCCCCATTGGTGCCCCTGCCAACCTTTCTAAAACACTATATTGAATTTCCTCAAAGGAAGGGAAAACAAAAGCCTTTTATATTCCTATGTTTTTTTAAACCAATAGCTTCTTCTGGATAGTTCTATTTATTGCATAATTAAGAAGGAAAAGACTATTTGTGTTGAGAGGAAAATTCTTTTTAAAATGTTGCATGCTTTGTAATACTGCACAATATTTAAAAAATTGAGTTTTCTTTTCCATAAGGAAGAAACAATTTAAAAAATGATTAAAGTTTAATGTAGACAATAATAATATTCCACATGGAAATCAGTATATTAGGTTTCAGTGAAGTGAAAAAATTCTACAGAAATGGAAATATATTACACGTTATATTTTATTTATGCTTTTTACAAAGGAATATGACATGTTTGAAGATAGAACAGATTAAAAATGGAAGCATATGCTTAAAAGGTGATCTTATATAAGGATGACTACCCAATATGCTAAAATTTGGCTTGCTCTTCTATTAATTTTCTTAGGCAAATTATGTATCCCACATGTTAGAATAAATATTCAAAGATAAAAATATTAATAAAAATAAGAGATGGCATGGGACGAGTGGAGGGACTTTGGGCAAAGGGGAAGAAGGGGTGAGGAGGGGACATGGGGGCAGGAAAGATGGTGGAATGAGATGGACATCATTACCCTAGGTAATGACATATATATGCATATGTCTGCACAGATGGTGTGACTCTACATGGTATTCAACCAGACAAATGGAAATTTTGTGCTCCATTTGTGTATAATGAATCAAAATACATTCTGCTGTCATATATGCCTAATTAGAACAAATATATAAAAATAAAAAAATAAAATACATGTAAAAAATAAGAGACTTTTTTGGCCTTTGATTTCCTCCTTTTAAAAGAATCTGTCAAGGCTAGAGAATGGAAAAATGGTTCATTTATAAAATCAACAATTGCATTGTAGGAAACATGCACACACACACACAAAAATCACAATCCCAAGGGGCTGGGATTGTGGCTCAGCGGTAGGGCGCTCGCCTAGCACGTGCGCCCCCCGGGTTTGATCCTCAGCACCACGTACAAATAAACGCATTGTGTACAACTAAAAGCAAATAAATAAATATTTAATAAAAAAAAAATCACAATCCCAAGTTCAGAAGTATTGAGATTTGGCCTATAACAACTCAGAAAACCAATTTTAAGTAAACTGAGGACTAGCCTGTCTAAATATTTAATAAGTTAAAAAATCAGTTTGAAGTTGGGACCAGTAGTGCATGTTTGTAATTCTAGCTACTCTGGAGGTTGAGTCAAGAGGATTACAAGTTAGAGGCTGGCCTTGGCAATTTAGTGAATCCCTGTCTCAAATTCTTTTCTTTTCCTTCTTTCTTTCTTTAAATAATAATAATTTAAAAAACAACAACAAGAAAAAAAACAAGCTCAGCTGATAGAGTGCTTGCCTCACATGCACAAGGCCCTGGGTTCAATCCCTGGCACCACACAAAAAAAGAAAGTTCAAGGCCAGCCTCAGCCTTAAGTAAGCAACTTAGCTAGACCATTTAAAAAAAAAAAAAAATGGACTAGAGGTGAACCTCAGTGGTAAGGCACTCCTGGGTTAAATCCCTAGTACAACAACAAAAAAAAAAATCCCCAAATATTTAGCAATATTCACATACTTCCCAATGATATCTTCCATAGGGATAAAACTCAATATCCTGCAGATGAAAGCATTATTCTTCTGAAGCATATTGTTGAATTGTCATCAGATTGTAGCTTAGTTCTTTCTACTTAGGTAAGTTTTGAAGGGGCCTGTACTATTTTCAATCTCTATTTTATTAAAAACAAATAAACAAAAAATGACCAGACTATGAGGCATTTTAAGCATGAGGTGAACTTTTTTTTTAATTTATTTTTTTTAATTTATAATAATTACAATTCATAGTGCCCGTTGAGGTGAACTTTTAATTCTGCAATTGTTATTTTATTTTAAGCAGTTTTTCCTATTGAGGAAATTTGAGGGAATGTAAATAGGTTTAAAATAAATTATGTTGAATGTAGTACTTTTCCAGAGTTTTACTTGGGACACTCACTAAGCTGGTGAATTGTTGGGGAGTGTCACTTTCTAATTCAGTTCCTTGAACTCATTCTGAGAGACAGGAAGGAGCTATTTTAAAACAGGTCTGAAGCCTCACTCCACGGCAGTCATTTTGGTAGTGTGGAAATATCTTTATGATGTTTACCAGTTCACAAAACATTTCCATGTTTGTAAATTTATTTGATTCTCATTACAACCCTAAAGTAGTGAAAGCAGACACTATTGTTCTGTTTTATAAGATTTTAGAAGTCAGTTAACGTATCTGAGAACACAGACTCTTAAGTGTTGGATGCAAGCTTTGGACCTCAAATTCTTGTTACTACTCCCAATCTCAAGCTCTTTTTACAACCTTGGAATAAGGAGTCTAAATCCTTTAAGCGAATTCTTACTGCTTCCAGCAGTCCCCAGCTCTCACCATGCCCTCCTCCTCAGCTCACGACGTAGGGGCTTTCCTGGGTCAAAAGGAAATATAGGGAAGATAGAGGCCAATCTAAACTCAGGATGCCTACTGGCTTCTTGGGAGCTGGATCACAGTTTTGCCTCAAAACAATAAACTTTAATAAAGTTTAAATAGATTAGGACCATCTGTTGCACTATTCCTTCTCATCATCCCATTACCATAGCAACCCACATGCTAAATAGGCAAAATTTTTATCGGGAAAGTTTACAAGAAAATGCCAGCAAATTCAGCTTCCATTCCTAGTTCCAAAGTTACCTCCAGGGTCTCAGCTCGTGCTCAGTGTTCCTGCTTCCTGGCATCTGGTGACATTCAGCTCTTGTCCCAGATGGACCCCAATACACCCAACATTTGGCAAAAAGGTCTCGCCTGGAATTTTGCATGACTTTCCCATTACCCAGTCCCCAGAGATAAGGACAATACCAACGATATATAAATGATTTTCCTTAGAACAGAGAAAAAGAAAGGATTTCTGTTCTAAATAGATTGTATGGAGTTTTCAAAATGGATTGCAAATTATCACTGAATGGCCCTTATTACGATAATGAAAAACAAATTTATTAAGTGTTCCAGAGAGTATACTTAGAATAATAGATTCATTTTTATTATTTAATCCTTATAGTCACTTTATGAGCCAGGTATTCTATCATCCCCCATTTTATAGATGAAGAAAATGAGACCCAGAAGTTTAAGTAGCTTGCCCAAATTATAGGACTAAAATTTTCATCCAAACTCAGAGAGGCATGTGGTCAAAAAATTACTAGTGAAGAGATGAAAAGAAGGGCATACGGGTGAAGGGGTAATTAAAATAACCACTAACCTCATCCCTTAACTCTAAACCTGATTTCATGTATGCCAAGTTTCTAGGCTTGAAGAAAACAAGTGAAAGTCAGGTGAATCATAAACAGGCCCTGATATTTTTAGTATTGGATAGTTGATCAAAGTAAATGTTGTTCAGATATGTAAACAATACCCTATTCCTTTTCTTCTTCTTTTCTTCTTTTGCTGCTGCTATGCAAATCAAATTTAAGAAACTGTGCCAGGCAGTGTGGTGCATGCCTGTAATCCCAGCAGCATGGGAGGCTGAGGCATGAGGATCTCAAGTTCGAGGTCAGCCTCAGAAATTTAGTGAGGTCCCAACCAACTCAGTGAGACCCTGCCTTAAAATAAACAATGAAAAGGACTGGAGATGTAGCTCAGTGGGGAAGTACTTCTGGGTTCAATACCTAATACCAAAATAAAAAAAAAAGGAAAAGAAAAGAAGGAAGGAAGGAAGGAAGGAAGGAAGGAAGGAAGGAAGGAAGGAAGGAAGAAGAAAACCATTCCAGGACAAACAGCACAATTCAGACTGGGTGACACTGTAATTCCTTTGCGCCCATGGATGCAGGTCAGAGTGGACAGATTTATTTATTTATTTATAGGCAACATGTTTATCTCTTGGTATCTGTACTTTAGTGAAGAGGGTCAATAAAGAGCTTTCATGGGTGGCCTTGCTTTTGTGTCTAAGAGGCTCGCAAATACACATGCTGTTTCTTCATTCATTTCAACTTGACATCTATGTCAGAGATCTTCCCTGTAAGAGCCTTAATGAGGAGGTAGCTAAGATGGCGGCTGGCTAAGAACCAAAGAGGAGGCATTTAATTGTTTTCTCCTGACCTTAATGTAATCAACTAAGAATCTTTCTGTGCCCGTGAACACTGTGTGACACACCTGTAAATTGAGCTTGTGACACGTGTATACTTGTTAAGGTGAAGGGTATTTAACCAGGTAGGGTTGGAGTTGTGTGGGGGTTGTTGTTGGAGTTGGAGAGAGAGAAGTCAGCAGAAGAAGCAAGAATAAAGAACCTACTCATTCCCAGTCTGCCTCCGAATTCTTTCCCGCGGTATCGTTGCTGCAGCCGGCAGCAGCTGCAGGCGGCAACAAGTGGTGGCCCGTACGGGGAGTTCGGAATCGGCGTGGTAAGAAAATAGAGGAGCCTCGCAGGAGTCTAGTCAGAGCGGTTAAAATGGGTTCAAAAATAACTAAGACCCGAGTAATAAAGGCTATTGAAGAATTCTTTGATATAGCTGAGTCAGTTGATAGGAGGATTTGGAAAAAAAGTGAAAGTGATCATGAAAGCATAACCTCCGCTGAGTCAGTTAGGACCAATAAGGATAGTATTAGTGTGGGCTCAAAAATGACAAAAATCTGAGCTGCTAAAGCTATTCAAGATTTATTAGACGCCGGGCGCGGTGGCGCACGCCTGTAATCCCAGCACTTTGGGAGGCTGAGACAGGAGGATCGCGAGTTCAAAGCCAGCCTCAGCAATGGTGAGGCACTTAGCAACTCAGTGAGACCCTGTCTCTAAATAAAATACAAAATTGGGCTGGGGATGTGGCCCAGTGGTCGAGTGCCCCTGAGTTCAATCCCTGGTACCACAAAAAAAAAAAAAAAAAAAAAAGATTTATTAGAGATAGCTGAAGAATACGTGCTCTCAATTGAACCTGGGACTCAGGATGGTACTAAGTCAGTTAGGACCAGTGAGAGTAGTAGTAGTGAGGAGGAATTAAGTAAAAGTGATCAAGAGAGCACAACCTCCACTGAGTCAGTTAAGACCAGTGAGGATAGTATTAGTGAGGAGGAATGAAGTAAAAGTGATCCTGAGAAAATGAGCAAAAGGAAATTAAGGAGGACCAAGATAAAGGACTGTCAAGTGGAGGAACAATTTGTTCCCTCATGGGTTGAATCAATTACAGAGACTATGAAGAGTCTTTCTAGGTGCTTGCGTGCCCTTGAAGCAGAGATTAACGGTCTTTCTGAGTGCTTACGTGCCCTTGAGTGTCAAAACTTGCAGAGACATTGGGATCTGCCAGTACTTGAAAATCAAAACAAGCAAAGGTACCATGAACCTTTAGATTTCAAAACTATAAAAAATTTTAAAGAAGCAACAATGACATATGGACCCCAAACTCCTTTTACCATAAGTATGCTTGAAGCCCTTAATGCTTTGAATTTAACTCCTTCAGATTGGAAAGGCTTATGAAAGGCAGTATTGAGCGGGGGACAATACTTGATTTGGAGGTCTCAATTCCAAGAGTTCTGTGTTGAAACAGCTAGAAGAAATGCAACTGCAGGATTTCCAAACCGTAACGTAGACATGTTAACCGGAGAAGGGCAATTTGCTGATTTACAGGTTCAGATTCAGTATGATCCTGGAGTTTATGCTCAAATATATGCCACAGCTGTTAGGGCATGGAAAACTTTACAAGGAACTGGTGACTTACAAGGTAGTTTGTCTAAAGTAATTCAGGGACCCAATGAGCCATATGCTGACTTTGCTGATCGACTTCTGTGAACTGCAGGTAGAGTGTTTGGAGACGTTGATCAAGCCATGCCATTAGTTGTTCAGCTGGCATATGAAAATGCCAACAAATATTGTCAAGATGCTATCAGACCTTGGAAATCTAAAAGGGACCTTTCTGTATATATAAGGCTATGCAAAGACATAAATGATGCCTTTGTTACAAGAAATGTAATCGCAGCAGCCATGAGAAGTGCTTCTCCTCAAAATTTTACAAGAAGGGCTCAACCTAAAAATTATTATAGTCAATCAGGTTATTTTAGAAAACAATATCCCCAAAGAAGGCAAGAGACAATAGAAATAAGAAGACCAAGCTCGTATCATGCCCCAGGCCGCTGCCCCAGGTGTAAAAAAGGAAACCATTGGGCTAATAAGTGCAGATCTAAAAACTGATATTTATGGTAACATTTTGCCTGGCAATTCAAAAAACGGAGCACGGGCCCAATGCCCCAGGGCCCAAAAATGTACGAGGCATTAGAGGAGGAGTATCCTCAAACATCCATCCAGATGATTCCTCCACACAATCCCTCTTACCCATTGACTCCCTTGTTAGAGGAACAAGAGGAAGTGCAGGATTAGACTTCTGTTCCACCACCTGAATAGTGCTAACACCTGAAATGGGGGTTCAGCTGATTCCCATGGGAGTCAGGGGACCTCTTCCCTTAGGGACTGTTAGGACTTATCCTTGGTCAAAGTTCTAAAAGCTTATCAGGTTTTCAAGTGACTCCAGGTGTGATTGACTCAGACTACCAAGGAGAAATTAAGATTATGTTTAGTTCACCTTGAGGCATTAGCTCTGTTAACCAAGGTGATAGAATTGCTCAGCTGCTTCTCCTTCCCAGTTTACATGACTCATTTAAGAGTATGCCTCAAAATAGGAAGAATAGGGGATTTGGTTCCACTGGCTCGGGACCTATGGCTTGCTGGGTTTAGGATTGTTCACAGAGGCCTATGTGCAAAATAAAAATTCAAGGAATAGAGATGGAGGGGTTGATTGACACTGGGGCTGACTCTTCCATTATCAACGTATGACAATGGCCCAAACACTGGCCTTTACAAAAAGCTTCAACTAGTTTGAGAGGCTTGGGATATTCTAATACCCCAGAACAAAATGCAACAGTTTTAAAAATGGGAGGATGATGAAGGGCATCAAGGAACATTTCAGCCTTATGTTTTGTCCAGCTTGCCAGTTACCTTATGGGGAAGAGATATTTTACAACAAATGGGAGTACACCTCGCAACCAAGCCCGCAGGTGTTAAAAATAAAAATCTACAGGGTAATCCTAACCCTATTGAGCTTAAAGGAAATCATCATCGAAAAGGTAAAGGATTTTTTTTTAGGGGCCACTGAGAAAACAATTTTGAAAATACCATGGCTTTCTGATAAGCCAGTTTGGGTCCCTCAGTGGCCCCTATCTAGAGAGAAATTACAAATGGCCCACCTAGTAGTTCAAGAACAACTAGAAGCAGGACATATAGAACCTTCCACCTCTACCTGGAATTCCCCCATATTCGTGATAAGGAAAAAATCAGGAAAATGGTGATTGTTACATGATCGTAGAGAAATCAATAAAACCATGCAAATTATGGGCCCTACCCAACCTGGACTTCCTAATCCTATAGCTATTCCTAAAAATTTCCATCTTATAACCCTTGATATAAAGGATTTTTTTTTAAAAACTATTTATTTATTTGCTTTAGTTGCACACAATTCGTCCATTTGTACGTGGTGCTGAGGATTGAACCCAGGCCGCGCACATGCCAGGCGAACGCTCTAACGCTGAGCTACAACCCCCAGCCCAGGATTATTTTTTTTTCTATTCCTTTACATCCTCTGGATGCCCCCAGGTTTGCTTTTTTCAGTTCCCTCTATTAATAATGATGGACCTGATCAAAGATTTCAGTGGAAAGTTTTGCCCCAGGGTATGGCTAATAGCCCCACTATGTGTCAAATCTATGTAGACAAAGTTATTCAGCCTATCAAGAACAAATACCCAGAGCTTATGTGCCTTCATTATATGGATGATGTTTTGCTTGCTCATCCTAATCAAGAAGTCTTATTCACCATATTTAGTGATATATCAGAAAACTTGAAATGATATGGACTAAACATTGCTGAAGAAAAGGTTCAAACTAGATCTCCAATATTATATCTAGGATTCCAAATTATGGATACTTTTATTAGGCCTCAAAAAATCTTAATAAGTAAGGAACATCTAGCTACTCTTAATGATTTTCAAAAATTGCTAGGAGACATATATTGGCTTCGCCCTACACTAGGCCTCACTACTGGCCAATTAAAACCCTTATTTGATATCCTTCGTGGGAACCCTGATCCATCTTCACCGCGAACCTTGACTCCTGATGCTAGGGAAGCTTTAAAGTTGGTAGAAAAGGCCATTGAAGGATTCCATTGTTATAGAATTGATTTTGTTCGACTGCTGATATTGATCATTATTTCTTCACAATATACACCCTCAGGAGTATTTTGGCAATAGGGGCCATTATTATGGATACATTTGCCCATCTCTCCTAAAAGTACAATTGAGTCTTATACCTCCATGGTGGCTAAACTTATTCTTCAAGGACTTAAAACCTCTACTAAAATATTTGGCATTCACCCCGCTACTATTATTACTACTATTCATCGTCACAGGTTGAATATTTATGCTTCAATGATAATGATTGGGCTATAGCTAGATGCTCTACTTCTGCAAAATTTTGATAACCATCTTCCTAATCTTCTATACTATCTTTTTGTATCAATCATCCCATTATATTTCCACAGATAATAAAAAAATCAACCTATTCCTAAGGTATTAAATGTATTTACAGATGGGTCCTCTAACGGTACTACTGCAGTAGTCACTCAAAAAGAAAATATGATTCATATTACTGCCCATAAATCAGCTCAATTAGTTGAGCTAGAACCTATTATTATAGCTCTTGAAAGTTTTAGAGAACAGCCCATAAATATTTTTTCAGACAGCCACTATATTGTACATGCTGTCCCTAAATTGGAGCTAGCAGGTCCAATAGCACCTCATACTCCAGCCTTTAAATTGTTTTTTTCAAATTCAAAACCTTCTATGGGAACGTAAAGAACCTTTGTTTATTGGACATATCAGAGCTCATACTAATTTGCCTGGTCCTCTACATGAACGTAATCAAAAGGCTGATGCCCTTACTCAAACAATCTTTATATTTTCAGCAGTCCAACAAGCTACCTCGTTCCATTCTCAATTTCATGTTAATAGTACTACTTTACAACAAAGTTTCAAAATAACTAAAGATCAAGCTCGAACAATTGTGAAGGCTTGTCAATCTTGTGTGACACATTTGCCCAATCCACATTATGGGGTTAACCCAAGAGAATTAATGCCCAGTCATTTGTGGCAGATGGATGTCACTCATGAGCCAAGTTTCAGAAAATTGCGATTTATTCATGTGACCATAGATACATGCTCAGGCATGATTTTTGCTTCCTTACATGCTGGAGAAAAAGTTAAAGATGTTACATCTCATTTTTTACAAGCTTTTGCTGCATTGGGCATTCCCAAAATGCTTAAAACAGACAATGGCCCCGCATATACGTCCTCATCTTTCAAACAGTTTTGCGCAAAATTCATTATACTTCATAAGACTGGTATTCCGTATAATCCTCAAGGCCAAGGTATAATTGAACAAGCTAATCACACACTCAAAACTTATGCTTTTGAAACACAAAAGAAGGAAAATTGGACAAATCCTAAAGATAGATTAGCCATTGCCTTTTTTTTTTTTTTTAATTTTTTAACTTTGGATTCCAAAGGATATTCGGCTGGAGACAGACACTGGAATCCACATCAACAACATAAACCTTTGGTTTACTGGAAGGATGTTCTTTCAGGCACATGGAAGGGCCCAGACCCAGTATTAATTTGGGGGAGAGGATCTGTTTGTGTTTTTTCCACAGCATGAATCCTCGCCAGTATGGATACCATCAAGATTAATAAAACAGGTACCAAATCAAAAGGGCCAAGATGAAGTTGTCGCAGAATCAAGATTAATAAAACAAGTGCCAAATCAAAAAGGCCAAGATGAAGTAGTTGTGGAATGATTCCCTTAAAAGAGGTATCAATCCGCGCACCTGTGCGAGTTTGTCTCTTTTCCGACAAAGGAACCTCATCTTTGCCTTTTCAGCTAAGAAATTTTAAAGCTGCGTGTTTTTTTTTTTTTTTTTTTTGTGGTACCGGGATTGAACTCAGGGGCACTCGACCACTGGGCCACATCCCCAGCCCTTTGTATTTTAAATAGAGACAGGGTCTCACTGAATTGCTAAGTGCCTCGCCATTGGTGAGGCTGGCTTTGAACTCGTGATCCTCCTGTCTCAGCCTCCCAAAGTGCTGGGATTACAGGCTTGCGCCACCACGCCCGGCAGCTGCGTGTTTTTTTTTCTTCAATAAATTCATAACTTAAGTCTCATTCCTCCCGGCCGGGACAAGAGGATCTCTCTTTAGTGTGCACACAATTGTGTTTTTCTTTTTTATATATGTCTTTATGTCTGTGCACTTGTCTAAATTTCATGTAAATGTGATGTCACAAATATATGTCTTTATGTCTGCGCGTCTGTCCAGATTTCATGTAAAAATGTGACATCACAAATAACAAAAACCGAGCTCTCATGAAAATCATTTCTCAAAAAAAAAAAAAAAAAGAGAGGATCCAAATAACTTTAATTCATTTAAGTTAAATATATTCAAATTGGGTAAACAATTAAAAGTGAAGGTACCTTCAAACTTAATTTATAAGTATCTCTAGGACTTCTCTTCAGCAAGGAATATGACTAATACTGTATAGCCTGATATTTTGGTATTTGACTTGGGATTGTTTATTTGTAATAAACTTTATTTGTTAAACAGCTGATTAATTTAAATTGTTTCTACAGGTATTATTTGTAATTAACTTTATTTGTTAAACAGCTGATTAATTTAATTTGTTTCAACAGGTATATTCATGGAAGGTTACTATGTATGCAGAGGCTCAAAAGTTCCAGCTAACAAATTATTTTTCTAAAATACTCTTAGCTTTTCTTTAATCCATCTTAAATGTAATATTTTGTCAGCTAAATACCCTCAGTCTTTCTTTAATCCGTTCTGAATGTGATATTTTGCCAGCTAATGTTCGTGGGAGCTCAAGCAGCAATGTGTGTGAGCAGAGATCAACTTCAGATACCTGAAGATCTAATAATTCTATTTTTTAGTTTGAATTGCACTCCTACAACTCACTTCCTGACTCAGTGCTGGAATGGCCCTGCCTTTCTTCTAATGATTGTTCCTTGAGTTTCTAGGTACATCCCTATGCCAGTCTTAGCAGGCCCTGAAGATTTGCCAGTGGCATTGTCTAGACATAAAAGAGACGGCTGCTGCTGCTACAGCTGCAGGGATCGCAATCGATACAAGCATCCCTGCTGCTCAAGTATTAAACAACCTCACCAGCAGTGTGG
Source organism: Tamias sibiricus (assembly GCA_025594165.1). Classification (NCBI taxonomy): domain Eukaryota; kingdom Metazoa; phylum Chordata; class Mammalia; order Rodentia; family Sciuridae; genus Tamias; species Tamias sibiricus. The sequence goes on from CM046657.1 coordinate 145,673,590, forward strand.
CCTCTGCTTTGCATGCACGAGGCTACTAGATCAATGTGTTAGCAAGTGGACTATAGATGTTTGGGACATCGTATGGGACAATGCCTTGCGGGTACCCCCTTAACCCGTAGGGCAGCTGATTTGTCTAGAGAACTCAGTGTGTTACTTAATGGAACTTGGGGCACCTGATTTGTCTAAAAGAACTTAGTATGCTATTTAATGGAACTTGGCTCATCAGCAAAAAGCTTGCCGCCTTAGAACTGGAGCATCTCCTCATGATTGGATGACTGGTAGTCAATGACAGGAAAGACTCATGTGGCCAACATATCAACCTAAGACAGGAGTCAAGGGCACAGCCTTGATTAATCCGATGATGGGTAAGAATGTTGGTTGCACATGTGGACTCCTAAAACAGGCACAGTCGATCCTGATGTGGTGAGGGTCGTCACCCATCCATTTAAGCTATCCTCTCTTTAAAAAACAAAAGGGGGGAAATGTAAGAGCCTTAATGAGGAGGTAGCTAAGATGGCGGCTGGCTGAGAGCCAAAGAGGAGGCATTTTAATTGTTTTCTCCTGACCTTAATGTAATCAACTAAGAATCTTTCTGTGCCCATGAACACTGTGTGACACACCTGTAAATTGAGCTTGTGACACGTGTATACTTGTTAAGGTGAAGGGTATTTAACCAGGTAGGGTTGGAGTTGTGTGGGGGTTGTTGTTGGAGTTGGAGAGAGAGAAGTCAGCAGAAGAAGCAAGAATAAAGAACCTACTCATTCCCAGTCTGCCTCCGAATTCTTTCCCGTGGTATCGTTGCTGCAGGCGGCAGCAGCTGCAGGCGGCAACAAGTGGTGGCCCGTACGGGGAGTTCGGAATCGGCGTGGTAAGAAAATAGAGGAGCCTCGCAGGAGTCTAGTCAGAGCGGTTAAAATGGGTTCAAAAATAACTAAGACCCGAGTAATAAAGGCTATTGAAGAATTCTTTGATATAGCTGAGTCAGTTGATAGGAGGATTTGGAAAAAAGTGAAAGTGATCATGAAAGCATAACCTCCGCTGAGTCAGTTAGGACCAATAAGGATAGTATTAGTGTGGGCTCAAAAATGACAAAAATCTGAGCTGCTAAAGCTATTCAAGATTTATTAGACGCCGGGCGCGGTGGCGCACGCCTGTAATCCCAGCACTTTGGGAGGCTGAGACAGGAGGATCGCGAGTTCAAAGCCAGCCTCAGCAATGGTGAGGCACTTAGCAACTCAGTGAGACCCTGTCTCTAAATAAAATACAAAATTGGGCTGGGGATGTGGCCCAGTGGTCGAGTGCCCCTGAGTTCAATCCCTGGTACCACAAAAAAAAAAAAAAAAAAAAAAGATTTATTAGAGATAGCTGAAGAATACGTGCTCTCAATTGAACCTGGGACTCAGGATGGTACTAAGTCAGTTAGGACCAGTGAGAGTAGTAGTAGTGAGGAGGAATTAAGTAAAAGTGATCAAGAGAGCACAACCTCCACTGAGTCAGTTAAGACCAGTGAGGATAGTATTAGTGAGGAGGAATGAAGTAAAAGTGATCCTGAGAAAATGAGCAAAAGGAAATTAAGGAGGACCAAGATAAAGGACTGTCAAGTGGAGGAACAATTTGTTCCCTCATGGGTTGAATCAATTACAGAGACTATGAAGAGTCTTTCTAGGTGCTTGCGTGCCCTTGAAGCAGAGATTAACGGTCTTTCTGAGTGCTTACGTGCCCTTGAGTGTCAAAACTTGCAGAGACATTGGGATCTGCCAGTACTTGAAAATCAAAACAAGCAAAGGTACCATGAACCTTTAGATTTCAAAACTATAAAAAATTTTAAAGAAGCAACAATGACATATGGACCCCAAACTCCTTTTACCATAAGTATGCTTGAAGCCCTTAATGCTTTGAATTTAACTCCTTCAGATTGGAAAGGCTTATGAAAGGCAGTATTGAGCGGGGGACAATACTTGATTTGGAGGTCTCAATTCCAAGAGTTCTGTGTTGAAACAGCTAGAAGAAATGCAACTGCAGGATTTCCAAACCGTAACGTAGACATGTTAACCGGAGAAGGGCAATTTGCTGATTTACAGGTTCAGATTCAGTATGATCCTGGAGTTTATGCTCAAATATATGCCACAGCTGTTAGGGCATGGAAAACTTTACAAGGAACTGGTGACTTACAAGGTAGTTTGTCTAAAGTAATTCAGGGACCCAATGAGCCATATGCTGACTTTGCTGATCGACTTCTGTGAACTGCAGGTAGAGTGTTTGGAGACGTTGATCAAGCCATGCCATTAGTTGTTCAGCTGGCATATGAAAATGCCAACAAATATTGTCAAGATGCTATCAGACCTTGGAAATCTAAAAGGGACCTTTCTGTATATATAAGGCTATGCAAAGACATAAATGATGCCTTTGTTACAAGAAATGTAATCGCAGCAGCCATGAGAAGTGCTTCTCCTCAAAATTTTACAAGAAGGGCTCAACCTAAAAATTATTATAGTCAATCAGGTTATTTTAGAAAACAATATCCCCAAAGAAGGCAAGAGACAATAGAAATAAGAAGACCAAGCTCGTATCATGCCCCAGGCCGCTGCCCCAGGTGTAAAAAAGGAAACCATTGGGCTAATAAGTGCAGATCTAAAACTGATATTTATGGTAACATTTTGCCTGGCAATTCAAAAAACGGAGCACGGGCCCAATGCCCCAGGGCCCAAAAATGTACGAGGCATTAGAGGAGGAGTATCCTCAAACATCCATCCAGATGATTCCTCCACACAATCCCTCTTACCCATTGACTCCCTTGTTAGAGGAACAAGAGGAAGTGCAGGATTAGACTTCTGTTCCACCACCTGAATAGTGCTAACACCTGAAATGGGGGTTCAGCTGATTCCCATGGGAGTCAGGGGACCTCTTCCCTTAGGGACTGTAGGACTTATCCTTGGTCAAAGTTCTAAAAGCTTATCAGGTTTTCAAGTGACTCCAGGTGTGATAGACTCAGACTACCAAGGAGAAATTAAGATTATGTTTAGTTCACCTTGAGGCATTAGCTCTGTTAACCAAGGTGATAGAATTGCTCAGCTGCTTCTCCTTCCCAGTTTACATGACTCATTTAAGAGTATGCCTCAAAATAGGAAGAATAGGGGATTTGGTTCCACTGGCTCGGGACCTATGGCTTGCTGGGTTTAGGATTGTTCACAGAGGCCTATGTGCAAAATAAAAATTCAAGGAATAGAGATGGAGGGGTTGATTGACACTGGGGCTGACTCTTCCATTATCAACGTATGACAATGGCCCAAACACTGGCCTTTACAAAAAGCTTCAACTAGTTTGAGAGGCTTGGGATATTCTAATACCCCAGAACAAAATGCAACAGTTTTAAAATGGGAGGATGATGAAGGGCATCAAGGAACATTTCAGCCTTATGTTTTGTCCAGCTTGCCAGTTACCTTATGGGGAAGAGATATTTTACAACAAATGGGAGTACACCTCGCAACCAAGCCCGCAGGTGTTAAAAATAAAAATCTACAGGGTAATCCTAACCCTATTGAGCTTAAAGGAAATCATCATCGAAAAGGTAAAGGATTTTTTTTTTAGGGGCCACTGAGAAAACAATTTTGAAAATACCATGGCTTTCTGATAAGCCAGTTTGGGTCCCTCAGTGGCCCCTATCTAGAGAGAAATTACAAATGGCCCACCTAGTAGTTCAAGAACAACTAGAAGCAGGACATATAGAACCTTCCACCTCTACCTGGAATTCCCCCATATTCGTGATAAGGAAAAAATCAGGAAAATGGTGATTGTTACATGATCTAGAGAAATCAATAAAACCATGCAAATTATGGGCCCTACCCAACCTGGACTTCCTAATCCTGTAGCTATTCCTAAAAATTTCCATCTTATAACCCTTGATATAAAGGATTTTTTTTAAAAACTATTTATTTATTTGCTTTAGTTGCACACAATTCGTCCATTTGTACGTGGTGCTGAGGATTGAACCCAGGCCGCGCACATGCCAGGCGAACGCTCTAACGCTGAGCTACAACCCCAGCCCAGGATTATTTTTTTTCTATTCCTTTACATCCTCTGGATGCCCCCAGGTTTGCTTTTTCAGTTCCCTCTATTAATAATGATGGACCTGATCAAAGATTTCAGTGGAAAGTTTTGCCCCAGGGTATGGCTAATAGCCCCACTATGTGTCAAATCTATGTAGACAAAGTTATTCAGCCTATCAAGAACAAATACCCAGAGCTTATGTGCCTTCATTATATGGATGATGTTTTGCTTGCTCATCCTAATCAAGAAGTCTTATTCACCATATTTAGTGATATATCAGAAAACTTGAAATGATATGGACTAAACATTGCTGAAGAAAAGGTTCAAACTAGATCTCCAATATTATATCTAGGATTCCAAATTATGGATACTTTTATTAGGCCTCAAAAAATTTTTAATAAGTAAGGAACATCTAGCTACTCTTAATGATTTTCAAAAATTGCTAGGAGACATATATTGGCTTCGCCCTACACTAGGCCTCACTACTGGCCAATTAAAACCCTTATTTGATATCCTTCGTGGGAACCCTGATCCATCTTCACCGCGAACCTTGACTCCTGATGCTAGGGAAGCTTTAAAGTTGGTAGAAAAGGCCATTGAAGGATTCCATTGTTATAGAATTGATTTTGTTCGACTGCTGATATTGATCATTATTTCTTCACAATATACACCCTCAGGAGTATTTTGGCAATAGGGGCCATTATTATGGATACATTTGCCCATCTCTCCTAAAAGTACAATTGAGTCTTATACCTCCATGGTGGCTAAACTTATTCTTCAAGGACTTAAAACCTCTACTAAAATATTTGGCATTCACCCCGCTACTATTATTACTACTATTCATCGTCACAGGTTGAATATTTATGCTTCAATGATAATGATTGGGCTATAGCTAGATGCTCTACTTCTGCAAATTTTGATAACCATCTTCCTAATCTTCTATACTATCTTTTTGTATCAATCATCCCATTATATTTCCACAGATAATAAAAAAATCAACCTATTCCTAAGGTATTAAATGTATTTACAGATGGGTCCTCTAACGGTACTACTGCAGTAGTCACTCAAAAAGAAAATATGATTCATATTACTGCCCATAAATCAGCTCAATTAGTTGAGCTAGAACCTATTATTATAGCTCTTGAAAGTTTTAGAGAACAGCCCATAAATATTTTTTCAGACAGCCACTATATTGTACATGCTGTCCCTAAATTGGAGCTAGCAGGTCCAATAGCACCTCATACTCCAGCCTTTAAATTGTTTTTTCAAATTCAAAACCTTCTATGGGAACGTAAAGAACCTTTGTTTATTGGACATATCAGAGCTCATACTAATTTGCCTGGTCCTCTACATGAACGTAATCAAAAGGCTGATGCCCTTACTCAAACAATCTTTATATTTTCAGCAGTCCAACAAGCTACCTCGTTCCATTCTCAATTTCATGTTAATAGTACTACTTTACAACAAAGTTTCAAAATAACTAAAGATCAAGCTCGAACAATTGTGAAGGCTTGTCAATCTTGTGTGACACATTTGCCCAATCCACATTATGGGGTTAACCCAAGAGAATTAATGCCCAGTCATTTGTGGCAGATGGATGTCACTCATGAGCCAAGTTTCAGAAAATTGCGATTTATTCATGTGACCATAGATACATGCTCAGGCATGATTTTTGCTTCCTTACATGCTGGAGAAAAAGTTAAAGATGTTACATCTCATTTTTTACAAGCTTTTGCTGCATTGGGCATTCCCAAAATGCTTAAAACAGACAATGGCCCCGCATATACGTCCTCATCTTTCAAACAGTTTTGCGCAAAATTCATTATACTTCATAAGACTGGTATTCCGTATAATCCTCAAGGCCAAGGTATAATTGAACAAGCTAATCACACACTCAAACTTATGCTTTTGAAACAAAAAGAAGGAAATTGGACAAATCCTAAAGATAGATTAGCCATTGCCTTTTTTTTTTTTTTAAATTTTTTAACTTTGGATTCCAAAGGATATTCGGCTGGAGACAGACACTGGAATCCACATCAACAACATAAACCTTTGGTTTACTGGAAGGATGTTCTTTCAGGCACATGGAAGGGCCCAGACCCAGTATTAATTTGGGGGAGAGGATCTGTTTGTGTTTTTCCACAGCATGAATCCTCGCCAGTATGGATACCATCAAGATTAATAAAACAGGTACCAAATCAAAAGGGCCAAGATGAAGTTGTCGCAGAATCAAGATTAATAAAACAAGTGCCAAATCAAAAAGGCCAAGATGAAGTAGTTGTGGAATGATTCCCTTAAAAGAGGTATCAATCCGCGCACCTGTGCGAGTTTGTCTCTTTTCCGACAAAGGAACCTCATCTTTGCCTTTTCAGCTAAGAAATTTTAAAGCTGCGTGTTTTTTTTTTTTTTTTTTTTTTGTGGTACCGGGATTGAACTCAGGGGCACTCGACCACTGGGCCACATCCCCAGCCCTTTGTATTTTAAATAGAGACAGGGTCTCACTGAATTGCTAAGTGCCTCGCCATTGGTGAGGCTGGCTTTGAACTCGTGATCCTCCTGTCTCAGCCTCCCAAAGTGCTGGGATTACAGGCTTGCGCCACCACGCCCGGCAGCTGCGTGTTTTTTTCTTCAATAAATTCATAACTTAAGTCTCATTCCTCCCGGCCGGGACAAGAGGATCTCTCTTTAGTGTGCACACAATTGTGTTTTTCTTTTTTATATATGTCTTTATGTCTGTGCACTTGTCTAAATTTCATGTAAATGTGATGTCACAAATATATGTCTTTATGTCTGCGCGTCTGTCCAGATTTCATGTAAATGTGACATCACAAATAACAAAAACCGAGCTCTCATGAAAATCATTTCTCAAAAAAAAAAAAAAAAGAGAGGATCCAAATAACTTTAATTCATTTAAGTTAAATATATTCAAATTGGGTAAACAATTAAAAGTGAAGGTACCTTCAAACTTAATTTATAAGTATCTCTAGGACTTCTCTTCAGCAAGGAATATGACTAATACTGTATAGCCTGATATTTTGGTATTTGACTTGGGATTGTTTATTTGTAATAAACTTTATTTGTTAAACAGCTGATTAATTTAAATTGTTTCTACAGGTATTATTTGTAATTAACTTTATTTGTTAAACAGCTGATTAATTTAATTTGTTTCAACAGGTATATTCATGGAAGGTTACTATGTATGCAGAGGCTCAAAAGTTCCAGCTAACAAATTATTTTTCTAAAATACTCTTAGCTTTTCTTTAATCCATCTTAAATGTAATATTTTGTCAGCTAAATACCCTCAGTCTTTCTTTAATCCGTTCTGAATGTGATATTTTGCCAGCTAATGTTCGTGGGAGCTCAAGCAGCAATGTGTGTGAGCAGAGATCAACTTCAGATACCTGAAGATCTAATAATTCTATTTTTTAGTTTGAATTGCACTCCTACAACTCACTTCCTGACTCAGTGCTGGAATGGCCCTGCCTTTCTTCTAATGATTGTTCCTTGAGTTTCTAGGTACATCCCTATGCCAGTCTTAGCAGGCCCTGAAGATTTGCCAGTGGCATTGTCTAGACATAAAAGAGACGGCTGCTGCTGCTACAGCTGCAGGGATCGCAATCGATACAAGCATCCCTGCTGCTCAAGTATTAAACAACCTCACCAGCAGTGTGGCCTCTGCTTTGCATGCACGAGGCCTACTAGATCAATGTGTTAGCAAGTGGACTATAGGATGTTTGGGACATTGTATGGGACAATGCCTTGCGGGTACCCCTTAACCCGTAGGGCAGCTGATTTGTCTAGAGAACTCAGTGTGTTACTTAATGGAACTTGGGGCACCTGATTTGTCTAAAAGAACTTAGTATGCTATTTAATGGAACTTGGCTCATCAGCAAAAAGCTTGCCGCCTTAGAACTGGAGCATCTCCTCATGATTGGATGACTGGTAGTCAATGACAGGAAAGACTCATGTGGCCAACATATCAACCTAAGACAGGAGTCAAGGGCACAGCCTTGATTATCCGATGATGGGTAAGAATGTTGGTTGCACATGTGGACTCCTAAAACAGGCACAGTCGATCCTGATGTGGTGAGGGTCGTCACCCATCCATTTAAGCTATCCCTCTTTTAAAACAAAAGGGGGGAAATGTAAGAGCCTTAATGAGGAGGTAGCTAAGATGGCGGCTGGCTGAGAGCCAAAGAGGAGGCGTTTAATTGTTTTCTCCTGACCTTAATGTAATCAACTAAGAATCTTTCTGTGCCCATGAACACTGTGTGACACACCTGTAAATTGAGCTTGTGACATGTGTATACTTGTTAAGGTGAAGGGTATTTAACCAGGTAGGGTTGGAGTTGTGTGGGGGTTGTTGTTGGAGTTGGAGAGAGAGAAGTCAGCAGAAGAAGCAAGAATAAAGAACCTACTCATTCCCAGTCTGCCTCCGAATTCTTTCCCGTGGTATCGTTGCTGCAGGCGGCAGCAGCTGCAGGAGGCAACACTTCCCCATGGGAAGTTACTGAAGTGGAAATAACGTGTGTCTTTTGGACACCCGGAAGGCTCTGATACAGGGGCAGCATCTTCCCATTTCTTCCCAGGAAGACATTGAAAGAGGAGGGGTTGCAGCTCACATGCAAGCACTTATGGGTCGCCCTTTCCTATTTTCCTCTGCTGCACAGTATCAAAGAAGACCCAACCTGGAAGCTTTCATTTTGGGTGTCTGGACTGGGGACTTTATTGCATTTTGTAGATCAGAGTAAAAACAAATGATCACACAAAGAAGCAAATAAATGATATAGCAAAAATTTATTTTCCTTCATAAATCTTACTGACGTCAAACCCATTCCTTTGGGCTGAGGGTGTAACTCAGTGAGCATGTGCTCAGCATGTGCGAGGCCATGGGCCCAATCCCCAGTACCCTCCATTCACAAAAAACTCTGCTCCTCTTTTTCTAAAACCCCTGCTTAATTTCTTCTGTCTCTAGATTCATAGCGACCACAATTATCAGTAAAAGGATTTATAGAAAAATCTGAAAGTACACAATTTAATCTTGATTTTAAGAGAAGTATATTAAGCCAGGTGAGGTGGTGCATGCCTGTAGTCAGCTTGGGAGGCTGAGGCAGGAGGATTGCGAATTCAGAGGCAGCCTCAGCAAAACCAAGGCGCTAAGCAACTCAGTGAGACCCTGTATCTAAATAAAATACAAAAAAGGCCTGGGGATGTGGCTCAGTGGTTGAGTGTCCCTGAGTTCAATCCCCAGTTACCCACACCCAAAAAAGAGAAGTATATTATATATATCTTAGATGGTAGGATTTGAGACATTATAACATAGTGATGAATCATATGGCCTTTAGAAGCAGACTCCTATTGTCACATATGACCTGTATGGTTTTGAACAAAATATTTAACCTAGTTGAGTTTCAGTTTTACATCCACAAAACAGGGAGTGCAGGAGCCCTGTTTGGGGATTGACTTGAATTGCAGTTGACTATGAGCCGTGGAGATTTGGCCATTGTCGCCACCCGTAGTCTCACAGGATTTGTTGCGGGATCTCGAGTGACTTGGCCGAAATTGCTGATCGGGTCAGCGCCATTTTAGTGGAGTGTTTGGCGTGTGTTAGTTGTTGTTAGAACCAGAGAGAAAAGTTATCAGAATAAAAAGCTGTTTGTCTCCAGTTTGCTTCTGAAGTTCTTCCCGCGGCTCCGTTGCTCCAAGCGCTTCAGGCGACAACAAGGGAGTATATCTATATGAGTATATACGCATACACACACATACATATACACACATTACATATAATATATAAAATTATAAAAATATAATGTAAATTGGATCTGGTGGTGCATGCCTGTAATTCTGGTGACATAAGAGGCTGAGGCAGGAGGATCACAAGTTAAAGGTCAGCCTGGGCAATTTAGTGAGACCCTGTCAAAATAAAAGAAATAGAAAGGGCTGGGCTGTAGCTCAATTGTAGAGCACCTCGGTTCAATTCCCAGAGAAGCCCCCTGACAAAAAAATAAATGTTTTAAAAAGATTTACATAAAATAAAAATATAATGGAATATGAAAAATATAAAATAGAAACACATTTGTTTTTTCAAAAATGGTAATATTGCCTGTGTGAAGAAAAAAGTTTAAAGACATGGATTAGAAAGGCATTGTTCTCCTGAGATCATCATCTTTTGGAAGGCCTGCTTGCAAGGTTGGCCATTTACTGGCACCTGGGAACCTGGATTTCAGGAAGGTTTTCTGGTAAAGGTAACTCACTGCCCCTAAATTTTTTGTGCAAACCATATGGTTTATGCCAAACACCTGCTTTCCTTCTAGGAGTTAGGAACTTAAGGAGGTACCAAGTATATTGTGTATGTGATCAATTCCCAATAAAATCCCGGGCACTGAGTTTTTTGTGAGCCTCCCTATAGACAGCACTGTACACTAATGTCATGACTCATTGCTGGAGGAATTAAGCACATCCTGTGTGACTCCACTGGGACAGAATTCCTGGAAGCTTGTGCCTGGTTGCTTCTAGACTTTACCCATGTGCCTTTCCCCTTCATTCATATATATATATATATATATATATATATATATATATATATATATATATATGGGGGATTGAACCCAGGGGCACTAAGCTACATCCCCAGTACTTTTTATTTTTTGAGACAGGGTCTTGCTAAATTTCTGAGGCTATAATTCTTGTGTCTCAGCCTCCCCCAATTTGCTGTGATTACAGGGGTGCCTCATCAGTCCCTGTTCTGCTGATTTTGCTTTGTATCTATTTACTAGACTATTTACATATTTGTGTCTATTTACATAGCCATGAGAAGTACTATATTCTGAGTCCTGTGAATCCTTGTAGCAATCTGGGAGTGGCCCCGGCATAGCCCCTTTTGTTACATTTATCTAAGTATTAAGTGTGATTATACTTAGCTTACTTATAGTAAGAAAAAAAAACACTAATAAATGATAGGTAGCAATATTATTTATATTGAGAGAACATGATTAATTTGAGTCATCTGTTAAAAGAAATGGGACAAATAGAATACTAAATGATGGGTAGCAATATTGTCTATCTTATGATAACATAAGTATGAGGCATCAGCTAAAAGACATGAGACAGAAGAATAACATTAATCAAGCCTGAACTTTTCTGAACATTGTCCAAAGTCAATTCCTTTCAAATAACCACAAACAAGTATAGGGCTTTTATTTACACTAGAACAATTAAGACACTGTATTACTTCTTGGACTTTCTGCTGGGCTTGAGTCAATGAAAACTTCATGCATACTAGTTAGATATAGTCTCATACAGCTTCTGTGGGGCAGGGGAGCAGGGAGGAGCATTGTGCCATCCCAAGCCTTTGAGAAAATTGATCCTAGTCACTTCTTGTGTTTAAGAAGATGCAATGTATTGGGGCTGGGGTTGTGGCTCAGCGGTAGAGCGCTCGCCTAGCACGTGTGCGACCGGGGTTCGATCCTCAGCACCACATACAAATAAACACATTGTGTACAACTAAAGCAAATAAATAAATATTAAAAAAGAAGAAGATGCAATGTATTAATATCTGACAAGAGCTCATTTGAGATCAGGCATGAGGACTAGAATATACTTCCTTCTTGTTTTGGTAGACCCCTCATGCCTGGCTAACCAACTAGAAGGTTTGGTTTTCGCATCCCAAAAAAGAAAGAAAGAAAGAAAGAAAGACAAAATTGCCATAAGTTTTTTGTTTTTTGGTTTTTTTTTTAGGGATTTATTCTCTTGTTTTTAAGTACTCAGGCTGACACCCTACGCATAAATTGAAGTACTTCTACTGGGTCATCCAACTTTCAAGCAATTTCATTATGTTTAACAAACAAACAAACAAAAAAGACATTTAGAGACATATGTTATATTTTGGTTACTGCTTCAGATCATATACTTGGTGACATGAAAGACTGCAAGGTTTGCTTGGGGCCTCGTGGAGGGAAGGGCTCTCCAGCAGGTCCAGGCCCTATCACTTGGGCGTTGTGACTCAGCAGACCCATTGGAGTTGAAGTATCAGTGGTGGGAAAAGATGAGATGTGGATTTTGTGTCAGGTCCCTACTGGGAGAATCACAATTAAGGTCTCTGGAAATTGGGAGTGACAGTATGCTATCTCCAGTGGAGAATCATAGGCTTTTGGAAAATGACTCCTACCATGCTACAGGGCTCTGATAGAGTCAGAAATTCTGTCAGGGGTCACCAAATGACCGTGCAGCACAGCTTCTTCATCATGATCAACCAAGTCATAAGATGAGGGGGACCCAGCAGTAATCGCTCATAAAATGAAGGAGCTACATTCAGGATTGAGCATAAGAAGGACCAGAGGGGACAAGTAAGCTTTGCGAGAAGTAGTCCAGACCCCCAATGTACCTTCCAACTCTTGCCCAGCCCTTTTCCTCCAAGGCACCCCCTTGGCTGATAGGGGAGTCTGCATGACCAACCAAAGCAAGAAGAAAAAGTCTGAGCTTGCCTTGTGGATGGATCTACCCTGTGTGTGAGTGCAGGCTGAAAACGAATGGTACTTCTCTACCGTCCACTCGAGGTAGCCTTGGGAGACAGGGGAAGAGGAAAATTCTCCCAATGGTAGAGCTTTCAGTAGTGCACTTCATTATTCACTGTATGTGGAAAGAGGTGTAACCAGAGTTTCCAGTATACTTACGGGCAGGGACAAATGGCCTGGTGAGTTGGCCAGGGCCCTGGAAGGAAAAGAGATCAGAGGTCTAGGTAGAGAATTTGGATCAATATACAGGAATGTTAACGTCACAAGAGAACACCCACAGAAGAGGCCAGAAAACCAAGTGGACTGAATGACCTGGCCAATCGGCTGACAGCTAGCCGATCTCATTGGCCTGCTCCAGTGCTGGCATGAAGGATGCATAGTAGCAGGGGTGGAAGTCCTGCAGGGAAAAAACACTGTGGGGCTCCCACATACTAAGACTGGCATTGCCAAATGTCCAACTGCCAGCAATGGGGACTAGAGGAGAGGCCGAGGACACTGAGCCCCTTTTTATCCTTGAAGGGGCAGTAGTTCATTCTTAGGGATAGACACAATTCTGGGTGTGGGTTTACCTCTTCCTGAATTCTGGGCCCCAAGAAGAACCACTCTCTGAAAACTTACAAGGGGTTTAATTCACCAGCCTGGGCATCCCTTGTAACTTTGTATCAGACGAGGAACTCTATAGCAAAGGAGATGTGGGAGCAGTTTCATGACCAAGATCCTATTAAATCCCAGGTCACGCAGAAGCTGCCGCCTTGAGAGAGTGTTGGGACTGCGTATGGATTGCCAAGCTGGAGGACCAACTCAGAGGTTGGACACTCCACTGGTACACTCCAGGACACTCCACTGGGACTTATTTGGCAGAGCCCATGGTGGCAGGGCTGCTTGCACCACAGAATGGATTTAATGCAGAGCTCTTTCCTACTCTGGGCCTCCCTCAAAGCCGGCAGTCTGGGATGACACCCAATATGTGGGCCAAGGCTATGCCTTCAGGGGTGGAATCTGCTGCTTTCAGAACTGAAAGAGGTTCAGCAGGCATTATGCTTCCTTTTTTTTTTTTTTTTTTTTGATATTGGGGATTGAACTCAGAGGCACTTGACCCTCTGGGCCACTGGGCCACATCCCCAGCCTATTTATTTATTTATTTATTTATTTATTTATTTATTTATTTTTGTACCAGGGATTGAACTCAGGGGCACTCAACCACTGGGCCACATCCCCAGCCCTTTTTTGTATTTTGTTTAGAGACAGGGTCTTACTGAGTTGCTAAGTGCCTCGCCATTGCTGAGGCTGGCTTTGAACTCGCAATCCTCCTGCCTCAGCCTCCCAAAGTGCTGGGATTACAGGCGTGTGCCACTGCGCCCTGCTTCTCAGCCCTTTTTTGTATGTTATTAGAGACAGGGTCTCACTGAGTTGCTAAGTGCCTCGCCATTGCTGAGGCCAGCTTTGAACTCGTGATCCTCTTGCCTCAGCCTCCCAAGTGCTAGGATAACAGGTGTGCGCCACCAGGCCCGGCATATGCTTCCTTCTTCGTGGTAAGAGACCCAAAATGCAATGATTAATCTCCTACTTTGGAAGGATATATTAGCACCCCCTTTGCCCCTTGAAATTTTATGGATGAACAAATCCTGAATTTTCATAGAGTTTCTCTCATTCTCTGGAATACACGCATCTTACCAAAGCCCCCAGTGTCCTAGACATTTTTTGCTTTTCCAGTCCAGCCAACACAATGTCACCAGTGTAGTGGAACAATAGGATGTTTTGTGGGATGGCCAGATGGTCCAGATCTCTTTGGATGATACAATGGCAGAGGGCTGAGAGTTCATAGAACCTTGGGGAGAAACTGCAAAGGTTTCAATTGTCTGGTAACAATACATGTGAATTCCAACTGTTTCTGGCCCTGCTTTCCTGGCTAGGGTAGAAAAGAACACACTTGGAAACTCAATGGCTGCATACCGTGTTCCTGAGGCCATATTAATCTTCTCTGTTAAAGCACAGATCTGGCCCAGCAGTTGTGTCTGCTCCGGTTTAGTTTGCCTAACTGTCCCCTGTTGCACAACCTCCTGTTGCCCTCTTTACTCTGTTGTATTTTTCTTCAGGGCACTTATTACTATGCGACATTACATCATATCATTATTTGTTTATTGTCTCCCTCCCCAGCTTCAACGAGAAAGTTAAGTTCCACGTGGCAGACGCTTTGTCAGTTTTGTTTTTTGTTATGCCTCTAGCTCTTGGAACAAGACTTGGCATATAGTGGGAATTCAATATAGATTTGTTGAATAAATGAATACCTCCTCAGTTTTCTTTCTTTCTTTTTTTCTTTTTCTTTTTTTTTTTTTTTTGTAAGCAAGCATGGACTCTTGTCCTTAATTCACCACTTGGAACTGTGGTGAATTATTTATTCTGAAAGGCATTGTTTCAACTCAAAGTATCAACCAGAAAAATATAATAACTATATTAACTTCTGTCCTCTTCTGCTTAATTTTTTTTTCCCCTATAGCAGGATTGAACCCAGGGGCACTTAACCACATCCTCAGCCTGTTTTTTTTTTTTTTTTTTTTTTTTTGAGACAGGGCCTGTTAAGTTGCTGAGGCTGGCTTTGAACTCGTGATCCTCCTCTCTCAGCCTCCGGAGTCATTGGGATTACAGGCATGGCATGCACTACCGGGCCCCAGTTTCTTTTTCATAACTTAAATGCCTAGTTTCTTCAGCTACATTTAATATAGCCAGGATCCTCCATGTCAAATAGAAATACAAGGACTTGGCCTTCAAAGCTTCTGTGGCCACTTCTGCCTGTATTTACCAACATCAGTAATTTCTTGCTTCAGCCTAGCAGTTTTCTTTTCTTTCTTTCTTTTTCTTTTCTTGGTACTGGGGGTTGAACCAAGGTGTGCTGTGCCACAGAGCTACACCCCAGCCTTTTAAAATTTTTTATCTTGAGACAGGATCTTGCTAAGTTGCTGAAGGTCTTGCTAATTTGCAATCCTCCTGCATCAGCCTCCCCGGTCACTAGGATTAAAGACATGCACCACGCGCTTGGTGAGCTTAGGAGATCTTAACAAGGAGTTGGTGAAACTCAGTGACATGGGGTTCTGGAAGCTCATGAATCTGCTGAAATTGTGCCAGAATACTGTGCTCTTTTTTTTTTTGAAGGATGAGCTTTAACTTTCTGCAGACTTTAAAGGGGACCCAGAATCTTCCAGAAAGATTAAGAACTCCTTAAACAGTTGTGATTGACACCATCTACTCTGTGGAGCCTCCAAACTGGTTGAGAACTTTTCATGATACAGAACTATCGACTAGTCAGATGTTCAGGATGGCACCCTAAGAGGGTGTTAACAGCTGAAGAAATATGGTTACTGTGAAAGTTGGCTATGAAAACTAAAGAATAAAAACATAGGATGGGGGGTAGGGATATAGCTCAGTTGGTAGAGTGCTTGCCTCACATGAACAAGGCCCTGGGTTCAATACCCAGAACCACACACACACACACACACACACAAAAACAAAACAAAACAAAACAAAACAAAAAAACACCTCTTCTAGCCATCTCCAGTTCATTAAAGGTTAATATGCAATGCATGTTCAAACATATTTAAGTATATTCATGCATGCATGCATCCATCCATCCATTTCTCTGTTCATCCATTCATCAAACCCTCTGCCCATCCATAGAGATGTACATTTATACATCCATACAAAAAACTCTCTACCTGTGGTTGGTGGCACATACCTGTTGTCCTAGTGACTTGTGAGGCTAAGACAGAAGGATTCTAAGTCTAAGGACAGCCTTGGCAATTTAGCAAGACCCTGACTCAAAATAAAAAATAGAAAAGGCTGGGGATGTATCCGCCTCTGGGTTCAATCCCCTGTGCTGCAAAAATAAATAAATAATAAAAATAAAAACATAAAACAAAACTCACTATAGCAAGTCTTTCTACAACAAGAAAGAGACACTGTTTTCTTTACAAAAAAAATTATATTCTTAGTGGTATTATTCTGCTGTCAGACTCACTGTTGAGAGAGCTTTCTTCCTCATAATTTAATGCAGATCTGATCTTGGGCATTAAGAATAATATTTCCAAGTCTGGGGTTGTAGCTCAGTGGTAGAGTGCTTGCCTTGCATGTGTGAGGAACTGGGTTTGATCTTCACGCCAAATAAAAATAAATAAAATAAAGGTATTGTGTCCATCTACAATTAAAACATTAAAAAAAGAATAATATTTCCAGCAATGATTTAAACATCATCCAACACACTTTTGATGGTGGTTAATATTCATTAGTAAAAGTGAAAATGAAATGATTTTTTTTTTTTTTTGTGGTACCAGGGATTGAACTCAGGGGCACTCGACCACTGGGTCACATCCCCAGCCCTTTTTTGTATTTTTATTTAGAGACAGGGTCTCACTGAGTTGCTAAGTGCCTTGCCCATTGCTGAGGCTGGCTTTGAACTCGCGATCCTCCCCTCAGCCTCCCAAAGTGCTGGGATTACAGGCGTGCGCCACCGCGCCCGGCTGATTTTTTGCTTCTTGAAATGAAAAGGACTTTATTTTTTCATATAAAGTAATAATGGATATAAAAAAATCTAACTGTATTAAGATTAAAAGTTAGTTAAGGGTTAGAGATATGACTCAGAGTACTCACCTACCATTCCAGAGGGCCTGGGTTTAATTCCCAGTATTGTTAAACAACAACAACAACAACAAAAGTTAAAATCAATTTTTTTCTTGACTAGAAGCCATCACTATCTGTATTTTCACACATAAGTCTATCTCTAGACTTTTCCCACACCCATACACATTAATATTTACAAAAGTGGGATTATGAGTGCCATTTTAGAGTTTGCTTTTCCATTTCACCTGTGAGGGGTATCTTTCACCAAATGTGCATTTGCACTATTAGTCAGTGGTTATGAAGAATCTATCATATCAACAAAGTAATTTTTAAAACAACTCTCATTGAGAAACATTGAGATCATTTCCTTTCTCCCATTATTACAGAGCTGGGTGAACATCCTTGTACAAATATCCACTGGCACTTGTCTGAATATTTCTGTATCTTGACCTTTTGTGTATTCTGGATCTTCCTGTCAAAGAATTGAACTAGATGATCTCTTGAAGTTTTTATATAAGAGTGCAATTCTGGAATATATCTAAATTTACAACTTGATTTTCTTGCTATGTATAAACATATCTTGTACATCAGATAAGAGAACATTTATGCTAATTTAAAAAATTGAAAATAAGTTCAAAAAAATAAACTTCAACTTTTAGAGATCATTACCCTTCCCCTTGGAATGTGTTTTGATACTAAATTATTGTAGCTGCTGGTTATCTTTTTGCCTAGTTTAAAACTGATAGTGACATGTAAATTTATCTAATTTCACTCATGAGCACAGCCTGTCTGAATCTTCTTCTGAAGAATAATGCTCCTTTCAAGTTTTAACAGTTGAAGTTTTCTCTTTTCCTCTAAAAATAATTCCAGCCATTCTTGGAGAAGGGAAAGGTTGAATTGACAAAAACTTGATTATAGTTATTAACCTTTCTGTCTAAATTAAGGGACATTTCACAAAACAATGGTCTGTACACTTCAATGTTCATGTCATGGAAGACAGAAAAGCTGTTTCAGATGAAGAGAGACTGCAGAGACATCACAAATGTAATATACTTGATACTGGAGCAGGCCCTGAACACTGGATTGGGGGAAAATTCTATAAAGAACATTGTTGAGCCAGTTGACAAAGTTTGAATATGAACTGTGTGCTGAAATTTTTGAATTTGATAATTATGTTGTCATCCTGAAAAAAAAAGTCTTTGTTCTCAGAAGATACACCCTGAAGTACTTGGGCATTAAAGGCATTCATTTTCAAATGGTTCAGACAACATACATCTCATTGTGAAGACAGACAGAAAGATACACAAATGTGGCAGTACCTTAATCATTGATGAATCTGGATGAAGGGTACAACAAAGTTCTCATACTATTCTTGCAACTCATGTTAATTTGAAATGATGTCAAAATGAAAAAAGAAAAAAGAAAAAAAGACCTCTTTAAAGCACTTTTTTTTCCAAGTGATGTTGTGGGGGGATATAAACAAAGACAATAGCTATGAAATTTCAGTCAAATGTGAGATAAGTTCTTTTTTTACAATTTATGTCTCATCTACACCAAATTTTCTATACACTGAAAGGGATCACAGAAAAGATAAAGATAAAAATAAAAAAAATACAAAGGTATTTAAATGAAAAAGAAAGAATGAGTGACTATTTTCTAACAGTTTTGTTATGAAAAATCTAACTTACAGAAATATTGAGAGGATCATATAGCTATAACCTTGAGCTAACAATTTTCAATATCTTGCCATATATGCTTCATTCATTATTGTGCTAATGTGTTTTAAATATGTCATGATATTTCACCCCTACCTAACAAGATTTCTTGGTCCATATTTAATTTTCCCATTTGATTCCAAATAAGTCTCTTATTGGTTTGTTCAAATCAGGATACAAAGACCACATATTATACTCGATTATATTGTATCGCCCCCCCCATACCCCCCAGAAGTACAAGGGACTGCACTCAGGGACACATTACCACCAAGCCCTTTTTATTTTTTGAGGCAAGTTCTGGATGAATCGCTGAGTCTGGGCTCTAACTTATGATTCCTCTTGCCTCAGTCTCCAGAGTTGTTAGAATTACAGGTATGTACCACTACAAGTCTCTTGTAACCTAAAACAGTTCCCTTCCTTGTTCTGGCCTTTAGTTTTTTTTTTTTTTTTTTTTTTTTTTGTGGTACCAGGGATTGAACTCAGGGGCACTTGACCACTGGGTCACATCCCCAGACCTTTTTTGTATTTTATTTAGAGACAGGTCTCACTGAGTTGCTAAGTGCCTTGCCATTGCTGAGGCTGGCTTTGAACTCGCGATCCTCCTGCCTCAGCCTCCCAAAGTGCTGGGATTACAGGCGTGCGCCACCGCGCCCGGCTTGGCCTTTAGTTTTTTAATTTTTGTGACGAGCAAATAATCTGGATCTGGGGACTGGGAGGGTCAATGTGGAGTTTGAATAAGGTTGAGTCTTAATATGTACTAATTATACAAAAAATATTTAATTATAAGCCAGAGATGTTTTTTCTTTCCTAGAAAGAAACTAAGTACCATTCTGAATAGTGTTTACCATCTTTTGGAGCTTCACTTTTCTCATCTGTGTAATGGGGATGGTAATCCTCATCCTGTGCCAACAAGACCAAGTGTGAAAAATATTCTTTCACTAATATATATGCACATGAAAGCGGAGGCAAGAGAAACACAAGTTCAAGGCCAGCCTCAGCAATTTTGTAGCAAGACCCTCAACAACTTAGCAAGACTCTCACAATGTTAAAAAAAAAAGAAAGAAAGAAAGAAAAGAAAAGGCCTGGGGATGTAGCTCAGTGTTAAAGTGCCCCTGGTTTCAATCCCTGGTATAAAAACAAAAAACAAAACAGAACAAAAAACCTACATATAAGCCAGCCCTGTTTTTATTATTTTCTCTTGCAGAATGACTTAATCACTTTGAACTCGAGATTTAGCATCAGTAGCATAAGACACGGAATCTGAATTCTTCTAATGGCAGCAGGGAGCAAGGGAAGAAAAATCCTGTTCGAACCTAGTCATCTTTTTGTTCCCCTTCTCCCCTCAAAATCACGCCCTGAACCTAAACGTATGGTAATAATTTTTAAAACCAAGTCTGCAAATATATAACGTGGGCTGTCCCCACTCCCCTGTTGCAAACAGTCCAAGCCTTGTGTAAGCAGCTGCCAGACGTGGCCGGGGGCAAGGAGAGACGGCAGCGGAGAGACGGCAGCAGAAAGCGTGTCGTGACTGGGTGTAACATGTTGGCACAAACAACCCTCTCTCCCACCTCCACCCTTTCCCCCTCCCTGCGTCAGCATCCCTGAAGTACACGCCATGAGCAACTGTGTGGCTGACAGTGTTATTTTCCTGTGTAAATGAAAGTACAAAAGGATGGAGGCATGACAGGTCACCCCGTCACACTGGTGACACCTAGGGTCTCTTGTTCGGAAATATCTGTAGTTTGCCTAAGAAGCCCCATCTCTGAGTGATGGTCCATCTCCCGGCTTGGGTGATTCTGTTCCTTTGGCCTCACCAGGTCTGGGCAACTATGGCTTACTATTTTATTTTTGTTGTTTTTGTGTCTGTCATGGTTGAATCCCTTTAGCTGTTCACACCTCACTGAGATTATGCACCCATGGGATCTCTGTGCCGGAAGAGATGTCAAAGTCATCTACACCACCACCCACCCCCACCATAGTCAAACGCCCTTCACACTATTGCTTATATGCAGCCAAGGCTCCAGGTGTTCAAATTTCCGGTACTTACTACCTGTGTAGTCTTCTGAAAATTAATTGTTCTGTTTTAGTTTTCTTACCAGCTAAAATAATAACAATAATAATAATAATAATAATAATACCACCACCACCTATCTCATAAAGGTTTATTGTGGACTAGCAGAATTAATACACAACTATAAAACCCACACAAGAGTGCCTGGCTCATGGTAAGCATCATATGTGTTACCATCTGCAGGTTGCTGTCTAGTCTCTTCATAAACATCTCCAGGAGTGGAGAAGTCCCTAGTTCAAAAAAAAAAAAAAAAAAAAAGTCATTTTAATCTCTAGCTAATTCCAACTGTCACATGTGGTTCCTTACATTGTGTGATTTGGGGAGAAGGGAAATAATAGTGTCAAAATATACTGGATACAGCCCGGCGCAGTGGCACACGCCTGTAATCCCAGTGGCTCATGCCTATAATCCCAGTGGCTCAGGAGGCTGAGACAGGAGGATCATGAGTTCAAAGCCAGCTCCAGCAAAAGTGAGGTGCTAAGCAACTCAGTGAGACCCTGTCTCTAAATAAAATGCAAAATAGGGCTGGGGACATGGCTCAGTGGTTGAGTACCCCTGAGTTCAATCCCTGGTACCAAAAAAAAAAAAAAGAAAGAAAAGAAAAAAGAAAGAAAAAAAATGGATACAATGGTAGATTTTTTGCGTACAGTGTGTTGTAAACTTGTGGAATTTATTTGTCTTTATTTTATGATTTGCATATGGCAAAAATGAAGCATGGGAGGATTTGGAAAAAGTCAAACAATGAGTAAATGGATGAGTCAGGATTTGAACTTGGCCTCCTTAGGCTCTAATATCTTCAAATATTGGAAGGCAGTTGTTATTTTCCCAGTGATATTTAGTTTCTCACAGTGTTTGGCACACAGTTCTAATGATAGAATTAATCTTTGCTAATTTCTATGAAACAATGTATTGTCAATGCCCTTTTGAAACAAGCCTTCTTTTTCTTTTCATTTTTCTTTTTCCTGCTGAGGCAGGATAACTTCAACATTCTCCCTTCTTTCATTTCACCTATATAAAGTATCAATAAATTGGTCTTGCCTCTGGAAACTTGTGTCCCACAGAAATTATGACTCGTCAACCCTTTTTATTTAGTGAGACAAGGTCTCACTAAGTTGCTCAGGGCCTCGCTAACTTGCTAAGGCTGGCCTTGAACTTATGATCCTTCTGCTTCAGCCTCCTGAGTAGATGGGATTACAAGTGTGCACCACCATGTCTGGCTTGTCAGTTATTCCAAACAAGGCCAAGAGGGAGTTCTGCTCCTGAGGCAGCTATTTCATTTTAGACAGCTCTTATTATTTATTTTATTCATTCATTTGTTTATTTGACAAATATTTAATGAGAGCTGAGATCTGTCCAGTGCTCAGCTAGGTACAGGGGATATGATGGGAATTGAAAACATCAAGTTCTTCATAAGACTAGACCAAGTTCTATATCCCATCTACCTATTGATCTCACCTTTTCCCTCCAGAATAACAGAGAACAAGGTTAATTTCTGATCTTCACAAGAATACTTCATATATTTGAAGATAGTTTTGCAGTTGCCTATGTGATGAAGGCTTTTTCTTCTTTTTATTTTTCCTCCCAGGTTTTCTTTATAAAGATGTGTGTGTGTGTGTGTGTGTGTGTGTGTGTGTGTGTGTGTATTTTTTGAGACAGGGTCTCACTGAATTGCTTAGCACCTCACTTTTGCTGAGGCTGGCTTTGAACTCAAGTTCCTCCTGTCTCGGCCTCCCCCAAGCTGCTGGGATTACAGGCATGCCCCACAGTGCCCAGCTTATAAAGATAATTTTTTACTTAATTTTATAAATGACCTAAAGTTGATGAAGAAAAGGGGTCTTATTTACATTTTCTGAGACTCAACTTTCCTTATCTGTGAAACAGGTAATTTGGAATTTCAGATTTTGTGTTACTTTTCTGAAATAGATTAATGATGTATTAGTGTGCATTCATAGTATTAAATGGCTAGGAGTGGTGGTGCATATCTGTAATCCCAGCTACTCGAGAGGGTGAGGCAGGAGGATCACAAGTTTGAGGTCAGCCTGGAAAACTTGTTGAGACTCCATCTCAAAATAAAAAGGGATGTAGCCCAGTTGTAGAGCTCTTGCCACCATGCATGAGTCCTTGGGTTCAGTCCCCAGAACAACAACAACAAAAGAAGTAAATAACTAACTGTATGCATGCATGTAGTAGGTACTCTCTCTATGTGTTACGTTGATTAATTCACCGACATAACAGCTCTGTGGGTGGGCACCTTTATTATTCTCATTACACAGATGAGAAAATGGAGATAGAGGTTAAGTAACTTGGCTCAAGCCACACTGCTAGTCAGTAGGAAAGCTGAGAATGGGATGGGCCACGTGGCTCTAGCTCATGGTTGGCAGCCATTTTTAAATTAAGAAGGGCTAAAAGAGGGACGAGAGTCTCCTGAAGGTAAAGGGTAACTTAAAGCCTAAACTTAGAGTCTGGTCTTTAACTAGTGGCATTATGACTATTTTCAACAATTGCTTAAATTTTGAAATCCAGTCCCTCAGACTCTCAATCTACTCATCTGCCCTGAAGAGGTCTTCTTTGCTCTCAGCACCCTGACCTCTCAGCCTCCTACTCACATGAGCTGGCTCTCTTTATACTCCACCATGCAGCTCTTGGCAGCAGATATTAGTATTTTTTTTCAACACATCATTTGTTAGCTTCTTTCAAAATTGCAGCTTATAAACATATTTTTTCACTTAAGTGTACTTTTTTGGGGGTAGCTTGGTTTCTAGCTATTTACCACTTTAAGTCAGTCTGTGAAACAGGGAAAGCATAGCTTCAACTCAAATCATAAACAAAGGGATAATTTCTTTAATACATATAAAGCGTTTACAGATCAATAAGAAAAAGAACAACAGCCACATTAAAAAGAGAGAGAGCGAGCGAGAGCGAGCAAAGGATATGAATGAACAGGCCATAAAAAGGAATTTCAAATGTCTCTTGTATATGCAAAAAGTCACTCTCAATTATTCGTGGAGAACTATGTTGAAATGATGATATCACTTTTTCCTACAGCAAATATAAGTCTATGAATCTATGTATGTCTGTATTTATTTCTATATATCTATGTGTCTTTTGACATATACTGCTGGTGAGAGAATAGGAAAATAGATATTTCATATATTACTCTTGGGAAAGTATATTGGCATTGTCTTTATGGAAGACTGTTGGACAATTATCTATCTGAATCATAAATGTCTGTGTCCTTTGTTTAGGTCAGAACCTCTCAAACTTGGTGCTATTATTTTGGGCGGATAGTTCTTTGTCCAGTGCATTGCAGGATATTTAGCATCATGACTGGCCTTTACTCATTAAATGTCAGAAGTACCCATTCCCTCTACACGAGTGTGACAATCAAATTTCCTTCAGATATCCAGACATTGCCAACTATTCTCTGGAGGACAAAATTACCTCCATTTAAGAACCACTGGTTGAGGGGTTTTGTTTTTGTTTTCTCTTTCTTTCTAAGAAAAAAAATTTTTTTTTTCCTGCCCTGGAAATTGAACCAAAAGCTTTGTGAATGCTAAGCAAGCACTCAGTGACACACCCACCCCTGTTTATTTTATTCTGAGACAGGGTCTTGCCTAGTGCCCAGGCTGGCCTGGAACTTCCTCACCATCCTGAGTTGCTGGAATTACTGGTGTGTGCCACTGTGCCTGACAAGTTGAAGATTTTTAGTGCTGCATAACATCTACCTCAAACTTTGTGGCCTAGAATGACAGCTACTTTATTTGCTCGTGATTCTGAAATCTGACTTGGGCTCAGCGAGGCATGTTCTCTGCTATTCTTCAGTGGTCACTCTAATGACTGCATTTATTTGGTGGGGCGGTAGGTTAATTTCAACTGGGATATTGAAATGGCTGGGCTTTCTCTCTCTGATATTTCTGGTCTTCATTTTTCATACATGTCCTCTCAGTAGAGTGAAAAGGTGAAGGCATAACTCTCTGCCCAGGAAGTCTCTCCAGCAGAATAGCTGGGTTTTATATGGCAACTCAGGCCTCCAACAACACAAGAATGAAATTTGCCTGGCTTTCTTAAAACTGTTGCTGATTTTCAACTGAGCAATATTTCTGCATTTCTATATGAAGTGAACAGTTTGTCTAGAAAAGTAGTGGACCTTCATGCATACTTTTGATTTATTGGAGAATCTGGGTGAGGTCAGTCCAAGCAGAAATTACGCAAAAATTTGCCATTGGCCTTTCCAGAGTCGACAAGGCTTCAAGTCTGGATTCCCTGGTCTTCAGGCCTTAACTGGCTCTGATCCTTCCTTGTTAACCAAGATTGTGGGGGCCAACCATGAGCTATATCAAGCACCCTCTCTCAGCCTTGAGCCAAGTGAGTGTTGGTCTGGCATTACACACTGTCTGGGCTGCACAAGGCAGGTGGCCTCCACCTTCACTAGGCAAAGAATTCTTTCTCATAGCTCTGGATCTGGGTGTTACCCATTGGGACTAGGTCAGCCCACCCCCTGCCTTATTTGGTGAAGAACATTCTATCGAAACTCCTTTGTTAATTTTCCTGTAAGTAAAGGAATTCTGGGTGCATGCTCTCTCTTCCAGCGCTCTCCATTTGAAAAACTTATGCCTGTGTTGTGTGATTTTTCGGCGCTTTCTCAGCTTAATGTTGCAGCCAGCTCTTTTAAACCCAGTTGATCCAGTCTGTGTGGGATGCAGACAAGACAACATAACTCATCTTGCTTCTCAAATTTCTGTTCTGAGGATTAACTTCCTTCAGATCTCAGCTGACTATCACTTCCTTAGAGATGAAGTCCCTGACCACATTATCTTTTTTTTTTTTAATTTAGAACTTACTTTTCATTATATCAACTTATAAAATTTTTAAGTTAATTAATTAATTTATTCTAATTAGGTATATGTGACAGTAGAATGCATTTTGATTCATTGTACACAATTGCAGCACAACTTTAAATTTCTATGGTTGTACATGATGTAGCGTCGCAACATATGCACAGCCATACATGTACCTAGGGTAATGATGTCCTACATTATCTTAAATACCCCTTATCCTATGCACCACACTTCCTCATCCAAGTGCTTTTGAAGCCTCTGCTTATACATTCTGCTGTTTGCATGGACCAAAGCAAGTCACATGGCCAAGACCAGAGTCAATATAGGAGACCTCACAAGAACAATACATCAGGAAGTATGGTTTATTAAAAGCCATCAATGTAACCTCCTCCACCCCCCCCCCCCCAATTAGTTGGCTCTCTAGTGCTGGTGAGATTGAACCCAGGATCTTATGCACGGATCTTAAAGCATGTCTTTACTGTACACTGAGTTATACTCCCCACCAGCCTCCTCTATAGTATAATTTAAAGTCCGGTCAAAGCAACTGGGTCTGTCTCTCTCCTTTGAAGAATGACATTACATCTGTATAATGTTTTTGGTAGTATGGACTTTTGAATTTTTTTTCAAGGTAGGTCTTTCCATTAGAGAGTCTATCACCATCATTTCCCTTTCAGCATTATCATTTTTGGTTTTTGCCAAATTCATTTACTCTTTTTACAGTACTCTTCTTTCCTATCTGGATGTGAATCCAACTCAGTCCCCCTGATATTCCTAGCAGTGTTTTGAACATTAAAGGGGTGCTAGGCAAGCCCTCTTGCACCCCACTTGACATGGTGCACTGAGCCACACCCCAGTTTTCTTTTTTGGACTTTGCCTGGCTTTGGAATTAATGTAATATTGGCCTCATAAAAAGAGTTTTCTATTTCTTGAAATAGTTTGAAGAGCTTAGGGAAAGTCTTGTAGGAAACCCATCAGGTCCTGGACTTTTCCTTGTTGGTAGCTTTTTGATGACATCTTCTATTTCTTTGCTTGTAATCGATCCCCTACTTTTCAAATGGTGTTTGTTGTGATATTCCCTTTTTTCAGGGCTTTGCTGTCTGCTCTGATTTTAATTATTTCCTGTCTTCTGCTGCTCTTGGTGTTGATCTGTTCTTCTTTTTCTAGCTTGGAGGTGTGATGTTAAGCTCAGTGCAATGAATTTTCCTCTTATTACTGCCTTCATAGTGTCCCAGAGATTTCTATATGATGTATCTGTGTTCTCATTTACCTCTAGAAATTTTTTAATCTCCTCTTTGATGATGTCTTCTTCAACCCCTTGTTCATTCAGTAGCATGTTGCTTAGCTTCCAGTTGTTGGAGTAGTTTTTTCTTATTCCTTGTTTTGTCATTGATTTCCAATTTCATCCCTTTATGGTCTGATAGCATGCAGGGTAGTATTTCTATTTTTTTATATTTGCTGAGATTTGCCTTGTGACATAATATATGATCTATTTTGGAGAAGGAGCCATGTGCTGCTGAGAAAAAAGTGTATTCATTTACTGAGGGATGAAATATTCTATATATGTCCGTTAGATCTAAGTTATTAATTGTTTTTAAGGAGACTTAAGGTTTCTTTGTTTAGTTTTTGTTTGGATGATCTATCCATTGGTGAGAGAGGTGTGTTGAAATCCCCTAGAATAACTGTGTTGTGTGGTCAATTTTACTCTTGAACTTGAGAAGCGTTTGTTTGATGAATGTAGGTGCTCCATTATTTGGGGCGGCATATAGATTTATGATTGTTATATCCTCTTGATGAATGGTTCCCTTAAGTAGTAAGAAATATCCATCTTTGGAGAATGGAAACCCCTGCTTGCTTCCGCAGGCCATCTGCTGGCTTTCGAGATGTGAAATCTTTTAACTTTTGCTTGTCGTGGAAGGTAATTTTGCTGGATATAAGATTCTTGGGTTGACATCCCTTTTCCTTCAGAGCTTGAAATTTGCTATTCCAGGATCTTCTTGCTTTTAAGGTCTGGGTAGAAAAATCTGAACAAAGTCTGATTGGTTTCCCCCTATATGTAATCTGCTTCCTTTTCTCTTGTGGCTTTTAATATTCTCTCCTTGCTCAGTATATTAGGCAGGCCTCTTGAACTTGGTTTTCCCCTTCATTCCTCAAGTTTGGAAAATTTTCTGTAATTATTTCATTAAATAAATTACTCATTCCTTTGGCTTGAAACTCTGCCCCCTCCTCTACCCCAATCACTCTTATGTTTGGTCTTTTTTATGTTGTCCCATAATTCTTGAATGTTCTGTTCTTGGTTTCTTACCATTTTTGCTGTGTAATCTAGATTTTTCTCTAGGATATATATTTTGTCTTCATTGTCTGAGGTTCTTTCTTCCAAGTGATCTACTCTGTTGGTGATACTTTTCGATTGAGCTTTTATTTTGAATTTATTGCTTCTTTCATTTCTGGAATTTCTGTTTGGTTTCTCTTTAGAGCTTCTATCTCCCTATTGAAGTATTCACCCTCAAGAATCTAGCAGTATTTGCATAAATGTCAAAAATAAATAATTGTTGAGGAAATAACTGAGCTCTGAGTTTTCTAAGCAGTGTTTAGCTCATCTACAAAAGACCTATGCTAACCAGCAAAAGGGTTGAAATACTTTCCTTCCTTTTAAAGCACCATGTACATTTTAACAGTAACTTTCTGAAAGTAATCCTTTCAATTTAATCATGTGGCACATTCCTACATCCAAATGGAATATAAAATCAGATTTACCTACTTTTGTCAAGACTGGCATTTTTTGTCTTCTTAGAAACAGGAAATACTGTATGAGTTTTGTTAGCTTATTAATATTAGTTCAAGTAACCTTTTTTTGTAGCATTACTGAAGTATAATTTGCAAATAAAAATTGTACATGTGCAAGGTGTGCCCTGTGATGATTTGCTATGTATATATGTTGCATAATGATTACCACAATCAAATCAATCAACATATCCACACATATCCACACATAGTAATCAATAATCTTGACTATCTTTAAAAATATTTTTTACGATCATTTCTTTAGAGTAATGCAGAATTGTAAAAAAAAAAAAAAAAAAAAAAAAAAAAATGATTTGTGGAGTTCAGCTGGAGTGATGGTAACTTTTGGGAAGTTGTTAAACAGTGGATTTTCAAATCAAGTTGAACTCAAGTTTCCTGAGTTTTGTCATCTAAATAGCCTGGAGATTTTGCAGGAATTTTTTTTTCTTGTACTTTAGTTTTTAATAATCTGGAAAGTGCAGAGAGATTTTAAGCAATATATTTTAGGGGATTTTTGATAGCTTTGCATTCATGCAGATCAGATACTTGTAATCTTGCTTTTCCTTTCTAATTTTTAGCCTATGAGGAGTACACAGGATTCTTAACCTTTTAGGTAAATTGGACTTATACTTTTTTATTGATTGTCTGGAAGGAGGAACAGGAAGGAAGAAATAAAACTTAGAAGATTATTTCAGGATATTTGTATTATTTCAAATTAAAATTTATATACAGTATTACTCCATTTTCTGTTGCCATAACAAAACACCTGGGTACTTTATAAACAAAAGGGGTTTATTTAACTCAAATTTGGGAAACTAAATGTCCAAGTGTAGGTATCCCCATCAGTTTGGTCTCCAGCGAGGGCCTTGTGGAAGATGCCATCACAATTCGGGGAGCTATGGTGGGATGGGAAGCCAGAAACTGGGAGAGGCCAGTCTTGTTTTTGCAACTGCCTCTCTCAGTAACTAAATGGGGTCCCCAGAAAGCAGATTAGTTCCTTCTGAGGGTAGCACCCCAATGACCTAATCACCTTCTACCCTTAAGGGTTCCATACCTCTCACACTGCCACACTGGGGACAAGTTTACAGCATGTGAATGTTTGGGGGACATGTTGAAATCATAGCATATACATAGCAAGTGTTCTCCATTCTTATACAAATTCCTTATTAAAAATCTCTCAGTACATGTCCACATGCAGATATAATGAAAAGATGTTACTTGTGTGTGTGTGTGTGTGTGTGTGTGTGTGTGTGTGTGTTTTCAGTGTCCATCATATAATCCTCATGTAGCAAATATAAGATAGTAGTAGCAATACTGCATTTATCTTAGATGTGTTATAAGAGAATCTTAATCCAAAATAAGTTACAGAAACAATTGCATTCTAGCTGACAACTCATTTCCATTCTCAATTGTGAAATGAGAACTGGGGAGATGCCTCTTCTAATTCTTTGGTCTGAGAGCTGGCAGCAAAGCAATATGACCTATGTAAAGCTGTCTGTGTAGGCCTAATTTGGAATAGAAAAAGATACCAAGAATATATAACTTAAAAGGATTTTGTGCCTCTTTTTTTTGGAGTAAGAAGTCATGTTTTTGAGCGAGAAAGAGAAAGGAGGTTTATTCCAATCAACCTGATGAAATTTAGAGACTTAAAAATAATACATAAATATTTTTCATAAATATTTTTCTCTGAAAAGACTGTCAGAGTTTTAGCTGTATCAGAGTTGCTTACATCATATTTAACACAAGTATCTGGAGAGTTCAACAGGAAACAAGCAGCCTTCATAAGGAGCTGATGAAGTGTGAGAATAAGGTTGGTTGGATGGAAGGAAATGAAGAAAGAAAAGATGGTCTTTAGACACACAGCTGTACCTCAGCAGAGAAAGGTCACACTGACATTTGGTAATGTTATTGCATCGAGCAGATTGGGGGGAAAATTCTTCTAAGACTTTTAATTAAAGTGAAGATGGCAAACACCATACCAACTGCTTCCTAGTGAGGCATTAGTCACCTGAGAATCATTTCCACACCCATATACCGGGTGTAACAGGAACGAGTATGAGCAGAACACGATTTTTAGAATGATCCATTCTGACCCTCATAGAATGAAAGGCTGTTTGAAGGGATTAATTTATGACAGCCTGGGGGGAAACAGAAGACGGAAGAGTGGGGCAGAGTGGAGGGAGGTTCTGTCTTCAAAGGGATTAGAGCTGGAGAGTGTGGAGCAAGTGGAGACACAGGAGGTGCTGAGCCCAGGGTGCACACACTTTTCCATGTCATGGTGTTTGGTTCTCTCCCCTCTCCCAAAGGGCACTGCCAACTCCTTTTTCATCTTAGCAAAAGAGCAAGCACTGTCCTGGGCCCTGAGGATTTAAACATAAATAAGAATCCGTTTTGAATCTCTGAATCTTCAGGTATCCAGTCTACCAGTTATGGGGAGCAGGAAGAATGGGACCTCTGGGATAAGACTCGTTAAATAGTCTCAGAGCAGCAGGGTCAGGGTTGTAGACAACGTGTACAGAGCCATTGGTGCTAAGGGCAGGCCATGGCTGACCCTTGAATGTCTCACAGAGAGGGTGACTTTTGCTATAGTCTTAAGGAGAAGGGCAAGTTTGGTGAAGGTCAGGGGTCACTGGGGTTGTGGGAAGGGAAAGACTGGAATTTTAGATAGATAGGAGTATCTGTGTGTGTGTGTGTGTGTGTGTGTGTGTGTGTGAGGATGGGGGCTGTACATGAAAGAACAAGGTATGTTTTTGGAGGGTGGCTGCTGTTTGTCAATATTAGAAAGTTCTAGATTCTGTTATTTATTGTATTTATTTTATGGCCTTTACCTATGACCTGGATCAGAAGGACAGTTCGTCACCTATTCCGATCTAGAAGTCATTGAGTATAAACCGATTTATACTCCAAATTAGCCCAATCCTGGGTGTCACTAAAGAAGAGATCCTCAAAAGCACCAATAGTACAGTTTGATGAGCACCAATGAGATGTGCACTAACCCTCTTATAACATGGTCATGTTTAATTCTCACAATGTCTCCATGGACTAGGTACTAGTATTTTTTTTTTTTTTTTAAGTGAGAATATGGAGGCACAGAGAGGCTGGGGATCTTGTCCAAATTCAGACTAGTGAGCTGTGGACCTTGGTTCTAACCCAGGCAATCTGACTTAACTTAGATAATGAGCTATCCTGCCTCAAGATGATGAATGCACAGTCATGACCAGGAGAAAAATGAATACTTTGAGCAAACCACTTGCCCCAAGCTTTCTCTCACTCAGAAAGAACAGCATAATGGTGAAGATGTCTCATACCAAGTAAGCTTGTGATGTAGAAATGCACCACCCAGATCTGCCTGCAAGGAAGGACTGACTGCCTATCTCAGAGTAAAGGGAACTCTTCTGCCCAAGGTCAAGCCCCTTCCCAGGGTGGACCACATACAGTGACTGATTCAGGAGGGTATCTAAAGGTCCAGTTATTCGGGGCCAATATTCTGATGGGCCATGTGAGCTCCAGAGCCTTGGCTGGGGTTGGGTGCACACTGCAGCTCAACTTCTCCTTCCGTCCCATCCTGCTTCCTGCCCCTCCCGCCACAGCTGCTGACCCCATGAGTATTCCTTAATGAACATCCTGCTACTCTATCTCAAAGCCTGCTTCCCTGGGGACTCAATCTATGACATCAATTCCAGTGACCAGAGAAGTCTGTGTCCTCTCACTCTGATTCCTTTGTAATTTCCTTTCACATTGGTTTCTTTTGACTTTTCATCTCCCAGATAAATATCTAAGGACAAAAGTTGGTAAAATTCTCCAAGGCAGGTTACATAGTCACCATTCACTTTTTGTTAATATACTTTAATTTTTAGAGTAATTTTAGATTCCCATGAAAATTGAGCAAAAGTTACAGACAGTTGGCCTGTAAGCTACTCCAGCCCCTCTACTCCCTCCCTTGAGCTCTTTTTTCCCACTCTTAGCACCTATCTCCCCTGATTTGGGCTATAGATATATATTGTGGAAGTAAGACCTCTTTACAATCAAAACTTTCACTAGAATTATTTCTATGATTTTGTAATTTCTATTTTTAACACTTGATTATTTGGTAGACTTGATTTTAATAGGCTCTTGCCTTGTGGCCTGGGCACAATCCTTAAGCTTTCAGAGTCAGTGTCCCATCTCCAAAATTGGAATAATAACCTTTGGGAGGATTTAATTACATATCCTAATCCTAACTCAAGGCAAAGTGCCTTGTGTTTGTTTGTTTGTTGGGGTGGTAACCAGGGATTGAACTCAGGGGCACTGGACAACTGAGTCACATCCCTCAGCCTTATTGTTGTATTTTATTTAGAGACAGCGTCTTACTGAGTTACTTAATGCCTCACTTTTGCTGAGGTTGGCTTTGAACTCATGATCCTCCCACCTCAGTCTCTGAGCCTGGGATTACAGGTGTGTGCCACTGCTCCCAGCTGCTGCTGCTGCTTCTTATTCTTCTTCTTCTTCTTCTTTTTTAAGTGCTGGATATTGAACCCAAGGCCTCACTGATGCCAGGCAAGTGTTCTACCACTCTACCCATCCCCTTTTTGATTTTTACTTTGAGACAGGGTTGCTAAATTGCACAGGCTGGCCTCCTGCTTCAGCCTCCCGAGTAGCTGGGATTACAGGTATGCACCACAAAGTTTAGTTGCTGGGTGCAGTTTCACCAGGCATGTAATCCCAGTGCTCAGGAGGCTGAGGTAGGAAGCCAGCCTCAGCAACTCAGCCAGGCCCTAAGCAACTCAGGGAGACCCTATCTCTAAATAAAACATAAAAATGGGATCAGAGGTTAATCGCCTGTCGGTTCAATACCTGGGGCAAAAAAAAAAAAAAAAAAAAAAAAAAAAATGGCAGTTTTGTATTAAGTTGGCACAGCAAAGGATTCAGTGAATATAAATTTCCTATGACTTCAGGATCCCAATGCCAAAACTGGGTGGATCAAAACAATAGAAGTTTATTCTTATATTATTTGGCCAGACAACCAAACATAGTCGCACAGGTCTAAAATCAAGGCTTTTGACCCCTTTCTTGACTGTTCCAGCTTCTGGTGGCTGCTTGCTTTCTTGCCTGGTGGCCACAACATTCCAATCTCTGCTTCCATAGTCACATTACCTTCTCTTCATCTCTGTGTTAGATTTCCTGCTTTCCTTTTGTAAGGGTATATGTGGTTGCAGTTAGAGCCCACCCTGACAACCCAGAATAATTTCCCCAATTCAAAACCCTTAATTCAATCAAATGGGCCTAGACTCTATTTCTATTACCAGGTTAACATTTATAGGTTCCAGAGATTGGAACCTGGTATCTTGGGGGAGGGAGCATTTTTCAGACTACCACATAGGGTAGTTGACAGTTTCTGCCTGTTGTGTGTGTGTGTGTGTGTGTTGGTGGTGGTGCTGGGGTGCAGGGGATCAAACCCAGGGTCCTGTTACATCCTCAACATATGCGCTATATTTTAAAGGCATAGTTCTACACAGTTCACTTTGGGACCAGTAAAATGGTCCTTTGCCCCTTCTGGCTTGTCATTTAAAAGCCATCTGCCCTATTTTAAGGAGTTTTCTTTCCTTTCTTTCCCTGAAGGGATAGTGGCTCCAAAGGTAGTTGAGTACCTGTTCTATAAAGTCCCAGCAGTAGATGGAGGCCTGTTTGGGGCATCTTTCCAAGGTTTTAATTGTGGACTCATTCTAGCACAGTTCTCCAAATTTATGTTTTCCTAACAACTCTGATTCAGTAGATTGGGCGATGTCTGGGAATGCATTTTCCCCCGCAAAGTGTCTCAGGATTCTTATCATCAGCCAAGCTTTGGAAATACTGATTCCTTCTACAAAGCCCTGAACTAAAAAAAACCCTCGAAATAGGGTATTTCCCTTCCTGCCTGCTGGGTGTGTCATGGTTACATGACTGAATTTTTATTGGAAGGGTGGGGAAAACAAACACAAAAGAGCATCCCTAAAAAGTGAACAATCCTCTCTGTACAGTATTCACTGAAAGGGTTCCCTGGAGGGAAGATTTCCAATTCTTAATGAAATAGAGAATGACGACGGCCGGGATTTGGCAGTTCTGTAGCTGTCATTAGCTCGGGACCTCTTGGGGATGACGGATCAAATCTGGCCGCGCCCTCGGCTTGATCCAACGCTTTTCCTCTGTGCTAGCAGCTTCCGCGAGGGGGTCGAGGCCCCTCCAGACCTAGTGCGGGTGTCCGCAGAGAAGTACTTTGGCAGTGGGGTGGGCGGGGAGTGTCTTTCAGCCCAGCCCCTGTAAGAGGCAGCTACTGTAGAGTGGCGCGGGCCGCGGGTGTGGGGAGACGTAGGTATATTTATACTGGCCTCAGAGTTGGATGCTGGGAGTGTTCCAAGCTACCAGAGGAACTATCGTTAGTCCCAGCAGTCGGATTCTTCCGAGAGGACTAAGAACCTCGCACCCCTGGTTGGCCAGGTGGGGGCAGCCGTGTTGCGGTGACTTTATGCACAGAAAATTTTGTGGGAGTTTGAAAGTTCCTTTGGGAATGATGGGTCGCCGAGTAAGTCTCAGAAGGGATCGATGAAAAAGTAGTGTCCATCTCAGCCATCGGGTATGAGGGTTCTGTTCAACCATGGCGTGTTGGGGGCGCAGCGTCTTCAGATTCAGCCGGAGGTGATTGGGGGCTCAGCTGGGGTGATGGAAGACACAGGTACAGGTTCCGCCAGAGGTGACAGGAGAGCAGTACAAAGCTCAGCTGGGGTGATGAGGGGCGTCGGTTCAGGTTTGAGCAGGCCAGGTGTGCACTACCAGCACAGGCAGGAGCCTGCAAGGCGCAGCCCGGGGCGCTGTAGGTGGCTCTGTCCGGTCGGCGGTGCGCCAGGGCGTTGTTCCGGCTCGCGGCAGCGAGTGGCGCTGAGCCGGGAGAGTCCACAGCTCCCGGCCCTCGGTGGCGGTGGGAGGAGTTCTGCGAGGCCACCGCCTTCTCCCGCGCAGGCTCCTCCTCTCCCTCCGCCTCCCTCGCTTTCGCTCGCCGGCCCGCCCGCCCGCCCAATCCGCAGCCCTCCACCCAGCAGAGCCGGGCCGCTTGTCTGGCCGGCGGAGGCTGAGCGCGACCCTAGTGAGCCGTGGCGCCCGCCGACCAGGGACAAGCGCGACTCCTGGGACGCGCTCTGCTTCGCGCCGCCGTCTCTTCCCCTATTGTTTCGGGGACACTCGGGCCGGCGCCGTAAGGGTCGCGATTCTCCTCCTCTTCCTCCCAGAGGGGAGGGAAAGGAGAGAGCCGAGCGTTTGCTCCAGGAGAGCGCAAGCCGAGGCCCCTGCCGCCGGGGCTCCGGGCTGGAGGAGGTGGAGGCGGAGGCCGAGGCAGAGGGAAGTGCGCGTCACTCCCGGGAGGAGAGTGTTTCACCTTCAAGCAGAGGCTGCGGTTACCAGTTGCGTAAAAGCAGCAGCAGCGGCGGCGGGTACTGCGGCTCGAGGGGCTCCTTGGTCATGGAGAGGAGATCCGGACCGGGCGACTCTAGGAGCTCCGCTCAGTCTCTTCGGATCCTGGCGTAGGCACCTGAGTTAACCGACGCTAGGCGGGGGAGGGGAAGGTAAGAAGTCTTGGTATCGCAGGCCCCCTGCCCCGCCTCCTTTGCTGTCCTAGAAGTCCTTTGCGAGGGCGCAGACCCGGGTCTGGCGCACCTTCCCGGTCCCTAGAGGCCTGGCCCGCTTTAGCGTTGGGCATTTCTGCCGAAATGAAAAACATCCTTCTGTTCTCCGCAGCCCTCCTACCATCTCCTGCGTTCCTCCTTTCTCCAGTGTTTCTGGATTAGAAGTAACCAGACTCCCCTGGAGTCAGTTCTTTCCGTAAGAAAGGATCCTTGGGAACCGTGTCTTGATTTCTTTCTTTCCCTGTATTTTCTCATTACGTTTACGGGGACGGGAACAATGGATCTTTGAAAATCTGTGTGAACAGCCTTAAACTTTCTGTAGAGGGCTGGGATTAAACCCCACAGGAAGCCGACTACAGTGAAAGGTTGATGGAATGTGCATTGTAGAGTTTCGGCTTCGGTGCGCGCGCTTGTGTGTTTGGGGAGGGGATCTTTGTCTCGTTAATGTACCCCTGGGTTGGTGGTTCCTCCATCCCCCACTTCACTTTGTGTTACTTAGGGTAAGATGAGGCTTTTAAATAGCACGAAACTTTAAAGCCGGGGAATAGTTTTAGCACTGGACCCTACTCTGAGCTTTTCTGTGCAGAGTTGGGAGATCCTGGCAAACGAGGAGCTCTCTCGGTGAGGACCCAAAGTGCTGCAGTCACTGCACTTTTCAGCAATAAATCCAAGGTCCTGACTTCCCTGGATGCTCTCTGCTGAGGGTTGATGTGTGTCACCAGACCTCTCCCTGGAGCGGAAACAACTCACTTAAATTCTCCACATAAGGTTAGGAAAACAGACTTTGATATATGTCTCCTTTCATCAGCAGTTGGGGATAAAGACAGAGTGCCTAATAATTTAAGAACTTTAATTCTGCTCACTAGCCCCTCACTACCTTAACTTCATTCCTTTTGTGCCATGTGTGACAACATGATGCCATGCTGCCCATTTGCACGTGTTGAGGGTGTGCAGATGTGAGCTCCTTCCAGGGAAAAGTGAGAAATTTATAGAAAGGGGGAGAGGCTTCTTCTGAGCTGAGGGAAGCCTGAATTCCCAGGAAATGACTACTAAAACCAAATACATATAAAATAGCTTTTAGTTCCTTGGTTGGGTAGAACAGAGTTGTTAATGTTTATTTGACAGTTGAAGGAAGCATGCTCTTTTTGTATTTGGGCATCATGCTCTGGTTGGATGCCCCATTACCTATTCAAAGGGTTCTTCTGAGTTTGTGTTTATGATCAAAGCAGAAGAAGGTGCATAGGCACGTCCTCTACATAGTAAACATTGGGTGGCACTTTTTGGTGCTTTGTTCTATTGTTGAAATGACTCCCTACAGCTTTCTGTGTGTCTGCACTAGATGAGCTGGACAGTTTGGAACTTGGATTCTGTCTTCTGGCTTTCAATTCAGTCTACCTGGTGCTATTTTTTTTTTTTTTCTAATTTATTTGTACTTACATGCTCAGAAAATCAAGGTTAGGATGGAACCTTGAGTCTTCTGCTGTTTGATTTTATCAGCTTGTGAATAAGAGAGTAAGGTGAGGATTGGGTGTGTGTATGTATGTATGTGCATGCTTGCCCGCATGTGTATATACAGGAAGTAGCATCTGTAAATTCTTGCATGCTGCTTGTGTGAAGTTTCTGTGTGGTGGTTAATTGAGTAAAGTCTCCCTCCTTGATCTAACCATAACCAGTGAATTTCAGAAGTGTCAAAGTCACAGAGTCACAACAGGAAACCTGAATGGTGCAACCATTTTACTAGTCACATGCTGGTAGAATTAATCAAGCCTGCCCTCAAACAGCTACCTAGAAAATGAGAAGACAATGGGGGTAAAGTAGCCTTGTGGGCCATTTTTGAAGTTGAAAGGGTACTCCTTACTAGCTATGTTCCTCTGTGCCAGTTTTTGAAATTTAGAAAGATGAATCATATTTCAGAACGAGAAAACTTTATCATCACTATCAAATTTATAGCTTGAGACTCATTTGAAATGCTGTGTGTAAATATCTCCATTATAAAGTGTCCTAAAACATTGCCTCTCACATCCTCTATCTACCCAGCTACTGTCCCTCCATTTAACTAGCAGTTATTAATTACCTATTGTAATTAGGCCATGAATTACAATAGACTTCTCTGGAAGGAGTCTCAGCACCTGCTTCATGGAGCAACAGTGGAGCACAGAGGGACAGCCGGTGGGGAGGCCACATGGCACCAAGTTACCCCATTTGGTGGTCTCCAGCTACCAAGATGAATAAGACATAGTCTTTGTGATTGAAGAAATGAGTATAGCCAGGGAGACAAGGAAATGAACAGTTGGGAGGTCTAGTAAGTGTGTAAGGGATTGGGAACACCATTATGTACTTTTTTTTAGTTTTGGGGGGGGTACCTAGAATTGAACCCAGGGGTGCTTAACCACTGAGTCACATCCCCAGTCCTTTTTTGTATGTTATTTAGAGACAGGTCTCGCTGAATTGCTTAGGGCCTCGCTGAGTTGCTGAGGCCGACTTTGAACTTGTGATCCTTCTGCCTCTGTCTCCTGAGTTGCTGGGATTACAGGCGGGCACCACCATGCCCAGCTCATTATGCACATTCTTTAAGAAGCCAGAGAAGGAACTGATTGGGAATGAGGTTGGGTTGCAGTTTTTTGAAAAATAAAATTTATTAAATCAAAAAAATAAATGGGACTGAAAACTGGTATCAAGGTGCCATTTTAGAATGTAAAGAATTATGGGCTTGAAAAGTTTGAACAGTTGCTAACCATTTGTTACTGGGCAAATCCTCTGATTTTCTTTTTCTGTAAAGTGAGTTTTCAAATGCTTTATGGAATGTTCTAAGGATTAAATTGAATTAAATTTGCAATGTATATGATAAAATACTACATAAGCTAGTGCTATGTGTTATCAAGGGGACTTACAATATGTTTGTGTTTTAAAAGCTATCATTAGATATAAACCATAGCTTGAACTGGTATTAACCACAGATTTCCGATTTATTTGCCTCTTCCAGACAGTTTTGCACCCCTTCAAAAGAGCAAGTCTTTGTTTTAGGTTCTAGCTGTTGTTAAATAGTATTCATCACCTAGGCAGGCTTCTTCCTATCCCAGACACAGGAAAGCCTCTCATTTCATTTAGGCTGTGAGCATTAATTAGAGGGATGAGCTTTCTGGTACAGTGCATCCATGGAGAAGGGTTTGTCCTATAACATCTACATATCACCCTGCCTCCCAAGCAAAGCTGGCCCTTACCTCCCTCTATCCTACAAGATGAATATAAAGAAAAGAGGAAAAGAAAAGAAAGCAAGAAAAGCTCTATATCTGCATTTTTGAGGCCATGAAAATCACCTAACTAGTTTTCTCCATTTGTAAAGAGTTATAATTTCCAACTAGACTATTAGAGGCTGTTCTCTCAATAACAGCAGCTGCTGTCTAGGTGAAATTTGAATCTGTAAGCAATACTTGCTTGAGTTCTCTACTTGAAATAGAATTAAGCTCATCAGACATTTTAATAAATTGCCTTTGATAGAAATCCAAACTCAGATATTTAAAGCTATTGAGTTAAATGTGACTTTTTTGAAGAAAGGGGATATATGAATGTAAATCAGTTTTCTGGACAGTGCTACATATGCTGAATCCTAGCATAGAGTTCCGGGGGATCTTAAAAATAATATTAAAACAAGGAAGTTGAGACCCAGAGAAGCTCACTAATTAGGTAAGGTCATATAGTGATTTAATGACCGAGCAAGGACAAGACCTCCTTTGTCTCTTATTTCCAGACAACCCCCCCCCCACCATATATTCTCATTTATTCCGGTTTGGCTTTATTTAACCATATAGTTATTTGAATGTTTTTATGGTCAAATAGTTTGCATTTGGGCATAGAAAACCATTGCATCCAAGTTAAAGACAGACCTTGTATCTTCATTTTGTAGTACTTACACATAATATGGTAATCATAGTGGGGTGATGTTACTTGTAATAAATTTCTGTCAAATAAGGAACTAAGTGTAAAAATAATGTTAGCTTTACTTGCATTTTCTAAAAACAGGACCAAATTTAAAATATTGTAGAAGTGAACATTTTTTTTCAAAGAAGCAAGTTCCTGGAAACATTATTCAGATTTGTGTTGTGAATCACAGGATAAAAGCATACTAGAAATAGTTCATATGTTCTTTTGCTTTTCCTTTATTTGCTTTGGGAAACCTTTAGTGTTGGTTGTTAGGAACTATGTTCAGCAAATATTTTGTTGTATTTCTGAAATGTGCAAGGTCACAAATCCAAACTGCTTTCTGTGAGCAAAACAAAGATAAATGAGACATGGGGGTCTTTATTAAAATACCTCTTAAAATAAGTGAAGCAGACTTGGAAGCTGTAATTATTATCATCTAACAAATTAATCTGGTGATCTGTGAAGCAAAAACTGTTTTGAAATTGTTGTTCTTAGACTAAAGTTATAAGCAGAATTGTAGCAAGACATATATTTTTATTATAACATGAAGAGTGGCACATCTTTTACATTTATTGTATCAGGGCTTCATTTTAGTTTTGGACAGTAAGTAAAAGTTTGGCAGTATTTGATGAATTTTATGTAATGAAAAATTTGCTGAAGAGAGATTGTGGCATTCTTAGCTTTAATATGTTAAAAAAATATTATATGGCTTTAATGCTGCATAGAAGGGCCCTGAGGACATTGTTGGTTGAAGAGTTACAATCCACATTGAGCACTCGGAATAAAGAATTGTCCTCATTCACTGTGAGTTTGAAGTAAGTATCTTAGAACATACAAATATCTATCACAAACTAGGTGTCTTCACCAGGTTTGTTACCAAGTCTCTCTCAAGAGTGAAACTTACTGATTTGGAGATTTCCCCAGATTACTGTCTTGCCCTTTGGAGGCTGCAAGCCTTCTCTTGTCATAATGGCCTGAGCTAATGGTGACTCATTTTCCTGAATAATGAATGGTTTTCACACACAATGAAATTGGAAAATTAATTATTAACATTTAGGGATTGGCAGGTTTAATTTAGCACAAGGAAAAATGCGTGAGTCCTATTTTGGAAGGAATGAGAAAAATAAATTATTTAAAAAAAATAGTAACAAAACAAAACAAAAAACCCATATAACATTGTATTTTGATACCATTAGTGCCACCATTATAAAATGAACTTCATATTAGAATTTTAAAAAATTATGCCTCATGAATGAAAAAGGTGTGACTTTAATTGCTTAATATATACATGCTGGTAGCCATTTCCCAACCAGCGGACCACATACAGTTTAAAAAGTCAAATGATGGATGAATAAATACCTTTCAATACAGTTAATGACCTCTTTTGATTCATGACAATTGCTGCTTTCCCAAGCACCTACCCTGGCTTGAACACCCGCTTGTCCTTACTGCATGGGAACTGCTCCCAGTATAGGATCAGCTAGTGGATATCTTCCCAGCTGTTTGGTTACCATGTAGTCTTAGCTTGACTTTAACCTTCTTGCCTCCTGTTTGTGCTTGTAACAATAGCCTGCCCTCCTTCCAGGTATCCCTGTTTAGGTACACAAAGGCCAACCACCCACCATAGTGCTGGAAAATTGCTTGTTCATGGAGGTCCTGACTTTTGACTCTGGCATCCTTGAGTCTTGGTGAGCAGAAGGCAACTGTTGAGAAGAGGTCGTGTGGTCCATTTGTTTGGCCTAGATTTTACATGCCCAAGGAGGAAGTAGAGACTGGGTTTGTATTTTGGCTTGTAACTTGCTTTCCAAAGAATAGGAAAGACTTTTTGGGTCTGTTGCTTCCCCTATCCTATTGGTGTGTTGGACAGTGTATTGTTATTTTAGTGGCAGTTTAGTGGTAGATTTAATGGTCTGATGGTACTCTTTGGAGTTAGTATATTTGCCAGGCCTTTTAGAAAATTTAAACTCTCTTCCATTCATAGACATTTAATAAACTCAGGTGATCACCTCTTCAGACCCACCAGACCAGTTTCTTTGTCCCAGCATGCCCTGGAATTTCTCCTGTACTCATGTTGTCTCCCTCCCTCCTCTTAGAACTAGGCTTGGAGCTCTTTGGAGGGTTCATGTATATATTTTTTTCACCACTATGTCTACATTTTTTAGCAGAGTCCTCAAGAGATTCTCAAAACTAAACTCATACCTGGTTTGGAAAGGTTTTGCTCCCAAATGGATAAAATTGTATTAAAAATAGGTTATGTATTACAGTTAAAAGAAATGGTACACTTTGAGTCCTGGTCCTGCCATTAACCGAACTGTTGTTTTGCTCCTAGCCCTGGATCATTTCAGTTTGGACATCTGATTATTCATCTAGTCTTTTTTTGGTTTGAAAGGCATGTCAAAATATACTCATTGTGTGTTTCCTATTATTATTGCATTTCAGCGTCTGTGTATCACTAGCTCATGAACTTTTGGTGTGCCTATACTTGTTTATCTAACACATCTCAGCTTTATTCCCCCACCTCTCACCCCAGCTTTTCAGCATTCTACCAACGTAACTTTCCTGGCTCTTTCTTCTTGAGAAGTATTTTAAAGCGTTGTCCCTGGCACTCTGTAGAGAATGCAGCCCACAGGCGGCTGTGGCCTTTGCTGTAACCTTAATTAAATCAGCCTCCCTCAGGTCAGGCTTCAGCTTTGGCTTGTTCTTTTGAAGGTCAGCTTGCAAGGCTGACACTTGCCTGCGCCACCATTGTGTGCCTCTGCCCAGCCATCCGTCACTGTCAGCAGGTTGGAAGCCTCTCTTGTGTCTTACCAGCCACTGGGAAGGAGGGTGAGGGGGATGGTCTAAGGAGCATGGGGCTGGGGAGAAGGACCCAGGAGAGAGCTTTTCAGTAGAAGGAATTAAGGAGGGAAAGGAATCTGATGAATAATAATAGGAAAAAAGAAACAGATGAGCAGAGAAGGATGGATAGGTAAAATGACCCATGCCCTCTGTGTCTGATTTTCCAGAACATCTTCTGGCCGTTTATCTTTTAGTTCTGTCGAAAGACAAAATTACAGCAAATTTAGTTGTGGATCTGCTGGGCTTTAATTGAAAATTCACGAATGGGGCAGCCTCCATGCAACAAAATAGCAAGAGAGCTCCTAACCAGGGAGAGGCAGAACAGTGGGTTTTATAAGGTGGGAAAAAGGAAACAGCAATAGAAAAAAGCTGGTTGGTTAAAATCAGGTTACTTTTTTTGTATAAGAGTTAAAGCAGGGGCTGGGATTGTGGTCAGCACCATGTACAAATAAACGCATTGTGTACAACCAAAGCAAATAAATAAATGTTTAAAAAAAAAAACTTAAAAAAAAAGTAAAAAGAGTTAAAGCAGAAGGGACTTCTGTATTCCATTGATTGGAGTAAATGGGAATCTCCTGTTTTCAGGGAAGAATTGGTTTGTTTGGGATCTTAAATGAAATCCCACAGATTTCTGAATGAAAGTGGACTTCATTTTTTCAACAATCTCTTCCATGTAACTATATGTATACACTTAGCATTTATGCTGAATTCTTTACAGGGGTTGTTTGAGAAAAAGTATTTTATTCTGTATGCTCTGGAAGTAGAATAGGTAATACATCATATTCTTCTGCATTGTATAAAAAGACCCTCTCAAAAAACCCTTTGTTTATAGAAAATATACATAATAGATTAAGTACATGGTCTTCATCAGAATAGGTCACACTTCAATATTTATTTGAAAAATTAACAAATTAACGGCCCTTAACGGTCAACATTGCTAAATTTATTTCTTCTCGTCTTCTTCCTTCCTTTTTCTCCTGGGGATTGAACCCAGGGCCTCACACCTGCTAGGTAAGTACTGTACCACTGAGTTATATTCCCAGCCCT
Source organism: Tamias sibiricus (assembly GCA_025594165.1). Lineage (NCBI taxonomy): Eukaryota > Metazoa > Chordata > Mammalia > Rodentia > Sciuridae > Tamias > Tamias sibiricus. The sequence continues at coordinate 145,717,594 of CM046657.1, forward strand.
TTTTAAAATAAATTTTTAATTTTGAGACAAGGTTTCATTAAGTTGCCCATGCTGTCCTCCACATGATCCTCCTGCCTTGGCCTCTGTCACGAGCAGTTATTATTGACTCTGCCGTCCAAGGCGCAGATAGATTTAATCAAACTTATCTTGTTGACGCTCATCACACTTCAGACACACATCCTAATTCTAAGTCCTAACTGAGTCTACACCCAAGGGTCCCAGATGCTGACCTGTGATGGGCAAGTCCGGGTCACTGGAACTCCATCCCGGCTAGAGGAGTCTGGTGCAGGGGGGACAACAGCAATGGAGGCCTCGGTCTTTCTCTCAGGGTCCTGTTAGTCCCTCCGCCCCTCAGAAGTCTGGGTTTTTAAGTCCTAGTTCAGTTGTGCTTGCAGCTGATAACTGGGTGAGGTCTGGGGTGTTTGCCCCCTGGGTGTAGACTCTTACATCACTAACTTAAGTCTGTCGAGTTCTGCAGTTATCTAAGTTTTGCAGTTTACATTACATAATGGACACATTGCTTATAGTCTTTTATCCAACACACACACTAATTAACATAACCAACAGTCAATAATCCTATAATATTTCTAGTACTCATATCAGCGTCCCAAGTAGCTGGGATTACAGACATGTGCCACCACACATAGCCTGTTTATTTCTATTGAACAGTTCTGTATAATTAAGATAGTGAATTCATTGTTTATCACAGACATAATCTAAATCTAAGACAAAACTAAATGAAATACCTACCTCTCACACCAAAACAAATGAAAAACAAAACAAAACCCAAAACCCAGAACTCCCAAACCTGAAAATCACCTCGTTGTTATTCTCTGTTGTGTCTTTTTCTTACAAGTTGTTATTTGGGAATATGGAATCATTAATTAAAAATTCAAGGCTGTTAGGAGCTGGTTGAAGATTTTATTGGATTAGATGTACTAGTAGTAAAATCCATGATTTGTTTTCATGATAATGCATATGTATCTTGTTTCTGACATGTTTTACTTTTGGGGCATACCAGTAAGTATGTTGTAAGGATCTTTTAAGATCTTAAAGAAAAGTTTTTTGGCCATTTTTTGTTTTTTTTTTTTTAGTGGGGAGGTACTGGGGATTAAACCTGTGGGCACTTGACCACTGAACCACATCCCCAGCCCTATTTTGTATTTTATTTAGAGACAGAGTTTCACTGAGCTGCTTTGTGCCTTGATTTTGCTGAGGCTGGCTTTGAACTTGGGATCCTCCTGTCTCAGCCTCCCCAACTGCTGGGATTACAAGCATGTGCCACCGGCCGACTTCTTTGATTTGCTATATCAAAACTGTTGGAAAGCTAAGACTGGAACTTGTGAAATCAACCCATGGATTGAATACTGTTTTAAAATTGTGTCTTTGATTAAAAAAAAAAAAAAAGAAGAAGAAGAAATTAGATCACCCTAGGTTTTTTTTTTTTTTGGTACTGGGATTGAACTCAGGGGCACTTGATCACTGGGCCACTGGGCTACATCCCCAGCCCTTTTTTTGTATTTTATTTAGAAACAGGGTGTTCCTGAGTTGCTAAGTGCCTCGCCATTGCTGGGGCTGGCTTTGAACTTGTGATCCTCCTGCCTCAACCTCCCAAGTGCTGCCACCACTCCCGGCTCACCCTAGCTTCTTGTCTGTTCTTTCATGCTTGAACTTTCCATTAAAAATAAATTCTCATATGCTGAGTGTGGTAGTGCACTTCTGTAATCCCAGTGACTCTGGAGGCTGAGGAAGGAGGATCACAAGTTCTAGGCCAGCCTCAGCATTTACAGAGACCCTCTGTCAAAATGAAAAATAAAAAAGGACTGGGGATGTAGCTCAGTGGTAAAGCACTCCTGGGTACAATTTCCAGTACCCGCCCTACCCCCACCCCAAAAAAAGTTCTCATAAAAAGTGTAGGTGGGATTAAAAGAAGTTTAAATAAGTCAAACCAATTGGATTTTCATTAGTGCTCAATATGCAACCAGTCTTCATGTCTTGACAGTCTGTGGGACCCTTCTGCATTGAGTAGATGAGTAGATGGTTTGGGGGACTAATGATATGGCCTGTGGGCAAGTGTCCTCAACTACTCCAGTAAATGATAATCATGGGGTAGTGAATTTGTTTTGCATATTGTTATCTCAGCCATAGAAAGACCATGAGAAACTAGCCCTTGTGGAGAACTCTTACTAGTTCTGAATTACTGCTGCAGTCTACACATTGAAAAAAGACTTTCCTTTTGAACACAGCTTTTCTTGGCTGTCAGCATAACAATATAAAGTGGCTGGAATGTTATCCTTTTTCCTATGTGCCTGTTGCATTTCATAGTGTGTGGTTAAACCATTGAAAAAATTGTAAAAGGCTAAACTTGTCTTTATCTTTAGCATTCCTGTCTGTGGTTGTTAATTATACTTTTTAGTCACCAATTAGATTTCATATTGGCTATTGACTTTTTTTGCTTGAATTAATGTCCTTAATTTCTTCCACATCAGAGACACTCATAGAGATAAGTTAAATTTCTCAGAGCCTCAAGAATGTTGAAGAAGGATTAAATGGGAAGTTTCAGTTTCAATCTGTGTGTGTGTGTGTGTGTGTGTGTGTGAGAGAGAGAGAGAGAGAGAGAGAGAGAGAGAGAGAGAGAGGAGTGGTGGGGGAGAGAACAGAACAGAGGAATCTTGTAGTTTAACAGATTGTTTGGGAGTATACTTATACAAAATCAAACATCTCTGAATGGGGGTACATTTTGTTTTTTATTTTTTTCCAACCATCTGTTTTGTTCCAAATATGAGTAAACACACACACACACACACACACACACACACACACACACACACACAGACCCCTAGTACTTATGCTGAATTCCTTTGCAGGAATTTGTGATCTGAGTTCAACAACCACTTATCGAGTACCTCCTATGTGTAATGTCCTATGTGTATACCAAGACAAAAAAGACCTCACCCTGGTCTCAAGAGGCGAACTGTCTACTGCAGGAGATGGGCAAGTACATAAATGGAACCCAAGGCCAAAAGCAAGGCGATCCTTTCAGAGTTTTAAGCACAATACACAGAAGAGGGGATACAGGGAATATTGAGAAGGCCTTGTGAAAGAGACTGTATAGAATTGAAAACTTTGAACAGGATTATCTCATGATTTTTTTTCCAAAATCATGCCCCCTTGGGCTGGGGCTGTAGCTCAGTGGTAAAGTGCTTGCATTGCATGTGTGGGGCACTGGGTTCGATCCTCAGCACCACATAAAAATAAAGATATTGTGTGCCCATCTACTTCAACTAAAAAAGTTAAAAAAAATCATGCCCCTTCTTCCAGTTAAAAAAATATCTTTAAGAGCCGGGCACGGTGGCGCATGCCTGTAATTCCAGCACTTTGGGAAGCTGAGGCAGGAGGATCGACGAGTTCAAAGCTAGCCTCATCAATGGTGAGGCACTTAGCAACTCAGTGAGACCCTGTCTCTAAATAAAATACAAAAAAGGGCTGGGGATGTGGCCCAGTCTACGAGTGCCCCTGAGTTCACTCCCCGGTACCAAAAAAAAAATCTTTAAGGTTATTGAAATTTACAATAGTTTGCATTCTGTGAGTACTTACTGTAATTTATTGTAAAATAAATTAATTGGATGCTTTTACCAACTGTATATGTCCTTCCTACCTCAAGCTGTTATTGAGGTAAGGCATTCTTTCTCCAAGAAAAGAGTTTTATTTAAAATAATACTGAGTTTTTAAGGTATCTTTTGGGGGACAGCAAGAATTAGACAAAAGTACTAGGTTCCTCTTTGGATGTTTTTTCCTAACTTATATATCTTTTTAGTCTCTGGTGTTCTCAAAGTCTTAGTAATTTCTTTAATTAACTACTTCACATATTTGCCTTACTTGCCTCTGTAAATTTTTAAATTTTTACTTTTGTGGTGCTGGGGATGGAACTCAGGGCTTTGCTAACACTAGGCAGGTGCTCTGCTATTCAGCTATAGCCCCCTCATCCTGCCCATTCGGATGTTTAATTGCCTGTTAACTTGTTTGATGTATAACAAGCCTTTTGAACTACCATTTTAAAATTTTCCAGTAAATAGATACTCACAGAATAATTGTTTCAAGGAACATCTAAATGCCAAAAAATTATGCTTTTAAAAACTGGGGGGGCTGGGGTTGGGCTCAGCGGCAGAGCGCTTGCCTAGCACGTCTGCGGCCTGGGTTTGATCCTCAGCACCACATACAAAGAAACTCATTGTGTACAACTAAAGCAAATAAATAAATATTAAAAAAAATCACAAACTCTCATGTTTAAAAAAAAAAAAAAACTGGGGAATGGAGGCTGGGGTTGTGGCTCAGTGGTAGAGCACTTGCCTAGTATGTGTGAGGCACTGGGTTCAATCCTTGCACCACATAAAAAAAATAAATAAACAAAATAAAGGTATTGTGTCCATCTACAACTAAAAAAATAAAGAAAAAAAATTCTAAAAAAAACCACTGGGGAATGCATTTCCAATTTCAATATGAATAACTTGGGTTATTTCCTATTTTGGATTATCTTATTTTAGGGGCTATCACAGTTGTAATACCCCTAAGTGTATTGTAAAATACGCTAGACTCCTACATAGGTTGTGCTTTCCACTACAAGTACAACCCTTTAAAAGGCAGCATGTAATGTAAACACACACGTACCACATTAAAGTGAAATCGGTCAGTGTAAAATTGAAATGGTACATACTGTTTGCATTAAAGCCTTGAAAGCCAGAGGATATTCTTCATTGTCTTTCTCCTGGTAGTTCCCTCCTTTGTTTTCAGGATGCCAAATTCAAATGCTACAAGTAGTGATAACTTTATGGATGAGGCAGCCATTGGAGATAGTCTGGGAACTTACAGCATTTTAATGGTATTTCCATGGCTAGTTTTATTCTGCCCTCCAAACAAGTGATTCAAAATTGAACATAGGAATTATAATTTCTTGAGAATACTATAAAGCTTTTGTATGTCCCCCATGGTTTTCACCACAGTTCTCTGAGAGCTTACTGAACGAGTGAAATGCCATTTTTTATTTTTATTTTTTTCATGAACAGTTTAGGTCTATAACTAGCAGAGGTCTTTCACCTCTTTGGTTAGATTTATTCCTAGGCATTTTTTGTTGTTGAGGCTATTGTGAATGGTATTGCTTTTCTGATTTCTTTATTAGCAGTTGGTACATAGGAGACTTATTGATTTTTGTATGCTGATTTTTTTTTTTTGGTACCAGGGATTGAACTCAGGGGCACTCGACCACTGGGCCACATCCCCAGCCATTTTTTCTATTTTATTAGAGACAGGGTCTCACTGAGTTGCTTAGTGCCTTGCCATTGCTGAGGCTGGCTTTGAACTTGTGATCCTCCTGCCTCAGCCTCCCAAGTGCTGAGATTACAGGCATGCTCCACTGCACCCGGCTTGTATGCTGATTTTAACCTACAAATTTGCCAAATTTGTTTATTGGCTCTCACAGTCTTTTAGTGGAATTATTTTGATCTTATCCTCTGCAAACTGATAATTTGATTATCAGTGATTCCATTGAGTCATTGAGTGCCTCACTGCCTTTTTTTTTTTTTTTTTTTTTTTTTGTGGGTACATCTGGTGACATATTATCTCACACAAAGGGCCCTCCATCCTCTTAAGTAGTGATTTTTTTTCCTTCTCTTGCCTAATTGCTCTGTATAGAATTTAAAGTAATTGATTGATAATACTATGCCCCAAGTAAACCCATATATGTAAAATGAAATTTTAAAGTATTTGCATCTTACATTCTTAAAAATCTTAAATTGAGGGGAGATATCTGCTTAAAATATGATTTTATTTTAAAATACAGTTGCCAACAATATGTTAATTCCTAGGAGATGAATACTTGTACATTTGCGTATTTTTCAGTAAAATAAAGCTAATGGACTCATAATGAATATCTGTTTATTTTTCATCTATCCCCATATAGCTTGTGGTAGTCACGATCTGAATTTTTATCCTAGGTTGCCATTTTGTAACCCTGAAGACACAAATTATTCTTAGTGGACCAGTGATTCAATTGAATGCCTCAGTGCCTTTTTTTTTTTTTTTTTTTTTTTTTTTTTGTGGGTACATCTGGTGACATATTATCTCACACAAAGGGCCCTCCAGCCTCTTAAGTAGTAACAACCTTTCTCACCCCCAAACAATGAGGTATCAGATGATTGCAGCCTGAGAAACAAAGGATTCCCACTCCTTTTCAGAGAGGATTATGGTCCTAATTCCCTCCCCTCCTGACAAGACTGGCACTCAGGAATATCTAGTTTAGTCTTTGCTTTGTTAATAGAGGATCATGAAGAGGTTCTTTGTTATGCTTTTTCTTTTCTTCCAGCAGGATGTATCCATTATTTTGGTCTGTTGCCTGGTACATTGCAGCAGTTTCTTCAATAGCACCTTGAATGGTGGTGGTTTTTTTTTTTGTTGTTGTTTGTTTTTTTGTCATGAAGCATAGATTTATCTACATAATTACGTTGTTCACAAATCAAATCCCACAAAGCTAGTGTTTTCCACAAATGCATTGACTCTAGAACATTCTTTGCCCCATGTAAAATCAGCATCGATTGTGGATTAGATTTCCTTTCTGTCCCTATTAATTTTCAGGTCCTTTGGGTCCTGGGAATGCTTATTTGTGGCTTCTGTAATGATTGTTTTGTGTTTAACAGGGTTTGCGGATGCTTTAGAGCATTTGGAAGGCACCCTTATCAAATCTTATTCGTTGTTTGGCAGAAGATGAGGGGATTAATTGCAAGGGTACTGAATGAAGTCAGGTGATGCTGAGATGCTCTAGTGAAGGAAGGAACACAGTGGAAGAGGAAGAACATCGAGTTTCTGAAGCCCTTGAGTACATCTTATTTATCCAGTTATTGCAACAAAACAGTATATGGTTTAACTAGTTCTTCTGCCCTCTCGCCCTCCTTTCTTTTACAAAGTAACAAAGCTTCATTCAAAACCTGCAAGTGATCACTGTAAACATAAGAAAATAAAAAAGGATTTCCCTTTGTGTGTGTATGTGTGTGTCAGCTTTTTCTAGACAAAAAAAGAACTGTATACTACAATCTAGTGAACTTCTACATGAAAAATTCCTGACAGGATTAATATGCCCTCCCATGTTCATCAAGATTCTGATCACATTCTTGGAAAAAGGCATTCTTTAAAGTTATAGTGCCTCTCAGTTGTTTGGAAAGATGAAATGTGTAACTTTAGAGACCGAACTTCAGAGTCATAGTACCTGGGTTTAAGTCTTGGTTGTCAACACTAGTTGTGTGATGTTTGGTTTTGATGATGTTTTGATGTTTTCTAGGTCTCCATTTTTTCTCATGGGCAAAATAGGAATCTACTCGTAGATTTGTTGTTTGCAGTCCATTAAGCGAGTTAATAACATAAGGTGTTTAGAACAGTGTTTGCCAGTAAGAGCATGAGGGCTGGTTTTTTGTTTGTTTGTTTGTTTGTTTTGTTTTTTAAATCACCTGAACCATAATATTTGAATGTCTACTTTTTAAAGAAAAAAATTGAGGATTTAAAGAGATAAGACTTTAGGCTTTCCCACGGGATGAATTCAGAGTCTATAGTGAAATGAGAACACAGGTAGAAATACTTAAATTGCTTAACCCAAAGATAGTGGGAAAATTCAACACCCAAACGTGAACACCTATGTATTGAAACTTTCTAGGGCCACTGGTGGTCCTCCTAGGATTTTTGGATTTTTTAGTTTAAAGAACTTAGCATAAGCTGGGCGCGGTGGCGCACGCCTGTAATCCCAGCACTTTGGGAGGCTGAGGCAGGAGGATCGTGAGTTCAAAGCCAGCTTCAGCAATGGCGAGGCACTTAGCAACTCAGTGAGACCCTGTCTCTAAATAAAAATACAAAAAAGGGCTGGGGATGTGACCCAGTGGACGAGTGCCCCTGAGTTCAATCCCTGGTACCACAAAAAAAAAAAAAAAAAAAAAAAAAAAAAGAACTTAGCATAATAATACTCCAAGTGTGACCAAATGTTACTAAGGTTCATTAAAAAAATATAAAAATAAAAGTAAAATTCAGAGCCCTCTTTGCATCATTTGGGCCATAATCACAGGGGCAGAGAGCCCAGCAATCTACATTTTTAACAAGCTTCCCTGGTGGTTCTTAGGCGTGATGAAAATTGAGAACAGCTGGTGAGAGCAGTTGGCTCTAGAGGCTTGCTAGATTCACTTGGGGAACATTTAAAAGATTCAGATGCTCTGATCCTGGCTTAGCCATCCTGATTTAATTGTTTGGGGGCGTGGCCTGGGCATTAGCATCAGCAGGTGATTATAATGGGCAGCTGGAGTAGAGAAGCAGCGGTATTAGAAGACAATTAGTGAAGGTGATTGTTGACATAATTTATTATATCAGGAATGTAAGCTAACTTGAGATTTTTAAAAAGTCATTGCAGTAGTTACCAGGGTTTGGGGATGGGATAGGGAATTATTTAATGGCATAAAATTTTTGTTTGAGATGATGAAAAAGTCCTGGAAATGGATGGTGGTGATGGTTTGTAAATATATTTAATGCCACAGAACTTAAAAATGGTTAAATGGCAAGTTTTATATTATGTATATTTTGCCACAATAAAAAAAACGCTTTAAAGACATTATAATTTACATATTCTGAACTGTATTATTTTTACTTTGCACAGTGACAGGGTATCATGTATGCCACTGATTCCAGGGGACACTCCCCTGCTTTCCTACAAACTCAGAACGGAAACAGCTATCGCTCACCTGGTTATGTTCCAGGGAAGGTCGTTCCCCTGCGTCCCCCTCCTCCTCCAAAGAGCCAAGCTTCAGCCAAGTTTACCTCCATTCGACAAGAAGCACAGGCAGCCTTTGCATTCTCACCTGAAGAGCAGCAAACACAGAGAGCAAGCCGGAAGCAGAAGCGACACAAGAATACTTTCATTTGCTTTGCTATAACTAGCTTCTCATTTTTTGTTGCACTTGCAGTCATTTTAGGAATATCCTCAAAATATGCTCCAGATGGTAAGTGTGTGTATATGTGCATATGTGTGTGTGTGTGTGTGTGTGTGTGTGCTGCTGCACACCTAGAACACATTCCCAAAGAAGAAAGGAGGAAATATCAGAATAATTTTTAAAAACTTTTTTTCCCTATAGGTTAGCTTCAGCAATCCAAGACACAGTTAGGCAATATGAACCTGTTATGAATGAGAACAGTTAGTTGTTCAAGGAATCCATCGGAAATTATAAATTTCAAGGATTTGCTCTTTTTTGCTGTTTTTCCACTTGGTCCCGGTGCTCAAGTTGTTCTTGGAATCTTTTTTTGGAAATGCTTTTAAGAGTCTTTACTGAATTCTTGTGGTAGCACAATTTCATCCTTTGTGGTAGAATGATTTTTGGACTACCGGAAGTATTTTTTGCGTCATAAATGTGATAAACGGGATTTAGTTATTTAAAAAAAAAAGTGATTAAAAAGAATCATAACTTATGTTTTGTGGTTTGGAATGAGTTTAGTAGACAGTTCCAAAGGAAGAGCTTCAAATATTTTTTAGTTATATGCAGTGTACATCCTTGAAGCAAAGCATCTATGAGTATGTGTAATTCTGACTCTTTTGTTTTTTTTTTTTTAAATAACCCCTTTACTTAGTTAAATATCATGCAGGGAGGTTTTAATTTTTTATTTATTTATTTATTTATTTTTTTTGGTACTGGGGATTGAACTCAGGGGCACTCGACCACTGGGCCATATTCCCAGCCCTCTTTTGTATTTTATTAGAGACAGGGTCTCACTGAGTTGCTAAGTGCCTCGCCATTGCTGAGGCTGGCTTTGAACTCATGATCCTCCTGCCTGACCCTCCCAAGTGCTGGGATTACTGGAGTGCGCCACCATGCCCGGCTGAGGTTTTAATTTTTTGAATGGTCTTTGCTTTTCAAGAAACCATATCAGCAATTCAATGGTAATATATTTACTTTGAATGGTTTTGAAGAAGTTTGTTGTCATTCAGCTTTAATAAAACAGCAACAAACAATTGCCTCATAAAAGAAACCCATGTATCTGAAAACTCAGAGGGCTCAGGGCTGTGACAGAGTGCTTCAGACCATTTCAACCTGGCTTGGATGCCATATTTGTCTAATTTTTCTTTTCTTTTTTTTTTTAAAGAAAGGCTAATAGATTTTTTCCCCTTTGGTTAAATTAGATGCTTCCTTAACTGGATATAACAGCTGAGGGACATTTTGCCATTTATAAGACTTAAAAATATTATTTTATTTAGTTTTCATGGATGCTCTAGGGTCCCTGGGGTACTTCTGAGATGATAGATGGGAAAGAAGAAAGATGTTTGTATCAACATCTTTGCTGACCGAACCAGTAGACTACATTATAAATTTGTAACATTGATTTCCATTCTATGCACTGACTTCCTCTCTCCTTTTCCCAACAGAATAAGCAAGTTCCCTGCTGCTGTTTCATACTTCCCAAATAATCTGCAGTAAAGGGATGTTAGATAGTGGGAATCGAGTTGAAGTCTGTGGCTTTCCTTGGTTTTTTTCATGTCAGTTGAAGACATTGAATTGCTGATGTGGTTCCTTGAGTCAACATTCTTTAGTTTCATATTTTGGCAATACAAATACAGATTATCCATGGAAAGATCTGGTATGCTGAAAAATTTCAGGCTCAGCATTTTGCTGTTACAAATGCACTCACTACTCTAAAAGTGGGTAGCTGGGAAAGTGAGATGGCTGAGCTGTTTTTTACTTCTGTCTGCACACCACACATTTTCTCATTAAGTGAATTTTACTGGAAGGGAACAGATTGGAATTTTTGTGATGGTTCTAATGAAGTGTGCTCTCCTGGGGAATAATTATAAACAATTAAGAGGAATTATATAACTTTTTTAGTGGACTCTAGATTTCAAAAGATGGGATTTCCCTCTCTGTAGCTGAGAATAGTGCTTGTTACTTGGGACATAAATTAACTGTTTTTTCTTTTTTTCACTGGAGATCGAACCCAGGGATGCTCTACCACTAATTTACATCCTTAGTCCCCCTCCCCCCCCTTTTTATTTTGAAACTGGGTCTTGCAAAGTTTCTTAGGGCCTCATTAAGTTGCTGAGGCCGGACTTGAACTTGTAATCCTCCTGCCTCAGGCTCCTGACTTGTCAGTATTTTAGGCATGTCCCATGGCTGCATTTGCTTCTTATATAACACCATGGAGAATTCCAGCTAGATGTTTTATGGGGGAGTGGGGTGTTCAAGAAAAGTTCAAGAAATTTTAGTAGTAAGTCAGAAAAAAAAAATTGAGAAATTTCTTATTTCCTTGATAGAAAAAAGTTGAAGGATTTCTCCCCACCCCTCTTCCTGTTCAGGAGATTGAATCCAGGGATGCTTTACCACTGAGCTGCATCCCAGCCCTTTTTCTTTTTTATTTTGAGACAGTATCTTGCTAAGTTGTCCAGGTTGGTCTCAAACTTTCAAGCCTCCTGCCTCAGTCTCCCATGTTGCTAGGATTATTGGTGTGGGCTACTATGCCTGACGGATTGTTTTTATTTTTATATATTTTATTTTTTAAAGTGCTAGGGATTGAACCCAGGACTTTATGCATTTTAGGCAAGTGCTTCACCACTGAGCTACACCCCCAGTCCCAAGGATTGATTTTAGTATAATAGTGATGATCATTGATTTATCTGAAAAATTAAGTATCAGTCATAAAGCGGCTATGAGAAAAAAATTTTTCATAAAGTAGTTGCCACAGACTTAGCTAGTGGGACTAATTTTTTTTTTTTTTTTTGGTACTGGGGATTGAACTCAGGGGCATTCGACCATTGGGCCACATCCCCAGCCTTTTTTTTTTTTTTTTTTTTTGTATTTTTTTTAAATTTAAAGAGAGGGTCTCACTGAGTTGCTAAGTGCCTCGCCATTGCTAAGCTGGCTTTGAATTCGCGATCCTCCTTCCTCAGCCTCCCAAGTGCTGGAATTACAGGCATGCGCCACCATGCTTGGCTAGTAGGACTAATTTTAAACGTAGTTAGTATCTCTTCTAAGAGAAAGCAGTAAGATTAGGACAACATAAGTGCTTGGAAACAGGTAGATGATTGTAGAAGGTTATGCAAGTTCAAAGGGAAGGATCAGAAAATTTTCTATATAGAATTTCTTTGTATCACATTCAATCTGCCACTTTAACAAAGATATTTCTTCATGTTTCTTCCCCCTCCCCCTGCCTTAGGTACTAGGGGTTAAATCCCTAGCAATATGTATTTTTTTTTTTTTTGTGGTACGAGGGATTGAACTCAGGGGCACTCAACCACTGGGTCACATCCCCAGCCCTTTTTTGTATTTTATTTAGAGACAGGGTCTCACTGAGTTGCTAAGTGCCTCACCATTGCTAAGGCTGGTTTTGAACTCGCGATCTTCCTGCCTCAGCCTCCCAAAGTGCTGGGATTACAGGCGTGTGCCACCACGCCCAGCTCCCAGCAGTATTTAACCACTGAGCTACACCCCCAACCATTTTTATTTATTTTTTTATTTTGAGTAATGGTCTCACTAAGTTGCTTAGGACCTCTCCAAGTTGCTGAGGATGGCTTTGAACTCTCGATCCTCCTGCTTCAACCTCCAGAGCCACTGGGATTACAGGCATGCGCCACCATGCCCTGCTTTTTATGTTTCTCGAGCATATCTTTCTTATTACTACCTTTGCTTAGTTTAAATACAGGTGACTTGTTAGTCTAGCTTGATTAATCATGTGGACTTGGATGGCAGGGGATACATGCATATTTAGTATTCTTATCTCCCCTTTATACTCCTCTTGTTTAAATACTGTCCATCTTTTGGGGTCTAGATCTAGTGCCAACTGTTATGTGAAGCTGCTGCAGTTACTCAGGCCTCATCCCTCTTTGGTCTGAAGTCATTTGTACCTTAAATAACTACCACCTTGTTTAGCATATAATTATATCATACATGACGGCTTTTTCTCCTAAGCTAGCAGGTAAACTTGAATGTGAGCTCATTTTATGCTTTAGAAGTTTTATAGTATATATTACAAAATGTACAAATCAGTTTTCAACAAATACTTGGTCATTAGTTGATCAGAATTGAAGGTGTGATTTTCCCCCTACCTTTTCCTCATTGTGGCAGAAAATAAGGATTTCATGCATAAATAGCTGCATAAATGACATTCACGCATAAATGATAGTTTCACTGTCACCTGTTCGAGAGGCAAGTTGTAATTCTAATAAAGGAACACTACAAGTGAAGCACCTTATTTGTTAGAAGCAGAACTTCCTTATCACTCAGCTTGCTAAGTGATCTTGGGTTTGGCTCCCCTAATCTGAAATTTCCTCATCTCTGCAAATGAGAAGTCATGTTTGTGGCTACTTGCCTCTTGCAGTTTCATGGGAAAGCACACATGACTGAAGATGCTAGTATTCCTCAGTCTCTGCCTTGGAAGGAGGTGCTATGATTGCCCACTTTGTCATTCACTGTGCATAGGAAGGAACTTGTAGATACCCAATCTACATATTATTTAGCAATCTCCATTTTTCACTTACCAATATGTTGTGTGTTTTTTTCTGTTTGTGGTGCTGACAGTCAAACCCAGGACTCTCATGTGCCGGTGCTCTACCACTGAGCTACATCTCCAGCCCTATATTTTCTTTTCTAAAACAACTTTCTAGTGTGTGTACAAGGGTAGTTTATAATTTCACTTCTTACTGTCAATTTATTTCCAGAGTAGATGGTTTGAGGGAACTTCCTTTTTGCCTTCTGAATTTTGAACTGAACTAGAGGCTGGCCACTTAGTTTTGTGGTAACTTTTTCTTAAACGTTGGGACAGTAAAGGACGGGGGTAAAATTTTCATCCTAATGTTAGGAAATCAAAATATGTCAACACCTTACTTGTAGAACTGTATCCAGTAGTGAGAATGCTTGGATTTGGCTAATGGTATTTTTGCCTTTTGCTGGGTTGGATGGGTTATCAGTGTTGTGTTTTTTTTTTTTAGAGAATTGCCCAGATCAAAACCCCCATCTCAGGAACTGGGACCCAGGACAAGATCCTGCAAAACAAGTTGTTATCAAGGAGGGTGATTTGTTCCGCCTGACCTCAGATGTCATGGTGAATTCAATAGTCATTCAGAATGGAGGTAGGTGATTGTCCCTGCTTGCAGGGACTGCCAGTTTGATCTTTAATGTGGGGATATTTGCTGTCCCTTATAAAACTGTTCTTAGATGGCATAGATTTTGGGACAGAATGTCACTAACCATGGAAATGTGTTTAGTTTCCAAGTTTGAGCCATGGAATCCCAAAACTCTCAGGACCTTACAAATCTCTCCAGACCCTTTATTTATAGGCAGGGAAACAAGAAAGGTGATTATTTGCAAGCTAAATCTGTGTTTCAACTATGGAGAATGGTGAGAGAGTTTACATGGGTTTCCATAAACAAATAAGGGAATCAGATTTATAGACTCTTAGTTACTTTTTTCTAGAAATGATTTATTTCTAAATTGAATGGATTGAAGTATCAACTCTTCAATTTTTCATTGGCTTTATTTTGAAAACTAGTTTAATTTTCTAAGCAAATTTTTCCTAACTTAATTGTGGAAGTGTTTTCTTTTTCTTTTTCCTACTTGAGAAAAAATCTATTCCTGTGTGTCTGAGAAAGATGTTCCAGAAGTTGGCCTACAATAATGTTGTTCCCTACAGGGCTGCTTGTATTTGGGGATGATAAAGATGGATCCAGAAATATTACTTTGAGGACTCGTTACATCCTGATCCAGGATGGTGGAGCGCTTCATATTGGAGCAGAAAAATGCCGCTATAAATCCAAAGCGACAATTGCCTTGTATGGCAAATCAGATGAAGGTGAAAGTATGCCAACATTTGGCAAAAAGTTTATTGGCGTGGAAGCTGGCGGGACACTGGAGTTACATGGGGCACGGAAGACGTCGTGGACGTTGTTGGCAAAGACCCTGAATACCTCAGGCTTGCCATTTGGGTCCTATACTTTTGAGAAGGACTTTTCACGGGGCCTCAATGTGAGGGTCATTGACCAAGACACGGCCAAAATTTTGGAAAATGTGAAGTTTGATACCCATGAATACCAAAATGAGAGCAGGCGACTCGAGGAATTTCTGAGAGTCCAGGATCCGGGTCGAATTGTTGCTATAGCTGTGGGAGATTCAGCTGTCAAGAGCCTGTTACAAGGAACTATCCAGATGATCCAGGACAGGTTGGGGAGTAAGCTGATCCAAGGACTGGGCTACAGGTGGGCATGCCTTATTCTTTTTCTCTCCAGCTCTATGTTGGAGTCTTTGTGTGAGAAGAGAGAGGAGGTGGGGAAAGAAATCACCCTCTACAATAGAAAACAAAGAACACTAAAAATGAGCCAGCACTACATGGCAACATGAATGATATTCAATAACATAATGCCTGAGTCAGCTGTTGGAAGGGCCACTTCTGTTGCTGGGTCACCTCTTGCTTTGAAACACAGGATCGGATCACCAGATATGGAATTCGGAAGTGCTTGTCTTGGCTCTGACTTATGAAAGCCTTCGTGAATTATCTTGTCAGGCTTGGGAAAAGAACAGAAATGTGGTCATGAAAACCAGTCAGGTGGCATAAAGGCTAGTTTGCCTTCAAGGGAGACTTCATTTTTTCATTACCTCCTGAAGATAGAAATTCTGAATGATCGAGGCAACTTAGGGGTTGAAAGGTTAGGGCACAGTTCCATGCTAAGTTGTAAAGTCCAAAGGGGTGGGGCATGCCCAGTTTCCCTTCTCTTTGGAACCCTTTGCGTACTATATTCATACTTTGAGTGCATGTTTCTACTTTGAACCCACTTGTTTCATTGACTCAGGTCTCTAGAGACCTAACATCTGTGAGGAAGGAAAAAGTTTTACTGTCATCTAGACAGTAAAATTCATTTCTACTATTTCTGGTTCTTGTGGCATCTACTTATTAACCATGATTTCCTAATGCAATCCTGAGTCTGGGGAAAGTAGCTGGCTCAACATTTAATTCAAAAAACAGAAGTTTTAATTCTGCTGAATGTTCTTAGTAAAGTTGGGAAATATCTGTAATGAAAAGTAAGAGGACTGAAGTGATCTAGAAGTGGTAGGTCCGCCCCTCCCCCTTTGATGGTAGATTATTGAATGGAGTATTATCCATAGAAATTCTGTTTTTGTTTTTGTTTTTTTTTGGTCCCAGGGATTGAACCTAAGGGTGCCTAACCATTGAGCCACATCCTCGGCCCTTTTTAATATTTTATTTAGAGACAGGGTCTCACTAAGTTGCTTGGGACCTTGCTAAGTTGTTGAGACTGTCTTTGAATTCAGGATCCTCTTGCCTCAGCCTCCTCAGCTGCTGGAATTATAGACTTATAGACATGGGCCACCCTGCCCAGCTATAGAAGTTCTAGAAGACAAAAATTAGTGAAGAGAAAGGGTATGTAATGCTTTGGAAATGCCTTTCTTTCACCTTTGATTAGAAAATGCTAAGTGCTGGATGCTTATTAACGTTTAGGCACAAGGACACTATCTTAGAGTCCTTCTTTAATCTAGTGAGTAAACTAAGGCCTGCATACATGCTAATTATTCAGTAAGACACTCAACTGTGGTTATAGGCAGTAATGGAAGCTTACTAAACTGGCCTAGGGAATCGGTGGAGGTGTAGAGGAACTTCAGCAGTGTGCTGTGTAGACAGCGAAGGAGAAAATCTTTCTAGATGGGGAATAACAGGAGCAAAACCTCAGAGGGTTTTGTGTTGTTGTTTAAATATAATACATACAGAAAAGTGTTAAAAATGAATGGAGAGTTTACTGATTTATCACAGCATGATCACTGAGTAGCCAACACCTAGACCAAGAAGTAAAGCATTACCAGCAGCCCATCCACCTGCGGCTAGGCCCTAATCACTCTCTCTCCAAGCTAATGTTACCACTCTCCTCAATTTGTGGGATATGCAGAAGTTCATGTTTGCTTCATAT
The DNA here is from genome assembly GCA_025594165.1 of Tamias sibiricus. Lineage (NCBI taxonomy): Eukaryota > Metazoa > Chordata > Mammalia > Rodentia > Sciuridae > Tamias > Tamias sibiricus. Next base: position 145,734,566 of record CM046657.1, read on the forward strand.
AAATGGAAGCAGACTTTAGATTTTGTGTTTGCTTTCTTTGCTTAGCATTATGTTATTGAATGTCATACATGTTGCATGTTGTGCTGGCTCATTTTTAGTGCTTTTATTTCCTATGGTAGGAATATACCACCATTTAGTTACTGGTGGACATCTGAGTGGCTTTCCAGTTTGGACCTATTATAAGAAATCCCTTTGTAAATGCTCCTTCATCCACCTCTTGATGTACATGTGCACATATTTCTATAACTTATAGACCCAGGAGTGGAAGCATGGTCTTTTCAAAGTTAGACATCTACTGTGTTAGTTAGTTTTCCATTGATATGGCAAAATACCTGAGATAATCAGCTTATAAAAAGGAAAGACTTATTTGGCCTTATAGTTTCAGAGGTTTCAGTCCATGGTCACTTAGCCCTATCATTTTGGTCTATGGGAAGGCATGTGGTGGAGTGAAGCTGATGACATCATGGCGGCTGGGAAGCAGAGAGAAGGAGACAAGAGTCCCAATGTCCCCTTCAAGGGCCCACCCCCAATGACCTAACTTCCTTCCACTAGACTCCACCTCCTAAAGGCTCTAACACCACCTAATAACACCATTAGCTGGGGACCGAGCCTTCGACACATGGGCTTTTTTTTTTTTTTTTTTTTAATTATTTTTATTTACTTTAGTTGTACACAATGCAATGCATTTATGTTTACGTGGTGCTGAGGATCAAACCCGGGCCGCGCACGTGCGAGGGAGCGCTCTGCTGCTGAGCCACAACCCCAGCCCGACACATGGGCTTTTAAAAAAAATATTTTAGTTGTTGATGGACTTTTATTTATTTATTTATTTATTAATATGTGGTGCTGAGAATCAAACCCAGTGCCTCAACACATGCTAGGCAAGTACCACCAAGCCACAATATCAGCTTGACACATGGGCTTTTGAAAGACATTTATGATCTAAACTTTAACACTTTCTGTGTTCTGCTGTTGTTTTATTATCTAACAGTGGCAGGGGTTGCAGCTTATGTCCCCTCCCCCTCCCCTACTCCCAATTGAATCCAGGGGCACTCTATCACTGAGATGCATCCTCAGTCCTTTTTATTTTTTATATTTGAGACTTCTCACTAAGTTGCTGAGACTGGCCTTGAAGGAGCCTCCTGCCTCAGCTTCCCAAGTTGCTGAGGTTACAGGCGTGTGTCACCACACACCCAGCTAAATTTCTATTTCTTAACACCATCATTGTTTCTAGATTTGTATGATCACCAGCTGTGACTTTTTGACTTTGGTTCCTCTCCCTTCCAGAATGATTTCTAAATTCCCTTTGAAATATTGTCACTGACTCCATGGAGGAATTAGAATCGTGATCTTTCGCCAACATCCCACTACATTGACATTATCTCCAGTGTGCATAAACATGCACCCCTTTGAAGATAGTGTTCTAGTGCATTGAAATTTTCACCAAGTGGAGGAGGGAAGTAGGAGTGTTTTGGAGATAATGTCAGTAGAATGGAACATTGTTTTATAGTTGCTGAGGCAGTTCTGGTAAATAAAGGAAGCCTCTGACATTCTTTCTCTCCTTCCCTTTCAAATAGGAGATAATAAATCGAGACATTCTTTATTTGATCCTTTCTGCTGTATCAGAGGATACAAATAAGAGTTATAAAGCATTGTCAGCCAAAGAGTAGCTAATCCACACAGGGGTGGCTGTGAGTTTCTAAGGGTGTAGGCATGCTTTGGTTAGCTTTTGTCTGTGAATATCTAGCCATCTGTCTGGCACAGATTACATTTGGCATTTTTTTTTCCCTAAAGTAGGAAATTCACATTCTTCTTTTTATGTTTTGAATCAGGAGGCTTAAGGCAAATTTTTTTGCTTTAGTTGTTGTCTTTTTTTTTTTTTCTTTGATTTTAGCCACACACTTGAACAAATCCCTTGGATATTTAATATCACAGAAATAAAATGGCATTTTCAAACACATTGCTTTCAACAAATAGACAGTGGTATGTAAAATCAAAACTCTGTTGGATAGTGATTTGAAGACTTAAGAATGTTAGGAAAGTCTAATTCAACTGTTTTTTCAAACTTGTCTGCATACCTGGAGACTTTAAATCTTCCTGATGCCTAGGGCCTGTCTTAGAGCAGGATCTTATTGGTAGGTAGGTCCCTCAAGCAACTGAAATGCAATCACGATTGGGAATTCCTACTGTAATGTTTAATATCTTGGTCAGGTCCTCTGACCCAGCAGCAGTAGCATCCTTGGGAATGTATTAGAGATATAGATTCTCAGGTTCTACTTAGGGTACTTGGGTGGATCTAGCATAGTGCCTCACCCTCTAGATGGTTCTGATGCTGACTAAAGTTTGAGAACCATGCTCTAACACAGTGGTTCTGAAGTCTACCTGCACATTTAGATCACCTGGGGAACTTTAAAAACATCCTAATGCTGGTCCCAAGCTTTAGATATTGTGATTGCATAGAGCTGAATTAGGTCTGAGCATTGATATGATTTCTAAAGTTCACCATGGGATTCTATAATGCATCTTGATTTTTAAGAAGATTATAGAAGATAGTTTAAAAGAGAGCAGGTAGTAATCAATTAAATGATGTAATCATTTAAATGGATCTGTGGCCAGAATGATATGTGAGTGATATGGGTGTGTACTGAGGAAGGAAGTCCATGATTAATGGAAACCATAGTCATCAGTGTTCCACCTGGTAAAGAGCTGGACAAGCAAGTATTTGCGAAAATCAGGCATGTTTGCTTCTAACACGTTGGTTACTTCGAAGTTTGGACTTGCAACCTCATGGGAAAAAAGGCTTAGTAGTCTGTAAAAATGAAATATAAGAATTGAAAAGCAACCTGCCATCACATCTGTGTTAGAGATTTAGGTCATCACTGTGACGAATAATCAGATGTACACACTCTTTTTCCTTGTAGGCAAGCGTGGGCTTTAGTTGGTGTCATTGATGGTGGAAGTACTTCTTGCAATGAATCTGTGAGAAACTACGAAAACCACAGTAGTGGCGGGAAGGCTCTGGCCCAAAGAGAATTTTATACAGTGGATGGTCAGAAGTTCTCTGTGACAGCCTATAGTGAATGGATTGAAGGTAGGCAAGGGTGATTTTTACTTTCGTAAGACATTGGTAAGTATTGGACTAAATTAAAAAAAAAAAAATAGTATTCACATGACTGGTTGGATTCTTTACCAGTTGAAGCTGAAATTTGTTTCCCTACTGTATTTAAATCTTTTAGATTCAAGAGCTCTTCCTGGATTAGAAAAATGATCTGTTCTAGTTTGACCATCCCCAATTGGACTTTGTTCTTGATTTTTTTTTTTTTTTTTTTTTTGAGTCATAGAGTGTCATTAAGTAGTAAAAATGAATTTGTTTCCTGTTGGCACTAACTGAACCAATCTGAATGTGATAGGGTCTTTGGTTATGTGTAATGATAGTAAACCTGATTTTGTACTTTGGAGCTTCTCTTTATGTAGATATACCACCTAATATTACCTTTGAACACTTGCTGTGCAAACAGACTTCTCATTTACTAGGCAGTTTTTCCCCCTCAGATGATCCGGCTAATATACTTTATCTTATGGACAAATGGAAAACACAGAGAAGTATAAAGTAAAAATTAATCTTCAGCCCTGTTATTTGAAGATAATTATTCAGTGCATGATAGTCTAGGATCTTTTTTATCTTCTATGTCTTCCTCCCTGCATTTTGCTTTAACCTGCTTTCTAAAATTTATTTTATTTATTTAATTTTCTTCAACATAATTTTTTCATAGTCCATCTTTCAGGATTTTAGTTTATTCAAATATTGCCTAGCACAAGGTATTTAGGGAGCATCTGATTATTTTTTTTCCCTTTTAATGATGTTTACTGTAGAATTTTAAAATTTAACCCATCTTGGTGCCAGATTATTTTAGCTCCAATTGTAGAATGGCATCTTCCTGTCCATGCTTGTCTTATCTTTCTTTTCTAACTGAACATAATGCCTTTTTTTCTAACTAAACATAAACAGAATTAATGTGAAATAAGCAAAATTAAGAGGTGCTTATCACATCTGTAATTACCCAGAAAGCTTTGCTTTAAACCGGGTCTATACCTCCATTTTGAGTAGCAATGTGGCAGAGTGTTGCCTAGCATGGATTTCTCTTGACAGAATGCCTGAGCTCCCATCCTTGCTCTTTCACTTAGTATATGATGGTGGGCATGTGACTTTAACTTCCAAAACCTCAGTTTTTTGGGTTTTTTTTTTTGGTGGTACTGGGGATTGAATTCAGGGGCACTTGACCACTGGGTCCCATCCCCAGCCCTTTTTTTGTATTTTTTATTTAGAGACAAGGTCTCACTAAGTTGCTAAGTGCCTCGCCATTGCTAAGGCTGGTTTTGAACTCGTGATCCTCCTGCCTCAGCCTCCCAAAGTGCCAGGATTACAGGCGTGCACCACCACGCCCGGCCTAAACCTCAGTTTCAATAGAAACTACCACATAGGGCAGCTTTGAGTAACAGAGGTGAAGAATGTGAAGTGTTTTTTTTTTTTTTTTCCTTTCTTTTTTTATTTATAATAGTAGTATGTATTACAATTCATAATGCACATATATAGCATCTTTTTACATACAACTGTTTGTATACAATAAAGTTTTTATTTTGAGCACAGTGCATGTAGCACTCAAGTATGTTGACAATGATGGAACATGATTGGGGTTATAAGGATGTTTTGTATCACTATGATTAAAGACATTCTTTTGCTTTAAAACAAACAATTAAATGGAGTCCCTGATAAATAACAGGAACTTGTACATGTTGCCTCCAAGCAAGTTTCAGGGTTTGGGGTGAGGAAAAGGGTATTTGTTTTATACCTAAGGAAGCTGGAATCAAGCCCCAGCTTTCTGCTTCCAACACTGCTCCTCTTTCTACCACACCATGGTTGCCTCTAGCAAAATAAGTGGGTGTAAAGCTTTTCTTAGCAGTATTTGGTCCTGACAATGGCATTTTATGATCCTGTCTCCAGAAGGTTCCAGGCAGGGGAGATTACTGACGGACCTTGAGTCAGCTTTTCCTTTGTAGAAAATGTCTTCATTTCCACATTAGTAATGACATTTCTGGAGGAGGGAACATTCTTTCTCTATCATAGGCTATTGTTTGTGTCCAGTGTTCTCAGTGACTCTTAGTTTCTGGAAGAGGTGGAAATTCTCTCCAGGAAGCAGGGGACTGAACTTATTTCCTTTTTAACTTCCAATTCAATGTGCTCATAGGAGATAATCTGCAGAATTTTCTTCTAAAGCTAGAAAAAAGTGAGGAATTGTTGAATGATACAATCCTTCCCATCTAACCCTCTTTCTTTTTAAACAAATACATTCTCATCATCTTTCAAATTAAGACTTATTTGTCTTATAGTCATACTTTTAAAAAAAGTATTGAAATTTCATATGAAACAATGACTATTCCTTAGCTGCCCCACCCTTCTTTTTCTTTTAAGTTTTGTTGCAGGGTCTTGCTTCATTGCTGAGGATGGCTTTGAACTTGCAATCCTCTTGCCTCAACCTTCAGGTTTGCTGGGATTACAGGTGTTTGCCACCATCCCTGTCCTAGCTGCCCTTTTTATAGGGGGAGTATTTTCTTTTATTAAAACTGAAAATGATGGTTGTTGCTGCTGTGGAACTTTTAATTATCTTTATTTTCAATTTCCCTGTTTCTATTCTTGGAAAGAGAGAGTAATATAGAGGTAAAGAAATTGGATTGTGCCTGGATGAGGTGGTGCATGCCTGTAATCCCAGCAACTCGGGAGGCTGAGGAAGGAAGATCACAGATTGGAGGCAGCTTCAGCAATTCAGTGAGACCCTGAAAATAAAAAATAAAGAAATTGAATTCTGGAAGTAGATAAGTTTTCAGTTCTGGGCTCTACCGTTTTTTTAAGCTATTATTTTTAGCCATTATCCAAACTCCTAGATCTTGGTTTCTTTATCTCTAGTGAATATAATTTCTATCTCTCACAATTTGGATGAAAGGTGATTATGCTTGTGAAGTTTTAAAAAGTTTTTATTATGTTTGCTGGAGTTATTATTTATATTCCTTTTTTTGATAAAATGCCATTATAAGCTTCAGTATCTGGATGAAAAAAAAAATATCAAAAAGCATGTCAAGTTTATGAGGTATTTTTATGACACCAAAAACAGGACAGGTCAAAGTGTAAAAGAACAGAATCCAAAATTTTCCCAGGTTAGGTTTTAATCTGGGTAGTTGGCTCAAGACTGTAAGACTATATTATTCCTTGTTCCTTGCTTGAATTTCCTTCCTTTTGATTTCTCTGGCTTAAGTAAATGTGTTCTTTGGCTTTCATCATTGCCCTTTAGAGTTAGCATCTTAAAGTAGCCCCAGAGTAGTATGTTGTTACAATGAGACAGAAGTATTTATTACAGATGTCCTGGAATGGGCTGTTTCTCCTTCGCCATTGATGTTATGAAGTAACTGCTTTGTATTCCAGACACATTTCCATGAGATCAGCTTTTGGCTCATGACAGATTCCATCACTGATGTTGTAGAAGCAGGAAATGCTTCTACCCTGGGTCGAATGTAAAAGAAGTATAAGTGATGGAGAAATTGATAAGCTTTTCAGTTCTTATCTACCTAATTGGGAACCAGCTTCGAATTTCAAAGGAGATATTAGGAAAGATAGATCATCAGTAGTTACTAGGTTGTTTAACTTACATCATCCAGGAATGGAGTTGAGATGGACAGGGTCACATTGTAGATCAAGCTAGTCATACTTTTAATTCAGTAGACATCTGTGGAGCTGTACTCTGAAGAACATACAGTAGTGAGTACGTAAACGGATGCATGTGACAGCCTTCACTGATGTACCTTGTGAGGAGGTGGGTTACACTTCCACTGGGAAGGTGTGAGTTACACCAATGGGAATGCGTGAGAAGACCAGAAAGAGCTTACTGCTGGCAACGATGTTTGAGAGGTCTTTAAAGATTCACCTGAAGTTTATAAAAAGGTGGACAGTGCCAGACTCAGTGGTGTATACCTTTAATCCTAGCGACTTCAGAAACTGAGGCAGGAGAATCGCAAGTTCGAGGCCAGCCTTAGCAATTTAGTGAGACCCTGTCTCAAAATAAAATATAAAAAGACCTGGGGATGTAGCTCAGTGGTAGAGTACCCCTGGGTTCAATCCCTAGTACCCACCCTTCCCCAAAAATGGTGAACAACAAGAGTGGGGGGACAGTCTCAGTAAAGCAAGCATTTGTCTTTCTATTGTATGAGAACCAAAGAGAAGGGTTCATCCATGAGAAAGCAAGCCTTTACCAGGCAGTGGGTGGCTGGTGCCTTGATCTTATTGACTTCTCAGTCTCTAGAACTGTGATAAGAACTTTCTGTTGTTTCTGAGCTAAAAAAAAAAAAACCCAACAACAAACAAAACAAAACAAAAAAAACAAGAACAAGGACCCAGCAATGAAGGATTTTTTTTTTTTGAGGGAAACTTTTATTCCTAATGTATCTGTGCACTAAACATCCTATCTCTTTCTGTGCTCGGATCAGATTGAAGTACTGGATGTTTATTACAGAGCTATTCTATGCTTGGCAACTTCAACCCAAGTGTGATATGTTTTTGTTACATATTAAGATTGTTTTGGGGTGCCTGGGGTTGTAGCTCAGTGGTAGAGTGCTTGCCTAGCACATGTAAGGCACTGGGTTTGATCCTCAGTACCACATAAAAATAAATAAATAAAATAAAGGTTTTAAAAAAAAGAATGCTTTAAAAAAAAAGATTGTTTGGGGTAGTATTACAATTGTAACACTGAGTTGAAATACAGAAGGGATCTGGGGATTAAGAGTCTTCAACATTTTAAAGCATAGTTTATGAATGTGACATTTTTGTATCGTGGCTGATGGTGCATGGGGCCTCTTTCCTAGAGAGCTAGGACATATATTCCATATTTTTATCATTCATATATGCAGAGTGATTGACATGTGCATGCAGATTTTTATTCTATAATCAAAAGTTAAGATAAAATTTGCTTTTATCTTAACTTTTGATTTGTGCATCAGGGAGAAGGTTGACTTTATAAAAATACAATCCTGTTAGTACATCACTTTTTTTTGTTTTGTTTTTGTTTTTGTTTAGGTGTTTCTCTTTCAGGATTCCGGGTGGAGCCTGTGGATGGAGTGAAGCTTCACCTGCTGGATGATGTTAGTAGCTGGAAGCCTGGAGACCAGATTGTGGTTGCAAGCACAGACTATTCCATGTACCAAGCCGAGGAGTTCACTCTTCTCCCCTGTCCTGAGTGTAACCGTTTTCAGGTCAAAGTTAAAGGTATTGGACTATTAAGTGTATTTCATGGGAAACACTCTTTTTTTTAGGGATTTGATTCTTGGAATCATTTTTCTATCCATTCTTCATCATCATCATCAATATTAAAGATCTTGCTCAGGCACCATAATGCATGCCTGATTGAATCCCAGTGGCTCGTGAGGCCGAAGCAGGAGGATCTCAAGTTCAAAGCCAGCTTCAGCAAAAGTGAGGTGCTAAGCAACTCAGTGAGACCCTGCCTCTAAATAAGATACAAAATAGGGCTGGGAATGTGGCTCCATGGTCGAGTGCCTCTGAGTTCAATCCCCAATACCCCCCACCTAAAAAAAAAAAGAAAAAGAAAAAAAATTAAAAGATCTTAACAGTGCAGGGCATTGAACATTAGCTCCCAAAGGAATTAGAAATACTTAATACACAACATTTTTGCTATTAATGATGTGTAGAAGGCAAATTAGTGCTTCTGTGCTGTAGTTTCTTTGTTAAAAAATAGAAAAGATGTGGACTACCTGGGCACCTACCATTAATCCCAACTACTTGGGAGTCTGAGGCTGGAGGATCAGAAATTTGAGGCCAGCCTCAGCAATTTAGCAAGCCTATGTCTCAAAGAAATAAAAATCAAAAATAAATTTAAAAAACTGGGGATGTAGCTCAGTGGTAAAGCATCCCTGGGTTTAATCCCTAGTACCAAAAAAGATGTGGACTAGATGAATGGATTTTCCAAGTTCTTTTTAGTTTCTTCTTTATTAATTTCCCATTATTGCGTAATAACAAACCCAACTATTAACCAAATCCATTTTTAGTAGAAATGTTTCTTAACAAAATAAATTTTGTGATTTTTGAATTTTGCTTGACAAAAGTAAATCTCACTAATATTTAAAATGGAATCTAATAGATATTTTTATAAGAATATTTCCTATCATAATCTTGAAGAATACATTTTTTTTTTGGAGGAGATCAATACCCAAAGGGATTCTCACTGTAAGCTGTGGGTAGAAAGAATGGCTGACACGAGGTACTTATTGTGAGCCAGATACTCTGCAAAGCCCCCTGTAGGTTCATATATGAGATTCATTGCACATTCTACGTATTGCCTTCCTTTTTTCTGTACTCAGGGTAGTATAATGATATAAAACAAAGGAGTTTACAGTAACTTCAATAAGAGCCCAATTTTCCAGTAATTCAGTGTAATAGATAATTGAGAGCTTTGAAGTTTAAAGGAACATTTTCTACATAACATAGAATGATTGGCTTACTCAGCATTTTTCTCTGTTCTTCATTCAGTGTTATACTTTTCCTTCTCTTAATAATAAAGTGCAGAAGCAAAGCAAACAAATAAAAAAACTAAAACCCCAGATAAAAGCAATAAAAATAAAAATCCCCCAAAGTGATAACATCTGGCATTAACATTTTTTTGGAAATTCCCACTCCTGATGAGAAATCTACATGATTTTGAGTCTCTGTGAACTCAACTTGATGATTTATTTGTATTTTTCCTTCCTGAGTTTATCTAAGAGCACCAGAGAAAAAAACTGATTATGAAACTATTTCTGAACTTCCAGTAAAGGTAGCCATTTAAAAGAATGTGTACTAATACTAAAACAAGAAGTGGGAAAGAAAAGATGGTAATTTTTGTGTGGCCAATGTCCAACTGCAGATTCTACTTTAGTTTTGAAGTAGAAGCACAAATAACTTGACACCCTTATTAACTTCTTGGGTTTTTTTTTTGTTTGTTTGTTTCTAATAGATTCACTTCATTTGGTTTTTCACGTGTCCTAGGCTAGAACAAGGACAGGAACTAGAAGGAAAGACTGGATTATTAGGCAGATTCCAGGTCATTAATGCTATTTACAGAAGAAATGGGCTATTTCAGCAAGCTCTTGTTCCTATCTGGGTTTGAGAGTTGGCGGGACAAGTGGTAATGAGGATTCAGTCTTTGGGTGTGTGGTTGGACTGGATAATCTTTAAAATTGCTCTTCCTAGGATGCTGTGATTTGGAAGTTTGGATAATGAGAGGTGATAAGCTATTGATCGTGTCTTGGGGTTATGGAATGGAGAAGAATGTAGTTTTGAACTAAGTTTTATGTTTTCTTTGTTGGAATATTTTTTTTCCTTTGCCCACATTGACCAGAAACTCCTCAGTTCCTGCACATGGGAGAGATCATAGACGGCATAGACATGAGAGCTGAGGTTGGAATTCTCACCCGGAATATCGTGATCCGTGGAGAAATGGAGGACTCATGCTATGCAGATAATCAGTGCCAGTTCTTTGATTATGATACCTTTGGGGGACACATCATTGTAAGCAAAAGGATTTGATGATTTCTTTGAAAATCCTAGTTGCTAAGTACATATTTGAAGAAACTTTCAAGTGGTTGAGATATATATGGATATTAAAAAGAAATCATATTTTATTTCTTTTAAATAAATGAGGATATTTTAAAAAAACTAAAACAAAATAATTGGATCTTTATTTAGCTGACCTGGGCCTATAGTTCAATCATTTAAGAATGTTCCTTGAAGAATTAAATCAGCATATTTTTAAAAAACCCAAATATACAGAGACAAAAGAATGAGTCATCTTGTTATTAGTGCATACAATTTCTGAATCAATTGGTTCTTTAAAAAGTATATTACTAAAGAGTGAGCAATAGTAGTATATACACCCCAAATATTATTTCTCTATATATTTTTAATGCAGATTTTTATTCTATAAGAATGTTGAGCACTTAGTAGACAGTAGGCAGTATTCTGTATTCTGTTGGATTTCTGGCTACATGTGTTTTAAATCACTTTTTGCACTGACTAGGCTGCAGGTGTTAGCAGCATTTCTGTTTCACTGATTTTGGAAATGTTGATCAGTGTTATTCCTGTGTTCTTAGTTATACATTGAAAATCTAGTGCTTAAAAATATAGCTCCAACTTTAGATCACAGAAGAATTTTTTTAAAAAGAACGTAAGCAACAATATTCTGTGGTAACTAAAATATTGGGGAGGACTTAGTACTATATATAACTATTGGTCTGTGGTAGAGGTGATAGAAATAAAAGAATGAGATTAGGAATGACCAAAGTCTATACAGTCCCTGACTTAACAATTTTTCAATTTTTACAATGGTGCAAAAGTGTTATGCATTTGGTAGACACCTTAATTCAGATTTTGAATTTTGATCTTTTTCTTGGGGAGAGCTGTGCAGTTCTGTACTCTGGAGATTCTGGGCAGTAGCAGTGACCTGCAGCTCCCAGTCAACCACAAGACCACGAGGGGAAACAATCCACATTCAACAATGTGCTTTTTTACTAAGCTAGGATCTTTTGTAGGTTGGGTGTACTAAACGAATTTTTTTTTTTTTTTGCATTTTTTATATCTTTATTTTATTCATTTATTTTTATGCGATGCTGAGGATCGAACCCAGTCCCTCACACGTGCTAGGCATGCACTCTACCACTGAGCTACAACTGCAGCCCCCTAAATGAATTTTTGACTTACAGTACTTTCAGTTTAATACATGGTTTAATCAGGACATAATCCCATCCAAAGTTGTCAGGGAGCACCTGCATTTGAACAAGTCAAAACATACAGAAATCATTGCTGGCAGCTTTCCTGGTTACATCTGCCTTTATTCCTAATTAAAAGCTATTTTTATGGCATTTTAAAGCATTCACTTATATAATAAAGCATTTCCTAAATTATTAACTGGGGATCTGGGAAAACGGTGCAAAAGAAATGTTTGAATATGTAGTCTCCTAATGATGTTTAATATTTAAACAATATTTTTTGCTCCTTTCCTTTTTTCTGAAGTGTTGGTTTGCTTTTGGTTACCTTGTTTTGTAGATAAGGAAAAATTTTACTTCAGTCCATCTCTCTTATGTGGAATTGAAACACATGGGTCAGCAGCAGCTAGGGCGGTACCCGATTCATTTTCATCTGTGTGGGGACGTGGATTATAAAGGCGGGTACAGACACACAACATTTGTGGATGGCCTGTCTATTCATCACAGCTTCTCAAGATGCATCACTGTGCATGGGACCAATGGCTTGCTGGTGAGTAGCTTTCATTATGTTGACATGTTGTCTGTCATTAAAAGGACAGCTCTCCTCAATTCCCATGACTTCTCAGTTTTGCTTAAGTAAACTATTTCTCTCCATACCTCTCTCTAAACTGCTCTTACTGAGAATTCTGCTCTTTTTCTATCTGAAGGAAGCCTGCATTTTCAATCACCCAAATTATCTTCTTTAGCGAGAAATAAAACTTGACGTTTGACTTTGCCCTTTCTGCTAAGATTAAAAGCTTCTTTTTGCATTTGTACTCTGTGCTATGCTGAGCCACTCTTGTCACTTAAATCCTAGTCCATCTTTTTACCAATGACATTATACACTTGTATTTCTGCAGATAAAAGACACCATTGGATTCGACACACTAGGTCATTGTTTCTTTTTGGAAGATGGTATTGAACAGAGGAATACTTTGTTTCACAATCTGGGACTCCTCACCAAGCCAGGCACTCTCCTCCCCACTGATAGGAACAACTCCATGTGCACCACCATGCGAGATAAAGTGTTTGGCAGTTATGTTCCTGTGCCCTCCACTGACTGTATGTGAGTAATTGTCAGAGAGGAAAAACTCCTGTGTGATGGGCAAGGCCTGTGACTTTTGGGGAAGGCTTTTTAGAGGAAGTTGTTAATGGGATGATTTTTCATGAAGAATGTTTAAATCACCTTCAAAAATGCCTTGCAGGGCTGTTTCAACTTTCTGGATTGCTCATCCCAACAATCATCTAATTGATAATGCAGCTGCAGGTTCCCAGGTAAATAATGCTAAAGTGTTTTCAGATTACTTTTTGTATTATTCATGTTTATAAATGCTCTGGTTTATGTGGGTGTGATATCTTGCATGCCTGTGAAACCCAAGCATGACCTTGTTTCTGATACTGCTTGTCTGGTTGAGAGCAGGAGACATCTTAGATGGTTCTTCTGTTTCTTTCTTTCTTTTTTTTTTTTTTTTTTTAATATTTATATATTTGCTTTAGTTGTACACAATGCAACGAATTTTATGTTTACGTGGTGCTGAGGATCGAACCCGGGCTGTGCACGTGCTAGGCAAGTGCTCTACCGCTGAGCCACAACCCCAGCCCTCTTCTGTTTCTTCTAGATCCTTTATGACAGTTTCCATAGTCTATTAGCAGGAAAAGAGGTGAGCTGATCTCTAGGGTTAGATCATCTCCAGAGTGCACTTGTAATGTTATGTATGGTCTTTCTGGATTCTCATGTTTATGTTCTACACGGCCAAGAAACTGATCATTTCAATTTCTAGTGTTGGTGAGCAAAGAAAGCCTCAGCTTTTTGTTATGGGAGTGGATTAGTCTTTAGAATACTGTCTTAGTAGTCATTCTGGTCGAATAGCACTTCTTTTGTTAAATGCAGGGATTGTATGTTTTGGGGTATTTCATCTCCTGGATAAGGTAGCTAAAAACTCAGTGATGTGCCATGAATTAACTGAGTTGTTTAAGATACACACACAGATACACACATGAGAATAAGATTTAAAGAAAATAAACAAATAGGATATTTTTTAAATGGTAGAAATGTCCCTTGATAAACCTGGAGAAATTACACTTACATGTGAGTGTGATTCAAAACTACTAATTTAAAATGTGAATGAGTATTGTTAAGACTGTAATTGTGCTGAAAATTACAGTAGAGAAATATCAGCATTGCAGTAATGCCTAAATATTTGTGTTGGTACATCATGACTATTTAAAAATTTAAAAAGGAAAGAAATACCTAGCATCATTTCTAAGGATTAAATAAAAGTTTAGTTGAAGGAGGTATTTCTATTAGATAAGAATACGATAGATAAGAATACAAGCATCATGGACAGCTAAACTCATATCTGTGCTTTTTCTTTAAAACATAAAGATTTTTATTTGACAGGGCAAAGACATGGGAATTCGATCATTTCAGGTTTTCATTAATTCATTTTCCATCAAATATTTGTTGAGCCTGTGTGAGGTTTGTGCTGGTAAGGCAAGGCACCAAAGATAACAGGAAACAGTTTTATTATTTGGCTGCAGCTGGTTCAGAGGGTACAGTTTTCACTGTAATCAATTAATCCCCTGAACCCTGAGTTCAGGCAGTTTCAGAACTTTATACCCAGCATGTAAGGGGAGGGGCTCAGAAGTTTGCAGTTTACAGAAGTTCATGTAAAAGCAGCTTTTTCTCTCACTGTTCTGGGCAGGTTAACCCTTCAAGGACAACACCTGAGAAGAGGAGAGCTTCTTCTCCCCTTTCTTTTCTCCCCCTTGCCAGCTGTTACCATGGAACCCAATTACTAACTTCTCATATCTTAGAAATGTAGACATCTCTGTGAAGCTCCAGCCCAAGGCCAGAGGCCTTGTTAAAGTATTTGTCCTTTTTATTATCACACTTTGCATTTGCAAAATTTTCTACAAACTACTGTACTGGATACATGTTTGTGAAAAACAAGTAAAGGGGCATCCAGCACCTGGAGTGTTGATTTCTTCCAGACCAGTGGCCAAGTAATAGAGCAACAGGAAAATAGGAAGTTTATCTACATTGAACTTTTTTGTGGAGACTCTTTTGTTGACAGTCCTAAAATCATCCATGGTGACGATTTCTGGAGAAGCTTAGTTAAGATTTTCTGTGGAGGAGGGGGTGCCACTACATTGGGGGTGTCTAATTGGAAAGGGATGACTTGAGTGTGGGTTGCAGCCTTGCCCGGCACCATCTTCTGATCTATGCTGCATTGCACAGCACCAGCCAGAGCAGAGCTTCTTTCAGCTCTTTCCAGAAGTCAAGGGTTGAAGAATAAAGCAAATGGCAATTCCTTCATGAAAATGTGAGGTGAGGTTGCCAGATACCTTTCCTGGGCTCCGATAAGAATAACGAAAGCATCCTGTGTATGTTCTGTTTCATTTCATGGATTTTTTTCTTTCTAAAAAAAAATCTTCTTCAGTAAGACTAGTGTTTGGCAGAGTTTTCCACCCAAAGTAAATCAAACTATTTCTTCATTGTATCTTTCCATTGCCTTTTACAACACTTCCTGTACCTGTTTTGACACCAGTGTTTAACAGCAAACAGATGCTACCCTTAAACCCCACTGCATTCTGGGAGGGTCCGCTGGGTCCTTGCTCATAGAGGTGTGCTACTGGACTTCTGGCCAGCACTTCAAGTCTGCTGTTGAGTTGTCTGTTTTGTTTCCAAAAGTGTTGAGGAGGCAAACATTGTTTTAGAGCAGTTTGTTTTATTAAAACCATTTGTAAACGTTTATCATGGAAAAATGTTAAGTATTACATTCATTTTGTGTATATGCTTTCTATAATTCATCTCTCCTTTATGTTCCCAGAGGACATGGTAACTAATATTGTACTTGCTACATATATTTTAGTTATTTCTGTATTTCTCATAATTCTGAATTATTTGAGAATAGTCTTTTTGCACACCTGGCAAGTAGTGTGCATTAAACAAATGTATACTGAATTTGAATTAATATTATCCTTGAAAACTGTATGTTTATGTTTGAACAACCTGTTTAATTGACGTTCCATAATGTGAAGTTTTGGCCTTCACACTGGGCCAATTTTCATTCATAAAATAAAAAATTTTTGCAGGCATTAAGAACATTAATTTCCATTTTCATGTCTCATTTTGTCAAAAAATTTTAAACTGTTCTGCTCCTGTTACGGTCAGCAATCCTGAAATTGAACAGACAGGCTCCAGACGGAGACAGCATCCCGATTCATGCATGTGGTGGTTTTTATTTTTCCTTTGGCACAAATCTGCCTCAGGACAGGAAGGGCATTGGTGTTATTTGAAAGAAGTCAGTGAGCTCTACATGCTAGTGGACAGTTGTTTAATAGGCATGACTCATCTATTGATCAGGCTTGGAGGTAAACAGAACAAAACCACATTGCTTAAAGACTGTGCTGTCCTGGTCACATGGAAGGTTTATTTGATTCTAAGTCTGCATAATGAATGTTGTAAAGTAGATAATGAGAGAAAGTTGTTTTGAAAGGAAATTTTCGCATCAGTCAATTATGTCTTTAGATTTGATTTAAAAATATGCCTCATAGAATGCTTTGAAGCTCTTAGACATGTGCACAACTTTTTTTGTAGTCAATTCTGGACCAAAAATAATGAAAAATTTGTGTTATGAAGATTTAATATTGCTGGCAAAGCAGTTAAGGTATGAGGGTGATTCATAAAGTCTTTATAAAATAAGGCTTTAATTATCTTGCTCTTTCATTTATAGGATGCTGGAATATGGTATTTATTCCACAAAGAACCTACTGGGGAGTCCAGTGGATTGCAGTTCTTAGAGAAACCAGAACTCACTCCACTGGGTATATTTTATAACAACAGGGTCCATTCAAGTTTTAAGGTAGGTTCTTAAATTTTAATCATGAGTATATATGATTTGCAGGGTAAAAGGATGGACTCTTGTGTTTATGTTTTAGTCCTTTTTGTGCTGCTATAACAGAACATAACAGAATAGCACCAACTGGGTAATTTATAGTGAACACAAATTGATTTGGTTCTGGTGGCTGGGAAGTCCCAAGATGGAGGGGTCCTGTATCTGATGAGGGCCTTCTTGCTGTGTCATCTGTGGTGCAAAGGCAAAGAGAGGACGAGGAGGAGCCAGAGATTGAATTCACATCCTCAAGCACTCTTATGGTTGGTATAGGTCCATTCATGAGGGTGGAGCCTCCTGACCTAACCTCTCCCCCTGGGCCCTACCTCACAGCACTGTTGCAATGGGATTTAAGTTTCAACACCTGTGCTTTGGAAGACGTCTTCAAACCAGAGCAGATTACAATGAAGAAATGTCAGTTTTTTGGTAAAACTTGTCATTGGATCAAAGAGACGTTTAACCTTTCCACTCTCAGCACCCTGTTTCTACATATACACAGACATGGTTTGTTTTCTTATGCCATGGACTCATCCTCTCCCTCCTCTCTTCCCTCCCTCCCTCCCTTTTACCTTCTTTCGAATCTTCAACATCTGTGTGTTTCTAGGGATGTTCACGTTAGATGAAGTACTTCTGGGGATTAGGAAGCTTGCACCCTTGCTTCTGTCCATCACAGGGCTGATCAAACATTCTTTTGGGCATTTAATACTAATTTTATAAATAGTGAAATATTATTTAACAATATTTGACCTACTTTACAATGATACAGATCAAGTAACCTAAAGGTTCAGGAGCTTCGGTTTCCATGGTATTTTGCATTGCCCCCTTCCCCAATGCCCTGGAGATCAATGCATTTGCTTCTTTTTGTGTTTAAAATGCACTTAAATATGGGGCTGGGGTTGTGGCTCAGCGGTAGAGCGCTCGCCTAGCACGTGCACAGCCCGGGTTCGATCCTCAGTACCACATACAAATAAACACATTGTGTACAACTAAAGCAAATAAATAAATATTTTAAAAAAATGCACTTAAATATTTTCATTTTACATATATAAAATAACTAAATCCTTTACTCTCATGTGACTCATATCAAAGTTCAATAAACTTTTTTTTTTCCTTTGGTACTGGGGATTGAACCCAGAGGTGCTGAGTCACATCCCCAGCCCTTTTTTTTTTTTTTTAATTTTGAGATCAGGTCTCACTCAGTTGCTGGGGCTGGCTTCAAACTTGGCAATCCTCCTACTTCACCCTCCTGAGTCACTGAGATTACAGGTGTTCACCACTGCACCTGGTTCAATGAACTTTTTATGTGAATGATACTTAGATTCTTTAAAAATGTGTGTTGTGATTTGAAGAGCTTAGAGTCACTTGATGATGACTTTGGAGAGAAGATAGCTTTGCTGTGACTTTTGTGAAATAAGGAGTTAAGACCTAATAATTATTGAAAATAGCATCTCAAAGTGAAAATCCCCAATTCATTTTTTTTTTCAGTTGTGTATGGACAAATGCCTTTATTTTGTTTGTTTATTTTTATGTGGTGCTGAGGATCAAACCCAGTGCCTCACACATGTGAGGCAAGCACTCTACCACTGAGCTACAATGCCAGCCTCCCAAATCCTCAATTTTTAATAATTGTAAATGGTACAAAAAGCACCAGATTCTAATTAAATTATTAATGTCATATGCCATGATGTAGTAATTGCTTGTTAATTATAAGAATAGTAAATGTAAATAATATGAGTGGATAATTAGGTTTTAGTTTGTTAAATTTGGGATTATGTTGGATAATACTTATAGCTAAAGGAAATGGAACCCTTGGAGTCCATAAAAAGAAACCTGCCATCTTTGGAACACAACACCAGCCCCTATGACTTTGATTGCTGATAATCTTTATCTAGTCCAAGTTGGCCATGTTTATTTACCTGTCTGCTGAGTTCCATTTCAGTGTCTCATGGACACATTAAAAAAAAAAAAAAAAAAAGTTCAAAATTAAAATCCTTATTTCTAGGCCCTGACCTATTCCTGAATGTCTGTTTCATTGAGTGAAACCACTAGTCCCCTTGTTGCCCAAACCAAAAAATATAAGCCACTCTTGCTGCCTTTCCCTCATGCCAGACATTTTATCAACTACTAAATCAACCCTGTTCTACCTAATAAAAGAGTTCTCAGTCTTGTCTGATTTCCTATTCCTCCTGCCACGAGTCTAAGTCATCTTTATTTCTCTTCTGCAGGACTGAAGTCATCTCCTACTTTCATTTCTTGTCTCTCTCTTTCCTTCCTTTCCAATTGTGGTTTCATCAAGCTACAGAGCTTGTTTTGTTTCTTAAGCTGTTATTGGTTGTGATGGTTTTTGAATTCTTTTTTTCTTGATTCCTGTAGCATATCACCTTTTTATGATCTGGTATATACATATTTTTAGTTGTAGATGGGCACAATACCTTTATTTTATTATTTTTATGTGGCGCTGAGGATCGAACCCGGGCTGTGCACGTGCGAGGCAAGTGCTCTGCCACTGAGCCATGACCCCAGCCCCTGATGTGGTATATTCTTATCAGTCCATCCAGAATTTTGTTTTCCCCCTCAGATGTTTCATGCTGTCTCTCATCTCTGGACTTTTGTGCAAACTATTCCCTGAGTTCTTACCTCTGGGATCTTCAGCTGCTCCCCCGCCTTCCCCTGCCATGCTTTGTTGTACTTTCCCATCCTGAAGATTACAGCTTAATGCAGTCCCTACTTTTAAGGAGGAAACATTCTCTGAATGCTGTCCCACCCATGAAAAAGGCTGCATCTAGGAGCCTTTCTCTTCTGCCAGAGCTTCATCTGTTTTTTTTTTTTTTTTTGTCATAAGCTTTTGTGTAGGGTTGTAATTATTTACTTAATTTCAGGTCATTCTGATAGTTTCTGCTTCAGTAACCACATATCATATTTTACTTGTTAGGTAATATATAAAGCTCGGTGCCTTCCGCAAGGTAGACACTGAGTAAATATTTGTTGAATGATTGAATGAGTAAAATCATAAAAATTTTCAGGAATGTCGTCGTTTTTTCATGATACCTTTGCTTTGCTGTTTATCCCATTCCCCCCACATGCATTCTGGGTAGAAATGATAAACTAGAACTTATTTCATGACTCGTAATATATATATATATGTAGATGTAACTTGGGATTTATATTTATTTTAGTCCATTATTATGTATTTCAGGCTGGCTTATTTATTGACAAGGGTGTCAAAACAACCAACTCCAGTGCTGCTGACCCAAGGGAATACCTCTGTTTGGATAACAGTGCAAGGTAGAGCTGGCTCTTTAACTCACACTCAAACCTTATCTTGCCAAAGCAGAACTTTCCGAGTGGAGCACATTGTGCTCTGTACTCTGGCAACACGTTCAGAATGACGTTTTGAAAGTTTACAGAGGGTTTTGCAAAAACACTTCCTCTACTGTCCCAGGTCCTGAGTCTGGGCATTTATCTTACTGAAATGCCAACAAATTGGTGCTTTTCTCCTTTTTCATTGTGATAAATTAATGTTAGAGGGAGTTACAGAAAGAGAAAGAAGAAAGAAATGTTGAAAAGGTTTCATATTTGGAGAAAAGTGTGACTCATTGAAAAGTAAGTTTAACTAAGATGTTTTACTTTAATCCTGAAAAACCAAAGCATACAGAGTTTATGCTTAGTGGTCAAAATGGAACATTGCATTGAATCTATTTCAAAGGAAAAGATCCCTGATTTGATGATCAAACTGACTCTGGTTCAGTTATTTGTAGCCTCAGATTTACATCCTAGCCAGGCTCTGTGTTGTTCCCTATATAACCACAGAATGTGTTTGGGATATGGATCAGCATTTCAACAGAGTTCTTCTACAACCCATATGTGAGCCAAAATAAATAAAGGGTCTCAGATGGAAATAAAGTTTTCTGGGAAAGATGGCAACTTACAGTCATATTTGGTAGAAATGGTATAAATATTAGAAAACTTCAAGTTGATTGAACAGTTTATGGAGTTGAACAGGTACTAGATTTAATGGGCTCTTTTAATAGAAATTTAAGAGAAGAATTCCAGGCCCATTTGTTCTTAAGGGAATAAAGGAGGAACCACACTGTTGGTTAATGAATCTAACTTAAGTGTGAAGCAGAATCCTTGCATACATCAGTAGGGCATGAGGTCAGGAGAAACTGGGGAAAGTAATTTGTAAATTACTCATCAGGATACCTCATAGGTCAATTTGAGCAATTTAATATTTTAGAGCTATGATCAGATAGCATTTGGAAAGCCCAGAAATGATGGACACTATTTAAATAAAACACAAGATACTGTAGATTTTGTAGATGATCAACACATGAAATGGATAAATAGAGAGGATAAAATTAATAAAAAGTAGCATAAAGATGAGAACAAATTATGAACCAATGAAAGAATGTTATGAAATAAAGAAATCTATGTTAGAAGGTCTCTCCTGCTTTTCAAGAGTTTATTATAATTGTAGAACTAGTAATATGTATGTTGCTAACTTAGTGTTTCCAGGCAACTCCTAAATACAACACAATTGGCTCCTTTCCTTGCCTTAAAAAAATCATTTATATAATTTAAATAATGTTGGTGTGTGCGTGTGTGTGTGTGTGTATACACATACACATATAATGAATATATGTACAAATACAAATGTAAATAGATGAGTAAATGTATTTAAGAATCTATTGATATTTTAACTAGATTTGATGATAAAACTACCAATTATGGCTTAAGAAATTTTTTATCAGAGGTATGTTTGTGGTGGTATAAAAACGATAATCTTTCCTCTGCATCCCATTATTTCTCTTACCAGTATGTAAGTGCATACATATTGGTAAGGAACTGGACTCCATTTGGAAGAACTTGTTGTAGAAGATGAGTAATGAGACATTTGGCAGCTGTGTTCCATACATTTAACTTTGCATGGACTAATGTATAGAATGTGTCCACCTGTATTCATTTCATCCCAGACATGACTAAAAGTGATAAAACATAAATGAGTAGTATACTAGTCTACAAATTAAAGGCAAGGCTCTTGGGATCCAGAAGATACTGAGTTCATCGAAGAGGAAGTTGACTCATAATTAATCAGATGAGCCTTTCCTTGTCTTCAAGATGTGAACTTACAGGAATCCCAAAATGGGAAATTTTAACTCATGGAAGTACTTGATCTGAAATTGAGAAATGTCAGCTAAAAAATGACAGAATATTAGAACCATCTAGTACAGTTAAAGCAGAGGACAGTTAAGGCTGGAAGTGTGCTGAGATCACATAGATGATGATGAAAAATTGGGACAGTTAGCCATATTTTCTATGTACCAAGTGAGAAAGAAGATTAAAATAAAGGATATTGAAGCAAGTGGTTAATGATTGAGTTATATGGATAGGAAGTTCAGAAGAGGTAAGATGGCTATAGCAGAAAATCAGATGTTTCTTTATGGTAGTTTTTTTTTTTTTTTTTTTTTTTTTTTTTTTTCCTTCTTGAGTAGTTTTAACCTTGTGTAGTTTCAGCCTTCCTTTGCAGAACTCGTCTGTCTGCTTAATGTTATGTCATATCTGCACAGCTATTTGCAGCAAGTACAACGACAGATGAGTATGTGTTGACTCAGAGTCAGATTTTTACCACTTAAGTCAGAACTAGTTTGGGTTAAGGCCCTGAGTCACGTAATTGGGTTGAATGCCCTGTCTGCCCTGCTACCACCCTAGTCTGTACCTCCAGCATCTGCCTTGGAGTAGAATGCTGAGCTCATGTGTGCCCACGGGCATGTGCACTTGCTCCTCTTTCTACAGAGCTGCTTCTCACATCATATAGTTAGTGAGCACCTACTGTATGCCAGTAAGCATGGCAGTAGCATTTTGCCAAGGCTATTTCCTGACTGTATCATTGAAAATCTCAACCTGCTGCATTGATTTTTGAAAAGCTATCTGTTTTTTAAAAGTTCTTCCCCTAACTTTGTGAAGTGGTGGTCTTAGGGAATTATTTGTTTGAGTCATTATAGTGGATAGTTTTTGACACCAAGTCTTTTGACTTTTTCATTAAGGTTCTCATAAACGGTTTAGAGAGAACCGAGAGAGAAAAGGCAAAATTCAGTCTTTATAAGTGAATCAATTAAATACAATCTATTTTAGATTTAGGCTTTATCATGCTACTAAACCCAGTTTTGTTTCTACATCTGAAATACTTAACCAGAACACAATTCAAATAATTTAATTCACATATGTGTATGTTGAAATATGTGATTACTTTATGTGATTAGTTTACATCAGTAACATGAAGCTTAAGAATGTGTGAAAACATGCTAGTTTTCCTGGTTTGTGTGGGTGTGGGTGTGTGTAATTATTTTTAATGAAAATTATTTTTGTGTTTATAATGTTCTGCAGTGTCCATTCTGTAATCTGACTTAAAAAAAAAAACTAAGAAGCTAAGAAGCAGTTCTCTGGGAAGTTGTGTGTAAATGAATGTTACTTTTTTTCTGTGACATTTGAAATGCAGATAATTGTGTCTTAAGATGTTTGTTTCGGCCAAATTTAAATCCTACTTCTTGATGCTTCAGCTTCTGACTATAAACAGCTAATTTTGATTCCTTTTTACTTATTTATTTATTTTTATAAAATTGCCCTCTTTTTAAACCCTCAGATTTCGACCTCATCAGGATGCAGACCCTGAAAAGCCACGCGTGGCTGCTGTCATTGACAGACTTATTGCTTTTAAAAACAATGATCATGGAGCATGGGTGCGAGGAGGAGATATTATCGTTCAGAATTCAGCGTGGGTATTCTCTACCAAGTTACTATCTGATGATATGTATATATTTGTTTTTAAGTTTTTTTTTTTTTTTTTTAACCAATAGGATGAGAGTATGGTGGTGATTCCTGGAATCACATTATTATTATTATTTTTATTAATAAGACAAGCTCTGAGGAAGTATGCTAGAGTTAACAGACTGCAAATATTTGGAATCGTCTCATTCTTGTGCTTTTATTGGAACTGAACTTGTCTAGTGACAGGAGAGCTTTGCAATGAGATTGAACAGAAGCTTAGGATTTAACTTTATGTACTAACATGGTTTATGTCAGAGCACTAAATATTTTGAAACTACCTGGATCTTTTTTCCCTTCTTGGAAACTCCTGAAAGTTTTTCTGATTTTTTTTTTTTTTTTTTTTTTTCCATTGCCATTCAAAGCAAAAGCTGTATAATTCCACCTTACTGAATCTGTTGACTTATTTCTTACCATGACTTGGAGCAAAAAGCATTTCACTTCTTTTTTTCTACTTGTTTGAAAAGAGGCCTGGTGCATGTTAAACTAAGGTTTGGTACTCAACCATCTGGAAAGAAGATTTTTATTTTTATTATTTTTTTCTTTTTTCTGGCACTGACCATTAGCTTCTTGGCATTTCACCATCATTTCTGAATTTTCTCACCAAAAAACAAACACCAAAAAACAAAAACAAAAACAGAAAAAACTGATGTTGTACTGAATCTGTAGAAATGACTTAGGCATCATGTATTAAACATTTTTGAAAAGAATACTATGATCTAATTATTTCTAAAAGATAATTCTAAAAATAATAATTGTACCTTGTGCATGCTGCTTACTATGTGTCAAGACACTGTTCCAAATACTAGAAGTTATTTAGTATATTCGGTGCTTCAAGAATTCTCTGAGCCCAGCATGGTGGCTCCCACCTGTGATCCCAGCAGCTCAGGGAGCTGAGGCAGGAGAATGGCAAGTTTAAAGCCAGCCTCAGCAATTTAGCAAGGCCCTAAGCAACTTAGTGAGACCCCATCTCAAAACATAAACAGAGCTAGGAATGAAGCTCAGTGATTAGTGCTCCTGGGTTCAATCCCTAGTACATGAAAAAAGATCTCTGAGGGTGATTATTTTATTTATTTCAGCGTATAGATCAGGAAACCAAGAGAGAAATAAGTCAAATAACTTGCCCAAGGTCACACAGCTAATAATTGGCAAAGCCAGGATTTGAACCAGGTGCCACCACTGCACAGGTTGTGCTTCAGTGTGCAGTTCAGCTTCTGTGTGGTTGGAGAGAGTAAACATTGGGACTTCCTGGATTTCACAATATTAAGAGAATTATCTCTTATGTGGTAAATTAAAGTGTTCTGTCATTTTCTTTTCTCCTACAGATTTGCAGATAATGGAATAGGACTAACCTTTGCCAGGTTTGTAATTGCTTAAAAATGCTTACTTTATTATTATAAAGCCAGGTAAAATTACCCTAGATATTTTTTTTTTGGGGGGGGGGGGGTGGTGGTGGTGGGTGAATAGGTAGATAACACACAGCAATGTTTTATTATTCATGAACATTAAAAAAAAAAAGTTAGCACCCTCTTCCTGATACCACTAGAGGGCCAAAAATACATTTTTATTGACTAATTGAATTCATACCAAAGCAGTAGGTTAATTTGGCTTGAATTCCACAGAGAAACAGGCCAGTCATAATTTTTGCTTAGAAGAAAGCATTTGAGATTTAGACTAAAGTTTTAAAAAAGTAGGCTATGAAATAGAAACAGGAGATTAAAAACTAACATCTTTCTCTTTAGAAGCTGCTTTAATTTAGCATTAAGAATTAAACTTTTTGTGTTAATATTTTTCTCTGGATGGTAATCGTTGTAGTCTCCATGTTAAAGATGCTTGTCATTTAATTGTGTTCTGGCCACGTTGGTTCTCACTTGCAGTGCTGTTGCTCGAGACCAATCAGTTGTGGCTACTAAATTAAATTTCCTTTGTTTCTATGTAATTTGCAAGGCACTTAATGATTTACAAGAGGTATTTTCACAGTTTAAAAGTCGGTTTCTGGTGATTCGATAATCATTGACGTGAAAGTGTAGTAGAAAAAGGTATTGGCTTAAAAATTTTTTTTAAGCTATTTAAGTTATAGTTTGCATTCTTGTGGGGTAAACTTGAATTTTCTGGAGGAGTGGGGCTGATGACTGTCTTCATTTTAATAGTGATGGAAGCTTCCCAAGTGATGAAGGTTCCAGCCAGGAGGTATCTGAATCCCTCTTTGTTGGGGAGAGCAGGAATTACGGTTTTCAGGGTGGTCAGAACAAGTACTTT
Organism: Tamias sibiricus; assembly: GCA_025594165.1. Classification (NCBI taxonomy): domain Eukaryota; kingdom Metazoa; phylum Chordata; class Mammalia; order Rodentia; family Sciuridae; genus Tamias; species Tamias sibiricus. The sequence goes on from CM046657.1 coordinate 145,760,380, forward strand.
GGCACTGGAGGAATAGACCAGAAGCCTCGGACATTACCTCGGAACAGGTAAACATTGCTTTGGTAATAGAGCTTTCAATTTAAGCAATAGAAGGAAAATGTAACACTGAAAAGGTTTCTGTAATAATTCTGGATAGGTTATTTCCTGCTGCAACTTCCTATCTTACTCTTGCTACTATTATTATCATTGTGTATATTATCCTCATCAAGTTTCATGCATTAATTATTAGTCATTTCATAGATTCTGCTATTGATTTTATAACAAGGAAGTCTACCTTGTTTCTTAATTCTTACATAAGACCTTATGTAAGTTGGTGTTTTTTCTTTATTTCTCTTTTTACTTTCTTGAGACATAAAAAGTTGCCAAACCATAAACTATGACATTAGGTCAGTTTTCCCTCGGTTCGTAATGTTGGTTTTCAGAAATAGCCACTGGAAAAAGGAAATTACCTACTGAAAAAAAGTCCTAGAAAATAAGAGTTGGTTGATGCCAAAAACTGACTCAAAACCCCACCATGACTGTATAATTCACAGTGTTTTAGATGTTGAGGTGAAGGGTAGACTTTTGGCTTGTTTTCTGTTGGCATGATCAGTCATTAAAATAGTACTTAGCACTAGAAAGATTCTTCAAAGCTTTTAGAAAACTGTTAACTAATTAATATCTACCTCAGTTCTGTGATTATATTGGAGTTGTCCTCATTTTATTTGAGAGGAAACCAGGTAGAGAAAAACCAAAGCGTGTTCTAAAGACCTCAAATGTAAGTCGATGCCATAATTCATCAAGAATCATCTCCTTAAAGGAGTGCCCTCTCTGAATATTGGGTTAGGATGAGGCAGGAGAATTGGGCAAACAGACTCTCAACTTTACTAGTTTCTGGCAAAGGGTTGCCTGTGCTTGGCTTCTCTGCCCTCGTGCCTGGCTTCATGACACCTCTGTTTTATTGTGGTGGTGCTGGGTATTGAGCCCGGGGCTACCCATGTCAGACTAATGCTCTGCCACTAAGATGTACCCCAGTGGTGCTTGTCTTTGTGGATTATTGAGCATCAGGATATGCTATGCTATGCAGAAATCCCATGGAAGCCCCTGGGAAAAGAACCTAAAGAATTTTTTAAATAGCTTACATTTATTAAATGCTTATGATGTATCAGGCCCTATTCTAAATACATATTCATTTAAAACTCAGCACAGTCCAGTGAGGTAAGTTTTGCCATCCTCCTGTTTTACAAATAAGTAACTTTATAAAGGTAGCAGTTAAGTTTGGCTTCAGTACTGTATTCTTCATAATTAGGCTGTACCTGCCTCTCCTAATTGTGTAGATGAAAAAAGAAGGAGTCATATTGGTTGGGATATGGGCTGCAGTATGATGGTGGGTAATTCAATTTCATTCTTTTTATTTGACATTGACCTCCAGTTTGATTTCAAATTCGTTTTTGTTTGCTCAGGAAGATTTTCAAAAACAAATTTCACATTGATTAATGGATTTTTTGTTTTGTTTTGTTTTGTTTTGTTTTGGTACTGGGGATTGAACTTGGGGGCACTGGATCACTGGGCCACATCCCCAGCCCGTTTTTGTAATTTATTAGAGACAGGGTCTCACTGAGTTGCTAAGTGCCTTGCTATTGCTGAGGCTGGCTTTGAACTCACGATCCTCCTGCCTCAGCCTCCCAAGTGCTGAGATTACAGGCATGCGCCACTGCGCCCGGCTCCGGATTATTTTTATTATACTGCATTTTTATAATTTTTTTCTATGAGGGAGAACCATTTTGAGGTTTTGTGCTTAGAAATATAGCATGATACACAGATTTTCACACAGGATACTGGGTTTTCTTGCTAGTGTGTATGCTTTTGTTGTAGCATATTGCCAAGTTGTAATTAGTTGCTGTAGAAATCTCTGCAATGTGATAAAGAATTTAATAGTTGGGTGCGCGGTGGCGCAAGCTTGTAATCCCAGCACTTGGGAGGCTGAGGCAGGAGGATTGTGAGTTCAAAGCCAGCCTCAGCAATGGCAAGGCACTTAGCAACTTAGTGAGACCCTGTCTCTAATAAAATACAGAAAAAGGCTGGGGATGCGGCTCAGTAGTCGAGTGCCCCTGAGTTCAATCCCTGGTACCAAAAAAAAAAAAAAAAAAAAAAAAAAAAAAAGAATTCAATAGGAAAAGAAACCTAAGGAATTGAGAATATTATAGGGTCTGTACATTAATTGTGGCTAATGATTTATGATTAGTAGGCTAAGGAGAAAGGAAGGATATGAATACAAAGAAGTTCTCAATCTAGCCATCCCCTTGACATAGCAAGCCCTGAGGACTTAAGCTTTTGTTTTAATTTGTATCATTTCACCCTTTTACTCTCATTTAGTGGCTTCAGAGGAGGTGTTTTTTTTGGTGTTGAGGATCTAAACCAGGGCCTTATGCATTCTAGGCAAGTGCTCCACAATTGAGCTACCTCAATAAATCATCTTAACTGAGTTGATGGAAGGAATCCAAAGTCACGTCTTTAGTGAGGCCTCTGTTCTATCCCAAAGTAGCCTATCTTCCCCCAGTCTGTTGTATTTATATCTTATTGTCTCAATTACACTCAATATCTGAAATTTTCATTTTGTTTTTTGTTTATCATTCCCACTGCAGTATACTTTTCATTCCAGTAGAAACTTGTTTTGGTTACCACTATACCCTGGAATTGTGCTTAGTGCTTACAGGATATTTAGCAGTTTGTATAAAATAAGTGCTAGTAAAGAGACAGGCCTATCTACATAAAACAAAATCTTGTATTTTACCAGGACATTCCCAATTAGAGGCTTTCAGATTTATGATGGGCCCATTCATCTCACCAGGAGTACTTTCAAAAAATATGTGCCAACTCCAGATAGGTACAGCAGTGCAATTGGCTTCCTTATGAAGAATACCTGGCAGATAACCCCCAGGAATAACATTTCCCTTGTGAAGTTCGGTCCACATGTAAGTACATTCTTATGGTTCCTACATATGACTTTAGTGGGAAAAGAAGGGATGGCATATTCCCAAGGACAAAAACACAAACGAAGGGTTTACACTAATTCCTTAATGTTGGGGAAGAAGAATACATGCAACTCCTAATCCCATTCACTCTTTCCCATTGAGTTCAAGGCAAGAGCAGAAGTCCCAGGTGACTTGGGGTCTCTATGACATTCAAGTGATAATCTTGATTAGGTAAATGACTTAAAGTGATGACATAGGGGGCATAACACAGGAACCTGAGAACTTATGATTTTGGGAAATTGAGTTTAATAAGCTGGTACTGTGGTGATGGCCCCATCTCCATTAGGAGGTTTGGGGACCTAGCTGGTATTCTTCTTATATGGAGCTGTCTTTCTGGGTAATTGGAAGATAAAAAATTGGGGATGCAAAGGAATGCTGGGGAGTGTGATCAGCATTGTGTTCTCATATGAAGTGTTGGATGGCTTTTATAAATATTGCAAAGAAGATAGACTTCCATTGTTTACAGTGTAGTATCCCATAGAAGTGAATTTCTTAGCAGTTTCACCATTATCTTGTTATCTGTAATACACAGGACAGTCTGATCATGGACTCGTAGGACTTCACCATCTTGCCAGGTCCACGATGGTAGTCACATGAGAGAGACTGAGCCTCAGGCCTTCTAGCTCCCTGCAGCTAAAACTGGAGAATAGCACAAAGTCCAAACATAAACTTCATGGTTGCTCACTTTAAAATAAAACTCAAGATCAGTTTATCAGTCTCTATCTAGTTTTCTAAAACAACTGAAGCATGGAATTGAGGTACAGGCAAAAATTGGGTTGTTGGCGTAATTGGTTGATTTTCTTTTGTGTGACGTGACCCCAGGTAAGAGGTAGGCCATACTAGCAGATGACTTCCCATATAAAATAAATAGGGAGTTGTTTTTTTTTTTTACTCCCTTTAGTACTGGGGATTGAATCCTGGGCCTTGCTAGTCAAGTGCTCTTCCACTGAGCTACATCCCCCTTCCTTTGTGGTGGATCTGACATGGTCACACTGAAAAGCAGATTTTTAAATGTTGCATTTATTGTGAGAGTCCTGATGTTAAATTATAACAGCATAAGATCATGCATGCTGGTTAAGTCCAGTGGTTCATCCCGCTTGGAGTTTTCTGTGGTGGTGATGCTCTGGGAATAGTTTTTAAAGGAAACAGTTTACAAAATTTGTTCTGCATAAATAGGTAGAAAATGACTATGAACTTTTCTCAGATTTAACCATCAGAGGCACAAGGGAAAAAGAAAACTGTAGAACTTAAGAACCTGGGCCTACTTGACTGCAAACTTCACTGTTTTCCATTGAGTTGCTTTGTCTAAACGATAAACATCCCTGGGTGATGTAAGAATAAAGAAATGTTAGAAGAAATTAGTAATTTTGCACCAATAAGAAGTAGCTAAAAACTATAAACTGTCATCTGCAGCCTGCTTTGCAGGTCGGTATTATGTGCTTAGTAGGGCTTTAAATTAACCACCCGATATAAAAATTACTGAGCTGGGCATGGTCAGGTTTGAGGAGAGAGACAGCAGTCGACACATTTCAGCAGATTCCAATGAGTTCAGTAGTAACCCAGGTATAGTAACCCACTGCTTATATGATATATCAGTTTTGAAATGTACTTAGTTTTTGGTGGAGAGGGTCATATGAATAAGTAACTAAAGTTTTTGGGGTGAAATACATTAATTAGCTCTAAAGATACACTCTGAATAGCTCTTTAGTTAATTGAGGTATAATTTGCATGCAGGGAAATACACAGGTCTTATGTGTAGAATTTATAAATTTTGACATCTCTATAAAACTGTATAGTCCTTCTTCTCTCAACTGTGCTGGTTTCCCTTACCATAAATTAGTTTTGTCAGAGCAGGTTAATAGTTTTCAGTGGGGTAAAAAAAGGGGAATAAAAAGATGAGGTTTAATATTTGCCAATTGACCTTTGTAAGGCTTTAGACATTTTCCCCCCAAGCAGGCTATTATTAATTAAGTAGAAAACTCTGATTAACTGGGTGCCATAGTTACCAACAATGAACCCGAACTCCAGACTTCTCTAACTGTAAAGCAGTTGTGTGATGGGCAGGCAGTTGGGTCATCACAGGGGATGCTGAGATGGCAGGAGCCCTTATTTTGTGATGTCTTTGTTTTTCTCTGCTGTCAGGTCTCTCTGAATGTCTTCTTTGGAAAGCCTGGGCCCTGGTTTGAAGATTGTGAGCTGGATGGCGACAAGAACTCCATATTCCATGACATCGATGGCTCTGTGACAGGGTACAAGGATGCTTATGTGGGACGAATGGACAACTACCTGATCCGCCATCCAAGCTGTGTCAACGTCACTGAGTGGAATGCAGTGGTTTGCAGTGGGTCCTATGCCCAGGTAGGCCCAGAAAGCAGTTGGATGCTGAGTCCCTACAGCTTCTCATAGCGCTGCCTCTGTGAGGAAGATGCTTCAGCTTCTTGGTGTGATTGGTGCTTTGCCAAGAGTGATTTTTCAGGGGTGGGGTGAGGGCGAGTTTTACTGAAAGCCACCTCAGTTTAGCAAGTGAAAAAGTGGTATGTAGTGGGACAAAATGATTCACCCTTGGTGAAATAACTTTGAAATATTGTTGTGGAGAGAACGCTTGTGTTTTGACTCTTATGTTTCTTGCTATATTCCAGCCCTGTCCCCTTAAAGGAAGTTTTATCTTTTGCTTTCAGGGTCATTTTTCTTTACTTAATTAGGGAATCTGACTAAAGCTCCTCTCTGGGAGGCGACCCTGATGACAGACACGTGAATACATGGAAAGCATTTAGTGTGCGGAGTGGCACAGGATGAAGTGCCTGCTCCTTTTAGTACTATTTGAGAGTCAGGGCTCTAAGTTGCTAAGGTAATTTTGACAGTGAGATCTGGATGGATGGAAGAGATTACAGAACGGAGGCACCAACAGCCCAGAATTTTGAAGGAAGCAGACTCCCCTACCACTACCACCACCCATATTCTAGACAATGAGAGGTTAGGATTTAATAATAGACTGTCAGAGGAGATAAAAGAATAAAGGAAAGGGGATGATTAGAACATAGAAAAGTTAAAGGAAAAGCAAAGATCCTTTAAGTGGAATTGGGCTCTGAAAGCCCCCAAGGCAGGGAAGAAGGCCCCCCGGGCCCCTCCTTTTTTGCGAGATGCTCTTATTTGTCATGTGGACTCTTCTTGGGGAAGGACCAGTTTTGTGATCTTTCCCCACTGCCAGCCTCTGCTTGCTTTGCCTGTCAAGAGTGCATTAGTGGACTCTGTACCTGTCCCTTCTCTGAGCACCCTGAGCTTGATAGATTTCTACCACCCAAGCCTCTGTAGTTGGAGCATCTTACAATGGAATTGTTCACTACTCTTCTGACTTTGAATCATAACTGTTAAAATATGTGATTTTTACATTTAAAAACTTAAAAAAAATTTTTATTCTTATCTACCAACAAGACAAAGACCTTAAAAGTGATAAAGACTGGACAGTGCTTCTCATTTATTTTAATAGGTTATTAGTGTCTGTATTGTGGGATTTCTCATTACCATGAAGAAAAAGACAAAACAGAACAAAAGTAATACAAGACTAAGTCCTGGGGGACAAGGAGAGAATGGAGAATTAACTACAGTAAAATATTGAAAAGAATGTGGTTTAAAAATGTGATTTTTTTTTTCCTCTCATTTTATTCTTTTTTTTTTTTTTTTTTTTTTTTTTTTGGTACTGGGGATTGAATTCAGGGGCACTTGACCAATGGGCCACATCCCCAGCCCTTTTTTGTATTTTATTAGAGACAGGGTCTCACTGAGTTGCTAAGTGCCTCGTCATTTCTGAGGCTGGCTTTGAACTCATGATCCTCCTGCCTCAGCCTCCCAAGTGCTGGGATTACAGGCGTGCCAACACACTCGGCTTCTCTCATTTTATTCTTAATTAGAACTTCCTCTACTTCAAATTGTTTGCCCATCTATACTTAGGAATCTGTGGACATTCTAGAATTAAAACTAAAGCAAAACCCAAAAAATAAAAAGCCCTTAGTCTTTTAATAGCTACAGTTTTCATTAAACTTTTTGTCAACTATGTATTCGCCTGTGGGTATCTATCTGCTTTCTTAAAGTGGTAGATGCTCACTAATGAAAATTATTATGAATTTATAAAGTACATGTTTATAATAACTCATACTTTTTTATAAATTAATTTTTAACAATAAATGTTATATGTATTTTTTCATTTATATTTCAATATTTACTTAAAACCCTTTGGGTTTCTAACATGATTTGAAGTATGAACTTAATCTATCCTACAAAGCAGAGGAGTAGTTCCATTTGTACTCGTAGATGCAGAAAAAAATAAGTCATGAGGGACCTCCCAGGAGACTCTTAGAATGGTAGAACTGCAGGTCAGGAGTTTTCTCCTGAGAATTTGTAATTTGGGCTGGAACTTCTCACTTGTAACCATTTGCTCTCACTTAGAAATAATGTAGCAAGCATTTGCAGGCAAATGCTCGGATCCCAAGATAGCATAGTTATTTTATAGCTATATGTAAACATTTTTAAATGGCATACCTGAGGGAGATAGATACTCAGGAAGAACGGTGGTAAGGAGAATTAAGGTCACATTTGCCACCTCCAGTTGTCCTTGGGCAGGAGGTGGGGGTGTATATGTCTGCCTGCGCCTCTCTCTCTCTCTCTCTCTCTCTCTCTCTCTCTCTCTCTCTCCTCCCTCCCTCCCTCCCTCCCCCCCACCCCCTTTGTCTATCTATCTCTGTCTTTCAAATTAAATATGTCAAATATGAATAAAAGATTTAGGAAAATAATATATCATATATATTGAAGTATGTATTAAATGGGTATTTAAATGAAGGCACTCAGAAGTATTAAAAGTATGTTTCTCATCTATTTTAAGTCTTCAAGTAGTGTCAGTACAGAAGAGTATTAAAGTACTCAAATATGAACAAAAGAACATATATGTAATTGAGGAGTCATTATAGACAAGATTGTAGGAAAAACAAAAATATGGAAGTATTATTCATTAAACACCAATATTCTGCAAACATTTTAATACTTCTGGAAAATTTAGTTACTGGATACTGCTTTGTTTTAGAAAATTGTTCTGAGGTTTGTCCTTTGGAGGATGCATTTGTGGAAGGTTTTGTTTTGGCATGAAAAGTGGCTTGAATGCCACTGGAATAAATTCAAGACTTTCAAATTTGTCTCAGTTTAATACGTTTTTCCAGTTGCTGCAGAGTACTTTATAATTTTTTTTTTTTTTGAATGGGTGAAAAATGACTTCTTGGGCTAATGTAGGTCATGGAAAATTGAAAGCCAAAGCCCCAAGATATATAAATTTTCCATCTCTTGGTTTGGAGGAAAATCTCTTACATTTGAGTAGAGGATATCAGTTTTCGCATTAGTTTACTAATTTTTTTGCCTGTGTGTTCTTCAGATTGAGGGATTTCATGAGAGGCTGTATAAGCCACAGGAGTTTTATATTCTGATGAATAAGCTGGCCTGCAGTAGTGGAACTGATGATGAGGATCTTGGCTAGCAAGAACGCAGGGTCTGTTCTTACCACATCTAGTTTAAGCAGGCTGCATTATATGTGTGGCTTAGGATGTAGTTGGCCACTGCTCATGTAAGTCTGGCACAGATCACAGAATCTCTCTTTTTAATGTAGAGACACTTGATTTTGTGCTAGAAAGGTTTATCTAGTTATTGCAGTTTTCATCCTCTTTCATTCAGTTCTTAATTTTTCTTTCAAGGTTTATGTACAGACGTGGAACACGCAGAATCTTAGTATGACCATCACACGAGATGAGTATCCATCCCACCCTATGGTGCTCCGGGGAATTAACCAGAAGGCTGCCTTTCCACAGTACCAGCCTGTGATCATGCTGGAGAAAGGCTATACCATCCATTGGAATGGGCCAGCACCACGGATTACTTTTCTATACCTTGTAAACTTCAACAAGTATGTTTCTATTACTGTCATTTCAAACAGTTGAGCAAGTACTAACTTAGTGGAGAAAACAATAACATATTTCCTTCCTAGCAAGAATGCCTGTTCCATGTGCTTTGTTCCTTTTGTGGAGAGACTGTACGTTTTGAGTTGATGGAGTAAAGAGGTTATTTATATACATTGGGTCCTGTTACTGTAAGCATTTCTTTTTTTCTGTGATCAAGGTATTCTGTACATAAAGCTATTCAACAATAGTTTTTAAGATAGGCTATTGAAGCTACAGCTGAAGTTGGGAGAAGTTTTATATGGTTTTCCAAATGAGCACCTGTAAAATTAAAAGATTTTTGAGGCCAAGTTTAGAGTTGACAGAAGAAAGTGGGCTTAATTGGTAATATCTACTGTGGGCAAGTGGGGAGAGTTGGGACATAAATGCCCTGACTTAAAGCATTATTTTGTCCCTTCTGAGTTGTTTGTCCCAATAATATCAAACTCAATCCAAGTTGATATGGTTGAAATCCAAGTTGAAACAGAGGGATAGAACTTACAGTTGAGCTATGAATAGGTCACTTCCAAGAATGGGTGCTTATCATGGTGGGTGCCCTTGCTCTGAGATAGGCATATGGCACATGCTCTACACTGAACCATTGCTTCTTCCTCTAGCATTTACTGCTGCTTCTCTATGCCCCACTGACACTGTCTTGTCAAGTCAAAACTTCCCATACCCATTCCTCACTCTGCCTTGTCCTTCTTTATTCCTGTTGGTTCTGGTTCCTAATGTCACTCATCATCGTCCTCATCTCTCTCTCTCTCTTTTTTTTTTGGTACTGAGGATTGAACTCAGGAGCACTCAACCACTGAGCCACATCTCCAGTCCTATTTTGTATTTTATTTAGAGACAGGTTCTCACTGAGTTACTTAGCGCCTCACTTTTTGCTGAGGCTGGCTTTGAATTCACAATCCTCCTGCCTCAGCCTACTGAGCCGCTGGAATGATAGGCATGCACCACCATGCTTAGCTTCCGTTATCATCCCCTGCTTGGAACCCTGCAGCAGCCTCCTACTAGGTGTACCTATGTCCAGTACTTAGTCACATGGTGTTCAGTGAGATTTTTTTTTATTTGTAAATTTAAGCTTTTTTAAAACTGATACATGAAAGCATAAGCATTGCACATGTTTATGGGTTACCACATGATGTTCTAATACATGTATGCATAGTGTATTTAAGTCAGGTTACACATATCTATCTTCTCAAGTGCTTATTATTTCTTTATGGAGGAAATACTCTTCTCCAGTGTGAGATTTCTTAAAGACCAATCTGAGACTGCCAGTGTGTTCTGGAGAAGTCAATGTAAGAAAGAAATAATAGTCAGGGAGGATTTTGAAGAAATGCCAGAGAGTGATCAGTATTCTAAAAAGTTACATGGAGCAGGATTATGCATTTGAGATGAGATGTTAGAATCAAATGATGTGGGACTGGGGATGTGGCTCAGTGCTAGAGCTCTTGCCTAGCATGCAGGAGTCCTTGGGTTCAATACCCAGAACTGGGTGTGGTGGGGTGGGGTGGGGAGAATGCACAAGTTCTATATAAAGTACTGTGCAAGTGTTTCATTGAATACTAAGCAAGTAAAAACTTTTTCAAGTGAAAAAAGGTTGAACCTAAAAGTTTCAAAAATCCATATGGGCCTAAAAGTTAGTCATGCTTTTCCAGTTTAATTAGGTAGAAGTTTTAAAAATTATGTGATGGGTAGAGGCAAGAGGAAGACATGGGTAATTTCTTTTTCCAAATTTAATATAATTATGGAGCAGTCAGACTTTGTCATAGTTCCACTTCCGAAAATAACACTTTAAGAGTTATAAAGCCACTGGGCTCAGTGGTGCACGCCTATAACCCCAGCAACTCAAAAGGTTGAGTCAGGAGGTTTGCATGTTTGAGACAAGCCTCAGTAATCTAAGGAGGCCCTTGGCAACTTAACGAGACCCTGTCTCAAAAAGAAAAAAAAGGGGGGGCTGGGATGTGGCTCAGTGGTGAAGCACCCCCAGAGTTCAATCCCTAATATCTACCTCTGCCTCCCCCCAAAAGAGTTATGAAGCCATACTCATTTATTTAACAAAAAAAGGTCTGAAAAAAAACATTAAAAAAGAAAATTGAAAAAATCTGTAATCCTAGTTAAAGGGTGGCTTGTAAACATTTATATTGTTCTTTCTCTTCTTTATCCACACTCAAGATTTTTCTGTACATATGGATGTGCAGAAATTTTCTTTAACTGCCCCTTCCTGCATGAATATTTAGTTTTTCTCCTGTTCCCTGCTCATTTGCTAGTATAAATACCTCATAGAACATCTTTTGGCTTACATCCTTTATTTGCATTTCTAATCATTTGTCAGTGGGATTACTGGGTAAAACTTGTGTGACAATTTAAAGGTCTTATACTGACAAAGTTCTTTAGAATGATGGGAAAAGTTCTGGAAATGAAGAGTGGTGATGGGTGCACAGCCACGTGAATATGCCTAATGCCACTGATCACCACAGCGAGAAGTGGTTAAAATGGTTGAAAATAAAAAGATGAAAAAAAGAGGAAATTATTCTAAATGACTTTTTAAAAGGATAATTTAAAATCCAAGGACATTAAAAAATACTAAGGTAATTTTTTAGTGATACACATCAAAAGCTTTAAAAAAGCAATTCTGCCCACCACTAGAAATTTCTTAATATTATTATAAAAGATAAAGATATATTTATGAACAGAAAAATTCTTTGAATGATTTTATCATTGTACACTTCCACCATCAGGCTATGTTAGTCTTTCTATCTCAATACACTCATACCCAATCATCTCACTTGAGTATCTGAGTATATTTTACTCAATGTTTATTCACAATCTCCCAAATCCTGTTAAAACCAGATTTTTTTTCTCTGTAGGATATATTATGCTATAAATTTATTGGTAAGAGAAATGTGGGTAACAGATAAAGGTAGGTGATTGGTTAGTATGTCAGGGTTTGGGATTTTCGTTATTAGTGGCTCAACACACAGTGGAAATTTAAGAAGGAATAAATCATAGTTAAAATTCATATATGCCATAATACCCAAAGGATTTTAACTCAAGTGTGAAGATTTATTATTTTTTAAATTGTATCTCCTTTAAAGGAATGACTGGATTCGAGTAGGCCTCTGCTATCCATCAAACACAAGTTTTCAAGTTACCTTTGGCTTTTTACAACGGCAGAATGGCTCATTATCCAAAATTGAAGACTATGAGCCCGTGCATTCGCTGGAAGAACTGCAGAGGAAGCAGTCTGAGAGGAAATTCTATTTTGACTCCAGCACAGGGTAATTCAGGGGAAACAGGGAATGAGAATGAATGCTATTTTTCTTTAATAGTGAAATTACTAGTTCTTCATTGTAGCCAAGAATTGCCTGTGATGTGATAGCTGTTTAGGAAAGCAGCTGATGTGGGTGCTTTTCTGCACATCATTATTAAGGGTTTAGAGGAAAACTAGAATGACTGGTTATTATAGCTGGCAGTAGGAATCGAGTGAAGATGTTTGCTATTTACCTATTAAGACAATTTCAGGAGAGGAGTTATCTTTGACAATGAATAACCAGTAGATCCAATGAAAATGAAAATCCTTTTTTTTCTTCAACAAGTCCAAAGATAGTTATTTACATGTGATAGAGTTCATATTTCAGTGGAAGCACATTTTTCTCCTTCTGCTGCCTTAAGGTTGTCTTTCAAGTTGACCTTGAGTTTTTGAAGGTCACTGTATAACCATGGCATATTTGCTTTCAACTTTCTCTAGGCTGCATCTTTCCACTGTTTAATTCTAATCCTGTTCTCCTGGGGTCCTGTTGGCTTTGTCTGCTTTTGTCCAGTTACAGTCTCAGCCTGTGGGTTATGGTAGGCTTGACCTCCTGTCTTATTCCAGCAAGTGGCATGCTCTTTCAGTCTCCATCCTTAAGCTGACATTCCAGCCATATACCATTGTCTAGGTACTATAAAGATATTAACATAAATAAGATGCATTTCTTTCACAAATTCACAGTCCATTGAAAGATGTGGGCATGCAAAGCAAGTAATTAAGAGAGTGAAAGATCTAAAGGCTTTAAGTTCTATAGTGGGATAGTTAATGTGCCTTTGCGGATACTCACCCTAGAGTAACCAGTGACATCCTGATAGGGTGACACTGGACCTCCCGAGGAACAATTAGGAGATGAAAAAAGAGATGGGTGAGGTTTTGTAGGTAGAAGGAACAATGTGCACAAATGCATGGACGCATGGAAGAATGTGGCATGGCATGTTTGGGGAAAGGCGAAAAGCTCAGAGTGGGGAGAAGGGTGGCAGGATTAATTGGGGGAAGAAAATTAGGGTTGCATTGTTGCGTGTCTGGTTGGCCTTTGAAAAAGATGCAACTCATTTTCTCTCCAGGACCCACAGTGGCCGGTGTGATCAGCTTAAATTTCTTCTTAATAATCATCACTGATTTTCAGTTTCTAATTAGAGTCAATCTGATCTACCTGCATTTTAATTCTGTAGATGACAAATTCCACATTCCCATTTGTTTTTCCACAGAAATAAATAGAGCACCCAGATTTGTAAGGATAGTCTGGTAACCACAAATTAATGATTACCTGTATAATAAGATGTGAATATTTTCTGGTCTGGATATCTCAAGAATCCCTCAGCCTCATAACAATGATTTTGTTTTACTTCCCTTCATTTTTACTATTTTTAATTATATTTCAAAAGGCCCCATGCCCAATCAGGTCCCTGACATTCTTTAAGGGTATATTCCAAAATTATTGGATGTTGAGCAATGACTAACTTTTTACCTCTTTTATTCTTTTTTTTTTTTTCTAATTTTTTGGTAGTTGTAGATGGACAGAATGCCTTTATTTTATTTATTTTTACATGGTGCTAAGGATCAAGCCCAGTGCCTCACACATGCTAGGCAGGTGCTCTTCCACTGAGTTACAGCCCCAGCCCAACTTTTTACCTCTTAATTGCAACTTTGCATTGTTCAGTGACCTCATATTAAAATATGAATTCTTGATTGCTGGTTATCCATCATTTTATCAATGTCCTTTAGACTCTTGACTTGCTTTGGTTTAGAAAGACTGGGTTTGTAGATAGATGTTGGACTGCTGCCTGGGAGTTAGATTTTTCTGACCATCTTGACAGTAGGAGGATAAGTTGGAATGGGTGGAACTGTTGATGTAGCCTGAGTTTTGCTCAGTTATAGACTGAAGGACCCCAGGCCCATGTGCTCTTGGAATACATCACAGGAATTGATTTGAGACTATCTTGATCATAGCCAAACAGAGTTGTTGTTTTATGACTTCAATTTTGTACCTCAAACCAAAATGAATTATGAACAAAAAGGAAAAAAAAAATAAGAATAATAAACCACATCAATTTAGGAACACTAAGCTCAATACAAGTATACAGTTTTCCAAGAAAATTTTGAGCCAGGCCAAATTCCATCCTCTCAAATTACCTATTTAACTAACTTAAACCAGAAATCAACTTTGATATCTTCCAGAATGACTGAATCAAAGTATCAAAATATTTTCCAAAGCAGTACTGCATTTGACTTAATGCCCTATGAGGACAGGGAAGAAGGAGAAACAATTTTATTGGTTTTGTAATTAATTTTTCTTCTAAAGCAAAGTTACTTATTGGAAAAATCCCTTTGGCCCTGAGTTGATTTGAGGAATTTTGTAAATTTTTGAGAGGAAGTCTAACACCAAATGGGGTGCTTTTTGCTTTGTGCAGGTTACTATTTTTGTATCTCAAAGCCAAAAGCCACAGGGATGGCCACAGTTACTGTTCATCTCAGGGATGTGAAAGAGTCAAGATCCAGGCAGCAACAGACTCAAAAGACGTCAGTAATTGCATGGCCAAGGCATATCCACAATATTATAGAAAGCCGTCAGCGGTCAAGCGCATGCCGTCCATGCTCACCGGACTCTGCCAAGGCTGTGGCACCCACCAGGTAAATAAGGAAGAAGAGTGGGCTGTGGTCTGGGAGCAAAAGTCAAGGGGTTTCTTTGTGATAGGAGCACTTTTCTTTGAAACCTCTGTGTTGCCAATTTATAAACACTTGATGGTGTCTCCTAAATTGGGGCCTATTCTAGAGTGTGATCCTCCTAAAAAGCAAAGTAGTCCAAATTTATAACAAAAGTACCTTTCCCCTGTGAGACATCAATTTACTCTGATTAGCTGTGGATTTTATACTTTGGAATTAGAGGTTACTGTATTGGCCATCATTTTTTCTTTCCCAGATTTGTGATTCTGTTACGTGTTGCTATTTGGTTTGTATATAAAAAAGTGATGTAAAAATGCTTTGTTTTATTGGCCGTGTGAAATTTTTCCTCAAAATGTGCAGCTTGTGTGAGAATTATTTCCTTTTTTTTTTTTTTTTTTTAAGGTGGAAAGCCATTCTTTAATTTTTTTTTTTTTTGGGGGGGGTACTGAGGATTGAACTCAGGGGCACTCGACCCCTGGGCCACATCTCCAGCCCCCCCCCCCCTTTTTGTATTTTATTAGAGACAGGATCTCACTGAGTTGCTAAGTGCCTCACCAATGCTGAGGCTGGCTTCGAACTTGTGATCCTCCTGCCTCAGCCTCCCAAGTGCTGGGATTACAGGCGTGCGCCACTGCACCCAGCCAAAACATTTTTTTTGGCAATGCTGGGGATTGAACCCAGGTCCTTATATGAGTGAAGCAAGCACTCTACCAGCTGAGCTATGTCCCCAGCCCCCACTCTTTAATTTTGAAGCATGTGCTATTATTATATTTCCTTTTAATTCAAAGTACAGACTGACTTTGGTTAGAAGTGAAAAATGCTTCCTTTGATAGATTCTTGATTAGACTATATTTTAATACGTCTTGGGTCAAAAATGGTAATGAAAATAAACCTATACAATGCATTTAAACTGCACATGTGAATGGGTTCCAAAGGAATCAGACCAGTTCCAAATGAAAAAGAAATACAGGTTGAATACTGCCCTGACTCATTTTTAGTCTTCACAAAACAAATATGGGCTAAGAAAAATCCTCTAAGTGTGGTCCCCCAAACAGCAGCAACAGTACCCCTGGGAACTTGTGAGAAGTGGGAATTCTTGGGCCACCCCAGTCCTACTGAGTCAGCAGCTCTGGGCCAGGGGCCCAACAGCCTGCAGCTTAATAGTCCTGCAGGTGATTCTGATTCTATTCACATTTGAGTTCCACTGAGGATGTTTTTTAGAGCAAGAATTGTCACAGAAATGCATACTGTCTACTTATGTGGAGAAAACTTCTAAATCTTGAGCTTTCATTTCTAACCAGCCTGATTAATTTGAGGAAACAAAATCTCTCACTGCATAAGTTCTTTCTTTTTTTGTTCTTTCTTTTCATTTGTTTTTGGCCATTGATGGCAGTGAAAGCAGGGAAAGAAAGATGGATTTATGCTGCCCAATAGGAAAGATAATGAGCGTTTTTTTTTTTTTAAATCTCAGTCTCCCATGTTCTTGAGTTGCCTATATTCTCCCATACAAGTAAAACCAAAAACAAACCAACAAAACAAAAAGCCCCATGTATATGAAGAGTATATGTTTGTGAGTATATGTATATGTATACGGGCCCTTTGTTGGTCCATGTTTTCTTTTTCTTTTTCTTTTTTTGTGGTGCTTTGGATTGAACCTAGGGCCTTGCACATGCTAAGCACACTCTCTACCACTGAGTTATACCCTAACCCCCATGCAATATTTTGACTGTTAAAGTGATAGTTTGAGATAATCTTTGTGGGAGACTAATATTTCTAGCCTCATTCTTGAGTTGGATTTGTTCAAAAAGTTCTTCATCGCTGAAGAGACTTTATTTAATTTTTACTTTTGTATGGTATTGGGGATTGAATCCAGAGCCCTCTCACATACCAGGTAAGCTCTCTATCACTGAGCTACACCTGCATACTGCTGAAGAGACTTTATATAACTTATAACAAAACATTATAATTTGTGACAATGATTAAGTCATCATTGAAAACATCCTAGGCTTTATTTCATTAAACAGTTTCATGCGTTAATGTGTAGCATTCTTCATTCTTTGTGCTGGAAGCACTGATCATAATTTTTAAATGTCTTAAGTACTGACTTTGTTCAGTTGCAAAATATTTGAAGTATTTGGGAACTTCACTTTTACTTGGAAGTTTGAGAGGAATTTTTATTTTGAATATCAAAACCGAACACATGTGTATTTAGAAGTACGTAGGAAAATTCACATGAACTTTTGACCCCAAACCTGAAATCCAAAGAACTGTCCAGATTCTGAATGCTGCTTAGTCTTCTAATGATTCTTTGTTCTTGCAATAAAGTTGTTGACATTGATTTATAAGGAAATACACTTTTAAGTGTTAAATTGTATGAGAGTTAAGTGTTTTTGAATGAGCAGAGAGCCTCACGGGGCATGACTGGAGGAGTGGAAGGGATGAGGGAAAGGAATCACAAAAGCAGAGAGGTGGGAAAGAAGGTGCAGAGCTTGTGGAGAAGTGAGGGAGGGCCCTGCCTCTTGAATGTGGTAGGATGGAGAGAAATGAAGGCCTATGCTTAAGGTGTGGCTCTGTCACAAGGCACTCTGCAGGTCACAGAGAGGAGCTGAGACCTGGTCATGTACAAGGCCACTGGAAATTTTTAAACAGAGTAGCCCTTGTTGTAGGCACTTCTCTCCTCAATCCTAGAATGACTGAGCCCCAATTCACGATAGAAAAGAAATTTTGAAAAGATTGGTGTCTGTATTTGCTCAAAATGTTTGCAACAATTTAAATTTAATGCACATTTATTTAGTTATTTACTGAAATGACTGAAGTTTTTGAGGGAAGGATGCTAGGAATCAAACCCAGGGCTTAGCACATACTGAGCACATGTTCCACCACTAAGCTCCACCTGAATTAATTCAGCCCCTGAATAAATTTTGTCAACAAGATTACATTTTTTCAAAACAGATTGTTCCAGAAAATGAAAAACATACACTTTTTGTATTAAGTGTTTTAAAAAATGGAGTTCTAGGTTATGAAGTATGTACAAAAAGCTCAGAAAAAGAAACCCAATGGCACTATTATAATTGAGTTTCTTTTGAGGGACCCTTTGGGAGGAGGATATAGTCCTCTTAAATATGGAACCTCTTCTATCTAGGTGGTGTTTACCAGTGATCCTCACAAGAACTACCTCCCTGTGCAATTTCAGTCACCCAGCAAAGCAGAAACTCAGCGCGGAGACCCTTCTGTTATTTCTGTAAGTACTGTCTTTTGTTGTCTTAGTCTGTTTGGGCTGCTGTAACAGAATAACCACAGGTGGTGTGGCTTACACACAACAGAAACCTGTTTCTCACACCTCTGGAGGCTGGGTAGCACACAGGTAGGTCAAGGCACTGGTAGATGTGGCCTCCAAGGAGGGCCTGTTTTCTGGTTCTTATATGATGGTGCCTTGTGTTGTGTCCTTAGATGATGGAAGGGTTGGGTTCTCTTTTGAGCTCCTTTTCTAAGGATACTATTCGCAATCCTGAGGGCTCCACTCTCATGTCCCGATCACTTTCTAAAGGCCCCACTTCCTAATACCATCACTTCAGGAATTAGGAATACAACAAAAGTTTTACAGGGACAAAAACATTCTGACCATAGCAGGTATGGACCCTGCGGCAGTGGCTTCTTGCTTTTATCCTTTATTCCGATGACCTATATTAACTCTGATAGTAGTCACTGGTTTTAATCACATTTTGATTATTGGTGGCAAATGATATAATGAGGCATAAAAACCTCCTAAACATTTGTAATGTGTTTTGAAATACATTATTATTAAATTTTTTTTTCTTTTGTTCTGGGTAGATTGTTTACTGATTACTTTTGGGTTAATGTTAAACACTTGTTCACATTACCTTTCAGTAACTGTTATAGGTGACTCTGTTTTAATTTCTATAAGAGAAAATGCATTTTTGGTTTGCTATAGGCGATCATTACATAGAAAACTGTTTTACCTTGATTTTCAACTTAAAATGAGCTCTCAAGTTGTTTAAGGTATGGGAAATGAGGTTTTAAAATCTGTTTAGCTTTTTATTTTGAGATTGTCTATTTTTTAGTTTTTTTCAGGTAAGGAAAGTGAAAATGCAAGAATTACCTGTCTTTCCTAAGTGGTTTAATGGAAGTACAGAAGTGAGTCTCAGTGTCAACACTAGAATTTGAGCTTAGAGTCAAATTAGTCACGGGAATCAGGCCTTGGCTTGTGACCTATTCAAAACCAGGTTGACCTAGGAGCCATCTTGCAAAGAGCTCTTTGGGGAACAGGTATCTAGCCATCCAGTTCACAGCCAGCCAGGACCTGCACCCTGTCTCACATGATCTCTTTAGAAGCTCCATTTTTTTTGTTGTTTTCCAGTGGTGGACAGCATGAGCACAAATCCATTTATATATGGACAAAGTTAAATTTTACTTTTTTTCTTTCCCAATTTGTTATTGTAATAAGATACACTTAACACAAAATTTACCATCTTAACCATTTTTAGGTGTTGAGCTCAGTGATGTGAAGTACATTCATATTGTGCAAACATCACCACCATCTAATTCCAGAATTTAAATTTTACTTAACAGCTTTGAATTAAGAAAATTCCTGTTTAAATACAGCTCAGAGATTCTTAAAGACTATTTACATCCGTTGCCCTGTGTTAGCAGCCCTTTATTTTGTATGATGCTGAAGATGTAATTTTATGAGCATGGGATTTGTTAGCTCAGCCTCTTGATGCATTCAGCTGCATGAAGAATCTGATCCCAGCCTACTGATTACATCTAGTGGGAGTTGCATAAAGGAGGAGGGTGGATGCTGAGGCCCACTGTGCTAATAGCTCACTAGATAATTGAAGAAGAAATTATTTTGCCACCTGCCCCCAGACAACATCTATAATAACAACAAACCTTCAGGCAGGTTATGCCCAAGATCTGAAGACTTTGTTGATTCCACTACTGCACATTAGGTGGCTGGGACCCTGGAAAAGTCAAGGGACACTGTGTATCTCCAGTGGTTTTCAGATGCATAATATAAGCATTCTTTCCTGGGACTTGGCATTGCGTTGATTTTTATGGAAAGTTTTAATTTAACTAGCAGGTTTTGGGGGATATCTTTTCAGAAGGACAGTTGGAGTGTATTGAAAATCATTAGATATTTTTTTCTCAAATGTGCTTCAAATTTTTTTTTGGTAGCAGGGGTTGAATTTAGGGGTACTTAACCACTGAGCCAGATCCTCAGTTCTTTTTTATTTGAGACAGGGTCTTGTTACATTTCTTCGTGCCTTGCTAAGTTGCTAAGGCTGGTTTTGAACTTGCAATCCTCCTGTCTCAGCCTTCTGAGCTGCTGGGATTACAGGCATATGCCACCACATCCAGCTGTACTTCAATCTTAAGCATTCAGATTTTTTAAAAATAAGGGAATCTCTTTTAGTCTTTGCACATAGAAAATTTACTTCCGAATTTCCAGAGCTCTTCACTAGATTAGACCAACTTAAACACAGCTGACAAGATTATTTTGAATTTTGGTAAGATCAATCTGATTAGAAATAAAATTTAAATATGATTTCTCCAAGTCAGGACAGGTGAAGTGGTGAGTGTTTCTCCTTGGCTAGCTCACTTTAGTTCAGTTTATGATTTTCCAAAGAGAAACATTGCCTGTGGATTAGTGTTTAATCAGCTTTGCTTTGTTTATCCTTTTTGGATGAGAACTTAATGACATTTGGATTTGTCCAGAGTATGCCTCTTGAAAAGATCACAAACCATTAAAGGGGATGATTATAAAAATTCAGCTCCTGATCATTGTAAAATAAAATGTGGCTTGAAACTCATTAAAAGCACCATTTTGCTATTTTGATGTCAGAGGAGGGCTGTATTTGGAGCTAAAAGAGATAGAACAGTTGGACTTAAATGATATTTCAAACTCCATGAGTCAGATTGTGATCTGTGTATGGGTGTAGCACAGAAGCCAGCCCCTGGTCACTGTAGAGCTTTCGCCCCGGTGACAGTGCTTTTGTGTATGGATGAGGACCCAAGCACTGCAGAAGAGTCACCCAGCTCAGTTTGGTGGGGCTCAGAGCATCTTATTCTATCAGCAAAGATCAAAGCAGAGTCTGTAGGCAGAGTTTAGAGGAACACAGGTGTGGTTTCAGACATTGGATGGAAAGAATAAGTAAAACACAGAACTTAAATCCTTGAAATAGAGTCTGAATCATGGGCTAGAAGGGGCCGGGAAGACCAGTCATCTCAGAGATCTTCCTGCAACAACGATGACAGCAGAGGACATTTTGTTTCTTCAGGTCAATGGCACCGACTTTCCCTTCCAAAGCGCAGGTGTCCTCCTCCTCCTTGTGGATGCATGCAGCATTCCCTTCCGGTTGACAGAAAAAAAACTTTTCCCTCTTGCTGATGTCAGTCGCCTGGAAGAGTATTTGAAAACAAGCATCCCTCCAAGGTAGGTCTGGCTCACTCTGTACCAGCAGTAAGCCACCTTGAGGATGTGGAGTCCTCTACACAGGTAACGCTGGTTGCCTCTCAGCTTTGGTATGCCTACCTGGTGTTTAACTCTGCAGGCATTCGAGACTCTGTGAAAGGTGCTCATTCCTTTTCACCTCAGAGTGATGCCTGTGTGGTCCAAGGTGCTAATCATTGACAGGTGTATCCGTCGTCGCAGACCTGAGATGTTAGAAGATTTTGCAAATGATAGGAAGGCTCTTAGAAAAATTAATTGTGTGGAACACTACTGCACCACTTTTTAGTACTAAATTGATCTGTGTTTGTTGTACCCAACTCCCTCAGAAGGCTTATTACTATTTTGAAGTAATTTTCCAGGCAGTTCTACCTTTGTCCCACTGATGGACCCTTGGACAGCACTGTACTATGTGACTTAGGAAGTCATTGCCTGTCATTTGGAAATGACTGGAAAAGGGTAAATTGATTTTTAAGTGGTTGAGTGTCTGGTCTGTCTTGTTTTTTTTGTTTGTTTGTTTTGTTTTGTTTCGTTGTTGTTGATATCCAAAGAAAGATGCACAGGAGAGAAACCTTTCTTTTTCTGGGTTGGTCAAACCCTGCCTGGGGGCAAAGATGTGAATTCAGGTTCCCTCTCTGCCCCTTAGCTTTGCTGCAGATGCTGAGTGTAGCCATTCAGGGAAGAGCATAAGCTTCCCAGGGAGTGAAGGCCTGTCTAGCTTTCAAATCATTTTATATGATCTTACTAGTTATGTTCTTTATAGATCACAGGACCAGGTCCCATGAACAAACTGGATTTTTGGGGGGCAGTATGCCATGTGTATATATAGTCATTCTTTAGTATCCATGGGAGATTGGTTTCAGGACTCCCTGTAAATACCAACATTTGAAGATGCTCAAACACCTCATATAAAATTGGTATCATATTTGCATATATGCTATGCACATCCTCCTGTATACTTTAAATCATCTCTCTCTAGATTATGTGTAATACTGAATAGCATGTAAATGTTGTCTAAATAATTGTTATACTGTATCATTTAGGGAACAATGACAAAGAAAAAAAGTCTATTCATATGCAATACAGATGTAGTTTTTCCACAAGTATTTTTTAAAAAATATTTACTTATTTGCTTTAGTTGTACACAATGCGTTTATTTTTATGTGGTGCTGAGGATTGAACCTGGGCCATGCATGTGCTAGGCAGGCGCTCTACAGCTGAGCCACAACCCCAGCCCTTTCACAAGTATTTTTTATCTGATTGGTTGAATTCATATATTCAGAACCAATGGATATGGAGGTTTGGCTGTCGTTCTGTCTTATGGTTCAAGATAATTATTGGAGATTACAGTATTCTTTAAGGATTTCAAACTTTTTCCTAATGATGAAAACACATGCACTCATTTCCCCTACAACAGTCTAAGATATAAATTTCACCACAAATATTTAGGACAACTCAGTACTCCTACAAGTTAACCTATACATTTGAGTTAAAAACCAACTCATTTAAAAGGTAGTTTCTAGAAAGGGGAAGTAAGAAAGTCTTTTGAGAGATCAGTAATACCAATTCTTGATCTGGTTGCTGGTAATGCAACTATGTTAAGTTTGCAAAAACTGAAGTCTGTTGGACACTTAGGAATGTGTTCCTGTATGTGTGTTGCATTTTAACCAAGTATTGAGAAGTTATGGGGCAACTGGCAGTGATTTCTAAGAAGACCGAAGGCTTGCTTGTGTGTGTACGTGTATGTGCATGTGCATGTGTGTGTGCGTGTGTGTGTGTGTGTGTGTGTGTGTGCATGCATGTGTGTGGGGGCACATAGTGGCAGGCTGATCTGTTAATGATCTCACAGAAGAGTCCTGAGTGATTCTGACCTATAAACAAAAGTCATGTCTTCAGGGTTGCTGGGGACAGTCCTCTGTGCTGATTCTGAATTGAGGTTCCACTGCTTTAGAAAGACCAAGATAAAGAGCTCACACGGGTACAGAACTTAAGAATCTGAGTCTAAAAGTCAAGACCCACATTAAGAAAGTAAATACATTACTAGAGTATAGACTACAATATTTGAATTAAAGGAGACACTCACCTTTTCTGGATGGAAAATTAATGTTTTAAAGATATCACTCTACTTAAAATATAAATTTAGCATGTTTTCATTAGTGGAACTACATAGATTACTTTTTTATTGTACTTGACATTTGATATGGAAGTTCACTTGAAACTACTCTTCCATATTTGTGGAAGAGTAGACTCTTTTTTGTTTGTATTTAATAGTGCATTATAGTTATACATAATAGTGGGGTTCATTTTGACATATTCAGAAATGTGTATAACATAGTTTTCTCCATTCCAATCACTAGTATTTCTTTCCCACCCTTCATTCCTCCCTGATCCTCTTTCTCTACTCCATTGATCTTCCTTCTATTTATTTATTTATTTTTATCTTATTTATTTATTTATTTTGGGCGCTGGGGATTGAACCCAGGGCCTTGTGCATGCAAGGCAAGCACTATTTATTTATTTTCAATTGTAATATATGTATAAAAATGGAAATGAATTGTGATATATTTATACATGCACATAGCATAATTTTGTCAGCTTTATTCCTCAATTCTTCCTCTTTCCCTCCCCTCCTTGTTGGTCCCCTTCTTCTATTTTACTTATCTCTTCTATTTTTATAAGATCTTCCTTTTTTTTATTCCTTTTTTATTTCTAGCTTCTGCGTATGAGAGAAAACATTTAACTCTTGACTATGGAAGTCTGGCTTATTTCACTTAGCACAATGTTCTCCACTTCCGTCCATTTACTAGCAAATGCCATAATTTCATTTTTCTTTTTGTCTGAATTCCATTGTGTATATATATACACCCCATTTTCTTTATCCATTTGTCTGCTGACTGACACCTAGGCTGGTTTCATAACTTGACTATTGTAGGTTGTGCTACTATAAAAGGTAGTATGCATGTATCACTATCATATGTAGATTTTAGTTCTTTTGGATAAAAACCAAGGAGTGGGATAGTTGGGTCATATGGTGATACTGTTCCTAGTCTTTTCAGAAATCTTCATACTGCTTTCCAGTATGGCTTGTACTAATTTGTAATCCCACCAGTAATGTATTTGTATAAACGCTTTAAACAAATTACAATAGTACAAGGGACTTGTTAATATAAAATACTAAAATAAACCTTGAAACTGTAGTAACTAAAACAGGACAAAGGATCCACAAGGATCGGAGTACTATGTTGATTTACTATATGATAATGATGGCAAGATTTAAAAGATGTAAACTTTTTCAAACCATGGAGAACAGCTTTTGTTTTATTTTATTTGTTCATTTATTTATTTTTTGTAGTCCTGAGGATTGAACCTAGGGCTTTGTGCATCTTAGGCAAGCACCTTTCCACTGAGCTACACTTTCAGCTCTTATTTTTATTTTTTAAGTTTATGTTTATGATGATACACCATAGGTAAATGAAGAATCTGAAGTAAAACAAAAGCCATACTCTCATGAGCAACAAATTATTCCTTAAAAGAGCTGTGTCCCAGCTGCCTCTGAGTCAGTTTGTGTCAGTGACTTCTGCTTTCTCTACCTGGGAGTTTTCCTATATTGTAGTAAAGTGAAAAGTTCCATCTCGGTCCGGGAAATTGGAACTTATGCCACCAAGGATGAAAAGCTGTTTTTCTTTTTGATTTTTGCTTTTATCTATTATTTCTGTACTAAGTTCAAAAAGGTCCTCAATAAATACCTGCTGGATGATGGGAATTGACCCCAATTTTCTCACTTTCACTTGCAGGTCTATCGTTCTGTTGAGTACAAGAGGAGAAATAAAGCGGTTGAATATTTCAGATTCATTAATACCTCTGGGATTAGCCAAACCAGCTCACCTTTATAACAAAGGTTTGTATTTGTATTATTCTATCAAGTTCTTAGGAGGCCAATAGCATATGCATTTTTACAGTGGAATTGAGCCACTAGTCTGTTTTCAGGGCTTGTTTGGCGGGTATGGGCATCATTAAGATGTCTACATAAGGGGGACAGTGTTAGAGGAAGTGTGTTGGGATATGGTTTGTTTCTTGGGTGGTAAGAGCTCATGAGTTCATTTGCTGATGTAAGGAATTGTAGAGTGCTTATATATATAATCTCTTTGTTTTGCTCAGCCCTGACTTAATTCCTGCATAATCTTACTGGAAACTAGTCACTATACAAATTGAACTTTTTTGTTTCTTTTTAAGGAAGTACCATATTTTTGGGATTCAGTGGAAATTTTAAACCATCATGGACTAAGCTATTTACCAGTCCTGCTGGACAGGGCCTTGGGGTGCTTGAAGAATTCATACCTTTGCAGCTAGATGATTATGGATGTCCCAGGGCCGGAAGCATCCGCAGAAGAGACCTGGAATTGTTAAAGCAAGCTTCAAAAGCGCTTTAGAGACTGACTGTAACTTAAGTGCTGGGGAAAAAAATGTGAACTAACTTATTTAATTTATGGCATTTAAAAGTGACACTGTTAACCCAACGGAACCATTTTCTTGTTTGATACTAAAATAGGAGAAAAGAAAGAGTTTTAAAGGGATTGCTTGAATACCAGCTCACGCACCTTCTAGTTGTACAAAATGTTTTAAGGATTTATTTGTCTTTGTAAGGCTGGTGTATTCAGAGAGCAGTTCTCTTGTTCCTCACCTTGCGCCCTACTATTTGGTAATGACCCATATATATATATATATAGTATAGTGGGCATGGCGGGGTGGGATGGGGGCTTCTGAGAGTCAGCCTGAGCTCTTTAGAGGACCAGCTACTGTAGCACCTTGGATACTTGAAGTCTAATGCTCAGTTGTGTCATAAAGCAGTTGATTTGGATGTTTGGCATGTTCAACAATGCCTGGGGCCCTATTTCTGGGCAGACTTTGAGAATTTTATATGATGTTGAATGACAGAATTTTACATGACAACTCAGGCCCAGCTCATGCCCTTTTTGCCTGGACATGTGCTATTTTTATTCATTTGTATATTGATTACTTCTAAGGAGTCAGTTTTCAAACAGGAAGTATATTGGGACAAAAGGGCTTTGGGGGATGAGAAATCCCTTTAATCTGTGACCACTGGGCAAAAATTTGACCTGCACCAGGGTCTGAGGTTGTTGGGACCAGTTTTTGCAGCTTTAATCCTTAGCCTGTCTTGACTGTGTATTTGTTTGATGTGCAGAGCTGAGCTGAATAGTTACGTTTTTGTTTTTGTTTTGTTTTAAAGAAGTGGGCTGTTTTTCTGAACTGTAAACTTTGTGTCATTTTTAACTTGCACAAAGGAAGTCTGTTTTTGGTGTTGCTCTTGCACCTAGGTTTTTTGTTATTGTTTTAGTGTGGATATTTCAGAAGCTTCTCTGCTCACCATCCTGCCAGGAAAATCCCAGAAAGCTTAACAATACTCTAAAATGATGGTTCCCCAGGGGGTGTTGGGGAGCTTTTTAAGGGTCAGAATCATGGAGGGAATAATAGGAAATGAGCCTCTTCATAGCCTTAAAGGAGTGAGTCACTCTTCATTAAATGCTTAAGGAATTACAAAGGGCATCGTGACACCCAGTTTCCCTTTCCACTGGGATCATGTGTCTCCTACCAGTGAGGGTTGTGTGTGGCAAAAGGAGACTGGCTCTACAAGCTGGAGGTTGCACATCAGGAGGAAAGATACTTCAAAATGCCTTTATGTTTTTATAAACCCACAAGGCACAAGTCTGGTGGAGGGATGGCCAAGGGTGTTGAGGCGGACGTTGACAAAGAGCATGGACAAATTCACTTTCTTCTACCAAGGGCCAAGGCTGATGGCCTGTACTTTCTGTGTCCAGGGGACACTACAGAGCAGCTCTGTGACTTCTGTTATTTTACAGAATATGCTACCTCAAAGTGCTACCGATAAACCATTCTAACTGTAAGTGCTCGCGCTAAGGGCACGTGTCTTAATCAAAAGTTTGGTTATCTGTTTTTTGGGTGTGGGTTGTTATTGTTGTTGTCGTCGTTGTTTTTCCCCTTGTATAGTGATGAGTGAGATCTTACCTATTAAATATATTATTGGATCATGGTTCCTGAAAGTGATTAAAGTTTGTTGTGTATGTGTGTTTTATGACTTAAATATCTATGATGTGTGTTTTTTAGAATTTGGTTCTTTATAAAGATTTGGGGAGGATGTGTAAGTTTTGAAGCACTCAGTTTTTCTGATTTATATCCTAATAATCAGGGTCTAAGTTAAATAAATAAAAATAATGTATGCATGTATTTTATACATGTGTGTCTGTGAATCTCTGTGATTTTTTTAAAGTTCCAGATTCCAGCTACAAAGAACTTATTGGCAGAAATTAGGAAGGCAAATCCAATGAGTAGATTTTGTAAGGCTCATCATTAGCAGGGTGGGACCATATTCTCCACTTTCTCCAACACTCGCTGCACACCCTGGGGAGCTTTAAAAAATATAGAGGCCTGGACCCCACCCACTTACCCCCAGATTTGAATTAATTGGTATGGGGTGCAGCCTGGACATTGGAATTTTTTTTTTTTTTTTTAGCTCCCTAGGTAATTCTAATATGTAACCAGTTTTCAGAACCACTGCACTAACACAATAATAGGACCACTGTTGAATTTCAATCTGCAAGTTTTTTTGTGTGTGTGATCTAAACACAATTGCATTTATCTACTATTTTATTTGAGTTTCCTATATTACTCACAGGACTTCTAACCCTAAACAAAGCACTTCACTTGTTGTCTCTCTCTCTCTCTCTCTCTCTCTTTTTTTTTTAATAGAACTTTTTTTTACAGTGTTCAGTCATTAACCCTCTCCAATTGTTAAACTGGACATATAAGTTTATACACGCTTTTCAGGCATTTGGGAGCCAGCAGTCTTCCAAGGTGATTTATAGGTTTGTAAGCATTTTCTATCAGGTGAGGCAACTAGCTGAGCTCCAGAAATGTGGCTGCTACAAATCAGCCGGCTGATGGGAAACACAGGAGCTCTCATATTGTCCACAGACCCGTGTTTTACATCTTGGCTGCATGGGTCCTGCCTCTCTAATATGAGCCAGGATGTCATATGTTATCTTCAGCAGCTGGAGGAGAGTGCTTATGAGAAGATGAAAGGCAGATGCACCCCCCACCACCACCATGGAAAATGACTCCAAAGCAGCCGCTAAGCTGATGTGTAGACTGGCGAGTGGGGAGCTATGACTCCTCTGTCCCTAACTTCCTCACAGGTCTTCATGCCATGGAATTACTTTGCTTTGAGTGGGTGCTGGGCAATGAGGAGAGGGAAGGAGGCTTCCATGCCTCAGGTAGCTAGGTTTTCATTCCCTAAGGGATAAAGTAATGTTTGGGCCAGTCAGATTGAAAAGCATTTAGAAAGGAAGGAATGAGCTTGGTTAATCCAAATGTGTTTTTCTGTTATTCCCAGTGGATAAATATATCCCAAGACAATGCTTGTTGATTTTGTGTGTCGGAATTGGAATTTATCTTCTAGATTTCTTGTTTAGTTTTCAGATACTTATTAAACCATGCCTAATGACCTGATAAATTCTCCTGGAGGTGAAAAACCTTTAATAGGGTGAAAGATTTGTATCATTACTGTTTGTCGGACTTGGTAAAGACCCAGTGTGCTAGAAATGGGACCAGATTCCCTGGGCTGGAGCTAATTTTCAACAAAAGATGGGGCGGGGGCAGGAGGGCATGGTGCAAAAAAATGAAGGAAAGCCATTCCCAGTTCCTCATTCACAGATGATAACATGTTTCTCATGATTTGCTGGGCCATTTGAGTCATTTGGAAGAGAGAATGTTTTTTACTCTTAGCTTCAATGTGAGAAAGAATCCCATAAAAACAATGCTTAATTAGGTCCTCGTGTTGTGGAAAAAGGTTGGTACATGTTTTATTCTTAGTTGATAAAATCAGAGCATGATTGAACTGTGATTTCTAAATGAGAAGCTCTTCCCAACAGGATATCCCCAAACATCAGCCTATATCAAGCTGTGAAAATGTTCTATTCAAAAATAAAACAGGATGGGTCAGAAAACATCTTCCCAGATGCGTTTTCTATGATTTCCTTTATATGGACAACATGGTGAGTCTAAATATGAAAAGTAATTAAAATTCATCCTCAGGAAACCTTAGATATGATCATCACAATTGGTTAATTAGAGTTGGCAAAGTATGACCTGTAAGCTCCCTGCCTGCAATTTTGAGCTAAGAATGAGGTTTTTGTTTTTATTTTTAATCGACACATTTGTATATATGAGACACACTGCAGTGTTATAATTCACACAAGCATTGGGTAGTTATCAATTCAGGGCAATTGGCATATCCACCACCTTAAACTGTTATCACTTCTTCATGGTGAGTAAAAATTCCTCTACTGATTTTTTTTTTAAATAGCAGGAATTGAACCCAGGGATTTTCTACCACTGAACTCTACCCTCAGCCCCTTATTATTATTATTATTATTTTATTTTTCCATTTTGAGACAGGGTTCCACTAAGTTGCCAAGGTTGGCCATGCCCTTGTGATCCTCCTGCCTCAGCCTCCCAAGTAGCTGAGATTATAGGGGCATCACTTTGCCCCATTTTCTGATTATTTTGAGATGTATGATGCATTATTGCTACTTGTCGGGTATTCTGTGGCACTATAAGGAGCTAAGAATTGTGTATTTTTAAATATAACAAGTTGGAAAAAGTCAAAAGAGTTATATTTTATGAAGTGAAAATTCTGTGAAATTTAAATTTTAGTGTCCATAAGTAAGGTCCTACGTGAAGGAACTCAGCCAAGCTCATTCACTTCTGTATTGACTATTGGGACTTCCACGTGGCCATGGCTGAATTGAATAGTTGCTGGAGACTGTGACCCATAAAGTTGAATATATTTACTATTAGCCCTTTATTGAAAAAAATTGCTGACCTTGATCTCAGTGAAAAGTTTACTGGTGTTCATTGTCCTGTTCTTGGAACTGCCTACATTCTGAGAACTTTAAAAATAGCCAGTTAAGGAAAAAACACTTAACAGAATCACATGAAGTGCTTGATGAAAAATGCAGAACCCCAAACCCAAGCTCAGCCTTAGAATTGCCATGCATAGGGTGCAGAGCTGGGAATGAAATTCCATAACAGGCTCTGCAGGGGTTTCTTATCAAGGCTGTGGTTTGTAAACCCCATTGCATGTAATGAGTTCTTTTCTCTCAGTAGAGAACATATCTGGACAAATTTGAAATGTTTCTTTTTTTAACCTTGTTGATGCCATCTACATGGTCTTCCTCAGATTTTTTTTTTTTTTTTTTTTTTTTTTGACACTTTAGGACAGATTTGATGCACAGCAGCGGGTATGGCTGTTACCTAGGCAAAGGTTTTTGAAGCCCACGATTAGGTCTTCTCTCCACGATGTCTGACATTCTCATTGTTAAAATTATTCCTTTGGCTACTGTTATTTCCACTCTGAAATCCCAACCATTCTGTATTTTCTGCAATTCATTATTTTAAGGCTGAAATTAGGCTGCACAGGATAACAACAGGGTTCTTTGCTTTTTTTTTTTTTGTGGTACCAGGGATTGAACTCAGGGGCACTCGACCACTGGGTCACATCCCCAGCCCTTTTTTTTTTTTTTTTGTTTTTTTGTATTTTATTAGAGACAGGGTCTCACTGAGTTGCTAAGTGCCTCGCCATTGCTGAGGCTGGCTTTGAACTCGCGATCCTCCTGCCTCAGCCTCCCAAAGTGCTGGGATTACAGGCATGCGCCACCGCGCCCGGCTGTTCTTTGCTTTTTTAATGACACTGTAATCCTAGTTAATATTTATCAGAGGTCTCATTGATAAATGCAAATATACTTTTTAAAAGTAAAATGAATGATTTTATACAAGCAGTTTGCTTGTGGTACTGTGGACTGAAACAATGGGCACCATTGCTGAGCTACATCTCCAGTCCTATTTATATTTTTATTTTGAGACATAGTCTCACCTAAGTTGCTGAGGCTGGCCTCAAACTTGTGACCCTCCAATCTCAGCCTTCCAAGTAGCTGGGATTATAGGCATGCACCACCATGCCTGGCAAGCAAAAGCCTTTTGGTGCATGGACTTCATGGAGAATCAAAAGTGGTTGGGTATGAAGGGCAAAAATCACACCAGGGATAGCCGTGCAGCCAAGAGATTTATTCAACAGCCTTTGTGGCTGGTCAGAGGTCCAAAAGGTCTTGGGAGAGAGGAGTCAGCGAGAGGGCAATGTGCAAGCTCTGGTGGAGAGAGGAGTCAGGGAGAGGGGAGTGTGTGAGCTCTGAATGGAAGGTGGGTGCCTGGTCACACCAGCTGTGGTCTCTGGAGCTGTTGGCTAAGGCAGCTGCTGTCGGGCTGGAGGTTAGAGCTGTCGGCTGGGGCAGCTGCCTTAGGGCTGGAGGCGGTGGGTCTGGAGCTGGTGTAGTGGCTGGCTCCTCTCAGCAGGGATGAGCTGTTGTGTCTGTGAGTCTCTCAAACTCCAAACGAAGGGGACCCTATATAGGGACTTCTGATGGGGGCTGCACCAGAGCGACCCCAACACCATTGGCTCTTTGCTCATGGAAGAGAGCTACCTTTAAGCCCATTGGCTTCTGCCCAGAAAATGAAACAAGGTTGCTTTGCTCAGGATACAGAAACTTCCCCTGGGGGTGGGTAGCCCATCTATCAGGGTAAACTTGGGAGATAAGGAAATTGATCCTTGTTAAGGAAGAGGGGTGGGGCTCTGGGAGGTTGGGGCAGTTTCACCTCCCTTTAGCCCATATTGATGGTTAGCCCCCAGTTCTTGAGGGAAGAAGGCCTAGACCAGGAAGGTTGCTGATGTTGGAGAATGTGGGCTTCCAAATGGCAGAAGATAGGTAGCATCATTAACTCCCAATACAGGTAGGAGGAAGAGAGAGTTCTGATAGGAAAGAGAGACCATGATAAAACTTGTTGTTTCCTCAAAAGTGTACATGGGGTCACCATTGCCTTGAGGAAAATAATGAGAGGTTAGAGACAGCCCGACAGCTATTTACTGTAGGTATGGGGGACGTTTTGGTGAACAACAGCTTTGACCTTCTCTAAGGCACTTTATTAGTGGTGTTACCTAGAGCAACTTCCTATTCCAGATCCTCAAATTTCTCATCTACAAAATGGGACTAATAGTGCTTTTGTTTAATTATAGAGGGTATAAAATGAGCACAGCCATGGCTCACGAACATAGCTGGCGATCAGAAACACCTGATGGTTTCAAAAAATCAGAATTCCAGACACTTCTGAATTCTCATTTGGCAGTTTTACAATAGTTAAGAATTATGAAATCCACTTTTCCCAGATAATGCCAGGTTTAGGAACCAGTGAGAGTACCCTATGCAAAACCTCCGCCCTAGTTTTAACACACTTCTGGTGAGTACCAGAAGTTATTTGTATCTAGAGAAAAGGAGCCTGAGCCAGGCAATACATTAATGAATTGGTTTGAGCATCCTCAAGAGGTTTGTGTTTATGCCCTTAGTTGTACTACCAGCAGAACACACTCGCTGTTATGGACCAGAGCCATGAAACATGGGCAGTGGGGGCCAGGGCACGTGGCTACACCCTGTTCTGCAGCTGATATGTGTAATTTTCTGCTGTCTGTTTTTGTGAGGGGAAATTTCAGTTCAGCTAATAGTTAGTTGGCCTCTTCCAATCCCTTTCTACCATAAACCAACAAGAAATAAAAACAAGTCATTTCTATCTCTGTTTTCATCCAGCTACATTCTCATTATCCTTTCCTAGGCAGTGGTGAAAGTGCTGACATGCAGAGAAGTAGTTCAAAGCTCAGGTTACATAGTGAGTTAAAGGACTTGAAGAATGAATGCCTTTGCCAACAAGCCTGCCCAGGCTTCTGCACCCCATTTTTCCCTAGTCACACACCTGTATGTCTTGCCCAAGCTCCATTGTGCAAGATGTAGGTGAGAAGGCCCTTTTGAAACTCACTCCCCACCATCCTATCTTAGCTCACAAGTTCCCTGTTCAACAGTCAGGGTTTTCAGTCCTTGCTAAACTAATTCAAAAGCAGGTTTCATGGCTGGGGATGCAGCTCAGTGGTAAAACACAGCTAGCAGGCACAAGGCCCTGGGTACCTAAAAAAAAAATTAGATTTCATGTCTTAAATTCTCTCTTGGGTGGTTATGCCATTTTGATATCTGCCCATGATACTTAAACTGCTGAGAGTAATGTGTACCTGGAATTTTTTAGTGTTCTTCTGGTTGGCTTGGTTTTTAAACCAATTTTTCCCTCTGGCATACTGTGTAGAGGAAGTTATAAATCTGGAAAAAAAGAGTTAATCACTGAAAAACGGACTCAATGCTGTCTGGAGGACATGAGTACTTATGTTTGGATGAGGTCCCTTGTGTTCATCTTCAGGAAGGTCATGGATAATACTGTGATTTTCATCCTGCTTTAAGTAACATTCTCAGAACACAGGAGTAGAAAGGTAAAACTACACAGCTCAGAAACATATAATCCATTCGAATTCCAGCCCAGACACTTGGCCACAAGAAAGCATTTTTATCCTAACATCTTCCCGGAAGCTGTTCTCATTGAGCACTAGAAAATCCCCTTTGTTTATCCTGCCTTGCATTTTTATAAATCACCTTATTTCAATAGCTGAAAGGAAGAGATTTGGTAATTACAGCTTTCCTTTGTCACAGCTGTATATTGAAAACATGTGCCAGCAAGGTTAAGTAAGGATCCAAGTGGATAGATGATTCTTAAAGAGAATTAGGAGTAGTAAGGACTCTAGAGGCTTCCTGTACTGTTTCATCCACAAGAAGAGGGTCAGTTACAAGCATATTTTTTTTTTTTTTTTTGGCGGGGGAGGGAATGATTTTATCATATTGATGATCTATAATTTTTGGGCCTTGTTTCAAATTCCTTGAAATGAATTTGATTTCAATAAATTTTTAAAAAATAACTGATGTCAAAGTCTATTGACACATATAATTGTTGCTTATGTTGGATAGTCACCTAAATTATCAATTTAATACAGGTATTATGCCCTGATTACCTGATTGCAGTAACACAAGGGGCTCTTTTATTTTTATTTCAACCTTAACTTTATCCACTTAGAAAGATAAGTGATTAATATGAAGCATAAAGCTAATCAATTAGAGATTTAAATGACAGTAATATTGGAAGGAAAGAATGAACAGAAAAGAAAAGAATGGCTCTACCCTAATTGTTTTGCACTTTTCCTATTAATTATTTTTAACTCTTAAATTAACAAGTCAGAGCTGGTGGACTAATTCATGAATGTCTGAGTTTGCTTAGTATGATAGCCCACTTTTAAAAAGCAAATTCTGCCCTCCTTATAACTTTTTAAAAAATATTTATTTATTTACTTTAGTTGTACACAATGCAATGCATTTATGTTTACGTGGTGCTGAGGATTGAACCTGGGCTGCGCACGTGCGAGGCGAGCGCTCTGCCGCTGAGCCACAACCCCAGCCCCCCTCCTTATAACTTTTTGTGTGTGTTGTTCTCATGTATCTGAAAATTTATTTGTTGTACCAATATACTTAGCTTGTTGAGTGCTACAAAAATGATATTACCTTGATGTGTGCATGGTGGAGTTCTGCTTCAGGGGTCAAGTTAAATCTACTGTTAATTACCAAAGGGAAGTTAGCTAATTAGGTGTACCCTAAGTTTGAAAGGAAGAAGGGTTTGGATTAAATTTCTGTAAGTCAAAGTGCCT
The DNA here is from genome assembly GCA_025594165.1 of Tamias sibiricus. Taxonomy (NCBI): domain Eukaryota; kingdom Metazoa; phylum Chordata; class Mammalia; order Rodentia; family Sciuridae; genus Tamias; species Tamias sibiricus. The sequence continues at coordinate 145,795,532 of CM046657.1, forward strand.
TGAGGAATCCATGGAGTAGTGTGTTAAAGTTTCAGGTACCATGCGAAAAGAGAACGGGATTTAAAGGGAAGGAATCCCTGTGTTATAAAATATTATCCTTTGGACTCTGTTATTTACTAAGCCCAAGGTTATATTTCTTAAAGTAAGGTTATGGGCTGTTTCCATCTGAACCAGAGGTTTACTATTCAATTGCACATTCCTGGACTTCACTTTAGATGGATTGCATTAGAATCTTGGGGTGAAACCCAGAAAGCTGCATTTTAATATGCAAGCTAACCATTGGAATGAATCACAGAAACTAGAAATGCCACAAAGAAGGCATTACAAATAGTGGGTACAGGATAAACTATTCAATAAATAATCAGAGAGTAATTGACTTTCCATGTGGGAAAAAATGCAATTGGATTCTTACCTAAAACCATGAAGAAAAACAAATTCCACATAGATTTAACTATTTAAGGAGAAAAAGTAGAACTATGAAACATTTTGGAAAAAATATAGGAGAATATTATTTTGACATTGGAATATAAAAATTATCTTCAATACATTAAAAAACAAACTATAAAGAAAATACAACAGAAAAATTCTACTAGATTATAATTTATTCACACTGCTATAACAAAATACAATAGACTGGGTGACTTATAAACAATAGACTTATAAAGAATAGAATATAAACATAAATAGAAATTTATGTTTCTCAGTTCTGGAGAGTAGGAGGTCCAAGGTCAGATTTGATATCTGGTGAGGGCTCACCTCATGGTTCAAAGATGGCACCTTGTCACTGTGACCTCACATGATGAGGGTGCAAGGTAGTTCTCAGACTTCTATTGTAACAGCATTAACCTCATTCATATTTCCACCCACGTCCTACCATCATCACATAGGTTTCAGTATATGGATTTTAAGAAGACACAAACATTCAGATCATAGCCCAGTTTAATACTTTGTATCACAAAAGATACCATAAAGTATAGAGATACTCTATACACCTGATATTTATTTTTTATTTTTTGGTACCGGGTATTGAACTCAGAGGCACTTGACCACTGGGCCACATCCCCAGCCCTTTTTTGTATTTTCTTAGAGTCAGGGTCTCACTGAGTTGCTAAGTGCCTTGCCATTGCTGAGGTTGGCTTTGAACTCTTGATCCTCCTGCCTCAGCCTCCCAAGTGCTGGGATTACAGGTGCGCGCCACTGCGCCCAGCCTGATATTTTTTTATTTTTATTTTTATAAGTGAGATACACCACACACTTGGAAAAGATGTGGTTATATTTTCATAGATATAACCAATAAAGGATTAGTATCAAAGATATAAAGTTATGTAAATGATTAAGGAAAATGAAAAGTGGGAAAATATTAATCATAACCAACTCAAAAAACAGGAAGTGTAAATGACAAATACATCAGAATGACAAAAAAGAGATCTACCTTTATTAGCACGCAAAGGAAATACAATTAAAACCTGTTATACCCCAGGCACAGTGGTGCACGCCTGTGATCCTGCTGCTTAGAAGGCTGAAGCAGGAGAATCACAGTTCAAGGGGCAACTTAGACCATGACTCAAAAATTAAAAAGAAAAAAAAAAGTGAAGGGTATGGAGTGGTAGAGCACCCCTGGGTTCAATTCCCAACACAACAGGTAAAAAACAGAGATACCATTTTGAAAGGTTAGTGAACAGTAGAGAAAATGAAACTGAGATACATGGTTGTCTGGAAAGTTAAGTTGGTACAAACACTTTGGAGGTCAAATTGGTAGCATCCAAAAGCTTGCTGAATTTTGTTGTTGTTGTTGTTTTGAGGTGCTGGGGATGAAACTCAGGGTCCTGCACGTGCTATGCAAGTGCTCTGCCACTAAGCTACACCTCTAATGATAATGTACTACTCTATTTGTGTCTCTCAAATTCTTGTTATCTTTTTACAAGCAAACATGTACAAAGGCTTTCATTGTTGTTTATATTGGTGAAAAATTGGAAAGAACATGAATGTCATCAATGTGGGACTGCATAAATGTTACTGAATATTCATACTTTGGACTACTATTTTCTAGTTACAGTGAATGAATTAAGTCATGGCATCAGTACAGGTTCATTTAGAAAACACAGAGTCAGGCGGCCAAGTTACAAATGGGTACATATGAAATAACATGATATTATGAATACACATTTATTGTTGGGGATTCATGATCCAATTTTCTATCTTAAACAAGAGATTTTCTTTCTAGTTTTGCTAAATTTAAAGATTTGCTCTTTTATGTCTAGATCTCAGAATGTTGGGGGCTAAAAACTCCTTGAAACCATCTTATCCAATTTCCTTCTTTAAAAATTATCTTTAAATGGACTTTTATTTTTAGAATAGTTTTAGATATATAGAAAAATTGTGAAGGCATATATCCCATCTTTGTTTCCACTATTATGCACATCCTAATTGATATGGAACAATCATTAAAATTAATGTTAAAATTAATGAATTAGTGCTGATGTAATAATTATAGTTTATGTTTTATTCCTAGTTTGCTTTTTATTCCTAGTGTCCTTTATCTGTCTCAGGATCTCATCTACGATATCATATTAACTTGTTAGTTATGTCTTATTAGACTCCTCTAAGCCACAGCTGCTTCTCAGACTTTCCTTTGCCCCCACCCCATAACTTTGACAATTTTGAAGCATTGGTAAGTATTGGACATTTGTAGAATGTCCTTCTTTGGAGTCTGACACAGTTTTCTCACGTTCTGGGTTTTGGGAAGGAAGGATGTAAAAGTGGGGTACCATTCTCACCACATTGAATCAAGTATACATATTAGTAACACGACATTATTCTTGGTGTTAACTTTTTTTTTTCTTGTACTGGGGATTGAATTCAGGGGCACTCAACCACTGAGCCACACCGCCAGCCCTATTTTGTATTTTATTTAGAGACAGGGTCTCAATGAGTTGCTTAGTACCTCGGTTTTGCTGAGGCTGGCTTTGAACTCTCGATCCCCCTGCCTCAGTCTCCTGAGCTGCTGGGATTACAGGGGTGCACCACCGTGCCCAGCTTGGTGTTAACTTTGATCACTGGATGGAGGAAACCTTGTCAGATTTCTCAACTGTAAAGTTGCTCTCTTAGCTCTCCCTTTTCCATGCTGTATTTTTTGGAAGGAAATTTCTATGTGCAACCGGTCTCCTAGTTTCCAAAACTCAAGGAATTGTAGCTAAAGTAAATAAATAAATAAGTAAAAAATAGGAAGAAAGGGAGAAAGGAAAAAAAAAATGTAGCTCAAAAAGATAGAGGGATTTATCCCAGATTGGAGTTAGTCATACCTAGTTTTTCTAGTATGAAGTATGGTTTGGGCCACAGAGGAGTAACTTAGTGCATAATTAAATAATTTTAATCTAATCTATTTAATTTTAAATCAACTAATGTGATCCAATTTTCTTTCACTTAATTCATTTTGTCCCATCATTCCAGATATGGAACACCTATTAAAAACTTAAATATAGTATATACTATATAATATAATAATATAACTATATTAGAATAAAACAATTATAATATTGATATAATAACATATAAAAGCTCTAAGGTTATGATTTCCAACCTATTTTAATACACCTTTGTCAATTTTGTTGAAATGTTTACAGAATTGAAAACTTGTGACTTAATGGGTTAAATTTTACATTTAATTAGCGTGTTAAATTAAAGCAACAGATTTGGCACATACAAAATCTACTTTCCTCCCAACAACCCTTCTATTGTTAGGTCTAGAATCTACAATTATTAAATACCATATTTTTTATATGAATACATCCACCCACATATCCACAGATTTGAGCTCTAAATAAATAAAGGAAAATTTGTACATTTTGGAAACTAGGAAGGAAGTAATACCAATGAGAAGGAGATGAGGCTTCATGGGGAACAGAAAGTAGTACTGAAAGACTATCCGTAACATTTGCCAAGGGCAGGAAATTCCAGGGTCCTGAATCTTTGCAACACAGTCAAAAGGGGACAGGAGTTGCATACCAGGTAGGTAGGTCTTCCTGGACCCCTGGGTTCCCTGGTTCTTAGGGATGGACACTGTGAATAGAAAAGAGAGGTGCTGGGCCACAAGTCACGGGCCCCAGATGCCCAAGTCTGAGAGTGGTATTTTAGATGGCCATGGAGACAACAGTAGAAAGAAGAATGGTGGCAGAGTAAAGTGGTAAAACAACAGAAGCAGTGATGGACAGTGTAGAACACAGTTTTAAGAAGTGCTTTGCACAAAATAATGACAACAGTACTATTTGTGATTCAAAATAACTGGAAATAAATACTTTATAATAATTTGAAAGTCATGAGGCAGAAGTTTGAAGGAATTTAGTCAGCTAAGGTCCTTGTTGCAGTAGAGAAAAGAAATGTTAATTAACTTTCACTTTGTTAGTTTATTATAAATGTAAGAGTGTATGCTAAAAATAAACACATTCATAACATGTATGTTGGAAGGTGGAAAGAAAGAAGTTTAAGAAATTTGCCTATTTAATGCAAGGTAGCAAAAAGAAACAATAATAATACCAAAAAAAAAAAAAAAAAGCAAGATGGTAGATATCAATGCATATGTGTCAATAATTATGAAAATGGGTAAAGATTAAACTCACTTTTCTAATGTTGGAATAAAAAATATATTTGGCTTAAAGTGTAAAAAAATTGTGTGCTGTTAGTAGATATACCTCAAAGAAAATGATATGCAATGATTAAAAATGCAAGAAGATAAAATGGTAGATTAGCCAAAAAAGTTGGTATAACAATTTAAAAATAAGTCTAATATTAATAAAATATTAAACAAAAAAATGCAAAGGAAAGAGAGCAGCCTAATAATAGATAGCATTAGGGACAAAGAAGTATACACTTTCAGAAATGGCTAGATCAAGGAGATCAGATTAAATAACCAGCTATTCTGACGCATCATGAAAGTAGAAAACAGAGCTGTTGTTCTCCAACTTAAGATCTGTGGTTCAGTCATCAATCTACCACAGTGTCTGCAACATATTTCCCCTGTATTTAAGTGCATATTCTCCATTCTCCAACCTCATCACAAGGTCTTTGCTCTGTGGGTCTTTGTGTATGCCTTTGTCTACCCAGATCTTTCTCCTCCTGGCCTCCCCTGTCCTGGCTGCCTTCTTACCAGTAGCTGATTTCAGTTTAACTGTCCTATTACATCATAGCACCTCGTACAGCTCCCAAAGTGGCATGTGTGCTTGTCTCGCATTCCTTCTTCCCACTAGACAATAGATCTTCCAGGACCAGGGCTGTGCCTTTTACTGCACTGCAGCCTAGGGTCTGTGTCCTGTCCCAGGACTAAACACTTAAGGTCACTCCTGGTGGATTGGGCTGCACAAAATAACTACACAGAGACAGAAATTTACCTTTATTTTGGGGGTCTTGTAATTTCTCCTATTTAACCTTAGGGACCCATGGAAAGAGAGCAAGGAGTGGGTGCTGAATCCTTTTATTGGAGAGAAGCCATTCAAATGAGGCAGGGGGTCAGGTTTCAGGGGGTTGAGGCTCCTTCATGATGTCTTGCTGTCAGCAGATTGATGGACATCTAGGAAGGCCACGTCCATCTCATGTGCTGAGTGGGGATCTAGAGCAGAGCAGATAAAGGGAATTTCCATGGAACATTCTATCCCAAACAGGGAAAAGGGGGTAGGATTCAAAGGAATAGATGGGTATAAATAAACTCCAGTGGGCACAGCTACTCCTAGGGCCACACCTTGTTATCTAAGCCCAGGGAATTCCAGAGTCACGAGTCCTAATGCTTCCGTGTCAGGCATCCATCCCCTTTCAGATCCCTGTGGCATCAGGACTGAAAGGTGTGATTATCTAGAGTAGCTTCCCACAGGTCCGGCTGCTGGTTTGCTTTTTGAGGAAGCAGATCCATGAGGAAGGAGTTATGTAAAAATGGTATGTGATCACAGAGGGGGGCATTAATTCTACCTAAGGCAAACGCTTAGTGAGGAAGTGACCTTTAAGGAAAAGCCCAGGGAATGAGTAAGGGAACTTACTCATTGTTTTCTTCCAGGTGGAGGCAACAGAGTGAACAAAGGCCTGGATGCCAGTGAGGCTTGGCTAGGCAAGGCATTTTGAGTGATCAGATTTAGTGTAGGTGGAGCAGTGTGGCAACAAAGAAGAGAGCAATAAAATTGTAAATAGAGATTGGGGCTTGTTTGTAGACCCTGGAGTGTCATGCTGAGTGTAATCTTTAATCTATACGTAAGGGACATCCATCCAAACATTGGAGTGTATCAGAGCTATTCACTAAGTATTTTTCTAAGCCTATATATGAAGACTATAACTTCTCTTTCTGCCTTCAGAATTAGCCATGGCCACATGACTTGCTGGACCAATGCTAATGAGTGAAAGTGAGGGTGCCTCATTGGGGAAGAAGCTTTAAGAGACACTGCCTGATTTGTTGTTGACCTTCCTCCAGCCTTAGCTATTTTGGAAGCATGAGGCTTGGGCCTCAAGTGAGAATGCCATAGATAGAGAAGACCCTCGGTTATTCTTTTATAGACTGAATAAGACACAAACCTTGTTGTTTTAAAACACTGAAAGGTGGTGGTTATTTTTTATTGCAGAATGGCCTTGACTGTTCTGACTAATACAGGTATTTTAAAATACTGATCTGGCACTAATCAGACTGGAGGGCAGAAGAAAAATTAGGAGATAATTTCAACAAAGCATTGGTAGCAGGGAAAGTGAATAATGGACTATGAGCATGAGGACAGGGAGTGCACTGGTTTTATGCACTGGTTTCTGCATTTCTGGTGCCTGGCACAGTTCCTGGAAAGAAAGAGAAGTCAGGGGAGAATCTTCCATAAGGACCTGTAGTGGATATTTTGTGTCTCTCTAATGCCCAAGTCTTAACATCCTATACACATGATTGTGATCTTACTTGAAAATGAAGTCTTTGTAGATATAATTTAGTTATGAATCTTGGGATGAGATTGTCTTACATTTATGTTGGGTAAAATCCAATGGCTGGTGTTCTGGTAAGAAGAAGGAGAAGGAAATCTGATACACAGATGCAGGGAGGAGGCCACGTAAGATGGAGGCAGAGACCTGAGCTATGCAGCTACAAGCCACGGAAGGCCAAGGATTGCCAGCAGCCACCAAAAAAACAAAAACAAGGTAAGGAATGGATTTTCCTTCAAGAGTCTCCAGAAGGAACTAACTCCACAAACACCTTAACTTTGGAGTGCTGGCTTCTAGAACTGAAGGAGGAAAAAAAATTATGTTGTTTTTAAGCCACAAAGTTAGTGGTAATTTTTTAATGGTAGCCCTAGAAATAGGAATACATGATTCATTCCACTTACTAGGTGGGAACAGCTTTAGAATAACATTTACAGTTACTCCCTCTCTCTCTGTCATATTCTCTACCCTCTTCACCAAATGGAAGTGGTTTACCTGATTTGTGACATTGGGTAATTCAAACATCAGCTAATGCTTTGGGGGGTCTGTATTTAAAGATGGCCTATAGGATGAATATGTTCTCCTACTCATCTCTTCAATTAGATAAGCAAGCCTGATTGCTGTTTTCTAGAAGCTATTCAGTCTCCAGGGTTTGCAAGGCGGCACACAAGTCCCTCTGTTATTGGCTGAACATAGATAAACTTTGCAGATTTTTCTTTTACTTTTTATTTTTTGGTTTGAACCTAGGGGCACTTAACCACTGAACCACATCCTCAGCCCCTCCCCCTTTTATTTTGAGACAAGACAAAAAGAAAAGGCTGGAGGCATCATTCTACTTGACTTCAAAAAATACTACAAAGTCATAGGAAACCAAACAGCATAATATTAGCATAAAATCAGACACATAGACTTATGGAATAGAATAGAGAACTCAGACATAAAATTTATGCAGCTAAGCCCAAATGATTTTCAACCCAAGTGCCAAGAACATACATTGGGACGAAGATAGTCTCTTTAATATTTAAAATGTTGGTTCTGGTAAAACTTGATATTCACATGCAAAAGAAAATTAAAAAAAAAAAAAAGAAATTAAACTAGATCCCTATCTCTCACCATATCAAAAAATCAACTCAAGTCCAGGTGCCATGGTGCATGCCTGTAATCCCAGCCGCTCCTGAGGCTGAGGCAGGAAGATCATGAGTTCAAAGCCAGCCTCAGCAAAAGTGAGGTGCTAAGCAACTCAACGAGACCCTGTCTCTAAATAAAATACAAAATAGTGCTGGGGATGTGGCTCAGTGGTCGAGTGTCCCTGAGTTCAATCCCTGGTAACCACTCCCCCAAATCAACTCAAAATGGATTAGAGAATTGCATGTAAGATATAAAACTGTAAAAGTATTCAAATAAAAAGTAGGGAAAATACTTCATGTTGTTGATCCAGACAAGGAGTTTTTGGTAAGAATGCAAAAGCTCAGGTAGCATCAGCAAAAATAGACATACTGAATTACATCAAGCTAAAAATCTTTTGCACAACAAATAACCTACAGTGTAGAAATAACTTACAGAGTGTGATAAAATATTTGTAACTAAGCATCTGATAAGAGGTTAATGTCCAAAATATACAGGGAACTCAAACAACAGCAAAAAAAAAAAAGAAAAGAAAAAGAAAACTTGATTAAAAAGTGGGCAAGGACTTACATAGACTTTCTCAAAAGAAGATATACAAATAATCAATATATGGAGGCACCCGCCGGAAGGAGCGAACCAGCAAACAGCTCGCCTGGCCCTGGCTCTTGCCTGGCTGCCGGCTCATGCAGCCATCGCCTCCGGGGCTGGGAATAGCAGCTCCCCACTGCAGACAGGGCCTGACCAGAGAAAGGGCCCTGTCCATTCCCTGGGGAACTGCGACCTTCCCAGCTGCAACCTGAACAAGCGGTAGGCATCTGCCGGAAGGAGAGGCCCAGCCACCATCCCGCCTGACCACTGGCCCTCGCCATCACCAGACTAGGAACTGCAGGCTCCACCCTGTGGAAGGGCCCTGCTGCCCACCTGCCCAACCCCCACCGAAACAACTAGACTGGGAGGAGACCCAGGAAGAGGAGAGTGGGGAGAGGAAATCTAGACTGCCTGCCCCTCCACACTGCGGCCAGGAGGTGATCCAGAGAGAGAGCCCCGCTCCATGCCCACAAATCGGAGAGCCAACCCGCATCTGTCCACAGAGACACACTGCACTGGGATTCCGTAGCTACTCAACCCAACACCAATATAATTATAGGCCTGAGGCTACCACTGCCACAAAACTAAGTTAGCTACTCTACTACCAAGGAACAACAAAAAGGTCCTGGTAAGACATCACTAAGGTCCCTAGAGACCAGGATGCACCAGAAGGTGCAACCAGTTATGATGTTGTGAACTAACAGGGAATCTTACACGGGGTTGTCAATCTCTGGCTTCTTCTACTAACAGCCAAATTCTAATGATTATACTCTCACTAGTTAAATAATCTAATACCTTTATTTTCTCACATCTTACTTCATAAACGTTTAAGCCAACATCTAAGTCCCCCCTTCTATCATTAGCTATTGTAAACCACCATGCAAACATAGAGACTATACGGTATAAGATAACTCATCTCATCATTTCTGTTTATAGTGACAAAACTGTAAATATAAAAATAGAAACCAACTGATATATGGACACACATTGGATACATTGAAAGATCTAATATGGATATTTCCCTAAAAAGTGAGGTTCTGGGTAACCTGGAGGGACTTTTTAAGACAAAAGGGCAGAAGCTGTAATACCTCAGTCTTACTTTGCAAGAGAGGAAAATACATAGACATCATGAGAAAACCAGGGAGGAAAATGCCCCAAACAAAGATACTACAACAATAGAAATCATAGAAAGCACAGTAGGTGAAATGTCAGAGAAGGAGTTCCGGATATACATAATTAAAATGATAAGGGATTTAAAAAACGACCTAAGTGAACAGATACAGGCAAAAATTGATCTCTCCAACAAAGAGATAAGAGATCAAATACAGGCAACCATCGATCACACCAACAAAGAGATAAGAGAACAAATCCAGGTAGCAAAAGATTACTTCAAGAAAGAGAGAGTTTGAGAAAAAAACTGTAAACAGAAATCCTTGAAATGAAAGAAACAGTAAGCAACTTAAAAAATTCAGTAGAAAGCATCACCAACAGATTGGACCACTTGGAGGATAGGACCTCAGACAATGAGGACAAAATATATAATCTTGAAAATCAAGTTGACCTCACAGTGAAGATGGTAAGAAACCATGAACAGAATATCCAAGAATTATGGGATACCATTAAAATACCAAATTTAAGATTTATTGGAATAGAGGAAGGTGCATAAATTCAAACCAAAGGAATGCACAATCTCTTCAATGAAATAATATCAGAAAATTTCCCAAGCAGGAGAATGAATCTGAAAATCAAATACAAGAGGCCTATAGGACGCCAAGTGTACAAAATTACAACAGGTCCACACCAAGGCACGTTGTAATGAAAATGCCTAGCATACAAAATAAAGATAGAATTTTAAAGGCTGCAAGAGAGAAAAGTCAGATTACCTATAAGGGAAAACAAATTCACTTCTCAGCAGATTTTTCAATCCAGACCCTCAAAGCCAGGAGAGCCTGGAACAACATATACCAGGCTCTAAAAGATAAGGGATGCCAACCAAGAATTTTATATCCAGCAAAATTAAGCTTTAGATTTGAGGATAAAATAAAAACCTTCCATGATAAACAAAAGCTAAAAGAATTTACAACAAGAAAGCCTGCTCTACAGAACATTCTTGGTAAAATATTCCACGAGGAGGAATTGAAAAATAATAATGAAAATTTGCAAAGGGAAGAACTACAATAAAGGGAAAAACCAACCAAAGGAAAAACCAAGTCAAACTAAATACCAAAAATAATTAAAAAAAAAACAATGACTGGTAATACAAATTATGTCTCAATAATAACCCTGAATGTTAATGGCCTAAACTCACCAGTTAAAAGACATAGGCTAATAGATTGGATTTAAAAAACAGACCCAACAATTTGTTGCCTTCAAGAGACACATCTCATAGGAAAAGACTCCCATAGACTGAAGGTGAAAGGATGGGATAAAATATATCACTCACATGGTCTACGTAAGCAAGCAGGGGGCTCCATCCTTATATCAAATAAAGTAGACTTCAAGCCAAAGTTAGTCAAAAGAGATAAAGATGGACATTTCATACTGCTTAAGGGAATCATAGAACAATATATAAATGTTATAAATATATATGCCCCAAATAATGGAGCATCTACATTCATCAGTCAAACTCTTCTTAAGTTCAAGAATCAAATAGACCACAACACAATAATTCTAGGTGATTTTAACACAACTCTTTCACCACTGGATAGATCTTCCAAACAAAAGTTAAACAAAGAAACTATAGAACTCAACAATACAATTAATAATTTAGACTTAACTGACATATACAGAGTATATCACCCATCAGTGAGCCAATACACTTTTTTCTCAGCAGCACATGGATCCTTCTCAAAAATAGACCGTATGTTATGCCATAAAGCAACTCTAAGCAAGTATAAAAAAGTAGGGATACTACCCTGCATTCTATCAGATCATATGGAATGAAAATAGAAATCAATGATAAAAAAAGAAAGAAAAGCTACACTAACACCTGGAGACTAAATAATATGCTATTGAATGATCAATTGGTTGCAGAAGACATCAAGAAGGAGATTAAGAAATTCTTAGAAGTAAATGAGAACAACAATACAACATACTAAAATCTCTGGGACACCCTGAAGGCAGTACTAAGAGGAAAGTTCATTGCATGGAGCTCATTCCTTCAAAAAAGAAAAAGCCAACAAACAAATGAACTAACATTACATCTCAAAGCCCTAGAAAAAAAAAAAAAGAATAAATCAACCCCCAAAGAAGTAGAAAACAGAAAATAATTAAAATCAGAGCTGAAATTAATGAAATTGAAACTAAAAAAAAAAAATGAAAAAATTGACAATGAAAAGTTGGTTCTTTTACTGGGTTACCGAAGATCTGAAAAATACTGTAAAGGCTTCAGTGAAGGATTGTCATGGACTGCATGAGACTAAAGGCAAAACCTGATATGTCAATGGAAAGCTTAAATGTAGCTTCTATTCCTTTTCCCATATTTTATATATTTTATATGATGGAAAATATAGTTGAATCTAGTTTATTATGATATTCTCTGACCAAATTCAAGGCTGATTCACTTCCATATCCATCTTCCCCTAGATCCTGAAATTTCTATATCTAGTGGCATTTTTCCTTTTGTAAATTATAAAGGATTGGAAGTTAATGAGGCCAGGGGATATCCCATGCTGCGGTTCATTTACTGCTATAAAGGCATTTTACTTGTATTATAACTTGCTGTAGATACTTTTCACTAATTATTTTGAAGTTAATTCTTCAAAAAGACTCAGGTCCTTTAGAAATATTTCATGAGTTTGGTATCAGAAAAAACAAAATAATTTTCAAAACACATAATCATAAACCAAATTTACATTTCAATCTTTAAGGAACTTTTCCATAAAATGATCACATTATTTTATCCTCCCTTTGCCAGTGCATTAGGCTTCTGATTGATGGAACCAAACATTGCAAGTATTATTATTATCTGACTTTATGATTTTAGCCATTCTAATGGGTGTGAAGTGGTTTCCCATTGTGGTCCTGATTTTCCTCTTCCTGTTAACTAATGATGTAAATCATCTTTCCATTTTCTTGTTATTCATGTGTATATCTTTTTTGGGGAAAAATTATTTAGATCCTTTGCCTATTTTCAATTTGGTTACTTGTCTTTTTCTTACTGAATTGTAAGAATTTACATTCTAGATTCAAATTTCATTAAATATGTGCAAATAAAAAAAAAAGAAAAGTTGGTTCTTTGAAAAAATAAATAAAATTGATAGACTTTAGCTATGCTAACAAAGAAAAGAAGAGAGAAAAATACAAATTATCAATATCTACGATGAAAAGGGAAACATCATGACGGACACTACAGAAATACAGAATATAATTAGAAATTATTTTGAAAACTTATACTCCAATAAAATAGAAAATAATGAAGCCATCAACAAATTTCTAGAGACATATGATATGCCCAAACTAAATCAAGATGATATTCACAATTTAAATAGGTCAATTTCAAGCAAAGAAATAGAGAATGCCATAAAAAACTTACCAACCAAGAAAAGCCCAGGACCAGATGGATACACAGCTGAATTCTACAAAACCTTTAAAGAAGAATTAACACCAATACTTCTCAAATTATTTCATGAAATAGAAAAAGAGGGAACACTCCCAGACTCATTCTATGAGGACAATATTACCCTGATTCCAAAACCAGACAGAGACAAACCAAAGAAAGAAAACTTCAGACCAATAATATCTCTAATGAATATAGATGCAAAAATTCTCAATAAAATTCTGGCAAATCGAATACAAAAACACATCAAGAAGATAGTGCATCACGAACAAGTGGGCTTCATTCCAGGGATGCAAGGTTGGTTCAATATAAGGAAATCAATAAATGTAATTCATCACATCAACATGCTCAAAGATAAAAATCATATGATCATCTCAATAGATGCAGAGAAAGCATTTGATAAAATACAACATCCCTTCATGTTCAAAATGCTAGAAAAAATAGGGATAACAGGAACATACCTCAACATCGTAAAGGCCATCTATGCTAAGCCCCAGGCCAACATCATCCTAAATGGAGAAAAATTGAAAGCATTCCCTCTAAAAACTGGAACAAGACAGGGATGCTCTCTTTTACCACTCCTATTTAACATAGTTCTTGAAGCCCTAGCCAGAGCAATTAGACGAAAGAAATTAAAGGGATACAGATAGGAAAAGAAGAACTCAAATTATCACTATTTGCCCACGATATGATTCTATACATAGACGATCCAAAAAATTCCACCAGAAATCTTCTAAATCTAATAAATGAATTCAGTAACGTAGCTGGATATAAAATTAATACCCACAAATCAAAGGCATTTCTGTACATCAGCGACAAATCCTCAGAAGGAGAAATTAGGAAATCCACCCCATTTACTATAGCCTCAAAAAAAAAAAAAATTGGGAATCAACAAAAGAGTGAAAGACCTCTACAATGTAAACTGCAACACACTAAAGAAAGAAATTAATGAAGATCTTAGAAGATGGAAAGATCTACCTTGTTTATGGTTAGGTAGAACTAATATTGTCAAAATGACCATTCTCCCAAAAGCTCTATACAGATTCAATGCAATACCAATCAAAATCCCAATATCATTCCTCATAGAAATAGAAAAAGCAATCATGAAATTCATCTGGAAAAATAAGAGACCCAGAATAGCCAAAGCAATTCTTAGCAAGAAGAATGAAGCAGATGGCATTACTATTCCAGAACTTAAATTGTACTACAACGCAATAGTAACAAAAACAGCGTGGCATCAGTACCAAAATAGACCAGTTGACCAATGGTACAGAATAGAGGACTCAGAGACGAACCCACACACCTACAGTTATCTCATATTAGACAAAGGTGCCAAAAATGTTCACTGGAGAAAAGACAGCCTCTTCAACAAATGGTGTTGGGAAAACTGGAAATCCTCATATAATAAAATGAAATTAAATCTCTTTCTCTCACCATGCAAAAAACTTAACTCAAAGTGGATCAAGGACCTAGGAATTAAACCAGAGACCTTGCACCTAAGAGAATAAAGAGTAGGCCCAAATCTCCATCATGTTGGTTTAGGCTCCAACTTCCTCAATAAGACCCCTATAGCACAAGAACTAAAAACAAGAATCAATAAATGGGATGGATTCAAACTAAAAAGCTTCTTCTCAGCAAACGAAACAATTGGTGAGGTCAATAGAGGACCTACAGAATGGGAGCAAATCTTTACCAAAAGCATGTCAGATAGAACACTAACCTCAAGGATTTATGAAGCTCTTAAAAGCCTTAACACCAAAAAAAACAAATAACCCAATCAAAAAACAAACAAGAAAAAAAATAGAAAACTAAATAAAAAAATAAAAAACAACAAAAAATAACCCAATCAATAAATGGGCCAAGGAACTAAACAGACACTTCTCAGAAGATGATATACAATCAACTAATATATGAAAAAATTTTCAACATCTCTAGCGATTAGAGAAATGCAAATCAAAACAACTCTAAGATTTCATCTTACTCCAGTCAGAATGGCAGCTATCAAAAAAACAAACAACAACAAATGCTGGCGAGGATGAGGGGAAAAAGGCATACTCTTACATTGCTGGTGGAACTGCAAATTGGTGAAGCCAATCTGGAAAGTAGTATGCAGATTCCTAGGAAAACTGGGAATGGAACCACCATTTGACCCAGCTATCCCACTCCTTGGCCTAGTCCCAAAGGACTTAAAAACAGCTTACTACAGGGACACAGCCACATCAATGTTTATAGCAGCACAATTCACAATAGCTAGATTGTGGAACCAACCCTGATGCCCATCAGCAGTTGAATGGATATGGAAACTTTGGTATATATACACAATGGAACACTACTCAGCACTGAAAGAGAATAAAATCATGGCATTTGCAGGTAAATGGATGGAGTTGGAGAAAATAATGCTAAGTGAAGTTAGCCAATCCCCAAAAACCAAAGGTCGAATGATCTCTTTGATATGAAGATACTAACTTATAAAGGCAAGAGAGAGGGGATGAGAGGAATGAAAGAGCTTTAATCAGAACAAAGAGGGGGAAGGGAGAGGAGGGGACAAGGAGGTAGGAATAATGGCAGGCTGAATTATCCATGAATACCCTAAATACATGTATGAAGAAACAATTGTTGTAAAAATACTTTATATTAAACCAGCAACTCGAAAAATTGTACTTTTTATATGTAATATGAAATGAAATGTACTCTGCAAACATGTATAACAAATTAGAACAATAAAAATAAATTTAAAAAATCATAAAAGTAAAAAAGAATTTCACAGCCTTCCAACTGACTCTTATCTGAGCTAAAGGTACACTTTGACCTGATAAAGAAGTTAGTATTATGGCAATATATGTTTTAAAATATTCTATGTAAGTTAATATATTTTTAAGATCAGTCTTGTTTTATCTAACTATAAAGCTTTTTATATTCTGTCTTTGTCCAAAGACCAATTTCTCCAGAGTTAAGTCTCAAATACGTTCCAAAATTTCTTTTGACACATCTTTAAAAGGACATAAACACAGTTGTGTTGGGAATAAATCTAATAACTATCAAGAACAAAAATCTGGCTATTTGAAACCCTTGATTTCAATTTCCATCATGGCTGTTGGATTCTGTACCTAACATTTCCAATTATACAGGCCTGTCTTATGTCTATATTATATATTTGGTATTAAATTGACATTTAAACAAATGAGTGCTCATTTATTATTTTTTATTAGAATTTTAAAAATTAAATGGATCCAAATAACTTAATTCAAATCAAATAATTAAATAAATATATAAATGTCAAAAACAAAAAAAAAAAAAAAACCCCCAAATAACCAATGTATGAAAAAATGCTCAACATCACTAATGATCAGGAAAATGTGAATTAAAACCACAAGAGAAATATCTACTACCTCACTCCAAGTACAATGACTATCACAAACAAACAAACTAAAAACAAAGTGCTGGCATGAATGTGGAGTAATGGGAAACTTTATACACTATTGGTAGGAATGTAAGTTGTTACAGCCACTACAGAAAATAGTTTGTCGGCTCCTTAAATATTTAAAAATAGATCTGCTATATGATCCAGCAATCCCACTACTGGGTATCTGTCTAAAGGAGATGAAATTAGTATGTCAAACAGATCACTGTGTGTTTATTATAGCACCATCCACAAGCTATTGAATGTGTCCATCAAGGAAAGTGTCCATCTTTGGATGAATGAACAGAGAAACTATGGTACATATACACAGTGGAATAAATACTACTCAGTCATAAAAAATAAAATTTGCAATAACATGGATGAATCTGAAGGACATTATGTAGATGAAATGATCTAGGCACATAAAGACAGATACTACATAATCTCATTCATTTGTGGAATATAACAAAGTTGTTCTCATGGAAGAACAAATGGAAATAATGCTTACTGTAGTCTGAGGAGGGAAGGTTGGGAGAGATTGGTCAATGGATCCAAAATTATAGTTAGATACTAGGAATAAGTTCTGGTGTTCTATAAACCAGTAGGGTGACTATGGTTGATAATACCATATTATGTACTTAAAAACAACTAGAAGACAGGACTGAAATAATCAGTGTTTGATGATTACATAAGTGTATATGTATTGAAATATCATATTGTACTTCATATATATGTACACTTATATGCCAATTAAAAACAACAAAACAAGAACAATAACAAAACAGAAATGTGTATGGAATGGAACATCCTCCTTTTAAGGCTGAATAGAGACAAAAGATTCTAGAAAAGGAAACTCAGAAGGTTTTCAAAGACATTAGAAGAAAATCAAGAGAAAATGGCATGTCAGAAGTTAGAAAGGAGAGAATTCCAAGAAGGGAGTCACAAATGGTATTTCATGTTGCTGAGATATTCAGCAGAATTAGAACCCAAAAGAGGTAGTAGGTTTCCATTATGGATTTTATTCCCCCCTGTGATTTATTCACAGAAAAACCTGAGTAAATTGGTGGGAATAGAAGCAAAATAAAAATGTTATTTCCTGGTCTTATCAGATTGCTGGAAAGGGAGGTAGGGTGGAAACAAAGGTTTTTTTTTAAAAACGTGGGCCCTGGAATGTGAATGTAATAGATGGAGAGAACTGAAGATACAAACTCTGTGGGATACAGAGGGTGAGTAGGCCCAGATGAAGGAATTTGGGAGTTGAGGAGGGGCCAAGTGATAAAACGGGAAGGCATTTATTAAGTACCAGGAGATCTTCTTTCTTAAGATTAGTAACTAGGTATATGTAGAAGACATTAGCCAAGATAGGAAGCTATAACAAAAGAACTGGTCCTTAAAAGACTTGGCAAGCTGGGCACAGTGGTGCACACCCATAATCCCAGCAAAAAAGGCTGAGGGAGGAGGAGCACAAACTTGAGGCTAGGCTGGGTAACCTGTCTCAAAATAAAAAGTAAAAAGGGCTGGGGATTTAGCTCAGTGTAGAGCACCCCTGAGTTCAATACCCAGTACCAAAAATGAGAAGTATTGGCAAGAACATTTTAGGTGAGATGACTAATTTGGGTAGCCTAGGCTGAGTGAGGGTGGATGTGAAGTTAGCAGGAACAGACAGTAGACCATCGTGTTAACTGTGAAATTTGGAGGGATTGGAAGTCCCAAAGAAGGTGATCTTCTGTGTATGGTCAGAAGTCCAATATCACGTACTACCTCAAACTCTCATCAAGGGTTAGCTGATGCTTGAGATCAGGAAGGTTTAGTTCATCAACCCTAAGTTTCCATCAACTGCAAGACTTGCTATTATTGTACATACTAAGGAAAAAAAGAGAAGGAAAAATAAAAACCACTCTATATGAATTGGTCACAAAAGCCTCTTCTTGCTTTAAATTGTCTCCCACTGTTCCCAGGGATTTGCAATTTGTCCTGCCTGTTTCCTTGGTTTGTGACAGACATCATTTTGTACACATTTTAGTAACAAAATAGGAATCCATCTATTTGTGAACATCATCTTTCTTAGTTCCTGTAAAATGCTTGGCTATTTCTTTAGAAGGAAATATGGAAGTCGGGTCAGTTTTCACTCCTGCAGTGAATACTTTTTCTGGTAAGTTTCAATGTCTTCCTACAAATACAATCAACTGTTTATTTCACCCATATCACATTTATGCCTCTCTCCTCTGTTTCAATGCCTTTCAGCATTCTCAAAATCTTTTGTTTAAATGTCAGATCAAATTGAAATATTTTTGAAAAACACATGAAGACTGTAGAACCAGATGCAAACAGCTCCACAGAGGTTTGACATTCGCATGAACAGCTCTGACACCACGGTGCACATCAGCAATGACAACTACCTCAGGATGCCACCTTGATGATAGCTACTGTAAAATGCAGCTCCCCAGTAGTAAAATGGCATCCCAATCTCAGAGATGCCAATGTGAAAAAACATGTGTTGGTATTGCTGAAATGTGAAAATTATATTTCACATAACTGTGGTTGTCAAAATTGGCAGATAATCTTTGACCTTAATTATGACCACTTCTTTGATACCTAACTTCTATTTAGCATTGTTAACAGATACTATATTAGCATCAGTGTGAGTTATAACTTTTTTTTTTCTATTCTTTATTATCCCCTCAAAGAAGAACAAAATGCCCAAGAGGCTAGTGCTCTGGAAGGTGGAAAAATAAAGGCTTTTGCATTTTGTCCCCAAATAGCTCCAGCTGGTGTTAAGTCTTCTCATCTGACAATGGTAGGTATAGTTTTGCTCACAGGTGAAAATGGGTCTGCTTTCATTTCTCTACATTGGTTAATTCTTAGGGGAGGGAAAAAATAGGACTTTCTGAAACTCCAGAGGTCAAATCCATTAATAGAATTATAGGGCTGGAGGATCTCAGAAAATGGCCAACTTTATGATGTCAGTTTTACAGATTGAACAGCTACTAAATGCAAATTAAATGTAACAAATGGACTTTGCTCAAGTGTGTTAGTTTTTGATGTGAAGGGACAAACAAGCCCAGCTTAAGCAACCACACTGGAATTTTCAGCAAGTAAAAAAAAAAAAAAATGTGCTTAGAACACATTGGTTCTGAATGTCAGTCAGGTGCTCCTGACTGCATCACACATTCCCAAGAACAAACCTCCCCTGTCTCTATACTCTGCCTTCTATCAGTCATACCCACCTCTTTTCATTTCAGTTTGCTTTGCTTTGTTTTTGTCCCTTGTTGGGTCAAGGTTGGTTTGTTTTGTGGAAATAACAAATGCCTGGATTTCTCACTCTCCAGAGTTCTGGGGTGAGTTAAATCCACAGATGTTTATGAGTGTTGACAATCCCTATTGGCAGATGTTGCAGTAATACTTTTGTTTGAGAACTGGCTTTACTGAATGATCCTAGCAGAAAGGGAATCCTAGGAATTTGCTTTCATTTAGATCAGACATTTGAAGCAATTGAAGAATGACCCCCATTTCTTCCAGCTCTTATAAACCCATAGGAGACCCAAATTTTGTTTGCGCAGTCTGAGAAGAATTTTTTTGCTTTCATCTGATCTGGCTGCGGGTGGGGGAATGGAAGACAGTTGTTCGAAAGGAAGCTCTTTGTTCACCCTGGCTCTCAGATCTGTTTCACAGGAAAATTTCCATAGGAATTCTAAGAAGAGAAACAAAAGGTCCAAGGCAGAGAGCAACATTTGTTCTATTAAACATTCTGGTGGTTGGGTCTGTGGCCAGCATGGCAGTCACGCCCAAGGAATTTCAAGAACACAGCGACTTTCTGAATTGCAACCCATGTCTGGCCACAATGTTAATTGTTTCACATCAGCAACTTGGTATATTATGCTTGGGATCTTGGTTGTCTTCTTTTGTCAGTAACAAGCAAACTCCTACTGCTTATTCAGGAAGGTTACAATGAGAAAGGATGGTGGGACAGAGCTTGAGAAAGTAAACACTGGCACAATCTCCTTTTCATTATAAATCATTTCCCCTTCCCTGCTTCTGTAGTGATCAGATGATAAATGATTGTCATCTTCTTGGGGTTCTCTTTTCCTATGGATGGAAACGGTGTAACTGGGAAGCAGAAATCAGAATGCTGTAGTCTAAAGAGCTGGGAAGCAGAGGCAGGTGGTGAGTGAACAAAACCCAAATATGCCCAGGGTTAACTTGATTGGCAGGAATCAACAGAACCTGGGAAAACCTTAAGCCATAAATCCTTTGGAAAGTTCTAAGAATAAAGGATAGCCAGGTCTAAATTAAGCTTTTCCTTGAGGATTTCAAAACAAATAATTGGAAAAAAAACAATAACCAACAACACACATAGTACCTCTCTCTTTCCTTGAGATTGGTCATGTTTTAAGTTCAGACAGAGGACTGGTAAGTTGAATGTTGAAAAAGATGTGATCAGTCTCTGAACAACTCAAGAATCTAACCCATCCTGGAACACATGAACACTGCTGGGTTGCCTTAGCTGAACCTGTTTTTTTTTTTTTTTTTTTTTTTTTTTTTTTACTGGGGTTTAATACTTGTAGGATTCACACCATAAGTAGTTGCAATGGCAAATTGATACACACAGCATCAGGGCCTTAGAAATGCCAAACTGAGCCCTGGGGACAAAAAGACAGTCAGTTTAACTAATAAATAATTGGGTCCCAGTCAGAAAGATGGGGGCTGATTCAAGAGGAAAGAAAATAAAATGCTAATATCTCCAAAGCTTTTCCTCCACCTCCTTCAATCTGTTGATGAGGCTACCTGCCTCCAAGAAATTGTTCCTCCCTGAAGGGAATTACAGGAGTTGTTAATGAAGTACCACCTAGGTGGCTCTTTTCTGCCAATTTGGGCAGACATGGAAGGCACCCCTTGAAGGATTCTTTCCCACATTTTGGCCCAACTTTTGGTCACTAGTCTGGTAGGCAAGATAAGGGGAGAAGGAGGGCATGAGAACAAAGGAAATCTAAAACCTATAAAGGGAGCAGAACACCCCCACTTCTTTGGACACCCAGCTCCGGGGCCACTTCCCTTCAGAGAACTCTATCTCTGTTCTATCCTTTAAATAAAACTTGCTTTTGCTGAGGCAGTAGCTCAGTGGCAGAGCACTTGCCTCACATGTGTGAGGCACTGGGTTCGATCCTTAGCACCACATAAAAAAATAAACAAATAAAATAAAGGCATTCTGCCCATCTACAACTACAAACAAACAAAACCTTGCTTTCTATGCTTTCCTCTGCATTTCTTGGGTATTCAATCCTCACATCAGGGAAAAGGACTTAGCCCTGATTCTCATCACCAGCACCATTACTGGAGGTGCACCTGTGCACTATCCATTCCTAGATGCTATCTTTGGCACTGCGAAGGAAGGAAGTTCAAGTCTCAGTTTTCTCGTGTAGAATTGTGATATGAAAAACACTGATTTTACAAAAAGTCAAGTGAAAAATCTCTATGTAAATGTCAACTATAAAGGTTCTAGGACTTTGCCTAGTGTGTCTGCCTTAAATACCTGTTATAGTTTAGATATGAAGTATCCCCCCAAAATCTCCTGTGTTAAGATAACAGATGAAATAGTTTGTAAGAGCTGTAACCTGATCAGTCCATCCTAGTTTGAATGCACTAACTGGGTAGTAATTGTAGGCAGGTGGGGTAAGGTTGAAGGGGTAAGGTTGAAGGTCACTGGGGTCATGGCCTGGAAGTCTTCATTTTCCTTGTGGCCCCTTCTCCCTTCCCTTTTCTTTCGCTGCTTCCTGGCTGCCATGAATGAAGCAGTTCTCCTTCATGACACCCTTCCCCCATAATGTAGTGACTCACCTTGGCCCCAGAGCAAATGAGTTGGCCCACCATGGACTAAGCCTCTGAAATCAAGAGCCAAAATAAACTTTCTCTCTTCCAAGTTGTTCTTGTTAGGTATTTTGGTCACACTGATAAAAAGCTAACTAACATGGCCCCCTTCCCTAACATTGATTCATCTATTTATGCATCCAACAATACTGATGAACCCGAAAAACATATAGTTGTCACTCATTAGCATTTGTTGAATGAAAATGTTTTATGGTAAAGCATCGTCATTATCATTTATAGCAGGGGCTGGCAAATAGTCCACAGGCCGTTTTTTTTTTTTTTAAGAATTTTTATTGGAACAAAGCCACATCCAGAACTGACCTGTAGTTGCTTTTTTTTTTTTTTTTTTGGTGCTGGGGATCGAACCCAGGGCTTTTGTGCATGCAAGGCAAGCACTCTACCAACTGAGCTATGTCCCCAGCCCCTGTAGTTGCTTTTGTGCTATAGCAATACAGAGAAGTAGGTATCAGCGACTTTCAAAGACTGAAATATTTGACATCTGGCTTTGATAAAGAAAATTTTCAGGCCTCTAAAAACATTAGGCACATTCCCCTAAACTTCTTTACCTTCCTGTGAACAATCTATCCACGAATATTTCTAGAACAACATTTCTCAGGGTGTATTCTAGGGAACACATTTGCTATGAGCCACTCCTTCCTGGGTTAAGGAGTTCAGAAAATATGCTTTATAAAGAATATTGTTGTGGCTGGGATTGTAGTATAGTGGTAGAGCACCTGCCTTGCACCTGTGAGGCACTGAGTTCTATCCTCAGCACCACATAAAAATAAATAAATAAATAAATAAATAAATAAATGAAGGTATTGTGTCCATCTACAATTTAAAAAAATTAAGTTCGACAGTTAAAAACTTATCTGATTTTAATTCACTGTTTTCACATTTATTTGACCCTACTCTTTTTTTTAAATTATTAATTCATGTTTTATAGAAGGTAGTTGCCACAGAAAAATCTTAGAAAGTTAGGAAGATAGCACTTACTATACATTCAATCTCTGGAAAATTGGAAGTGACTACTACACGCATCCTGTTGAGAAGGTACATGAGGCACAGCCAAGGTACACTGGGAAAGAATACAGCAATGAGTTCCCTCAATTAACCATGGCCTGTGTGCCAGAAATTTGCTAACACTTACTTACTTTATTCAAAGTACCTACAGTAAAAGGATCTCTGTATTGCTGCATATGAAATGTGACTTTGAGGATGCCTTTTTGATGTGTATTATGGGATAATTATGAAGAAATTTCACAAAGAATTATGGCAAAGTTACTTTAGTCTTATTTCCCAAGAGAACTTCTTAAAATATGAAATTTAATTTGTTGCATACACACACAAAAATGATTATTGTATATTTTGTTTTGCTTCTTGTATTCCTGTTACACATTTTATACCTTTGTAGTTATCCCATTATCTCATAGTTCTCAGGTATTATGATAGACATTCTTCATTCTCTTTTTTCTTTGCTCTTCAGACTTGGAAGTTCCATATTCTCAATCTCAGATATTTCCTTAGCTGTGTCCAGTCTTCTAATGAGCTCAACAAAGGCATTCTTTATTTTTGCTATAGTATTCTTGATCTTTAGCATTTCTCTTTGTTTTCTCTTACAATTTACATCTCTCTCCTCATATTTCCTATCTGTTCTTGCATATATTCTATTTTTTTCCCATTAAAGCCCTAAACTTATTAGTCATAGTCTTTTAAATTCCTGGTCTGACCACTCCTATACCCTGACATACCCAAGTCTGCTTCAGATGCTTGCTGTTTCACTAAATTGTGCTTTTTGCCCTTTAGTTTGCCTTATAATATCTTTGCTGAAAGTTAGACATGATGTTCTGGGTGAAAGGAACTCTTGGGAATAGGCCTTTAGTGGTGGTAAGGTGTGTGCTGGGGAAGGGCAAGCATCTAACTTATCCATGATTAGGTTTTAGTCTTTTGGTGATCCTGTGCTCCTGGGCTGTGAACTTCACAAGTTCTTCTCAGTTCTGCACGTGTGCGCGCTGCACACACACACACACACACACACACACACACACACACACTCACCCTGATACTGGATGGCTAGAGGGGAATGGGGTTGGGTATTTCCCTTACCCCTGGTTGGTTAGGTTCTGAAGTAACCAACTAGGTTAGGCTCTGATAAAGTAGCTTCTCTTGAGGGCTTAACTTGAGAAGAACGGAATGCTTTGGAACATTTCAAAATGCTAGAAAGTCTCAGCAGATTTTACCCCAAATTTCATGTGAGAACCTGGAAGTAAAACCCTTAAAAAAAACTAGGTCTTCCCCATGAATGGGTTCCTCTGGAGTTTTTAACTCTCAGATTTGTTTACATCAAGCCTCTAGCAACTTATCCATTACAGGCTAGATTTTTCTTCCTTTTCTCATGAAGGTTTCTGTGTGTGGATTCTTTGCTCTGGTAAGTTGTTATACAGTATAATCATATGTCTGTCTCTCCAGTTTTTAAGGCAGCAGGTTTCTCTGTGACTTTGCCTCTCTGACACATTTAAGAAGAGTTGATCTTCATTTTGTTCAGCTTTTTGCTTGTTGTTAGGATGGCGTGATGACTTCCAAGTTGCTTATAGGTAGACCAGAAATTGGAAGTCTACATCATTCTCTATGCCTTTTTGGGCCCAGGGAACATATCAAATCAGGGTCCTTTTCAGATTCTGTGTATCAAGAAAGCATTTTTAATTTCTTCTTTGAGGTGGCTACCTTTGCTCCAAATATATGGCAGTATTAAAAGAGTATCAAAAGTACTATATGTATCAATAAAAAAGAATAACATCTCCATGTATTAGAAACAACAAAACTTCTATACTATGATTGAGGGTTGGTTCTAGATTCTGCCCAGGGCTGTGTGGGCAGGTAGGAGTATCTCAAGACTAAGGGATTAAGTGAAACTCTCCTTGTTCAGAAAGAGTTTGGAAATTTCTTTGGGATAGCCGCTTTTAGGAAGTTCTGTATACACACACACACACACACACACACACACAGACACTTGAATAAGTTCACCACTCAAAACTAAAACAAGCCTCATACAGTAGCAGATCACCAATATGTGTAATACTGGTAGAAGCCACCTTAAGCCTGGGAGTGTGGCTGGAAAGGAAGGGAAAACAAAATAAAAAAAGCTCCTCACCTAAGATGAGCTTGCAATGCACATTTCAAAATATATGAAGAATTCTAGTCTAAGAGGGACAACCAACTATTTGAGACAAATTCGCTTTAGGTACAATTTAAAAACCAGAATAAGGTGAAAAGGTTTTAAATACATGAGTTTAGGATCCTGAGTGGTGAATGAAAAAAAAAAAATCCATAAAAAGAATTAGCCAAACAAATATAGGTAAAAATGCAATATGGAAAGAAACATGAAATGGAATTATCTACATATCTTATGGATGAGAAATAAAGACAGTGAAATGAAACAAACAGTAGATTGGATCCATTCTAGGCTGCCTCCAAGGGAGAAAGTAGTGCTCTGAACAATTGTGTTAGAAATTCACCAAAAATAAAGCACAGAGAGAAAAAGGAAAAATATATATATAAAAGTGGGAAGGAGATGAAAGACAGGAGGCCTCAGCATACATTCAATAGAAGATTCAGAGGAAGAGAAAGAAGATGGTAAAAAAGAAAACAAATGAAAACTTTTCAGAGTTTAAGAAATTCACAAATCCTCACATTGAGAAGAATACCAAGAAAAATGAAAGGGATAAATAGAAGTAAATGCATATGTAGACACAGATGGTAATATTGCAGAACCACACATATCAAAGGAAAAGTCTCAAAAGCCACAAGTGAGAAAGAAAGAATTCCTGCTAACAAGTACTCATTCAATGAACTACAGACTTCTTAGCAGCAGCAGATTCCAGAGCACAACAGAATAATGTTCTCAAGGTGCTGATAAAAACAACTGCAAACTTTGAATTTTAAACTCCAATTAAAAAAATATATATGTAACATAAAAATAAAAACTCAAAAATGGAGACCATATAAAGACAATTTCAAACATGCATCAGGAAAACTTTACCACTTAGGAACCATCAATAGATATCCAAGGATTGGGATATACAATAAAACCAACAAAAGAAACTAAAAAATGGTCTTTAACTACTAATATGTTTAATTAACCATTAACAACACACACACACACACACACACAAATAACTAGATAATGGAAGATATTATGGAAGAAGGTGAAGTAGGGAGGGAGTCTTTTCTTTGGATATGAGAAGATTGCTTTGGTTTAATTTAAGAGGTGAATAAAGATGTTAAGTA
Organism: Tamias sibiricus; assembly: GCA_025594165.1. NCBI lineage: Eukaryota > Metazoa > Chordata > Mammalia > Rodentia > Sciuridae > Tamias > Tamias sibiricus. The sequence continues at coordinate 145,822,285 of CM046657.1, forward strand.
ATTCTACACCAGTGTTTCTCAAGCTTTGGTATTCACCAGAATCACTTAGAATATACAATTTGTGGACCCCACCTCCAGAATTTGTGTCATTAGGCTGGGAGAGGGGCCTGAGAATTTGAGTTTTAACAATTTCCACATGGTGTTAATGCTGCTGTTCTAGAAGCCATGCTTTGAGAACCAGTCCTTTAGTGTTTATTATAAAGATGTTGTAATTAAGAATGTAGATATAAATTAAGGGTGACCATTAAAAGAATAAGAACTATACATAGCTTCAAAACCACAGTGGAGAGGCCAGGTGTGGTGGCACTCACCTTAATAACATCAGCAGCATGGGAGGCTGGGGTAGGAGGATCCCAAGTTCCAAGTCAGCCTCTGCAACTTAGCAAGGCCTAAGCAACTTAGCAAGATCTTGTCTTAAAATAAAAGCGTCCCTGGGTTCAATCCCTGGTACTGGGAAGGAAAAAAAAAAAAAAAAAAAAAAACCCACAGAGGAGAACAAACAATATATCTAAAAATTTTGTAACAAAAGGCAAGCAAGCAAGGAGAAAAACAAGAGAGTGAGGAGGAGAAGAATAGCATATAAAATTAAGATGGTAGAACTAAATCCACAGACCAGAAAGGGGCTTTGCAACACTTATAACTGATAAAGAATTTGTATCCAGAATAGATCAAGAATTTTTACAGACCTTTGAAAAAGACAAAGCCCCAAGAAAATGTGAAAGGAGGCGATTCAGCAGTTCACACAAAAAGGAAATCAGTATGCCCCCAAATCAAACAAAAGTCTCACTAGTCAGCAGGAAAATACAAATTAAGATATGGATTTATACTCAACAGATTTTACATGAAAACAAGGTGACAATCGCTAAAAAAGATATGATCTTTGTATCGTATCAGAGTGAAGGTGCACATTCTCTTTACCCTGTGTCCAGGCAGTTGAACTCAGGAAAAATCTAGAGGATCTCTTGCATGTGTGTGCAGAAGTGTGTGCACAATATTTTGGCGATATTACTTGTGATAATAAAAAGCAGAAAATAAACTTATCCTATCATCAGGAACTGGATCAAAATGTAGTACCTTCATACAGTGGTTTACACCAAAGAGTTAAAATGAATTGGTGCTATAAATATAGATTTTACATACAGTTGTTTTAATATTCTACGTTATGCAACATTATTTACCCCAAATACTTTGAATTGGCCTCAGTTAAAATTTTGGTTGAAATTCTAAGTCAGATGTATTAGCAATAGTTAATAAGAAATTTCAGTGAAGTTATTGGCATAAGTGTTCTGGAGAATCCAGAGCACAGTCAACCTTTTCTTTATTTAGATTAGCAAGATAATGCAAGAGGTTAAGGAATATTTATATTCCAGTAACATGATTTAAAAATCAATCTGTGTGTCTTTTGTGTTTTGTTATCATAGAATTGTCTCTATCTATGACTATTTACTTAATAGTACAAAGAACTTTTCTATCAAATGTAGTAATGACTGTCCTAATGTTGACTTGTTAACTTGTGACAATGTACGTTTGTTTTAGGAAACTCCATTTGTTCAAATATTTGTATTAGAGAATTGTGTGTATCTTTTACTTAAATAAACTGTCATTTCTGTTCTTGTTTCAACCAGCATATAAAAACTGTTCATTAAAGACAAGAATATGTAGTTTAAGATTTCCCTCCCTGCAAGAAGATTTTTTTCCAATTAAAAAAATGATTCTAACATTAACTTAAAAACTAAAATACAAATACCAGTTTTCTGGTTATGTGTGTTAGCATGGTCCAAAAAAAAAAGCAGATAAAAAGTAAATTTTGACTATGAATGAAGGTGATGTTTATTTAAACAATAAAATTTATAAAAATAACACCACAGGTATTCCATGTGGCATTCATTTACCAGAAACTTTAGTGTCAAATAAATATAAATATTGCTTACACTTACTATATGTCGGTGATGAATTATTGAAGTGTGAAGGGTAGTCGAGGACACGGATGATTTCTGCAGGAGGTGGGTGGCTTCAATGATATCTTTCATGCTTACTTCAGAAAATAAGTGATCTGATGGATATATGGAAAAAAGAACATTGCTGAATGTAGATGTTGGTTCTTGGATATTGAGTATTTGATTTTAAAAGGATAAGACATCGCATGCATTCTTAATTGGATTATAGATGGATAAATAACTATGTGAAAAATGTTTTCTTTTTTTCTCATATATGCAATTTTTATTAGCCAATTCCATATAGTAGACCCTTCCTGATTTCCCATGCCAAATCAGGTCTTACACATTTCACACAGACCCTGTGTAACTCCAGGGACATGGAGTCTTCAGCTGTGACAGCAGTGAGCCAACAGCACCTTTACATTGCTCCAGTCATGTTTCTGCACATTTCTAGCTGGCAACCTCTTGCTTGTCCATGATGACCACAAAGCTCAGCAGATGATGTCGTCCCAAGAGGTCCTCAGGGGAATAGAGATTCTGAGGCATTCCTTCCTGAACATCCCTCCACTTCTTTCCCCCTTGTTCTCTAGGGAAACAGGACAAAGTGTGTGTGTGTGTGTGTGTGTGTGTGTGTGTGTGTGTGTGTATACAATGTTTATTTATCTAACAATTTATTTTAAGAAACTAATTCACACAGTTGTGGGTTGTCAAGTCAAAAATTTGCAGGGCTAACTGGCAGTACAGAAATTTCTGCGGCACTCCACATCATGTACAACTACAAGAATGGGGAGTTATACTCCATGTATGTATAATATGTCAAGATACATTCTATTGTCATGTATAACTAAAAAGAACAAATAAAAATATGGGAAAAGAAATTCCTGTGGCAGTTGATGTTATAGTCTTTGGCTTGAACACAGCCTGGAGGCAGAATTCTTTCCTTTCTCCTTGGGGCAGTGGGGAGGGTGCTGCGGAGGGTTAGTCTTGTCTTTTAAGGCCTTCAACTGATAGGGTGGGGTTCACCAACAAATGGAGGATAATCTACTTTATTCAAACTCTATTTTTTTCTCCCACATTAGAGCTGTACATATTGATGGGATCTGTTGTTATGCATTTGTACATGAACACAATATAACGGTATAATTTGGCCAATATCACTCCCCAGCATTTTCCCCCTCCCAATCTGTCTCTCACCCTTTGGTCCCTTTTCTCTACTGACCTCCCTTTGATTTTCAGGATATCCACCCCACCTTTGATTTTGCTTTGTTTTGTTTTGTTTTGTTTTGTTTTCTGTCCCTAGCTTCTGTATATGAGAGAGAAAACATATGACCTTCAACCTTCTGAGTTTGACTTATTTTACTTGACATGATGGTCTCTAGTTCTATCCATTTTCCTGCAAATGCCATAATTTCATTTTTTATGGCTAAATAAAATTCCACTGTGTATCTATACCATATTTTCTTTATCCATTCATCTGTTGATGGATTACTAGGCTAATTCCATAGTTTTGCTATTGTGAATTGTGAACTGCTATAAACATGGGTATGCATGTATTACTGTAGTAAAATGACTTCAATTCTTCAGGATAAATGCTGAGGAGTGGTATAGCTGGTTCCTACAGTGGTTACATGCCTGGCCTTTGTAGAAGCCTTCATACTGATTTCCATAGTGGTTGTACTAATTTACAGTTCCACCGACAGTATAAAAGTGTTCCTTTTTTCTCCATATTTATTTTTGCTATTATTTATTATCATTTTCCTCTAGCATTTATTATTTGTATTCTTGATGACTGCCATTCTGACTGGTGTGAGATAAAATCTCAGTGTAGTTTTGATTTGCATTTCCCTAATTGCTAATGATGTTGAACATTTTTTCATGTATTTGTTGGCCATTTGTATTTCTTCTTTTGAGAAGTGTCTGCTTAATTCATTTGCCCATTTATTAGCTGTGTTCTTTGATTTTTTTTTTGGCGTCAAGTTTTTTGAGCTCTTTAATATATTCTAGATATTAATCTTCTGTTAAAAGAGTAGCAAGCAAAGATTTTCTCCCATTCCGTGTGTTCTCTCTTCACATTCCTGTTCGTTTCTGTTGCTGTGAAGAAGCTTTTAAATTTGATGCCGTTCCATTTATTAACTCTTGGCATTATTTCCTGAGCTTTAGGGATTCTATCAAGAAAATTGGTGCCTGTGCCTAAAAGCTGGGGTGTTGACCCTAGGTTTTCTTCTAGGAGTTGCATAGTTTCTGGTCTAATTCTGAGGTCTTTGATCCATTTTGAGTTGATTTGTACAGGGTGAGAGATAAGGGTCTAGTTTTATTCTACATATGAATGAAAGACTGTCATTTCTCCAATGTGTGTTTTTGGTACCTTAGTCAAGGATCAGATGACTGTATCTGTGTGGGTTTGTCCCTGTGTCTTCTATTCTGTACAAGTGTTTTTGTTACTATAACTCTGTATTATAATTTGAAGTCAGATATTATGATGCCTTCAGCATTGTTTTTTTGACTTAAAATTGCTTTAGCTATTCTGGGTCTTTTATTCTTCCAAATGAATTTTAGGACTGGTTCTCTGAAGAATGTCATAGGTATTTTGATGGGGATTGCATTGAATCTGTATATATATATTTTTTGATAGTATGGCCATTTAAACAATATTAATTCAGCCTATCTATGAACACGGGAGGTTTTCCCATCTTCTGAAGTCTTTGATTTCTTTCTTCAATGTTCTATAGTTTTTATTATAGAAGACTTTGACCTCCTCGGTTAGATTTATTTCCAGTTTTATTTTTTGAGACTATTGTTAATGGAATTATTTTTCTGATTTCTTTTTCAGCAGATTCATTGTTGGTACATAGGAAAGCTATGGATTTTCTGATGTTGATTTGTAAGCTGTTACTTTGCCAAATTTGTTTATTAGCTCTACCAATCTTTTGGTAGATTTTTTTGGATATTCTAGATATAGAATCATGTCAATTGCCAAGAGTGATAATTTGACTTCTCCCTTTCCTATTTTTATCCCTTTAATTTCCTTCTCTTGCCTAATTGCTCTGGCCAGAATTTCTTGTCCTATATTAAATAGGAGTGGTGAGAGTGGACACCCTTGTTTTATCCCAGATTTTAAAGGGAATGCTTTCAGGTTTACCCTATCTGCTATGAGGTTGGCTTTTGGTTTTTCATAAACAGTCTTTGTGATGTTGAGGTAGGATCCTTCAATCCCTGGTTTGTTAAATGTTTTTTTTTATCATGAATGAGTACTGAATTTTGTGAAAGGCCTTCTCTGCATCTATTGAGATTACCAAGTAATTTTGTCCTTAATTCTGTTAATGTGATGAATTATATTTTTGTTTTGTGTATATTAAACTGTCTTTGTATCTCTGGAATAAAACCAAGTTGGCTGTGGCATACAATCTTCTTAATATGTTGTTGAACATGATCTGCTAATATTTTACTAAGTATTTTTGTATCTAAGTTCATTGAGGTTATTGATCTGTAGTTTTCTTTCCTTGATTTGTTCTTACCTAGTTTTGGTATGAGTGTGATACTGGCTTCAAAAAATGAATTTGGAAGTATTCCATCCCTTTATATTTCATGGAATAATTTGAGGAGTGTTGGCATTAGTTCTTCTTAAAAGCTTTGGTAGGGCTGGGATTGTGGCTCAGCGGTAGAGCGCTCGCCTAGCGCGTGGGCGACCCGGGTTCGATCCTCAGCACCACGTACAAATAGAATGCATTGAATAAAACACATTGTGTACAACTAAAGCAAATAAATAATTAAAAAAAAAAAAAAAAAAAAAAAAAAAAAAAAGCTTTGGTAGAATGCAACTGAGAACCTGTCTGGTCCTGGGCTTTTATTTATTGGAAAGCTTTTTATTGCTATTTGTATCTCATTAGAAGTTATTGGTCTGTTTAGGATTTTATGTTCTCTTTATTCAGTTTTGGCAGATCATATTTGTCTAGAAATGTATTCATTTCTTCTTCCAATTTGTTGAAGTATAAGTTTTCAAAATAGTCCCTAACAATCTGCTGGATTCTTGAAAGATCTGTGGTGATTTCTTATTTTTGATCTCCAATTTTATTAATCTGGATTTTTCCCCCTTTTCTTTTGGTTGGTTTGGCTAAGGGTTTATCAATCATGTTTATCTTTTTAGAGAACCAACTTTTTGTTTCATGAATCCTTTGTATTTTTTTATCATCAGGTTCATTGATTTTTGTCTCTGATCTTAATCATTTCCTTCTTCTACTGCTTTTAGAATTGATTTGTTCTTCCTTTTCAAAGGCTTTGAAATATATCATTAGGTTGCTTTTTTGGGATCTTTCTGATTTTCTTATGTAGGCACTCATAGCTATAAACTTTTCTCTTAGAAATGCCTTCATTGTGTCCCAGAGGTTCTGTTGTGTTGTCTCTCTATTCTCTATTCTCATTTTAACATCTCCCTTGATTTCTTCTATCACTCAATAATCATTCAAAATAGTATTGTTCATTCTCTGTGTGTTTATATAATTTCTGTAGGGTTTGGTTGTGTTGATTTATTTTTTTTAAAATATTTATTTATTTGCTTTAGTTGTTCACAATGCGTTTATTTGTATGTGGTGCTGAGGATCGAACCAGGGCTGCGCACATGCTAGGCAAGTGCTCTACCGCTGAGCCACAACTCCAGCCCCCTTTTTTTAAAAAAATTTTATCTATTTGTTTTAGTTGTACACAATGCCTTTATTCTTTTTTTTTTTTTTTTATTTCAATGTTGTATTTGTAATAGTAGAATGCATTACAATTCATAATACTTGAGCCTCCTTTCACATAACACTATTTGTATACAAAGTATATTCGTACTATTCAAGTCTTCAATCATGCATTTAGGATAATGATATCCATCTTATTATACCACCTTTTCTTTCCCCCCTCCCCATTCCCCCCTAGCTCTCTCCCTTCTCCTCCCTCCCCTTTGACCACTCTAGTGTTCCTCTAATCTTCCTATGTACCCTGAAACCCAACACCACTGTGATTCTGACTCCTTATATCAGAGAAAACATTTGGTTCTTGGATTTTTGAGACTGACTAACTTCACTTAGCATTATATCCTCCAACTTCATCCATTTACCTGTGAATGCCATTATTTTATTTTCTTTTATTGCAGAGTTAAATTCCATTGTGCGTATATACCACATTTTCTTAATCCACTCATCTACTGAGGGACATCTAGGTTGGTTCCACAACCTAGCTATTGTGAGTTGTGCAGCTACAAACATTGAGATAGCTGTGTCCCTGTAGTAAGCTGTTTTTAAGTCCTTTGGGAATAGACCCAGGAGTGGGATGGCTGGGTCATAGGGTGGCTCCATTCCCAGTTTTCCAAGAAATCTCCATACTGCTTTCCATAATGGTTGCACCATTTTGCAGTCCCACCAGCAATGTATGAGCATGCCTTTTTCCCCACATCCTCTCCAACATTTATTGTTGTTTGTGTTCTTAATATCTGCCATTCTGACTGGTGTGAAATAATATCTTAGGGTAGTTTTGATTTGCATCTCTCTAATTGCCAGTGATGTTGAGCATTTTTTTCATGTATTTGTTGATTGATTGTATATCTTCTTCTGAGAAGTGTCTGTTCAGTTCTTTGGCTCATTTATTTATTGGGATATTTGTTTTATTGGTGTTGATTTTTTTGAGTTCTTTATACATTCTAGAAATTAGTGCTCTGTCTGATGTGCATGTATTAAATATTTGTTCCCAGTTAGTTGGTTCTCTATTCACCTCACTGATTGTTTCTTTTGCTGAGAAGAAGAAGCTTTTTAGTTTAAATGTATCCCATTCATTAATTCTTGATACTAATTCTTGCGCTACAGGATTCTTATTAAGGAACTTGGGGCCTAATCCGACATGTTGGAAATCAGAGCTTACTTTTTCTTCTATTAGGCGTATTGTCTCTGGTCTAATTCCTAAGTCCTTGATCCACTTTGAATTGAGTTTTGTGCATGGTGAGAGATAAGGGTTTAATTTCATTTTGTTGCATATGGATTTCCAGTTTTCCCAGCACCATTTGTTGAAGAGGCTGTCCTTTCTCCACTGTACATTTTTGGCGCCTTTGTCAGATAGCTGAAATTATGTGTATTAGTCTCTGTGTCCTCAATTCTGTACCATTGGTCTACCCATCTGTTTTGGTGCCAATACCATGCTGTTTTTGTTACTATTGCTCTATAGTATAATTTAAAGTCTGGTATGGTGATGCCGCCTGCTTCACTTTTCTTGCTAAGGATTGCTTTGGCTATTCTGGGTCTCTTATTTTTCCAGATGAATTTCATAACTGCTTTTTCTATTTCTTCAAGGAATGTCATTGGGATTTTGATTGGAATTGCATTAAATCTGTATAATGCTTTTGGTAGTATGGACATTTTGACAATATTTATTCTGCCTATACAGGAACAAGGAAGGTCTTTCCATCTTCTGAGGTCTTCTATAATTTCTTTCTTTAGTGTTCTATAGTTTTCTTTAAAGAGGTCTTTCACCTCTTTCATTAAGTTGATTCCTAGGTATTTTATTTTTTTTTATGCTATTGTAAATGGGGTAGTTTTCATCATTTCCCTTTCAGAGGACTTGTCACTGATGTACAAAATGCCTTTGACTTATGGGTATTGATTTTGTATCCTGCCACTTTGCCGAATTCATTTAGTAGTTGTAATAGTTTTCTGGTAGAGTTTTTTGGGTATTTACCTTGATTTGGTTTCTCCTCTGCTTGGTGATTCCTTTAGTTTAATATCTCCCTTTGTTGATTTTCATTGCTATTTTTCTTTTCTTCTTCATGGAATATTTTGCCCAGGATGTTCAGAAGTGCTGGCTTTTGAGATGCAAACTCTTTTAACTTGTGTTTGTCGTGGAAGGTTTTTATTTCATCTTCGAATCTAAAGCTTAATTTTGCTGGGTATAGGATTCTTGGTTGATATCCCTTTTCTTTCAGGGCTTGAAATGTGTTATTCCAGGATCTTCTAGCTTTTAAGGTCTGGATTGAAAAATCTGAACATAGTCTAATTGGTTTCCCCCTTTATGTAATCTGCTTTCTTTCTCTTGTGGCTTTTAATATTCTCTCCTTGTTCAGTATAGTAGGCATTTTCATTATGATGTGCCATGGTGTGGATCTGATGTGATTTTGTACATTTGGTGTTCGGTAAGCCTCTTGGACTTGGTTTTCCCATTCATTCCTCAAGTTTGGAAAATTTTCTTCTATTATTTCATTGAATAAATTATTCATTCCTTTGGCTTGGAATTCTGCTCCTTCTTCCACCCCAACCACTCTTAAATTTGGTCTTTTTATGTTGTCCCAAATTTCTTGGATGTTTTGTTCTTGATCTTTGATCATTTTTACTGTGCTCTCTGCATTTTTTCCAGATTGTATATTTTGTCTTCATTATCTGAGGTCCTTTCTTCCAGGCGGTCTAATCTATTGGTGATGTTTTCAATAGAGCATTTAATTTGGTTTACTGCTTCTTTCATTTCCAGAATTTCTGTTTGGTTTCTCTTTAGAACCTCTATCTGTCTATTGAAGAAGTCTTTTGCTTCTTGTATTTGTTTATGAAGTTCTTTGTCAAAATGATCTTTTACTACCTGTATTTGCTCTCTCACCTCCTTCTTAATTCGTCCTTGAGCTCCATAATCATTTGGATTATGTATTTCCTGAATTCCTGTTCTGTCATTAGATCTACTGTGCTTGCCAAGGAATCTGCTAAGGAGGTATATTGATTTGTTTGGGACATTTTCTTCCCTTGTTTTTTCATATTGCTTACGTGTCTTTTCTTTTAGCACTGTGGAACCTTGACTTTTTTTTTGTTTTTACCTTAAGGCCTAATGATGCTTCTGTTGTAGGATTTTATCAGCTCCCCTTATATATACTTTACACCTTAAAACCAGACATTTTATGTTCAGTTAATCACAGTTTGTTCACAATTTACAGAGTTAGAGAATTTAGATATTGCCTCCAATATATTCTGAGAGATTATAGGAGGAAGGAGGGAAGGATATTGCTTTCCCCCCCCCCCTTGGGAGTGTAATACTAGAAATCTATGGAAGTAGTTTAATAGCAGAAGAGGGAGGAAAGGAATTGGAGTGTACAGTTAAGTGTGAAGACTGATGTGTATTTCAGCTAGACTTATGTAAACGTTGAGAGAAATTAGAAAATGGCCGGGTAGTAAGAATTAATGAAAGAGAGAAGACAGGGTGAGTCAAAAAAGAGAGAGGAAACTATATAAAACACCCATTTGAAGTACTATTTTGTTGCCCCAGTTTTAAGTTTCCAAGTTCTTGTATACACCTTGTTTTCTTCTCTGTTGAGAATGTAGGGACAGGGTGTAGATAAAAAAGATGAGGAAATAGGGAATGGGAGGCAAGAGGGAATGAAAATGGGAAAGAGGAAAAAAGAAGAGAAAAAAAAGAAAAAAGAAAGAAAAAAAAACACAATACAACTACTACAACAATGACATAAAAAAGAAAAAAAGAAAAAGAAAAAGAAAAGAAAAGAAAGAAAAAATAACCCAAAAGGTCGAATTCACAAGTCTCAATTAGGCAGCTTATTCTCTTACTCTCTCAGTTTGTTAAATTAGCTGTTTGGCAGATCTGCTCTGGCTGATGCGGAGAATTTGTGGGTGGGGTCAAGTCTGCTTACCTGGTAAGCAAGGAGTGATGCTGGAGATGGGTCTTTGTGTGGAGTCTACTTCCTGTGCTCTTCCTCAATTGAAGGGTCGCAGAGGGTCGTTACACTGGCCTCGCGTTCCCCCGCTGTCTGTTGAAGGCCCTCCCAGTCACGGGTTCCTCCTCGCCTGTTCACGGGTCTCCTTGCGGCTTTCTCTGGGGCTTTACTGCTGAGGTTCGCATCCGGCTGAGTTTGGATTTGAACTGGCGTTGTCATCCTGCAGTCTCCCGTAGTCTCCCAGCACTAATCCCGCGGGCTGTTTTCGCTGGCTTCACACTTGGCGGGCCGAGTGTGGTTGGGTTTGCAGTCGCGGCATGGTCTCCCAGCTCTTGCTTTGTTCCCCACCACCTGTGCTCTGCCAGGGAAGTGTTGCAGAAGCCACGTGGCTCTAGCCGCTGCAGACAGCTTGTCTCACTCTCTCCCGGGTCACGGTATTCAAACCATCCAGGAGATGAGTATTTTCAGCCTATATATATATATATATATATATATATATATATATATATATATATGATGAAGGGCAATTTATCTGTTTTGTTGGAGTCTTTCCATGGAGCTGCCCTGATGTGCTGCTTCCTCTAATCCGCCATCTTGGATCCCCCCGTTGTGTTGATTTCTAATTTCATTCCATTGTAATCTAACAAGAAGAAAGGAATTATATCAGTTTTTTGTATTTGCTAAGAGTTGTTTAGTGGACTAAAATATGGTCTATTTTGGAGAAGGTTGGAGAAGGCTCCATAAGCATCTGAGAAGAAAGTGTACTCAGCTCTTCTTGGGTGAACTATTCTATAGATGTCTATTAGGTCCATTTGATTTATAATATTTTTCAGGTCCAAAGAGTTTATGTCTTGATGACCTATATAAGGGTGAAAGAGTTGTATTGAAAACACCCAGTATTATTGTACTGGGGTCTTCCTATAAACTAAATTTCAGTAGTGTCTTTTTTATCTAATTAGTTGCACCCACATTTGGGGCACAAATATTTATTATTATTCTATCTTCTTATTGGATCATTCTCTTTATCAATATGAAGTGACCTTCTTTGTCTCTTCTGATTAATTTTGGTGTGAAATTTGCTTTTATAGTTATAAAGTAGCTACTCCTGCATGTTTTGTGGCTCCATTCACATGGTGTATCAATTTCCTTCCTTTCACTTTCAGCCTGTGGCTGTGTTTGCCTGTAAGGTGTGTCTCCTGAAAAAAAAACACGTAGAATTTGGTTTTGTATTGTAATCCATTCTGCCGGCCTATGTCTTTTAATTGGAGAGTTGAGACTATTTACTTTCAATGTTATTACAGAGAATTGTTTATTAATTTCTGCCATTTTGATTTATTTATTGTGTTTAATTTGGTCCTTATTTGCTTAGATAATCTTCAAATGATATTTCTTCTTTGGTGAGCTCTGAGGTTTGTTTTTTATTTCTTCTGTGTGTAGTAATTCTTCATGTAAGTTCTGTAGTGCTGGTTTAGTAGTCACAAATTATTTTAGTTTCTGCTTATCTGGAAGATTTTCATTTCATCTTTGATTTTGAATGATAGCTTTGCTGGATATAGCAGTTTGGTGACAGTTATTTTCTTTCAGGATTTGTAACACATTATTCAAACCCTTCTGACTTGTAGAGTTTGTGCTGAGAAATCAGGAGTGATTCTGATTGGCTTGCATCTAAATGTGACCTGATTTCTTTTTTTTGAAGTTTTAAAAATTCTATTCTTGTCTTGTATGTTAGGCATTTTAATTGTAATGTGTTGTGGACAGGATCTTTTTTGATCTTATCTATTTGGAGTTCTGAATGCTTCCTGTATCTGGATGCCCATCTTATTCCAAAGGTTTTGAAAAATTTCTATTATTATTTCTCTAAAGAATTACATCTCACAGTCCTTATCAATTCCAGTGATTCTTAAATTTGGTCTCTTCATGTTGTCCCAGAGTTCTTGTATATTCTGATCATGGTTACTTTTGTTTTGTTTTGTTTTTTTCTTTAATACTATCTGAATGTTCCAGGCTGGTTAATTTGTCTTCCAGGTCTGAGATTCTTCAGCATAGTCTACTTTATTACAGAGAATTCTACTGAGCATTTTATCTGATTTATTGTGTCTTTCATTTCCAAGGCTTCTGTTTGGTTCTTTTTCAATATTTCTATCTCCTTATTAAATTTCTTGTTCATATTCTGTTCTGACTTCCTGAATTTATTCATTCGTTTTTCTGTGTTCTTCTAAATTTCATTGATCAATTTTATAATAATTCTTTTGAATTCCTTGTCTGATATCTCATCCACTTCAACGTTTTGGGGATCATTTTCTGGTGAATTATGAACTTTAGGACGTGTTGTGTTAGCTTGCTTTTTTATATTTCTTGTATTCATGTATTGGTTTTATGCATTTGTTGGAAGAGATTTCTCTTCCACTCTTTTGTGTGGACCTTTTAAGGGCACAGTCTTCACTTGCCAAAGTGTCTTATGCTGATTTAGATTGAGACCACCCCCTCACATAAGTGTGGTATTTACAACCGCCATATTATTTCTCTGTTTTCACTGTAGCTGTTTCAACTTGAGACCTGGTCATTAGTTTGGGTTTTTATTCTCTTCTATTCTTTGTATTAAAGTATAGCTGAAGATTGAGTGCAATTAATTTGTAAGTGGAACAAGGTGCCCTGTTTTTTGGTTGAGTTTAGTTCAGAAGCAGGGTATCTACCCTGTATACTTGCGTCCCAGTAGGTTTCCAACACCTCACAGAATAGGGGGAAACAAACAATAGCAGCAACCAATGCAAACAATATACAGCATTAAACTAAATGCTGGGTTCCTCCTATGACATCTACAATTTTAATTGCCACAAAACCCAGAAATAGTAGGGTCAGCAATTGTGGACAGCAAAAACAATAAGTAACCATGAACTATATTGGACATTAAAGCAAACAACAGGGGTCAAGTATGTCATTCACAGCAGCAATAATTGCAACAGCATGGACAGTGGGGGACAGGAATTATATAAACCAATTAGTGCTAAGTGATAGTAAGAATGTAGTTAATTAAGTGAAGATAAAATGTGATAGGAAGGCAGAAAAGAGTTCATAATTTCAAAAAGTGAACAGAGAGAATCCAGAAGAGATGTAGTATGTGATAGTTATAAGGAAGGAGGAGAAAAAATAGAAATAACAAATAAAGAGGGAATGAAATAGAGAACAATAGAATTTGGCTGTTAGATGAAAAGAAAGAGAAATAAGAGAAACAGACAAAAGAAAAACAATATAAAACAAAACCAAATTATGCTAATAAAAATCTTTAACCCTCAAAAGACAAGGCAAGGAAAAATACAATTTAAAAATGCAAAAAATGAGAAAAAAACAAGTATGTATATGTCCGTGAACCAGTCAGCAGAGACAACACAAAAACAAAACAAAAAGAAAAAAGAAAGAAAGAAGAAGAAAAAAACACATACTTAATGAAAAATTAAGTAATCATTTTCAATAAGGTGGTCAAAATAGTCAATGAGAATAGATGAACACTGTCTATGCCTGAATGTCTTTCTTTCCATTTCTTCTTGGGCTACATACTGAGAGAGAAAGCAAGGGCTTGGGGGTCATTATCCCCTTCTTCTTTTTGTGTTGTTCACCAAGCTGACAGTTGGAGTGGCTTAAGACTGAAGTTGATTCAAATAAGTCTTACCTTCTTTTCTCCCCAGTATGAGGTAGAATGGGATGGGAAGTAATGTCAGTTGGAGTTTTTTTCTGCACAGACCAGATCAAAGCATTCCCATGGTGGGGTGGCTGCAAGTTTTATGAGTGGGGCTTAGGTTTAATCAAGCCTCAGGAGTTCTGTGGGTGGTGTCTGCTCTGGAGAGATTAGATCAACACACCTCTAGGGTCTGACAGTTGCTGAACTCTGCTGGGAGTCTGGATCTTGGGAGACTTCCAAGAATTCTACTTATGGGGTGGAGGAACCAATCCTTCACCCCTCTGCTGCCCACAATCACAGTCTTTCCAGGCTTCCCAGGCTTAGTCCCTGAGAATATTCACACCCGTATGTTTAAATTTCCTACCCACTTCAGCTGCCGGACTGGAAGGGTGAAACAAATTTGGTTCCTCTTTGCTTTTCCAATTTGAATCCTCCTGGGTAAAGAATTCTTTGTGCCTGTTTTCCTCCCATTCCATTAGGTACACCCTATGCCACATGGAAGGTGCTTGCCAGGATAGTGTAGCCATGTTTCCTTAGATCTTCTGGCTCCCACAGCAGCAGTTATGGCATGGCTACCTCAAGATAGCTCCTGCCTCAGTTTGTCACAGCCAATCGGGAAACGTGGTGCACTTTTCAAGCACCAGTGCACAGTGCAGCTTCTGAATCAGCTAAAGGCTTTCCTGATCTCAGGTTTTTCCATATTAAATCTGTACATTGTGTTTCTCTGTGTCCTCCCCAACCCATTTTGTGCTGAATCATCACTGCCGCCACTGTTCCTGGGAGGAGTCAGGATTGGGTTCATGTTCCACAGAGTCAAAGTATGAACACTATGAACACTGCTGAGGTAAGCAAGCAAGAGGAATTTTATTAAAAAGGAAAGTGAGAGAAAGATTCAGAACTCATGGAGCAGTGAACCTGGGAGGGGCTAGAGTGTCATTTAAGTCTTATAGTGTTCCCTCTTTTAAAGGCAAGTGAGGAGATATTGATGAACTCCTCCTGATTTTTTAAAAATTTTTTATTATTTATTTTTTGTACTGGGGATTGAACTCAGGGGCACTTGACCACTGGGCCATATCCCCAGCCCGCCCTTTTTTAAATTTTATTAGAGATAGGGTCTCACTGAGTTGCTAAGTGCCTCGCCATTGCTGGGGCTGGCTTTGAACTCGCGATCCTCCTGCCTCAGCCTCCCAAGTGCTGGGATTACAGGCGTGTACCACCATGCTCAGCTCTTTGATTGGTTTTTGATATTTCAATTGTCCCATGGTAAGTGCAAGCTGGATTATGGATTATGCAGTCACTTTCTATAAGATAGAAACTTATGCCCTTTGAGAAATGGAAACTGTTTGATAACATGTCAGGGCATGTTAAAATGGCTGTTCTTGTGATTGCCCTCTTGTCAACATTTCCTGATCCTTCCCTATTCTTTACTGCCTATCCTTTTCTACCTCATTCCCCCTTCTGATAAGGAAACCCTTTCTGCTATAAGGGAAATTGGGTGATGAACACTCTAGCTGCTTCAAGCTCAGAGGAGGAAATGAGGGGTGAGCAGTTTGAGTTTCCCTTTTAGGGACAGTCCAGTCAATTTAGAGGTTCATGGTAGAACTCATCTGGAACAATTGCTCAGTAACTGCTTCCTGCTGTTAAGTGGGTGTTGAGAAGTGGCAGTGAGGGTTCCCATGGTGACTGGACCAGGCATCCCTGACAGATGTCCATGTGTGTTTTCTTGTGCCTAAGAGAAAGAGATTTTGTTGTTGGTAAGAGACTGCAGTTTGTTTAGTGAGTGAGGGGGGGGGGGGGGGGGGGGGGGGGGGGGGGGGGGGGGGGGGGGGGGGGGGGGGGGGGGGGGGTGGTTTCAATTAATCTCTGAATGATACTGAGTATACAGGAGATGATGCAGCACCCTACCACAGTTAATACTCCAAGAACTATGATTAAAAAGTTACCATGGAAGGGATAGGGTTGTAGCTCAGTGGTAGAGTGATTGCCTTGCATGTGTGAGGCACTGGGTTTGATCCTTAGCACCACATTAAAAAAAAAAATAAGTAAAGATTTTATGTCCAAAAAAAAAAAAAAAAAGTTACCATGGCATATCTAGCTTTTTGTTCCCTTATTTCAGAAAAGAACTTCCATCTGTGTACATAGTAAGATCTGAATAGGACAGGGGGAAATTTTGGGGGTCACCCTGGGCTAAGTAATCTATGGCTAAGACTTGTTGACAATCCTGTACAGGGTTTCCTTCTAATGATTCTGGAAGAAAGATGGCTGGGTTTAAATTTGAACAAGTTTTTATTTGAGTCACCTGCTCTTCTAGGAGCAAGGCCTGGTATTTTAGAAGACCACTATCTGAGAGCCATAATCCTCCTTTAGTGTTTAGAATTCCTGAAAGGTCATGAGAAGTGTATACAGGAAGATCCCTTCCTAGGGTTATCTTAATTGCCTCAGGGACCAGCAAGGCTGTTGCAGCCACCACTTGCAGGCAATGGGGCCATTCTTGAGACACCATATCAAGCTCTTTGCTGAGATATGTTGCTAGCTGTTGAGCTGGTCCACTCCTTTGTGTTATCATCCCTAAGGCCATTTCTCCTCTTTTGATCACAGATTATGTTTTGACTCTGTAGGCAAGGTGAAAGTAGAAACTTGAATTAAAGCCTTTTTTAGGGCTTCGAGAGATTTAACATACTCTGGTTCCCATATTAGGGTTGTCATCCCATGGCATTGGGCATCCTTGAGGAGTTGATAAAGGGGTCTGGCTTTCTCTCCATACCCAGGAATCAAAAGCCTACAGTATCCAGTTATCCCCAGAAAATCTCTGAGTTGCTCTATGGTCTGGGGTAGAGGGTATTATCCTATAGGAGCAAACTTCTCTTCCCCTAGTTTGCAGATTCCTTGAGACAATTGTATTCCTAGATATTGAGCATGTGGTTGGCATAATTGGGCTTTCTTTTTCAAGCACTTATACCTTCTATCAGCTAGGTAATTCAGGATTTCTGTAGTGGCCATTTGACATTTCTCCTGGGTGGGAGCACATAGAAGAATGTCATCCACATATTGGAGGACAGTTACAGATGACCTGTCCTTGAATTCTGCTAGGTCCTTAGCAAGGACCTGCCCAAACAAGTGAGGACTATCTCTGAATTCTTGGGGTAACACTGTCCAGGTTAGTTGAGATCTACTACCTGACTATTCAAAAACAAACAGATATTGTGACCAATTATCTAGGGGTACACAGAAAAATTCATCCTTGAAATCTAATACAGTAAACCAAGCAGCAGTGGCTGGGATCTCAGATAAAAAAGAATAGAAGTTGGGCTCCACAGGATGAAGGGGAATGACGGCTTCATTGATTAGCCTAAGGTCTTGGACTAAGGACAATTCCCCATTTGGTTTTTGGGCTCCCAAAATGGGTATATCGAAGGAGCTATTGCAAAGCACTAAGAGTCTCTGTTGTTTAAGGTTTTGAATGATCTCCAATAAACCTCTTTTTCCTTTCTTTGCAAGGGATACTGTCTCTGGTATGGCAAGATGGCGGGTCCTTTGAAGTTATTTTAACTGGAACTGCACTCTTTACTTGTCCAATTTTGTTCTCAGTGGTCCAAACTCCAGAGTTTATATCACATTCTAATAGAGGTAGACATAATGGACCCTGGGGTCCCAAATTCATGGTGATGGAGTTCTTAAATTTTGAGAGTATGTCTCCTCCCAATAAAGGAGTAGAGCACTCTGAGAATATCAGGAATGCGTGAGAAAAAAATCACATCATCCCATTCACAGAGGGAGTAAAATATCTAGAGATAGGGGGTCCTCATACTGTCAAAGTATAAGAGGAAAGGGTTTCTGGGTGAGAGATGAGTATAGAGAAGCTGGTGCCAGTGTCCAGAAGGAAACTGATCTTTTGGCTCCCTACTGAGAAGCATACCCGGGGGCTATGCATGGTAATGGGAGTCTTGGGAGCCATTAAGTTTGAGCCCAGGTCCCTTCAGGCCTGGTTGGGGGAATCTGTCCCCCTGAGCCTGCAAGTCTGGGACATTCATTCCTCTAATGGTTGCATTGATAGATAGGACAGGGCTTCATGGTGGTTGCTTAACCTGTTAGCATTCCTCTTGGTAATGTTCATTCTTTCCACATAGGAAACAAGTTCATTTTGTGGTTTGAGGGCCATTCTATTTACCTCCTTCAACACTCTGGAAGCGTGTTCCCTGCAAAGCCATAACTAGTACTTCAGCCTTCCTTCTATCTCTATGTTCCCTTTTCTTCCTCTCTTCCTGATGCTCTTATAAAAGACAGACGTTCCAAGGCAGAGGATGTCATCTAAGGACTGATTGATTAGGGTCATATGCCAATTTTTGTAACTTCCTTTTAATGTCTGGGGTTGACTAATATAAATTTATCCTTTAAAATTACATGGCCCTCAGGTATTCAGAATCCACTGTAGTGTGCTTTCTCAAGTTTCTCCAGAAAGTTTGCAGGGTTCTCCTGAGAGCCTTGATGGATTTCAGATATCTTGGAGTAACTGATGGACTTCTGCCTTGATGTTCTGAGACCTTCAAGGACCAGAGCCTGAAGATGTCTCATTTTCCAATCATCCTGTTCATCATTTGGATTCTATTCAGGATTGTTTCTAGGAACTGCCTGTGCCCCAGGTTTATTATTAGATTTACTCCTACTCTGTGTTGCAGGGACATGACTGAGATACAGGTCATTTCCAAAATGCTCAGCTGTCCTTAAGACAGTCTCCTTTTCATTAGAGGTCAAAATTTGCTTACACAGTAACATAATATCTTTCCGGGTAAGACTGAACACCTGACCTAAGTTTTGGAACACCTCAATATATTTATCTGGATCCTCCGAAAACTTACTTTAGTCCTTTATTTACCTCAGGTGTTGAAGGAAAAAACAGGCCAAGGATGTTGGTTGGCCCAAATTCCCCTTCTGGCATTTCCTCCTCTAGGGGTGGATGACGGGGGTCTTAGGTAGGGAGGACAGGAGGGCTGGTGGCAAGGATTAGTAGGGATCGGGAATTCTTGGGATTTCTCTGACTTTCCTACTCTGGTAGGTGTTTCCTTAGACTTCTCTTCTATCAACGGCTGCAATTATAGCTGGGCCTAGCTTACATTGCTGATATAATTTGGGGTTTTCCCTCAGAGAAACAAAAGCCTGAACTTAGGGGACCTCAGACCATTTTCCTTCCTTCTTACAAAACAAAGCTTCAAGATAGCTTTAAAGTTTATGTTTTCCCCCTGGCAGCCATGATTCTCCATTGGAGAGTTTGTATTGAGGTCACCCCTGATAGCGGAAGAAAATTAGGCACATTTTCCTGAGTGTCTGTGAATCAAACTTGTCCCAGTTTTTTGGTGGGCAGGCTGGTGGTGAAACCTAACATTACCTTTGAGGCTGAAGCTCCCATCTAGATAAGAATCAGAACTCAGGCACTCACACCAGAAGAACTGCCCACTCTCAGAGGGATATCTCCCTGAATGCTCTTCTTGGCCAAAGGCAATCCCACCCCTCTCATTCTACATGACTCACCGGGTTTATTGCTGCCTAGGTAAGAGCCTAGGTAAGATTAGTGTCATCAAGGACAAAGGATCCTTTCAAAGGGTTTTTTTCCATCTACAATCTGCATTCCAGGATGGGTCCCAGAAAGACAAAGAGGGTTGTCTTAGAGCACTTTCTGCCTTCCTCATGGAGAAATTTGAGGAAGAATTTAATGAACAGGTTGTGAGCCCAGTGGGCTTGGAGATACCCAGAGGGATAGAGTTCAGCTTCCTTCGGTGGGAGATGTGTGAGAATGTGTCTCCCTAGATCCCTAAAGAATAAAAAGGGTTGGGTGCCTCCCCTTCCCTTTCAGACAAAGAAACTGGGGAGTCACGTGGGGTGCAAAAACAACAATGGTGGTATCTTTGGCAAGTCTGTAGCACTTCAATATGTGAGAGAGGGAGCCCAAACCCATCCCTACAACCATTCTATACAGTATATCCCTCTTTCTGTGGATAGACCTTTAGTTATGAGGGAAGCACTTGGGAGGATCTAGTGTGAAGAAGGAGGTGCAGGTGGCTAGCAGAATGTTCTTTCAGCGCCATGATGTATCAACTGCCACAGGATTCCCCAAAGGGCTGTTGGGATGGGGAATGGCATCAGAAGAGGGCCTTTGACAGTCACTGAAGAGCAGTCTCAGCCAGGATCTCGCAGTTGCCTTCCAACTTCACCAAGATCCTCACATCCAAGAGCAGGCCAGGATCGGGGCCACCATCTATTTGCTCTGGTCACACCCTGAGCCAGGATAGAAAAGTGGGAAATGACTCCACAGACCCCAACATGTCTGACCTGCAGGACAGGAAATTGGAAACTACAGAAATGGAGGAACCTATTATTACCTGAGACTTGAGTCTGGTAGCAGTGCTAATAGCTTTTAAGTGGCTGGCTGGTGCCCAGTTTTTCTCCAAAGGATAGTGAAGGAAAAGAGCATCAGCTGCAAATGACGTACCTTGGTGAGAATTGGGGTCCTGGATGAACCCCCAAGATGTTACTGGTTGGAGTTGGGATAGGGTGTGTGTTTCCATGGAGTTGAAGAATGAACACCACAAACACAGCAAGTGAGCAGGAATTTTATTAAAAAGGAAAGTGAGAGAAAGATTCAGAACTTCCAACCCTGTGCACTTAGGAGGGGCAAGAGTGTGTGTTTAGGTCTTACAGCATTCCCTTTTTTGTGTGCCTCAGTGGGCATGGGCTGGATTATGGATTATATAGTCACTTTTTGTGAGATAGAAATTTACACCCTTTGAGAAACAGGAACTGTTTACTAACACTCCAGGGTATGTTAAATGGCTGTCCTCACGCTTGCCCTCTGGTTGATCTTTTCTGTCCCTTCCCTACTTTTCAAGGCCTATCCTTTTCTATCTCACCAGTGGCGGCTGTTTCTACTGCCACAACTGGCTTGGCTCTAATGTAGTCTTTCTTCGTTGATTGATGTACCCAACATTTCTGAGTCTCTAAGACACTCTGACTATCCAGTATTGAGTTTTGGTGAATTTCACCACCTTGCAGAGAAGCAGTACTACTGCTGCTTCAATCCCTAGCAACAGAGCAACTAGGAATTCAGCCTTCCTCTAGTTCACCATTCTGAATCCCCCTCAAAGTCTAATTTAAATGTTTATCACATCTGAAAAATATCACATTTAGATGAGTTTATCAAATAACTGGGTACCACAAATTTAGTCATTGTACCTTTGTCCTTGGGACCTGCTGATCTGGTAAAATATACAGCTTTTATTTTCACTATTCCTTTAAGCTTCTTTAAGAACAATGACCTTCATTCTACATTAATCCATCCATGTTTCTTTCCATTTACTTTCTCCAAACATCATTTTGTCAATGATGCGCTCTGACTTCTATTTCTTCATTCTCTCCCATTTATTTTTGTTTCCTTTTGGTACCTAATTACATTATCTTCCATCTTAAAAAAAATCCTCCTTGATTCTCCATCTCCCTCCCATTTTCACTCTACCTATCCCCCTGTAACAACACTAACTCATTTCTGAAAATACTGTTGCTAAATGAAGAGCCATTAAATGAAGACAGTATTTCCATTACTTTTAATGGAAACATTATGAATTTCATATGAACTCATACACTCAATTTTTATAGGTAGTAAGATATGTTGAATGATGAAAATGAGTTTTTACAAATAACGAACAACATTGAAAATCAACAATTTGTGCATCAAATGTGATAAAATGACTGTTAAGCTAAATATTTCATTTTGTATCATTTTCTTCAAAAGTTTTTCAATCTGTTTGGGGCACATGTTATCTTCACTCCTCTCCTCTTTCTACCTGGTCCCTTTCTTCTCCTCTCCTGGTCTCCCTTCAATTTTCCTGAGACCCACTCCCAGCCTCGCCACCACATGTACATATTTTTCCTCTCTAGCTTTTATATGTGAAAGAAAACTTACAGTCTTGATTTTCTTTAATATTTTTAACATCCCCCACATTTTCTATTGGTGCATTATAGTTATACACATTGATGGGATTTGTTGTTACATATTTGTACATGCATACAACGTACGATATAAAAATACAGTTTGGCCAATATCATCCCCCTGCACCCCTCCCCCCAACATCCATCCTCTTGGTCTCTTTCCTTTAATGATGTCCCTCTGATCTTCATGAGACCCATACTTTTCTTTTTCTTTTTCCTCTTCAGCTTCTGCATATTATAGAAAGTATATGACCCTTAACATTCTGAGTTTGACTTACTTCATTTAACACAATGGTCTTTAGTTCCATTCATTCTTCTGCAAATGACAACATTTCTTTTTTTTTTGGTACCGGGGATTGAACTCAGCGGCACTAGACCATTGGGCCACATCCCCAGCCCTTTTTTGTATTTTATTAGAGACAAGGTCTCACTGAGTTGCTAAGTGCCTTGCCATTGCTGAGGCTGGCTTTGAACTCGCGATCCTCCTGCCTCAAACTCCCAAAGTGCTGGGATTACAGGCGTGCGCCACTGCGCCCGGCTTCCAACATTTCATTTTTTAACAGCTGGATAAAACTCCATTGTGTATATCCACCACATTTCATTTATCCATTCATCCATTGATGGACACCTAGGCTGGTTCCATAGTTTTGCTATTGCAAATTTGTATATGCATGTATCACTGTAGTATGATGACTTTCATTCTTCAGAATAAATACTGATGCATGATATATCTGGGTCCTATGGCAGTTCCATGTCTAGTCTTTTGAGGAGCCTCCAAACTGATTTCTATAGTGACAACCATTGATTCTTTGAGTTTGGCTTATTTCACTTAATATAATGTTCTCATTAAGGGAAAAGACCTTCCATTTTCCTAAAAATGTCACTTCGTATTTATGGTTGGTATATTCTAGGTGAAAAATTCATTATAGTAAAACAAAAATGATATAGAGCCTGGTGGTAAAAATCTTTCCCTTACCACCCACTATATGAAGTAACATAACTCTTTACTGCTAAACTTTTCAAAAGAGAAATCTACTGTTACTTTCTCCACTGTCTCAACTCATTGTTATAGTTGTTTGGGTTCTGATTTTCTTACTTTAATAATTCTCTTGCCAAGAACCTTTTCAATTGGTCATCCTGTTTTTAAGTACAATATTTTGACTTGGCTTCTTGGAAGTCATTCATAGGGCCAATCATTTCCTCTTATTTTCAAGTCTTTCCTTCCTTGATTTCAATTTTGTTGAGCAAACACACATTCATGGACCAGATACTTTGTGTCAGAAATCATATTGGCTGCTAGAGACCCAGGGGTGTGTACAATGTAAACTCTGTTCCTGAGGATTTAACAGCCTGGGGCTTGGGGTACACTAGTAAAAGCTGCTTCAGTATAATGGCATGAATTCTGAACTGTAACTGTACTTAAGAGCAAAAAGTAAGAGCAGTTTATTGTGGTGGGGTGGAGAGAGACCTAGATCAAGTGTTTTTTTTTTTTTTTTAAAGTGTCATCTGAACTGAGTCTTAAATCTTGAGTATTAATGTAATTTTCAACTTGTTGCATTTCCTTTCTATCTCTGATTTTTCTTTTTCACTTATCTTCTTGGTGTTTATGTTCCTCAGTCTTCCCTCCTTGGTGTCTCATTCTCTTCTCACTTTAATCTCTCTCTCTCCATGGTGGTGTATCCTGCTTATATCTGTCTCTGAAACTCCCAACTAGATATATTGCAGACACTTCTGTCTGGTCTAGACATTTCAAAGGCAATTCAACCTAAAACATCTAAAGTGGATAATTATTTAATCACTTACATCTGTTCTTCCTCCTGTGCATCCTACCAGTGAAAGCCACTGTACTCTGCCTAGATACCAAAGCCAACTGTCTGCCAGTCATACTCCATTCCTCATTTCCTTTTATCTCCAATGTCTATCTGCTCCCCAGGAGTTGTGGCTCCAGGTACTCCACATCTCCTACAGCCATCTACTTACCTGAGTTCCTGCTGCTGTAGTCTTATTTCAGATTTCCTCATTTTTGCCCATGGCATTCATGCATCTACTGGCCTCTCCGTCTTCAGGCTTGCTCCCCTTTTAGTATTTTGTATATCACTACTGTAGTGACCTCTCAAAGCTCAAATCTGAGCTTTGATTAAATTATTGACCACTCCTCACTGACATCAATATGTGAGATACACTAGTTGACCTGGCTCATGTAGCCTCTCCTCTGGAAACTTTCATCTTCTTTCCATTTTCCAGCAAGCAAAATGGTATGTGGTTCCCAATCGACCAGGCTCTCTCATGTTTTTGTACTTTTGCATGTGTCAATTGCTCTGGCTGGAATTTCCTTGTCCTCTTTCTTTACTTGACTGACTGTACCTCGGTCACTCAGTTGTCACTTTTAAACTACAAAAAATTATCCTTGAACCCTCCTTTCCCAATTCAGCTTCCTTTGACTCTAATGCTCACACAAGTTCTTGTATCTTGTGTTTATCATACCACACATCTGTAACCTACCTGTGTATCTACTTAGTCTGTAGAGTCCCTGAGCCCAGTGATGATTTTTATTCCCTGTGGCCTCAGCTCCTGGAGTAAAGCCAGGCTCACAGGCATACAAGATGTACAAAACGAATGTGTGTGGAATGAATTAAGGAATCCAGCCTTCCCTAAGAACTCTTGCCATGGCCACCAACCCAGCATGGATTCCTTTTAAGTTTTTACACTGTAAAAATCAAGGGAAAAGTGAAATTATTTCTATGGAAAAAAAAAAGAAAAACTTTCTCAATAAATGCAAAATCAATGTTGGCTGAACAAATGGATCTTGTATAAGGTTGTTTAAAAAGTCTAAACTGATATCTAAAGGAAGGAAGGAAGGCAAGGAGGGAAGGAAGAAGGAAGGTTAGAGGAAAGGAGAGAGTGAAGTAAGAGGAAAGAGGAATGGAAAGAGGGAAGAACAAGAAGGGAGAGAAAGGTGGGAAGGCAGAAAGGTGCCCATAAGGCCAACAATCAAGCATGGCAAGGGGCTGGCAGAGGTTCAGAAGGGTATGGGCAGATAGCCTGAGTTCTTGCAGCCTGGTCCTTGAGGCTGCACCCTCAAGAAGTGAGTCCCCACGGCGCTTGTTGGGTGTGTTGTGTCGGCAGCAGTCACCGCTAATCTCCAAGCCGCTGAACCCATTGTAGGAAGAGATGGCAGCTCTGCTACAGCAGATATATAGAGAGAACAGCCTGTATTCAGACCACAAGCTTCATGCTCTAGGTGAAGCCCAGCAAAGAAGAAAGCTGACTTTTATGATGAAGAACAAGATGAAAAGGATGTATTGCTTGTGCAAGTTTTGGAAGATATGTAGCAGCAGAAATTCCTACAGTTCAAACCTGGAGCTCCTATAACAGAAGCCGATTAAAAAAAAAAAAAAAAAAAAAATCACCAAACCTTATTGCATTGGAAGCTAGACAGGAACCTGATCTGTTAGTCAGAGATAGGTTGGAGATGTGGATGTTTGGATGCTGCCCCAGTGGTGGCCTGGGGAGACCTTCCCGAGGGATAGCTGAGTGAAGCCTGGCTACACTCTCAGAAAACAACACGGAAGCCAAGTTCCTAGGAAATGCACCTTGTGGCCACTACAAGTTCAAGTTCCCCCAGGCAATGCTGACAGTGAGTAACCTCTTCAAAGCATTAGTACTAAGTCGAGACTTTTCCCAGACCAGGAAGAAAGGCCAGTGTGTGTGGGTCAGTAAGGAGGAGTTGGGTTACTATTTGAAACCAAAATAACTGACCCAGGTTAGGTGATTTCTTTTGGACCTTTAATGGACTGAGCTGCCTGTAGACAATGCTCAGACAAATCAGGGGTTAGGGCTTTAAGGACATTTGTGTGGTGGCCTCACAGTTGCAGGGAATATAAAGCAGCAAACTAAATTCTTTTTTTTAAAATTTATAATAGTAGTGTGATTACAATTCATAATGCACATATATAGCATCTTTTTACATACAACTGTTTGTATACAAAGTATATAAGTACCATTCAGGTCTTCAATCATGCATTTAGGATAATAATGATATCCATCTCATTCAACCACCATTTTTTTTTCTCTTTTTCCCTTCTTTTTTTCCCCGTCCCTCCCCCCTTGCTCCCTCTCTTCCCCTCACTTTCCTTTGACCATTCTAGTGTTCCTCTAATCCTCCTATGTACCCCCATCCAACAACACTGTGAACTAGCCTCCTTATATCAGAGAAAACATTCAGTATTTGGATTTTTGAGATTGACTAATATAATGCTAAGTGAAATTAGCAAACTAAATTCTGAGAATTAAATGAGTCTATCGTTGTGTTGGTCTCAGCTGATTTGTCCTTTGGGATGATTGGCTTCTCTCAGTGAAGAGGAATCAAGGCCAAGCTGTAACCTGGCTCAGAGTCCTGACAGAGCTGGAGAAGGGTGAGCTCTTGATTCTGGGTTGGGGCTTTTGGCTACTTTTTGTTGTTTGGGTCCCCAGTGGTCCCCAGTGCCTGGGCATAGAAGGTATAAATAAATATTTGTTACATGAGTGGAAAAAAAAAAAAAGAAGGAAGAGAAAGTAGAAAGGATAGAAGGCAGACTATCAAGCAAGGTGGCGTGGAGGTTGAAAAAGATCTTTTGGTTAAAAGAAAAGCAGCAAAACAATAAAACAAGTCAAACTTCTCAAAGACTGGAGAGAAAGTCTTAAAACAATGCTAATTATTATTTAAGTTAACACTGAGGAGCAGTTTTGTCATGGCGGGCACCATACTGAGTGTTTTACATGCAACGTCTCAATCTATCTCTGCACAGCATTGTGAAGCATGTGTAATTAGTATGCCCAGGTTTCTGATGGGGAAATCAGTGCCCAGGTCAGCTGGATTTAAACCCAGTGCTTGCTGACTTCTAACAATTAAGTTTCCCCTCAGGAGACAGAGCTCCACTCTCCAGGCCTTGCACAGGTAGGGCTGCATTCTCTCCAAGCCACAGCGGCTCTGAGAGAAGTGGGAGTCATGGCCAGTGTGCATTTCCACCCTGTCTTCATAATTGCTTTTTGTGGATTTCCCTATTGGGAGCCTCTGGGTACAGGGACTGGCAAAGCACCAGAGGCTGTGGAGGAGCTAAACATTTTTAGGTAATCCCAACTTTCATTTTCCTGTGTGGTTTGTGGGTGTGAGTGCTGAGAAACAAGGTTCCTCTGCAGAATGAGGAAGTGGGGGGCCAGGAGTTAGAATAGCTGATCAGAACTCCCTAAGAGCTAAAGCAAGACCTTGTGGTTTCACCACCAGACACTCAAGTAGCCTAAACTGGACTCATATATATGTGAGAAAGAGGGAGAGAAAAGAAATGTGATCTAGTAAATAAATCTGTAGGGAGAAAGGGCAGAAACCTGTCTTCATTTATTTGGACCCTCCTCGAAATCTCAAATTCAGAGCTCAGATCAAAACAAACCTCCCCTTACCCCCCACCATGGATGTCTTTAGTGAATCCAGAAGATTTTATTAATTAAATATTATTTGATTCAACCATCATGTATTTATGTTATTAGATGTTATTGATCCTTTTGTAAAGATGAAAATATGGACCCTGAGAGAGGTTTAAGAACTTATTCAAGGCCACTCTGGAAATGAGAAAAGGAGCTTGGGTTCCAAAGCAGCAGCTCTAGTGGTCACAGGCTGACGGACTTGGCCTTTCCTATCCTTTATTGGCTCACAAGAGCCCACTGTAAAATATTCAGGAGTTTTCAAATTGATTATTGAATCGTTGGTGGCTTGAAATCAGCGTGCATTTTCCATTAAGTTGAAAGGGGTGTCAGTGAGACCTGACTTGTATCCTACCAGAGCAACAGGAAGTTCTGGTTAGAGTGTTCTATCTTCAGCTTGGGGGAAAAAAAAAAAAAAAAAAAAAAAAGCCACAATGCTAGATGAATTGAGAATAAGGAGGGAGGAAGGAAGGGAAAAAAGATGAAAGGGAGGGAAGGAAAAAGGAAGATTTGAATAAAGGACAGGGTGAAGTGAAGTAAAAAGAAAGAGGAAGGGAAACAGGGAAAGAAAAAGAGAAGAAAATAGAAAAGACAGAAGGTAGATTAAAAGCCAGGTAAGAAGGAAGGAAGGAAAGAAAAGGGAGAAGGCAAAGGAGGGAAAAGAGGGGTATATAGTAGACAAAAGAGATGAGTAGTTCAGCCCATATTTCCAATGGGTGCTTTGGGTCATAAAATAATTGTAAACAAAAATTCTTTATTAAGAACACAAATATATAAAATAAGAATTCAAAAAGAGACTCATAAAAACAGAACAAGATGAAAAAAGGATATTTCAGAGCTAAGGGAACAACTTAAGAAACAAAACAATGTCATTACAAAACCTAATTAGAAACATAAATGAGAAACAACAGAAAACAGTACACACAGCTGAAAATCAAATTATTTACATAGAAGCAATGTTGAAGATAATCATAGTGAACACAGAGGAAAAATGTAAGAGTTGGGAGCAGTTAGAGTGAAGGGTCACCACCACTGGTTTCCTGGCCCACCCTTGGGTCCCCACCTGACCAGTCTTCTACTTCCTGAGACCCCAGTCTATTGACTCTTCCACTTCTCATTACTCATCAAGCTTGCTAGCCTTACTCTCTTTCTCTGGATGAGGACAAAAATACTCCTTGAAAGTCTGGATAATAACTTTTTACTGAATTGTTTTGTTTTTGGCACATGTCTCTGGGAACAACAGTATTTCTGGTATAGATGGAGCATGGTTTAGAGCAAGAGATTTTCCACACTGAAGGTTTTATTCTGTGGTCTGTCATGGTAATCAACCCCTGGGAAACTAGGTTTAAGTTAGCTCCCTTCTCTCTTTTCCACCTTCATTATACTTGGCAACACAAACGAACAAGCAAACAAACAAACAAACAAACAAAAAAACCAAAATGCAAAACAGAAACACTACCATGATTAAATCCAACTACATGCTTATTTGGAGCATCTGAATGGGGTTGGAGTAACTAATGCAAATGAACCTACTGGTCCCACTTTTTCTGTAATTTTTGAAAGTGTATGCCATACTTCTTGGCTTTCCTTGTTTGTTCTCTTTACTTTCTGATTTTTCAAATGATATTTTTCCAACTTCCTTTCTGGCCTCCAACCTTTAGTATCACACTGTTCCTACACTATCTTGGCAGATCCTTTTCCTTCACACATCAAAGCAAATTGATGGTAACATGCTTAACTTCCTCCTCCATGTTCCATTGTTTGGCCCTTGTCTCTCTCATTAACTCAGCAGCAGAGTTGGCTCTTCATCCCTCCTAAAGCACTTTCTTTCACTGGCCTCTAGATGAGCCTCAAATGACTTCTAGTTCCCCTCCTTCCTCCCTAGCTACTCTCAGAAGCCTTACTGGATCCTCCTCTTTCTGACTCCTTCTTAGTGTATACAGAGGCTCAACCCTAAATCCACATTCATATTCACATATGCTGGTTTATTCTGGGGATAGAAATTGGGCACAGGGTTTTCTTACAACTCCTTCAGTGATTTTGCTGCATAGTGAGAAGTGAAGGACACTTACCTACCCTTGGTGATTTCAATAATTTCTTAGCATAAATTGCATCCATATGTTGACTGCTCCAATATTTCTCTTTTCACTGAATTTTGGACTAAACTTAGCTATTTCTGTGTACTGTGTACTGGATTTTGAGTGAATATCTCCAATGTGACATTCCCCAATTTCTGTTCCCAGTTCAACCAATTGTTTCTCCAGACTCTTCCCTTCTCAGTAAGTTGCACTAATTTTAACCCAGTTGCTCAAGTCAAACAAAACCAACAGGCCAACCAATCAACCTAAAGAACAAATACACACTATCATTTGTCCTTGATTCCATATTTCTCATTCCTTTACCTCCAGTCTATTAGCAAGTCCCTCCACTCTACTTGTTATGTATGCCCTGAGTTTGCTGTTCTTCCGTATCCTTACTGTTATTGCTGTAATCCAAGATACCATCATCTCTTGCCTAGACAATTACAATAATCTCCTAAATGGACTTCCTGCTTCTACTTTCCCATTCCATCTCCCCTTTCAGGTCATTTTCTACACAAGTGTTAACCTGGCATTTTCAAAATGTAAATCACTTCATATCCCTCTACCCGCCTCTTGCCTATGTTGGCTCTGTACTCCTTTTGAATACAGTCACTTCATGTCTTGGTGTAAAATTCCCTGTGTGAAATGACTCCTGTCCATGTCTCTAACCTCACGTCTCCTTTCCTCCTCTCCCACTGTGCTCTAGCTGTGTTGGCCCTCTTTCAATTTCTCAAACATTTTGAGCTTATTTCTGCTGTAGGCATTTTCTGTTCCTTCTAGAGAATGCCTCCCTCCTCCCACAGTACTTTTTCTTTTTTTTTTTTTTTTTTGTACTGAGGATTGTACCCAGGCTCACTTAACCACTGAGCCACATCCCCAGCCCATTTTAAAAATATTTTTACTTTGAGACAGGGTCTCACAAAGTTGCTTAGGGCCTTACTAAGGTGCTGAAGCTGGCTTTGAACTTGTGATCCTCCTGCCTCAGTCTTCTGAGCTGCTGGGATTACAGGCATGCACCACTGTGCCCACCTACACCTTTTCTTAGCACACATGTCATATCCAAAGAGAAGTCTTTCTTGAATTACATGTCCTTTCCCCACTTATTCACCATTTGTCCTTATATAGACAGCACTTATCATTCACGACCTGAAAATCATTTTGGTTTTTAGTTTGTATATATTTTCTCTCCTTCTTTAAAATGTAAGTTCTGTGAATGCAAGGATCTTACCTGTCTTTTTCACTCTCATTTCCAGTGCCTAGATATTTTAAATATATTTGTTAAATAGACTCTGGAATGGAAAACCTATTGTTAAAATGATCAGTGTTGAAGGTTAGATACATTTAAATAGAGAAGTAGGGCTGAAAACTGGAGGATGATAATTACAGAACAGATTTTAAGTGTTAAATATCTTGACACAGTTAACATAACAATATAGCCTATAAAAGAATGTGAAGGGAATTATCCAAGGCTAATTTTCTTATTGTTCAAAGTAAGGAGTCAGTCTTTCAATTTCACTTTCCAAACTTTCTACCATTTAATTCAAGTATAATTAAATTTTATGTTTTAAAACATAGCATATGGAGTAATACCCCATTTTACATATTTCCTCCATCTACCCAGCTTCCTGTTAGTATATATTAATAGAAAAGAGATGTTAGAAAGAGAAAAGAGATAATTGTCTCTGGGTTGTTGGAATTCTGGTGATTCTTTTCTTTCTTCTTTGATCTTTTTTTTCTATTGCTTAGGTTGGTAAAAGAAAAACATGCCAAAGAAGTGAAAAAATATCAGTGAAGCAAAAAGCCAACAAAAGAAAGGCGAACAAGTCAATATTACATATGTAGAGAACACTATTCCAAGAAGCCACCATGAAGGAGAGGATTGAGAGAGATTCTCCTAAGGTTCTCTGAAGAGCTTTGCTTGGTTCTTGCTTAAGGAGGGAGATTCCAGGATACAATCAAGTTAATGAAATAGATTCAGAAACTAGGATGTATGCTTGGCATTTTCAGGCAAGGGAGGAAGTGATTTATGGAGCAAGATCCCTTCCCAAAAAGGGAAGAGTGGATGGTTCCACAGAACCCATTACAAACGCACCTTCATTAGAAGTGAGCAATTTACCTATTATGAGAGGGCAAAAAGGAGATGAGTGCGGGCAGATGCAGGAGGGATTTAGATTTAGCACAGTTGAGTTTTTTCATGATGGGTGCTTTTCTCAGGGTTTGTGACACAATGAGAAAAGGGTCCACAGGGAGTTCAGGAACTTTCAGGAGGAAGATTGCAAAGAATCTAAGATGGATGAGAAGAGAGACAAAGAGGTTCTGGTGAAAATGCAGAAATTTGTGCCACCTGTATGCTGAAGCTGATGACAAGTCGAAGGAATGTTGTCACTAAGGTACTTGAACGACATGTCTTCCATTCATGCACAGAGAAAGACTAACTGGAGCACTTACTTGGGACTTAGTAAATGGCTTGTGCCACACCTTATCTGTAAATGAAGGAGTCGAACTAGATCAAGGGATTTCAAACTTCAGTGTGCACAGGAATTATTTGAGTATCTTGTTAAAATGCAGATTCTGATTCAGTAGGTCTTGGATGGGGGCCTGAGGTTTTCAATTTCTAATAAGTTCCCAAGTCATTGCTGCTGGTCCAGAAGCCTTTGAGTAGAAAGGAACAGATGACTTTCAGGGACTCCAAAATTCTGATTACAAAATTTTAATCTTGAAATGTATTTCCTCCTCCTCCTCATCTACTTTTCCCTGAGCTTTGCTAATTCATCTTGAAACCAGAACTTTGCCCACTTCTATAGATTTCCCTTAACTGGGCAGGAAGTAAATAGAGAAAGATGCAAACCCTGCAGAATGAACAACGCCCAGCAACGGAAACAGAGGGCTCTGATGACGTCTCATAGCTAGTGTCTGCCTGGATGGGGGTAAGTGAGACTGCCTTTTCCCAGGCCTGATGTGTCAAACAGGAACGCACTATCATGCAGGAAATGGCTTCAATACAAACAGGGACAGCAGAGATCAGGGTTGAATGAGAGACACTGATCACAGCAAATGGCAAGCTGTGGACAGACACTCAGATCAATTTCCTTCCTTTATTGCGTCAAAAGGTTTTGCTGTGTCAAGTTTCCTTTGCTGAAAAAACACATTTTCCCAATCTCATATATTCAGTGCTGACCACTATGAATCCTTTTTTACTCAGTCAACTTTAGCTTTCATTTTGTCTTAAGGCCAAAGACTACCAGAAGAGCATCCGGAGCCAACCTAGAGAAACCTGCTTAAACTGTTCCCATATTGTGCATTCCATATGTACTCTTACATTTCAAAAGGTCTCAATTACAAGGATGTGTTTTTCTGGGACAAACATGTTTTCCACAGGCAATAAATATGTGCTTCAATTATTAGACAAAAATAAGTGCTTTAGCAGAATGAATTTGATATATTAAATGCAAAGGGGAAATTTTGTTATGAAGAGAAATAGAGAAAAGAAAGGAACATTAATTGTTTTGCAGCAGTCATAACTATTGGGAAGAGATTTCATTTAATGAAATGCGTGTTGGTGATGGTAGGAAATGCTGAATATGAGTAATTTAGAATCAACATTTCCTTTCAGGATGTTTCAATGGAGGAGGAAATTATTCCGAGAAGTACTTATTGGCTTGATATTGCACATGGAACTGCCCATGGGCCAAGTTTAGAAAGGACTGCAAAAGACACACCCAGGGTCTGAATGTCAGCTTCCAGGCTTTTACCCTGTGGGCACCCAGCTTTCTTAAAGAGAGAGCTCTGTCACCCCCAAGACTGAAGAAGGGGTTGATATTATCTAATGGCTCCCTCTTTCTTTCTGGGCACCATTTGACCTAGTGTTTAAGGATGGTAAAAAAAATAAAAGAAAAAGAGCTATTTATCTAAGATCTGCCTGTTAGGTTTTACTTTAAATATCCTGACTCCATCAAAGAAATGTTTTGGAATATGTTTTACATTGTGCTAAAATCTAAGCCATCTTGATCTCCAGGAAAAGGTGGTTGGGTCCCACAAATGAAAATAAGGGTGTTTGTTGATAGTAGCCGTTTGCAATGGAGTAAGCAATCTACTGAACTCTGAAAAGAGCAGTCACAAAAGGCCATTTGCACAGGAACAAAACACTGTGTGCAATAAACACAAATGAACTCAATAAGCACAAATGAACTCCCAGCTTGCTCTCCTTCCTGCCTCTCACTATGTCTTCACGAACACTGTTGGATCCATAAGCCATGAAATAGATGACAGCATTGACCAATCAAGCTGAAGAATCATCTGAGGTCACTTTAATTAAAAGCTGGTGCTCATCCTTAGATTGAAAAAGAAAGAAGAAACTGGATTAATCTTTCTTGAAATGCATTAAGTTACCACTTCACAATGCCAAGGAATTTGAAGGGTTGTCGCAATAAGCATTGTGGAATTTTTTTTTTTTTTTTTTTTCCCAAGGAGCTGTATAGGGGGTGTGAGTGGATTATAAAACTGCAAATTGCTTTGAATAAAGTAGAAATGTTTTTATGGAAGGAGTTTCTACTACATGTAGCACATTAAATTCCAGATGTTCACCCCTACAAAATCTCCACCAGATGTCCAAACTCGTAGTGGCTGGGGATGTTTATTGAAAGCAGTGCATGGGGCACCTGTTCTCCAGAGACCTCCCTCTTACCTTTTCATCTGTAGTGGCATGTTAATCATGCAGGAGTGATAAAATATTTAGGTTTCATTTGATAATTAAAAAGGTTAGGAAAATTTTAAAATTGCTAATTACTCTAGAAGCCAGCTAAGTAAATGACTATAGTATGCCTCTTTGGGCATTTTTAAACATTTACTAACAACACTGTTCCACAAATCTGGGATCCATTTTTGGAAGTGAACTCAAAGTGGATAAAGGACTTCAGATCAAATAATCCAGCCTAAAGGACAGATATTGACCTTTAGCATAGGGTCCTCATTTAGAAACAAAAGCAGCCCCCGATTGCTGCACAGTAGCTTATTGTAGAACCTCCACTTTTATAAACCAAAGGATTGCTTCTTTCTCTTCCCTTACACAGAGTAGATGAGCATTTCATCCTCAGCGGACAGGGAGAGGGCCTCCCAGGCTGTGGGCGATGGATCCTTTCAGCAAGTCACTGCTCCCTTCTGTGTCATATTTCAGTTTGAATTTAGTTTGAGTTCTACAGTTTGGGATCTATGTTAAAAATAAGAGTTAAGATAACTGTCATTGCTACTTTTGAGCGACTACTTCAATTTCCACAAAATCAAGAAGAATTTTACTAGTTCCTGGCATATGTAAGAATAGTCACTGTCTCTCTAGCTTGTAGCTGGCAGGGTGGTTGGGTAAGAGGAAGGAACCAATGTGGCCTTCTTCAAAGCTCATAGCATATAGACTGCCACACACATCCTCTCTTGCTATCTATGGTCCCTTGAGATGGCAAGACAAACGACTTTTTTTATGACCTTCTTTTGCATTCTGAGGACTGCTGTTATGATGCAATTAAACTGAATTTTAAACAATTTTAAAAAGTGAGGGACTGGGGCTATGGCTCAGCAGTAGAGCACTCGTCTTACATGTGTGAGGCCCTGGGTTCAATCCTCAGCACCACATAAATAAAAATAAAGGTTAAAAAAAAGAATTTTATGACTTAATTGAAATAAAATTTTCATCAGCCTTTTATTTTCTGGGCAATAGCTGTAGGAAATCCATTTCATTTAGAAAATAAATATGAATCAAAACCAGTTGCTTAGCCAGGCACAGGTAGAGCACGCCTGCAATACCAATGGCTCAGGAGGCTGAGGCAGGAGGATCGCGAGTTCAAAGCCAGCCCCAGCAACGGCAAGGCACTAAGCAACTTAGTGAGACCCTGTCTCTAAATAAAATACAAAATAGGGCTGGGGATGTGGGTCAGTGTTTGAGTGCCCCTGAGTTCAATCCCCATTAAAAAAAAAAAAATCAATTGCTTTGTTGGGCCAATTTCTGTGACAGGCAAACCCAAGCTATGCATTCTTTTGAACTTGGGTAGTCCTATGCAGTGGTCTCCAAAGAATATGTTCATTCCTGGGGTATTTAACACATGATCCAGTTGGGCAGGAAAAGACAAGATTATGATTCGACTTATGCTGATTTTCACCTAAAATAAGAAAGGCTGAAAGTTAATAATATTTAATGTCTGTTCTGGCACTTGGGCTCTCCTTGTATCTGGACTTCACACATGCTCCCTGCACGTTCTGAGAAGGGTGTGTGTATGGACAGTAGCCCACTCACATGTTCATTTGCTCTCAGCTTATTGTGGGGTGTTATAGTTTATGTGTTTCAAGGTGTCATTGATTTTTTTTTATGATCAAACCAAGATTTTTAAAATAGCAGTATCTTCAGTATTATGTAGAATGGCCGTGAAAAACTCTTGTACCATGAAGAATTCATGGGTTATCTTGTGAATTGTCAAAGATGAGTTACACACATTCTTTTCTAAAGTGAAATAAAAGTGATCTAATTAAAAAAAAGGATTTTAATTAAAAAAATTTAAAAAATGAAATAGATTTTATTTTTCTTCAGGGAAGTTTAAGATTTACAGCAAAATTGAGCAAAAGGTTCAGAGTTCCATGTGTTTCTGCCCCTATAAATGCACAGACACCCAACAACCCCACACCCCATCAATATCCTGCACCAGAGTGGTGTTTGTTACAATAGATGAACATATGTCCACACATCATTATCATCCAAAGTTTGTAGTTTATATTAGGGTTCACTCTTGGAGTTGTGCGCTCTGTGGGTTTTGACAAATGTATAACAACCTATATCCACTGTTCTAGCATCATACAGACTAGTTCCACTGCCTTTAAAATCCTCTGTGCTCTACGTATTTATTCCAGTGTCTCTCTTAGTCCCTGTTCTTTTTACTGTCTCTATAGTTTTTTGCCTTTTTCAGAACATTATATATTTGGACTCATAGTGGGTAACCTTTTCTGATTGGTTTCTTTCTGGTAATACGTTTACGTTCACTCCATCTTTTAATGGCTGAATTATTTTTTATAAACAAAACACTGAGGTAGAGAGAGTAAAAATACACAACAGCTTGTCAAGAGTAGGGGCTTTAGTGTGTGGTCTTTGTATGATAAGTCTCTAGGCTAACACATTGGATTTTGATAGTTCACCAGTGGACCTGGAAAGTTTTTACACACCAGATATTCTAAGCCTGTTCTGCCATTGTGATGCTCCCATCTGTTTGATATCCCTTTGTCTTCCTTTATTGCTTTTCATCTCAATAAACATAAGAATCTAATGAGATTTTTTGATGGGTTCCTGTTACAAGAGGAGATATTTATTCACGTCTACAAATAAAGGGGCATAGAGAATATTTTTCTATTTTTTTGCTCAGATGAGTGAGTTTGTCTTCCGATTTGGTCTTCCTGTTTCAGTAGAGGGCACTCTGATCTTACCTAGAGCCTAACATTTTTTCTTTTGACCAGTTGTAGAAAGTAGGTCGCTTATCATATCATTCTCTGTTTTGCAGTCGGCAGTGGGCACACAGTTGAAGTAGAAACCAGATGTACCAAATTAGGGCTCAGTCCTATCGGGAAGCCCTTTGCTCATCTCTTCCACTATAATGCCTGTCATTTTCTATTGTAATTCATGCATTTACCTGTTACCTTTCTGATGAGTCTGTGAACTCTTTGGGGCTGGAATCTGTGTATTTAACTCTGAGAGTGTAGCACAATGCCTGAAACTGCCTATGTACCCAAGAAATATCTGTTGAATCCATGAAAAAAACAAAACCAAAAAAGGTAGAATCTAGCCTGACTGTAATAAAGGGAAGCTTGTGCATGTGTTTGTTTCTTAGGAAGCCAACTTTACCTTATGGATTCAATAGTAATCCATGTTGCTGTATGTCAGAAGGCAAAAATGGCATCTGCCTTAACTCCAGACTGGAAGAGCCCACTGGGCCACCCCATATGGCATGTGTTTGCATTCCAGAAAGGTCCGGTCATGGAAAACCATGTACATAAATGCTACTTCTTTTTTAAATTTTTAAAATTTGTTTTGATTAGTTATACATGACAGTAGAATGCCTTTATGCACTGTGATATATCATACATAGATGGGATATAATTTCTCATCTTTCTAAGTGTACATGCGGCAGAATCATATTGGTCATGTAGTCACATATATACATACAGTAATAATGTCTGTTTCATTCCACAATTCAGACTGGCAATAACCCAAGATAAATCCCATTTGCTCATGTGCTTCTCCCCTTTCCTTATGTGCTTCTCCCCTTTCCTGGTCCTTGAATGCCCCATTTGTCATTCCAAATCTTGACATTCAATTGCCAGTTCCTATGTCACCACTTTCATAAAGCTCGGCGATAGGCTACCAGTAACTTCTCCTGGTCTCCTGAAGAGACCAGTTCTTTGAACAACTTTTATGGCACTTTTGAGTTCCTTCTGAGTTTTTCTTTTGGTATCATGGGATGAACCTAGGGGTGCTTAACCACTGAGCCACATCCCCGGCCCTCTTCCCTTTTAATATTGTATTTAGAGACAGGTTCTAGCTGAGTTACTTAGCACCTTGCTAAGTTGCTGAGGTTGGCTTTGAACTCATGATCTTCCTGCCTCACCTCCTGAGCCGCCGGGATTAGAGGCATATTCCCTTTCATCTTGTTAATTTTTATTTGTGTGTCTTATCTTTTCTCCTGGGATTTTTCTCTCCTTTAGAAAGGAGTTTGTCATTTTTGGATTACTTGCTACATGTCATATTATATCTAACCTTTACAACATTTCAGTAGTAGATATTGCCACTTTAATTTTGCTGATAATAGACTGGAGCTCAAAAAAGTAAAATATATTGACTATTATCACTCAGCTAGCACATGATTGATCAGTTTGGCTGGATGGCAAAGTTCATGTTCTTTCTATTATGTTATGCTACTTAGGAACAGGGTCCACTATGCCCTGAGAAGGTTGAGTCCTAACTAAATTGTGAAAAGTAGAACCCTTTTACTTTTCTTTGTAGGTTTCCAGTGTGGTTATGATTTTCTTGTTTAATGACCAATCACAACCTGTTCACAGAAGAGAATGTATGGAGTGATCATTCATATTATATATTTAAAAAATTTTAAATTGTTACATAATCTAGATACAGTAAATACCAATACCTATTGTACAGCTTGGTGAAGTTTTACATATTGTACAGAAAAGAGTTAACATGGTAGTCATGACTGCCATCCTTAGAAAGGCCTTGAAAGATTGACCCTTGGCCTGTATCCAGGAACTTGAATTCCATGAGGGTTCCCACTATTCTTTTATAAGAATGGCTGATTGTGTGTTTATGTGAATAATGTGGTTTATGCTGAGCATTTGCTTTCCTTCTGAGAGTCTGAAATTTTGGTACATGCTGGGAAGAGGCTGCTTACTTGATTGGCTCCCAACAAAAATCCTGGCAATGGGCTGGGGTTGTGGCTCAGTGGTAGACCACTTGCCTAGCATGTGTGAGGCACTGGGTTTGATTCTCAGCACCGCATATAAACAAATAAGATATAGGTCCATTGGCAACTAAAAAAAAATTTAAAAATCAAAAAACCTTGGCATTGAATCTCCTCCAATGAGTTGCCCTAGGAGAAAATTCTTCATACATATTTTTACTATTTCCTTTT
Organism: Tamias sibiricus; assembly: GCA_025594165.1. Lineage (NCBI taxonomy): Eukaryota > Metazoa > Chordata > Mammalia > Rodentia > Sciuridae > Tamias > Tamias sibiricus. Next base: position 145,861,749 of record CM046657.1, read on the forward strand.
AAAATTTATTCTTTTTATATATACATGAAAGTAGAGTGTATTTTAACATATTATACAAACATGGAGTATAACTTCCCATTCTTGTGGTTATACATGATGTGGTTATGTAGTCATATTTGAACATAGAAATGTTATGTGTTTTTACTACTTCTTGCTACAAGAATTAACATCCTGTATGTCTTCACTGCAAGAGGATGCTTGGAATCTTGTATCTGGTTTACTTCAAACTTGACCCTATGCACCTTTCTCTTTGCTGATTTTACTTTGCATCCTTTTGTTGTTCTATAGCAAACCATAGCCCTGAATATTACTATATTCTGAGTCATGTAAATCATCAGACCTGGGAGTGGTCTTGTGGATTCCTGCTGTGGTTTGAGTATGGTTTGTCCCTCCAAAACTCATGTTGGAACTTAATCCCCATTGTGAGATATTAAGAGGCTGGAAACTTAATCCAACTGTGATGCTTAGAATTGGGACTATGGGAGCCCTATAATTACTCCAATATGAGTGACTTTGTAAGAAGAGGGAGAGAGGCCAGAAGGCATACATATACACATGTGTACCCTTCTGCTCATTACATGAGACCGTATGCTGCCTCAGGACTCCTGAGAAGGCCATCAAAAGATGTGGCCCCTTGATCTTGGACCAGAACCATGAGTCAGAATCTCTTTTCTTTAAACTTACCTAGTCAGTGGCATTGTGTTGTTAGCTGTAGGAAATGGACTAATAATCCCCAACACGTGTGCACATATATACACGTGCACACATATCCCCAACATATGTGTGTATAACTATCATGATGATCGAGGTATAGAACATTTCCATCATTCCAGAAAGTTCCTTCACACCTCTTTTTAGTAAATATCCTTATCTCCAAAAGAGGTTACCATCATTCTGACTTCTGTTGCCATAGATTGGTTTTGCCTGTTCTTGAACTTCAGATCAGTAGAGTCATAAATGTATATGCTCTTGGGTCTGACTTCCTTCACTGAATATAACATTTTTTGAGATCAGTCTACTTGTAGTATACCAGAAACTCATAAAATATGCCACAATTTATCTTTCCTTTTCTTAATGGACATCTGTGCCATTTTCAGGTTTTGGCTATTATGAATTATAGTCATGATAGACATTCTTATACAAAATTTTGTGAGGACACTCATTTCTAGAAAAATATCCTAATTGTAGCATCATAGGTAGAAATAGTTTTACCTGTACTAGAAATTGCTGGACAGCTTTCTAAGGAGCTGTATTATCTTTCGTCTCCACTAGTACTATGTAAGATTGATCCCCCTTGCTTCATATCCTTGCAAATCCTGTCATCCATCTTTTTAATTTCAGCCATTCTAAGGGCATGTAATGACAACACACTGTGAGTTAATTTTGTCTTGCTGATGACTAGAGATATTGAGCACCTTTTTATATTCTTTATTAATCTTTTGGATATTTTCTTTTGTGGAATGATGCACGTTATATATTGAAATGATTTTCTAAAAAACTCCTAATTTTGTCTTTAGTTTACTTCATATTTGAGTTATGTTATTCTTTCATATAATTCACCATTAAAATTTTTCAATAGTTTATTTAAAAAATATCACCTTACAGTTTTCTCTTGTTCTGTGTCCATTATTACTCTGAAGTGCTCTCATTATCTGTAGGGATGTTTTCCTGTGCCTCATTCTCTATTTTCTTAGAAAAAAATAGTCTAGAATTCAACTATGATATTTTCCTGTTGCTCATTTTTATTTAAATTTGTTTTCCTTAATTCTCAAGAGGAAGAGGTAGGTAAGGATAATAGGTGTGTGTGTGTGTGTGTGTGTGTGTGTGTGTGTGTGTGTGTGTGACTATAGAGTCACTTCTTTTTGTAGTTTTATCATTTTTGTTCAAAAATATGGCCTCATACTTTTGAAGATTGTCTGGTTTTATTACTTTACCTTGGGGCTTCTCTTTCTTTTCCCTTGATTGGTCAATTTGGGTTCTATTCTCAGAAGTTCCTTCCTAACATAGAGCTTTTTCCTGGAAGGGCATTTGGGCAGATTTGGTCTCACAGTTCCTAAGTCTTAGGTTGAGTCAGCTTCTTGAAAACTTACTCTCATTCTTTTATACATACCTAAAAAAAAAAAATTCCTTCTAATTCCACTTCTATCTGCAAATTGACTGACCATGTTTTCCAGCCAATAAATTTGGCAGTTATCTCATTCTCAGATCTTTGCTCCCATCAACTTCCTCCTGTATGGGTAGATGTTGATGCTACACGGGGCTTGCTAATTTGTTCCAATCCACTCCTCTTCTGGGCTTCATGAAGATATCATACTACCTGGTTTTGTTATAGATATTGTCTGTGGCTTTTTGGTTTGTCTCTGGCTGTTTTTATGGGGTGATTTAGGGAGGTTAAAATCCTGCACACCTTCATGACCATCTTCTCATATTATATTTTGGAAATAAAACATATTGGTTTAACACCTCAGATATACAGAATATAATTAGAAATTACTTTGAAAACTTGTACTCTAATAAAATAGAAAATACTGAATGCATTGACAGATTTCTAGAGTCATATGATTTGCCTAAACTGGATGTGGAGGCTACACACAATCTAAACAGATCAATTACAAGCAAAGAAATAGAAGATGTCATCAAAAAGCTACCTACAAGGAAAAGTCCAGGACCTGATGGGTTTACAGCAGAGTTCTATAAGACATTCAAAGAAGAACTAATACCAATGCCCTTCAAACTATTTCAAGAAATAGAAAAAGAGGGAGCTCTTCCAGACTCTTTCTATGAGGCCAATATCACATTAATTCCAAAGCCAGGCAAAGACACATCCAAAAAAGAAAACTTCAGGCCCATATCTTTAATGAACATAGATGCAAAAATCCTCAACAAAATCCTGGCAAATCGGATACAAAAACATATCAAAAAGATAGTGCACCACGATCAAGTGGGGTTTATCCCAGGGATGCAAGGCTGGTTCAACATTCAGAAATCAATAAACATAATACATCACATCAATAGACTTAAAGACAAAAATCATATGATCATCTCAATTGACGCAGAAAAAGCATTTGACAAAATACAACACCCCTTTATGTTCAAAACACTGGAAAAACTAGGAATATCAGGAACATATCTTAACATTATAAAAGCTATTTATCCAAGGCCCCAAGCTAACATTATCTTAAATGGAGAAAAATTGAAAGCATTCCCTCTAAAAACTGGAACAAGACAGGGATGCCCCCTTTCACCACTGCTATTTAACATGGTGCTGGAAACTCTGGCCAGAGCAATTAGACAGACAAAAGAAATTAAAGGGATCAAAATAGGAAAAGAAGAGTTCAAATTAGCACTATTTGCTGATGACATGATAATCTACCTAGAAGACCCTAAAAACTCTACCAGAAAACTTTTACAACTAATAAAAGAATTTGGCAAAGTTGCAGGATACAAAATCAATACACATAAGTCAAAGGCATTTATGTACATCAGTGACAAAGACTCTGAAAGGGAAGTGATGAAAAATACCCCATTTACAATAGCATCAAAAAAAAAAATAACCTGGGAATCAACCTAACAAAAGAGGTGAAAGACCTCTATAACGAAAATTATAGAACACTAAAGAAAGAAATTATAGATGAACTCAGAAGATGGAAAGACCTACCTTGCTCTTGGATAGGTAGAATCAATATTGTCAAAATGTCCATACTACCAAAAACATTATACAGATTTAATGCAATTCCAATCAAAATCCCAATGTCATTCTTCAAAGAAATAGAAAAAGCAGTCATGAAATTCATCTGGAGAAATAAGAGACCCAGAATAGCCAAAGCAATCCTGAGCAAGAAAAGTGAAGCAGGGGACATCACCATACCGGACTTTAAATTATACTATAGAGCAATAGTAACAAAAACAGCATGGTATTGGCACCAAAACAGACTGGTGGACCAATGGTACAGAATTGAGGACACAGAGACTAATACATATAATTTCAGCTATCTTATATTAGACAAAGGTGCCAAAAATGTACAGTGGAGAAAGGATAGCCTCTTCAATAAATGGTGCTGGGAAAACTGGAAATCCATATGCAACAAAATGAAATTAAACCCTTATCTCTCACCATGCACAAAATTCAATTCAAAGTGGATCAAGGACCTAGGAATTAGACCAGAGACAATACACCTAATAGAAGAAAAAGTAAGCTCCAATTTCCAACATGTCGGATTAGGCCCCAAGTTCCTTAATAAGAATCCTGTAGCACAAGAATTACTTACCAAGAATTAATGAATGGGATAGATTTAAACTGAAAAGCTTCTTTTCAGCAAAAGAAACAATCAGTGAGGTGAATAGAGAGCCAACTAATTGGGAACAAATATTTAATACATGCACATCAGATAGAGCACTAATTTCTAGAATGTATATAAGAACTCAAAAAACTTAACACTAAAAAAAAAAATAACCCAATCAATAAATGGGCTAAGGAATTGAAAAGACACCTTCTCAGAAGAAGATACACGATTAATCAACAAATACATTAAAAAATGCTTCAACATCACTGGCAATTAGAGAAATGCAAATCAAAACTACTCTAAGATTTCACTTCACTCCAGTCAGAATGGCAGCTATCAAGAACACAAACAACAATAAATGTTGGAGAGGATGTGGGGAAAAAGGCACACTCATACATTGCTGGTGGGACTGCAAAATGGTGCAACTGTTATGGAAAGCAGTATGGAGATTTCTTGGGAAAACTGGGAATGGAACCACCCTATGACCCAGCCATCCCACTCCTGGGTCTATTCCCAAAGGACTTAAAAACAGCATATTACAGTGACACAGCTATCTTCAATGTTTGTAGCTGTGCAATTCACAATAGCTAGGTTGTGGAACCAACATAGATGTCCCTCAGTAAATGAGTGGATAAAGAAAATGTGGTATATACGCAAAATGGAATTTTACTCAGCAATAAGAGAAATAAATAATGGCATTTGCAGGTAAATGGATGAAGTTGGAAGACATAATGCTAAGTGAAATTAGTCAGTCTCAAAAATCCAAGTACCAAATGTTTTCTCTGATATAAGGAGGCTATTCGAAGTATTGTTGGATGGGGGTACATAGGAGGATCAGAGGAACACTAGAATGGTCAAGGAAGGGAGGGTAAGGGAGGGAGCAAGAGGGGGGGGGGGTGAGAAAAGAAAAAAAAAAAGGTGGTGATTGAGTGAGATGGATATCATTTTCCTAATGCATGATTGAAGATCCTGAATTGTACTTATATACTTTGTATGCAAAGCAGTTGTATGTAAAAAGATACTAACTATATGCACTATGAGTGTAAATAAGTAAAAAATTATAAAAATAAAATTAAAACAACAAAAAAAAAAAAAAAAAAAAAAAACAACAATAAATGCTGGTGAGGATGTGGGGGGAAAAGTACACTCTTACATTGCTGGTGAAACTGCAAATTGGTGAAGCCAATCTGGAAAGTAGTATGGAGATTCCTAGGAAAACTGGGAATGGAACCACCATTTGACCCAGCTATCCAACTCCTTGGTCTATTCCCAAAGGACTTAAAAAATAGCTTATTACAGGGACACAGCCACATCAATGTTTATAGCAGCATGATTCACAATAGCTAGATTGTGGAACCAACTCTGATGCCCATCAGCATCATGAATGGATAGGGAAACTTTGGTATAGAGAAACAATGGAACACTATTCAGCACTAAAAGAGAATAAAATCGTGGCATTTGTAGGTAAATGGATGGATTTGGAGAAAATGCTAAGTGAAGTTAGCCAATCCCAAAAAACTAAAGGTCTAATGATCTCTTTGATATGAAGATACTAACTTATAAAGGCAAGGGAGTGGGGATGAGAGGAATGAAATAACTTTAAATAGAACAAAGAGGGGGGAGGGAGGGGAGGAGGCAAGGGGATAGGAATAATGGTAGAATGAGTTATCCATCATTACCCTAAATACATGTATGAAGACAAAATTGTAAAAATTCTTTATATAAAACTAGCAACTTGAAAAATTGTGCTCTTTATATGTAATATGAAATAAAATGTACTCTGCAAACATATATAACAAATTAGAATAATAAAACATTTTTAAAAAGTTGGTTCTTTGAAAAAAATAAATAATATTGATAAACCCTTAGCCATGCTAATGAAGAGAAGGAGAGAGAAAACTCAAATTACTAACATCAATGATGAAAAAGGAAACATCACAATGGACACAATAGAAATACAGAAGATAATCAGAAATTTTTTGAAAATCTTGTCCTCCAATAAAATAGAAAATATCAAAGGCATTGACAAATTTCTAGAGTCATATGATTTGCCCAGACTGAATCAGGATGATATACAGAAGATAAACAGATCAATTTTAAGCAATTCAAATAGAAGACACCATCAAAAGCTACCAACAAGAAAAGCCATAACCAAATGGATATGCAGCAGAGTTCTATAAGACCTTCAAAGAAAAACTAATACCAATACTCCTCAAATTATTTCATGAAATAGAAAAAGAGGGAACTCTTCCAAACTCATTTCCATGAAGCCAATATCATCCTTAATTCCAAAGCCAGACAAAGACATATCAAAGAAAGAAAACTTCAGACCAATATCTTTAATGAACATAGATGCAAAAATTGTCAATAAAATTCTGGCAAATTGAATACAAAAACACTTCAAAAAGATAGTGTACCATGATCAAGTGGGGTTCATCCCAGGGATGCAAGTTTACTTCAACATTCAGAAATCAATAAATGTAATTCATCACATCAATAGATTTAAAACAAAGAATCATATGATCATCTCAATTGATGCATAAAAAGCATTCAATAAAATACAACACCCCTTCATGTTCAAAACACTAGAAAAAGTAGAGATTACAGGAACATATCTTAAACATTATAAAAGCTATCTGTGCCAAGGCCCCAGGCCAACATTATCTTAAATGGAGAAAAATTGAAAGCATTCCCTCTAAAAACTGGAACAAGACAGGGATGCCCCCTTTCATCACTGCTATTTAACATAGCCAGAGCAATTAGACAGACAAAAGAAATTAAAGGGATACATATAGGAAATGAAGAGTTCAAATTCTCATATTTGCTGATGACATGATAATCTATACCTAGAGGATCCAAAAATTCTACCAGAAAACTTTTACAACTAATAAACGAATTCAGCAAAGTTGCAGGATATAAATCAACACCCATAAATCAAAGGCATTTATGTACATCAGTGACAAAGACTCTGAAACAGAAAGTATGAAAACTACCCCATTTACAATAGCCTCAAAAAAAAAAAAAAAAAAAAAGGGGAATCAACTAACAAAAGAGGTGAAAGACCTCTACAATGAAAATTATAGAACACTAAAGAAAGAAATTATAAGTAGACCTTAGAAAAATGGAAAGATTTACCTTGTCTTGGATAGGTAAAATTAATATTGTCAAAATGACCATACTACCAAAAGCACTATACAGATTTAATGCAATTCCAATCAAAATCCCAATGTCATTCTCAAAAAATAGAAATAGCAGTCATGAAATTCATCTGGAAAAATAAGAGACCCAGAATAGCCAAAGCAATCCTGAGCAAAAAAGTGAAACAGGGGACATCACCATACTGGACTTTAAACTATACTATAGAGCAATAGTAACAAAAACAGCATGGTATTGGCACCAAAATAGACTGGTAGACCAATGGTACAGAATTGAGGACACAGAGACTAAAACCCACCTAAATTTCAGTTATCTTATATTAGACAAAGGTGCCAAAAATGTACAGTGGAAAAGGATAGCCTCTTCAACAAATGGTGCTGGGAAAACTGGAAATCCACATGCAACAAATTGAATTAAACCCCTTATCTCTCACTATGCACAAAACTCAATTCAAAGTGGATCAAGGACCTAGGAATTAAACCAGAGACAATACGCCTAATAGAAGAAAAAGTAAGCTCCAATTTCCAACATGTCGGATTAGGCCCCAAGTTCCTTAATAAGAATCCCGTAGCGCAAGAATTACTACCAAGAATTAATGAATGGGATAGATTTAAACTAAAAAGCTTCTTTTCAGCAAAAGAAACAATCAGTGAGGTGAATAGAGAGCCAACTAATTGGGAACAAATATTTAATACATGCACATCAGATAGAGCACTAATCTCTAGAATATATAAAGAACTCAAAAAACTTTACACTAAAAAAAAAAAAAACCCAATCAATAAATGGGCTAAGGAATTGAGAAGACACCTCTCAGAAGAAGATACATGATTAATCAACAAATACATTAAAAAATGTTCAACATCACTGGCAATTAGAGAAATGCAAATCAAAACTACTCTAAGATTTCACTTCACTCCAGTCAGAATGGCAGCTATCAAGAACACAAACAACAATAAATGTTGGAGAGGATGTGGGGAAAAAGGCACACTCACACATTGCTGGTGGGACTGCAAAATGGTGCAACTGTTATGGAAAGCAGTATGGAGATTTCTTGGAAAACTGGGAATGGAACCACCCTATGACCCAGCCATCCCACTCCTGGGTCTATTCCCAAAGGACTTAAAAACAGCATATTACAGTGACACAGCTATCTCAATGTTTGTAGCTGTGCAATTCACAATAGCTAGGTTGTGGAACCAACATAGATGTCCCTCAGTAAATGAGTGGATTAAGAAAATGTGGTATATACGCACAATGGAATTTTACTCAGCAATAAAAGAAAATAAATTAATGGCATTTGCAGGTAAATGGATGAAGTTGGAAGACATAATGCTAAGTGAAGTTAGTCAGTCTCAAAAATCCAAGTACCAAATGTTTTCTCTGATATAAGGAGGCTATTTCGAAGTATTGTTGGATGGGGGTACATAGGAGGATTAGAGGATCACTAGAATGGTCAAGGGAAGGGAGGGTAAGGGAGGGAGCAAGAGGGGAGGGAGGGTGAGAAAAGAAAAAAAAAAAGGTGGTTGAGTGAGATGGATACCATTTTCCTTAATGCATGATTGAAGACCTGAATTGTACGAATATACTTTGTATGCAAACAGTTGTATGTAAAAAGATACTAACTATATGCACTATGAGTTGTAAATATTAAAAATTATAAAAATAAAATTAAAACAACAACAAACAACAAAAAAAAAAAAACAACAATAAATGCTGGTGAGGATGTGGGGGGAAAAGTACACTCTTACATTGCTGGTGAAACTGCAAATTGGTGAAGCCAATCTGGAAAGTAGTATGGAGATTCCTAGGAAAACTGGGAATGGAACCACCATTTGACCCAGCTATCCAACTCCTTGGTCTATTCCCAAAGGACTTAAAAAATAGCTTATTACAGGGACACAGCCACATCAATGTTTATAGCAGCATGATTCACAATAGCTAGATTGTGGAACCAACTCTGATGCCCATCAGCATCATGAATGGATAGGGAAACTTTGGTATAGAGAAACAATGGAACACTATTCAGCACTAAAAGAGAATAAAATCGTGGCATTTGTAGGTAAATGGATGGATTTGGAGAAAATGCTAAGTGAAGTTAGCCAATCCCAAAAAACTAAAGGTCTAATGATCTCTTTGATATGAAGATACTAACTTATAAAGGCAAGGGAGTGGGGATGAGAGGAATGAAATAACTTTAAATAGAACAAAGAGGGGGGAGGGAGGGGAGGAGGCAAGGGGATAGGAATAATGGTAGAATGAGTTATCCATCATTACCCTAAATACATGTATGAAGACAAAATTGTAAAAATTCTTTATATAAAACTAGCAACTTGAAAAATTGTGCTCTTTATATGTAATATGAAATAAAATGTACTCTGCAAACATATATAACAAATTAGAATAATAAAACATTTTTAAAAAGTTGGTTCTTTGAAAAAAATAAATAATATTGATAAACCCTTAGCCATGCTAATGAAGAGAAGGAGAGAGAAAACTCAAATTACTAACATCAATGATGAAAAAGGAAACATCACAATGGACACAATAGAAATACAGAAGATAATCAGAAATTTTTTGAAAATCTGTCCTCCAATAAAATAGAATATATCAAAGGCATTGACAAATTTCTAGAGTCATATGATTTGCCCAGACTGAATCAGGATGATATACAGAAGATAAACAGATCAATTTTAAGCAATTCAATAGAAGACACCATCAGAAGCCTACCAACCAAGAAAAGCCCATAACCAAATGGATATGCAGCTGAGTTCTATAAGACCTTCAAAGAAAAACTTATACCAATACTCCTCAAATTATTTCATGAAATAGAAAAAGAGGGAACACTTCCAAACTCATTTCCATGAAGCCAATATCATCCTAATTCCAAAACCAGACAAAGACATATCAAAGAAAGAAAACTTCAGACCAATATCTCTAATGAACATAGATGCAAAATTGTCAATAAAATTCTGGCAAATTGAATACAAAAACACTTCAAAAAGATAGTGTACCATGATCAAGTGGGGTTCATCTTAGGGATGCAAGTTTACTTCAACATGCAGAAATCAATAAATGTAATTCATCACATCAATAGATTTAAAAATAAGAATCATAGGATCATCTCAATAGATGCATAAAAAGCATTCGATAAAATATAGCACCGCTTCATGTTCAAAAAACTAGAAAAAGTAGAGATTACAGGAACATTTCTCAACATTATAAAAGCTATCTGTGCTAAGCCCCAGGCCAACATCATTCTAAATGGAGAAAAATTGAAAGCATTCCCTCTAAAAAAGTGGAACAAGAAAGGGATGCCCTATTTCATCACTTCTATTTAACATAGCCAGAGCAACTAGACAGACGAAAGAAATTAAAGGGATACATATAAGAAATGAAGAAATCAAACTCTCATTATTTGCCAATGACATGATCCTATACCTAGAGGATCCAAAAATTTCCACCAGAAAACTTCTAAAACTAATAAATGAATTCAGCAAAGTAGCAGGATATATAATCAACACCCATAAATCAAAGGCATTTCTGTACATAAGTGACAAGTACTCTGAAACAGAAAGTAGGAAAACTACCCCATTTACAATAGCCTCAAAAAAAAAAAAAAAAAAAAAAAAGATTTGGGAATCAACTTAATGAAAGAAGTGAAAGACCTCTACAATGAAAACTACAGAATGCTAAAGAAAGAAAATAAAGTAGACCTTAGAAAAATGGAAAGATTTCCCTTGTTCTTGGATAGGCAAAATTAATATTGTCAAAATGACCATACTACCAAAAGCACTATACAAATTTAAAGCAATTCCAATCAAAATCCCAATGACATTCCTCATAAAAATAGAAAAAGCAGTCATGAAATTCATCTGGAAAAATAAGAGACCCAGAATAGCCAAAGCCATCCTTAGCAAAAGAGTGAAACAGGTAGCATCACTATACCAGACCTTAAACTATACTACAGAGCAATAGTAACAAAAGCAGCATGGTATTGGCACCAAAATAGACTTGTAGACCAGTGGTACAGAAGAGAGGACACAGAGACAAACCCACCTAAATACAGTTATCTCATATTAGACAAAGGTACAAAAACCCAAAAGATAACCTCTTCAACAAATGGTGCTGGGAAAACTGGAAATCTACATGCAACAAAATGGAATTAAACCCCTATCTCTCACCATGCACAAAACTCAACTCAAAGTGGATCAAGGACCTAGGAATTAAACCAGAGACCCTATGCTTAATAGAAGAAAAAGTAGGCCCAATCTTCATCATGTTGGATTAGGCCCCGACTTCCTTAATAAGGCTTCTATAGTACAAGAATTAAAATCAATAATCAACAAATGGGATGGATTCAAACTAAAAAGCTTCTTCTCAGCTAATGAAACAATCAGTGAGGTGAATAGAGAGTCTACATTTTGGGAGCAATTTTTACCACACACATCTCTGATAAATCACTAATCTCTAGGATATATAAAGAACTCAAAAATCTTAATACCAAAAAAAAAAAAAAAAAAAACCCAATCAATAAATGAACTAAGGAATTGAACAGAAAAGGATATATAATCAATCAACAAACATATGAAAAAATATTCAACATCTCTAGCAATTAGAGAAATGCAAATCAAAACTACTCAAGATTTCATCTCACTCCAGTCAGAATGGCAGCTATTAAGAATACAAATAACAATAAGTGTTGGCAAGGATGTGGGTAAAAAGTCACACTCATACATTGCTGGTGGGACTGTGAATTGGTACTGTCAATCTGGAAAACAGTATGCTGGTGGGACTGTGAATTGGTACTGTCAATCTGGAAAGCAGTATGGAGATTCCTTGGAAAACTGGGAATGGAACCACCATTTGACCCAGCTATCCCACTCCTTGGTCTATACCCAAAGGACTTAAAAGCAGCATACTACAGGGACACAGCCATATCAATGTTTATAGCAGCACAATTTACAATAGCTAAACTGTGGAACCAACCTAGATGCCCTTCAGTATATGAATGGATAAAGAAAATGTGGTATATAGACACAATGGAGTATTATTGAGCATTAAAAGAGAATAAAATCATGGCATTTGCAGGTAAATGGATAGAGTTAGAGCATATAATGCTAAGTGAAATAAGCCAACCCTCCAAAATTGAATGCCTAATGTTTTCTCTGATATGTGGATACTGATCCATAGTGGGGATGGGGGGTGGAGCATGGAAGGAATGGAGGAACTTTAGATAAGGTAAGGGGGAGGGAGCAGAAGAGAGGGGACATGTGGATAGGAAAGACGGTGGAAGGAGATGGACATCCTTACCCTAAGTACATGTATGAAGACAAGAATGGTCTGACTCTACTTGTGTTTAATCAGAGACATGAAAAATTGTACTCTATATGTGTACTATTAATTGAAATTCATCCTGCTGTCATGTATAACAAATTAGAATACATAAATAAATTTAAAAATTTGACAAAGTTATGGATCCCAGTACAAGCATCCAATGAAACTCGTGAGACTGGAATCTTTGAAATTTCTCCATGGGATCCTTGTTTTCTTCCCCATCTCCTTAGAACCGTTCCTCTACTGAATTTATATAGTGAATATTCTGGTGGGGGACTTATTTTTTAATTTTGTGGTTAATAACCAAGTTTAGAGTGCCCAAATTTGGGGGTAATCACATACTCCAATGGCTCTTTAATTTTGTTTTCAGAAGAATTACCTGGGATTTCAGAATCCCACAAACCGGAGATTGGGATTCAATATTATAGGGTAGGTCTAGGAATCTGTACAGGATATCTATCTATCTATCTATCTATCTATCTATCTATCTATATCTCTATGTATACAATATATATACCAGATGATGCTGATATAGTTGGTTGGTCCATGGACCATATTTTGAGAAAAGTATTTTCTGCCAAAAGAATTTTCAGAGACCAAACCCAAATTAAGTTTGGTGGCTGTGTTGTCTAAAATAAGCAGTGAACTTTCAGAAAGAAATGTTCTATTATAGATATTCATTCATGCATTTTTTTCAGTTAATATATTAAACTGTCACTATGTATCAGGGCCTGCACTTGACACTGGGATGGGTGAGAGATGGGCCAAGACTTTCTGGCTAATATGAGACTACTAACAACAAAGGAATAACTCTCAAATAATGTGAAAAATGTAAAAGCATGGATCTTAGACATTCTCAAGGGATTTATCTGTGTTTTCTCAAATTTGCTATACAATCCCCCCATCCCCCAAATAAGTCTGTAATAAAAAATGAAGAGCAACAATCTCAGCAAAATATAGAATCTAGGTTGTTACACAGATTCTTTATTACTCAGTCACCTCCACAGAATTCTGTTCCAATTTTGATCAGTAATATGATAATTGTTTATCACGATCCATCTGGTCTGTTAAGAGAGTTAAATCCACAATTGCCGAAGGTTATCTGAGATTAAACTTTTGTAGAGTAGTGCTTATCAAATATAAGCAAATTTATTAAAACCCAGATACCAGATCTTTATATAATGTTTCAAGTAGGTCAGGAGTAGGGTTATGAATGCTCATTTTTTAGTGCTCTCCCAAGCAATGCTGCTGGTCTAAAAACCACAGTTCTAATGAAAGTCTTAGGTGCATTATAGGCAGCATTGAGAAACTAGTGATTAATAACCTAGATTGAGAAATGATGGGACATAAAAATGAAGAAGCTCTTCACAAAGGAGCTTGGGTATGGAAATTACTGTCAGAAAGGGAAAATCATAGCTAAGGAGAAGGTGTCCCAGCAGATGGAATTATCTGTGCAAAAATGGAGTGGCACAGAGCATCAGTGTGTAAAATCAAAAAGCTATGCTGATGCCACAGACAATAGAAAATAACGTAGCTCCTACTGGAGCAGTAGAGGAAATAAAAGCAATGGAAAAACTGAGCTCCTACTTGAGCAGCAGAGGAAATGGAGACAATGGTATTTGAGGCTTGAGGAAACAAATTGTGCCAAGAGATAGCAGGATGCACTGGTGCTAGGCGGTCTCCTTGAGATATTTCTATGAAAGGGTGGGTGGTTTGTTTCTGGGAATCAGATAAATACAATTATTCCTGCAGATAATGTTGTGAGCTCCCATCCAAATTTGATTCTGTAATATTAAAAATACACTTAGAATTTGAGGGCCTGACAAGAAAAAAAAATGCTTTATAGGTGTTTCTACATATACAAAATCTATTTGATTAGGCTTGAAACAGGCCACCCCCCCCCCACCCATACCTGCAAAGTAGAATGCCAGCTTCTATGAGAGAGGGGACAGTCTCCCCAAAGCTCCCCTCAGGATAGCCCTAATATATGCATTTGTAGCTGCAAGTTCAACTTACGCTATAACCCCTCAATTATATTCCTTGGCAAAGAATCTCATAATAACCCGGTCTCTCATTAGAGAGCTGCCAGAGAATGTTGTGTTATTGGGCAGCAAAGAACACTGCTCTTGGTCAATAGAAGTAATAATTGGACATTCTCATTAGCAGCGTCTGGAGTTCACAGTAAGAAAACACCACAGGAGAAAGAACATCAGTAATTGTGACCCCAGGACTTTCACCTCACTGGGTCTTCATTTCTCTTCCCAGGAGGGCTGACACGCATTTTGCAAGAGGAAATGAATGATCCGCAAACCCAACAAAGTCAAACAATCTCTGCGTGTGTTTCTGAAGAAACAACAATATCCACTTTTACCACAATTTTTTTTTTTTTTATGAAAGATGAATTTTCTCTCTTTTTATGCCTTCTATCAATGGCTGTATAATTCTGGATCCTGGAGTATTTTCACTTTCATAAAAAATGGAACTTTATCTCAGCAGCGACTAATAGCAGAGGCTAGTTAGATGTGAATAGCCCAACACACTCTCTCCTCCAATTTGTACCATCCAGATCCACAGGCAAACCAGCACTGCAGGCAGGGTTAGCTGCAGAACAAAAGCCAGGGGCTCTTTATTTGCTACTGATTGGCTTGGTAAATGAATTTGTCACAGAAATGCTCTCTGAAAGGACCAAACCAAGTCTGTTGGCCTTTATTTATTTACTTTATCCTGCCAAGAATTGGGTTTGATTCTGGTTCTTTCAGAGACCCCTCATAGCTCATTCATTCATATTAAATCTCTGCTTCGTGCCAACCACAGTGCCAGGTGCAGGGCTACTATGAACAGTAAGATTTAGCTTAGGACTTTCTTCCTGATAGAGGAGATAGGTAAGTAAGCAACTTTCCCCCTTATTTTAAGTTACAAGCTGCACAGACAAGGGAGTTTACCTCACAGGTAAAGCACTAGCTGGGGTTAGGGTGATGCTCCTTGGAAGGGGAGGAAGGCACACAGAACAGGATTAATAGCAAAAGCAAAATCATCGGGACTCTTTGGCCTTTAGAAACCCATAGGAAATTTGGATTGAGTTTGGATTGGATTGGATGGTGCCAGAAGTTGAAGGTGGAGATGCAGGAGGGCCATACAGTGACTGGCTCAATAAATGGTACAAGGAAAAAAAAATCACAGTATCTCTTAGGAGTCTGGATCTGTGTATGCGTCTTATCTACATCACACACATCATCTGTATAACGGAATAAAAATTGTGCTATGTCACAGGATTGCTGTGAATATCAAATGAGGTAATGTATGTCCGTTCTTAGCCTGTTCACTGGATTTTTTGGTGGTGTTGTTGTTCTCCATGAATTGTGGAACTGTAGTAGTAGCAGTGACAGTAGTGATAGGGGCTGGTTTTTTTTTTTTTTTTTTTTTTTGGTACTGAACATAGAACCCAGGAATGCTTAACCACTGAGCCACATCCCCAGCCCTTTTTTATTTCTTATTTAGAGACAAGGGCTTGCTAAGTTTGCTAAGTTGCTCAGGGCCTTGCTATGTTGCTGAGGTTGGCTTTGAACTTGCAATCCTCCTGCCTCAGCTTCCTGGACTGCAGGGCTTACAGGCCTGCACCACCATGCCTGGCCTGGGGCTGTCCTTGTTGGTTGTGAAGATCATAATATTTCTGCTGCGACTTTTCCCTCTGTGTTTGTGAACAACTATGGAGAATCTGAAAAGGAATCCCTGGAGAGCCTGTTATCATCCCACTGGTGCTGGAGAAAGTCCGAGAGTTCTGGGTCCCCTCCTGAGCACAGGCTTATAGAGAAGTTGGGAACAGCTCTGTAGGAGGATGAACAAAGCCTTGATCAGACCAGTGAGGATAAAGAATGAGTTTAATAATAACATGTATGTCTTCAATATGTGTTTCCATCTGGACTCTGCTGAACTTGATGCTGCTCTGACAGTGCTCTCTAGTGGCCCACAGGGAGAGAACATTTCCAGTCCACAGAGTGGGAATGAATGCATTGCAAGATGTGTGCAGACCATGGAATACTATGCAGCCCTTTTATTTTATTTTTTTTAAAATTAACAGATATATTTAATTTTAAAGAGGAAAATATAAATTTTTATAAGAACTTTCTTTTTTGGATTCTTTTTCATTAACTTCTTTTGTTGGTGAATTATAATTTTACCTAACAGTGGAATTCACCATTGCATATTTGCCCATGCACAAAATTTAATAATATAGTTTGGTCACTTTTGTTCCCTAGTACTTCCCCTTACTATTCCACCCTCCCCACCCCTGTTCCCCTTCCTCTACTCCACTAGTCTCCTTTCTATTTTCATGAGATTATCCCCACCAAGTTTTTTTTCCCCTTTTTCTTTTCTAGCTTCCACATATGAGAGAAAACATACGACTCTTAACTTCCTAAGTTTGGCTTATTTTGCTTAACATAAACTATCAAGGTCCCTCCATTTTGCTGTGAATAACATAATTTCATCCTTCTTTATGGCTAAATAAAGCTCCATTATGTATATATTTCACATTTTAAGAAGTCCACTCATCAGTTGATGGACGAACACATAGTCTGTTTTCATAATTTTGCAATTGTGTATTGGGCTGCTATAAGCATGGGTGTATTGCTATAGTATGCTGACTTTAATTATTCATGATAAATACTGAGAGTGGCATAGCTGGGCCATATAGTGGTTCCATGCCTAGTCTTTTGAGGAACCTCCATACTGATTTCCACAGTGGTTGTATTGGTTATGATTGAGGCAATAGTGTAAGTGTTCCTTCTTCCCCATATCCTTTCTCTCAGCATTTATTATTAGTAGTGTTCTTAATGACTGCCATTCTAGTTGGGGTGAAATTAAATCTGAACATAGTTTTGAGTTTCTCTGCAGTCCTTTTAAAAGAATGAGTTAAAGTGATCCCAGTAGAATTGGAAGAAATTCTAGGAGGATTTGAGGGAAAAGAGCAGGATGCAGAAAAGAACAACTAACATGAACTTAGTCCTATAAGGCAATGACCAGAAAAAGTTGTTCCTATAAAGTATAAGTGTGTATGTAGAGGATAGAATTCAGTAGAATTATGTGAGCAAAAATAATACATTAAAGGATATTAATTAGGTTGTAAAAATGGAGTCCTTTGGAGTGAGAGTAATGACTGCTACATATAGACAGAACATAAAAGATTGAAAAGTCAACCAAAATGAAAATAAAAACTTTATATTTATTCACTTATGTAAGATTATACTTGAGTGTGTGTGTGTGTGTGTGTGTATTTTATGTGTGTGTGTGTGTGTGTGTGTGTGTGTGTGTGTATGGTAAAAAAATGAAGGTCTATTTACAAGTACAATTATCTGGATGATGAAATTTTTGAAAAACTTTCCAAGAGAAGTAAAATTATGTGAAAGGTAATTTATTCATGTACCTACAGAGATATTTAGTGATTTTTTTCAAAAACCTAAAATGGCCTCTTTTTAAAATTATAATATTGCAAAAGTTCAATGCATATAGCAGAATTTGTTGAGCTATTTCTAAAGCACTCAGTGCAAAATCTGTTTTCTGAATTCCCAATTTTTTTCTTACCACAGAAGTATAAAGAATTTCAAATATGATCCCAATATTGCACTTCCTTCACATGTGATCAAACTTTGCAAATGCTTGCTAGTTTTATAGTGATTTCACTTTATTCTTCACTAACCTGTGAAGAACTCTATCTGAATGTACTTTATTGATATATATTTATAATAGTGTGTTAGTCTGTTTTCTGTTGCTGTAATGGAATAGCTGAGGCTGAATTATGTATAGAGAAAAGAGGTTTGATTAGCTCATGGGCCTGGTGGTTTAAAGTACAAGGTTAGGCAACTGCATTCGTTCAGCCTTTGGTGAGGGCTTTCTGGCTATATCATAAAATGGTGGACAGCATCATAGTTGAATAACATGGGAGAGGAAGTATGCAGTCACAGGAAATGAGAGTCCAGGGGCTAGGCTGGCTCTTTTCCTAACACTCATTGTTGAGAGAACTGACTTACCCTATGAAAGCAGCATTAATCCCTTCAGAGGAGGGTGCCCCTTTGACCTTATTTACCTTGCACTAGGCTCCACCTCTAAATAAGGTTCTGTACCTTCAGTACTGTCAAACTAAGGACCAAGATTCTAACACATGAGCGTTTAAGAAACACATTCAGACTGTATCCAGATCATAGAAAATGGTCATGTAGGATAGTGGAAAGATTTCAGACTTCAGTCACAGTGCTGTCACTTACCAGGTATGTGAAACTTAGCAAGTTATTTTACTTCTGCTCTTCAGCTTCTTCACTGGCAAAGTGGGGATCATAATAGGGCATAACTCTTAGATTTTTTTCTGAGGATTGGATGAGATTAGGTAAAGTGCTCAGCATGATTATAGGCACATTGTATCCACTCATATTTATTGAGCTTATACTGTGTGCCACCATCTGTGCTGAGTACCGGGCATATGAAGAACAGATCCATGTAGCCTCAGTTAACCTGTAAGATAATAGAGGGTGCAGGAAAGTCTAATGGACATACAGTGAGTAATTGAAAACTGATATGTGCTCAGAAGAAAATCTGTAGGAAGCAATGAGAGAACTTGGTCCAGTTGGGATTTAGGGAAGGTTTTTCTGAGTAAGCAATATGTAGGCAGAGACCCAAAGACTGAATAAATAGTAATTAGTTGAACAGGATGAGGAATGTTCAAGGCCAAGAAAAGAGCTTATGCAATGCCTGAGGCAATGGGGAAAATGATTTATTCTATGAATGGCATTTCAACAAATGTCTATTGCTAGATATTTAACCAAACCCATTCTTCTTTTTTTTTTTTTTTTTGGTACCGGGGATTGAACTCAGGGGCACTCGACCACTGGGCCACATCCCCAGCCCTTTTTTGTATTTTTATTAGAGACAGGGTCTCACTGAGTTACTAAGTGCCTCGCCATTGCTGAAGCTGGCTTTGAACTCGCGATCCTCCTGCCTCAGCCTCCCAAAGTGCTGGGATTACAGGCGTGCGCCACGGCGCCCGGCTCCAAACCCATTCTTCAGTTCTGACTATACCAATTTTATGGGAACTATGAAGATTAAGTCATATCTTCTTGTTAGTGTGTGGAGTAAGAAAGTGTATTTAAAACATACCACTGTATATATAATAGGTACACTACAAATGTTCTCTCCTCCAATATCTGGGCTTTGCCATGAGATGTTTAATGTAAATTAATTGCTTAATTAATTGTTAATGTAAATCAACACATATGTGAAATAATTTATGTGTATAATGTCTCTATATTTATGTACATAATATCTATATATCTATCTCTACATTCAGCCGTTGTGTGGGCATCCAGCACTACATCTGGGGACATGGCTTTGTTTGTGCAAGGTGAAGTTTTACCGCAATGAAATCTGAGCCTTCTTTTTCTGAGTTTCATTTCTAAAGTTTTCATGCTATTAACTTCCCTTGCTAAAGTCCCAGAAGTGGGCTGTATGGGGAAAAGGAGATTGGAATGATAACTAGAGCATTCTCCAGCCATATACGTGTCAGGTAATAATCTGCTCTATGTAGTATAATAACAAGACACTGATTTCAGTTTACTACGATTTAACATATGCTGACTTTGTGCTAGACATTAAAGTAGTTTCTGGGTAATCAAAAATTATTAAAACAGAGTCTATATTCAGAGAGGGAGACTTTTATATAATAAAATTAGTGCTTATTAGTCTTCTGCTCTCCTCAATGGTAGCAAACCAAGCCTGGAGGCTAAGAGTAGGAAGCAAGCAGACTGGAGAATAGCTGGCCATATTGCCCCAAAATGTGCCCAGGCAATTTCCCTCCAGTGCTGCTTTCTGCTCAACTCTAATGAAATTGGGGAACACCCAGAAAAAGCACCATTGTTTTAATGCTCAGAGACCAAACACCCCTGCCATTGTGCTGAATATCCATTGTCCTCCCTCACTGCTCTCCTGCCCTTATTCACATCCACCTCAGGTCTTACACAATTGTGTCTTCTTGGAGTAACTTAGGCCACATGAAAAAAGTCCCAGCTGATAGGAATATTTAGAAATGAAGTTTCAGCTTTCTAGCCTTCATTACACAGTAAAGCATAATAAAAGGGTTTTAGATTAGGAGTTGAGTGAGACCGTTGCCAGGTTGTCGATGCTTTCAAGTTCCCTTTACCCTCCCTGGTGAGACAACCCATTACACTATAGTTGGCTGTTAGTGTCCCCCAGAAGTCCTTGTGTTGAAAGCTCTGTCCCAGGTTGACATTATTGGGAGATGGTGCAACATTTAGGAGGCAGGGCCTTGTGTGAAGTCCTAAGGGCATTGAAGGACTGCCCTCAGAGGTGAATGTGGGATCCTGATCTCTTCCTCTTCCTGTTTCTTTTACCTCTTTCCTTCTGGTTTCATGGTATTTGCTGTTTTCTCCACCATGTGGTCCTGTCGTGATGTGCTGCTTTCCCAGAGGCCCATAGCAGTAGGGCCACTCAATCGTGAATTGGACCTCTAGGACTATGAGCCAAAATAAACACTTCCCCTTTGTAAGTTAATTGTTATAATGATGGAAAGATGACTCATAAGGCATACTTTCCCTCCTCTGGATCTTAGTCTCATCAGCTTGCCTCTGTGGTTGCTGGAGCAGCTCATGGACCAATGACCAAGGCAGTACGAGTAGAGGATCTTCGGGAATCACTGGCTTCCAGACACATGCTTCTCTGCTTAATCCGTGGAGTTCAGACCTTCTTTTTTCTTGATTATCATGGCCAATCACCTCAATTCACAAAGTATTTTCCTTGGTTCTTTTCACCCACAACGTCAGGGGATTGAGGACTTAAAAAATGATCTGGTGGCATTCGTATATTCTAGGTCAATGGAACTATTATTTTGTCAGCCAAAGTTGTCCTTCTTCCTTTTGGTGCTGCGTAAGCAGAGCCTCAAAAGAATGGGAAACCGAAATCTTGCAAGGAGTTTTTAAGTGGTAACTTCTACCCTTTTGGTCTTTGTTATGGGCTGAGTTTGGTCTCTCCTGACCTAAATCCACATGTTAAAGCACTAAGCCCCAGTACCTCAGGATGTGCCTGAATTTAGAAATAGGACTTTTAAGGGGGTAATCATGTGGAAATGAAGCCATTAAAATAGGCCTTAATCCAATGTGACTGATGGCAAGAGGAGGAAATTGGGATACAAACCTACAGAGGGAAGATGGTCTACAAGCTGTGAGAGAAGCGTGGTAAAGATTCTTCCTCACAACCCTCAGAAGGAATCAACCCTGGGGTAAACTTGATTTTGGATTTTTAGCCTCTAGACCATTGAGAAAATAAGTTTTCATTATTTAAGCCACCCTGTGTGTGGAACTTTGTTAAGGCAGCCCTGTCAAACTAATACACTCTTGGACCCATATCTTTTGACTATGAGAGAAACAGCACCCTATATTGTTTACGTATTTAGGACAAATTAAAGAACAATAAAACTCAGACCCTCCACTGGGCTTATAAGTCTTCAGTAGGCATTTCACTATTCAATAAAGTCAGCTGTTTTTGATTGGTGGGAAGTATCATAAGATCAATGTCTTCAGTGAATGGAAGCTATTACTTTATTCTTTTGCCATAAAAGTGAGTTAGTTAGAGGTTATATCTTGTGGTCTACTTTAATGGCAAGTCCGAGGATGGTGATGTTAGCATAAGCATGCCTGGCAGAAAGGGCAAATCCACAACCAGGATAAATGTGCTCCAGAGAGGAGATACTACTTCATAGATGGCTGATATTTCAGTGGTGTGTGCTAGAAGTTGGTTTGTGTGGTTGGAATTTTGGGTGATCATCAATGGAATTAGCCAGTTAAGGCTTTGTGCCATTATGAAAGTGCATACTTTCAGTCCTGCTATTATTGTTACTTGATAAATCTGCAGAGAAGTCCTTAAGTACCTAGACAAAGATGCAAATTGACATTTGCAGAGTAAGTAATCTTGTCCATGTGAGTGTTAATAAGCATTCTGAGGAGAGCACTTCGGATTAGTATTGGTATACAAAAGTATTAATATCTGGTTTATTTTGAAAAGTTCACACACGTCTTCCCTGAAACCTTGTCATAAATCCAATTCCTCTACCATCCAAACCACTAATTACTACCTTCTGTGAATAATTGTAGATTGGAGTATCCAGCCATTATTCCTCTTGATCTTTCCCTCCTGCTGTCCTTTATGGTCACCCTTGATTGGGCCACATTATACAGTCATCCATTTATGGAATGGTGCTGGGATACTAAACAAGACCATTTCTAGGCCAAACTAGTATTTTTCTCCTCTTAAATGAACTTCTAAAGTGCAACTTTCCATCAGGTCATGTATGTAGCAATATAGGAGAAGGAGGTGTACTAAGAATATGTAATAACAGTATATGCTCATGCAGCTTATTTGTGTTTTCAGGACTTAATTGAGTCTTATATTATATATAAATCTTCATTGACTGTGTGATGCTTCTGGATACACTCCTGTTCATGGATTGGTAAACCAATAACCTCAATTTATCATGTGCATCTTATCATAGTTACTTTTTGTCCTATTGTCCATCTTCTCCAGGCCCAGGAACAAGTCAGAAACTATTTTCTAGAAGAACAGTGATGTTTTAAGGAGTTCATGGTTATTTTCCAAATTTCAAGGGACTTATACTGTAATCCTCCCACTTAGACTTGCTACAACAACCACATAATATCCCGTTTTGTGGCAGATATTTTAAACACCACTGAATTTTCTGGGTCATAAAGGGCAATTGGCACAATTGTTTGCCATGCACCTAGAAAGCTGGGAGCTTTTTCTTTTTATGCCCCCCCATTCAATGATGGCAGCCTTACACATTGTTCAAATGTATCAAAATGAGATACATCAACTCACCAGAAACCTGAATGAAGTGATAGATAACTGAATGTCCACAGAATTTATTTTCAACACTCTAGCATACATGTGTTTTATGGCATCTAATGTACCTGCTATTTTGTAAGATCATGGTACTGTTAGGTCATTCAAGTAGTGGACCACCATGATATTCTGTAAAATGGTAAGACAATCCAAGTTCCTACAGAATTAATTTATGGCAATATTCCAGAGACTAGCTAGAGCTCTGTGGCAAGAGAATGTGGGCAATCTGTTGACTATGTTAGGTGAAAACAAACTGCTTCCAGGGTTTTATAATGAATGGAATAGGAAAATAAAAGCATTACTCAGATAAATGGCTGCATATCACAAGCCAGGTGCTATGTGAATGTTCTAATAAATAGTCTAAAATGGAAAAAAGAACAGCAGTTGAAATAAACATCTGGAAATAGGAGCAGCAGTTGAAATTTACATCTGATTAGCTTAAAAGATGTTATTATTATTATTATGATTCCCAAGAAACAGCTGTGTTTTATAAAAGTTAAACAGGCAAGTTAGGTAGGGATATAATGATATCACCATCCTGCTTACCAATTCTCTTATAGATGAAGTATTTTTAAAGTTTGTCATTTTGGAAGTCTTACCTAAATGGATCAGAAAGCCAATGTGCAGTGGTTTACATAAATTTCTGGGTATATTTATTTCAGTCATAATTACAGGGATCATAGAAATGACCAGAAAGTTGAGTTAAAGATTCTGCTAGTCAGCTGTGGCATGATTCAATACAAACTTAGTTTATCATGTGATCCACAGAGACTTCCACTGTGGCAAGAGATGGTAGTGTGTCTAGGATCCCCAGAAATTAGTGTTGGGATTATATATTCCCCAAAGGGTTAGAGTAGTTGTCTTTGCCAGTGTGCAGCAACTCTGGTAAGTGGTTGTGATCAGAATATCTTCCAGGGCCTTTCTTCAAGAGTACCAACTTCTTGAATCAAGGGACCCTGCAGCAGGAGCTGACTCAATCTGGATTTGGCTGATAGGCCACAACTCTCTATTGCCAGACCTACAGTTTTCAGTTATGCAGATTAATTAAAATTAGTGGTGCTGCGAAATCATTTTCTAATATGAGGGACTGTAAGACTTATAAGTCATGGTCAAAGATATTTGCAGATCAGATCATTCTGATTATCATTTAAGTATTAATGTCTGTCATAGTAACCACATATTTTAGTTAGTTCTTTTTTTTTTTTTTTTTGCCACTGTGACTAAAAAACCTGACAAGAACAAATTTTTCCACATTTTTAAAATTGGTGCATTATGGTGGTGCATATTAATGGGATTTGAAGTTGCACATTTGTTCATGTGCACAATATAACAATATAATTTGGCCAGTATCAATCCCCAGCACCCCTCCCCTCTCCCCAATCCCCACTACCCTTTTGTCCCTTTCCTCTACTATTCTCACTTTGATTTTTTAGGAGATCTACCCCCACCTTTGTTTTCCTTTTTCCTCTCTAGCTTCTATATATGAGAGAAAACATACGATCCTTAATTTTCTCAGTTTGACTTATTTCACTTATCATGATAGTTTCTACTTCCATAATTTTCCTGCAAATGCCATTTTCTTCATGGCTGAATAAAAATACTTTATCCATTCATCCATTCATGGACACCTAGGCTGGTTCTATAGTTTTACTATTGTGAATTGAGCTGCTATAAACATATGTGTGCATGTTATCACTGTAGTAAGATGCCTTTAAATCTTCAGGATAAATATCAAGAACTGGTATAGCTGAGTCCTATGGTGGTTCCATGCCTGGCCTTTTGAGGAAACTCAATGATGATTTCCATAGTGGTTATACTAATTTACAGTTCCAACAACAATGTAAAATGTTCCTTTTTTTCCACATCCTCTCCAGAATTTATTATTATTTGTTTCTTGATGACTGCCATTCTGACTGGTATGAGATGAAATCTCAATGTAGTTTTGATTTGAATTTCCATGATTGTTAATGATGTTGAACATTTTTTAATGTATTTGTTAGCCATCTGTGTTTCTTCTTTTGAGAAGTATCTGTTTAGTTCATTTGCCCATTTGTTAATTGTGTTATTTGATTTCTTGGTTTCAAGTTTTTTGAGTTCTTTGTATACTCTAGATATTAATCTTCCATCAAAAAAGTAGCTAGCAAAGATTTTCTCCCATTCTGTGGGTTCTCTTTTCACATTCCTAATTATGTCCTTTGCTGTGAAAAACTTAGTTTTATGCTGTCCTATTTATTAACTCTTGACATTATTTCCTGAGCATTAGGGGTCCTATTTAGGCACAGTCATTGTCTCTGTCTAAAATCTGGAGTGTTGACCCTATATTTTCTTCTAGGAGTTGCATAGTTTCTTATCTAATTCTAAGGTCTTTGATCCATTTTGAGTTGATTTTTGTGTAGGGTGAGAGATAAGGGTCTAGTTTCATTCTTCTATGTTGGGCTAAACTGTTGTCCCAGCTCTATGTGTTAAAAAGGCTGTCTTTTCTTCAATGTATGTTTTTGATACCTTTGACAAGAACAATTTTGGAGGAGGAAAAATTTGTTTGGTGCTCACAGTTTTAGAGGTCTCAGTCCACAGAAGACCAATGCCATGGCTCTGTGCCCAAAGTGAGGCAGAACATCAGGGCAAAAGGGCATGGTGGAGAGAAACAGCTCATAACAGAATAATCAGGAAGCAGAGAGAGTCTAAGCTCGGCTCTCCAGGGACAAAATATGAACCCCAAAGGCACGGCCCCAGTGACCTGCCTCTTCTAGCCTCACCCTATCTGCCTACAATGATTACCCGGTAAATCCATTCAAGTGGATTATTGCACAGATTAGGTTAAAACTTTTATAACCCAAACATTTTACTAAACTTTCTTGCATTGTCTCACACATGAACTTTTGGGGAACTCCTCATATCTAAACCATTTTGCCACTCTCACTTTGTTTCTTAAACATAGTTAATGATGTTACCTGGCCCACACAACTTTAGGATCTCCTTATTGCCACTGAAATTAGGAAATCTTTCTCAACAGCAACTTCTTTCATCTTTATTTCTGGCCTACAGAAGACACACACTAGGGTCCTTAAAAAAATCTTCCTACTTTCTTCATTGATGGTTAAATAGATAGCACCTAATAAGTTCTTTCTGATATTCCCACATTGTTAATCTTCAGATTCCTTTATCTAATTTTAACAGGTACTTTCTGCTCTCTCAACTTAAGTTCATCCCAATTAAGACTGAATTTTATCAATTACCACCATAATCAAAACTATTGATAATGAATGACATGAACACAATGAATCCAGATTCTAGGTACACTCATGTAAAAATCTTGCCATATCTTAAATTATCTTTCCCCCCTCATCTCTGCTTATTATCCTTAGAACTGACAACTCTTTAAAAGTAATAGTACTAGGTCTACAGTGAGGCAGCAAAAGTTTTACCAAAGACAGTGGCAAAGGTTACTTTTGCTAATAAGCGAGGCTCAGTGGAGTTTGAGAGAATGAACAACTTGAAGTTTTCAAGGTTCTACAAATTTCCCTATTCCTATTCTTGAGGTCCCACTCTTTCCAAATTAGTGCCCCTACTCTCTTATAAAACTCTTAGGTGAGTCTGGAATTCAACTTATATTATAATTTAGCAACCCATAGGATCAGATCCTTCAAACTCTGTGCACATCTCCCCAGCTGCAAAAAGAGGTAATGTCTACATTAGAAAAGCCATGGTTCTCTGACTATGCCATTGGTCAAAGCTTTAAAAACCCCAAGCAGGCTATTTACTTTATTAAAGCTTCCTATAAATTGCATCAAATTCCCACTGCCTAAAAGGTTTTAAGCTTTTCTGGTACAAATTCCTATGTGGGCCAGAATTACTAGTTGCAAACAACAGAATCCATTTTAGGTAGTTTGGGCATAAAGTGATTAACTGTAGGGCATTAAGTAGTAAAGCAAATTTCCAGGAGGACAAAGAAGCCATATTTGAGTACTGTCCAATCAGAAACAGGATAGTATACAGACACTCCAAACCATCATGGGATTGTTTTAATGGAAACTTTCCTGTTGCTGTTGTCCGCTACTTGATACGCATGATATTACTGGCAGAGAATAGAACCTTATTCATAGTTGCCATGTGACCAAGATCTATATGCCTCTTACAAGAAGATATGGTTGTCTCAGGTTCTGCTGCCTCTCATTGTTTGATTATACAGTACATGTCTCTAAAAAGAATATGTGCAAGGGAATCCTAGCTATATAGATGTTAGCATTTTAATACATGAAGGCACATGCTAGAGAGGGCTTGAAGTAGATGGTGAGTGGATCAATATGCAGTATCTACTACAATTTCCTTGGAGCCTAATGAAAAATATTTGTGAAGATATCAATATAGAAGGTTCTCAGTCCAGCCTTTTTTTGATCTGGTTTAAATATTCAAGCAAACACTCTATCTTGGGAATGTAATCCACAGTTATTAACTGAGTCTCTGTTGGGAACCTACCCATCATTCTAATTCCATTCTATGGGAGGTATGGTGCAAAAAAAGTATCATTCTTCTACTTTAATGAACAGCCCATTAGACCCATGTTATTGGACCTGGCTGCCTCATTTCCTAAGTATAGCCAGCCTTTGTAAGGATACTTTAGGGAACACTGGCCATGGGGAAGAAAGCCAAGTCGAAACTCTAACTCGTTTTCTTTTCTCAAGCGTCATGTACCATTCAGCATCCAGGGTATATATGTTTCTCAGGTCTCTGAGATCGTTCTGAACATTCCAGGGCTTTGTTTTTGCTTCCATAACAAGGAAAAATTCTTAGTACAGGTTGACAGACTGTGGGCCACTGTCTTTCTTGCTGGGGTTCTCCTGGATTTTGCTCTTCCAATTCCATGCCAATTCCTTTTTAATCATCCTAACAATGCTGTATGTTTAGCAGTGAATGCTGTTTTCTGGTCATCTTTCATCTTTTGTGAAAAAGCAATTTGTCTTCTCAAATAATAAACTGCAGGAACTTGTCTTCCTACATGCCTATTTTCTCACATTCTTCTAAGGTCTGAGTGTTGAAAAAAGATCTATAATATTTCTATGAAAAATACTACAAAATGCATCTCTGAGAACTTTGGCAAATCTAATAGGGGTTTTATGGCTGTTGGTTAAGGGCAAGAGCTAATGGGACACCGGATGTTTCTATGTCTAGGAGACTTTTCTTGGGAGTAGGAAAAAGAAACATTTTAAAAAATCCATCAGGAAGCTTGTTCAGAAAGTGAAGAAAAACTATAGACTCTATTTTAATGAGAAGCATATTCTGCCTAAGAGAGAAATATTTGAGCAAAAAACTGCTTTAAGGGATAAGAATGATCAGGCTCACTCTGTAAGGGAAAGTACGTGTATGTATTCTTGGGAGAAAAAGAAGTAGAAGTGGTCTTAGAAGAGAAAATGTTGAAACAAAGTTTTTTGAAGAAAATCAAAGGTTTTTTTATGAAGTGAACTCTGCCGCTGAGCCACTCAATCTAAATCTTAACTATTCCACTTGCTACCCATGTAAGTCTGAATGAGTTACCTTTTTGGTTATTTATACCCATTGGTATAATAGCTGCCTATAGAAATATTGTGAGGAATAGTTATATTAATGTATAAAATATTTTATGCCTGGATCTATCCGGTAGCTATTATCATTACTGGTGATTTTATAGGCAGTTAAAATAATCTAACATTGCATGGATATATTCAACTGGAGAGTTTTAGGACTATACTTTTATTTTCAGCTATATGTATCTGATCTCTTGGTTTTGTTTGCTAGTAAATAAAAATAATTTATATTTACTCAACCTTTGTGTGGCACATACTGCTGGTTGTCTGCACAGCATCTTTTCTGTCACTTTCCCAAGAGGTCCTAATGTGCTCAGCTAAACGAGGACGACTTTCACAGTTTGCACAACACAGTTCTGACCAAGAGACAGAGAGCAGCAGTCTGCTGATGAGCTGGAAGGTTTTCCTTTCCTAACTTCATTTCCTGCCCTTCCTCCTTCTCACTTTCTTCTTCCCTTCTTGGAAGGTTGAGATGAGGATGGAGGTGGGGTTTCCATCTTGAGGTCACAAAGAATCCATGAGGATAAGGGGAACACATGGAGGCTTCAGATCAGAAACAAATAACTTGGGACAGGAAATAACATTGTAGAGTAGCCACCTTGTATCTTCTTGATATGCTTTTATAAAAAAAATATGAAAACCTTGGATTTTTTTTTTTAAAGAGTGCTTTCAGGCCTATAACAAAATGAAGCAGAAAGTATGAAGAGCTCTCACTTACCTCCAGTCAGTACATACACATGCATAACCTCCCTAACCATCAACATCTTCCACCAGAGGATGCATTTATTATAATCAGTGAACCTACACTGAGACATTATTATTACCCAATGTCCACACTTTTGGTTCACTTTTGGTGTTGTACATTCTATGAGTTTGGACAAATGTTACATGATATATATTTCCACCATTGTAGCACACAGAATAGTTTCATTGTACTAAAAATCCTCTGTGCTCACATATTCATCCCTCCACCCCAACCAACCCCCAGCCACCACTGATCTTTTTACTGTCCCCACAGTTTGGCCTTTCCTTATCTGTCATAGTTACATATAGTATGTAGCCTTATACGCATTTAAATTTCTTCCATGTCTTTTCATGTTTTGATAGCTCATTTCTTTTTAGGGATGAATAGTATGCCACAGTTTCTTTATCCATTTACCAGTGAAAGACATCTTGGTTGCCTCCAAGTTTAGGCAGTTATGAATAAAACTGCTATAAACATTGTATGCAGGTTTGTTTGTGGACACAGTTTTCAGTTCATGTGGGCAAATGCCAAAGAGTATGATTGCTGACCATATGGTAAGAGTATGTTTAGGGATGTAAGAAACTGCCAACTATCTTCCAAAGTAGTTGTGCCATTTTGCATTCCCACCAGCAATGAATGACTGTTCTTGCTGCTTCACATCCTCAACAACTTTGGTGTTGTCAAAAATTTGGAGCTTGTTCGTTCCAATAGTGTATGGTGGTATCTTGTTTGGGTTGGCAATGTGCTGATAATATAAGGGTTGAACACCTTTTCATGGTCTTATTCTTCATCTGAATACGTTCTTTGGTGAGGTGTTTATTCAGGCAATTTTCCCAGTTTTAAATTGGGTTGTTCCTTTTTTATTCTTGAATTTTAAGAGTCCTTTGTATATTTTGATAAGAACACTTATCTTTTGCAAGCATTTTCTCCCAACATGTGGCATGTCTTCTCATTCTCTTGACATCATTACTGACAGAGCAGAAGTCTTAAATTTCAGTGAAGTCCAACTTGTCACTGATTTCTTTTTTGTATTGTGCCTTTGGTGTTATATCTAAAAAATTATGTCAATACACAAGGTCATCTAGATTTTCTCCTGACATCTTTTAAGTTTTGTACTTTTTCATTTTACTCTATGATCTATTTTGAGTCAATTCAGTGAAGAATGTAAGATCTGTATCTAGATTCATTCATATGCTTTCAATTCTGCTCCACTGATCTTTTCATCTTTTTATTTTTTATATTTTTGCCAGTACCACACTGTCTTCATTACTGCAGCTTTATATTAAGTCTTGAAATTGGGTAATGTTGGTCATATGACTAACATTCATTTATTATTCCTAAGTTGGCTATTCTGGGTCTTCTACACTTCCATATGAACTTTAGAATCCATTTGTTGATATCTTTGAATTAAATTTCTGGGATGTTGTTAGAATTGTCTTGAATCTATAAATCAAGGTGAGAAGAGCTGATGCTTTGATCATATTGAGTCTTCCTACCTATGAACATTAAATAGCTTTTCATTTGTTCAGTTCTACTGTAGTTTCTTTCAGAAGACTTTTGTAGTTATAAATCCAAGTATTAAAATACCTAAGTTTTAATTTTTTATTATTATTTTTATTATCATGTTTTGATAGCTCATTTCTTTTTAGGGATGAATAGTATGCCACAGTTTCTTTATCCATTTACCAGTGAAAGACATCTTGGTTGCCTCCAAGTTTAGGCAGTTATGAATAAAACTGCTATAAACATTGTATGCAGGCACTGGGAATTGGACCTGGGGGTGCTCTATCACTGAACTCCATCTTTAGCCTTTAAATTTGTTGAGACAGGGTTTTGCTAAGTTGCTGAGGGCAACCTCCAACCTGCAATCCTCCTGCTTCAGCCTCCTGAGTAGCTGGGATTACAGGAATATACCTCAGCCCCCAGTTAGTTTTTATTTTTGTGGATACTAATATAAATTGTAACAAATTCTACTTGATAATGGTTGGTATATAAGAAATCAATTTATCATATGTACCTTGTATACTACAACTTTGCTATAATCACTTATTAGTTCCAGGAATTCTTTGTTGATTCTTTGAGAATTTCTGCACAGATGATCATGTCTTCTGTGAACAAAGTCTATTTTATTTCATTCTTTCTAGTCAGCATACCTTTTATTTCATTTTCTTACATTACTGCATTAGCTAGGACTTCTCATACAATGTTAAAGTGATAAGAAAGTGTTCCTCACCTTATTCCTAATCTTAGCAGGAAAGTTTTGAGTGTCTCACCATAAGTATGACGTTTGCTATAGAATTTTTGTAGATGGTCTTCAGGTTGAGGAAGTTTCCCTCTCTTCTGAGTTTGCTGAGAGTTTTAATCATGACTGGGTGATTTTATCAATTGATTCTTATATACTTTATCTGTATGATTATTAATGATTATGTAATTTTTCTTTAGCTTGTTGATGTGATGTATTGAATAAAATGATTCATGAATGTGGAATCAGACTAGCATATCTCAGATAAAATCTACTTGGTCATGGTGTCTATGTTTTTAATACAATGTTGGGTTTTATTTGCTAATATTTTGTTGAGGATTTTTGCCTCTATGTTCATGAGATATATTGCTCTACAGTTTTTCTTTCTTGTAATGTTATTTGTTTTTGGTATTTAAATAATGATGGCTGATGGAACATTGGAAAGTGTTTCCTTTGCTTTGATTTTCTGAAAGAGATTATAGAGGATTTGTATAATTTCTTTTTTTAAACATATGATAGATTTCCTTAGTGAATCATCTGGGTCTTTGTTTTCTCTTTTGGAAGGTTATTATTATTGCTTCAATTATTATATATATATATATATATATATATATTTTTTTTTTTTTTTTTTTTTGGTACCGGGGACTGAATTCAGGGGCACTCGACCACTGGGCCATATCCCCAGCTCTTTTTTTTGTATTTTATTTAGTGACAGGGTCTCACTGAGTTGTTAAGTGCCTCACCATTGTTGATCATGATCCTCCTGCCTTAGCCTCCCAAGTTCTGGGATTACAGACGTGTGCCAATGTGCCTGGCTGAATGGTTCAATATTCTTGATAGATGTAGGACTATTCAGATTGTCTATTTCTTCTTGTATAAGTTTTAGAAGTTTGTGTCTTTTATTGAATTATTCCATTTTATTTACATCAAATTGGTTAATAGAGTTTAAATATTCTATAATCTTATTGATTGTAGCATCTTCTTATTCTATCAATTAATAATAAATGAATATTAAATCTCCAACTGTGGCTATGCATGTGTCTTCTATTTCTATTAATTTCATCTATTTTTGTTGCTGTTGAGTATAAGTTAAAATTTTTTATATCTTTCTGATGAATTGACCCGTTATTATTATGAAATTTCTCTCTTTTTTTTTTCTAGAAATTCTCTTATATTAAATGCTAGGCAATTGCTTTATCACCAAACAGGATCCCGGCCCTTAAATATTTCTTCTTATTTCATTTCCCCTCTACTTTCTTCCTAGGAACATTTTCCTTTCTCTTTTAATTGTTACCTAGAGATGATAATGAGTCACTATTTATTAGAGCCTAATATAAATTATTATTTTTAATATATTCAGGAGAATGCAAGAGACTTATAAAGGCTTACTTCCGTTTATTTCCCACCCAGTCGTGTCCTGGAGCTGGCTTATGCTGGCTTCCAAAAATGGATGGTAAATTTTCAAAAATTTTGCAAGCCAGTTGTTAAGACTCTGGTGGTTGAAATTGGCATGGTGGGAGCATTTATACCAGGGAAATTAAAAATAATCAAAGTAGAATGTTTTGGGGTTTCTTTGTGAATAAGTTGTTAAGCATCTACTAGCAAATTACTGCTTCCATCTCCAATTATGTTCCTATTTTCATATATTTTAATATTGTATATATTTTACAATACTTTATTAATACTTCTCAGTACTTTATTAATATTATATTGTATAGGTAGTATACATGTATGTATGGAATGAATGGAGTCATGACTCTCTGATAAGACTTCACAGATACATGATTTTTCCAAATTAGCATATTTTTCATGCCTGAAAGGATTGAAGTACAAATGGACAATTATTTAACCAGCAGAATATACATGAGTTAGGGGCCTAATCTCAACTCTCTTTCATGTCAGCAACTCAAGTAATATTTTCATAAATGTCAGCTATCTATTTAGGCACTCAGTCCAGTGATTGTTGAATGAATGACAAAATTAATAAACAAGATATATAACTTCTTAGATATTGTTACCTTGGGTGCTGCTACCAGCGTTACTAATACAATAAGGTTAAGAAAGGAATTCCCTTTATTATATATGCAAAACATAGTGTGCCCTCAATAAAGATTTGTGGGATTGATGAATGAATAAAGCCACAAATCAAGCACCTTTTCTCACTAGCATATTCTTTAAAACTGAGAACATTCCTGTTTTATCTGAAAAGTCTATTTGTTGTTCAGGCTTCAGCCTCCTCTGGAAAGCTTTTCCTGATTGTCCAAGGTCACACTAGGTATCCATTTGTGTTCCTACACTATTCTGCACTTCCTGTAGCATACCACATAACATTGCTTTGTAATTGCTTGTTTAATTATTGATCATTTCCACCATGCTGAGTTCTCTGAGAAGGCCAGGATCATGGCTCTGCTGACATATAGTAGATGTTAAGTACATTTAACTCAAATGCACAAATCATATATTTCCAAGGGCAATGCTAAATTGCATCTGCCTGTTTTTACTTTGTCACTTTGGCACAGTACTACATTGTAACATGGTTTACAATTAATACTTCTTCTATGAAATTAACACTCTCCCTTAAACCAGATGTTCAGAAAAAATAAACTGCTTTTAATATTAACTTGAACAAAAATACTGAAAACTAAGCCTGGCTTAAACAGTCTCATAATAACATTTGAAGTATTTTCCACTTTAGCTGTCCAGCTTTTGCTCCCATCCAGCAACATAGGTGACTAAGCCCTCTTAGTATTTCCAAAGAGTGAAATAGAGGAACAGAGCACCTTCACCGGAGGATATCCAAACATTTTAAATGATTTGGGGGTGGTGATGTTCAATAAAATGGAAGCAGAAATGAGCCAAATATGATATTAGGATTAAAGTAAAGAATTTTGACTCCCACTTTCATGGTTGAATAACTTTGTTGTATTTGCTCAGCAGGTAGAATGTGCTGGAAATTGTTGTGTCCACTTTGGTGCGTGTCATACCCAAGAAGTCAGAATCTAAGTTTTTCAGTCCAGATATCATTCTTTCACAGACTCCATTGAACAATTGCTTTAACCAGAATAAAAATTCTCTTGCCTTTCCACTGCCAACACATGTTGTGGCAATTTAGAATTATGTATTTGGCATTGCATGAAGTTTACAGAATTCCTTGGATGTGGCCTGCGGCTCAGAACCAATTGGCAACTCCAGTTGGTTAGAAAGGTCAAATACATTTGTAAAGGTTTTAGTCCTTAGAAAATCATACTCTAGGAATAGTGAGAAAAAAAATAAAAAATCTCTAAGTTGGCTGGGATGAGGCTGATCATGTCATCTGTCCTAAATTTAAATTGTTTGGGAGTGAAGAAGATACAAGTTTTTATTTTTTTAAAAATGACTACAGGTCATGATTTTCCTAACCAGGCTACTTTTGGTAACATATTATTGCGTTATTGCATTATTGCATTAAATGGCACATGGAAAATTTTCAAATCCAAATCTTTTTTTCTTTTTATTTGCTGATCACAGCCTGCTTTGTCTAGATCTTTTCTTTGGCTGTGCTAGTAGAGAATCCTAATCAGAAATTCCTTAGGGAAGATTTTTGTTTGGATTAGTCACTGCACACTTTTTTCCTACTTCTCAGGAAACTTTTAGTTAGTAATTGAAACCAGTAGGTGGTCTATTGTCTGGTTTGGAGAACACATTCAAGTTCTTTTGGCAAAATGTGACCAGGGCATTGAAGGAGATGGAACCTGCGTCTGCTATGGCTGAGAAAGTGTTGCTGTAAGATCAAGCTAGAAGAACCCTGCTCTAATGCCACCTCATTTATTTAACTCCTATTTCCCTCACCTATTCTGGGCAGACTCTATTATACTCCAATTCAAACAGAAAGCTGTGTTTATCTTTGCATGCATGATATATGGATACAATGTGGGCCATGTACCTTTGTGATTTTATAACAGTGTTTACTTCCTATCTGACCCCTATTA
This sequence comes from Tamias sibiricus, assembly GCA_025594165.1. Taxonomy (NCBI): domain Eukaryota; kingdom Metazoa; phylum Chordata; class Mammalia; order Rodentia; family Sciuridae; genus Tamias; species Tamias sibiricus. The sequence goes on from CM046657.1 coordinate 145,897,955, forward strand.
GTTGCCGAGAAAAGATGACTGGTAATTCAGGGATTCTTAAAAGAAGCAGAAAATTCCTTCTGTTTTCAGGATTCTTTAACCTGTCTGTCCTCATCTGAGTCTTCAGCCCTGAGACGGAGGCCCAGACAAAGCTCCATTCTCTATCTTGTTTCCTTTATTCTTCCTTCCCCCTTTCCCCCCATGGTGCTGGAGATGGAACACACAATGCAAATAATCTACCATTGAGCTATATTTCTACACCTTCTTATTCTTTAACCACTGTTCTGGAAAGAGCAGTCTTAGGGCAGATTCTTGCTATTGGAAGCAGTGTTCATTCTGACTGAAACTCCCTAAGGCCTTCCACCATGGATCTTGATGGTGGAGCCATAGGTGATTCAGAACTCTGAATTACTGAGAATGAAAATGGATTGGTTTAATTCCCCTTCCTCAAAAATAAAGCACCACTATATGTATTACAAAATTTGAACCATAATGTTTATGTTTTTAGTAACCCACTTAAAACATATGGACAGTTATCTGCATCCTCAGACACAAATCTACATGTCTTTTTAAAGTGACTTCATACTATTCCCTCATAATTTATTTGAACTTCCTTAGTTAAATTTTTTTTTAAAAAGGATTTTATTAATAGAACTTTTTGTAGTAGTTGCTATGATTTCTTTCAGCTGAAAAAGTTGTTATTTCTATACTTTGGAAATTATCTCTCTAAACCTTAAAAAGGTTTTCAAGTCTTTTAAGGTTTTTCAAAATACTCTAAGTGAACTTGATGCTCGATCAACTGTTAATGGTCTGATAATTGCTGATGAGGTTTAAGGTGCCCTAGAAAAGATCAGAATAAATTTTGGAAAAATTCCTTTATTTTCCCCATCCATCGATGACAGAACTTAGACACCTGCATCTGACTAAACCTGAGCGCAGGTCCTCTGGACATATGTGTCACCACCATCACTCATGTGATGTCCTGCCTCAGCATAGCCTGTCGCTGTTTAAACACCTTGAAATCTCACAATATGATCATTATTTTATTTTTTTATTCCATGGTTATAAAATCTGTTAATATTGGTTTGAGTGAATTTGAGAAGTCTGATGTTTTTATTTTCTCTTACTTCTCCTGAAAAAGTACGAGAAGCAGCCCGGATAAGCCTAATGGATATCCAATATAGGAAGAGGGCCTGACCAGGAGGGCTAGAAGAGGGCTGGGTGGAGTGTCTGCGATCCATACAGGGCAATTTGCCTAATCATATTTTCCCCAACACAGTTTCTACTGGGAAAGTCTACTACTCTCATCTCTTCTGGGCAAATGCGATCACCCCCTACTTCATATGCATAATCATGTTTATTTTTGCATGCATGGTATATGGAATACAATATGGTCCGTGTAGAGACGATATCGTAAATTTCAGATCTTATGCCCTTGGGGAGGGGGCAATTTTCACACCCAGTGACCAGATCCTGTAAGATTTTTTAAAAAAGACTAGTTTTATAAAGTTCACTGGGGAGAGATTCTCTTAGTCATTCAGCACATAGCAAAGGAACCACAGGTCCAACGATGCTGTGCACATACTAACTTACTGTCAGATGCGCGCCCTCTAGGGGATGGCCGGTGGAGGAGATGGTCAGGGCCCCTGAATTTTGTCTTCTTCAGTCAGTCTTCAGACAGTCTGTGGGGAGTAGCATCAGCAATGCCTGATACTACTTGACAAAAGAGTTTCAAGAATCACAGTCATTCATAAGGGTTTAATAATAATTCCTGATCAGTTTATGTTTAGCATTTGTGAGAAATAAGGTGAGTGGCTTACTTTGTAATCCAGGAATTGCTACATGGATATGAGTAATTATTATAAGACTGTCTGAGATTTTATTTCTCATAAAAACTTGTAAGAAGAAGGAAAGGAAACTAATTTAATTTTTCAACATGAAAATCACTCTATTTTTGTTGGATTATGGAAAATGCTTATGTTTTATCTATCAATCAAAAAAGGGAATATATATTTAAAAAATTGATACATATTTCTTAATAGTCCTCCAAAAAGATTTTGTTAGTAAGTATACTTAACCGAGTATGTGAGGGCAGATTATGAATTGCACACTTATAAAGGCTGGGTTTTGCCCATCTTTTTAATCATAGCCAATCTGTTGTTTTATTTGCATTTCTTTGATTACTAGAGAGGATGAACATCTGTTCATATATTTACTGGCACTATTTCTTTTTCAATTGTTTATTCATATCCTTTACTCATTTTTCTTTCTCTTTTGTGTTGATGTTGTTATAAGAACTTACCCACTATGGATATTTACCTTTATTTTTAGCGCATATGTTGCAAATCTTTTTTTCCAGGTATTGTTTGTCTTTTACTTGATTGTGTTTTATGTAGTTAAATATACTAATATTTTTATTTTTGGTTTCTAGATTTAGCACCAGAAAACCTTCCTTATTTAAAGATGTGAAAATGGGGTGGATAATTTAATTTCATTAAAATTTCACCACAATATTATTTTGCAAATAAAAAATTTACAGGGTAGAAAGCATAGTTTATTCATACTCACCTTGGCTGAGAAGTGGTAGATTCGTGGGCTGAGGTCTGGTCTCTGACTCCAGAGAATCCCTGGTTGTGGTGGCGCACGCTTGTAAACCCAGCGGCTCAGAGGCTAAGGCAGAAGGATCGTGAGTTCAAAGCCAGTCTCAACAATTTAGTGAGGCTCTAAGCAACTCAGTGAAATTCTGTCTCTAAATAAAATATAAAAAAGGGCTGGGGATGTGGCTCAGGGGTAAAGTGCCCCTCAATCCCTGGTATCCATCCCCATCCCCCCAAAAAAAAAACCTAAATTCCAGAGAATAAACTTTATAGGCATTCCACATTTCAGGGAATATCTGTCTACAGATATTTAGTTTGAACAAGTTAATGAATTAGAGGGACTCTATTACAAATACTTGCCTTAGAAAAAAGCACCCAAACCTGAAGAGTTACTTTAATAGATTCATGCAAGCCAGATAATTTTTTAAAAAGTAGGGAATACTGAGAATGCCAAGAACCAGTTTTTAGAACAAAATTCATTAATTTCTGTAACATAGAAGGATGTGTATTTTGATTATTCAAACATTCCAATTAAAATAAAATGTAGAGCAATATCATCACAAGCCAAAAGGATGAGCTTTCAAAGGTTTTCCTCGGGTAGAAAGCTGGTCTTTTTTAATGATCCGGGAAAAAATGAATAAATATTATTACTCCTTCTACAATAGCTGTTTTCTAGGGCCAATGTTTTATTCTTGCTTCTTTTATATATTCCAAATGTTAGTTTATTTTTACAGTCAAGTTTTGGCTTCATATCTGTTCTCTTTCAATTCAAACCAGGTTTGATGCCTTACCTAATTGTTTTCTTTAAATCTTTTGTTATTTGACTCATTTGTGGACCACTTCTAGCAAAATCAATCTAGTGAACTACAAAATTTCTTGTAAACAAGATAAGCAGGTCTTTGCTATGATCAGGACTGATTGTCAAATATTAAATAATGTAAAATTTAATGAAGATATTGCTGTGGATACGAACCTTTCCTACTGATACTTTGAGGTTTTGCTACTTTGATAGGATTTGTAGAGGAAATGAAATATTTTAGAATTATATGGAAAAGAAGTTATTAGTATTGTGAGCATGATTTCCAATACTTTAAGGCCAAGAAAAAAAATACATTGATAAAAAAGCAAAAAGAGATTGTTTAAACCAGTGCCATATTAGAGAGGGTGGCAGAAATAAATTTCATTTTGGTTTCCTTATAAAATGTAGTATATGTAAGAAGTAATATCCAAGGAGATTTTGTAATGTTTTGACTGGGGTTGTGGTAAAAAAAAAAAAAAAAAAAAAAAAAAAAAAAAAAAAAAAAACAAGATAATTTTATATGCTTGGATCGATGATCTAAAAGTGATAGTTGATAATATGTGAAGAAGAAAGTTTACAGGCTAATTATCCACCAAGTAAGGGAATATAGTTAAGGCAACATATAAAAAGTGAGTCCAAAGGATGTTTTTAGATATAAAAAGGCTAGATAAATTCCTTTGAACAAACCTACCTCCCCTCCTTTTCTTTTTAGATAGGAGAGAAGATAGAGAGGAGAAGGGGAAGGAGGAGGAGAAGGAGATGGGGGGAAGGAAGAGGAGATGGAGGAGGAGGAGGAGAAGGAGAAGGTGGAGGAGGAGGAGGGGAAGGAGGAGGAGGAGGAGGCGGCAGGCAGGAAGGAAGAAGAGGGGAGGACAGGAGAGAAGGAGGTATGGAGGCTCTGATTGACTACTGGGTAATAAGTCAGTTTCTGAATAGGGTGGTCCCTACTTGATGGAGACAGAGTTATGCAGAGGTAGAGGGTTATTGTGACATGAGTAACTGCATGGACAATGGCTGCATTTTCTACAGTGTGAAATAGGTAGGAAGCCAAGGGAGAAGTGGAAATGTGCAGATCTAGAGTTTGTGACAGGAATCTGGATTGGAGATGCACATCCGGAAGTCAGAATTCATTCATTTATTCAGTCACCAGAGCCTATGAGGTATACACTGTGTGCTGGACTCATTTTGGGTTCTGGGGACCAGTATTCTCTTGCTGCAGCTTTAGCCCATAGACAATTATTGGACTAATGGGTAGAGTACTAGGGAGAGTGTTTTTTCTTTTCTCACCAGTCCCTCATTCATTCCTTGTTAAGGGATGGAGAAGAGGTTAATCGGTAGCACAGAACTTGAAATTAATGTGCAGCATTTTACAGAGGGCAGGGCCTCTGTAAAATGTTAATATAGGTGTCATGTTAATGGCATGCCCTCTTCTTTCTTGCAATTTCCAGACCCAGGCTGCTGGCAGTTTGGAATGTCGAGGACTTTCCTTCTGTGTGAAATACAGCTATTTTTTTCCCTACTCTATCTTCTTCTATGGGTCCAACTGGTCTTGCCAACTGTGGGCTGCAAAACAAGTTTAGCTCAGAGCAATGCTTTACAGTTGTCCTTTCTGCTGGCTGTCTCTGTTTCTGTGTCTGGATTGACAAGGCAGCCTCTGATTCTTGTCCTTGTTGCATAGTGGATCTGGGTTTGTCCTGCAGTGCTGGCCTTTGCTTGTTTACTTACTCCAGGCAGATCTAGTCTAAGAGCCCACGGCTGGGAAGCTGGAGTTCGCATTGTGACCTCAAGGGTAAGCTATTTTTTTTAAATCATCTTTTATAAGAGCTCTGCTCTGTTAATATCACTAATAAACAATATACTTTATTTTTCTAGTGATCTTCAGATGCATACTTCAGTGGTCATGGCCTTGATGGAGAAGAGGGGAGAGTGGCAGTTCAATCCTCCAAGGGTGCTTAAATAACATATAGAGCACCTGAGCCTTGGAAATAAATGTGGTATTTCAGGGAAGGTATGTAAAATGAGTAAAGAAGGGAAAGCATGACAAACTCCTCAGGAGAAAAATCAATATTCAACAGGTAGGTGTGACATTATGTAACCACACTGTGAAAGAAAAGCCAGGGTAAAAAGTCAGATGGAAACATAATAACTGTGACTATGTGGACATTGACATTGTGGGATTGTATTATTTCTTTTGTTTTCACTTTTGTACCTTTAAAAGAATAAAGCAACAACAACAACAACAACAATGAGAAGCACCTACTTTTATAAGAATAATTTTAGAAAACTTAGAAGTCAGATGGAGAAAGGGCTTGATTTAGAAGAAAAACCCTTTAGAATAATAAAGGCTTAAGATGTCAGCAGATTCTACAATATTGCCATCTGCCTGTGGCCTCAAGGAAAGGCGAATTTTCCTTCCATCTTGAACTGCAATGAAGAGACAAACCAACTCTCCACTTCATGTGTTGTAAGTGCACCTCTCTGGCAATTAACACATACGATGCATATATGGATTTTGACAAAATCCATGTTGTGAGGAATCAAAAATCATTCTGTCAACTTGTGTGAGAAACTCTGTAGGGACAGTAAAGTCTGAGACCAGGAAGCTTCCAGTAGGACTGGGCAAGCTGGGTACAAAGGGAGAGAAGAAACCTGGCTCGACAAAGAGCAGAAGGGATTTATTTATTCATTGATTCAGCAAATACTTATTGAATGCCTGTTATGTGTCAGGACCTGTGTGAGGTGCTGGGAATACAACGGTCAGTAGTACTAATGTGGTTTCTGCACTAACGGACCTTCCACATGAGAAGAGATGGTGGCAAGAAAGAAGGAATTTACAACAGAATGATGAATGTCATGATGAACACCGTGACAGTGGCACTTAGCAGGTCTGAGACAGGCATTGGTGAGGGAATGTAGGAGATGGTGGTAGCCATGGGGATGGTGGTGTGCACAGAACTCTGTTGTGGACCGACAGCTTCCCTAGCTGTGTATCTGAAGGGTTCCTCTTGGACAGGAAAGGAACATTTTCTTCTAATAACTGCAAAATTAAGATGCTTCCGTATGGGTACATAGATGTATCTGTGACCGAATAAATGGCTATTTTATTAATTAACAAGATAGCTGAATACTCTGAATACTATGATTGCACTGCCCAGTATCTGAACATGGCCTGACAAGCCTCTTTTTGCATTAGAAGCTGTCTGGTTTCTGCACCTAAACCCAGCTGAAAAGTTAATTTGCAAATAGTAGATGGTGAAAGCCAAGACAGGCAGGCCATCCACAGTAGCTGTAGCAGATTACAGCTTGTTAAGTTTGCAAAGACACATGTCATTGTGCCACTGTGCTTCGGGGAAGCCATGTGTTCTGTTTGTGAATGTTTTGGGTCTGATTTTCCCCAAGGTTTCAGCTCTGTGATGCTATGTCTCATTGATGTGGAGGGAGTCAGGGACATCAGAGCTGCATCTTCTAGGCTTAGAGTGGGGAAAATTGCAAGAGCAGGGATTGAAACAAAGATTGAGAATAAAATATGTCACCTGATGGTTTTCTTCTATTGCTGTATGGGCTCTGAGCCTACATTCTGTCCAAAATGTCAATCCAATTTCTCCTACAGTTTTCATTAATTAAATGGAATCGGTGCATATGAAATAAAATAACCAGGATGACTATTTGAAGCGCTCCTCTCTGCTATTTGGGTTTAGAAATTGTGTTAGCTTTCTGTCACTGCAACAGAATACCTGAGATGATGAGCTTACAAGGAGGACAGTTTATTTTGGCTCAGCGTCCACATCACTGGGCCTTGTTTGGGTCTGTGGCATGGTAGAGCATCATGGCATGGAGTGTGTGTTAGAGGATGCTGCTCACCTCACGGTGGCTGGGAAGTCAAGGAAGAGGAAGGGCCTGGGGTCCTGATATTCCCTTCAAAGGCACATTCCCAGTGACTAACTTCCTCCCAGTTGGCCTTACATCTTAAAAGTTCTGCCATCTCCCAGTAGCGCTACAGGTCAGTGACCAAGCCTTTAGCACAAGGGCTTTGGGGGGATATTTACTCAAACCACGGCAGAGATGCAGGGAGGTTTAAGGGAGAACATGAGGTGAGACCCTCACCTGGGCCAGGTGATATGAGCTATGGGATACTCTGAGAAGATTCTGGAACTGTATAGTGCTGAGGATTTAAAAAGAAAATGTTCCTGAGAACATTGAATAAATCCCTTTCCTAAAATCCCTCTCCTCCTCACCTGGCTCTTGGATCCCACCAAATCTTCTGCCAATTTATGTGGGAACATGAAACAATAGGCTTTGTGGCAACAGGACTAGGGCAACAGGGCCATCTTTTCTATTTGGGCTGTCAGGGCAAGGGTGTGGTTTTCTCAACCTAAATGATGGTTCTGGAGCATCCTTCGTCTCACATAGAAGGTGGTTCAATTCTCACGTCACCTCTGGGCTCTCAGGTTCCTGAGGATAGATACCAGAACACACTGGATGCAAAAGAGCAAGGTCTAATTCACGACAGTGTGACAGTGTTTCCTCCCTCCTTCCTTTCTCCCTTTATTCTGTCCTTTCCCACCTGAAAAAGAAAATAAAGCAGAAACAATTCAAAAGGAGTAGAAAGATTGCTGAATTATGAACCTGAGCTAACGCATTTCCTACAGTTAAGTACCAAATGTAGCTCTAAATTTACCAGGGCCCTAAATAGGCTCTCTTTGCAATTTGAAAATAATACATTTGTAAAAATCCTAAAAGTGGCTTTCTCAGTAGACTGTATTTTATAAGTAACTATCATAAGAAAAGACAGTGTCTCAGTTTGCATCATTTTCTTTCCTTCTTTGCATCAATCATATTTGTAATTAAATGAGATTTCATATTTTCTTTCTTTTTTGTCGGGTGGGTACTCAGGGGCACTTGGCCACAGAGCCACATCCCCAGCCCCATTTTGTATTTTAATTAGAGACAGGGTCTCACTGAGTTGCTTAGCACCTCGCTTTTGCTGAGGCTGGCTTTGAACTTGAGATCCTCTTGCCTCAGACTACGGAGTCTCTGTGATTACAGGTGTGTGCCACCACACCCACCAGATTTCATATTTTGTTGTTTATTATCTTCTCTCCTGAGTAGGCTTAATCTCCTTGAGGCTAAGGGCTGTGCCTACATTGCTTAATCTCTATACTCGTGGCCACCACAGTGCCTTTTACATAATGAATGCTCATGAAATTTAGTAAACACCTGAATGAGCAAAAGATTTTGAAAAGGTACAGCTTCTGAGAAAATACACAAGTGAGTAACTGAAGTAAAAAAGATTCTACCAAGAATAAGATAAGGGATGATACTACCAGATATCAAAATTTAAGGGACCTAAAACCAATAATAGCTTAGGAGACCGTATTTAGTTTTGCACGTCAGTCACTTTCCAGGGGACCTAAGGTATCAAAGAACACAAAGAAGGAGGCATTGACAAGTAATATAGCCAAATGTCTCCTACAAACATAGCTTGTTTTTATAATTTATTTTTTATTGGTGCATTATAATTATACATAGTAGTGGGATTCATCACACATAGCTTATAAAATTGTCACACTTGTATTCTCTTTCATCTAGTGAAAGACCCTCGGAGACCCGTACCCAAGAAACCAACACCGGACCACTCACTGGATGCAAAAGCAAGAGGAAATTTATTTCTCACACAGGCGCCTGCGGACACTCAGCAGCTTCAGCTAACTGAGCGTACCGGCTCTGGGTCACAAGCCTTTTTATAAAGTTTTAAGAGGCATATAAGCAGATACATAGTAACAAGCATTTCATTGGTTAATGTAAATCAAGTCTGGGGGTCTACTTAGGAGCACAGCTACCAGTTCCTTTCAAATTCCCCAAAAACCACAAAAAGTCTGGTACACCTTATTTTAGCACTCTAGTTATTTCATCAGATCAGTCCCAGGACTTTTGTTCCCTTTCTCTGTTCCCTGTTCCCTGGTGTGGGAGGGGGGGGGGGGGCGTCGGATGATTATTACCTAATTTATTATAAAATTAGTTCTTGTCTCATTTTAGTTATTTCACAACAGGCTGGGGATTTTGGCAGGCTGACTTTGAGCTGGGGTCTTTCACTAGGGTATCTCATAAATCAGTCCCACAGAATTTCCTCCTCCAAATTGGGAGGACAGGAATGACAAAAGGCAAATGACTTGTCTAAATCCAAAGGGTGAATCAGTGACGAAGAGTCCAGAGGTGACCAAGATCTCTGGGACCCTCCCTAAGTCATTGAGTTCCTCTGAGCCTTGTCTGGCTGATGAGTATAATGATAGGTATTCTCTTACTTTCTCACAGGGCCACATCTCCTACTAAATGTGCAACTTTCAGAGACACACTGCATAAATATAAGAGAAGAGAGCCATCTATTTTGTTTTGCCTGCCAACATGTAGCTTTGTATTACTTGGGGAAGCCTCAACTGCAGAAACAAATAGACCTAAACAGTAACGGCTCACACAAAAGAGAATTTTCTTTCTCTTCATATAACAGTCTGGGCTGGTTTTGGTGGTGGAAATGGTGGTGAAGGATTCTGATCCTGGCAGTTAATCAAGGATCTAAGTGAATTTCAGCTCTGCCATTTTTGTGGTTGCTCTGGGCATTGCAATCACCTCTCATAAAAGGCACAGTGAGAAGATATTTTAGTTTTTTTTTTTTTTTTTCCCCCCTGGTGCTGGGGATTGAACCCAGGGCTTTGTGCATGTGAGGTAAACACTCTGCCAACTGGGCTATATCCCCAGCCTGGCTGGGGTTGTGGCTCATTGGTAGAGTGCTTGCCTCGCATGCATGAGGCACTGGGTTTGATCCTCAGCACCACATAAAAATAAAATAAAATAAAATACTGTGTCTACCTAAAGCTAAAAGATAAATATTTTTTAAAAGAAGGCACAGTGTGTTTAATGGCCCCATCTTGGAAGAGGCACCATTGACTTCTACTCATTGGAGAGACTTCACTAGCCAGCCACACTTAAAGGCAAGGGAATCTGGGAAATGCAGTGCAGTGGGGGAGCTGTTTTCCAAGAAGCATTTTGAGGGGCAATATAAATCTTTGCCCTTATTCTTTTATCCTGATAAATCCAATTTCTTCCATTACAGGATCTTAAAGCACAATATACCTCACATTCTCTGCACTGGTCAAGGATGCAACCTTACACATTCTGATTATTTGATTAATTTTGCCCCCTTAGCTAAAGGCAAGCATCCTGTCTTTTGTCCTGTATCTTAGCACTTGAAACAATGCCAGGCTGGCCACAGAACTTCCTTCCTATGAGAAAGAATGTGTGTATATATAAAAAGATTTTGGTTGATACTAAAGAACCTCAAATGGAGCTGGGTGTGTCTGATGAGGAGGCGGGGACTTTCCCCTCATCAGTTATCTTTCTACAACTTTTGAAATACTTGGAAAAGTAGGTCTGAACTCTTTGGAAATTATTTTTACTGGTTCTTTATAATTATTCATAATAGTGGAGTTCATTGTGACATATTCATACATGCATATAACATAGTTTGATACATTTCACTCCCCAGTGCCTTTTTTCTCTCCTCCTCCCTCCACCAAATCCATGATCAGATATCATTCCATGATCTGGCTGTTACATGGCACAGCTGACCTCAGTGAAGGAAAATTATCCTACATATGTATGATCCACTCAGGTGAGCCCTTGAGAAGGACCAGGCCTTTCCAAAGTCAGAACTAGAAGTATGGGAGGGATTTGATGATGGCTTTAGAGAGGGTGGGAGCCACGAGACAAGGAATGAGGATGACTCCTAAAGGCAGAGGGGGTTCCCTACCAATAGACAGCAAGGAAATGGAGATCTCAGTCTTATAATTAAAGATCTAAATTTGACCATCAACCTGAATGAATGCAGATTCTTCCCCTACACCTCTAGAGAGCTCAGCCTGACTGATACTTTGATTTTCCCCCTAGAAGACTGTTGTAGAGAACCCAGTTGAGACACATTCCGACTTCTTACCTGCAGAAACTATGAGATTCATCAGGTATTGCTTTAAACTGCTCAGTCCACGGTAATCTGTTACACAGTAATAGGAGGCCGATACAGGCTTAGATTTGTATACTGGGGGCAAACACAGATGGGGTGAGGCCGGGGGCAGAGGGAAAGTTGGACAGGAGACAATGAGTCTATTTCCTTGAGAGCTTCCTAGGTCTAGTGTCTGAAACTTAGGATGACTGTTCTGGAGCTGAAGGTTTCCAGCAATGTGGGGTACTCAGTGCTCACACCAGGGCAGTTGTGAGAAAGCAGGGGGCAGTTGGCCCTCTACAAACTGCAGGAGGTGCTTTGTGAAGAAGGAGAGCAATGGCACGTGGATGTTGGCACAGCCTATTCCTGCTCAGTGAACAGTGCTGCTTTGGCCCATGATGACTTGTTATTTTAGGAGCACTGACACCAATCGGATCATTTTTACCTGCAGCAGAGGATGGAGACAAGCCCAGCCCTGGTGCAACTTTGCAAGTAGAAGACTTAAGGGAGGAATCCCTGAGGGAAATTATATAAACATCAAATGTAACCACAGGGACACCTGTTCCAACACCCCAAATTAACCACATCCTGATATGGATCTGCAGTTCAGGCATAATACTGATGTGACATGTGCCAGGGAAATTTGCATTGTTGCTGGCAACATGACCTCACTGTAACCACAGGCTCATGACACTGAGGGGTCCTCACGTTTACTGTAGCAGGCACTCTGCTAGGTCACAAACCCTCACTAAGTCTTCCATGGTGGCTATTATAAGCTCCACTTTGATGATGAGGAATCTGAGACTTAGTCAATTTACATAGTCTGTTTAGGGATGGCCACCTGGGGCTATTCTACATGCAAGCCAAATCTCCAGGAAATACTAAAAACAGCTTTAAGAAGCAATATATGTAACATTGGTAAAAACTGCCTTTTCTGATTTAATTTGGGAGTTAGAAGTGCTGTGGAGAGAAGTAGGGGTAGATTGGGTAGGAAAGTCATCCACACAGGGTTTTTTTGTGGCCCAAATATCTACACATTTATGGAGGATAATTTTCTCCTAGGAGTCTGACCAGAAATTGTGACATTAATTTAAAGATACAGATGGATTAATTATATTAATTAAATTAAAAATTAAAAACCAGCATTAGCACATGTCTTATTACTATGTTGCTTCACAAAATAAAGAGCACCTGATAAAAAGGACGGAAAATATATGTTTCTTCCAAGTGTGTTCATTATTTGTTGTACCAGGGCTAATACTATAATCAGAAAATGAACATCCCTCCCTCTATTTTTGTTTGTGATGAAAACTGATTCAGTTTTTCATTCTACAACCCAGGACTACTGTGTACAACTAGATGTGTTGTTTACTACAAAGAAGTGTCTGGCGTAGTAGGCATCATTTTCTAATTTGCAAAGAAAAAGTACTCAGTGGGCTACAAGCTGCTTAATACCAATTTGGGTCCCAGGTTTCTCTCTGTCACACTGTGTAGGCAGAGTTCAGACAATGAAAATGTGCATTGTATCCTGGAAATGTGGGTCCTTTCAAATAGCATCGTATAGGCGTCTGGTGGGACGGGAGTGGAAGATGCAGAAAGCACCTTATCAGCAATGCATGTTGGGAGCTCTATTTTTCAGATACTGTAATGGTCAGCACATCAAATAATAAAATACGGGGATATAGGAAGACATTCTGTACCACAGAGACCTGAACTTGCCTAAAAATCTTTAACCTGGGTGTGAAAATGGTAACTTTCTTTTTTTTTTTTTTTTTTTTTTTTTTTACTTCTAAAACATCATGTAGTCTAATTGTAAGGGCCTGATGACAGAAAACTTAATTTCAGTTCATTTTAAAAATTAATATCAGTTACTTCAGGTTTGAATCCACATAATTTAGTTCTTCTCTCATCCTTACCCCAACCCCCAAAGTGAAAGTTTATTTTCTCTCCTCTTTCCCCAGTTCCAGAACTTTATTTAAACAACATGATGGTACCACAGGGAGGGGTCTGTCCTCCGTCCTTGGCAACCATCCCTTTGACAGGTAGTAGATTTAACTCATCCCATCTATAGTTTGTTTGTTTTTTCACATCTGTGCCCACTGACCTTCAGTCCTGTCTTGGAATCTGTGCATTCAGGGTACACTTGTTGCTGTTTGCAGGAAGCTGCCCCATCTGAAGCCTTTCTTAGACACTTTTGCATCATTTTAAGAACATGGAAAATGGTTATCTCTTCTCTCACAACATTGTGGGCTTGTGCATAAATCTTGGGGCACAGACATTAGGCTGACTTTTTGGAAAATAAACAGGGTCTTTTATGCTTTCAAAGCTCAACTTTAGTTTGGGAGTTTATTTCCCAATTTCTCCTGAGATTTATCCCAAGAGAAGTAGGGCCTCATAAGGACACTTGGCAGGATTTAACTTTCTTACCTCTATTTTGCACTTTTAATCAACTCTTAGGTCTGGGGACGACTTTTAAGTCATCTGCACAAACTTTTATTTTTAGTGCTTAAAGCCCAGTTCTTGAGACTCAGAAACATCTCTCTCAATGTATTACACCTGCTTCAAATTTCAGAACTCTTTATTGAGGAAGGTGAGAAATGACTCTTCTTTCTTGTTCTCCAGTGGACTTCCTTCCTGATAGGTAAGTCTGGGGAGGCTAGTTGAAGCCTGCAATTAGAGAGAGAGAGAGAAACAACAACAACAACAACAACAACAACAAAGCCCAGTTATCTACTCATCAAATGTACAGCATGATGACTAGTTGATACTACATAGTACACCGACTTTGCTAAGAGAGTAGATTTTAGGTGCTCTCAAAACACACACACACACACACACACACACACACACACACACAGAGAGAGAGAGAGAGAGAGAGAGAGAGAGAGAGAGAGAGAGAGAAACTACATAAGGAGATGGGTACGAATTTTCTTGACTAAAGTAATTATTTCACTATGTATATGAAAACATGTTGTACACTTTAAATATCTACAATAAAAATAAATTTTAAAAAAGCCTAGAGAAGTTAATGCTCAAATATTGTTCTCTCATATTTGTGAGGATGACTTCAAGATCTGGAGTGGGCATGAATGAACAGTGAGCAAGGACCATGGTCACCCACCCAGGACTGGAGGTCCTGTCTGAGGTATTGTTAATAATAGTTAGTGACAATACAAATATTTTGTTTATTTGATAATTATTGGAGGTACTTAAATATTTTAAAATAAATGAGTTGTTTTTGAAAGTTAACACTATTGGAGTCTAAGATCTTCTAATTAAGGATGGTGTTTAAAATTAGGTGAAAGTGACAAAGACACTGAAAGTATGAATGATGAGGGACGAATCTACAATTTACCTGTGTAGTCTGTGGACCACTCAACTCTAGGGGATGTTAAAAGTGATTCTGGAGTTGATGAATTCAGCAAATCTAATCAGACTGAAATCAACTCTACCATTTAGTGAATGCCATAAAAATAATGAAAGGCTGAAATTTTTATCAGATGTTGAGATTTAAAGCCACATTTGATAAAATGACATAAGATAGGGCTGGCAAGTACTGTTTGTTTCTCATGACTTACAGTGGCTGCCTAGGGAACTATATTAAAAAGAATTCTGAGACCACATCTTAACCCAGAGGGATAAAACAGCATCAGGATCAATTGTTCGTGGTTGTTATGAGCACTGATAGATATACCTGTGCCATGTTTTTGCTATCATAGGTGTAAATTATGAGAAAAACATGAATAGAGAAAAAGAAACTCTAGAAGCGAAACGAATTAATCTAAAAAAATCAAAGACATGTTTCCCCAGGAGGCCAGCCTCCGTACCTTAGCCAGAGCCTGGCTCAACCAAAAAAAAAATTTACAAAAAGGTGGGTGAAGTGGGGCTCTTAGCAGCATGGCACGCCTGAGATCCTGGGTTCAATCCTCACTACAGTGACATCTTTCCTCAACTGACACATTGGTAGTTGAACAGCTCTGTATTAGGAGCTATGGGGATAGAAAGCTGTTAAATAAAACGGAGATCACTTCAGATCTATTGCCATCCATGCTTCAGGCCTTAGTGCTGAAAGATTTTACTTCTGTTCATGAGAAAAATACTGACAGTGATCTGAAGAGCATTCTGTGGGACATCAAATTTAGATAACCTTATAAAGTGCAAAAGGGAATTTCCTCTGGTGTATTCATTTAAAACATATTTTCTGCCATATTTGTTTCAAGAGTGTATTAGTCTACTTGTGCTGCCCTATTTAGTGAATGCTATAGGTTGGATGTCTTAAACAACAGAAATTTATTTTCTCATGGTTGTGAAGGTTGGAAGTCTGGAAGTCCAAAATAAGGTGCCAGCAGGGTTGGTTTCTGGTGAGGTGTTTGTCCTTGGCTTATGGAAAGGACCTTCTTGTCTTGTTCTCCTAGGGTCTTTCCTATGTGCATGTGTGTTGAGAGAGAGAGCTCTCTGATGCCTTTTCTCTTCTTGTAAGGGTATCTGTTCTGTAGGATTAGGGTCTCGTCCTATGATCTGTTTCACTCTTATTTATATCCTTAAAGCCCTGTCCCCAAATCAGTCACTTTGGTAATTAAGCCTTCAACATGAATTTTGGGAGAACACAATTCTGTCTGCAACAATGATCTTCCGCCTTGAGTTACATAATCTCCTGGCAGGGACAGGTACACGCTCCACTTCCTGCGGGAGAGAATGTAATCATCACCAGGTGTGGACACCAGAAAGTGCTCAGAGAGTGAAGAGGGTACTGAAAGCAAAAGTCAAGCCTTCTCCAGTGGAGCCTCTTCATTACCTCCTTAGCTGCTCATTTCTCCCTCCATGTTAAGTGACTGTTTTATAGTTTTAATGTTCTGTGGGTATGTTTTTTTTTTTTTTAAATTCATTTTTTAGTTTTAGGTGGACACAGTATCTTTATTTTGTTTTTATGTGGTGCTGAGGATGGAACCCAGTGCTTCATGCATGCTAGGTGAGTACTCTACCACTGAGCCACAACCCCAGCCCTCTGTGGGTATGTTTTAATGATCCCTTAAATGTGTGATTTGATTTTATGCAAAAATATATTTTAACTGTTTAACTCAATACATGCTACATGAAATAACTCACATGTGTTATGTACCAAATATTAACACATTTGAGACCATTTTTATGACTATTTAGGAAGTCAGCTGTTCTTGATTTCCAGTAGGCCTTGGAATAACATCTCTGTTGTTTCTGCCTAATTGAAGAATATTTTGAGAACATGGGATAAGCTATCAGGAATGGTATATCTGTGCAAACAAACAAACAAATTACTATCCAATTCTCATTTTAATTCCCTGATTTCTGCATTTTTCTTCTTTTTGTGAAAACAAACTTGTGGACCTAATAAAATTATCACACATATGAACTCATAAATTGAGTTATTCTAATAAATTTATGTTAATAAAATTCCCTTTATACTGATTTATTTTAAATTTTCATTTGAAAGTAAGGTTTCTGCTAAAACAAATTTCAAAAACAGTACTCTGTTGGCTTACAGGCTTTCTGTGTTGCATGTTCTATTAAAGAGTTAAAAGCTGCTCATGTTTGGTATGATGCAAACCAAACAGTGAAGTATGAAATAAACCCAACAGGAAAGATCAGGCCCATGGATGTCCAGGTGGGCAGAAGTACATGTCATTTAGGTGTCCTTGAATCATTGGTTTTACAGCCTGACTGTGAGCAGTCATTCATTATAAATCATTAGAATTTTAATCTAAAAAATTAGTGTAGGGAGCTGAGTTGGGGAGGGACATTAATATGAGTATTTGGTATTAAGATGAGAGCAGCTCGGTGGGAAACTTCCTAATGGAAATGTCACTGATAGTAATTACCCCTTTCCAGTCAAGCGGTTCTTTGATTTTCCTCCAGCATTAGGGGACCAGGCAGTCTGAGGGATACAGTGAAACAAGAGGGTGATTTAGAAAGCTGGAGAATCCAGAAAGCTGGCTAGGGAATTTGGAGACAGCAGTGTAATTTGATATTTGCATCATTTGAAGGGTGCTCTGGGACATGCTTTTTAATCACTAACCATAAATTCAATGGGGACAAACTGGTGTGGAACTGTGAGAAGTGGCCGTGAGGAGTGAGAATGGCAGGAAGCACAGACCCCGCTGACCCTGGGATTTGTACTGGGGGTGGTGCACAGGCAAGTCCATGGTAAAACTAACAGGTCGCCAGCTCTTCCGTTCTCCCTCAGGATCCTCCAAGGGTTTCCAGTGCCTGTGGGTGGAGTGCCAACGACCCTGGGAGAAGATTTTGGAAGATGTATGGCACCGTCTTTTTTTTTTGGTAGGCAGTATGTTTCTTGTCGCTCAATGCTTAATGAAATCTTACATTAATTAAAGTGAATGTGCAAAAGGCTTTAAATATAGTCCCTGCACCAAATTAGCTTTCTTTATGTTTTAAAAAAAAAATTAGTTCTGAGACTCCTTAAACCCAGTATCAGCAACAACCAAAGTACATGCTTACAAGTTTGAAGGGTGAAATTTCTGATGATTACACAGACTCTTGCCAATGGATAAATGTGTTTGCTTTTCATTCCTTAGTTTGCTAGTATTATTATGCCCTGTGCTTCTATAATTTTCTCCACCACAGAAACAGCTCTATAATCTCAAAATGAAGAGACTGAATGAGAACCCTGGCCCTGGATTTTGTTTTTCTACTTCAATGACAGAAACTTTCTTTGTAAAGAGCATGTGGGGAATGATGTCAGAGGGCTTAAGTTATCTTTATTCATATTGACAAGTTAATGATAAGACTGAGTTCGCCTATCTGCTTCTAGAATAAATATCATTTCTCTGAGAATACAAAACATGTACAAAGAAATACACACTTATAAGATCATATGTAAGTATGGCTAATATGCTTAAGGATTTCCATGGGTCAAGTTAGAAAAATGCTTTGAATATACAAATGTTTGGTTCTCAATAAAGAAAATTGCTCCAACTGTTGCTCTATAAAGCTAACCTACTCTGTATTAACTGGCTGATGTAATGTTTTGGGTCTTTTTTGGTCAATTTCCTAGCAATCAGAGATAACATGACGATTCACATATTTGGTTTTTGTGGGTTGGTAATGGTTCAAAACACATAGGAGTAATTCAAAGCTTTGCTTTTGTGAGTTCAATAATTCCATCTCCACTTAGAAATGAAATGATAGATTTTTTTCAAAAAAAAAAAAAGCAACTAAATAATGCATGTTGTGTTGGGATGAGGAGAGTATTGCTAAAATTCACATCAAAAAGCATACTCTATCACACTGCTCGGTTCTCAGAGCTATTCCATTAGTGCCCCTTTAACATGTAATATTTCCCAATTAAATGTGTTGGTAAGAATTATTCATTTTAATAATTAAAGAGCTTCCCCAGCTCCCTGAAGAGCGTTACCATGGAGGCCCAGCTCCACTGCTGGGAATAATCACAGCATGCTAATGTAAGGAGAGGGTGACAGTTGAATGCTAGTATTGCCACTAGTGAAACTAACTCATGGCCCATTTCAATGGTTGGGCCTTGGGACACCTGTGAAGTGACCTTCTACTATATCAGGTTGTGATGTGGGTTAGCTTTGTGGCTATAACGGAGCATAACATTTATTAACTATGATGCATTGACTGTCTTGAGACACTCTAGGATATGATGAGAAGGCTTTTGACTGTCTTCAGTGCTATTTACCTATTAGACAGGGATTCCTGCATTGGGTTTTGTGATGCCTTAGGGCTACCATGAAGTTCTCCAAACAAAAGTGTCTTTCATTTTAAGTCAAAATAAATATGACCTTGGGACTTTTAAGAAGGGCTGATGCAAAAGGAAATTTGACAACTGGTCGTGATGGAATATAACAGTAGCCTGCGCTGTTAGCAGCAGCTATGTTGAATGTGGGTCTTTGGATAGCAGCAAGACAGTGCCTTCTTGGGTATAAAATGCTGGTAAATGTAACCACAGCTTTAGGGATTTGACAATTCCCAAACACTTAAGTTCCAATTATAATAAAGCTACATAGTACAGTAAGACCAAAGACCTCATCCCATTACTGAAAAATAATAAGAATAAAGATAACAATATACCACTGCTATCACTCCTCCTGGTAATCATCGTAATTTTAAAATAGCTCGTCTTTAGAGAGGATTTTCTATGTAACACTGTTCTAAGTACATTGAATAAATAAATTCATTTAATTATGGTTTACAAATATCAGGTCCTAGATTATGATACTTCGCTGTTTCATTGGCACGGCATTTTTTTTTTTTTTTTTTTTTTTTTGGTACCAGGGATTGAATTCAGGGCCACTTGACCACTGGGCCACATCCCCAGCCCTATTTTTTTTTTAGTATTTTATTAGAGACAGGGTCTCACTGAGTTGCTAAGTACCTCACCATTGCTGAGGCTGGCTTTGAACTCATGATCTTCCTGCCTCAGCCTCCCAAGTGCTGGGATTACAGGCATGCACCACAGCACCTGGCTTCAATGGCACAGCATCTTCACAAGTAATAGCACCATGTCTATGATGATAATACTTTGTTGCTATTCAGTACTACACATCTTTCAAACCACTCTCATATTTATTCATTGATTTGATTCTTACAACAAAACATTGGGGTAAACATACTTTATGGTAATTATACAAAGACATTATCAAATTGTAAAGTTTCTACAGCTCATCTTGAATTCCTAGAATTTTTAAATTGGAAGTATTTTACAGATGACATATTTACTTTTTACCAGTGAAAAAGCTGATTTATAGAGATTCATAGTATTATCCCTTAGTTTTTACTTTATAAAAGCCAATTTTGGGTAAAGGTTATGTTATGGTTAAGATGTGAGGTGTCCCCCTAAAGCTCATGTGTGAGACAATGCAAGAAGGTTTGGAGAAGAAATGATTGGGCTATAGCTTTAACCTAATCAGTGAATTAATCCCAGATGGGATTAATTGAGTGGTAACTAGAGGTAGGTAGGGTAATGCTGGAGGAAGTGGTTCTTTGGGGACATGGCTATGGGGGTATATATTTTGTATCTGGAGAGTGGATTCTTTCTCTCTCTGCTTCCTGATCATTATGTTAGCTGGTTTCCTCTGTCACACTCTTCCATCATGATTTCCTGCCTCCCTCTGAGCCCTGAGGAATGGAGCTAGCTTTCTGTGGACTAAGACCTCTGAAACTGTGAGCCCTCAAATAAACTTTTCCTTCTCTACAGTTGTTCTGATCTGGTCCTTTAGTCACAGCAGCAAAAATGCTGACTAAAACAGGTTGCAAAAGGACACTCCTGGAACAAAAGCTGAGGCAAAGTTGACTCTCTAAACAAGTTTAATTTTTCCCATCTTGGAATAACCAGGAATATGAAAGAAGACAGAAAAGGGTCAGAACATTGAAGTGGAGAGGGAATTACCTGTTGTTATGGTTTGGATATAAGGAAAGCTCCTGTGTTAATGCAGGGATGTTTGGAGGTAAAATGATTGGATTGTGAGAGCCATATCCTATTCAGTCCATCCTAGGTTGGATGGACTGGATGGTAACTATAGACAAGTGGGTTATGATTGGAAGGGGTGGGTCACTGGGTGTATCTTCCCTGTAGCCTCTTCCACTGTCCTCTCTCTGCTTCCTAGCTGCCATGGGGTGAGCAGCTTGTCTCCCCAGTGCCCTTCCACCATAATGTTCTGCCTCACTTTGGGCCCACAGCAATGGAGTCAGCCCACCGTGGACTAAACCTCTGAAACCATGAGCCAAAATACATTTTTCCTCATCTAAGTTGTTCTTGTCAGATATTTTAGTCACAGGGTCACTAAGCTGACTGAAACACCTGCCATGGTTTTCTGAAGTGCTGCCTGGGACAGGCTAGAACTCAGCACTTTCTGGCTTCACCGACAAGGGATGGATGATGGTGAATCACGCCACAGGATTCCAGGCTGTAACGGACCCATTTGGTGGTGGCGTGCTCAGAGTTCTTTGCTAACATTTGTGGGTAGTCATGATGCAGTTGTGATGAGTGAAAGGACTGCTAGAAACCTGGGCGATGGGAGCCAGCTGCCACCGCTCCTCCAGGATGGATCTAATTCTCCATCTGTCAGCAGGCCTCGCCTCCATCTTCTCCATAATCCGGAGCCTATCTGGACAGATGGTTCTTGCATAGTATTTTGATTTTTGTTTTCTGGGAAGCTTTCTGGTTATAGTTAACATTTTAAATATATAGTTAACTTAGAGTTAATATTTTAGCTAAGTCTTTATTATTGTAATACTGTGACATAAAAAGAAACACCTATTTGGTATTTGTTCCCAATTCCTAGCATAAAGCTTCTAAAACCTTTGTAAGTCCCTTTTGTCATTCATAATAAACCCCTTTCAATCATACTTGAGTTTATGGCTATTGAGCTCTTGGAGGGCCCCAAGATGGTTTCAGGATGGTGGCTGGTAGCCAGAGGAACCATCCATATTAGAGGGATGAAAATTATACCCCTCATCACTTGATCTCCAGGGAGGAGAGTGGGGCTAGAGATTGAATTTATCAATCATAGTCAATGGTTTAATCAACCAAACTTAAATTATAGATCTTCCATAAAACTACTACACAATCTGGTTCAGAGGGCTACTGGGTTGATGAGTCTGGGGTACTAGGGAAGTGGTGTGCCCAGCGACCACACAGAAACTAGGTATGCTCTTCCCCTGTATCATTCCCATTTGGCTGTTCCTGGGTTGTATTTTTGATATTAAAACAAAATCAAAACAAAACAAAACAACTCCTAACACACCCAATAAATGCATATAGTGTTTCCCTGAGCTTTATGAGCTCGTGTAACAAATCACTGACAGAGGTCATGGGAGCCTCTGATTTATAACCTGTTGGTCAGAAGTATGAGTGCTCTGGAACTATGGTTGATACCTGAGGAGGGGGCAGTGTTGTGAGACTGACCTTTTAATCCATGGGATCTGTGCTAACTCTAAGTAGTTGGTGTTATGATTGGATTGAGTCAGGAGAAGATGTTTGAGCGGATCTAGGCAGCAACCCTTGACCCCTCCACAGCCCAGAAAGGTAGCAGTGAAAGAATAGCTAACCAGAGAGGTTGGTGACAGAATAAACACTCTAACATTCAATACTGTAACACTTGAGACTTGGAGGAACTTGGGAGTTTAGTTACTGGAACAGAAAATAAGGACAGAATTCCTTGACCCCAAACCCTGACCATGGTGGGGTTAGCAGGGAGGGACAACAAAGGACAAAGCGGGAGAAGAAGAGCCCACAAGGTTACTTCCTTAACAACAGCTGGAAAGAAAAGCAGACCAATTTAAAATGGAACAGGAGGAGCAAAGACAGTGGAGGAGATCACAGAGTTTAGCCCAAATTGTGGACTGAAAACTGTGCCTGCAGGGCAGCAATTTTGTAGAGTCCACAGCTAGCCAGTCTCCATAGAGAAAAATTAAATCAGTACAGCTTCTCCCCAACATCAGATAATAACAAATAAAACCAGAGGGAATAACTCTGAAATGGGTTGTCTCAATAATCCATCTAAAAGGAACTTATAGAGGGATCTCTGCTAGCTGAAAGTTACTGAAACCCTCCACCATTACCATAGACAGGGGGAGTGAGGGGGAGCTGACCTGAGAGTAAATCGCTTCTGGGGAGTGCTAACCCCAACTTGGTGCTCCCTATAGCTTTTGCAGGAGCAAAGGGAAAGACAGGCCAACTGCCATCCTACCCCCATCATGGTGATGGGCAAAACTCTAGTGAGCTGTATCAGTCAGGGCAGAGGCTTCTGTGCCTCAGAGGGCCCACAGAGAGCCAGTACTCACAGGCCCCACAGTTGCAGATAGACACCAAGTGACAATACTGCTCCACAGAAGTCCCAGCAGAGGGGAGTGATTCATAGCCACCTGCAGCAGGAGCTCAGATGCAGGCAGACCAACTGATGCTTACCTCAATCACAGGGACAGTACCCAAGTCATCTACATTAGCCAGGGTGGAGGCTTCTGCACCACAGATCACCCATAGAGAGCCCACAACCACAGGGCCCACACTTTCAGACAGCCTCCCAGCTATATGTATGCCACTCTAAAGGAAGCCCTGTGGAGGGCAGAGGGTGCACAGCATCCCACAGCCATCAGCAACAGCATTGAGCCCTGCATTCTATGCTTCTGTACCCAATAGAAACAGCAGACACAGCACAGCACCCTTCGAGCACATAGGCTCGGGTCCCTGGATTGATGAATAAGAACCAGTTGATAAGAAAACTATAGAACCAGGGAAGTAGTTCCTATGCCCTAGAACCTCTGGGAAGATCCACAGCTGTGAATCCTAGAGTTGCCAGTTAATTCAGTTTTTATTCAGGTGCATGGACAGAATGATAGATGGGATACACTCCCCCCCACCCCCCTCAGAGTTTTCCACATCCTGAGAGAAGCAACCTTGTTTCATTCCCCTTCCCCGGGCAGGATGCTTCTTCCCCGGACAGGATGTTTCTTTTCCCCCGGCAAGAGCCAATAGGCTTAAAGGTCGCCCTGTTCTATGGGCAAAGAGCCAATGGCGTTGGGGTTGCTCTGGTGCACCTCCCACCAGAAATCCCTATATAGGGCCCTGTTTGAGAGACTCAGAACACACACACAGATGCACACATCAGCTCGTCGTTGCTGCTGAGAGGAGGAAGCCACTCAGACATATCAGTTCGACCCTGCAGAGAGGAGGAAGCCACTGCGACAGCTCCAGACCCATCGCCTCCAGCCCTACGGCCGCTCCCAGCTGACAGCTCCAGCCTCCAGCCAGACAGCAGCTGCTTTAGCTGATAGCTCCAGAGATCCTAGCCGGTGCGACCAAGCACCTACCTTCTGTCCAGAGCTTGCACACTCCCCTCTCCCTGACTCCCCTCTCCCACCAGAGCTTGCACACTCCCTTCTCCCTGACTCCCCTCTCCCAGCACCTCTTCAACCTTTGACTAGAGCACCTCTTCTCCGGTTTTGCTACCAGCCACGAAGGCTGTTGAATAAATCTCTTGGCTGCACGGCTGTCCCCGGTGTGATGTTTTGCCCTTCACCCACAGAAGACAATTCCTGAAGATAACCCTAAATAGCTAGCAGAGAACCTTGCACATACACAATGGGAAGTACACACGCAGGGGCTTAGAGATGAGCACCCCACAGACACTAGCCTCCACCCTGTATGACTAAATACAAGCCCTCAGACCTGAAAGCTAGGCATTCCAGAGAGGGCAGCAGCCCTACACCCATTCAGCCCACAGGCCACCAAGCACCACAGCAAACAGAGTGTAACACCTCTATCTTAGACTGCTACACCCCACACTCTGAAATATATATGGGGTAGCCCACACTGAATATGACGGTGCTGGATACACAGAACTTTTCTTCAGGAGGGCACAGAAGATTACACCCCATAACAGGGAATATTTGAGCAGCTAAGTCACAATTAGGTTCGATCTCAGATTGAACAGAAAATTAGTAAGTACCTAGACACACCAATGTTTGGAGGGAGATAGAATTGTATCAGAAAACATTACTACAATTTTATACCTGGATTAGAGGACTTGTGGAGAACATTTTCAACAATTTTCTTCCCTAAGGTTTAACAGAACATGGCTTTGCTTTGAAGTGATTGCAGTTAATAGGTTTTAATATCTTCTCTCAAAATATTGCTGATATTGGGAACAGTAGATGATATGATACATGTTGAGTGGGAGTATCAATAACTGGATATTTGGTTGGCCTGGGCACTTAAGGGAAAGTAACTCAATATATACTTCCTTTCAAAAAAAGTAAAAGAGATAATCATCCCAGAAGAAGGGTAGACACACAAAAAATATGAAAAAGCAAGGAAAAAAATCACCCCAAAGAGCCCACAACTCTTCATTGACACTGCAGTGGAGAAAATGTTGAAGAGTTTAGAATGTTCATGGTTAAAATGTTCAATGTGCTAAAAAAAGAAGAGGCAAGGACTCAAATTAGAGAAAATACAGAAAGTGGGGAACAATTTCAACAAAGAGAGATTCTGAGAAAGAAACAAACATAAATTCTGGAAATGAAAGATTCAATAAATCCAATTAAAAATTCAGTTGAAAGAATCATCAATAGTAGACCACACGGAATACAGATTTTCAGACCTTGAAGACAAAGTATATAATATTGAAAATAAAGTTGACAATAAAGAAAAGATGTTAAGAGATTATGACCAGAATATTTAAGAAATATGGGATAACATCAAGGGACCAAATATAAAAATTATTGGCATGAATAAAAGCACTGAAATACAGACTAAATAATGCACAAACTTTTCAATGACATAATATCAGAAAAATACCCAAACCTTAGAAATTAGATGGAAATCCAATACAACTAACTCATGCATGTTGAAAACACTGGAACAACAAGGAATAGAACAAATTTACCTCATATTATAAAGGCTACATATGACAAACCCAAGGTCAACATCATACTGAATGGAATAAAAAAACCCTAAAAACATTTCCTCTAAAATCAGAAACAAGACAAGGATGTCCACTTTTACCACTCCTATCCAACATAGTTCTTAAAACTATAGTCAGAGCAATCAGGCAAGAAAAGGAAGCTAAAGGGATGCAAATACAAAAAGAAGAAGTCAAATTATATCTGCTTGCTGATGACATGATTCTTATATCTAGAAGACCCAAAAAGTCCCCTTGAAGACTTCTAGAGCTGATAAACAAATTCAGCAAGGTAGCAGGATATAAGAGCAGCATCCATAAATCAATAGCTTTTCTATACTGCAATAATCAATCTACTGAGAAAGAAATTAGGAAAACTATCCCATTCACAATAAGCTGTCCTCTCCCTCAATACTTGGGAATAAATCTAACCAATGAGGTGAAAAATCTCTACAATGAAAACTATAGAGTACTGAAGAGAGAAGTTGAAGAAGTCCTTGGAAGATGGAAAGAACTCCCAAGTGTTTGCCACATTGTCAAAATAGCCATTATGTGGATCCAAGGCAATTCTCATCACAGTACCAATGACATTTTTCATAGAACAAGGAAAAATCCAGTTCTAAAATTCATTTGGAAGAATAAAAGATCCAGAACAGCCAAAGCAATCCTGAGCAAGAAGAGTGATGCTGGAGGCTTCATAATACATGATCTCAACTCATACCACAGAGCTCTTTTAAGAAAAGCAGTACGGTATTGGCATAAAAACAGACATGAAGATCCATGAAATAGAATAGAAGACACAGAGTAAAACCCACATAGATATAGTATCTTCTACTTTCCAAAGGTGCCCAAAAATATAGTTGGAGAAAAAAATTGCCTTTCTAACAAATAATGCTAGGGAAACTGGATATCCATACATAGATTAATGAGACTAGATCCTCATCTTTCAACCTGCACAAAAAATCAACCCAATATGGACCAAAGACCTAAGAAGTAGGCCAGAGATTTTGTAACTGCTAGAAGAAAGCATATCATAGGGTCAACACTCCAATATATTGGCACAGGCACCAACTTCCTTGACAAAACTCCTAAAGCTCAAGAAATAAAACAAAGCAATGCTAAGTGGGATGGTACAAATTAAAAAGCTTCTGCACAACAAAGGGAACAATTAAGAGCGTGAAGAGAGAGCCTAAAAACGGGAAAAGATCTTTGGTAGATGTTTCTCTGACAAGATCAATATCCAGAATATATAAGGAACTAAAAAACAAAAAATAACACATACAAAAATCCCAGTCAATAAATGGGCAAAAGAACTAATCAGACATACTTCTCAAAAGAAGAAATATAAATGGCCACCAATATATGAACAATTGTTCAAGATCCCTAGCAATCGGGAAAATACAAATCAAACCTACACTGAAATTTTATATCAACCCAGTTAGAATGGCAATCATGAAGGATACAAATAATAATAAATGCTGGCTAGGATATGGGGACAATGGGGCACTCATACATTGTTGGTGGGACTGCAAATTAGTACAACCACTTTGGAAAGCAGTATGGAGTTTCCTAAAAAACTAGGAAGGGAACCACTGTATGACTCAGCTATCCCACTCCTTGATGTTTATGCAAAAGAACTAAAATCAGCATATAATAGTGATATAGGCATGTCAATGTTTATAGCAGCACAATTCACTATTATAGCCACATTTTGGAACCAGCCCAGATGCCTGTTAGTGGATGAACAGATAAAGAAAATATGGTATATATACACAGTGGAGTTTTACTCAGCCACAAAGAAGAATGAAATTATGGCATTTGCTGGCAAATGGATGGAAACAGAAAACATCATTCTAACTGAAATAAACCATACTCAGAAAGTCAAGTGTCAAATTTTTTCTCTCATATGCAAAAGCTAGAGCAAAACGGTATAAAAATGAGGGAATCTCATAGAAAGTAGAAGAGAGATCAGTAGTAGAGAGAGGGCATAGAGGGAGAGAGAGGGAAGGACAGGAAAAGGGAGAAACTGTAGAATGAAATTGACCAAATCATGCAAAATTCATTTTGAAGAATAAAAGATCCAGAATAGCCAAAGCAATCCTGAGCAGGAAGAATGATGCTGGAGGCTTCACAATACATGATCTCAAATTATTCCACAGAGCTATTATAAGAAAAACAGTATGGTATTGGCATAAAATAGAAGATACAGAGACAAATCCACTAGATATAGCATCTTCTACTTTTCAAAGGTGCCCAAAAACATAGTTGGAGGAAAAACCATACATAGATTAATGAGACTAGATCCTCATCTTTCAACCTGAACAAAAATCAACCTAACATGGATCAAAGACCTATGTACATATGTGATTATACCACAATGAATTTCACCTTTATGTATATCTACATGGTACCAATTAAAGAAATTCTAAATAATTAGAAGGAAGACCAGTAGAATAGAGAAAAGAGAAGAGTAGGTGGGAGGAGCAGTGGTAAAAAGGAAATATTGGAGATTGAATTGGAGCAAATTATGTCTGATGTATGTCAAAATGAGCCCCAATATTATGTGTAACTGTAATTCACTAATACAAACATAAAAAAGTTTTTAATTGAATTATAGGACACCCAATTGATACTTGCAATGTTGGAAAAGAAAAAAACCCACACACTTGGTGTTGGAAGTAGTTGGGAGAGAAAAGAGATTATAAACTTGTAGTCACAACTAGCAGTATATAGACACGAACTAATGCTTTTGATATGTACGAGTAGTATAAATTACTCACCAGTTAATACATTTTAATACAACAACACATACTCATAATGTTTGTAGCATCCTGAACTAAAGGAAGAGTCACCTACATAAGTAAAAAGAAGAGAGACACCACTCATGGTTTGTCCCTAAGTTCCCTCTGTGTCCCAGTCACACCGTTTGCACGTTCCCAGATAATGATGGACTTTTACTTATCTGGCTGACTTAATCAGGACATATTTGGTTGCAAGAAATGAAACTCTTTTTAAAACAAATTAAGTTTTAAAAAATGAGTGATTCATTTTAAGGCTACAACAAGGATTTTCAAGGTAACCTGCAGAATGGAAATGAATTATGCCCTCTTATGGGACTGAGACTTGGAAATATTAAGTCAGGGTGTGGACTTCTGTCTTTTTCTTTCAAGGTTCTCATTGTATTTGGTGTCTGCCTTTCATGTCTTCTGCTGCTGGCATTGCTGGTAGCTGCTTTCAAATGATAGTTTAAACTCCCACATTTCCTCTATTGGATGGTCTGATGCTGGCAGCCAGCTGAATTGGACCCTGTATATTAGTCACTCTTCTTAATTGTAAGCAACAGAAACCACCATGGCTAATTTAAACAAAAAAGAAACTGGGTATTGTTGCTGCCCGAAGCGGAAGCCGCTTGGAGCAATGAATGCCGCAGGAAAATTCGGAGGCAGGATGAAAATGAAAAAAAGGTCTTTTATTCTTCTTCTCTCTCCGGTTCCAGCAATCACTCCAAACGCTCTAACTCCAACCACCACCTTCTTCTTCTTCCCACACACTCTAACCAACCTCACCCAGTTATATACATATAGCTTTAACAAGGACAAGTGCTTACAGCTCGAGCTTACAGGTGCATCACAGAGTGTTCACGGGCATACAAAGATTAATTGGATAATGCATTAATATCAGGTGGAAACTAGAACATCTTTTATGGCTCTCAGCTAACCGCAATCTTTAGCTATCTCCTTGATTATAGGCTCCTACAGGGTATTAGGGAGCTTACAGAATTGATGAAGAGGCTTGGAAAGCAGAAAGGAGGGGAAAGGAAAAAGAAAAAAAAAAAAAAAAAAAAAAACTACCCAACCAGCAGCACAGCCATGGTCACACACAAATCTGGTCCTGTGAGGTCACCCTCCTACTATTAGGCACCCACAACTTGAACCATTGACACTGGTGGCACTGGACTCTGCTGTTGCTGCTTCCACTGAAGTCCACTTCAGCCCTCACAAAATAAAACTCTCTAATCCTGTCAATTTCTGTATCACTAGGTTCCAATTCAAAATCCAGGACAGATCTTCTGATAGGTTGAGACTAGGTCATGTGCCAATTCCTTGGTCACAGGTGAGGCTGGAAAAGCAATTCTTAGGTACTTTCCAATTCTATAGTGGAAAGAGGGGTATATTTCCTATCACTTCTTATAAAGCAGGAAGTTCCTCAAAACTAAGAAAGGCATTTAGATTCTGGGCAACAGAAAACAAATGGTCACTAGATTTACTGATCTATTTCATTACACTTACATGAATAGGAACACTTCAGCCCTCACAGCTTATGTTGAATCAGACACATATGTGTGGACCAAATGACTATGGCCAGAAGGCAAGATTCCTTTCTACCTGGAACTGAGCTGTCCAGGACCTTGGGTACTTAGATGCTTCTCTAAGAAGTGGGATATGTGAGATCATGGTTAGGTAGTTCCTTTTCTTCTATGGCTGGCTCATGATTGGTATTCTGAGGTGATCTGATGACTTGGATCCTGTGTTACCCATCTCAGATTACTCGCTATCTTGCCATCGATTTCATTAATACAGTTGTATGTTTATTTCCCATTAGTGGGACAGCAGTGTTACTTTGGGGTATTTGGTGGACAAATTCAAGCCAACTTCTTGCCTGGATATCTGAAATTATCACTCCTAATATTCAGCAAAGTGGACCTATTAAAATAATACTTTGGAGCTTTGACAAAGATCTATTAGATATGATCCTTGAGAACACCAACCTATCTGAGATATATGAAGTATGAAAATGGAAAAAAATCTTTGTGAAGCTAAAATACCACTAAATAATTCCTTTTCATCCAAAAATATATATTGAATGCCTACCAGATGCTAGGGACTGTCAAGTTTCACTGAAGTTAGTTTTTCTTTTCTTATTTTAGGGAGTACAGCTCATGATAAATTAAACTAGATCTCTCTCAGTGGGTGCCAAATAAATAACAACAAAAGCCATACAAGGTCATACGTGGTGAAGGCCATTTTTAGTTTTGTGTTTCTGTAATTTGAATATTTGGGATTCAAATATGGGGAGTTTGACTGTTTAGCCCCAAATTACAGTCTCTGTATTGAGAGAGTTTTACATTTTTAATAAGGAATTTTAAATAAGTTCTACAATTTAATAAAGAATTATGAAACAGTTTCTGGAGTTTTTGTTTTAGGTTCTGAATTTTAACAAGTGCTTTGTTCTGAATTAGGTAAATGGTGCTAGGAATAATTATCTTTAATGTTTACAGTTATTTGCACTTTATAGGAGGAAAAAGAAATTACCAAAGTTGATAGAAATAAAATGAGTCCATAAAAAACAAAAAAAACAAATAAGAATGAATATTATATGAAAACCCTATCATGGCGAGGGGACAGAATAGTAGGATTTTCTTAATTACATACAGTCAAATATAAAAAGTACAAAGCTGGCATATTAAACATGAAAATATTTGAGCCTTGGAAGGAAAATGGAGAAGTTTAAGAATGGGCAAATTGGTAAAGAATACCAAAGATCATTCCATGGTCATCTGTATTACTAATTCTCATTATCAACTATGTTCATATCTAATCTCTCCTTTTGAAGGTCCAGTGCATCTCAGAAAGATGCTGTAGTTATGTTTGAAAAATAATAACATAATTATGTCATAGAACAGATTGCTTGGGAAGTTTTGTTTGACAATACTGTCTTACATGAGAGGTATCAAAATAAATCATGATCTTTTATACCATTTTAATAAAGAACCATGATGACATATGAAATAGTAATTTGCATACTCTGTAGGATTAAGATGGATCACTGTACAATAATCCCATTTGTCTTTAGGAGAACTGAGTTTTCTCTATAAGGGAAATAGAGATGGGCACAGATGTTACTTGGAACCATGTGAAAATGGAAAAAGTCTTTGTAAAGTTAAAATATCACTAAATAATTACTTATTGCAATTACTTCTTCTCATCCAACACACACACACACACACACACACACACACACACACATATGATGATTTTATCAGATGCTAGGGACTGGGTCAGGCTTCACTGAAGTTAGTTTTTCTTTTCTTATTTTAGGGAGTATAGGAGATACTCTAGGGATGATCTGCTGGAATAAGATCTCCCTGCATCCATTCTTATACAACAAGAGGATATGGATGGATAAAGTCCTCCTTGTAAGATTGAAGCTAAGCAAACTTACCATCCAATTGAATTCTTAAAGGCAAGGATCATCCAACTTTCCATAAAGGACCAGATAGTGTCCACACAAGCCTGTGGTTCTACAGTCGCTATCACAACTCTTCAACTCTGCCTTTAGAGCTCAAAAGTAGCCATGGAAATGAATGAGTATGACTGTGTTTCTATAGTTTTACTTATGGACACTGAAAATTTTGAACTAATGTAATTTGTGCAACAAACATTATTCTTTTGATTTTTTTCAACCACTGAAAAATGGAGTATTCATTCCTACATTTATAGTTTGTACAAAAAGAGGTGGTGGGCCAGATGAGTTGGCCCTTGGGCTATAGTTTACCAACTCTGCTTTAACGTGTCTTGTCTTTTTCTTGTTTCATAGATTCCAAACTAATTAAGATTGAATACATTTTCAGGAGGACTGCCAGAGCTTCTGTTGTGTCACAACTTTGTTTTAAAATATTATGGTCTAACCTTTCACATTCTGTTCCCTTTCAGGTGTAAACATCTTCAATATACAGTGTCAAGAAGGTGAAATGCAGATAAGACCTGTCAGAGTTCATAGATTCAGTATTGAACTACTCTTTTCCACATTATTTAATTCATCTTTTTTCCCCCAGTTTCAAAACATAATACCTAATCCATTCCCTACCTTTCCACTTTAAATCTAATTTGTATGGGACATATATAATCTTCTTTGGAAAAGATATTTGCTATGACTCAAACAATCCTTCTGTTTGCTCTTGGTTTCTTACTTTTGAAATCAGAGAACACACATTTTAGTCCCAGATGAATAAGAGGGGGGGGGGGGAAGTAAATGGAGTTGAACATCAGCCAAAATACAGGCTTTGCATAAGATGCCCAACTAATTTCCCCAGCTTTGTCTGCTCTATTAATTTTCTGCCAGTTGCTTATTTTCTCACAAATCTTACACATCCTGTACATGCAAAAGTAAGAGCAGCAAAAGCTCATATTTGAACTAGATAAGCAGAGAGAACACAGACATTCTTGTTACCATTATCAAAAAGTATTTTAAATTCAATTTAACCCATAATGAGAGTATACCCATGTGTTTTTCCATAGACAGTACTGTGTAGACTGGGGGATTCTAAATGTCTGTATCATAGAGTATAAACCTGTAGAGAATTTGCAATTAAAAATACTCTCAAATATGTTTAAATATAGAATAATAAATGTGCCATATGGCTTGAGCAAGAGGGTAACATCATTGGTTGACAAAAAAAAAAATCCTAAATGGCTCCTTTTATTCTTTCATTGAAGAAGTTTGAGCCTCTCTGCAATCCTTCCTAACCTCAAAGGACTTCTCACAATGCTCTCTTTTGCATTCCCATCTTAATACCATGAGGCATTTTTGTTTGTTTGTTTGTTATAGGCTGTTGAGCACAGCTACTAAGGTTGTAGCTCCTGCTAGCCTCGGGTCTCAGTGCCCAAGTCTGGAGTGCTTGCTGTTTATCCCCTCTC
This sequence comes from Tamias sibiricus, assembly GCA_025594165.1. NCBI lineage: Eukaryota > Metazoa > Chordata > Mammalia > Rodentia > Sciuridae > Tamias > Tamias sibiricus. The sequence goes on from CM046657.1 coordinate 145,931,434, forward strand.
ATTTCTAAGAATCCTGAATATTCCATTACTTATGGGTGTTAAACATTTTTTTGCTCCATGTTTTCCCCTCTGATGCAAAGCGGTTTCTTCTCTACTCAATTTCTTATCAAAGGGATATAATTCTTGTATTTGAAAAAATGTTTATTGCAGCCCATTTCTTACCTTAGGACTCAGGAATTGATCCTTGAAAAAAAGGCTATGAGTTGTTTGAGGGTCAGACACCAATATATAATCATCCTTCCCTCAGTAAGAACCCAATGACCTCCAACCAAATGTATGCACCTTAATTCTCCTTTCTCTTGGCATGAATTGCTCTCCCTCAACTTTCTCATATACTCATTTATCCAGATCCTGGGCCAGACAAATCCCGAAAGTCCTACTAAAATTAGCTCAATAGCCACACACGACTTGGACTTCCATTCTGGGGACACTGCAAATAAATGCACACACACACACACACACACACACACACACACACACATTATATATACACATATATATGTATACCAACTTTGGTGATTTCTATTTCTTCCAATGTTATTGAGTCTGGTGTCATTTTCTTTCATCATGAAAGATGTACTCTACTATTTCTTTTAAGGCAGGTCTACTAGAAACAATTTTACTTTTTTTTTTTTTTTTTAACTTGGAATGTTTTATTTTACCATTCATTTTAAAAGACTGCTTTATAAAATATAGACTTCTTGGTTGACAGGTTTTTATTTCAGTACATATGGCCTCTGACTTTTGATAGTTAAACTGATGATCTTTCAACTTTACATTGGTGTGAAAGTGATACACATTTAATAAAAACTATACTTCAAATTTTGAAATTTGATCTTTTTCTGTATCTAGTTCTGTGACCCTCTTATTTCCTATTTTCTAATTGGACCTATTTTAAACCCAGGTAGAATTTAATAATTGCAAACTGTGAATTTATACTTTAAATTTAACTGTTATTATCTCTGCCAATGGAGATGTGCAAAAGTGTGATGATATCCAAATATTGGGTGAAATGAAAATCATATATGCAGTTGTGCCTTTTTTGCATTTACATTGTAAAATATTTTTTTACACAAGTAACAGGTTTTAGCTACAAGATCAAACTATATTTACATTTATTTAAATTATTCTTGAATTTTCTTGGAGGCATTGATCACCATTTTACAGATGAAGAAACTGTGGCTGAGAAAAGGACAGGCATACAAAAATTGATCTGATGCAGATGGTCTGACCCTCAAGATCATGTTCATATGATATGTGACCATGTGGTCTGGAAATTCACAGTACTGTTTCCGACTGGGAGTAATATAATTTTTTAGAGGTGAGACTTTTTCATTTCCCCTTTTCCTTTCCTGTTGAACTTGTAGCATTGCTCCTGAGACAGATAAAATGAATCCACTCATAGCAGTTTTAGCCTCTTCTACTTTGCTACAACTTCCCTGGGGCAGAGTGGTAATTGCTTTTACATATCTTATAGCTCTTGCTTTACATGAGAAGACAAAGTGTATAAACACAATGGCTTTACAGTCACTTAAATACAGGCAATCTTCCCTTTGCCTTCTAAGTATTGGAAACGCTTAGGTAAACATCTGTTATGGTTTAGATATGAGGTGTCCCCCCAAAACTCATATGTGAGACAATGCAAGAAAGTTTAAAAGTGATATGATTGGGTTATTAAAACTTAACCATTCAGTGCATTAATCCACTCAAATAGATTAACTGGATGGTAACAGTAGCCAGGTAGTGTGTGGCTAGAACAGGTAGGTTCCTGGGGGTATGCCTTTGGGGTATATATTTTGTCCTTGATGAGTGGAACGTTCTCTGCTTCCTGGTGCCATGTCTTGAGCTGCATATGTCTTCCAAAACACCCTTCTGTTATGATATTCTGCCTCACTTTGGGCCCAGAGCAATGGAGCTGGCCATCTATGGAGTAAGATCTCTGAAACTATGAGTGACAAATAAACTTTTTCTTCTCTAAAATTGTTGTTGTCAGGTCTGTTGCTCACAGCAGTGAAAGAGCTGACTAAAACATCTAAGATTTTAAACTTAGCTTCTTTAAAATTAGGAACTTTTAACTTTGATATGTTAGCCAGAATGGTACTCCACATTCAACATGTTGTCTCTCCTTTTAATACATGCATAATATGTGGTGATAATAAGGAGTATGAAAGTAATCATAATTTTTTCCACTGCTAAAATTCTTTGTGATCAACAATGATGTTATATACTATTGTTAAGTTTCATTTATTTTTTCCGAGAGTATGATTCCCCCTTAAAGATCACATTTGGGTTCTATACTGGAAAACACCCATACTGAATTTGAGTAACACTTTAGATAGATGAGAGGATACTTATTTGTTTAAATTCAGTATTTTTTTTTTTTTTTTTTTTTTTTTTTTGGTCTGAGAGTACCTATGAAGAGTGAAAAAAGTGTTCCGTGCCCTCTGGGACGAAGGCGGCCAGATGTACTGAGAATGCTAATGTTTATCTTTTGAGAGCAAATGTGGCCCAAATCATTTTAATTTTTTAATACAATTCTCTGGTTGGTTGTTTATGGTTAGCTGATGGAAGATGCAAGGAACAGGAGGAAATTAATTATTTATATGGATAACAACAAAAAATGTGAGATGTGAATATTGGTCAAGATGAAACAGTTTTCTTAGTAGATTAATACAAGTTAGGCAAGGATAGAACACATGTACACATACACATCAGTCATTTATAGGGAATTGGTTATGAGATAAATCTCACCTTTGAGACTGATTCTGAATCCCAGGGGACAAGAGGAACATACATGTAGCTATAGAAACTACTCTCAGTGAAAAAAAAAAAAAAAAAAAGTATAAGAGAAATTCATTTTTTCCTTACTGGTTTTCTGAGCTTTGAATCAAATTTACGTTTTTGCCAGAGGTTATTTTGCCAATTGCTTTATTCATTCTTAGGAGGATCAGCATTTGAACATATCAGAGCATCACTTTGCACTCACTGTGGCTCAGGAAGAAGGGTTGACTTAAATCGAAAGAAGAAACCTTTAAGAAGGTTTTTGGCCCCTGAGGTTTGCCCACAAATACCCCATTATTGTGGATAATCTCAGGCCCCTGAGATGCATTAATTTTCTAAAAAATCAGCACCAAAGTTACCACATAAGCTTCAGAATTCTCTGTTTCTGTCCATCTTCTCACAGTTTCAATCGACCCACAGAGTCAAGAATATAGTTTGGTGGTTTTTAATGATAAAATGAAAACAGATAATAATAGATGAATTAGGACCTAATGCAAAAACTATGTCCTGATGTGTGAATGCTTCTGTAACTTTTGGGCAAAACACAATTATTTTCAGATTGCCTTTCCAGGGAGTGGAATTTAAAAATGAGGCACTTCAGGAAATTATTTTTTTAAAAAATGGTAGCAGTTAAATACTTCCAAAAAAGGGGAAAATTGAGGAAACTTTCAACATGTGTAATACAATATTCAGATTTGTAATTAGCCAGAGTAGGAATTGAAATACACAGATTTGAGGCCTTAGAAAATGAATAAAAGTGATTATGGGCAGATGAGTAGCCTTTAGATATATCTCAGAAAGTAATAAGCTGAGGTGTAGTCCTAGAGTCCCCATGCAAAGTCCCAGCCATGAGGAATTTGAAGAGGAGATAAACATTCCCAAATACCTTTTTAGAGGAATAATAAAGATGAAAATTATTCTTCTATTTCATATTAGTGCAAAGCCTGCTAAATAGTAACTGCTAGTTTAGGAAATAAAGGAGTTAGAGTTGACATTCAGACGTAATTTTTTCCATGAAGCTCTTCGGAATTCAGAATTGACTTGATGGAATGTCAACTATTGTTTATGACCATATATAGCTGTGACCGTACATAAATAATAAATGTTTGCTTCATTTTACATCTAGGGGCCTGGGATGCTGGGATGATCTTAGAAATATTTACTCTTTCTCATTTGCAATTATTTCAAGATTTTTCTGACCAACAAGGTGGAATTCAACATTTCCCCCCATAAGCCATTAGGTTCATGCCATTGGCTATAAAAAAAAAAAAGGCAGATTTGCTATATTCTGATTTATCTGGAGGGTTCATTAAAATTCTCAGATGAGCTTGTCTTTTCATCTATAAAATATGTTCTGATACTATTTAGCAACTATATCATTCCTACACTATAGAGTGTATGATAATTGCATGTAAACATCAGGCAGACTTCAAATAGAAATTACTCTGAGCTTAAAACAGTGAAGCTGTTGGGCAAAACATAATTATTTTCAGATTGCCTTTTCAGGAAAAACCACCACTGTCAAGGGTTTAGAATCTCAATGTATCTTTTTGGTGGGTCACAATTCAATAATTTAATGTCAGATCAGCTATACAAATAATGGAAAAACTAAGAAACCAAATGGGGCACATTCTAAGGATTAAATAATAGAGGAAGCCTTGCCACCATGCATTAGTTATCTACCACTGTGTAACAAATTGCCTCAAAATTAATGCTTTAAAACAGTAGAGTATTTTTTATCTCATGCAGTTTTTGAGGGTCAAGAATATAGACATGGATTACATGGGTTCTTCTGACTCAATGTCTCTTTGTAGCTATTGACTAGGGCTACATCTCCCCAGTGGGTGCTTGACTGGGGTGAAGAATCCCTTTCCAAGCTTGCTCGGGTGGTGGTTGGTAAGTTTTACTCCTGCATATCTGTAGCATTATGTCATGGCAACTGGATTCCCCAGAGCAATTGTCTAAGAGAATGAGTGAGAGAGATGCTCAAAACAGAGCCCCCCCCTTTTTTTAAATTTATGAAGTGATATCCCATCACTTCAGCCTTTGTCTATTATAAGTGAGTTACTAGATGCAACCAATACTTAAGGGAAAGGGAATACATAGGGCATGCATATTGGAGGTGAGTCTATTGGTTTTTTAGGGCTGCAAGAACAAAATATCAAAACCTGAGTGGTTTAATAGAAAATTAATGTCTTGATTCTAAAACCTAGCAGTTCAATATTAATGTGCTGGAAGGATTGGTTTCTTTTGGGCAGTGAGGGAGAATCTGCTCCATGCCTCCCTCTTAGCTTCTGGTGACTTGCTGACAATCTCTGACAGTCCTTAATTTGTAGATGTGTCCTCCCAATCTTCGCTCTCATTGTCATATGGTATTTCCCCTGTGGATACATATGTCTCGGTGCCCCAATTACCCCTTTTTATAAGGATGAGAATCATACTGGATCAGGGTCCACCCTAATGACTTCATCATGACTGTACCTGCAAAGACCCTAATTAATACAAATAGGGTCACATTCACAGGGTCTGTGGGATTAAATCCCCACAGTTAGGGGTTTAGGATCTCAATGTGATTTTTTTTGTGGGTCACAATTCAGTGCATATCCAGAAACTGTACTAGAGGCTGACACAGTTATTGGAGGAGGCAATGTTAAAAAAATCCTAGTGGACAGGTTACCCAAAGGAAGGTAAGGCCGTGGTAGGCTTTCCAGAAGGAGACATAAAGAAGACTCAGTTGCTGCCAGAATTGCTATGTGAGCAGAGAGTAAATGGTTTCCTCTCTACCCTGGCCCACCCAGAAGTATACAGTCCAATTTTTCCTTGCTGAAATTTAGCCAGTAAGGAAGCCTCTAAAAGTCTACCTCCTGCAAGACTGAACAGAGCAGGGGAAAGTCAAGCAATGTACCTGAGGACAGACAGCCCCCAGGACAGGAATATATACATCCCATAAGACCTGCAGGAAAGAGTCCCAAGGTGCTGCAGTGAGCTCACAGAATAATACTGGACATTTTAATTTTGGAGGTTAACATAGTAATACTTGATACCTGTTGGAAACCACGTGAAATTCTAGCTCGAGATAGTTCATGGATTTAACATTAGATTGTGCCAATATTCCTTTCTGATGTCTTATAGATGTCATGTCCTAACTACTTTGATAAGTGGAATTGGAGGCATATCTCTGTCTAGAGGAACTATGAAAAAAATTCCTGTCACTAAGTGCACTAAGAAAGTTTAAAATTGGGCTTTATTTATATCATTACCCACCACAGCCGTATTTATAGATCATGCCTGGGGAGGTTAATTCTTCAATGTCTTGGCAGCTAACTTCCTGTCTATTATCATTCTCATTTTTACCGAAGCATTGCTGAAGTCAAGGTTGGGTCATGAGAATTGTCCAGTTGGGATAACGCACGAAGGATAAAAGTCTTTCCTGAGAAATACAGATTAACTTTTGTGGGTCCTGGAAATTGGCACTTTCAGGTTTTGTGATTTACTTGCCAAAGCTGCTGTTTGAAAGGAGAAAACGTTTGGAGGAGTAGGTGTGTGTGTATGTGGTAGTTAGACTGAACAAACTCTCAGCTCCTCACATACTGTGCATTCATGGACAGAAACCGTCTTTGCACCTGCTATCCTCATTGCCAGTGCAGACTTCCTCCTCTCTCCACCTGCCACTTCCACTAAGGGCTGATTTTCCTTCCAGGACTTAGTCAAGGACATACTTAGTCCAGGATGGTTTTTCTTTGTCTCCAAGCCTGGTTTGGTGGCCCTTCTATGTTTATAGCTGCTTGTGCCCTCCTATGATTACACTCAATGAGCTGGACGACAAAGCATCTCTGTGTCTCTCTCTCGCTTACTGCTTTGTAAGCTCTATAAGGGAAGGAATCATAGCAGTCATGTGGCATCTTCAGGATCTCCTGGAACATAGGCATTTAATAAGTATTTAAAAGATGATTGTCTGTTTAGGAACCAGATAAAAAAAGAGAGAGGCCATGGCTTTCATTCCGGTGAGCCCAAGGCAGGTACTTCCATTGGCGATGAAATATTTTCTCTTATATTCCGCCAAGACACAACAGGAAATGGTACTTTAATAAGAAATTCAGTTTGATAAGATCCACATATTCCCATTAAGACTCAAATATGCATAAAACTTTATTTATAGTAGACTATAGTGCTCTTACTTGCCTTTTCAATGTCACTCAAAAATTTCCTGTTTACAACTTAGTCTCTTCTGTGTTAACTCAATCTCTTTGGAGGGGAAAAAAAAGGCCTTTCTTTTTCATGGAGGGGTCAGTTTAGACTGACTGGGATGGCTTAAGTGTCTTTTGCCATGAGGAAGAAAGAATATTTTGTCACCATCTTCTGACCCTTGGCTCCTGCTGTGGCGTAGATTGTCTTGCTTGGCCACTGGGTGTCCTCTGTTGGTACCTGCCTGGTTACTGGGCAGTTGGCCCCCCAGTGATATTAGGTTCTGTTGTGACTATGATCCTGAGGGCCTTATGTTGTCCATCTCCATCGTCTCAAACATGGGTCTCTTCTGGTTTTTTTTTTCTGTCTCCAGATATCCCAAGAAAACAGCCTCTTCTGTGTCATTTCAGGGTGTGTGTCTCTGAGGCTCTCCTGGGTCCGTGCACCACTGCCATTGTTATCACCAGGCACTGTGTCCCTGCATTACCAGGCTGAATGCCAGCCTCTCTGGGTGTTTTAGTTAGCTTTTTCACTGCTACAATTTCAGAGGTTTCAGTCCATAGACAGCTGACTTCATTGCTCTGGGCTTGAGATGAGTTAGAACATCATGTGGGAAGGGTGTGGAGGGTGAAAGCAGCTCAGAACATGAAAACCAGGGAGCAGAAGACTCAGGTTGGCTCACTAGGGACAAAATATATGCCTCAAATATACCTCCAGTGACCCACCTCCTCCAGCCACACCCTACCTGCCTTCAGTTACCACCAGGTTAATCTATTCAAATGCAGCAAGCTTTTGATTAGGTCATACCTCTTATAATCTAATCATCTCCCCTCTTAATGTTCTTGCATTTTCTCACACAGGAGCTTTTGGGATATATCTCATATCTAAACCATAACAGACTAGTCATACTCTTACCAGGATACCTGAAAAGACAGGCCCAGCTGACTTTCACTATTATTCCACCAACCCTTCTTGGGGATCTTATTATTTTACCTTCCATAGAGCTAAAGTCCAGAGAAATGGGGCATGGAGCCTGTCTTGGTGATCCAGGTAGCATGTTAACTCTGGTCTTGTGTTCTCTGAACTCTTATTTACTTTATGACTTAATTTTATAAACTCTTCATGCTCAATACTTTAGCTTGGCTTTTATATTTATTTTTTGCAATTCAAAATAAAACCCTCTTTCACGATTAGTGCACATCCCTGACTAATCAGAACCATTTTGGCTTTTGGAGGAGTGTTTTTACTCTGGGTATAAAGACATTTTTATTTGAAACTCAAAGCCCAGCAATGACTTCTTTGTTAAGCAGTATCTGTTCTCCCCTTATTCAGGGAAGTTCATGGCTCAACTTCGCTGGCAGAAAGGATAACAGGTGAAGGCAGGAATGGAAAGAAAGTCAATATCCAAAAATATTATTCCACCTTGGTTGTAGTAATAACATATAGCATTTGTGTTATATTTATATAAAGTTTTATAGTGCACAAAATGTGTTGGTGTGTGTTAATAATTATGATTGTTAAAAGCCCAAACTTTATACCTGGACTAGGCTAACATAGTCTCCTCAGGATGGGAGATTGATAGCTGGGACAGTTCTACTTTTTGGAATATACTTCTTTGGCCTGCTGCAGAAAACACATACCACACACACACACACACACACACACACACACACACCCACCCATTAAGAGCTCAACTTATTATCCAGTATACATTGAATAAATGGGATGTTATTGTAATTATACCAAATATAATGAAAAGATTAAAAAAAATGAAATAGACTTTAATCATTTAACCTAAAGACCATGAAAGATATTTAGGGATGAATATTTTGGTAATATTGAAAAAGAGGATAACACATCAAATTTAACTACAACTCTAAGATTTCTATTGGGATTGTAGTTAGGAGAAGAAGAAATCAGCCCAACTGAATATTTGAATGGTTTTAAGAGTTCCCCCAAGTATTTGAAACAAGTTTAAATATATGAAGTTAGTAATGGGAATTAGTTTGGAAATCTGAAACTGGAATGAGTTTAGAATGCTAAATTGTATGTTTGTGCATGCTAAAGGTGGATATTGCATATAAATGCTCAAATAAACAAATAAAAATTTACAAATGTTGTGGTTTAGATATTAGGTGTCCCCCCAAAGCTCATGTGTGATACAATGCAAGAACATTCAGAGATAAAATGATTGGGTTATGGAAGCCTTAAGCCAATCAGTGAATTAATGTTCTGGTTGGGTTTAACTGAATGGTAACTGAAGGTAGGGTTTGTCTGGAGGAGGAAGATTAATGAGGATGTGTCTTAGAGTATATAATTTATATCTGGCAAGTGAAGTCTCTCTCTCTCTCTCTCTCTCTCTCTCTCTCTCTCTCTCTCTCTCTCTCTGCTTTCTGATCATCATTTGAGATGCCTATCTCTGCCACACTCTTCTGCCATGAAGTTCTGCCTCACCTTGAGCCCCAAGGAATGAAGCCAGCTATCTATGGAGTGAGACCTCTGAAACTGTGAGCCCCCAAATAGACTCTTCCTCCTCTATAATTTTTTTGGTCAGGTCTTTTAGTCACAGCAGGAAAAAAGCTGACTAAAATAGCAAGAAATCCTAGACAATATGTAGAGGTGAAAAAGAACTTTATAATCTGAACTGGAAATTCAGAATCTGTAAAAGAAAAATATAGATAAGTATAGATATACATATAGATGTAGCATTAAAAGTTAGGCCCAATTACAGTATGATACATAATGTTACAAAGTACAAAGTAAATGATGGATTAGAAAAAGTATTGGGAATACAAATGACTAAGGATTTGCATACATAATCATGCATAGAGCCCTTAAAACTTGAAAAAGACTAATAAGGCAGTAGAGAAATGGAAAGAGCATATACTCATGAAAAGTTAACATGCTATGTTAATTTTCTGATGTTAGACTGACAAAATTAAACAGACTCAAATGTAGAAGACTGTCCTGGGGAACACAAACATTAATGAGTACTTTCATGCACCTGCAATAGGTTTGTTTACATTAATTTAGAAAAAGAAGTGACATGCCTATTCAAATTAAAAGTAAAAAATAAACATGTCTGTTGACCTAGAAATTTTGCTTATAGAAATATACCATAGAAATAAATAGGTAACTACAAATGGAAATAAATACAAGGACATTTATTTCATACTGCTAATGATGTTAAATAAATTATGACACATTCACAGCATGGAAAGTTATGCATCTATTATGAGGAGTGAATCAGAGCTATATTAGCTTGGAGGGATTTCCATGAAATAGCATTTTAAGCAAACAAATATTTGGAGAAGTGTGTATAATATTAACACATTTTTATAAAACAGTAACAAGTCTCTCATATAAATGTCTGTAGATATGTGCGTGTGATTCCAGAGATATGCACTAATTTTTAACATGGGTTACTTGGGGATGATGGCAATAGGGCTGAGGGCCAAAGAAACATGATGGATGGAAAGCAAGGGAAAAATATCTGGACTGAAAAGCAGTTGCACTTGTGCCAGTTGCCAAATAAGGACACACACAAACATAGACACACACATGCAAATTAGGAGAAAATAGATAAATTTAGTTAATGTATACTGACCTATATGAATGACCTATTATATTAGATAAAGTTTGTATGTAGAGACATTTGTGTAGTATGATTCTAATTTTATTAAAATAAGTACTCACCTAAATATCAACATATATGTTTATATATCTATGTCTTATAATTATACACACACACAATTTAAGAACGTGGAAATGTGGAAACCAGACTGAATTTGCATTCTTTAGGCAGTGGGAATGGAACAAGGACAAGATGTTATCTTTATTATTATTTTTTTTGTTATATGTTTTTTACTTATTTGCTAGGCTTGTATTAATTTCATAATTTATACAAAATTTATATTAACCTAAATAAATTTAAATAGTATTATCTTGTATGTGTATGACTTTTAGATTCCACAAATGCATTGACTCAATAAAAGAATACACCAATCCTGGCATGTAGCCAACATTACTTAAGCCAAACTATGATCTTATTCTGAAGCAAAACTTACATTTCTTATGTTAAGCAATTTGAAGATGCCATTGGCCTGCACATGCTCTCATCTGCTTCTCACCAACAGCCTGAGTTTTTAACCCCATATTTACATATATGGGAGAAGAAATTGGAGAGCTTCAGTGACCTGCCAAAGATTCAAAGTCTAATTCTGTATCTCAAATAGCAGTGCTTTTATTATATCACAAGTGTTGTTAAACAAGTGTTTTTCTATCTTTTTCCAAAAACCCAACATGTCTCCATGGATGAGTGTGGATGGGTACAAAACTGTTCATACCACACAGTGGCATTTCCCTCCCTGGTTGCCAAAGTGCCTTTTATTCATTCCAATCTCAGATGCCCTCTTCTCTTCTTACTGCTTGGCTAAATCCTACAATTAGTGAAGGCACTTGGGTACCTCTGTTGCATGGCAGCGAAAGAAGACTCAGCCCTCTGAGCTGCCTTCTGTTTCAAACAAAGTAGCCCAATTCCTTGGTTAGACCATAGCCAATGTTTTTTGGCTTTAGTGCTAAAGAAATAAGCAAAGCAGATGTAATAAAAAAAAATCTTACAACTTCAGGCTACAGAAATGAAAGAATGGGAAAAGAGCCAACATATAAGTTGCAGTCATTGGACAGACACCGTGGTGACTTGGTGTTTTAGTATGGGTTTAGAGGAAGTGGTGTGGCTATTGCACATCCATGCCTGTGCTTTTATTTCTTAAATTATACTTGTGGTATAGTTATTCATGGCCTTGAATAATTTTATCCTCTTGAATGCAGGCAAAACTTGCTTTTAGTTAGAATATAGCAAAAGTGATAGAATACTTAATTCTAGAGCTGATTTATGTTATATATGGACAGAGAGATTTTTCTCCTGTTCTCTTACACACACACACAAAACAAAACACTCTCCCAGGTCTTGTGAGAGGATCACATGGTCAGAAACTGTGGGTGGCTCTAGGAGCTGAGAATGGACCTCAGCTAACAGCCAGCAAGGAAGACAGGGACCTCAGTCCTACAACCCCAAAGAGCTAAATTCTGACAACAGGCACAGGAGTTTGGGCAAAGACTCCAGCTCCATAAAAGAATGTGAACAGGCCAACATCTTCATTGCAGCACCATGAGACCCTGAGCAGAACTAGGTAGGCTAGGCCTGGATCTTCACTCACAGAAACTGCGACATAAGAAATGAGTGTAATTGTAATGTGTGTCAAAATACATCTTTGTAGTGATTTGTAAGCAATAGTAGAAAATGAATAGAACACATGACTAGTAAAGAGTATGACATCATGGAAAGAACATAGTTCTGGAGCACAGAAAACTTGGACTTATTCTCTGTGTCCCAGTGAACTTTCTATCTTTCATGCAAGTCAAAAGACCTTCGAGCACCTCGGCCAGAGAAGATGGTGGAGTAGAGGAGTCTTCTTTCCAAACTGCTTCATTGCATGAGACCAAGATAGCAGATAAACAGCTTCTCAGTGAGGTGGATGAAAGAGAGATTGTACTGGGATTTCATATTGGACACTCAGAGCAGCTTGGGGACACAGAAGATTGGATACAATAAAATAAAGAAGAAGCCGGGCGCGGTGGTGCACGCCTGTAATCCCAGCACTTGGGAGGCTGAGGCAGGAGGATCGTGAGTTCAAAGCCAGCCTCAGCAATGGTGAGGCACTTAGCAACTCAGTGAGACCCTGTCTCTAATAAAATACAAAAAAGGGCTGGGGATGTGGCCCAGTGGTTGAGTGCCCCTGAGTTCAATCCCTGGTACCAAAAAATAAAAAAAAAAAAAAAAAAAAAAAAGAAGAAAGCCCACTGCTGGCACTGACACACTGTGGGCAAGGCGGGGAGCCAGATTAAGGGAACAGCACTTCAGCTGGCACCATGGCCTGTCTTGGTACAGAGAAAATTGAGATCAAGGACACTGCTGGACTGATCCAGAGACTGGGCTGCAAAATATCCTCATGTGGGAAAGACACTGTGTATTTCCCAGTTGTCTACAGAAAGCCAAGGCAGGAACCATCTTGTCACTGTGTAGTGGCCACTACCTGTGGGAACCAGGAAAGCTGAGCTGTGTTTGAAAACAGAATCTGGCCTGTACCACAAACTAGACTGTGCCAAAGAGACCAGGAGAAATGAGGCACAGAGAGTGTTTTACCCAGGGAAATGTGGGTAGAGGAGGCCCAAGAAAGCCCAGTTCCCTCCCCAGACTTTGATGGTGGCTTGTGGGACCAGCTGGAGTGAGTGGGTGTGACTGTGTGCTGGGGAACAGAGCCTGGGAGGCCAGGAAGGGCAGGGTGGTAGGAGGCAAGGGATTGACTCCCCTACCTTAGAAGCAGAACCCGGGAGATACTCCTGGTGTAGTCTCCCAGCATGGGTCAGTGGCTGCCAGATCTCAAGGGGGTGCACTTATTTAATTTCTCCAGACCAATCACTACTCAAAGAAGCACCTGGGGCCTGCCTAGACCCTGCCTTCAGGAGTTTGCCCAAGGGAAATCCTCTTACAGAACTCTACAGAGACCCCAGGCTGAGAATGGAGCAGACAACACTTACCATCCATCTCACTCTACACTGTCAAGAAGGGAAGTTCAGGGTTTTTGAACTCCAACTGGCTATTTGATGAGCAACACAAAACAAGGAAGGATTTTCCAGCCTGCAGCCACTCCTCTTCTACATGGTACTACCTCAAGAAGAAATGGAAAGACAGTTGGGCACAGACAATGAACATATATTCTCAATGACAATTTTTGACCACTGCAATGGAAATGATTCCATAATTTTTTCATCAAGTACCCCCAGCTTCTTTCTTTCTTGTTTTTTTTTTTTTTTTTTTTTTGTTCGTGTACTGAATGGTTCATGGACATTTATACATATACATACTTGTTTCTTTTTTCACACTTCTAACATTATTTGAAGGCAGTTATTTTTCATGGCTCTTTTAAGGGGTAGGGCTTTTGATTAATATATTTTGGTTGGTATTGTATTGTTTTTTGACTTGGCTGTTTTCCTTGCTTCTTTCTCTATTTTCTTTTGCCAACAGCCAAATTCTATTGTTCATTCTTTCTTTATTTTTTTTACTTCTATTTTCTTTCATAATCATCATATCCTACATCTCTTCTGCATTCTCCCTGTTCAGATTTTGAAATTGCAAACTCTTTTGCAAATTTACTGATGGCAATTGCTGATCATACCATTTCTGTTCATTGTGCCAGTTAACATTGTAGATGTTAGAGTAGGAACTAAGTATTTAGTTTAATGTTGTATATTGTTTGCATTGCTTTTAGTTATTATTTGTCTCTCCCTAAACTGCAAGGTACTGGAAACCTTCAGGGCTATTGTAAGTTCATTGGGTAGAAACCCTGCTGCTTTGGATCCATACTGATAGATGGGTAGATGCAAACAATATGAAAAAGCAAGATAATAAATCACTCCAAGCACCAAAATGCCTCAATAACAAACTCCATTGACACCACAGTGGAGGAAATGTCAGAGAAAAAATTTAGAAAGTTCATAGTCAAACTCATTTATGAGGTAAAAGATGATGTAAGGAGTGAAATCAAAGAAAAAATACAAGAGGTGAAAGATCACTTCAATAAAAAGATAGATATTCTGAAGAACAGATTGGAAATCTCAAAATGAAGGAATCCATAATTCCAATTAAAAATTCAATGGAAAGCATCACCAATAAACTAGACCACATGGAGGATAGAGTTTCATGCAATGAAGACAAAGAATATAATCTTGAAAATAAAGTTGACAATGGAGAAAAGATGTTAAGAGACAATGCAGTCTCAACAGAGGCAAAACAAGTTATACGCACAAATTGCGAATTTCTAGAACGTGTACAATTGAAATATATAGCAAAGTGGTGTTATAGTATGGTTTATTCTCTAGTTTTCTAGACGTTATTCTCTCTCTCCATCTCTCTTACCACTAATTACTACTCCTTGGTTTATTAGTTTTTTCTCTTCTTTCTTGTTTTTTTTTTCTTTTTCCATCTTTCTTAATTTTTCTCCTCTCAACCGCAGCCCTAAGTTAGGTTTATTGTGACTCGGTCTTTCCATCTATTCATTCACTCCATTCTCTTTCCTCTCTCGGTCGGCCTAGATACTTAAACCACTTCCATTAGACAGTCTCTTTTCATTACTTTCTTAAGAAAGAATAAATCAATATCACCTCACTTCATTCTTCCGTAAACATATTACCCTCTCTGTCCATTACTTGAAACTTTAAAAGTTCAGAACTAGAAAGATCATGTTGTCAATCGAAAGTTAGTATCACCAACAGAGTAGATCACTATGGAAGAAAGAACCTCAGACAATGAAGACAAAATATATATCCTAGAGAGAAAAATCTAGATTTACACAGCAAAAATGGTTAAGAAACCAAGAAACAGAACCTTCAAGAATTAGGGGCCACAACAGCAAAAAGTAACCAAACATAAGAGGTGATTGGGGTTAGATGGAGGCGGGCAGAAGTTTCAAGCCAAGGAAAATGGAAAAAAGGTAAAATTTTAATTTAATGAAATAATTACAGAAAATTTTCCAAACTTGAGGAGCTGAAGGGGACAACCAAGTTTTCAAGAGGCCTACCGAGAACACCAAACAGACAAAAATCACACAACAGATCCACACCAAGACACACTATTATAATGGAAATGCAAGGAGAGATATTTATAAGCCACAAGAGAAAAGGAAGCAGATTACACTGAAAGACTTTGTTCAGATTAGTTCTACCCAGACCTTAAAAGCATGTCAGACTACCAAGAAATCTTCGTATCCAGACAAAATTGAGCTTTAGATTTGAAGATTGAAAAACAAAACCCTTCCACGACAAGCAAAAGTTACAATGGATTTCAATCTCGAAAAGCCAGCACTTCGGAAACTCCTGGGCAAAATTTTTTCCATGAAGAAGAAGAGAAAAAATAACAATGGAAAATCAAAACCAAGGGGAGATATTAAACTAAGGGAAATACCCAACCAAGAGAGAACCAAATCAAGCTAAAGATCATCATACAAAGAAAAATGGATGGAATAAAAATCACATCTCAATAATAACCCTCTGAATGTTTAACGGCCTAAAACTCGCCATTCAAAAGACCCACAGATTATCTGAATGGATTAAAAGAAATGGATCCCAACAATCTTGCTGTCTCCAAGAAACCACACCTCATCAGAAAACGACTCTCAATATACTGAAGGTAAAAGGCCTGGGAAAAGTCCTTCTCCACTTGCACATGGCCTGCGGAAGCAAGCATGGGTTTTCCATTCTCATTTCAAATAAGGTAGACCGTCAAGCAAAAGTTATCAAAAGGACAAAGATGGATATATCTTACTGACTTAAGGGAAACATTCATCAAGAGATATTAACAATCATAAATCTATAGCCCCAAATAATGGAGCACCTACATTCATGCCAAACAAACGCTTCTCAAGTTCAAGAGTAAAATTGACCACAACACAGTTATTCTAGGGGATTTCAACAGACCTCTCTCACCAATGGATACGACATCCAAACAAAACTAAACAACGAAACCTTAGGCCCGCCTTAAAACAATTAATAACTTAGATCTAACGGACATATATAGAATAATTTCATCCATCATAAATGAATACACGTTTTTTCTCAGCAGCATCATGGCTCCTTCTCCCAAAATAGATCATATATTATGTCACAAGGCAAATCTCAGCAAATATAAAAAAATAGAATACTACCACTGCATCTATCAGACCATAAAGGGATGAAATTGGTAATCAATGACAAGAACAAGGAATAAGAAAAACCTACTCGCAACTAACTGAAGCTAAGCAACATGGCGACTGAATAAACAAGGGTTGAAGAGACATCAAAGAGGGAGATTAAAAAATTCCTAGAGTAAATGAGAACACAGATACACAGATAGAAATCTCTGGGACACTATGAAGGCAGTATAAGAGGAAAATTATTGCACTGAGTTCATTCTTTAAGAAGGAAGAAAAACCAACAAATTAACGACTTAACATCACACCGCCAAGCACTAGAAAATAGAGAAACAGATCAACACCAAGAGCACAGAGACAGAAAAATTAAAATCAGAGCAGCAATTAATGACATGAGACTAAGGAAACAAATTCAAAGAATTGACAAAACTAAAGTTTGGTTTCTTTGAAAAAAATAAACAAAATTGACAGAGCCTTAGCAATGCTAACAAAGAAGAAGAGAAAAAACTCCAAATCACTAACATTTGTGATGAAAAAGGGAAGATCACAACAAACACCTCGGATATACAGAAGATAATTAGAAATTACTTTGAAAACTGGTACTCTAATAAAAACAGAAAATGCTGATGCGCATTGACCAGATTTCTAGAGTCATATGATTTGCCTAAACTGGATCTGGAGGGCTATACCCAATTTAAAACCAGATCGATTACAAGCAAAGAAATAGAAGATGTCATCAAAAAGCTAACCAAACAAGGAAAAAGGTCCAGGACCTGATGGGTTTTTACAGCAGAGTTCTACAGACTTTAAAGACAGAACTAATACCACACTGCTCTTCAAACTAGGTTCACAAGAATAGGAATGAAGCGGAGAGCCTCTTTCCAGACTGCTTTTTATGAGGCCAATATTACATTAATTCAAAGCCAGGCAAAGGACACATCCAAAAAGAAAACTTTAAGGCCAATTTCCTTGATGAACATAGATGCAAAAATCCTCAACAAAATGTCTGGCAAAATCGGATCCACAAAAACATATCAAAAAGATAGTGCACCATGACCAAGTGGGGTTTATTCCAGGGGATGCAAGGCTGGGTTCAACATTCGGACCTCACTAAACATAATATCAGTCACATCAATAGACATTAAAGATAACAATCATATGATTACTCTCACTAGATGCACGAAAAAAGCAATTTGACACAATTACCGCACCCCTTTATGATACCAAAAACACTGAAAAAGAAAAAAACTAGGAATATCAGGGACCATATCCTCAAACATTATTAAAAGCTATTTAATGCAAGGCCCAGAGCTAACATTATCTTAAATGGAGAAAAATTGAAAGCATTCCCTCTAAAAACTGGAACAAGACAGGGATGCCCCCCTCTCACACTGGCTATTTACCATAGTACTGGAACATCTGGCAAGAGCAATTAAGACAGACAGAAAAGAAAATAACGGCTTCTTCCCCAACCGCCCCCCCCCCCCCCCCCCCCCCCCTACTACCCCCACGCCGCGCTCACCATTAGCACTATTTTGCTGATGACCTGGTAATCTACCTAGAAGACCCACCCAACTCTTACCACTGAAAAACTTTTACAACTAGTAAATGAATTTGGCCAAAGTAAGCAGCGCTACAAAAATCAGATACCCATGAAGTCAAAGGCCATTTTTGTACATCCAGTGACAAAGCCTCTGCAAAAGGGAAATGGATGAAAAAACTATGCCATGATATTCTGAAGAACAGATTGGAAATCCTCAAAATGAAGGAATCCATAATTCCAATTAAAAATATTCAATGGAAAGCAATCACCAATAAACTAGACCACATGGAGGATAGAGTTTCATGCAATGAAGACAAAGAATATAATCTTGAAAATAAAGTTGAAATGGAGAAAAGAATGTTAAGAGACAAGAAATATAATTTTCAAGAAATATGGGATAATATTAAAAGCCCAAATTTAAGATTCATTGGGCTAGAGGAAGGCTATGAAATACAAAATAAAGGAATGCACAATCTTTTCAATGAAATAAAATCAGAAAAATTTCCAAACATTAAGAAGGAAATGGAAAATCAAATACAGGAGGAATATAGGAGTCTAAATATACAAAATTACAACAGACCCACTCCAAGGCACATCATTATGAAAACGCCTAACATAGAGAATAAGGATAGAATTTCAAAAGATGCTAGATCAAAACTAGTCACATTTAAAGATAAAGCAATCTGGATCTTGGCTATTTTCTCAACCCAGACCCTAAAAGCTAGAAGGTCTTGAAATATTATATGCCAAGCTCTGAAAGAAAATGAATGCCAACCAAGAATAGTATACTTAGCAAAATTAAGCTTTAGAATAGATGATGAAATAAAATCCTTTTGTGATAAAAAAGTTAAAAGAATTCACAACTAGAAAGCCTGCACTACAAAACATACATAATAAAATATTTTGTGAAGAAGAAACAAAACAAAAACAAGAATGAAAACTGGTAGAGGGAGGAACTACACTAGAAGAATAGGCAATCAAAGGAGAATCAAATTCAACTTGAAAACTAGAAATAAATCAAAATGACATGGAATAAAAATCACCTCTCAATACTAACTCATCAATCAAAAGACATAAGTTGGCAGACTGGATTACAAAACAAGACCTAACAATATGCTGTCTCCAAGAGATTCACCTTATAGGCAAAGACATCGAAAGACTGAAGGTGAAAGGATGGGAAAAAAAACATATCATTCACATGGATCTTCTCAACAAGTCCCTAGAAAAAGAAGTACAAATCAATACCCAGATCAGTAGAAGACAGGAAAGAATTAAAATGAGAACCCAAATCAATGAAATTGAGATTTGAAAAAATTCAAAAAATCAACAAAACAAAAAGTTGGTTCTTTGAGAAAATGAAATTGATAAACTCTTAGTCAAGCTAATGAAAAGAAAGAAGGAAAAACTCAAATTATTAAAATTTGTGATGAAAAAGGAAATATTGCCATTGGGGGGGGGGGGGGGGGGGGTTCAGACACTGTCAAATTACAGAGGATAATCAGAGACTATTTTGAAAATTTATACTCCAATAAATTAGAAAATCTTGAAGACATTGACAAATTCCTAGAGACATATGACCTACCCAAATTAAACCAGGAGGACATAGAAAGTTTAAACATATGAATTTCAATTGAAATTGAAGATGCCACTGAAGGCTACCAAGAAAGAAAAGTCCAGGAATGGATGGATTCTCAGCTGAGTTCAACCAGACCTTTTAAGAAGAACTAACACCAATCCTCCTCAAATTATTTCATGAATCAGAAAAGGAAGGAATCCTTCCAAATTTATTCTATGAAGCTAATATCACCCTGATACCAAAACCAGACAAAGACACATAAAGGAAAGAATACTTCAGACCAATATATTTGAATGAGCCAGGCACAGTGGCACACACCTGTAATCCCAGCACTTGGGAGGCTGAGGCAGGAGGATCACAAGTTCAAATCTAGCCTCAGCAATGGCGAGGCACACTTAGCAACTCAGTGAGACTCTGTCTCTAAATAAAATACAAAAAAGGGCTGGGGATGTGGCCCAGTGGTTGAGTGCCCCTAAGTTCAATCCTCGATATATATATATATATATATATGTATATATATGTATATGTATATATGTGTGTGTGTGTGTGTGTGTGTGTATTTGAATGAACACACATGCAGAAATTCTCAATAAAATACTGTCAAACCCCATACAAAAACACATTAAAAAGAGAGTGCATTATGATCAAGTGGGTTTCATCCCAGGAATACAAGTTTGGTTCAACATATAGAAATCAAATTACCACTTCAATAGATTTAAAGACAAGAATTTACCACATCAGTAGACTTAAAGACTAGAATCACATGAATATTTCAATATATGTAATTTATGACATCATAGACTTAAAGAATCACATGAATATCTCAATAGATGCAGAAAAAGTCTTTGACAAAAACATCATCCACTCTTTTTTAATAGAACAATGTTTTTACCTTTATTTTATTTATGTGGTGCTGAGGCTCAAGCCCGGGACCTCACACATGTGAGACAAGAGCTCTACCGCTGAGCCCCAGCACCAGCCCCACATCATCCATTCTTGATCAAAACATTGAAAAATTAGGAATAGAAGGAGCATAACATTGTAAAAGCTATATATGACAAAACCAAGGCCAACACCATTCTAAATGGAGAAAAACTGAAAGCATTTTCTCTAAAAACTGGAACAAGATTGGGATGCCCTCTTTCACCACTTTTATTCAACATAGTCCTGGAAACTTAGCCAGAAAAATTAGAAGAAAGAAATAAAAGGGATAATGAAAAGGAACAGAAGAGCTTATACTATCTCTGTTTGCTGCTGACATGGTCCTATGTTTAAAAGATCCAGAAAACTTCTAGAACTCATGAATTAATTCAGCAAACTAGCAGAATGCAAAAATCAGGCATTTTGATACACCAATGATGAATCAGCTGAAAGAGAAATTAGGAAAACTATTCTATTCACAGTAGCCTCGCCAAAAAAAAAATTAAAAAAAAAAAATAAAAAAAATTCTGAGGAATCATTTGACAAAAGGTGAAAGACCTCTGCAATGAAAATTACAGAACACTAAAGACAGAAATTTAAGAAGACCTTAGAAGATGGAATGTTCTTCCATGTTTTGGATAGGCAGAATTAATATTGTCAAAATGGCCATATTTCCTAAAGCACTATATGGATTTAATGTAATTCTTATTAATTTTTTTTTTTGTAGAAAAAGCAGACATGAAATTCTTTCGGAAAAATAAGAGGTCCAGTGTAGTGAAAGCAATCCTTAGTGAAAAAGTGAAGCAGGAGACATCATAATACCAGACCTTAAATTATACTACAGAGCTGTAGTAACAAAAACAGCAAGGTATTGCCACCAAAACAGGCATAAAGACCAATGGAATAGAATAGAAGACACAGAGACAAAACCACATAAATACAGTTATTTCATACTAGACAAGGGCTCCCTAAACATACATTGGAGAACAGACAGCCTCTTCAACAAGTGGTGCTGTGAAAACTGGAAATCCATATGTAGCAGAATGAAATTTAACCCCTATTTCTCACCCTGCAGAAAACTCCAGTCAAAGTGGATTGAAGACCTAGGTATTAGACCAGAAATCCTGCACCTACTTGAAGAAAATATGTGCCCAACACTACAACATGTTGGCTTAGAAACAGACTTCCTCAACAAGACTAAGTGTAAGAAGTAAAATAGAGCTTCTTCTCAGTGAAGGAAACAATCAAGAACATGAAGAGAGAACCTACAGAATCTTTGCCACCGGCACCTCAATAGAGCACTAATCTCCAGGATATACAAAAAATTCAAAAAGCTTAGCACCATAAAAACAAATAGCCCAATCAACAATTGGGCAAAAACAAACAAACAAACAAAAACTAAACAGACACTTCTAAAAGGAGAAATGAACAGTCAACAAATATGTGAGAAAATGTTCAACATCTCTAGCACTTAGAAAAATGTGAATTAAAACTACACCGAGGTTTCATCTCACTCCAACCAGAATGGCAATTATCAAGAATACAAGTAACAATACATGTTGTCAAGGATGCGGGAAAGAGGTTCACTTATACATTGCTGGTGGGGATGCAAATTAGTGCAACCACTCTGGAAAGCAGTATGGAGATTCTTGAGCAACCGTTTGATCCAGTTATTCCACTCCTTGGTTATATCCATAGGATTTAAAATTAGCATACTACAGTGATTCAGCCATATCCATGTTTATAGCAGCTCAATTAACAATAGCAAAGCTATGGAATCAACCTAGGTGCCCTTCAATAGATGAGTAGATAAAGAAAATGTGGAATATATACACCAGAGAATATTACTCAGCCATAAAGAAGAATGACTTTGTGACTTTTGCTGGTAAATGGATGGATCTGGAGACTATCATGCCAATGAAATAAGCCAATCCAAAAAAACCAAAGGATGAATGTTTTCTCTGCTTTGTGGAAGCTAGCCCACAATAAGGGGGGGGAGAGGATGAAGGAAAAAATTGAAGTTAGGATTACATAAAGGGGAATGAAAGGAAGGGAGGAGGGATAAGAATAGGAGAGACAGTGGAAAGAATCTGACATAACTTTCCTATGTACATCTATGAATACACCACAATGAATCCCACCATCATTGACAACCACAAGCTTGGGGCCCTAATTGGAATAAGCTATACTCCGTGCATGTATAGTTTTATCAAAATAGACACTGCTTTCACGTATAACTAAAAATAACCAATTAAAAAAAGGTATTTGGGGGCTTTAGTAACCTGATATGTGAAACCAGTTTCTCTTCAAGATCTCTTGAAGTTCTTGCTATTAACATTTGCTGGCTAAGTCAGAATGGCAGCTATCAAGAACACAAACAACAATAAATGTTGGAGAGGATGTGGGGAAAAAGGCACACTCACACATTGTTGGTGGGACTGCAAAATGGTGCAACCGCTATGGAAAGCAGTATGGAGATTTCTTGGGAAAATGGGAATGGAAACACCCTATGACCCAGCCATCCCACTCCTGGGTCTATTCCCAAAAGACTTAAAAACAGCATATTACAGTGACACAGCCACTTCAATGTTTATAGCAGCACAATTCACAATAGCTAGGTTATGGAACCAACCTAGATGCCCCTCAGTAGATGAGTGGATAAAGAAAATATGGTATATATACAAAATGGAATTTTACTCAGCAATAAGAGAGAATAAAATAATGGCATTTGCAGGTAAATGGATGAAGTTGGAGAATATAATGCTAAGTGAAATTAGTCAATCTCAAAAATCCAAGTACCGAATGTTTTCTCTGATATAAGGAGGCTGGTTCACAGAGTTGTTGGAAGGGGGTACATAGGATCAGAGGAACACTAGAATGGTCAACGGAAAGGGAGGGGAGGGAGGGAGTAAGGGGGGGGGGTTGGAAAAAAATTGGTGATTGAATGAGATGGATATCATTATCCTAAATGCATGATTGAAGATCTGAATGGTACTTATATACTTTGTATACAAGCAGTTGTATGTAAAAAGATACTATACTTGTGCATGATGAATAAGTAAATAAATAATAAAAAAATTAAAAAAAAAAAAAAGAAAAAAAAAAACATTTGCTGGCTAATATTGACATTAAATGCCACAGGCTGTTTAGACAAATCAAATATAAGGTTTGTTATTCTCAGATATCTTAAATTGACCAGGCATTTCATTTATTTATTTTTGTCATTATTCTTCAACCTTAAAAAAAAGTAAAAGTCCATTAAAATCAGCATCCTCAGATTTTGATTGAAGAAGCTCAGAAAAGTGTTAAGAAAAATTACATAATGATCATCATCATTACCAGCTAGAAATTTCATTGTATAACTGAAAAAAACCCAGACATAACCTAGGTCAGAAAAAGAGGAAACACAAACTTCACTTTCTGGAACATTTTTAGGATTATGAATAGTGGATTGGGTGGGCTCCTACATCTTCTTTTGGAGCATCATGCAATGTAGGAAAACAACAAAATCTTGGCATCTCTGGAGAGGACCGTGCACATGCCCCAGGTGAGATTTCTACGTCAAAAGCAGTGACTTCTTGTCACTCTCCGGAGGCTGGTGGTTCAGCTGGTCCACCTTAACCGTGCACACTCACAGATGCACAAATAGGTAAAGGCAACCACGATGGAGCCACCAACGGCTTCATTGTATTTTGTCACTATTACAAAACATCATATTTCATATTTAGTGTAGTAATGAGACTTGGTGAGGCAAAGCCTCATGCTGCGCAGGGTAAATGGTATATTCCCTCCTGATCCCGCAAGGGCGCTGTAAACAAAAGAGACTTTGGCTATAAATAGGACCTCGGTCAGGAAACGTTTCATGCAAGTATTAATAATCAATGCACTACACAGACAGTGGAAGGTGAGGATTGGGGTAATTATCCAGTTAGGCAAACCAATGAAATACGGAAGAAACGAAGAAGTGACTTCTTTTGCTTGAAGTAGCAGTTGGTGTGACCGATTGAAAGATTCGTTATTAATTTAATTTTCCGCCTTTGTGGTGATTAGGCTCCACAGTTGACACAGGAGTACTGGGCTGACTCTAGGAGTCAGTCTTTGGAGCATAGGAGTGAGCCATCATTTGCAAACTCACCACAGACTGGAAGCAAAGCTAGAAGACAGAGCTGCCAAAGCCAATCACGGCAACCTGTGGCAGGCTCCCCTGCCTGGCTGTCTCCCTCACTGCCCTTGGAGTGGCTTCCCTCCCCCTCAGTTCTCCTAGACGGTTGCTGTGGCTGGCTGCTGCTCTCCCCGCACCTGTCGCACCTCCGGGTTTTGGCAGAATGAAGTGAAGAGACAGCTGGAGTCATTATAGTTCATCTGTTTGAAGATTGCCCAAATGAAAAACAAACAAACAAATCTGGTGAGTTTCATGTTTTTTCTAAGTGTACAGAAATGCAGCTGCTGAGTTGTGTAGGAGATCAAAGGAGCCTTTTAAATTCAGGGCACCAAAGTGTTCTTCCTGGCTTGATCCCTGATGGAGATTCGTTAGCAAACTTTAGAAGGAAGTTGTGGAAGAGGATTAGGTCTATTAAACTGGTCTGAATTGTGAAAAGTTCTTTGTGAAGCTCATTAAGTATCCTTATTGCTGATCTCTGTGGAGAATGTGACAGGGTGAGCCCTGAAGTCTGGTGACAGGAGTCAAGTGCATAGTTGGAAAACATGCATTTAATAGGCAGAGTGATAAAATAATAGGAATGATTGCCTATGAATTGTTAATTTCTTGAAGAAGAAATGTGTTCTCATGAATTCAATAATTTCAGTACTTTGAGTGAAATGAAATTGAATCTTAGCTCCTGAGTTTGAAGTTATCTCTTGAAATATTAAGGTACTATTATATAGGTAATGTAATTGGCATATTATTTTCTATGTATATTGCAATATGTTAAATAGCCTAAACTCCAGTTGATTGGGGCAAAAATATGTGTACTTATTATTTTGTATTAGTGCCTTTAGCAGTTGGTTGCTAATTTTCTTAAATTTTTATTCATAAAAGAATGTAAAATTACTTATAGTGGATTATAATAGAAAAAGCAAATCATTGTATTTCAATATTAAAATTTTCTGAGCATATAAAAACTGCAAACATTTTATTTTTAAAAGTTATAGTTTTGGCTTTATTTTGATTCAAATTGGTTATTGGGCTGGTTTGTAAATGATTTGCACTTTAAAGTCATTTTTAAAAATTTGACATGCTTTAAAATGACTTCTTGATCCATCTCCTGTAATTAGCAGCAGAAATTTTGAAAATCCTATATGGATAGAACAAACAGAGCAAATATGTCTTATAATACATTTGGTTATTATTCATAATATTTGTATGTCTGATTAAATCTATCTTGTCTTAATACAAGATTTTTTCTATTTGTTCTCCAATTTCAGTTTCTTTTGATTAATGTTTTCCTAGCTAAAAATCATATATTAAAAATTAATATTCACCTGTTATTGTCTTAATCCACAAACTTCACTGGAAACTGTTTAATACCTAGTTACTTGGTTGTTTTTTTTTTTTTTTTTTTTTTGCCAGTGCAAAGGGACTTAAAGGGGGGAGAAAAAGTGAGTGTTAAAGAAGCCTTGAATTAAAAATGTATAAAGGTTAAACATCAAACACTCACAACTGTTATCATAATAACTCTAAATCACAGTTGACCATGGATATTGATCTTTCATCCAATAAATCCTAACCTCCTTGGTATATTTTTTTCTTCTGTTGATATGATTTCTATTTTTTAGTCTCTGGAATGTTAGCTCCATAAAAGGTAGGTTTGAGGACAGGACTCCCTAAAGGTAGGTTTTTATTTCAGATCCCTATCCATAGCTTATCAAATTCCCTATGAGATGCTGATTAGGGTACATGGTGTCTCCCTGTCTCAAGGTGGTCTTGTCAAATGACTGAGCTATTGCATTTGGCTGGTCCTCAAATAGCAGGCAATGGAATACTTATACCTATCTAATTACAATAAAAAAACTCTCATTTTTAAACTATGTGCATAGAAACTTTAAAAATAGTCTATATTCATTCATCAAAAAAGCCATTTTATTTGCTTCCCCCCCATTTGAAGATCAATTTACAAACATTTTAATTTGGTGGTAGGCATATAATTTGACCGTTGGAAGGAAACTATGATTATCTAGTTTCTGCCTTCTATGCAAAAGGCCGATGATTTACTTATGTTGGTATAAATTTAAGTTTTCATTTTCTAATTTATGTTCTTAAAATAAAACCTTTCAATTTCTAAAATAAATCCTCTAATATTTTCAACTTAATTTCATTAAACATTTAACTGAGATTTCTGTTTTATAAGATACATGGAAGTTAAAAAGTTTTTCAGGGTAGTTGATTTTAAGTTCAAAGCAAAATATGTGTTTTTGAAAAAATATTTGAACATGAAATTTGTTCATTGTAGATAGAAGATACAAAAATGTACAAGGTGGTTATAAAAACAACTCAGTCTCAACAGACAGAGATAATTGTTAGTATTATGGTGTATTTATATGAAATACATGTATTTTTTAAAAAACTCACCCATATTACATACAAATTTATTCTGCTTTTCCCCATAAAACATTTATTTCCAAGTACTCATGACTATTTTTAGTGACTATATAATGTTGTATTAAATAGATAAATCATAATTGTTTTAAATATTCCCTAGTTATATTTAAGAATCCATTTTATATTAAATGGATACAAGATTTTCTTGGTACAATGTGTTTTAAGGATTTGAAGCACTGACTCTTCCTTGTTCCCCAAATCTGGATGTATTCTTTTTTCCAGAAAGGGATATCTCAGTATGGAATGAGTAAAGGAGGTTCTTTATGTGATTTCTATACTTTCATTCCAATTTTAATGATGAACATTGCAAACATCTTTTATTACAGTTAATGTTGACTGAGTTCTACAGAGATTAATTTAAAAAGACTTAATAGGCTATTGATATATCACCAGAACACCTTGTGAAGATTCTCCTTTGGAAATCATTTAGAATATTTTCTCTCTGAAGGTTACCTTTATACTTGTATATTTGCAAGCAAATAGAAATATTTGGTTTTATTAAGATTCTCAAGTTACTTTTGAAACTACTAGAGTAGTAGTATCACCTGAGGACTGTGGTTTCAAGTGGGTTGTAAAATCAGTACGGGGGTGAAGGATTTAAAAAAAACAAAACCTAATTATCAGCTACAAGTTTAAAATAGTAACTTGCTAGCAGTCCCCAACTCAACAGTTCCCCACTTCAGGAGGATGTTTTAAAAGATCAACTTGTGTCAGCTGTGGTGGTGGCACAGGCCTGTAATCCCAGCGATTCAAGAGGCTGAGTCAGGAGGATTGCAACTTTGAGGCCAACCTCAGCAACTTAGCAAGACCCTAATCAACTTAATAAGACTCTGTCTCAAAAAATAAAAAAGGGCTGGGGATGTGGCTCAGTGGTTAAGCCCCCCCCCCCCCTTCGGGTTCTATCCCCAGTACCGATTTAAAGAAAAAAAAAATCAACTTGTAATTCTTCTAAAGTACTGGTACCATTATCTGTGAGAACTTTCACTGCACTAGAACGTATCTGTGACTTAAGGTTCAGTGTGATTAAAAACAATAGGAAGAAACCCACTTTCCATCTTTTCTTGCGTCTATCTCCTCATTTACAATCTCTGAGACTATATTCAAGAGAGAGCTGGATTTCCATTCCCTTACCTGGTACTGCTTCCAAGGAGGCCTACATACTGTTAGTCTACAGTTCTCCCAGATATTTGCATTCCTTTTAAGGTTGTCAGAGGTGGCAGACCACATAAATGACTATGGAGGAAGATGGAATATTAACGGCTGCTGTGGTGGCCCCAACCCTCAGTGAAGCTCTGCAGGCAGGCACAGGGAGTGGCAGAAACTAGTTGCCCTGCAGATGAGGTCCAGGGAGTTCTTGCACTACATGGTTCAGTCAGGGCTACCTGAGTTAGGACCATCCAGATGGTACTCTGCCCCAAATGAGCAGAGCACATGTGGCTGTTTAAAAAAAAAAAAAAAAGTGTCAGTTGGGCATAGTGGCGCATGCCTGTAATACCAGCGGCTAGGGAGGCTGAGGCAGGAGGATCGCGAGTTCAAAGCCAGCCTCAGCAAAAGTGAGGTGCTAAGCAACTCAGTGATACTCTATCAGTAAATAAAATACAAAATAGGGCTGAGGATATGGCTCAGTGATTGAGTGCCCCTGAGTTGAATCCCAGGTACAAAAAAAAAAAAAAAAAGAAAAAAAAGAAAGTGTCTTTTTGAAGTTGTAGGGGGTGTGTGGTGTGTGTGCACATGCACACATCTCATACAAAGTCTCTGCATGTGCTAGTAGTGGCATTGTCTTTAGAGAGTGAGAAACTGGACAATGTAGGTGGGGAAAGTACCAAGGCCAGTAGAACTGTGGTGTAAGTATTGGTAGGATCTGAGGAACTGGCTCCTGAGCTGGGCAAATCTGTCTACTTCCCAGTAGCAGATCTAAGAAGGGGATGTGACCAACACTCCATCTTAGAATAACCTGAGGGATCTTCTCAGTACCTCCCCGTCTGATAGCAAACACCTGACTGAACTTTTTAGAATTGAAATCTAGTATAATTCCATTAAAGAGCAGATGTATTTTAGAAACTGGAAGGTAAATCATCTGACTATTCTCTGGATGGTGAGATAAAGGAGATTATAAGATGATTTTTAATTGTAACAATTTTTAAAAATTTAAGCAAATAATCTGAAGATAATATTTTAGTGATCAAAGATTATCTTTAAGAAAATAAAAATGACTAAAGCAAGTTTTATATTTTGTACTAATAATGTAATTGAGATCATGTTTGCCTCCCTCTTGACTTTTTCAAAGTCTGTCTACTAAGAGACAACTAACAGTTCTGTTTCCCTTTTGACTGGAAGGCTTAGTGACAGTCACCTTTTGGTTTGTCACACACAAGTTGCTTAGGCACACTGGTAAGGGGAGAAGGATTGCATGGTCATTCAGATTTTCTTCCTTCCCAGAGTAGCGTAGCAACACCAGAAGCCACACCTGAAACAACTCTTTTAATCTCAGCAATTTTCCTTCTTGGTCTGGCTAGAGAATGTGATTGTGCTGGGCAACCAGGGTTATGTGATCTGGTGGGCCAGATCCGATTAATGTTTTTAATAGTGTTTTCAAGATGTAACACACCCAGGGAGATTTGTTCCAGATGGATGCAGTACAAAATGAAAAATAAAATAAAACCCCCTCCAAGCACAATATTGTTCTAAATATTTCTTTGAGGCATCAGCAGGTTTTAAATCATTGGAAGATGGGCTGAAGGCATTCTCTACATCATTGTGCCTTTCTCAGTTATTTGAAATAAATTTCAGTTTTAAAGGCTTTTCTGGGTAGCTATATTCTCTACCTAGCCCTTGCAATCTCACTCATTATATAAGAAAAAGGTACATGACAAGTTATGATGTGAATAACAGGAACTTTTAAGAGTGTTTTATGACATGTTCAATATTTTCCCTTGTGCATAAAAATTCTTACATGTGTTTATGCATATGTTTGCTTTGAAAGCAATATAAAAGCTGTATTTGTAAACATTGTGAAATGTTTATGTAATTCAGCAATCATACAGTGACAAGATGAAACAAATCCATCTGACTGCACATACGTCAGTTGTTAGGATATTTAACAATATTAAATTGGGAAAATTTAAGTGTGTGGTAACTTCTGAAGGTTATTAGATTTCTTGTTTGATAGATATCCTATAAAGTAAAACTGTATTTCATATGGCCCTCAGAATCTGTAAACAAAAACTAATTTCAGGGGAGAATTTTTTGCAAGTAACTAACTGGGACTTAGGTCAGTGAAGATACACATACGATGAGCTAGCAAGTCGGGTAATATCATCTTGATCCTCTGGGTTTAACAACTAGTTTTACAGTTTACAACTAAGGATATATTTTGGTCTACTCCATATCTACCGATATATTGGTTGTGTTATTTTGATGTTGGAAGATCTAAAGAATTATCTCCAGGATATTTTCATTGTGAAAATAATTAAAAATCTAGGGTATTTTTTTTTTTTTTTTTTTGGCATTGATTTGAATTTTCTCTTTGGATTTAAGTTGCCCCATAGAGAGTAAAAATGTCCTTAAACTCTCCATTACAGTTTAGAAGAAAGAAAGTATTCCGCATAAGCAGAGGTGTTAGGTGTTTGAGGAACAGAACCTTGTTTGGGAAATAAATTTCATGTTCAGCCAGTCACCCAGAAAGCAGAAGATTAATTATGTTGAACATGGACTAGAAGATGTGGTCCTTGTACTGGTTCAGCTCGTGAGAAAAATTGCACACACATGCAAGATGAAAACTTAAATCATATACTTTAATGGTGCACACAAATAAACCACAGGCAATTTACAACCGTCTTCTGCATTATTTAGCTCCACTTTTAGGTAATCAATAAGGCTGTTTGCATGAATTTTTTTCTACTAGAGTTTCCATATTCTCTAAAACAAAAGAAACACAACCCATTTCAAATGTCCAGGCTATGGCCCCCATCTTTGAGACTTTATTCCCAATTGAGATTTTTGTATAAAGTTAAAACAACACTAACATAGCAAATAGCATAAGCACCTTTGGCTAAATACCATAGCTATTTGAGCCCAATGGGAGTAGTTGTCATAATTGTTTTAGGCTATTCACAGTGGGAGAACAATTAGTTGACAATGGCCTAGTGTGGAGTGAGGTGTGGAAAGCTGGGGGCCTCTGCAGCCTGGTCCCTATCCCCAATTGTTGTTTTGAATGGCCATATTCTGCCTAACAGACACAGGTTTTGAGTATGCTGTTTCTTTACCTGGAAATCCTGAAGCATCTCTTTGAAAGCAAAATTTGCATCTATCCAAAGAGGTATTTGAAAACGATGATTCAGAGAACTAATAAATAGGAACTGTTTTAAATTGTTTCAGTCTGAATATGGTCGCTAAAATAACAATTTAGTTCACTTTTTAGTGAAAATAAAACACACACCAAGAGTATCTTTTTCTTTTAAACATGTCTTCAAAGGACCAGAGAGAACTTCCCAACTTAGATTATTGAAAGGATTGGAATTGTGTAAGACCTGGGGATGTATGGATTTGAGTTGGAAATGTTGAGGAAATAGTTATTTCCTCTTTCCTAGTATTCTTTGTTGGCTGGCTCCGTTTCTGTTAGCCTCTTTGGAAGGAGTGCTTGTATATTGATTCATCAGCTTTCTCTGTAAACACTGGGAGACTTTGCCAGTTCTAAATTGATAATTTGGCAAAAAAATGTACACTTTGCCAGTTCTAACTGACAATCTGGCAATGTACTGAAATGTTGTCACAGAAAGGCTGATATTTCACAGGCAAACTGTTTTCTGAGTGTCATTTGATCTGGTGACTTGAAGACATAATCCCTTTGGGATTATTAATTTACAGCAAATACTGTTGGATGTGCGTAGCATAATCTGCCAAACTATGGCTGCTGTTTTCTCCATGGGGACCTTGCGTTTTTCAACATTTGTTAGTCATGACTTTCCCATTTACAGGATTTATACCTAATTTGGAAAGTTAAATTTGAGTAGGGGATTGGAACACACACACTATCAATTTTTTTTTTTTGGTAAAGTGGCCATTTGGGCTGATTTAAATTTGTGTTCCATGTATGCTTCCTCCTGCTCTTATTTCACTTTGCAACCTGTTCTATCAGTGTTTATCACAGTGGAAGCAAAATCACAATGCTGGAGGTGGGACTTGGGCTGGCCTTTTCACCAGATCCTCAGGCCAGCTTTATCATGGTTTGAAGTGTGTCCAGTCATCACTTCCTGTTTCAGATGCTGTAAAAGGAGGTTGAAAAATACTTCTCTATCATCCCCTCACTCCGTACACACACACACACACACACACACACACACACACACACAGAGTTTTGATTTTTTAAAATACTTTTTAAGTTGTTGATAGACCTTTATTTATTTATTTATTTTTTATTCATTTAAGTGTGGTGCTGAGAATCAAACCCAGTGCCTCACACATGCCAGGCAAGTGTGCTACCACTGCGCCCCAGCCCCAGCCCAGGTTTTAATTTTTGTTTGCATTTTGAACAAAAATTTCATGTGGGAGAAATTAATGTGGATGACTAAAATCAGATTATCTAGGAATTTAGTTTACTCAACACTGCCACAGGCTCATGCAGAGATCATGTGTACTATACTTGTTTGCTACTCCTAAATGATCAATATAGGTATAATAGTTGTGGAGGAAAACAGTTTTTAGGATATTTCCTGAGTTTTATAAATAAGAGGTCAGTTCTTTAATATTACTGTCAGTCATTGTCCTTACTATTGTCATTAGTGATAGCTATTTATGTTATGTTTTTACAGCACTAGGGTTCAAACCCAGGCCCTTGTGCATGCTAGTTGGGTGATCTACCATTGGGCTACATGCTCAGCCTGGCAACAGCAATTAAAAACATTGAGCTAAGAGGTCTACATGGTTTCTACTATGTAAGAAAGTTCTTGACAGAGCACTGCTAACTTATAGCAAAGAAATACAAATATGAAAACAAGTCAAGGC
Organism: Tamias sibiricus; assembly: GCA_025594165.1. Lineage (NCBI taxonomy): Eukaryota > Metazoa > Chordata > Mammalia > Rodentia > Sciuridae > Tamias > Tamias sibiricus. Next base: position 145,964,787 of record CM046657.1, read on the forward strand.
TAAAATATAAGCATATAATATTTAGTCATTTGTGTCAGGTGTTTTTCAACTGAAATTTTGGTCATTTAACTGTTGGTCTAAGAAACTCTTCATAAGCCAAACAGATGGTTAAATACATGGATGTCCAAAAGATAAACATAGCATAGGCCATCTTGATACACTACTGAAGACAATAAAATGAGATTAGTAATTTCAACAGGAGAGGCATAAACTACTAAAATCTGCTGGTTTGGGACTCTAAAATGATACATAAATTTATTAGTAATATCAGTGGCATGACTTAAGGCACATGTATGTGGGAAGTGAGTGGTCTGAGAGGAACAGTGTTTAATAGGGTTCCAGAAAGGCAGACAAAACATCTGTTATCTTGGATTTTCTAAAATCCAATGCCTTGCAACTATGTGTAACCCCACAATTACAATACCATATGCCATTTAAAATACACAAATGGTAACAGCAGAGAAGGGAGGCAGAGTTCTTTGCTTGAGGAATTTATAAGCCATTTGTGAGAACTGAAGATGCTTGCTTTAGCTAGCTACTCGTTGACACGATGTGTCCAAGAAATGTCAGTGTGACATCATCGTTGATCTTTATGATAAATGATCTGGGAATCAGGTGTGTTTTAGGTGATTTTTTTTTCACTGGTTTCTATTTAACTTTTGTCGGTGGCTTTGGATATCTTGATTTTCTGTGTTCCCATCTGTAAATGCTATATGTCAGGGAAATTAGTTTGGGGCTTGATAAAATGTTTACAAAAATGCTCTTTAATATGATCTGTTGAAGTTTTAGAGATTCAGGACTTTTGAGCAACTAGCTCTGGAAATGGTGTTGAGAATGAGAAAGAATGTACAGAAGTATTTACATGATAGTTTGAAATTAAAAAGTCGAATAGACAACGGGTATGTCTGCCTAACAATATACTGTGTGTCTCTCTACGGAGGAGAGCTGGTGCTGTTGAGGGGCTAGGTGATTGGGTTCCACTTGATTATTTTCCCTCATAACCATTGCTTCTTCTGTAACTAGAAAAACAGAGTTTACAACCAGAAGATAAGGAAGATTTTACATTTTAAGTGAATAACTATGTGAAGTGTTTAGACTTTAATTGTTAACTGAAGAGTCACTTATTATAAGTGCCTCTCATTTCTTCTTGAAATATTAGATCATTTTGCTTTGAGAATTTCAGCCTTCTTTTTGTGGCAGTATGTGTTGCACAGTGGGAAATATAATGCATAATGAGAAGCAGGTTGAGGCCAGCTTGATGTTAGATCACACTGAAAGATGAGAGCAAGCCTCCTGGAAGGGCACTTCCCCATGTAACTAAGGGAAGTTTGGGGTGAGTGGTCAAAAGGAGCCCTACGTATTAGTGAGAAACAACTTTAACATTTGCTTTCTAGCATGAATTTTAAAAATGACTTTTACTTAATAATTTAAGTTTATCAAGTTTTACTTTAAAGAGTAGAAAAACCTACGCTTTTATTAAGTAGCTCTGTTTAGAGTCACCCACATTTGCAATAGGGCACTTGCAATGTCATCTGAAGTGTGTGAATAAGACAGCCCGACCTAATACTGTCTTAGTTATGTGTCTCTATCTCTGTCATCTATAGCTATATCTACCTATATATTAGTATTTTTTGTGGGGGTGCTAGGGATTGAAACCAAAGCCTCATACATATTAGTCAAGTGCTTTGCCAACGAACTAAACCTCCAACCTAATGTTATTATATTAACATTGCAAAATCATTTTCAGTTTAAATCAGGGTGAGAACTTAAAAAATAAAAGCTGCTAAATACTAAAAAACACTGTAGAAAGGTGACAAGAAATATCACAGCACTAGTTTTCATTAAAAGATACTTTATGGTTACAAAGATAGTAGAGACCTCTGGAAAGCTGGAGATAGAAAATAACCATTTAATGAGCAAAATTCACGCTGATGGGAGCTTCCTTATTAAATGTAGACCATTGGAGTACTAAGAAAAAATTAAATCTCTTTCTTGAAAGTTAACACAGGAACATAGTCAAACATCACCTGTGACACTTTCCTTCAAAGGCAGAGATTGCTGAGCACTTGCCAGCCATTGGAACAAGAATTTCTATATTTATCAGTGATATGCAACATGTACAGCTTCAGGAAGAAGGCTGACATTCTCAAGGCAGAAAAGATCTAATACTTCAGCAAGAAATAAGTGACCCTTAGGATTATCCTATTTCTTTGCTTGACCTTTGTGGTTATCACTACTTTTAGTAAACTTTCCCCATCTAAATTATTTTTATCATCAAGAATAGAATTTCTAACCCACTCAGCATTCACCAGAATTGAAGACAAATGATTGCTTTCGCATTATGCTAATAGAAGCTGAACTTCCTGTTATTGACTTTAAGATTGTAAGAATAACAACAAAATAATATAAGATGCATAGATCCCATAAGTGGATCTATGCATAAATCTTTTAAGTGTTTTAGCAATCAGGCCATAAAATTATTCAATCTTACTGTCCTTCTGACTCATTGCTTTGTGAGAATTCTTTAATGAATAGAATGAGTTGTGAGGCATCTTGTATACATATCTCTTTGGAGGGGTGAGCAAAAAGTTCCTACCTTGAACTTTTGATATGTGATTCTTTGAGAGTAATAAGGTATACTAGTCATTTTTGGTCCGTTCTTTTTTGTATTCCATGTACAGACAATGTATCCCACCATTTTCACAAGTGAATCTTTTCCTAGAAAATGTTGACCTTACTGGGTGCTGTTGAGAATTGCTATAATGATCTTTCCCCAACTTATTCAGACAGCTGTGAATCTGAACATTAGAAAGTTCTTTGTGGCACAGCATAACAATAATAAAAGAAACTTAGAATTATTAAATATACATTTGGAATTCATTCAGACTTTGTCTCATACTAGATTCTCGTATGATCCAACAGTAGCATTAACCAAAGGTTGAAGAAAATTCACAGGGGATTGATTTAATAACTATTTTGGTCATTTACCCATTGTTTTTATTTGAAATTTGGAGCAACTTTATATTGTTTGAAGACTATCCCATCCCCTCTTGTGAATACCAGTGTTTTGAACCATAGTTTGAAAAAGTATCCTAGGGCACAGTGTGTCTCATCTGTGGATGTTTATTTGAATCATCTCAGTGATTGTTAAGAATCATATCAATACCTGAGATTTAGTCCAGATGGATATATTGATAACTCCTAGGTGTTTTCTTCAGGTGTTTATAGTTTCACAAAGCTCTCCAGGTATTTCCAAATGTAAGCCAAGACTGGAAACATGATGACAGACAAAGTCATGGAGAGACATTGAGGAAGAGTCAAATGGCAACTTGTTTGTGATAGCAGAGCTGTAACTCATGGGGTGTGTTCTGGTTGGTTGTAACAACAACCCTGGCATATGAGCTGCTATACCGTTTTGACTCCTCCAAATTTATACATTCAGTTCTGTATCCCATAAGCCAAGCCTCCTATTGGTCTATCATGTGCCTCAATGCCTCTAATACATGGATAAAATTTACTTGACTCTGAGTAGGGAATGTTTCCTGGGGGACTGGCCATAGAGAGTGAAATCTAATTTAACCACTAGCATTTTAACACTTGACTGTCTAAGCTCTTCTTTTTCCACCCATACATTGGGAGTTAAATCAGTCCCATATTTTAAACAGCACCTTCTGCTCTGTATTGTTATGCTTCACACCTTTGCTCCATGTCTCCCTTGTATATGACATCACTAAGTACTAGTAGATATGGTTGCATTGCAAATGGGTTTGCTTCACAACTATGTGGTCTGGACACTACAGGTAGTGTCCACATATTTTGGTCAAGGATTACAGAGATTCTACTTAGTCATTCCCAGTCTTCCTTTCATTGACTTCAACCCCAATTTCACATATACCTCAGTCTTTATACTACGTTCTGTATGGAAAGTAGATTTATAAATATTAACGACAGACTTTCCTTTCCATATTTCAAAGTGCTATAGACTTCCTAATGTAAATATTGAAATAAGATCACATGAATTAAGTCTTTGGTACTTCAATTAACAAGATATGTGGGGTTAAATTAAAGACATTTGAAATAGAACATTTTGAAAAATTTGTTTGATCTCCATTAAAATCACCATTTTCAACCAACGTGAAGGCGTAATGGTATTTTCATGTAAAACACAATTTTCCATTAATAATCAGAGGCAGTATAATTGTATAAATGCATGAACAAAATCAGAAAGTATGCCAAGAATTATCAGCAGACAATTTTCATTTAGTACTTCTTTCTAATGTAAAATCAGTTACTGTGGTCTTTTTCTTTGAGCTGCAAATATAGTTTTGATTATATCTGGGTACTGCATTTTAGGTTCCTGAAAGCTTTCACACTGCAATGGTAAGAGCAGATGGAAGAAGGTGCTATAATATTACAATGTAGTCTTGCAAATAGGTGTGAAGAATCAACCTCCTAAGATTTCACAGGCTTCTGTTTCTTATGTCTGCACCTGTGTGGTTGCTGCAATTTTATAATGTAACTAACATCCCTTTTTGGGAGGCAATCTTTATTTCTTTTAGGCTTCGGATCTCTTTCCAAAATGTTTTATCTTGGGTCCTGCGTAGGAGACTGGGACAGACGGGAAGCCTGGCCATAAAGCAGAGAATAGGAAGGGAGAGGGACCTAATGGACCTTAGAGGGACCTTAGCTTAAGTCAAGGCAGAAGGTGTTCCCTGGGTGCTGTAGGCCAAGGATGAGGAGTTAAATGTACTGGGAAAGAAAGCCAGGAGCACAAAATATGTGCTCAATAATACAAAAAATGATACCAAAAACATTTGAATGGATGAGTGTGGTCTCCATGATATACCAGACAAAATCATGGATTCTCATGTCTACAACTTTCCTACCTGGAAGAGAGATAACATTTTCTGCAACCAATGCAATCTCCAACTGATAGCTTCAGTTCTAAATTTCCTTTCAGTTCTTTGAGTAAAGCAGGTACATTGCTTGAGAATTTTTCAATTTTTACTTCATTCTGTTTCTGTAGATATTCCTTTGCTTCAAGTTCTGTTTTAAAAAAAAATTAAAAAATAAAATTTGCCTAAAATAGGGCAGTATAAATTGAGAGTGACACTGTTTTCTTCAGGTTTTAGGAATGTGTGGGTTTTATGTCCCTCCTTGACTCCATGTCAGGTTACCATATAGGCTTGTGTGTATTTTGTACCATGCAACTTTGGGAGTAGTGGTATCACCATTATAAATGTGAATGGCCACCCCTAGAATTGTGCAGTGTATAACTTAGATAACTATACCTGGTGTCTCAGCATATGTGACCTCCTCTTCCTAAATAATACTTGAAGTTCATGAAATATGGGTCAATATTCATATATATGAAGGGTTTTCAAAGTTATTATTTAGTATCAAGCCCCAGTGGTATGTGCAGTTGCTTAGGAGAAGCTGTAACTGGACAATTATCCCCAATATGTCACTGGCTGTGACTATGTTTTATGACCTCAGATCTCTTAGTGAGAAGCAGTTGGTGAGTTGACTTTCTCCCTCATGTGCTGATATCTTACATTAACCAATTTCAGTAACCTTCCTGAAATACATGTTTCAGAGGATATATGTTAAGTTCCTATTCCCCAGAGCAGTGTATCTCCAAATTGCCTCATGTTAGGAATAATGGGGAGTATCTGTAAATAATATAGACTTTTGGTCTTATGTTTGTAGAATCAAAAATTCTAAGGTAGAACCTGGGGAGTTTTAAAAACCTGCTCTGGGGAATCATATTTATTGTGATGTGGAATTTCTTTACCATAAGACATTGCTACAGCAGAGCATCTGCCAACTCCATTTCTGCACTAGAAAAAGCCTGTATGTAACTAAAGCCAAGGTGTTAGGTCAGGAGGAGCTTCTTACAGGGTCCTCAAATCTGCACAGGCCGTGAAGGCCCTCATGATGGTTTTTGCAAATACTCCATTGTACCATATGCTTAAATCTGTCCTATTTGAGTTAGAGCTGTTCCAAAATGCAGTTGTATTCTAGCTAATGAAAAGGCACTGTTTGATGCCTGTCCATCACTCTTCAAAGACAGGGAGCATACTCTTTTCAATGAAGCCATGTGCATGCTGAAAAAAGCTCTCAAGTTCTGCCATCCTGCTCTGGCTGTGGACTGCTAGCCTGCACACCATATCAGGGAAACCCATGAAGTGAGCCTAACTGTGTTCATGTTTCTGCTTGAGGAGATGACAGTCAGTGAAGCTAACTCCATTTACCAATGACACACAGCCAGCAAATCTCATGGCCAGAATAGCTTTGCAGTTCTCTGGGATTCTACCTTAATGTTTTCTTTTTCTCTCTTTCTTTTCTTTTTATCACTACAGTGATAACTTGGATAACTATACTTGGTATAGTTATTGCCTGTGGCAATGTGAGTGACAAGCTGGGATGGCTTTTAGGGTAATGTTAGACCATTCCTGGTCTGAAGTTGTTTTTTGCTCTCATCATCTTTTCTGGATGGACATTTTATACTGTGGCAAAAAGGAAGGGCTTCCAAACCAAGAGATGGTCAATCGGTTTGACTCCCAGTGTTTCTGCTTTGCTGGCTTCCATTTTGGTGTTGAAGAAGCCTGAGGTTCTCTTCATACATAGGCACCTTCTGTTCCTGCACAGAGTGCTGGTCATGAGCCTTAATCTCTAGGGAGATAGTCCCCGTGGACTTTGGCAATGGACTTTGCCCAGAATCAGTTGAAAATCAGATGTGTATGGAATGCCTATTTAGTCATTTTAGGTAACACTGATGAGTGCATGGTATTTAGGTCTTAAAAGAACTTGTGATCCTTGGGTTCTGGTAAAAGTCTTAAGGTATTATTTCATTGTAGGGATGACAACAACTAAGCTTTTGAGTGTCCCTCCTAGGGATTATAAATAAATAATTTGATGTGGCATTTGCTTAGGTCACAGTTGTAACTTGTCTATAATTTTTTAAAAACATTTTTTAGTTGTAGATGGACACAATATCTTTATTTTATTTATTTTTATGTAGTGCTGAGGATCAAACCCAGCACCTCACATGTGTGAGGCAAGTGCTCTACCACTGAGTCTCAACCACAGCCCTACTTGTCTATAATTTTGGGCCTGTGCAGAAAAGTTTCAGAGCAAAAGTTCTAGACAGGTAAAATAAAGTTCCACTGGAGTTCATACAAACAGTGGAGGCGCATGAAGAAGTTCCATACTCTTACTTTATATTCACATGTGTTTTCCCTTAAAATTGATGTGTCTGAGGTCCTGCTGGTTCCTCTCTTTTATTTCCATGATTGCCTCTCTCTTCATTTACCATCTTATTTTTCCTATAACTTCAATAGTTTTGAGAGTGGATGGAAACACTATTAATAATTATAGAAGGCAACTTGGTGTGAACCAAGACAGTTTTGGACAAAACCACCTGCATAGTCACCTTGCAATTCTCCTATTTTACAAAAGGAAGCCAAATATCTACCACTTCCTAAATTTGACCATGATGACTGAACCTTGGTTAGATAAACATCTGGATGCCAAACAAAGAGCAATTGAAAATGCGTAGCTCACCGGGAACAGTGCCACACACCATTAATCCCAGAGACCCTGGAGGAGGATGAGGCAGGAGAATCACAAATTTCAGGCCAGTCTCAGCAACTTAGTGAGTCCCTGTCTCAAAAAAATAAGAAGGGTTGGGGATGTAACTCAGGGGTAAAAGCACCCATGGGTTCAATCCCCAGTGTCAAACAAACAAAAAGAGAAAATGCATAGCTCCTTAAGAAATACCTAATAATAGAAAGATGGGCAGGGGTCCCTTTCAGTAAGAACTAATGAAGGGACTGCACCTTGTATTAACCAGCAATAAACTCCTGGTGAGACCCTGTAGCTTCTTGCTCCCTTCTATCTTAGAATTGAAATTAGAAGTGAGATGGTTGTCACAGAGATGTATATTAACACATTAGTTTAAAATGAAAAATGAAACCAGGCTTTTTGGGTTGGAACATAAATCTAATTTAGTTGATGAGTTGACAACAAGTACAGTGTTACAAATCAGGTTACATGACATATATCCTCCCTAAGTCACAAAAGTGAAGTCTTCAGCTCTGGGGTTTGAAAAAAAAAATGTTTTAAAGACCAACTGCAGTAAAAATTACATCTATTGCAACAACTAGACATAACAGAATACACGATATAATTTTAAGTATTAATTTAAACATATATAGTTTTTCACAATTCTTTTGGCAAAGTCCTCTGACACCCATTTCTGCATTGAAGCAGTCATGAGGTTAACCTTCCTGATCTCTGGTCTCACAGCCATTGTGACAACCACAGCAGGTCCCACACATTTCCCAATGCTACCCTCATCCCAACCTATGTGGAACCATTTTGGGTCCAGTAACTCTCCACATGGATGAATCCTGTATTGGAAAAAAGCCTGAAAAGGAAACCCAATTGCACCGACCTGGACACTTCTTTCATGATTCTGTCAAGGTATGAGTGGACTGGAAGCGTAAGGCCAATTTATTATAAAACATATGCACTTTTTAAAAAATACTATTTGGCAACCATGAGATGAATTTCTATTCAGAGAATAATGGAATTGACACTCAGGTCATGTTTGTCAATCCAATAAAATCTTTATTAGATCATCAATTTTTTCCCTTATACCAAGCAGGCCACCATGTTGTTTTATTTTGTTCATCAGTGAACCTTGATGTAATGTTAGAGATGGAAGCAAAAAGAAGGTGATTGAGAAATTTCTTGAAGAAATTAGACATCAGTTCTACTGGTCAGTGCTGCCATGAGGGTAGGGTAATTACAGGACAAGTCCTGAAAAAGGAATAAAATAATGTTTACCCAAAAAGAAAATGATAATGGGAATGATCTCCTAATTCTTCTTTGTAAGATGTAACTCAAACTGGCTGAAGTGAGACTGGTGAATTTTCCCAGTTCTGGGAGCAGGAAGGATGAAATAAAAAAGAGCAGCTTCAGAAAAACGGCCTGTTGCTTTGGAACAGGAGACATTAAGGAGGGTAAGTGGGAGTTCTACAGTAGCTCACTCACCTGCACAAATGACAGTCATCAACAGTAGAACCACACAAAGGTGGGGGCAGGCTTATTGGTGGACAAATAGAAATTCTAATTCTAATTCTTATTCTGTATCTCTGGATGGTTCTGAAAAACTCAATTCTTTCTGAATAGCTCAGAAATATGACTGTACCTGGACCTGCAGATCTAACAGGAAGATCTACAAAAGGTGGTCTTTTTTTTTTATTATTCTTCATTAGAAAATGGCACCTTACATATTTCATTCTGCTTGGCTTTAACAGGAGTAGCTCACCACACATGGAGATGATGCTCATGCTGAAGACAGCAACATTTGGAACACTCTTGCAAGGCTGCAAGGTCTATAAAAAGCATCTTCCAGCATAGCTCTGTGCTGCTTGTATAAACTCTACTCATATCAGCAAATTAGCCTGTGCAATAGTTGACTCATGCCTAATTAAAGAATGTCTCTATATCCAAGATGAAAACAATTAAATGAGTAATTTACAAAATTATTTTTTTAACATTTGACAGATCTAATTATGCCGACACTGCTACTGTAGGTAACCCAAAGCTGACTCCATTATAATTACAACGTACTTCACTTGGAGAGCCTTAACCCACCGCATCAGGCTTCACAGATATTCTTTCTTTTGCTCCCAAACTAGTAATTTTTCACAAAAGTCCATAAAACCTGCTAAAATAATATACCATTAGCAGGCAATCATGACAATAAGTTCATGTTAGAAGACACAAATTACCAGTTTTTCTTGCTGTCAAGGTGTGAATAGTGTAAATGCTGTGATTCAATTGAAATAGATGAGCTTGCAAATGAAAGATGGGCTGGCACACTGGATGTCAATATCTGTGTAGACTCTCTCCTTATTTGTTGATTTTTACCCAACCTTTTTGTTTGCAAGCAATTTAACAGTTAGTATTAATGGTTAGGATGAGATTTTAACCTATGTTTCTCATATATGTCCTTAATAAACTGGAATATTAGTTCAATACACTACAGAGGAAAAAAATCATAAAAGATTGGCTTAACCATGAGTCTTTTTCTAATTTTTCTTCCTATTTCTGCTGTCCTGATCCAATTTATATACTTATTTAATGGCTGGACTATTGTAATAGTATATTAAGTTGTCTGTCTTCCTTTGAGTCTCCCCCACTTACCTCATTCCACCTCTTTAGATTAATTTTCTTTGAATGCTTTCTTGATATTAATACCATTTCAATGAATCAATAGCTCATTGTACCAAGAGATGATGTATAAACCACATAGTCTACCAGTCAAAAGTAGTTACCATTATTCAGTACTTTAACAGATACCAGGCGCTGTGTACGTACATTATGCCATTTAATCCTTGCAATAAAATTGTGAGGTAAATACCCTTGTCCCCTTTTTATAAATAATAAAAAATAAGCTCAGAAGAGCTTGAGTAATATTCTCATGGCCACGCAGCTCATAAGTGGTATAGCTGGGATTTGAATCAGACCTTACTGATTCCAAAGTCTATTAGTTTAATTTCTAGGCTGGACTTCCTTCAAAGAGATTCTAAAATATTACTCTAATTTCACTCTTTGCTTTATTGTCAATATTTTCCATATCTAATAGCATTCCTTAGTAAGCTTCTACCACTTGCCAGGCTACATGGTTTGGTAAGGTCCCTGCCCTTTCACTATAGATGTTCTTGGAGTTATATGTCTATAATGTAGGAAACCTGGTCAAATCCCTTTACCTTCCCCATGGCATTTTCTAATGCCTTCTTACCAGATCCTGTTCTTCATTTGAGGACTATCTCATGTCATCCCAACTGGGAAGTCTTCCTAAATCACTCAAACCAATGATTATTTCTTCCTCTTCTGAACTTACAGCTCATACTCATTCACTATGTTCAAAAGCTATCTCTGCCACCAATTAGCTGTGTAAACTTGGGAGAGTTACTTAACTTCTCTGCACTTCAGTTTCCCCATGTATTAAGTGGGAATAATAATAGTATCTATCCCATAGAGTTACTGTGAGGATGAGATGAATCTGTTTACACGAAGACTCAGAACTGTACTTGGGACGTGGCTGGTATTGTGGTAACTAATACTACTACATTAGTATTCTGTGGTTTTACTTTTAATAAATCATGATTTTTTTTACATGATATTTCTGGTATGTATGTATCTAGTATTATTTACTTCTTGTATTATTATTTTAAATTGTTTATAGATTTCTTTGTTCTGTGCTGCTTACCAGAGTTCTTTGTCTTGTATTAATTTCTCTCTGGTCTTGTTCTTCATAAGGGGATTTACTTGTAGAAGAAACTCACATAACAATGTTTTTATTTCTAATAGGATTGTATGTGAAGGAGTAAAATGATGGTGTTATGATGAGATTCCAAATATTAGGTTGGTATTGTGACTTAGCCTGGTTCTTAGTTCTTGCTTTTTCATGTTTGTATATTTTACTCAGTGATATAAGTAAATCCAACTATCTGGTGATCCCATAACTTTTTACTTAGGTATAATAAACTCATCTCATAAATACCAGGTGCTGTGTACATACAGTGGAATGAGTATATTAAGGAAGATTTTTGTACCTGAGTATATTTGTTGTTACTAGGATCCTGAAGCTGTGGTTATATTTTGGAGTTTTTAACTCAGTTGCTTCAGGACAGCAGCTACAGAAATAATCTGATCATGGAAGTAACCACTTTTGGGGTCAAACAAATACTTTGGGCCAAATGAAAAGTTTGAAAAGTTTAAGGAAAACATGAAAAACATGAAGTATAATCATAAAAATGTCCAAGAAGCATTTTGTTCAAAGAAAGAATAATTGATTTCATGTATGATTTGGCTTGTCATTTCCTAATGAAATCTAGGTGCCTGGGATAAATTCTGATCAAGGATTTCTTCATGACTTAAGAAAATACAAATTCCTGGAAATGACTGGAACTCCCATTTAAAACTCTTTTTTTTTTTTTTTTTTTTCCCCCTTGTGCACCAAAGAGTTCTTTCTGAATGCAGATACACAGTTGATGAAAAAATATCCTTAAGCTGAGGAAAGAAAAATGGAACATCAGGATTATATGGTTGGGGGAAAAACTAACATAGGGCCTAGACACCCAGGGCCAAACATTTTGCTAGGTGTTTTGAATTTTATTTTATTATAGAATATTCAACAGATTTTTTTTAATGGTAGCAGGTAATAAGGATCCCAAACATCTTAGTTTAAACAAAAATGTGTGCGAGCACAGTAAGTATGTCTTATTATGTAAGTGAGAAATCAAGCTGTGGTACAATGGATTTGGGGGGTAATCGATATCAGTGAGAATCAGTCTCTTAGTTCTGCTTTCCTCTGTGTTGGCTTTATGTTCAAGAAGACTCCTTCCATGTAGATACAAAGATGGCTACTGGTTGATCTAGTCTAGGTTTAGTTTCTGCTAGGAGTTTCAGCAAAATCTAGTTGGGGAACTCTGCTCAGCTTTACTTGGGCCTCCTGCTGATCCTTGAACAACCACTTTGCCTAGAGGGAAGGGGAAGGTAATCTGATTGGCCAGTCTGGATCACGTGTTAGTCCCTCTTTCTAGTGGAAGCAAGGCTTTGTGATATAGAGAAAGAGCAATTTCCAAATGGGAAAACAATAATAAATACTCACCAGAAAAGAAATAAAAACATTAATTATATTCTGGACTAAGATGTATGGAGTGGTAAATATTTATCAAATAAACAGTGTCTTTCTTCTTGACTTCTTGACTCTGTCCTTAAATTCACCAAGCCTGGGAGGTTGATTACCCTTGATGTACATTCTAAGTGGAATTCCACTTTAGGCTTGATATAGTAGAACTGGTCTCCTAAAAAGGTGAGAGTAACCTGGGGAGCCCCAAGTATGAAATTCATCAGCACAACATCAAATCCATCTCGCTCTTGGCCTCACCCCATATTTGGTAGCCCCTCACTTCACAGGTTCCTCTTCTTACTGCTTAATACTGGATTCATTTAGGAATGAGTCTTTGTCCTGTTCTCTATGGTGACACCAACCTGACCACTAGTAACTTCTTGACCTCTTCTTTTTACTTTCCTCCAGTTATTGAGTTTCTCCATGCCATTGTCACACTGGATCCCTGTTTATTACACCAATTCTGCCAGGGACTGGATTTTCTTTCTGCAAACTATCCTTACCACAAAATCAGGTCCTAATACTGGTTTTCTGATCTTTCTTCTCTGTGTTGCTCCCCATCTCACTGTAGGAACTTCTTCCATTATCTTGTCCCTTGGACTCAACCATTTATTTAACCAATTTTTTTCATTTACTTAAATAAAAATGCTTTTTTCTTTTTTTTATTATTTATTTACTTATTCATCATGCACAAGTATAGTATCTTTTTACATACAACTGCTTGTATACAAAGTATATAAGTACCATTCAGATCTTCAATCGTGCATTTAGGATAATGATATCCATCTCATTCAACCACCAATTTTTTTTTCCAACCCCCCCGTTACTCCCTCCCTCCCCTCCCTTTCCGTTGACCATTCTAGTGTTCCTCTGATCCTATGTACCCCCTTCCAACAACTCTGTGAACCAGCCTCCTTATATCAGAGAAAACATTCGGTACTTGGATTTTTGAGATTGACTAATTTCACTTTAGCATTATATTCTCCAACTTCATCCATTTACCTGCAAATGCCATTATTTTATTCTCTCTTATTGCTGAGTAAAATTCCATTTTGTATATATACCATATTTTCTTTATCCACTCATCTACTGAGGGGCATCTAGGTTGGTTCCATAACCTAGCTATTGTGAATTGTGCTGCTATAAACATTGAAGTGGCTGTGTCACTGTAATATGCTGCTTTTAAGTCTTTTGGGAATAGACCCAGGAGTGGGATGGCTGGGTCATAGGGTGGTTCCATTCCCATTTTCCCAAGAAATCTCCATACTGCTTTCCATAGCGGTTGCACCATTTTGCAGTCCCACCAGCAATGTATGAGTGTGCCTTTTTCCCCACATCCTCTCCAACATTTATTGTTGTTTGTGTTCTTGATAGCTGCCATTCTAACTGGAGTGAAATGAAATCTTAGAGTAGTTTTGATTTGCATTTCTCTAATTGCCAGTGATGTTGAGCATTTTTTCATGTATTTGTTGATTAATCGTGTATCTTCTTCTGAGAAGTGTCTTTTCAATTCCTTAGCCCATTTATTGATTGGGTTATTTGCTTTATTGGTGTTAAGTTTTTTTAGTTCTATATACATTCTAGAAATTAGTGCTCTATCTGATGTGCATGTATTAAATATTTGTTCCCAATTAGTTGGCTCTCTATTCACCTCACTGATTGTTTCTTTTGCTGAGAAGAAGCTTTTCAGTTTAAATCTATCCCATTCATTAATTCTTGGTAATAGTTCTTGTGCTACAGGATTCTTATTAAGGAACTTGGGGCCTAATCCGACATGTTGGAAATTGGAGCTTACTTTTTCTTCTATTAGGCGTATTGTCTCTGGTCTAATTCCTAGGTCCTTGATCCACTTTGAATTGAATTTTGTGCATGGTGAGAGACAAGGGTTTAATTTCATTTTGTTGCATATGGATTTCCAGTTTTCCCAGCACCATTTGTTGAAGAGGCTATCCTTTCTCCACTGTACATTTTTGGCACCTTTGTCTAATATAAGATAGCTGAAATTATATGTATTAGTCTCTGTGTCCTCAATTCTGTACCATTGGTCCACCAGTCTGTTTTGGTGCCAATACCATGCTGTTTTTGTTACTATTGCTCTATAGTATAATTTAAAGTCCGGTATGGTGATGCCCCCTGCTTCACTTTTCTTGCTCAGGATTGCTTTGGCTATTCTGGGTCTCTTATTTCTCCAGATGAATTTCATGACTGCTTTTTCCTATTTCTTTGAAGAATGACATTGGGATTTTGATTGGAATTGCATTAAATCTGTATAATGCTTTTGGTAGTATGGACATTTTGACAATATTGATTCTACCTATCCAAGAGCAAGGTAGGTCTTTCCATCTTCTGAGTTCTTCTATGATTTCTTTCTTTAGTGTTCTATAATTTTCCTTATAGAGCTCTTTCACCTCTTTCGTTAAGTTGATTCCCAGGTATTTTATTTTTTTTTTTGATGCTATTGTAAATGGCGTAGTTTTCATCATTTCCCTTTCAGAGGCTTTGTCACTGATGTACAAAAATGCCTTTGACTTATGGGTATTGATTTTGTATCCTGCTACTTTGCCAAATTCATTTACTAGTTGTAAAAGTTTTCTGGTAGAGTTTTTTGGGTCTTCTAGGTAGATTATCATGTCATCAGCAAATAGTGCTAATTTGAGCTCTTCTTTTCCTATCTGGATCCCTTTAATTTCTTTCGTCTGTCTAATTGCTCTTGCCAGAGTTTCCAGTACTATGTTAAATAGCAGTGGTGAGAGGGGGCATCCCTGTCTTGTTCCAGTTTTTAGAGGGAATGCTTTCAATTTTTCTCCATTTAAGATAATGTTAGCTCTGGGCCTTGCATAAATAGCTTTTATAATGTTGAGATATGTCCCTGATATTCCTAGTTTTTCCAGTGTTTTGAACATAAAGGGGTGCTGTATTTTGTCAAATGCTTTTTCTGCATCTATTGAGATAATCATATGATTTTTATCTTTAAGTCTATTGATGTGATGTATTATGTTTATTGATTTCCGAATGTTGAACCAGCCTTGCATCCCTGGAATAAACCCCACTTGATCATGGTGCACTATCTTTTTGATATGTTTTTGTATCCGATTTGCCAGAATTTTGTTGAGGATTTTTGCATCTATGTTCATTAAGGATATTGGCCTAAAGTTTTCTTTTTTGGATGTGTCTTTGCCTGGCTTTGGAATTAATGTAATATTGGCCTCATAGAAAGAGTCTGGAAGAGCTCCCTCTTTTTCTATTTCTTGAAATAGTTTGAAGAGCATTGGTATTAGTTCTTCTTTGAAAGTCTTGTAGAACTCTGCTGTAAACCCATCCGGTCCTGGACTTTTCCTTGTTGGTAGCTTTTTGATGACATCTTCTATTTCTTTGCTTGTAATCGATCTGTTTAAATTGTGTATAGCCTCCAGATCCAGTTTAGGCAAATCATATGACTCTAGAAATCTGTCAATGCATTCAGCATTTTCTGTTTTATTAGAGTACAAGTTTTCAAAGTAATTTCTAATTATTTTCTGTATATCTGAGGTGTTTGTTGTGATATTCCCTTTTTCATCACAAATGTTAGTGATTTGAGTTTTTTCTCTTCTTCTTTTCGTTAGCATTGCTAAGGGTCTGTCAATTTTGTTTATTTTTTCAAAGAACCAACTTTTAGTTTTGTCAATTCTTTGAATTGTTTCCTTAGTCTCAATTTCATTAATTTCTGCTCTGATTTTAATTATTTCCTGTCTTCTGCTGCTCTTGGTGTTGATCTGTTCTTCTTTTTCTAGTGCTTGGAGGTGGCTTTTTTCTTAATAAATATTCGTGTGATTCTTTTAGGTACTCAGTTCTGAGTTAGAACTGGAGAAAAAGTAGATGAATTGTTCTTGCCCTCAAAATTTTGAGTTTTTTTGGTAAAAGACTATTAAGTAATCCCCCAAGTATTAGGGAGCAGTATGGGCACAATGTATGAAGGCCATATCTGAAAGGAAGGGAGGGTTGGGAAGGCTCCCTGTGAATACAGTCCTTTATTCTTAAATGTACAGTGTTTAGCTGGGGAGGGATATAGGAGCTCTCCAAGTAAGAGAAACAGAGTCTGCAAAGGCTCAGAATTGTGAGAGAATGGAACCAGCCCAGTACGGGGTAGTACGTGTGATACATATGGGAGATCATCAGCAGCAGATAAGCAAGCCCAGGTAGAGGATGGCTAGATGCTAGGGGAATTCTAGTTCATAAAGGCATTTGGTCTTTTCCCTAATCAAGCTATCTCCTGCCTTTCTTTACTCAAACAACACCTTTGGTCTTTATCTAATTTAAGACTTTGGGGAAATGACAATTGAATTCTACCTGTCTTTTGTGTGACAAACACACAGGCTTCAATTCACCAGAACATGTACATTCTGTATCTTGCAAGGATATCCTTAAAAATATATATATATATTCTGGGACATATTTCTTAAAAAAAAAAAAAAAAAGAAAGAAAAAATTTCTCTTCCTGAATTAGTTCTTCTGGAATTTCCTGATTTTGCAGAAGCTTTCTTCTTCAACCTAGTCCTTGTGTACACAACTGTAAAGTCCTGAAAATATTTAGATTTCAGAAATGATGGAGCAGACACCTACCTCGTGAAGCCATCTAATGGTGAGGAAGAACCCACCCTACCCAAAAATAATTTCTCTGTCTTTGGGTCTAAAAGCATGATTAGAATGACTTCATAAAGATCTTCTAGAATGAGGGTTGTTGTACATTTTGGAAACAATAAGATCACATGAAACTTGGGAGGCAAAACATCCCAACTTAAGGATACCTCAGAAGGTGTCAGATTCTAGGTAAGTTTTTATAAAGGTTAAGAGCAACCAGGAGAGAAGAACACAGGGGGCTTCTCATGTCTGTTAGCTTTCCCCACCACTGTCTCAAGAAGGAGGCCTCTGGCCTGTAAGAATTCTGATAGGCTTCAGATAACCAATTTTAAGATTCACAGGTTTTATCAAAGCCAACAAAATTTAGGAGAGAAGTAGTGTTTATGGGACATAAGGGAGAGGAGAGTTTACTCTTAGAACATAGGGATAAAGCTCACTGTATATTCAGAGATTAAAAGGAGCCCTTCCTTAGCCAAAAACAAAGCTCCCAGCTATTTGAGAGGAATGGGTTAGAACATCTAGCATGTTCTAGAATATGCTAGATGTAAACCAAAGGCCAAATATTTAAAGTTTACAATGTATACTTTCACTTTTGTTGAATGCCAAGTGTTTCAGGGAATGGGGGAGCAAAGTGGGGTGGAGGGTTTAGTGAACCCCACCCCTTCTGAAAGCCCTGTATAATGTCTAGTTGTGTGTAAACTGGCTGTTCCTTAATTCTGACTCCATCTGCTCCTAAACTCATAGCCATGGTTTAGTTTGGCTTCATCTTTGTTTTATTCAAGAGACCCCATTTACAAAAAACAAGACTGTCTTTAAAAATGTTTATATTAAAGAGAAGTGAAGTTTTAGGCACATGTGTTTATGAGTACCAGACCATATCCTGTGCTCCAAACTTTCAGCCCCTCTGCACCCGTGAGGTCAGCAGGGCTGTTTTCAGCTGTGTTTCAGTGCTACCTGAGGTGTAACATGAAAATATATAAAAAAATACACCTTACTAATTTAAAAGGTCTTCTCTGTTATTTTCATACAGATTCATTTCCAGGCGGTTCAATAGGACAGCTCTTAAGGGAGCTTAACTTTGGAAAAGTATATTCAGAAGGAATGAATAAATATTGCCTGAGTATCAAATAGGTATTGTGGAGACACTCCTCAAAGAAGGTCCTGGAATCTAACCCACATGATGTTTCCATATTGGCCTTGTCTCTCTGGACTGACTTGAGGATTGAGGAATGTGATCTTAGGCAATTTTTGGATTGCTTTTTCTTTTGTTTTGCAATGATTGGACCTGTTTTGAAAGCTCTATACAGTGTAGTTCATTTATATAGTTCTGAGTAAGCCTTTCCTGTGCTGCTATTCATATGTGACCCCGCCAGAAAAAGCAGAGGCTTCAAATTAATTTTTTCTACACATACCATTTTGTTTGTGTCCTGTCTTCATTTTCCATTGTTGTGAGGTCACCAATTTTATTTTCCCGTTGGTATCTAATATTCTTGGACAATTTTCCTCAGAGAGACTCAGAGGGAACAGATGTTGTATAAACCGTTTCCCCCGCATGTTTTCCCACTTATATTTTCCTTTAGAAAGGAAAAAAAAAAAAAAAAAAAGGAGATCATTGTGTAAGGAACTTTTCTTTTAATAATGCCTAGAAACTGTTAAAACTCTCCCATCTCTATTATGGCAGAGAAGACTTGGTTTTGAACGCAATTGTCAGTGAACTGCTCCAGCTGCTCAGACAAGTTTCTAATGAGATCCATCACCCTAGCTAGCACACATTAGCTACTAGTTTACTTATTTTTTGATTCCCTCATATGGAGACCTTTTCAAACACATATTAAGTTCCAGCAAAGGTTATCCAGTCCAGGACCATATGTCAAAAAGTTCAGCAAAGATTTGGTTGAAATCTTTGGTTGAAAGACAAAGATAATTTCAGTATTTGTGAACTTTAATCTGGATATTTTTTTTCCAAGGGCATCTTCCAGTTTGCCAAGTCAAATGAGAAATCCACGTCACAGCTTTCATCCCTTTTCTCTGTGTAAATTGTGTGCCCCCTCCCCTGCAAATGTTTGAAATAAGCTGAATAAACAGAACCCAGTGGGTAACCTGGGGAGTGTTCTAATCAGAAATATTTTCACTCATGGGGTAAGGCTTTACATAACCCACTAAGAGCTGTGATTTAAACCACCCATTGCAAGCAATAAAGCATTGAAATGAGGACATATTTTAATCAGGTCTCCAGATCCCCATTTATTTTTTCTCTCTCGGCCGTTTATGTGCAGATGCACACTCTACCTGTGTATTGGTCAATGCATGCAGATGTCAACTTGAATTCTCAGTTAATCTTTCCATTAGTTTTTTTTTTCCTTTCTGTCTTTCAAGTGTCAGAAAATAATATAAAAACAGAAATGCATTGAACAGACATAACAGAAAATAAAAATCTAACCTCATGTGTCACGTATTTCAATACAAGGTAGCTCACTGCAGCACACCACTGCACACAAGGGTCCAGTATCTTCTAAGCAATAATTTGGTTCTACAGCATCAGCACAATGAGATGCATAAAAAAGAATTCTCTTTATTTAGCTATCTAAAAACATGCTTTTCTATTAAATGTATCCTACAAAGGTTGAATAATACATAGGTGTAACAAATAAGTATAGTTTAGGGCAGTAAGAAATCAAATATCTGTGTAATCACTAAGCAGCCTAAGAAACAGATTTTGAATACCAAGACCATTGAATGCCCTTCCCTTGATACTACTCCTTGATATCTCTATACTCAGAGATAATAACTACCTTTGAAGTTATTATCATCTCTTGCTTTTCTTTAGAGCTTTACTTTATCTGTGTTTCCAGAAGTAATTCTTGAGTATGCAGGGTTTGAACTTTATATAAATGAATTATAGTTTGCTTGTTTAACATTATGTTTTTGCAAGATCCATTCGTGTTAACGTCAGTAGTTATAGCTCTTGCATAGTACTCCAGGATGGAGGCAGGGCAGGGAAGGAAACAAGCCCACGCTTTTTATTTAGTTCCTCTCTTGTCCAGGGACATTTTGAGTTGGTCCTGATATTTTCCTATTGCAGGTATCATTGCTAGAGATATTCCTGCTCCATGTCCCCTGGTGCATATGAGTAAGAGTTTCTCTGAGGTATATACCTAGAAGTAGGATTACTCAATCTTAAGAGTATTGGGATTTTCAACTTTTCTTAAATTATTACTCCCCTGAATTTGGCTTTCATTTAATTTTTTGAAAGTGCATATTCAGAAAATCAAACTTCTGAATGAAAGTTCAATTTGTTGCTAATTTCTGTTTCATTTTTCCCCTACATGTTGAAACAAAGGCTCTGACTTACAGTTATGAGTCATCTGTGTGCATGAAGCTCTTGTTGGTAGCTCTGGTGTTTTTGTCTTTGCTTCCTGCTCTGATCATGTGCACGTAGACTGACCAAGATTCCTTCAGTTTCTTAGTGTAACTCCAGGTTCTTTTGCTTACCCCCTCTTAAGGCCTTTCTCACTTGTAACAGGATATGCAATCCTTCCCATCTGTAACTGTTGTGGCTATCGATTGCTTCATCTGACTATAATCTTTTTCTTTCTCCTGAGAATAGTATTACCTCTTTCTTCTTCTTTTTAAAATATCTTTATTTTGTTTATTTATTTTTATGTGGTGCTGAGGCTCGAAGCCAGTGCCTCACATGTGCGAGGCAAGTGCTCTACCACTGAGCCACAACCCCAGCCTTCTCTTTCTTCTTTTTAATTAAACATTTCTTTTGATGATGGTAAAATGCACATAAAATTAACCACTTAGCCATTTTTGAAGTCCTTTTGTGACTGGCTTAAATTTTTCCTTAGCATAAGGTTCTCCATGCTCATTGTGTTATAGCATGTGTCAGAATTTCCCTCTGTTTTAAGGCTGAATAATATCTGATTGTATATATTTGTGTCACATTTTGTTTATCTATTCATCTGTCAATACACAGTTGTGTTGCTTCTACCTTTTGGCTATGAGCCTTGCTGCTATGATCCCCAGTGTACAGCTCCTTCTTTGAAGCCCTGCTTTACACTCTTTTGGTTATATACCCAGAAGTGGGATTGTTGGCATACTTCCTCTTCTTTGAGCAGTGTTGCTCCTATCTCTGTTCCAACCAGCTGGTTCTGATGAGGTCTGCCAATCATACAAACATGCATTCCCTTTCTACAGTTGACTGGCTGACAGGCGGACATCTGATCCAAGCTAGGCCAATAAGAATTCACCCCTGCAAGTTTTCAGAGTATAGCCAGAGGCCATAATTCAGTCTGTTCTGTAGAAGAAGCCATGAGGTTTAGGAGATTAGTGGATAGGTGTCCTGTTATGTGGCAAAGACCCTTCTCTGAGAAAAGAAAATAAAGTTACCTAGGCAAAAGGAAATAGAAATGAGAAATGAGAGGATCCTGACAAATACTTGCTTTCTTGTTCTTTCCACAATTATGAGCCAATGCATTTCTTGTTCCTTAGCCAATTTGAGTAGGACTTCTACTTTTTGTTCTCTAATGTCCTAACTAACATAGTATCATAATTATAACTGCCTTGTGTCTGAGGCAAATTCTTCTTTATGTTGGCCAAGGAGCACTATTGAGTCCTATAATTCTGAAGGCTATGGTAATGGAATGGGAAGAAATATGGTGCCCTACATTCTTTGCTGAAATTGGCAGTAGGGAAGAATGAGAGAAGGAAACTCACAAGAATTAAAGCTAAGAAGGTAACTAAAGAGTAAAGAGTTAAAAAAAAGATTTTTGATTCAACACAAATGTTTTATGAAGAAGATGACCTAGACTGTAAACCTAGGAAGTAGGACTAAATATATAAATGTCTGGGATCATGGAACACAGAATAAAAAATAAAAAATAAAATTCTATTAGGGAGCAGAATTTTCTGGGAGGGAAGATTTATTCTAAATTGTAAGAGTGGCTATGAAAACTATCTCTGATTGGCCTTGGTCCTCCTCCCATAGATTAGAACATAAAGAAAGGGTTCTAGCCTCGCTGGTTTGGAAAAGAAATGTTTATGAGGGCCTTCACTAGTTCTTGGATTTGAGAGACAGAAACTTTCCTCAACTAGATGGGAAAATAATAATAAAGAGAAGAAGGGAGAGAAGCAGAGAAAGAGGAAGATGAAAAAGGAAAGGAAATTTACTGAAAGAATGAAGGCGTGCCTCAAAGAATCTAATAGAGGGCCAGGTGTACATGTTGGTCTCACAGAGGACTGGTCTCCAGTGGGAACACCCAGGGAGTGAAAACATTTATTTTCTTGTTGCCTTTCTCACTTTA